>OY756437.1:22371871-23636871 GCA_963576905.1 Mystacides longicornis
GCTTGATCGGTAGGTAATTAAACAGGTTCTAGTCTAGCTTCCCATTGCTTAACAGACCTCTATAACTGACATAAGCACAGAAAAAGAAGAATGACACTTTTAATGTTTATTAAAATTTTGTATGAAGATCCTAAAAAATAGGGTTTTTTAAATAGCTCTAAATATATTAAAGTTAATGCAGCAAATTGTATTAAAGAACCTTCTCCGGCATTTTGCACGGCTCTGTGCAGATATATCTGACGTAGCATTTGTATTTTGAGCGTCATGCTATGACATACGGTAAAAAGCAAATAAAAAACATTTCTGAATTATTATGTAGATTGTTTTACAGTAGGTACTAGAAAGATGTAAAAGATCTTTCTAGTACTATGTCAAGAGTAAGAGGCAGAGAGTAACAAGAACATTTGCTGTATAAATGGAGTAGAAATGAGATCTCTACGAAGAATATGTGGAAAGACTCTGTGGGATATAGAAAGGAATGAGAATATTAGTGTTGTGACAAAGATGAATGTTAATAAAAGTTGAGATGGTTTGGGTATACGTGGAAAGAATGTATGCAAACAGAATGACAAAGAGAATTCATAAGGCTGAAAGAAAATGTGTAAGAAGACTGGATCGAACACATCGATTCCGTCTCCAAGAAAGCCAGGGTGTTTACCTTGAAACTCAATCCCGATCACAATGTCGACCGTTGATACTTTTTATAAATCTTGTTATAAAATAAATTAAAGTCGGGTTAGTGCGAAATAACTCGAGATCGTTTGAACGGATTCTTCCCATGTTTGATTTATTGGATTCTTCGCCGTTCCGGATAACAGAATAACTATTAAAACGTTAAAAAATGGATAAAATATGATATTAAAGTTAGTATGAAACGGAATTACTGCGACGTCAACGCCATCTATAAACAATTCTATAACATCAAAATTATTGTTTACGCCGGTTTTTGATGGTAGTTTTCGAGCTTTCATAAATGATTTTTTAATATTCAAAAATATTTTAAACGAATTTTTGTATAATTTACAAATTTGAAATCAATATTCATAGTACCTAAGGACTACCGAATTTAAAATGTGGATCTATTTTTATGCGCTGATAATGACATCGTTATTAAGCAATTTATTAAGATTGAAATTGGATCGGTATTGTGATTGAAATGCAGCGTAAACACCCTGGTCAGAAGCAAAAGAAATAGGAGAGGTTGTATGCGAAATTGTATGTAGGTAGAAGAAGTAAAAGAATGATGTGTGCTTTGTTAGAATGAAGTGGAGTGATATGTACAAAAATCTTTCTTGAACAATTCATTCTATTTCATACACACAGAATTCCTCACATGGCACATTCTTCAAACCGCAAAAGAGGTTGAAGGACAGCTAACCCATCTCTTGACTTTCAGGCCAAAAGGCTATTTCAATTCAATAGTGTTGATAATTTTGATGTTTACAAAATGAATATATTGATATGATTGGTTGGCTACCCAATTTAATGGCTCACCAGAGTCAGGCCGTTATAACAAAAAAACTAGTGTGGAATTTAACAAATGACTATTAACGGCTAACGATGATGATATACACCTGTAATGTGTCGAAACAGGTTATATTTTCATTTCTGTATATCAATATTATTAATTTTATATGCAAATGTACAACGATATTACCATCATATTGTAATAATATAAAATGGTTTGGTTTGTTAAAATTAAATAAATCACCTATCAATCATCTTATATATAAATGCCCAACGATGCTTGGTGAACATTAAGTGTAACATTAAAACCAAATAGGTAGGTATTCAAATATAAAACAACCAACTGAAGTCATCATTCCAGATCGGGAGTACAAGAAACAGTACCACTAGTATAAGTTTTCGGTGATCGAATATCGAAACGATCATCGAAAGAGTTTCGTAAAATTTCCATACAAATATGATGGAATGACTCGATCGTTTGATTTTCGAACACTATTTACACGTTAATAAGCGCTTATTAGTGTGCAAATATAGCTTTCGTTTTTTTTTTAACAAAAATGAATCTGTGCTCACTCAAAGTGAACACAAATACACTCCTTTACTCTTTCACAGTAAGCTACTTAAAGCTTGTGTCGTGAAAGAGGAAGATGGTCGGTACCTGGGATCGAACCCACGACGTCCGCACCAAACAGTACGAAAGCCGACGTTGTAACCGCTAGTCTACCAACCACTTCATCGATTAAACTCATATTAGCCCCACTGTTCTCTCTGCCCTCCTCTTTAGGGATTTTGCACTTAAGGCTTTCACTGAACATTACATGGGAGCAGAAATCAAGTCATCTATGGGTCTCAACATTCAAACTTTACCTCCCACGCCTTACTGTTTTATCCTCGAGATCGTGGGTTCGATCCCAGGTGCCGACCATCTTCCTCTTGCTTTAAGTAGCTTACTATGAAAGAGTCAAAGAGTGTATTTGTATTCATTAAGTAAGTGTTGGATCACTTTGTAGCAATAATTAAATAAACTTTAAGTAGGCTACCTACCTCGGTAGCCTCGTGGCAATGGCTCTGACATCAGAACAAGATGTCCCGGGTTCGATTCCCGGTCGGGTCAGAAATGTTCAATGTCTTTTTTCACTTGAAACTTCTACTCGGGGTTGGAATCCTGACTCACTTTTGATGGGACCGGTTGACTGGTAGAGAATGCTTCAAGCATGAAGTTCCGCCGGCTATACTGACACCTATGTATAGAAGAGTCTTATTTATTTTATTTAAAAACATATTGATATAAAAAAACTTCGTAGCCGGGATTGACAATGTTCTCCTCAGTTTACTGTCATTTGACATTATGAACACATGTTCCATATCTCAAACTTGTTGAACTACATTAACTTTAGGGTTATAAACTAGATATTTATTAGTCTAGAGACAATAGCCCTTACAAAAAACGTGTAAAAGCTCGGATTAAAACAGCGATATACATACGAGTATACATAAAACAATGATTCATGCTTATTGCTTAGTATAAGCCTAAGAGATACAAAGATACAGGATGAGGAAATTAGAAACGAAACTAAAGAAACAGAAAAGCAAAACTGAAGTGGCAATTGCCAGACATGTTGCAAGGTAAGATCACATTAGATGAGATTTGCTCATCCCTAAAACTTAGGATTGTTGAGAAAATAAGGGAAAGATTGTACGTTTTTCTCATAAAGTAAGTGGCCTTTTTTCATCAGACTGATTTCATATGAAAGTGATTTTTTTAAAGCCAAACGAAAACAAAACTGAATCCAAAGTACCTAAGTATGTTATATTCGGTAATAAATTTGTAAAATAAACAGCAATTAATCAATTTTTTCAACTTCTTAATATTATTTCGGTCGTTTAGGTAAACTTTTTTGTATTTTTTAACCCTTCTCGCCGTGTGTATCTTAAAGGATAGGCAGAGAGAGGGAACCTCTACTTTTTTCTATCTAATATTGTTTTTTCTAATAATAGCTGATGAATAAAGGAAATTTTCAAAAAAATCAGAAATACAACGTTCTTCAAACAAAAGTCATTTGTTATTTGTTAATTTTCTTTTTTCCAAGGGAATTTACTCAAGAAAATATAGGTAATACACTTGTCGTAAAAACCACAGATAAAACGTCCCTAATTTTAATACCATGGAGTTACCGACTAAGGATAGCACCTCTGCTCATTTTGCTGGTTTTTCAGCCGATCTCGAATTGTAAGTGTTCGCACTAACCCGACTCTCATTTATATTATAAAATTTGTTTTATCTCAAAAGGATTTTGATTAGCAATATCGCGGATACATTTACATATCGAAGAGGGTTTTTTTATGAATCCTACTAGTTGTCAATAATTCAGGGGTTCACAACCTTTTCGTGTCCGATTCAGCTGTTATTTTTTTGTTTGTTTATGTAATACGAATCTGTGCTCATACAAAGTGACAACAAATGCAACAAATGCAATGTTACCAACCACTTGATTAAGGATGACTAGTTAAGATTTATACAGGAACTTCCTCTTTTCCATTTGGTCCTTATTTGGAGACGCCAGACGTCTTTAATCCTTCATTCATATGGCATGACCCCATTGTCCATGGTTTCCCCATATCCAACTTGATGCTTTAGAGCATTTTACAGATCTACACCTTTCGGCGAGATGTAGTGCTGGGGGATCCTACACGAACTTTAAACTCCATCATTAACTTTTGATGAAAAATGTTTCGGCATTCGTCGGTTGTCGACACGTGACCGCACGAAAGATCATCGCCGTAAGATTAAAAGTTGTGTATTATGTATATTCGCTACGTTGCATATTCCAACACCATACCTATGGTCTGTTATTTTTATTATTAATTCTTATAATATTCATAATAATGACTAATCAACATACTGTTGGTGTATTCAAAAGGCTCTGCCGACATGTTCCCAGCGAAATGTTGCCTTATTCATACATACCAAACACTCGCATACGATTTACATCCATAGGTGATATAGTAATAAGATTGTTTTCGTGTTAACACTAGACACGTTGTAACGTTGTTCTTATTTTAAAAATTGAGTGTTACTTTTTGTTCTCCACTGTGGAAAATAACACCTGTGATTTTTTTAAATCGATCGAACAAATCGAATGGTGACGAAGAAATGAATTCATTCAACTTGTTTTAATGGGCATTATGGGCCTGATAGAATGGGTGAATCTTTTGGTTGTACATTAAGCGCGATTGGAACGAAATTGGATTAGTTGAAGATCTGTTTCGGGTAGCAAAATAAGCAAAGATAGGGAGAAACCTGTTGAAGAACAGGAAGAAGTAGAAAATTAAATGATGAAAAGATCCAAACAAATAAACGCGTGTTTGAAAATAAGAAAGAAATGGCCAGTTATGTATTTCCTGCATAACTGACTTAAAACCGCGAGTATTTACGAATCGGTACGAATATTTCCGAAGATTTATGCGATTAATTGACAGCTCGAGCTTGTTGCAACCACTGAATACAAATATTATTAGAGAACTTTTTTGGATGCGCAGAACCGAAAATTGGTTCCTTCATTCAACAGTCACGTGACTGAAGTAAAATTATCAATAATAATTCATTTTACTTTCATCCACAAGCACAAGACAACACAACAAAAGAAAAAGGTACTTCGTATATGATGAAACTATTAAATTCCTCTGTGTAACGCTAAAACATTAAAATTAAAATATCGAATGCACCACTACCGATAAACATTACAGTTTGTAGTGTGAGTCTAACAGCAGCCACGTGGTGTCATGTTTTGTTTCCAAAAGATGGCTTACTGTCTTTTTTGAGAAATTTGTATGAAGATCCTAAAAAATAGAGTTTTTTAAATAGCTCTAAATATATTAAAGTTAATGCAACAAATTGTATTTAAGAACCTTCTCCGGCATTTTGCACGGCTCTGCACAGATTCACATCTGACGTAGCATTTGTATTTTGAGCGTGATGCTCCGACATACGATAAAAAGGCCCCCGCATTGCTGGTTGGTTTGGGGGTAGTTCGCGGCGGGCTTGATTTGTCCGGGCCCGGCTTTTTCGTTTGATTGCTTCGATCGAGCTAGGAGGTCGGTTTCGTGTGGGTCGGGTTTGCTGCGGATTGGTCTCCACCGGGCTGGCTTGCGGTGTGCGGGGTGCCTTAAAGGGAGAATGTAATGTATGTATGTAGCTTATCTTGTTTTATTAGTAGCACTCTTTGCGTATTCTGCGCATATTCGAATAACGTTCTATTAGTACGGCTGCTTACGTTTTTTTTTTTTTTTTTACTAAAATGTATCTGTGTTCACTCAAAGTTAATACAAATGCACTCTTTGACTCTTTCACAGGAAGCTACTTAAAGCTTGTGTCGTGAAAGAGGAAGATGGTCGGCACCTGGGATCGAAACCACGACCTCCGTACGAATTGATATTTATTATACCTATACCTATAAGCATAAGCTATATTTTTTTATGCTCTTACCAGGTAGCAGCGATTGTTCTTTCGATACAACACTATCGAATATAATTTTTATCATTTCTATCTGTGTTATACGTAGGTGTTGAGATTGGTAAGGAATGTGGAATGAATGTCAGATGAGAGAATGACAATAACTGATAAAACAACCGATGCTAAGATGCGAAGCGGAGATGATGATGACAAAAGTTGCCGCTCAAGAGAGAATCTACCAAACAAAAATGAATACACCTTTGATATTTTTTTATTTCTGAAAAAAGTTCTCACAAATTCCAAAAGATCTCTCAAAACATTTAGGATTGAAGATATTACTAATATCTACTTACTTGTTAGGGTGCATTTAGACACAGAGCTGGAAGCAAGTATATTTTCTTGATGGTTGATATGGACACTTATCTGTCATCGCCCATTAATTAGTTCTTTTTTTTACCCATCACGCCGTTTCCCGAAGGGGATAGGCAGAGAGTACGGACTTTCATTCTTTCTTGTCCAAACAAAACTCTTTCGCTTCCTCCAAACGCGTAACATTCGGCATACATGCTCTTCTATTCCTTTTGCTCCTGACTTGGCCCTCCTGTAAGACGGCACCAATATGGTCGGACCATGTCATTCGAGGTCGGCCTCGTCTGCGTGCACCCATTCTTTCAGATTTATATAATATCCTTTTAGTCATTCTCTCCTCGTTCATTCTCTCTACATGCCCAAACCACCTTAATTTATTCACTTTCATTCTAGCCACTACGCTAACATCCACTCCACATTCCTTTCTAATATTATCATTCCTCACATATCAATCAGTCTCTTTCCGCATATCCTACGCAGTGGTCTCATTTCCACAGCATTTATTCCTAATTCCAGATGTTTCGTCCATGTCCAAGTTTCACTCCAATACATCATGGATGGTATCAGGATTGCATCGTGCATCAACTGTTTGGGTTTAAGATCTAAGTTATTATTTCTCATTAGAGGTCTAAGTGCACCGCCAACCTATTAGGTGGTAGACCACCTAATTGGTTCTTGCTTGTTATTGTTGCCATGGTGTCCAGTATCATCCATAAAAGAAAGTATGCTCTGTTTCTAGATTCGTCTATATGTTCGTATGGTGTAAATGCACCCTTACAATACTTCAAGCAATACGCTTTGACTTGACCTGTAACGTTTCGATGTGTTAGTGCTTAGGGTACATTTACAGCGAATATGGAGCATTCTTTCTATGTCATATTGACACCGGGAAAAAAAGAACGTGCAAAAACTAGAATTCTGGTGTGCGTAATCTGTCATCGTCCATTGATTAGTTCTTGGTGTTAATTCTTTCTCGTTGCTTGGTGTCTATGTCAGTTTTACTGACTCTGGTTCTATGTTTCTTTGGTGTAAACTCAAATTTGAATACATACAAAAAGTGTGTTGACGGTTTTTCAACACAAGTCTTGCAAATTTTAAATTCCATCAATAAACTTTTGATTGTCGTAATAATTAAATTTATATTAAACATCCTATCATTGCAATTGACTAAACCTAAAATTATTGTAGATAATACTTAATACAAAACACTTTTGAAATGACACAGGAATATAAGGAAGTTTAAAAGATAATCTTGTTAATCCTTTCTTTTCCAGTAAATTCCAAAACTTTCATTAAAAAATTCGTCAATCCAAGAGGCAAGTAGCGAGGCAGCATTCATTCAAGCGTTGCAAAGCTCGCTGCACCATTTTGATAAATAATTCGCTTCATGCACTTTTAGTCAACTACGGTTAGCAGAATCTACATAATATTTCAGAAATGTTTGTTTTTTTATTTGCCTTTGACAATACTTTTACCTTATATGTGAACATCACGCTCAAAATACAAATGCTACGTCAGATATTAATATGCCCCGAGCCGTACAAAATGCTGGAGAAGATTTTGAAGTTTGACAGGTACAAATCACCCTCTATGGGTGGAATGCCCAATTAATTATCAAAGTAGGGAATGTAGCTAAGATTCAAACCACAGAGTTCTCTATGAAAACTTGCAAATTATGTCGGTAGGTTCGTATAATATTATGAGGTCGGTAAAAAAGTCATTCTTCTTTTTCTGTGCTTATGTCAGTTGTAGAGGTCTGTTAAGCAATGGGAAGCTAGACTAGAACCTGTTTAATTGCCTACCGATCAAGCCTGACAATCGGAATCAAAAACGTAAAGCAAAACGGGTATAAGCTAGTAAATAAATAATTTGTCTTGCACCAATCAAACTCTGGTAGAATTAACTATTTTAGTGATACTATTCAATGTGTCGGCCATTTTTTTTAAATTGAACGAACCGACGACTATGGATGGACGCGCTTTTTGACAGTTACTTCTTACTTACTTCCGATGGCCATACAACTCCGTCAGAGTTTTGGCCTCCTGAAAAATGTTTTTCCAAGCCGTCCTATCCCGCGCAATGGACTCCCACACCCAGCACGTCCAGGTCCCGGGCAACGTTGTCGATAAGCCGTTGCCTTGGTCTTCTACCCGTGGGCCTGCTATCCAAAAGACTCTTTGTGGACCTCTCTACCCCGGACCTGGCAACATGCCCGATCCATGCCAATCTTCTAGATCTGATGACACTGGTGATCAGTGGTTGACCTGTTAGTGCACGTATTTCTGCATTGCTTCTCAGCCTCCAGGTGCCAGCCACAATCCCCGGCCTAGGTCTCAAGATTCGTCTCAGAATCCTGTTCTCAAAGGTCAGCAGACGTTGCTGATCTCTGAGTGTCATAGTCCAGGACTCTGAACCATACATGACCACCAGTTTAACGATAGGGGCTTTTCGACAGTTGCGTAGTATCAACTATTAAATCGTGGTGTCCCGTCGGTTTAAAATAATTGCGACTTAATCCTAGTTTAGCGTTGGTTGCAACACAAAATTTAGTTAACGTAGCGTCGCTAAGCGTTCGCTTAACTCACTAAACTCAAGAGATTAGAACGAATAAATTTGAATAGTTCAAGCCGGCCTTAGTCACGTGTTTTTTTTAAATTACAATATAGACCTCCCACGTGGACTCAAACGGTAGGTACTTTTAACAACCAACTTTCCACTTTAAGGGTCGTTTGCCTCCCACTTCGTCCACTCATCCACTCAATTGAGCCAAGTCTCAAGTACCCTGATTGTCCCAATTTAGTGAAGCGCTGAGTCGCTTCATATTATTGGAAGCAAGCTCTTGTAACTTGGATGAAATCTGATTGCATCCTGCTTGATCATAACCATAAGGACACTTGATCAAACGAAAGTTTATCGCTGAATGTTTTTTTTTTTGGAAAAGTTAGTAGTAAAGTTAGAGGAACTTTATATATATTTTTTGTAATTGATAAATTCATAATTTGTTTTTATTTACATATTTTCACATCAATTTAATGGCCCATTTTCTTCAAATAATTTAATTTGAATGCCAGAAAATCACGTACCTACATAATATATCTTTCCTTTTCTTTTCCTTTGGGGGCATCTATTAATCACGTGATGTTTTTTTGCAACTTTTTAGACAAACGGTGATATTTCAAAATACCCCCCCCCCCCATCCACCCGAAAATGACGTGTACTTTTTTAGTAGGAATTACGAAACTTAATTTACGTATTTTTTTTAATGGACGCCCCCTTTGTAGAGCTGTCGTGCTATCGACTACATGTTTTTGTGTATGTCCACGTTATGTGCACTACTTTTTTTATCTTTTAGTTATTGTTGCTTCTCATAACAGGTCTTAGTGCACCGCCCACCCTGCTACCAGCTACTTTCCTTCGTTCCATTTCTCTTTCACACTTTCCATCCCTACTAAACATACTTCTAGAGTAAACAAAAATAACCTTGTTCACTTGCTTCAGCCTTTTCAAAGTTTTTGGACATTGAAGGGGATGAATGTCGAAGATTGACATGCTTTGGGACTTCGACGAATTCGACCAGCTACATGGCGACCGTTGTTAACGTAAAAGTAATCATAATAAGTCATCCTCCAAAACAGTTGTAGAATACGGTCGTTAGCCCGTAGTGGTTTTTGTTGAAAAAAAAACATTGATTAAAAAGGAACATTCATTGTTTTAATGATAGCATCAAAATAGTTGTTTCTTAACCTAATGCTACATTATGTACATGGCTTATATAAAAGAAAGTCGGGTTAATGCGAACACTTATAACTCGCGATCGGCTGAATAGATTCTTCCAATGTTTGATTTATTGGATTCATCTCCGTTCCGGATAACAAACAGAATAACTAATAAAACATCGAAAAAGGGATAGAAAATAATATAAAATATAATATTAAATTTAGTATGGTACGGATATACTGACAACAACGCCTTCTGTGAAAAATTCCATAACACAATTTTTTATTTACTTGATAACCTTTCATGTTCAAAACATTGGTACGCAGATTTTTGATAGTATTTCTTTCAAGCATTCAGAAAGATTTTCTTTTAAAGATTCTAACATATTTTAAACGTATTTTTGTATAAATTACAAAGTTGAAATCAATACTCATAGTATGGACTACCTACAGGACAACGTACATCGAGAAAGCTAGTATAAATATAGATCTCGTCATACCACTTATGATAGACAGCGAAAAAAGTTAAAAATAAAATAAATTAAATAATTATTAATTTATTTATATTGATGAAAGGCCAACAGTGGGTAAAATTAAAATACAACCGAGTCCACCTATCGCCCTACCAGGATCTGTCGCTAATGAGCGCCATTGCTGTTCGCTATACATAATATTGGACAGGTGATTATGTACGTAACGACTGACATTCTTATTTTAAGTCCAAACCAGTTTGTACCCACATAGAAAAACAATTCATTATTTTATAATAATATTTTTTATATCAAATTGTTTATCTGACATAATAATACATTTAGAGTGTCGATGTTTGTTTGTCAAATTTACTAGCTGCGAATCATCTGTAGGCCTAACTAACGATTAACAAAATGGCGGTTACGTAGTAATTTTAACACAAGTTAGAGTTGTTTATGGATTTTCAACGAATAATCGTTTCGCAGATTTATCATAAACTTCGTTGTCATTTTTGTATGTGCGGTAGGCGGGGCTTCGTTTTACGTACATGCAAATACTCTGTGACAGGTGACAGAATTTCTCTGTTAGAATTATGTGTCAGAAAGCTTACAGAATAGTTTCGAGGGTATTGGTTTATAATAATTTATGCGAATAAAAATTGATAGTTTAACGTCACCACAACCATAGAAAATATGTGTGTCATAGAGAAATGTGTGAAAAGATAAAGTAATATTTTCTTTTTAAAATCCGAAGCCAGAGAGACGCAGATAGAATACTTTGTGACGGAAAAAGCTACGAGTTTACTGTCGTCTGTCTCTCTAACAGAGAAGTCGTTTTCTATGACATACTAGTCGTTGAGTGCAATTTTAGCTACGCCCACTGGTCATAGGGGGGGGGGGGGGTTATTGATTTTTTGATCAGTTATATCGTCCTTTCTTCTTGAAGTGCCCTTCAGTCAGTTCCCCCGACGTTGGCATCACTTGGGCGAAGGCCTACCTGTCTCTAGCTGCATGAATCAGTTCCACGACTATTCAAGTCTACGTTCGTATGTTGCGGAGCCATGACACCTGTCTTCTACCCACACCACGTGTTCCTCGATAATTAGCTGCAGAAGCGAGTACTTATCACCTCTGAGAACGTGGCAAGGTGAGCACTGAGCATATTTGTCAACACTTCTATAAAGATTGCCCTATTCAGGATCTCGAGATACTCCAAGGGATACGCAAATTTCTACGATGAATTCACATCTCAAAATCTAATCGGAATTTAAACATACCACCTGATGGCGAACGTTGTTAACGTAAAGTGATCACACTAAGCCAGACATGGAAGTAACAGTAGAAGACGTTCTTATGTCCGTAGGTTTGTTCATACCCGAGCGAACGAGAGAACGGGGAGATTCATCGCCCTTCCGTCGGTGGCTCGCGTCCGCGTCCACACCGGCGTCCGTGCGGTCCTAACGGCCGTTTTGGCGTCGGGTGGCGCGGTGCGTCCGACAATGTGTCAGTGTTCTTCTATAATTGGGTTATATAGTGATTTATTGTATATAAAATATGTTCTGTAATTATAATACCTGTTGAAGAACTAAAAAAAAATACCATTTAAAAATTAGTCATCAGTTGTTAATATATCGTCAAATTTTGTTCCATGTCTACACCATGTTCAAATCCCTCAGCTCAGCTTCGAAGGAGCAAAACACACTGAGAGGATCTTTCACGTCTTCGGGACCCTGATGAGAGGATGAACAGCGCTCTCCTCGGCCAACTGTCATTCGGCATCCTTAACTCTGATATCATCGAGTATCGTATAATTCTTCGATGCACTATTTCCCCCAGACATCTTTATTCAGTAATTGTCATAGCAACTATCGACTTGCAGATGAATATGATAAAATATTTTCCGTAGTTGCATTGGTTTTGTCGTATCTATGAGAAATATTTCGCGTGGAGTTAGATTGTAACTATAAAAATAATTGGTAGCTTAACGGTCACGACGCCATTTTTCGTACTGGAGGTCGTGGGTTCTATCTCTACTTCAGATACCCAACATCTTCCTCTTTCACGACACAAGCTTTTAGTAGCTTACTGTGAAAGAGTGTATTTGTGTTCACTTTGAGTGCGCACAGATTCCTTTGATTATATAAAAAATGGGTAAGTCGCCTTATCAAGAAATTAAGAATAATCCGGGGTCATTGTTTATGCAAATAAGCACAGTTTTACTCCACGCTTCGTTACGAGGAAAAACCATAAAGGAATTTGTTAAAACAACAAAACATTAAAAGTGTTTGTTTCGTATTCATAGTACCTAATTCCTAACATTGTCCAACCTACCTTTCCTATGGTCGTACCTGCGACAATTTTCTATGTGTTAAGACAATCTATGTGTCAAAAGTCAATCAGTATGCTAGTAGCCCCCGTGGGGACCGCATATATTTTCGTACTGTCGTTGAAACTGACATCAAGTGAATTCAGCGAGTTACGTTTATGTGTGTTTTACGTTTTGTTTATATGTGTTATTGCAAGTACATTACAAGCTCCCGTGGGGTAATTACATCGTCGCTGCAACTGACAGTTTTAGTTCTGCGAGTTTACGTGTGTGTGTTTAAGTATTGTTTATTGCAAGTTAACTGTTTTTTTTGGTGAAAAGGACATAAAAGGACAGCCAGTAAAACAAGGTAGGTGCGATCCTTATTCCCATCTACCCCTTTACGAAACATCATTTGGTCCATTCGAGCCTGATTGTCCTTTTACTTCCTTAATTCCGAATACGAAATATCAGGATCGTATCTTGGGTATTTTTGTGTCAATTTACATTTATTTTTTATACATATAGCCTGCAAGCAAATTGTCTCATTTATTTCTTATAATTTTTTTTTGTTATAAGATTTATTATTTTCATAAATTGATTTAATTTGCGTAGGTACGCACAATAACTTTGTTGTAACAAAGTGTATTGTCGCGCGGTGGGTATTCCGTGAAAGATATAATCTTGTCTCTGGTCTGTGCGTTGTTGGTGCGTTGTCTTCCTTTATCTAGGGCAGGTACCTGCGCGATTTGACATTTCATTTTTGACATTGACATTGTTTTGTTTACATTTACGTTTTTACAATGGCCAAAGTAATTAAACATAATTTGGCGCTTTTGAACATTCAAAGCTTATTTGATTTTGCTAAGGAGGCACAGCAAAACGGCGAAGAGGCATCATTGCTTAAGTTTACGATCCGATTTGCTGACATAGATAAAATAAAAGAAGAATTTGTTGAGTGTCATGTTTCAATCCAGTCTATCTCTCGAGGAGATTTTGACTCTGAGGGGCATGCACTTAAATATAAACAATTCATGGAGACATATTATAGCATTAAGGAAATATATAATAAATTGTGTCCAGCAGTGGTTACCAAAGTTATCAAAACAGAAAGCCAAGCTTCGACCACGATTGCATTGCCTCAAATTGTGTTGCCAAGTTTCAGTGGTTCCTATGCGGAATACACTAATTTCATTTCTATATTTAATACGTTGGTGCATCAAAATGCAACATTAAACGGTATTCAAAAGTTGCACTATCTTTTCTCTTGTTTATCGGGTGATGCACTACGAGTTATTCGACATCTTGCAATATCAGAAGAAAATTATCAAGTGGCCTATAATTTAATTAATGAAAGATTTTCTAATGTAAGGCTGATTGCTGACAATCATTTGTGCAATTTACTTTCGTTAAAACCGGTAGACAATGCCTCGCACTTGCGACTCTTTGTTGACACTCTTAAGGAGAACACGCAAGCATTAATGTCATTAAAGATAAATATCGACCAGTGGGATTTCATATTGATTCATATTTTTTCTAGAAAATTGTCTCCTGATTTACGTAATCGATTTGAACATCAGTTGTCTAAGAACAAGTTACCCAAATTTTCAGAATTTTTATTATTTTTAGAAAACCAATGCCATGTGTTGGAAGTAACATCTGTGAAATTTACAAAGGAAAAACCTGTAAAAGGGGTTTTTCATTCAACTGTAACATCTACGAATAAATTTTGTTGTCATTTTTGTAAAGAGCAATCACATGCCATTTTTGGATGTGAAAAGTTTAAAAATTTGACAGTTACCGATCGTCGTGAATTCACAAAAAAGAATCGATTGTGTTATTCGTGTTTGAAATCCCATGATATAAAAAATTGCAAGAGTTCAGGTAGATGTAAAGTATGCAGTTCTAGCAGACACAATACTTTGTTGCATCTGGAACAGCATCGGGGTCCTCAATCTGAAGCGGAATTACGCGTTCCCCAGACTTTGAGTGAGGTTCATTCTGGTACTGTTTCAGGACTTACGACTGTTATATTGGCCACTGCGCGGATCCCTGTAAGGGATGCCTTTGGCAATTTTCATGTATTAAGGTGTCTTCTCGACAGTGGATCTATGTCATCCTTTATTACGGAAGAGTGTGTCAGACGTCTGTCACTGAAACGGGACAGGATGCACATACCAGTTACATCATTGGGAGGCAACGCTGCCCCTGATATTCGTGGATCCACTCTTATTACGTTGAAGTCACGTTCTGGTGACTTGCTTTCAACTACAGCCTTGATATTGCAACGCCTTACGAATAATCTACCAAGTACCAATGTGCCACAACACATTGTTAATGCGTATAAGAACTTGTCGCTAGCTGATGAGTATTTTTATGAGCCCGCCAAAATAGACATATTGTTGGGTGCGGACTTATATACTAGTCTGCTGGACGGCTCATCTGTACAGTTTTCTGAAGGTATACCAACTGCTTTAGGTACAGTATTCGGTTACGTTATAAGCGGTCCATACGGCAGGGCAGCCCCTGCATTATATAGCAACCTTAGTATTTGTTCTTTTCATAATGACGTGTCGTTAGATAAACTTGTTGAAAAATTTTGGCATTCAGAAAATCTTCCTGAAATACATATTTCAAGTCCGGAAGATGATGAGTGTGAAGAATTTTTTATGCGGACTCTTGAGAGGTTGCAAAGCGGAAGATTTATGGCAAGATTGCCATTTAAGAAAATTCACCCCCCGCTGGGTGATTCATATAACACTGCGTTGAGAAGATTTTTGAATTTGGAAAAACGTTTCTCACAAAATGAAGATCTCAAGCATGAATATCGTAAGTTTATGAGTGAGTACTTGGCACTGGGACACATGACACCTTATACAGGTGTGACCCAGCCAGGTAAACACTTTTATATTCCGCATCATCCTGTATTTAAAACAACAAACCAAGTAAAAAAAATACGAGTCGTCTTTGACGCAAGCCCCAAAACATCTACATCGGTATCTCTTAATGATTGTATTTATTCGGGTCCCAAATTACATAAAGACATTTCGAATATTTGTATTTGTCTTCATTCAGTTGCATTAACTTGTGACATTAAAATGATGTTTCGCCAGATAGCAATGAATCCTGAAGATCAACCATATCAGTTGATACTTTGGAGAGATTCCCCTGAAGAATCTATTGGTCATTATGCGCTCTGCACAGTTACGTATGGCGTGACGTCATCGCCATATACCTCCATGAGGGTACTGAATGAACTTGCGAGAATCGGTAAAAATCAATTTCCTGAAGCATCTAGGGTTTTAAGCTCTCAAATATTTGTTGATGACATCATCACTACAGCTCCCAGCGTGCGGGATGCTATTTTACTAAAGCAAGAACTGATATCATTGCTTGCTATGGGAGGTTTCGAGCTGCGCAAGTGGTCGTCGAATGATAAGCGGCTACTTGAGGATTTACCAGCTGAGCACTGTGAAATGTCACGTTCATTTGATGCAGCAGATTCAAATATTAAGATATTGGGGGTTCAGTGGAACCCAGTTAATGATTGTTTTAGTTATAGTGTCAGTTTACCTGAGAATACCCTGTGTACCAAAAGGTCAATCCTATCTACCATTGCGCGTATTTTCGATCCATTGGGTTGGATTTCTCCTATTACATTCAAGGCGAAGTTAATTATACAAAAGTTATGGTTGGTTCATACTTCTTGGGATGAACAGCCTCCTCATGATATTGTCCAAGAATGGCAATGTTTTATGAATGAGTTGAACATTATCGAAAAATTTACAATTCCGAGAAAAATATTTGATGAAAATGTGTCGGAAATTTCTATACACGGTTTTTGCGATAGTTCACTATGCGGATATGCCGCAGTTGTGTATCTTAGAACTGTCGATTTACGAGGTAAAACTGAAATTCATTTATTGGCAGCTAAGTCAAAAGTTGCTCCTGTACGTACTGTATTAACTGTCCCTAAACTTGAATTAAATGGTGCGCTTCTTTTGACCCGTTTAATTGAGTGTTGTGTGTTGTCGTTTGGGGACAAACTTAAATTTGATAATGTTACTTGTTGGTCAGACTCAACAATATGTCTTGCGTGGCTTCAAACGTCACCTCATTTATTGAAAATTTACGAAGGAAACCATGTTTCTCAAATTTTAAATTCTAAAGTTGCTGACATTTCCTCAAGAGGTGCTTTTCCCTCAGATTTGTTAAATTTCGATTTATGGTGGAGTCCACCATGGCTAAAGGAGTCTTCTGATATTTGGCCGTGCCAAAAGAAACATCCTTTAGACTTGAAAAATCTCCCTGGTCTCCGTGATACCAAGGCGACTTCTCTACACATTAATGTAAATAATTCCACATGTATTCGGTTTAGTTCTTTAAAACGTTACGATAGTATACCCATCTCAAGGCTAAATCGTTATCAGCTCATTAAGTCTTTTTCGCAGTCTTTCTGGTCAAGGTGGCAACGAGAGTATTTACATACTCTACAACAACGGTCCAAGTGGCTCAAGGCCACAGTTCCTCCAAAAATCGGAGAACTTGTCCTGGTACGTGAGGACAACGTACCAACATTGCAATGGCGACTGGGAGGAGTAACAAAGCTTGTTTCATCTCGAGATGGAGTCACTCTTGTGGTTGAGCTAAAGACTCCAACTGGTGTCCTGATGAGGCCAGTTTCGAAGCTGTGCCCACTTCCTCATCAGGATGTTTAGATAATATCTATGTCTATCTATTTTTTGTTTATTTTTTTTATTTTTCTTTGTTTTACTTTTGTTTTATTTTTGTTGAGACATTTGCTTTGCTTGCTCTATGTGTTTTGGTTTAAGTTTGCAATCCGTTTGGGATATTTATTTTTGCCTTGTTAAAGAGTCTTGGTATACATACCAGGCCTCTTCGGGGGGAGGATGTTTCGTATTCATAGTACCTAATTCCTAACATTGTCCAACCTACCTTTCCTATGGTCGTACCTGCGACAATTTTCTATGTGTTAAGACAATCTATGTGTCAAAAGTCAATCAGTATGCTAGTAGCCCCCGTGGGGACCGCATATATTTTCGTACTGTCGTTGAAACTGACATCAAGTGAATTCAGCGAGTTACGTTTATGTGTGTTTTACGTTTTGTTTATATGTGTTATTGCAAGTACATTACAAGCTCCCGTGGGGTAATTACATCGTCGCTGCAACTGACAGTTTTAGTTCTGCGAGTTTACGTGTGTGTGTTTAAGTATTGTTTATTGCAAGTTAACTGTTTTTTTTGGTGAAAAGGACATAAAAGGACAGCCAGTAAAACAAGGTAGGTGCGATCCTTATTCCCATCTACCCCTTTACGAAACAGTGTTCTTTTTTTTTTAAAAAAAAGACGACAACTTAATAATCGTACAACAAAGTATGACAAATCATAAAAGTATTTTTATGGCAACACTAAAGTCCGTCTACAGCGCCTCTTCACAAACAGTTGCCCGCGCGGGAACCTCGAATACGTCGCGTTCTTTATTTGATTTAAATGCAAATTGATTTTTTCCCAGGCTTTGACAAATATTTGTGTTTATTATATTATCTATGCCCACCTACCGACCATAAAATAATGCCATAGAATATTCATAGATACACATAATAAACAATATTCCAATCCTATTAGAAATATTATTTTGAAGATGGCTGATTTGTAATGGTGTATGTTTGTTCGCTGCCTACTTTTCCTTCCGAAAAAAAATACAAGTACCTACTTGTTGTATTTTTTTTTATTCCTCAATCTTATCAATTTGTCGATCTCCTGTTCTATGTAATTGTTTATCTAGCGTTCTCTACTGCAGCTATCTGAAATAATTGTTCCTTCGACGATGATAAAAGGCAGATCTAGGTGGCGAATGTTGGGGCTTATCCAACTTAACATCTTAAAAATTTTGATGAGTTTCTTACATTCTGCTTAACTTTTCATCATCGGTGATGAACCTGGAACCCATTTCATGGACTCTGATTTATTTTCAACTAGCTTTCCGGACAGACGTTGTCCTGAGGACCCTTCGGTCCTAACTACAGGCGGCCCGTTCATTGTGCACTGCCCCTCCAGAAACAAAAATAACCTATAAATAATAACATTAAAATATTAATTCTAAAACGTCCATATTTCATTAGAAATTTAAAGCTCAGGCGGGATCAATGCGAGAATATAATAATTATATGCGCGCTATTTGGTTGACTTTGTATGAATAATTTCTAAAACGCCCGAAACGGTGGAGTAAGTGAAATGGGCTGCTGTAAGAGTGGCAATTACGTATGCGAGAATGAGAGGGTGCAGGTGCAGAAGACAATAATTTTGTTAAATTTTTCAAAGATGGCGTCGCATGAAATTCGTTCCATACTAATATTAATATTGTATTTTATATTATTTCTTATCCATTTTTCAACTTTTTATTAATTATTCTGTTATCCGTAGCGGAGAAGAATGCAATAAATCACACATTGGAAGAATCTGTTCAGCCGATCTGGAGTTGTTATAATTTTTCGCACTAACCCGACTTTAATTTATATTAGAGATGCTATAAACCCCTTGCAGATCCAATAGTAGACCCCTTGGGGGTCGAATAAACCACTTCGCTAATTAGATAACAACAATAACACTTTTTGTCTGATTGCACATTAATCTCTGAATAAAATTTTAATTATTAATTAAGTTAGTAAAGACCTTATCTAAGTGGCTGTGGGTTGCACTAGCTAGTACTTTTAAGTAGGCAACAGCAGCTACATAATAATTCGCATTAAAATATTTTCAACTTTTGGAACACCGTCTTATTATCTATGCAGCGATTCTGCGAACATTCTTTTGAAGATTTGAATTTTTAATTATTATTGTTGTTCCATTCGATTTTCGTACTTTCGGATTCCAAATCACTAATTTGGGTCTAATTTTAACATTCTAATACACATATCTACATTTTATATTTTATGTCATTTTTTCTTTATCAAAAATATCTAAAATATTTTTAAACCGACTATTCTTACAGCTTCTGGATTACTATTAGCCAATCAAATGCTTTTAAAGGTGCAGATCAAACCCGGGTTTCTGGGATCCAGTATAAGATGGATAGTGTATGTACCTTTTCTGTTTGTATGTACAGCACACACGAAACCTAGTAAAGAGAATCTAAACAAGTAGCTTTATCCGTTCGCATCTCGCGTTCAGCGCTGCCATACGTCCGGAATTTTCCGGACATGGTCGTAAATAAAATATTAAAGATGTGCGGAAAGGGCGGAAAGTAAAAAGCATATTTCGAAATTTCCACAATTAAGACAGAAAAAACTCAATATTTTTTTAGGGTTGATCTAATGTCCGGAATTCACTTCCGGATTTTGTTCTTGAAACACTACCTACTGGGGTTCCCTTTTTTATCATAAAACCCTTTAAAGGCCGTTATTTTATTCTCTGTTTTTTTTTTAATCAAATTCATTGAGCTCTTAAAACCCGAAAACACTACGTAGGTACATAGGTATACCTACAATAATATACGAAAATGTTGATATTAGTTGTTTTTCTTTGATTTAAAGCACTTCACACGTTTATCATTCCTTAGAGCAGCCATTTCATACAACATCCGCCATCTTGTTTAACACAGCATGAGTCAATCGTCAAAATATGAAAATAGTGTTTTTATATAATACCTAAATAATAGGTAGGTACATACCGTCATATCTCACAATATAATATAAGGTACTTACTTACCTACATTATTTTTTTTTATAATAACAGTTTTTTCCCTATATCTATAGATTAATAATTCTTATAAAAAGTGGGTACAAAAAAGTACACCCGGAGATTTTTGTATTCGAACCAACTAAAATAGACCTTTATAATTATTTTAAAATGTATTTTTTCTCTCTCTAAATTTGAAGAATGTAATAAGTTTACATATTGTAGTCATACAATATGTAATTAGCTGCAGAAGCGAGTACTTATCACCTCTGAGAACGTGGCAAGGTGAGCACTGAGCATATTTGTCAACACTTCTATAAAGATTGCCCTATTCAGGATCTCGAGATACTCCAAGGGATACGCAAATTTCTACGATGAATTCACATCTCAAAATCTAATCGGAATTTAAACATACCACCTGATGGCGAACGTTGTTAACGTAAAGTGATCACACTAAGCCAGACATGGAAGTAACAGTAGAAGACGTTCTTATGTCCGTAGGTTTGTTCATACCCGAGCGAACGAGAGAACGGGGAGATTCATCGCCCTTCCGTCGGTGGCTCGCGTCCGCGTCCACACCGGCGTCCGTGCGGTCCTAACGGCCGTTTTGGCGTCGGGTGGCGCGGTGCGTCCGACAATGTGTCAGTGTTCTTCTATAATTGGGTTATATAGTGATTTATTGTATATAAAATATGTTCTGTAATTATAATACCTGTTGAAGAACTAAAAAAAAATACCATTTAAAAATTAGTCATCAGTTGTTAATATATCGTCAAATTTTGTTCCATGTCTACACCATGTTCAAATCCCTCAGCTCAGCTTCGAAGGAGCAAAACACACTGAGAGGATCTTTCACGTCTTCGGGACCCTGATGAGAGGATGAACAGCGCTCTCCTCGGCCAACTGTCATTCGGCATCCTTAACTCTGATATCATCGAGTATCGTATAATTCTTCGATGCACTATTTCCCCCAGACATCTTTATTCAGTAATTGTCATAGCAACTATCGACTTGCAGATGAATATGATAAAATATTTTCCGTAGTTGCATTGGTTTTGTCGTATCTATGAGAAATATTTCGCGTGGAGTTAGATTGTAACTATAAAAATAATTGGTAGCTTAACGGTCACGACGCCATTTTTCGTACTGGAGGTCGTGGGTTCTATCTCTACTTCAGATACCCAACATCTTCCTCTTTCACGACACAAGCTTTTAGTAGCTTACTGTGAAAGAGTGTATTTGTGTTCACTTTGAGTGCGCACAGATTCCTTTGATTATATAAAAAATGGGTAAGTCGCCTTATCAAGAAATTAAGAATAATCCGGGGTCATTGTTTATGCAAATAAGCACAGTTTTACTCCACGCTTCGTTACGAGGAAAAACCATAAAGGAATTTGTTAAAACAACAAAACATTAAAAGTGTTCTTTTTTTTTTAAAAAAAAGACGACAACTTAATAATCGTACAACAAAGTATGACAAATCATAAAAGTATTTTTATGGCAACACTAAAGTCCGTCTACAGCGCCTCTTCACAAACAGTTGCCCGCGCGGGAACCTCGAATACGTCGCGTTCTTTATTTGATTTAAATGCAAATTGATTTTTTCCCAGGCTTTGACAAATATTTGTGTTTATTATATTATCTATGCCCACCTACCGACCATAAAATAATGCCATAGAATATTCATAGATACACATAATAAACAATATTCCAATCCTATTAGAAATATTATTTTGAAGATGGCTGATTTGTAATGGTGTATGTTTGTTCGCTGCCTACTTTTCCTTCCGAAAAAAAATACAAGTACCTACTTGTTGTATTTTTTTTTATTCCTCAATCTTATCAATTTGTCGATCTCCTGTTCTATGTAATTGTTTATCTAGCGTTCTCTACTGCAGCTATCTGAAATAATTGTTCCTTCGACGATGATAAAAGGCAGATCTAGGTGGCGAATGTTGGGGCTTATCCAACTTAACATCTTAAAAATTTTGATGAGTTTCTTACATTCTGCTTAACTTTTCATCATCGGTGATGAACCTGGAACCCATTTCATGGACTCTGATTTATTTTCAACTAGCTTTCCGGACAGACGTTGTCCTGAGGACCCTTCGGTCCTAACTACAGGCGGCCCGTTCATTGTGCACTGCCCCTCCAGAAACAAAAATAACCTATAAATAATAACATTAAAATATTAATTCTAAAACGTCCATATTTCATTAGAAATTTAAAGCTCAGGCGGGATCAATGCGAGAATATAATAATTATATGCGCGCTATTTGGTTGACTTTGTATGAATAATTTCTAAAACGCCCGAAACGGTGGAGTAAGTGAAATGGGCTGCTGTAAGAGTGGCAATTACGTATGCGAGAATGAGAGGGTGCAGGTGCAGAAGACAATAATTTTGTTAAATTTTTCAAAGATGGCGTCGCATGAAATTCGTTCCATACTAATATTAATATTGTATTTTATATTATTTCTTATCCATTTTTCAACTTTTTATTAGTTATTCTGTTATCCGTAGCGGAGAAGAATGCAATAAATCACACATTGGAAGAATCTGTTCAGCCGATCTGGAGTTGTTATAATTTTTCGCACTAACCCGACTTTAATTTATATTAGAGATGCTATAAACCCCTTGCAGATCCAATAGTAGACCCCTTGGGGGTCGAATAAACCACTTCGCTAATTAGATAACAACAATAACACTTTTTGTCTGATTGCACATTAATCTCTGAATAAAATTTTAATTATTAATTAAGTTAGTAAAGACCTTATCTAAGTGGCTGTGGGTTGCACTAGCTAGTACTTTTAAGTAGGCAACAGCAGCTACATAATAATTCGCATTAAAATATTTTCAACTTTTGGAACACCGTCTTATTATCTATGCAGCGATTCTGCGAACATTCTTTTGAAGATTTGAATTTTTAATTATTATTGTTGTTCCATTCGATTTTCGTACTTTCGGATTCCAAATCACTAATTTGGGTCTAATTTTAACATTCTAATACACATATCTACATTTTATATTTTATGTCATTTTTTCTTTATCAAAAATATCTAAAATATTTTTAAACCGACTATTCTTACAGCTTCTGGATTACTATTAGCCAATCAAATGCTTTTAAAGGTGCAGATCAAACCCGGGTTTCTGGGATCCAGTATAAGATGGATAGTGTATGTACCTTTTCTGTTTGTATGTACAGCACACACGAAACCTAGTAAAGAGAATCTAAACAAGTAGCTTTATCCGTTCGCATCTCGCGTTCAGCGCTGCCATACGTCCGGAATTTTCCGGACATGGTCGTAAATAAAATATTAAAGATGTGCGGAAAGGGCGGAAAGTAAAAAGCATATTTCGAAATTTCCACAATTAAGACAGAAAAAACTCAATATTTTTTTAGGGTTGATCTAATGTCCGGAATTCACTTCCGGATTTTGTTCTTGAAACACTACCTACTGGGGTTCCCTTTTTTATCATAAAACCCTTTAAAGGCCGTTATTTTATTCTCTGTTTTTTTTTTAATCAAATTCATTGAGCTCTTAAAACCCGAAAACACTACGTAGGTACATAGGTATACCTACAATAATATACGAAAATGTTGATATTAGTTGTTTTTCTTTGATTTAAAGCACTTCACACGTTTATCATTCCTTAGAGCAGCCATTTCATACAACATCCGCCATCTTGTTTAACACAGCATGAGTCAATCGTCAAAATATGAAAATAGTGTTTTTATATAATACCTAAATAATAGGTAGGTACATACCGTCATATCTCACAATATAATATAAGGTACTTACTTACCTACATTATTTTTTTTTATAATAACAGTTTTTTCCCTATATCTATAGATTAATAATTCTTATAAAAAGTGGGTACAAAAAAGTACACCCGGAGATTTTTGTATTCGAACCAACTAAAATAGACCTTTATAATTATTTTAAAATGTATTTTTTCTCTCTCTAAATTTGAAGAATGTAATAAGTTTACATATTGTAGTCATACAATATGTAATTAGCTGCAGAAGCGAGTACTTATCACCTCTGAGAACGTGGCAAGGTGAGCACTGAGCATATTTGTCAACACTTCTATAAAGATTGCCCTATTCAGGATCTCGAGATACTCCAAGGGATACGCAAATTTCTACGATGAATTCACATCTCAAAATCTAATCGGAATTTAAACATACCACCTGATGGCGAACGTTGTTAACGTAAAGTGATCACACTAAGCCAGACATGGAAGTAACAGTAGAAGACGTTCTTATGTCCGTAGGTTTGTTCATACCCGAGCGAACGAGAGAACGGGGAGATTCATCGCCCTTCCGTCGGTGGCTCGCGTCCGCGTCCACACCGGCGTCCGTGCGGTCCTAACGGCCGTTTTGGCGTCGGGTGGCGCGGTGCGTCCGACAATGTGTCAGTGTTCTTCTATAATTGGGTTATATAGTGATTTATTGTATATAAAATATGTTCTGTAATTATAATACCTGTTGAAGAACTAAAAAAAAATACCATTTAAAAATTAGTCATCAGTTGTTAATATATCGTCAAATTTTGTTCCATGTCTACACCATGTTCAAATCCCTCAGCTCAGCTTCGAAGGAGCAAAACACACTGAGAGGATCTTTCACGTCTTCGGGACCCTGATGAGAGGATGAACAGCGCTCTCCTCGGCCAACTGTCATTCGGCATCCTTAACTCTGATATCATCGAGTATCGTATAATTCTTCGATGCACTATTTCCCCCAGACATCTTTATTCAGTAATTGTCATAGCAACTATCGACTTGCAGATGAATATGATAAAATATTTTCCGTAGTTGCATTGGTTTTGTCGTATCTATGAGAAATATTTCGCGTGGAGTTAGATTGTAACTATAAAAATAATTGGTAGCTTAACGGTCACGACGCCATTTTTCGTACTGGAGGTCGTGGGTTCTATCTCTACTTCAGATACCCAACATCTTCCTCTTTCACGACACAAGCTTTTAGTAGCTTACTGTGAAAGAGTGTATTTGTGTTCACTTTGAGTGCGCACAGATTCCTTTGATTATATAAAAAATGGGTAAGTCGCCTTATCAAGAAATTAAGAATAATCCGGGGTCATTGTTTATGCAAATAAGCACAGTTTTACTCCACGCTTCGTTACGAGGAAAAACCATAAAGGAATTTGTTAAAACAACAAAACATTAAAAGTGTTCTTTTTTTTTTAAAAAAAAGACGACAACTTAATAATCGTACAACAAAGTATGACAAATCATAAAAGTATTTTTATGGCAACACTAAAGTCCGTCTACAGCGCCTCTTCACAAACAGTTGCCCGCGCGGGAACCTCGAATACGTCGCGTTCTTTATTTGATTTAAATGCAAATTGATTTTTTCCCAGGCTTTGACAAATATTTGTGTTTATTATATTATCTATGCCCACCTACCGACCATAAAATAATGCCATAGAATATTCATAGATACACATAATAAACAATATTCCAATCCTATTAGAAATATTATTTTGAAGATGGCTGATTTGTAATGGTGTATGTTTGTTCGCTGCCTACTTTTCCTTCCGAAAAAAAATACAAGTACCTACTTGTTGTATTTTTTTTTATTCCTCAATCTTATCAATTTGTCGATCTCCTGTTCTATGTAATTGTTTATCTAGCGTTCTCTACTGCAGCTATCTGAAATAATTGTTCCTTCGACGATGATAAAAGGCAGATCTAGGTGGCGAATGTTGGGGCTTATCCAACTTAACATCTTAAAAATTTTGATGAGTTTCTTACATTCTGCTTAACTTTTCATCATCGGTGATGAACCTGGAACCCATTTCATGGACTCTGATTTATTTTCAACTAGCTTTCCGGACAGACGTTGTCCTGAGGACCCTTCGGTCCTAACTACAGGCGGCCCGTTCATTGTGCACTGCCCCTCCAGAAACAAAAATAACCTATAAATAATAACATTAAAATATTAATTCTAAAACGTCCATATTTCATTAGAAATTTAAAGCTCAGGCGGGATCAATGCGAGAATATAATAATTATATGCGCGCTATTTGGTTGACTTTGTATGAATAATTTCTAAAACGCCCGAAACGGTGGAGTAAGTGAAATGGGCTGCTGTAAGAGTGGCAATTACGTATGCGAGAATGAGAGGGTGCAGGTGCAGAAGACAATAATTTTGTTAAATTTTTCAAAGATGGCGTCGCATGAAATTCGTTCCATACTAATATTAATATTGTATTTTATATTATTTCTTATCCATTTTTCAACTTTTTATTAGTTATTCTGTTATCCGTAGCGGAGAAGAATGCAATAAATCACACATTGGAAGAATCTGTTCAGCCGATCTGGAGTTGTTATAATTTTTCGCACTAACCCGACTTTAATTTATATTAGAGATGCTATAAACCCCTTGCAGATCCAATAGTAGACCCCTTGGGGGTCGAATAAACCACTTCGCTAATTAGATAACAACAATAACACTTTTTGTCTGATTGCACATTAATCTCTGAATAAAATTTTAATTATTAATTAAGTTAGTAAAGACCTTATCTAAGTGGCTGTGGGTTGCACTAGCTAGTACTTTTAAGTAGGCAACAGCAGCTACATAATAATTCGCATTAAAATATTTTCAACTTTTGGAACACCGTCTTATTATCTATGCAGCGATTCTGCGAACATTCTTTTGAAGATTTGAATTTTTAATTATTATTGTTGTTCCATTCGATTTTCGTACTTTCGGATTCCAAATCACTAATTTGGGTCTAATTTTAACATTCTAATACACATATCTACATTTTATATTTTATGTCATTTTTTCTTTATCAAAAATATCTAAAATATTTTTAAACCGACTATTCTTACAGCTTCTGGATTACTATTAGCCAATCAAATGCTTTTAAAGGTGCAGATCAAACCCGGGTTTCTGGGATCCAGTATAAGATGGATAGTGTATGTACCTTTTCTGTTTGTATGTACAGCACACACGAAACCTAGTAAAGAGAATCTAAACAAGTAGCTTTATCCGTTCGCATCTCGCGTTCAGCGCTGCCATACGTCCGGAATTTTCCGGACATGGTCGTAAATAAAATATTAAAGATGTGCGGAAAGGGCGGAAAGTAAAAAGCATATTTCGAAATTTCCACAATTAAGACAGAAAAAACTCAATATTTTTTTAGGGTTGATCTAATGTCCGGAATTCACTTCCGGATTTTGTTCTTGAAACACTACCTACTGGGGTTCCCTTTTTTATCATAAAACCCTTTAAAGGCCGTTATTTTATTCTCTGTTTTTTTTTTAATCAAATTCATTGAGCTCTTAAAACCCGAAAACACTACGTAGGTACATAGGTATACCTACAATAATATACGAAAATGTTGATATTAGTTGTTTTTCTTTGATTTAAAGCACTTCACACGTTTATCATTCCTTAGAGCAGCCATTTCATACAACATCCGCCATCTTGTTTAACACAGCATGAGTCAATCGTCAAAATATGAAAATAGTGTTTTTATATAATACCTAAATAATAGGTAGGTACATACCGTCATATCTCACAATATAATATAAGGTACTTACTTACCTACATTATTTTTTTTTATAATAACAGTTTTTTCCCTATATCTATAGATTAATAATTCTTATAAAAAGTGGGTACAAAAAAGTACACCCGGAGATTTTTGTATTCGAACCAACTAAAATAGACCTTTATAATTATTTTAAAATGTATTTTTTCTCTCTCTAAATTTGAAGAATGTAATAAGTTTACATATTGTAGTCATACAATATGTAATTAGCTGCAGAAGCGAGTACTTATCACCTCTGAGAACGTGGCAAGGTGAGCACTGAGCATATTTGTCAACACTTCTATAAAGATTGCCCTATTCAGGATCTCGAGATACTCCAAGGGATACGCAAATTTCTACGATGAATTCACATCTCAAAATCTAATCGGAATTTAAACATACCACCTGATGGCGAACGTTGTTAACGTAAAGTGATCACACTAAGCCAGACATGGAAGTAACAGTAGAAGACGTTCTTATGTCCGTAGGTTTGTTCATACCCGAGCGAACGAGAGAACGGGGAGATTCATCGCCCTTCCGTCGGTGGCTCGCGTCCGCGTCCACACCGGCGTCCGTGCGGTCCTAACGGCCGTTTTGGCGTCGGGTGGCGCGGTGCGTCCGACAATGTGTCAGTGTTCTTCTATAATTGGGTTATATAGTGATTTATTGTATATAAAATATGTTCTGTAATTATAATACCTGTTGAAGAACTAAAAAAAAATACCATTTAAAAATTAGTCATCAGTTGTTAATATATCGTCAAATTTTGTTCCATGTCTACACCATGTTCAAATCCCTCAGCTCAGCTTCGAAGGAGCAAAACACACTGAGAGGATCTTTCACGTCTTCGGGACCCTGATGAGAGGATGAACAGCGCTCTCCTCGGCCAACTGTCATTCGGCATCCTTAACTCTGATATCATCGAGTATCGTATAATTCTTCGATGCACTATTTCCCCCAGACATCTTTATTCAGTAATTGTCATAGCAACTATCGACTTGCAGATGAATATGATAAAATATTTTCCGTAGTTGCATTGGTTTTGTCGTATCTATGAGAAATATTTCGCGTGGAGTTAGATTGTAACTATAAAAATAATTGGTAGCTTAACGGTCACGACGCCATTTTTCGTACTGGAGGTCGTGGGTTCTATCTCTACTTCAGATACCCAACATCTTCCTCTTTCACGACACAAGCTTTTAGTAGCTTACTGTGAAAGAGTGTATTTGTGTTCACTTTGAGTGCGCACAGATTCCTTTGATTATATAAAAAATGGGTAAGTCGCCTTATCAAGAAATTAAGAATAATCCGGGGTCATTGTTTATGCAAATAAGCACAGTTTTACTCCACGCTTCGTTACGAGGAAAAACCATAAAGGAATTTGTTAAAACAACAAAACATTAAAAGTGTTCTTTTTTTTTTAAAAAAAAGACGACAACTTAATAATCGTACAACAAAGTATGACAAATCATAAAAGTATTTTTATGGCAACACTAAAGTCCGTCTACAGCGCCTCTTCACAAACAGTTGCCCGCGCGGGAACCTCGAATACGTCGCGTTCTTTATTTGATTTAAATGCAAATTGATTTTTTCCCAGGCTTTGACAAATATTTGTGTTTATTATATTATCTATGCCCACCTACCGACCATAAAATAATGCCATAGAATATTCATAGATACACATAATAAACAATATTCCAATCCTATTAGAAATATTATTTTGAAGATGGCTGATTTGTAATGGTGTATGTTTGTTCGCTGCCTACTTTTCCTTCCGAAAAAAAATACAAGTACCTACTTGTTGTATTTTTTTTTATTCCTCAATCTTATCAATTTGTCGATCTCCTGTTCTATGTAATTGTTTATCTAGCGTTCTCTACTGCAGCTATCTGAAATAATTGTTCCTTCGACGATGATAAAAGGCAGATCTAGGTGGCGAATGTTGGGGCTTATCCAACTTAACATCTTAAAAATTTTGATGAGTTTCTTACATTCTGCTTAACTTTTCATCATCGGTGATGAACCTGGAACCCATTTCATGGACTCTGATTTATTTTCAACTAGCTTTCCGGACAGACGTTGTCCTGAGGACCCTTCGGTCCTAACTACAGGCGGCCCGTTCATTGTGCACTGCCCCTCCAGAAACAAAAATAACCTATAAATAATAACATTAAAATATTAATTCTAAAACGTCCATATTTCATTAGAAATTTAAAGCTCAGGCGGGATCAATGCGAGAATATAATAATTATATGCGCGCTATTTGGTTGACTTTGTATGAATAATTTCTAAAACGCCCGAAACGGTGGAGTAAGTGAAATGGGCTGCTGTAAGAGTGGCAATTACGTATGCGAGAATGAGAGGGTGCAGGTGCAGAAGACAATAATTTTGTTAAATTTTTCAAAGATGGCGTCGCATGAAATTCGTTCCATACTAATATTAATATTGTATTTTATATTATTTCTTATCCATTTTTCAACTTTTTATTAGTTATTCTGTTATCCGTAGCGGAGAAGAATGCAATAAATCACACATTGGAAGAATCTGTTCAGCCGATCTGGAGTTGTTATAATTTTTCGCACTAACCCGACTTTAATTTATATTAGAGATGCTATAAACCCCTTGCAGATCCAATAGTAGACCCCTTGGGGGTCGAATAAACCACTTCGCTAATTAGATAACAACAATAACACTTTTTGTCTGATTGCACATTAATCTCTGAATAAAATTTTAATTATTAATTAAGTTAGTAAAGACCTTATCTAAGTGGCTGTGGGTTGCACTAGCTAGTACTTTTAAGTAGGCAACAGCAGCTACATAATAATTCGCATTAAAATATTTTCAACTTTTGGAACACCGTCTTATTATCTATGCAGCGATTCTGCGAACATTCTTTTGAAGATTTGAATTTTTAATTATTATTGTTGTTCCATTCGATTTTCGTACTTTCGGATTCCAAATCACTAATTTGGGTCTAATTTTAACATTCTAATACACATATCTACATTTTATATTTTATGTCATTTTTTCTTTATCAAAAATATCTAAAATATTTTTAAACCGACTATTCTTACAGCTTCTGGATTACTATTAGCCAATCAAATGCTTTTAAAGGTGCAGATCAAACCCGGGTTTCTGGGATCCAGTATAAGATGGATAGTGTATGTACCTTTTCTGTTTGTATGTACAGCACACACGAAACCTAGTAAAGAGAATCTAAACAAGTAGCTTTATCCGTTCGCATCTCGCGTTCAGCGCTGCCATACGTCCGGAATTTTCCGGACATGGTCGTAAATAAAATATTAAAGATGTGCGGAAAGGGCGGAAAGTAAAAAGCATATTTCGAAATTTCCACAATTAAGACAGAAAAAACTCAATATTTTTTTAGGGTTGATCTAATGTCCGGAATTCACTTCCGGATTTTGTTCTTGAAACACTACCTACTGGGGTTCCCTTTTTTATCATAAAACCCTTTAAAGGCCGTTATTTTATTCTCTGTTTTTTTTTTAATCAAATTCATTGAGCTCTTAAAACCCGAAAACACTACGTAGGTACATAGGTATACCTACAATAATATACGAAAATGTTGATATTAGTTGTTTTTCTTTGATTTAAAGCACTTCACACGTTTATCATTCCTTAGAGCAGCCATTTCATACAACATCCGCCATCTTGTTTAACACAGCATGAGTCAATCGTCAAAATATGAAAATAGTGTTTTTATATAATACCTAAATAATAGGTAGGTACATACCGTCATATCTCACAATATAATATAAGGTACTTACTTACCTACATTATTTTTTTTTATAATAACAGTTTTTTCCCTATATCTATAGATTAATAATTCTTATAAAAAGTGGGTACAAAAAAGTACACCCGGAGATTTTTGTATTCGAACCAACTAAAATAGACCTTTATAATTATTTTAAAATGTATTTTTTCTCTCTCTAAATTTGAAGAATGTAATAAGTTTACATATTGTAGTCATACAATATAAAATATTAAGTCATGTGCAAAATTTAACTTTGTATATTGTCGTCCTCATTATAATTCATTCATTCTCCCTCAAAGACCCCCGCGCGGTCTTAGCGCAAGTCAGCCCAGAGGAGACCGATCCGCAGCAAACCCGACACGCACGAATTCGACCCCCTATCTCGATCGATGCAATCAAACCAAAAAGCTGGCCACACACTTATCAAGCCCGCCGCGGTTCCCCCCAAACCAACCCGCAATGCGGAAGGCCTAAGCCCCACTCAGGAGCATAGGGAGGTATCAAGATATCTCCATTGCGGTTGAAGATGCTCCGAGGCTCATTGTGCCTTTTCTGACTGGTTGAGGTTTAAGGACGTGAGGTAGTGGTGACCGGTTGAGGTTTAAGGAGTTCCTGTCAAAATTTCAAAATTGGAATAAAAAATATATGGAAAAAGTACTAATTAGGTTGCCTACGTAGAGTTTTTTCAATTTTCTAATTTTCCACGAATTTTTCTTATTTTTTTCTTTCATAAGAACCTTCTCCTGATAAAAGCCAACATGACAAAATAGAATAAGCGAAATCGGTTCAGCCATTTAGGCGTGATGCGATGACATCGGGAAATAGCTCTCCATTTTTAGATAATAATAGAAGATCTTGTAGCATTAACACAGAAACATTTTATGGTTTAATCATATACCTAATTATTTAAAAGGAAGTATGGATTTCAAATTTTTGTTGTGTTGTGCTTTTAAATGTAAGTGGTTCGCAAGCTTTGAGTAGCTCACTGTGATAGAGTTCACTTCGAGTGAATGAATCAACAATTTATTTTCAGTCACGTGACTATTAGATACAGGAACCAACTTTTGGCTCTGCGCATCCATCAAAGCTCTCTAATAATATTTATAGTCAATGGTAGACCCCGTAATCGAAGTATACGATATTTTTTTTAGATCAACTGAGCTGTCATTTTGGCGTTCCTCAGTATGGAAGACATCAAAGTAAAAATGTGCCCGCATCGTCTATTATTTTTGTATTTCAATCACGTATAAAGCTCTCTCTCTTATTGTGGGGATTTATTTAGTAACCCGATACCGCTGTATTCTCAGATTGATGGACTGTTTGGCGTTTGTATCCCGGTAGATAAAAGTAAAAAAAAAACATTCATGATTTTTTTATATACCTATCACGCCGTGTCCCGTAAGGGGTAGGCAGAGAGGACGGACCTCCACTCCTTTCTCTCCAAGCACACCGACATACAATTTCTCATACAACCTCTCCTATTTCTCTTACATCTGATATGTGCCCTCCACATACTGACCGAGAATGACGTGGAACGAACACATCGATTTCGTCCTCAAGATAAAAATATGTTCAGCCGATCTCGAGTTTTAAGTTTTCGCACTAACCCGACTTTCTTTTATATTATACATAGATATTAGTATAGACAACTTTACAATTACATAATTATTAGATTGAGATCATTTTTTTTTTCGCCACTTTTATTTTTCTTTCAGTTCTAGTTTTTTTTTCATAATGTTCTCTTTGTTTCAGTTGGTGATGGGCTAAGCCAAGAGCATGAAGAAGAAGATGACGTCCACTGCACCATGCTGCCTGCACGCCGCGTCTGTTGCATCCTGCACCTTCTCCTTGATCATATTGCTCCTGCAAATCTCTACAGCCAGTTCAAGTAAGTCCCTCGCTAACAAAATACGATTGATAAAGGAAAATATTTGTCCCGGGTTCTCAATTCTTGGTCGGGTCCGAAATTTTCAATGTGTTTTTTCACTTAAAATTTATACTCGGGGTTGGAATCCTATCTCAGATTGGACGGGACCGGTTGACTAGTAGAGAATGCTTCAAGCATTAAGTTCCGCCGGCTGTACTGACATCTATGTATAGAAGAGTGTTATTTATTTATTATTTGGACAAAATTTGCGTAGGTACATATATATTTTTTCCCATCAAGCCGTTTCCCGAAATTGTGAAATATTTTTTTATCTTTATTAAATAATAATAATAATAATAGCTTTATTCAATAAAAACAACACAATAATTAAAAAAATACAACTTGGTGACTCCCTCCACTAGGCAATGCCTGTCTTGGAGAGGAGGTTGAAGAGTAATAAAATTAAATATCTACATTAAACACAACAATAAAAATTATAGTCAATCAATGGAGCCCAAAAAACAATGACATCAATGTAGATAAATAATTTATTAATTATCACAAAATAATATCATGCATTTAGCTAGGTACCACAAATAATTGAAAAAAAAAACTTGCTTTTACCACCCATATAAACATTCTGTGTCTTTATGTACAATTGTTGAATATTTATACTTGCACAAGTTAGGTGTGCTTTTTAGCATGGTCCCCTAAAACCAGCGGGATGAAATTTTAAGGGATAGTTCTCCAAGAATAGTAGCAGTTTCAAGGATGAAGATGAAACGTAGAAAAAAAAGTTATGTAAAATTTGTTCTTAGAGCTCTTTATAGTTTGTGGAAAAATTTAAGAAAATAAATATATTTTTTAACAAAAGCTATCGGGTGCTGACTTACAAAGATTACACAACGTTAGTGCCAACATCGTAAAATCAATGCGTTGGCCGCAGTTCTGTATTGTAGTATGAAATCCGGAATTCGTTCAAAATTCACAAAAACGTAAATAACTTATGAACCACCCAATATCTTTGAGCATACGGGGGTTAAATCGATAGGTATTGAGGTCCTCTATCTCCCTGCTTCGGGTTCTCCACTATCACCTTTACACCTTGTTAAAAATAGAGATAGATATATAAACGGTTTATTAAAACATCTTAAATGATGGAGTAGTCGAAAGGGCCCTGGAAATTGGTCAACATCGCGATTAGAATGTTCTTCAATGAGACAAACGGTCACAGTAGTATCAAAGATACCATTTTGTAAACAATACCGCCATTGTTAAGCTGTAAAAAAATTATACCCCTAATCTTATCTCAAACTCTGTGTGTGCTCTTTTAAAAAAAATACCAGCTACCGCGTTTACATCGCAACTTTGTGAAGTATGTTATGAATATTTACCAAATATTTACTAGCAGAAAAATCCGTCGGAAGACAGCCATAGAAAAGGATTCCATGAAATTATTCGAATGAATATTTCTACGAATATATTTCTTTTTTAATATTTTTTTTTTTGGATACAGACAGCTTATTATAATTTACAAATATATTATCATTTACATTGCCATTTATGTGCATCCCAATATTATTCACTTAAATTACACAAAAAATTTTTTTATTACACAGTCTTTACACTAATAACTTCACTTCTGAGTTACAGGGGAAGGGAGGGTGGGGGATGAAGGGGGAAGGAAGGAGGCCTAGGAGATTCTTTTGTAGTCAATGTCTGTAAGGGTTTGTCAGTCAGTTTGTCCTAAGGGGTCCAGTGTCGGATAGTCTGTAATAAACAGTCTGTCTCGTCCGTAGGTCAGCAAATAGGTCGATAACACGCCGGTACACAGCGACAAGTGATCCATCTCTCACCCTGGGATGCTCCCTGGATGGACCTTGCCACCAAACCTTTCCTGAACCTCTTGAGAGAACCAGAAAAGGGGTCCAAATCAGGGGCACCCATACAGTTTCTGTTGAAACTGTTGCACGCTCTGTTTATGTATGTGTTTTGGTTGTAATTTGTTCTCGAAGGCTCCACATAAAAGAGAGCTGGGTGACGCTGTGGTCTACTACTGCGGTGAAATGGGAGGGCACCCAGCAGACTTGCACTGTCTATTTTATTGTTAAGTATTTTATGTAGATATACAAGGTCAGCTATGATGCGTCGGTTTTCAAGGGAATTTACTTTATAATGGGTTAGAGCCCGCCTGTAGTCGTCAAAGTGTAGTCTGTTACGATAATTTAGTTTCTTTATGAATTTCCTGTGCACTCGTTCTATTGCACTTATATCAATTTCATATGCGGGGTTCCATATAGTAGACCCAAACTCAAGAATGCTGTGCTCGAGGGAGTTGAAGAGGATCACCAGTGAGATATTTGTATTACTTTAAATTAATTCGGGGGAACAGCTGAAAAGACCCTCCTATAAACCCCCCCCTATAATTATAACCTAACCTAAGTCAAATAAAATAATTTAAATAAAACAATTGATTTGTTATTCCACGATATTTATTTACCTGACTAGTTTCGCAGGAACAGGTCCTGCATGGTCACAGGTGACTTAGAAACTTTCTAAGTCACCTGTGACCATGCAGGACCTGTTCCTGCGAAACTAGTCAGGTAAATAAATATTGTGGAATAACAAATCAATTGTTTTATTTAAATAATTCCACCAAGAATGCACGTTCAATTCGTTAATTTTACTAACATAAGTCATTCATGCAAATAGTAGAAAGCTTGCTAAATTTTCGCTGACGTAAATTTTTTTTTTCGAAGAATGGTGCATTAGGAGAATTGTGATTTCGTGTAAATGCCATTAGGTGAATAATTGTGATTTCGTACGATTGCCATTAGGTGAATTTCAAAGACTTGAAATTCGAACAATTCACGTGTTACCATAGACAAGGTCCCAGTTTTACTTAACCGCCTTAGGGATAAGATATTGCGAACAATTTGATATTTCTTCCCTTATGTAGCAAAAATTTGTATGTTAGAACAATTTTTCCCGCAGATACCTGTTATTATTAATCGTCAAAGCAACTATCAACTGAGATGCGTATATGATATAATAAGTAGCTTGTATTAATAAATTTTAATGATTTCGGGCATACCAAAGTAAAAAGGAGATGAGTTAGTAATGAAACAAAACGTATATGAAGCATGCGAGGAAAATACCGGGTTACGGACGCACTCAACCAGTTATTATGTTAGATTTCTTATCAAAGTTAAATAATGATATCCCTACTTAAAATGTCAACAAATTGTTGGTGTTGTAAATCCAGTATGAAGACATTAAACCACACCTAATCTTATTGAAGTTACCGGTAAAGTTTTGAGTTATGTGACCACAGTAAAATACCCTTTTCTTGCAACCATTTTTTCCATTTTTGCCTAACCTGTAAATATTCTAGGATAGTAAATAGTCTTCTTCGCCCAGTTGGTAGTTTCAACCTCTCCTATTTCTCTTACTTCTTACCTAGCCTTCGTTGAGGACGGAATCGATGTGTTCGATCCATGTCATTCTCGGTCAGCCACGTTTTCTTACACTTTTTCTTTCAGCCTCATAAATTCTCTTTGTCATTCTGTTCACATCCATTATTTCCACATGCCTAAACCATCTCAACTTATTGACTTTAATCTTTGTCTCAACTCTAACTCCCATACCACATCCCTTCCTAATATTCATACATTTACATTATTTCTTTCTATGAAGTTAATTATGTTTATAAGTAGTCTGTGAAAGTGTGTGTTGAGTATCAAATAAATAACAATACAGTAGAGTTTGTAATATATTTTTATCTCTATATTTCATTTATTATTAAATTTCTACTTGTTGCATACATGAGATTTTTCGACATGTTGAACATGTTGAGAATTCTCATGATTAGGAGTTTCGGAGACTTAAACATTACCACCTAATGGCGAACGTTGTTAACGTAAAGTGATCACACTAAGCCAGCCTTCGAAATAACAGTAGAAGACGGTCGTAAGCCCGTAGTGGTTTGTTCCATTAAAAAATCGAACTTTAGTAATGAATTGTTAGAGTCATAAGTTGTTATTTTTCTTTATCTTTTTATTGATTTAATCTAATTTTTGCATAAATTCAATTTCGCGCAATTTTCGTATTAATAGTCACAAAGTTTTTCCTTCACGTAATTAATATAGATTAATGCGGCTGTGTAGTAAAATCTTATTTCTAATAAATTAGTGTTAACTGTCTCTTAAGCATGTTGTCAATCTTGCTCAATGCATGTTGGATGGCTTGTAGGCCGATCCAGTGGCCAAGAGGAGTGGGCTGTTGTTGGGTAAACATAGATAAGAAATCCAAGAAGCCCTGCGATGTTTGTTATGTCTTCGAGATAAGTCTGCAATGAAGTTGTTATTTGAGTCGATAGCGTCAAGAGTCGTCACTGCAGCTGTCCCATTGGCATTCCAACTATTTGTTGCAGTCGGGAATATAAGAAGGCAACAAAAGGGTTTAACATTAGGGAGATTGAGTCATTAAAGAAAGCCCATGAATCTAATGGAAGTGTCGTCAACAAAATAAACGACACAGTTGTACTGGAGAACTTAAATTCAAAATAAAATAGGTTCCAGGTCAGTGCCCTGTGGAACGCCATGCAGTATATCAAGATTCAAGCTCGAACAAACACTGATACTATTTCCTTTTAAATCGATTTGTTTATTAGCATTTGATAAGCTCTAAGCATTTACCATCCATACCCAGATTAATTATTTTCAAAAGGAGCTTGTGACTCACAGTATCAAAGGCTTTGCGGAGATCCAAAAAATGATGACAACCCACAAGCGCGGTTTTTATAACTCAATTGCCCTCTTCACTTGGTGCCTTATCAGGGAGTCGCAACTTCGGTGATCTATCTGATGAATTCTTCTTTATTTTGGGCTGCTCGCAACACTAGTTGCATAGTTCTGGAATCTGTCCTTCAGGAGTCAGGACATCTGCCTTCATCCAGCCTCTCTATAAGTCTCGATCTTTTCCTTCATTTGTTTTTTTCTCATTGTTTTTGTTTTATTGCAGGTATTGGTGCCATATTCACAAAAAATCCAGAATCCATATCGGTGCCCATCGGAGATGAGGTCGTATTCTCTTGTCAGACCAATATCATGGGAGATCCCATGGCTTGGAGGTTTCGACCTATAGGAGGCAGCTGGCAGGAGGTTCCTCAAGGGAACAATCTCCAGGGACAGGAGGGTGCTGGCAGCATGACCTTGCCTCCAATTCCTGCGCAGTGGATTAACAATAAGCCCACCATGAGTGAGCTGACGGTTCATCTTCATAACGAAAGCCTAGCGGGAGAATATCGGGTAAGCATATATCGGGCGCCTGTTGTTACGATTATTCGACAAGATTAACGAGATAACCAAAAAATTATAATTTTCTGATGGGAATTAGAGATCAGTGTTATTGTGTAGAAAACTTGAAATATTTCTGCCATCGGCTTGGTCTGTCTGGGATTTGATTGAACTATACAAGTAGAACAAATTGCCAGGCCATAAATTCAGCAACTCTATATAAAAAATTACAATGCGTCTAATTTGTTTTGAAAATGTCCATTTTGATTTAAAAAAAGTCCATTTTGATTTTGAAAAATCTCTAGTTTGAAGTTAAAAACCTGTATTATGATGCAATAGAAAATTTTAAAAGGTGTTATGTAGGATAATCTTGGGTATGAGAAGGTATCACCGCATCACGAACGACGCTATCCGTTGGCGCACCCACTTCCACCATTCTGGAGAAGAGATGAACATGGATGGATCTTAAGGATGTCGAATGACGTGGAAAACCCTCTCATACTGTGTTCCATTCCTTCGAGGCAGACCTGAGGGAGTTGTATATGGTGTGGGAGGAGGTCATAAGCATTGGGCAAGATCAAGCGCAATGGAGAGCTCTTGTTGCTTACCTATGTCCCTGAGTGGAGTTCAAAAGGAGATTGTTGTTGGTATGTTTAGAGTTCTTTTTTACTTAAAATTATTAAATCATATTCATAAATTTTCAGTGTATAGCCTGGTATGGGGCGTCTGCTTTGATGTCTTTGGCTGCTAAACTAAGCGTGGCCAAGTTGAATTCCGTCCCAGTTCTACCCGATGTGAAGATACACATAGCTCCAGGAGGCACGGCCTTGATCAGATGTCCTCCTCCAATCTCAGAACCACCAGCTACCATCATCTATTACAAGTAACTTTCTTTTCTATTGTATATTCTTTTATTTGTTCACCATAACGGGAATATTACTGCCTATTTTCACAGTTGCTCTTTTGCTAGTCATTTTCATAGCAACTATCTTAAAGATTTTACATACAGATAAAACTACCCTGAACTTAAACCAATATTTTGAAGCCAAATCGATTCGGCCATTTTTTTGAGTTTTAGCTACAAACCGTAACGGGCGGTTTCATCTACATAATAATTCAGTAATGTATGTATATTTATTTATTTATTTATTTATTTGTTTCACTCCAACTGTATGTCACAGCATCACGCTAAAACCGTAGGTTCTGCGTTGAATATTTTTCTTCGCAGTTTTTCGCAAATACAATTGTGGTAATCTGAGATACAAATATTTACATTTCATTAAATATATTTTAAATTATTTACAAATTTCTAAAAATTTAAAATCTTCATACAAAAATGAGAAAGTCATGTTTTAAAAGTAAAATTATACGTCTAAATTTTGTGTAGAACTGTAGCATTACGGTATGAAAATGTACAAAATCGATCGAAGTTTGATTTGAAATACAAAAAAATTAAGTAAAAGTCTTTTAATTCTTATTTTATAAAGATTTTCACCGAAACTTCTTATAAAATATGTACGCCATGACAGATGACTAAGGCCGGTAAAGCAGAGTTCGCTTGCACCCTCTCTCTCCTAAGGTAGGTACCTCATTAAATTTATCACTACAGTCATAAGTAGGTCAAACTAACTATACATAATATAATACTAGGTAGGTAGGTACCTATATCTACACACAGTATGAAGGACTTGCATTAGGAACAACTACACGTATTATAATACTAGGTAGGTAGGTACCTATATCTACACACTGTATGAAGGACTTGCATTAGGAACAACTACACGTATTATAATGCTAGGTAGGTTTTACCTATGTATAACTACATTCTTCTTTTAATTTTTTCGCGTATTCAACAGTGAGTATTAATTTTTCCTCATCTTCTATTTTTTTTATAAATATTGAAAGTGACATTAGTTTTTCAAATTTTTCGCATATTTAGCAGTGAATCTTATTTTTTCCTTTTTTGAAACATTAGCTGGGTACACATTCTAAATCTTAGCGTGAAAAATTTTGAAAATGATAGATTATCTATAACATTTGACCGATAATCGCTCATTTTTAAAATCTTAGCGAATTTTTTTTTTGAAAATGAGCGATTGTCGGTCAAATCTTAAAGATAAATCGTTACGTGTGTACCCAGTTATTAAGATAATACATATACTCCTGCCGCCGTAGACAAATTCAAATTGGCGTTCGACTACTATTAACAAAGATTTCGATAATGTATAGTGCGAAAAAATTAACTGTCCTCTGGAACATATAAACATTTATTCAAACCAAACAATGATCCTTATAGTATAAAATATAAAAAGTGGACAGTTAATTTTCTTCCTACTCTACATTGTCGAAGAATTCGTTTGTAGTCGATTGCCAAATGCATTTTGTATAGGCCTACTGGTCCTGAGAAGGGGAAAGCTGCATACAAAACCTGTTCAATAACCTACGGCTCAAGTCTGACTAGCCAAATCAACAACGTAAAGCAAGACGGGTATCAGCTAGTAAAAAATAAAGGAGACTTTAAACTCCCTTTAAAAAATAACGGGTTTCATAACAACAAAACGACATTTAAAATCGACTTTTAGCCAAAGTACCGTTATTGATTATTATTTTTAGTTAAAGTCGATTTTAGGTAGTTCAAATTTTTACCACCGGAGTTCATAGAAAATTTCGTGGTGCTTTTTCTGTCAGAAAGATGAACATTTGTATGCAGTGACACTGTGGACAAAAATGACTAAAATAGGGCGGAAAACATATCAAAACGGGAGGAATATTATTGTTTACAGATTTCGTTTACTAATTCATACCCCATAATCATAAATTAACACAAAAAACGGCACTTTGATGCTCTATTGAAAAATGAAATTGACAGATCAACAGAAATTCCGCGAAAATATTAGTAAACAACCTATCTTTTCCATAGATTTCCATGGTAACACTACCAACTGCTACCAAATTTAAAATATTTTTTTGACTTTTTAAATTTTAGCTGGAATATTTTTTTATGAAACGCGTCAGCTTAAAGGAGTCTTTAAATTTTAAAAGGAACTTTAATTAAAGTGTTCTTTTGAAGTTTTTATGAAACCGGCTGTGTTATAGTGTCAACTAATGAATGTTCACCATCGCACTCTTTTGTGGCTGTTAGCACACCTCCGCCGCGAATCACGGAACACGAAACTGCAGAAAGCGAAATCGCAGGTAGTGTTAGTACACTAGCGGGTAAACGAGTAGCGAAAGAGAAAAATACACATAAGTAAGTATTCTATGGTTATGTTTTATTGGGAAATATAAATAATTAAAACCACAATATTATTTCACATTTCATATATATTTTTAAATATTACAACATCAACAACGTTTTTACTTACAATTTAGAAAATATGCACATCCAACTCCTGCAAACCATCCCACAACAAAACGCAATTAACGTTTCCATCTTTGATTTCTATGGAAAACATGACGTTCGCTTCAATTTCGCTCCAAAATTCTGTCGATTTTGACAACTTCAAAAGCGGGCGGAATGCGAAACACACGGATCCGCGAAATATCAGGCGGAGATGTGAATACAATTTGAAGTAATCTATGGCGAAACACCGCAAGAGAGAGATGAATGTATAGAAAACAGTACGGGATTGAGCATGCTGTCTCACTCTCAACATGGCGCGCAGAAACTGACAGATGTGACCGTTTTCGCTTCGGCTAATCCGCAGCGGAGGTGTGCTAACGGGGTGTATGTCTAAATGTTTTTACATTTCCAGATTAACCGAGGGTAAACAAGTTCCCGTGAGTACTTCGGAGGACACTCAGGGAGCTGGCGGGGCTCTGCTAGTGAAGCCCAAGACCTACTCCATGTACAGTTGTACGGCTATCAACGACATGAGCCAACAAACCAAGAAATATGCCCATCAAATAATAGTGGATGTGCGTGATGGACCTGCACAGAGGCCCAGGTAAACAAACAATAAATTAAGATATATCTTCATATTATAATTAATATTTAGCTACAAAAATTTTTGATGATGTCCCAGTTATCTTGGAAATGTATGCATTTTTTGTCTCACTTACAAAAATCCTTTAAAACAACAAGATAGAATGAGACAGTAAGTCGTTTGAATAAAAATGGCCCCTCTAGAATAAGAATATTAAGTGAATTAATTCAGCTAATAAGTTAATACAACAGTTTTTAATGAAGTTCGACCGATCAGTGCCATTGTAATAATTGTGTAACTTTAAACTTTTTTCAAGAGATGGCGGTGTTGTAGAACATAAGTCACATATGAAGTATGTTAGGCTGTTTTATATAGTACTTCGGGAATAAATTTGATAATAACGGGGATTTGTGGGGATTCCTGCAGACATCACCTGGTTCTTTATTTTTTGAAGTTGTATGTATCTACATAATAATTAACAGCTTTTTTTTCTATCCAGCTTTACAGACGATATGCCGACACAGGTTCAAGGTGTGGAGGGTAGTTCTCTCAATATTGCCTGCGGGGCAGTGGGGAGACCTGCTCCCAAACTCACATGGAAACGGCTGACTCCGTTCGAAATGTCATATTCAGAAATCAAATCCGCTTTGAAGAATTTCACTGAACTCAAACCCGAAGATGAGGTGAGAACAGCCCTAATTCAAAAATATTTTTTTTTTATGTCGTGCCGTGTCCCTCAAAGGATAGGCAGAGGTAATAATAGACCACCATTCTTTTTTATCCAAGCACCCTTCTTTTGCTTCTTCCACCAACATAACATTACTTGTACAATCTCTCCTATTTCTGTCGATTTTGACTTGGTCTTCTTTGAAAACAAGTCACTCTTTGATCGACCATGCCTTCTAACATCTTTCCTTTCAGCCTTATAAATTATTTTTGTAATCCTATTCTCAAAGAGTTTTTGCACATATTCTTCATAGAGATTTTATTAATAAAATTTTACTTTATTAGGGAATCTATGTTTGTGAAGCAACCAATTCAGCCGGACGGGCAGAGCGACAGGTTCGTCTTACCGTCTTGACATTGCCGAGAATTCATCCGTCTCTAGAAGATATAATTGGGAGAGAAGATGAAAGTAAAAGAGATGACGTTTGGGCAAGGGAAGGGAGTCATGTTAAACTTCCGTGCGGAAAAGTTTACGGAAGACCGACACCTGTAGTTGAGTGGATCATCAATGGAGTTGAAGTGAACAGTGTTCCTAATGTCCAAGTAACAGGTACAATATATACATTTTAAAATCTAAGCATTTATCTTATTTTCAGCAAAGAAATTACAATCTTATATTTTATTTCAGCTATGCACGTACTTGAAATAAATCCGGTGGAGAAACGTCACGCTGGCGTTGTTCAATGTTTTGCCACAAATTCTCTCGGCAGCGTAACCGCTTTTAAAGTTCTTCGCGTCATACCTAAACAGCAAGTTTCCGGCGGGGTTGAAGAGTTGGAGGGGCAGACGGAACAAGAACTCATTAAAAGACGCCCCAGGCCAAGAGGACATAAAAACGGTAAGCTTGAACATTATTATCATAGCTGCAGTCCTAGAGACCCGGTTCGCACCCCAAATTTGTACCTGTAATTTGGTAATTATTTGTTTTCAGTTATGATTCCTCCGAGTCAACCTAATGTAACCAGACTCTCCGATCAGAGCGTGATGGTCAGATGGACGGTTCCCAGTAATACGGGTCTCTCCATAAGATTCTTCAAAGTGCAGCACCGGGATGTCACCCAGAATGCTGGTGGTTCTGAGCGAGGATCCAAATGGAAAACTAGCAACCAGGATGTCCCACCACATGTTAGATCATACGAAGTGGACGGATTGGAACCAGATCGATATTACAAGTAAGCTGTTTTATCCACAGTGTTAAAAAATGCAAGCCACTGCTATACACGTCTATTTCAAATTTTTAGAAAATGGCGGCTTTAACTGTCAGGCAAAGATTTACTAACTTAAGGATAGGAAACATTATAGTTAGAAATATTGTTCCCTTGTAAAACCATATTTTGCAATAAAGTCTGGTATATTAGTATTATGAACTCTGTATATTCTAAGATGCAATAAGAATGTTGTGGTGTATGCCCATATAAGTGTATCACATTATATGGGTTTGTCTACACTGCCATAACAAATGAAGTGGTTGATGGTAATGGATTAGTTGCCGACTTCCATTCTGAATGTCGTGGGCTTGATCCCGGTTGCTGACCAGCTTCCTCTTTCGCAACACATACTTTACTTTTTGAGAAATATGTCAAAATTGTATTTGTGTTCACTTTACAGCAGTCGCAGTCTTTAAATTTGGTTGCTCTCTTGTTCTCAATAATTTCCAACTTTTATCTCTATATTTCATTAATTTTTAAATATCTATTTGTTGTATACATGGGATTTTTCGACATGTCGAATATGTCGAGAATTCTCATGATTAGGAGTTTCGGAGACTTAAACATTACCACCTAATGGCGAATGTTGTTAACGTAAAGTGATCACACTAAGCCAGCTTTCGAAATAAGAGTGAAAGACGGTCGTAAGCCCGTAGTGGTTTGTTCCATTTGAAAATCGAACATCAGTAATGAATTGTTAGTCATTAGTAGTTACATATTCGTTAGAGTCCAGATATACCTATTTATAATTATCTAATTAGATACATTTTTGTCAAATTGGGGAAGTTTATGACAAAGAAACCTATGCCAGAGTAGCACTTGTCGAGGGAACTAATCTGGCACTTTAAGAAGAAGAAGCAGCAAACATTTGAATAAATCTCCTATAATGCAGCGGATGTTAAGTTTTAAAATATATTTCCAGGTTCCGGATTGCAGCGGTGTACAGCAATAATGATAACAAACTGGGAAAAAATTCCGGAAAGTTTTTCCTGCAACGAGGCACTGGATTAGCAAAAGCGCCCCCTGCCCCATATCTTGTCAAGACCGAAGCCATCTCCACTTCTGAGATTAAACTTCTCTGGCAGGTATTTACTCCAAACATACTTTTTTCTATCAGGTGTTTTTTTGTCCTCAAAGCCAGTTGAAAAATACAAGTAATTAAAAATGATTTATTTTGCCTTTTTATAACGCTCTTACTTAAGGATAGTCACTATCTCAAATTTTAATATAAAAACGTCTCCCGTTTTAATGTAATCTGTGTGAGAAAAATAAAATTCATTATTTCCTTACTATGGTTGATGTATTTAATATCATTTACAGTACTTAAATATTTTGTAAAATGGATACCAGTGTTACAGAGAAAAAAATACTTTTGAGTTATTATTCTAAAATTCTTGTTCCAGCTCCCAACACCAGCACCCAATGTCAAAGAAACCCCCGTGGAAGGCTTCTATGTGTATTACCGTCCAGTGTCTAGTGCTGATGAGTATGTGAAGGCTGCTGTTGAAGGTGGAAGAGCCAGGTCTCTCATTATAAAACATTTGATGCCTGGATCCACCTACGAGATCAAACTGCAAAGCTTTACCCCGGCGGCGGCCAGTAACTTCTCAGCCATCGTTCAAGAGAAAACAATGAGTAAGTATTATCATATATAGTAATTGATCATTTCATCTGTAACTCTTTTTTTTTCATACATATGTCAAAACCAACCTGGAAATATTTTTCATGCCTATATGATTCTTCTGTAAGTTGATAGTTGATGCATCGTATCGCAGAGTATATAGTGTATACATATTAAATGTTTTTCCATGCGATGCATCGATTGCTATTTTGAAGTGGTCAGTAGCCTAGCAATCATGATGCCGGCTTTCATACTGGAGGTTATGGGTTCTATCCCAGGTACTTACTAAACAGTATGAAAGCCGGATTCTTAACCGCTAGTCTGCCAATGACGTATTTTTTTTATAGCGAAGGTCAAGAGACCATATTATGGCCCTTGTGCCACTACGACCAGAGCAGGTCTATATAATATTATGACATCCTCCAATTTGTTAATGAGGTCTCTTGCAGTGTCAGTGGCCTTTTCAGTTCCTGTTCTTTGCAAGAAGTCTCCATAATTGTCTTTTGCTGCCCCCTAAAAGATTAATAACAGCAGGACTCCCATCTCCCAGTTGCAAAAATTGTTTTGGTCATGTAATCTAATATCTGCTTTGACCACTGATGTGGAAGTACTGAGAATATTCCTACACCTTCTGTCTCATCTAAGAGTACCTTCCACTTCTATATTCTCTACAGAGGTGCTGCATGCACACTCCATAGCCAGAACTAGAGAAATAAGATATCGCACCTACAGATCACCCGCATGAAGGGATGAGCCTTAAAGTCACCCAGTGTTTGCCTGTTATCAGGGAGCCTCTGTCAGTTTACTACATAGTTGATAAAAACTTAGAATATTAAGTACTAAATCTATGTTAGTTATTTTGAATAGAGATTGAGAAAAACTATTGTAATATTTCCAGAATCACCAGATGCTGAAAATCCGACCGAAGAAGAAGAAAACTTGAAGGGAATAATGCCTGTGAAAGGTGTGGATAGGGATGATTCAAGCGGTTTGCAGTTGTATCACATTGTGGGCGCTGGGGTTGGTGGAATAACCGTGATATCAATTCTCGGCCTCGGTGGAATCATTTATTACAAAAAACGAAAAGGTAATTGGGAAAAATTCATTAATTAATAGTTTAAATGTTATGTATAGGAACACTACATGTGCAACTTGCTGTTTTTATCTTTGTAAATTTATTTTCAACTCTTAAACAACTGAACCGATTTTACATATAGAACCATTGATTTTTAATCAACGACTATGTACTTATAGATACGACACATTGGGTACAAATTTTTCAAAATATTATGTCACAGTTTTGTTATTTGGTACAGATAGTCTTAATTAGAAATAATAACTATGCTAGACTAGTACTCTTTCTTTGCGAATATCAACATATTAATTATTATTTTGTGTCAAATTTACTTGAATGGTTACGTTATCTTTCGTCTATCTCTTTCTATCTTGTTATTTTGAATGACTATTAGAAGTGAGATAGCAATAAAACAATTAAATTAGTGAAAAAATAACAACTAATGACTCTAACAATTCATTACTAATGTTCGATTTTCAAATGGAACAGACCACTACGAGCTTACGACTGTCTTCTACTGTTATTTCGAAGGCTGGCTTAGTGTGATCACTTTACGTTAACAACGTTCGCCATTAGGTGGTAATGTTTGTCTCCTAATCATGAGAATTCTCAACATGTTCAACATGTCGAAAAATCTCATGTATGCAACAAGTAGAAATTTAATAATAAATGAAATATATTGAATATGTAACTACTAATGACTCTAACAATTCAATACTGATGTTCGATTTTTAAATGGAACAAACCTTATTTCGAAAGCTGGCTTAGTGTGATCACTTTACGTTAACAACGTTCGCCATTAGGTGGTAATGTTTAAGTCTCCGAAACTCCTAATCATGAGAATTCTCGACATATTCGACATGTCGAAAAATCCCATGTATACAACAAATAGATATTTAAAAATTAATTAAATATAGAGATAAAAGTTGGAAATTATTGAGAACAAGAGAGCAACCAAATTTAAAGACTGCGACTGCTGTCATGTATTTGGCGCCAGTTAAATTAGTGTTGGTATCTGGAGACTTTTGAAAAAGTTATCTTAATTCTGCTTCTACAATCAGTATCTTATCGTACTCTTTCACACAAGTTTTAAGTGGCTTACTATGAAAGAGTCGAAGAGTGTATTTGTGTTCACTTTGAGTGAGCACAGATTTATTTATTAAAAGAAAAAGTAGGTACATTTGAAATTCCTACGACCTTACGAAATCCATCGCAAGGGTGAAGGCAGTCAACTCTTTATTGAGGAGATTTCGCTTCTAGAAGGTAGTGGTACCTACATAATAATTCAATGGAGTTAGACGGCTAATACATTCTTGTGTCCATTCCAGGTGGTGGGGTCCCTGACAAACAGCCAGAGGGGGGACTCGGAGGAGAGGGAGAGAGAGACATGAGCAACGGCTATCTCGCTTCATCCAACTTGAACAGTGCCTCAGGATTGCCCATGAAGAATTCGACTATAACAATCACCCCGAACCCTCTACATACTGAGGTGAGGTCCGTTCGTATTTGTTTGCTTTTTTCTTTAATATATCTTACCATTTCTTAATATGGACAGATTTATTCAAATACCAGCTTTCCTGACAGACATTTTCCTGTGGTCCTAACTACAAATGTGTATTAGGGTGCACTTAACCAAACGAACTTAGTCCCAGAGCTGGAAGTAGAGTATACTTTCTTTAATGATTATACTAGCTTTCCTGACAGACGTCCTGTAGTCCTTACTATTAATATTGATTCCGAATTTGTAATTTATACAAAAATATGTTTGAATGTTAAAAAAAATATTTCTGAAAGCTTGAAAAAAGTACCATCAAAAATCTTCGTACGTATCAATATTTTTAATTTCAATGATTGTCATGTAAACAATAATTATGTTGTTATATAATTTTCCATAGATGGCAGTGGTGTCGCAGAAAGTCCGTTCCATACTAACTTTAATATTATATTTTATATCATTTCTTATCCATTTTTAAACTTTTTATTAGTTATTCTGTTATCCGGAGCGGAAAAGAACCCAATAAAACAAACATCGGAAGAATCTGTTCAGCCAATCTCGAATTATAAGTGTTCGCACTAGCCCGACTTTCATTTATTTATAAGATTGGACACCATGGAAACAACAACTAATTAATGGGCGATGACAGTTCTTTCTCGTTGTTATTTCTTTGGTCACCATATCAACGATCAAGAAAATATACTCTATTTTCCAGCTCTGGCTATAATATGTTTGTTTGGTGCAACTTAATGACCATTTAACCGATGTCATTAAGTCACAACAGTTCCAAAATGGGACGCAGTAATCTACCCTATCAATAAATTATAACCAATGAATGTAGTTCTGACCGATACATCTGTTTAAAACTATATTTTTTGCATCGGCATTCTGTCAATTGCACCAACTATCAAACAGCTGACAGTTTCTGTCAAACGCCAATTATTTAATTTCAAAATTAGAATTAATTTATATTACAAAAAGGACTAAGAAGGTTACCTACTTTTTTTACCAAAGTTTTCTTAAATTTTCTAATGATCCGCGCAACTTTCTTAATTTTTTCTTTCATAAGAACCTTCCCCTGATGATGTAAAAGTCAAATAATAAAATAGAAAAAGCAAAAAGAAGGCTCAAAGTCAGACAGTTTGCAAAAGTCAGTAAAAACAGCAAAAATAAAAGTCACAGATAATACTGTCAAACATTAACCCAGACCACAAACTCACACAGACCAGCAAGCATAAGTCCAAAAAAACCCACATAAATAATTGCAACTTAGAGATGTGGGTTTTTTTTTTATTTAATGTACCTTTTGTTATTGAAGATCAATTTATAATTAAAAAAGGACATTGATATTAAGTATGTATGTATCAGTAATACTTGGCAGTTTGTCGGGCTTGCAGTTGTAGAAAGTATGGGAGAGTACCTACCAATAAAACTTTTATTATGTTGTCTTCCTTATCCAGAATATATTGTGAGAGAGACTTCAAACTTCTAGTCCAAGCGTCATACTTTCACACTATTTTTATCTTCCTTTGTACATTTTTTTTTAACTTTATTTATTTATCAAAGAATTAAAAAAAATCAATCTCTAAAATGAATAAAATATTTTAAACAAAATTACCTATAATAAAAATCTTTCTTTTTTGTTATTGCAGGGTGAAAATGTAGACATGGAAATGTCGTATATATCAGCACAAAACAACAATTGTTCGTCCCAATCGCCCAGAGTATCCGCGGACATGGGTATGATACCTTCTACATGCAGAGAAGAATTTCGGATACAGAATCACAGTTCGGGAATTCCAACGCGGGAGAATTATGTTTGAAACTCAATGAAAAAAACTCAATATTGTAAATAATAATGTATATTTTTTAATACAGATGAAATGTACTTAAAAAAAACTTTCAACAAATTTAAGCGTGAAAATATTTCATAAGTGTTGATATAAATAATTTTATGATACGTGTTTTATTCGAAACCGTCTTCGTACTTGCCAGATATAGAGTTTAAATGACAAATAGTGCTTCGAATAACGAAATCATTTCGTCATTAGAATAAAGTGATTAAAGTTTATGGACGAAAAAGTGTAAAATAGTGTGCGTTGTGTAATACAAAATAATTATTGAAATTATGTTCCTCGTTGTTTTGGAATCTAGAAATGTGATATTATGATATGTTTAAAAAATAGTATTTTTAATTTTATTACTAATTGATTAAATTTATTGTCAAATGTATTATTAAATTATTTTATCTTGAATATGAAATCAGTATGTTGTGGCGGCCGTAGCAATGAATTTTTTCAGCTGTAATTTTTGTAGAAATTTGACCAATAATTTTGTGGTTTTTGGAGCTAAAATATTATTTCCATAAAAGTGTGCAGAAGTGAAATAATTGATGTGTACAGCTATGAAGCAAATGATTTCTTGCTAAACCTTAGATCTATATTAAGAAATAATGAAATTATGTAAAATAATTGAAACTGGACACGCAATATGACTATAGAAACTCAAATATTATTATTATTTGTAATGGGCAGGCAGCTCAAGCTGATAGGCCCATATCATTGTCTCTCAAATAAACATCTAGTCTGTTCTTAAACTGATTAACACTAGTAGCAGACACAACACTCTCAGGCAATTTATTCCACATGTCAACCACTCTGTTACTAAGTAATATACCTATGTATTTTTTTAAATTAACGAATCTTAGTTCACCCAAAGTGAAGGCTAGCAACCATTAATTTATTGGTATTCCCATATTCAGATTTTGCGTGAATCTCTTGTTTTTTTATAATTTTTTTGTTGAATGTGTGTTTATTTTACACATTTTAATTTCAAGGCACTCATTTAAAATGCATTTTACACATTTTAATTTCAAGGCACTCATTTAAAATGCATTATATATTGTTAAAAATATAAACGTTAAAACTTAAAAATAACTAAATATATTTTCGGAAATCATTTATATACCATTGTCTTTTTTCAATCAAAAATTTATTGAAATTTTTACAGATTTATAACAAGCTTAAATAGGTCCTAACAAAAAAAAACACGAATACGGGATACGACAAACTTGCAGAATCATAAATTGATTATATAATTATCCCCTCAGAAATTTGTTCTATGTCCGAACATTCAATATACCAGTGTATGTTGTATCATTGCAGAGAAATCAAGCCAAATTCAGAATGTAGTAAATTTAATTCACAATGCATTTAATAATGAATTAGTCTCTAAAAAAGTTACATTTGACTTATTAGCTCTCTTATTGCTACGGCCACCAACATTTATTTGATCGATCCACTAAATCTGTTTAGTTTTATAAGGATAAATTCTCACTGACAATTCTCTTACTTCATCAATTAGTTGGTAATATTGCCTTTAGTTGTTATGCTATTTATTTTATTAAAACAATAAATGTAACGACTGCATTTTCCCTGCTCATTCGTATTAACTGACTGATTATAAGTATACATAATAATATATAATGTACTAGAACAAATTAGTTTGTATCGTCAATCGTTATTCCGTCCTTTATCACGAATTATTATCATCGTCAAATCAACATAAAAATTATGTTAACCCATTCCGACAATGGAATCACTTTAACTAAAACTGTCATAAATTTAAAATGGTACTAATTATATATAATGACAATTCTTTTAGGATCGTTCAAGTATTGTGTAATGAATTTTTTTGAAATTATTGAAACACTGCTATCTTTTGATAATATTTTGCTGAATTAATATTGTTGATGTATTAATTAATGTTATTTTTACAAAAATAATCATTCACATATAAATTTTTGGATATTAATTACTGTTTACTCCAAAACAGACCGTCGATTCGCCAACCGAGTATTGGAATGGGTTAAATTTCATGAATGCATACATATCGCTAAATTAATTTCATCCTTTAAGTCATTATTCTTTATCTAACGAATCGTAATCATGAGTGTAAAGTAAAATTGTATGTGAAGGCAGCAAGTGTGGAAATACGTAGAACGCCGATTCCCACCGGTGCCGATCGCTGCAAAGAATGTTGTCTGATTTAAATGGGCATGCCGTAAAGCGGGTTCCTGCTTTTGCTGTGCGTATCCCCATTCAAATATATGTTTGTGCCAGACGGAATCAGTGTTTTACGTGTTTTCACCCTATCACACACATTAAAACATTTAATGTTTTAGAATAATTTTGAATGGTAAAATTTTGATCATTATGAGTTTATGCCAATCTTCTGCTTCCATTTTGAAGAATCAGTCTGTACAATCACAATAAATATATATATATATATATATATATATTTTTTAAATAAATATGAAATTTTGCAATAAAATTGACCAATGTATTTTTTTGGTTGAATTATGTACATAATACAATTGAAAAACATTTTAATTATTTGTTTTTTCCAAATATATTTTTATCTTGCACTGCTGGAAAAAGCAAAGAAAATGCTATTCTCTCTGCTTACCCATGAGAACATACTTTTTCAAAGTATGGAAACAAACTGTTCATAGTTTTTAAAAATAATAAATTGTTTTATTTAAATTTTGTTACAAAATTATACAGTTTATGGTGCCAATACTTGCCATATTAGAACTTACTTATTGCATAATAAATAAATAATTATTTTTTTTATATTTTTCAATAAATTGTAACAGATTTTCATTCTTTCGAAAATAAATATACTACCCGTAATTTATCAAACTTATTCTTATGTATTATGACATCAATTAAATGTAGTACAAAAAAAAAGTATTTTATATGTGGAAACAATTTTTATTCCTTAAAATTAAGCTGAAAAACGTTAAGTATTGTTTTGTTGTCCATACTAATTATATTGTTAATAATTGTAATTTAATCTGACAGATTTAGGTTATGAATTGTAAGAATGCATTTTATAATTTATTGTATGTACCTAATAAAATTCGTAAAAGTCACATTTTTTCTCAACAAAATTCTCTTTAAAAATTTCCCCTGTAAATAATGCATATTTTGCTGCAGTAAAACAATTAATTCAAGATAATTTAACCCATTCTCGTCCACTGTGCATTAATGTGTACATCAACACAAAAGCTATTTAAATTTTTTTTTAAACCCTTTGTAAACATAGCGAAATCTATCTGCATCAACAATTTGCATAACGATGGTTAACTTGCAATACCTCATAACTCACAAGATTCCAAAAATGAGTTAAGTATACAGAAATGCGGAAAAGTGTATCTGAAATTAGAGCTGGTTACTCCATTTTTTTTCACAAAATGTTATGTAGAATGTTATAACTAAACTAATAATACAAAATTGTCATTGATAATTCATAATTACGAATTTAAAACAGTTTTCATTGCTCTCCTGTAAAATTTTGTCAATGTGGGTTATGAGGTATTGCAAGTTAACCATCGAAATCCTCAATGAAAAGTCATTAAAATTGATTAATTTTTGGCATAAAACATATAAATTTATTTCAATAATTGTTTCGCAAAACAAGCGAAATAAATATGAAAATTTCAAAGAGAAAGAAACAACATTTAGGCTGTGTTTATTAAATTACTTAATGTACATAAAATTTTGTAAGTAAATTAATTATTGATAATATACATAATGTATTCTATAAAAATTGATTTTGTATTATAATTTAACGTATACAATTCAAATTATTGTTTCAATGTATACGTTGTGTATATATTATTTTTTATTTATACATTCACATTATGAAAAATTGTTTTTCTTTTTTTAAAGAATTAGTTGTAATTGCGGTTAACACATTGTACTCTTTTTACTTATAAGGCAGTGAATGTGTTAATTTTTGTACACGCTAACTTTTACAATATTCTAAAGAATTTTCTTCATTCCTTCCTCCTTTTCTTCGCTGACTAGTCACATTTTCTTCTTCCATGGCAGCTATATCATCATCTCCATTCCACTTTTAGCTCTGAAGTCAGGATCCAGGTTCAGCAAGTAATCCAAAGTGTAAGCAATTGGATCTATACTGAGATGAACGCTAATGTCTCTTTGAGTTTATGTATATTTTACAGACTTAAATATGAAAGACCATAAAAGTAGTCGTGATACTAAATAAAGTTTCGAGTTTAGACAATTCTTAAATCTTATTCAGAAATGGACTGACAAGATCACATAAATTTTGCCTTGCTAATGTTTCCTAAAATTGCCAATTGTAAGAATTAATGTTTTTAAAATTTACCGCATTTCATTTATTTATAAGGAAGAATAATTGTTCTTTCTGAATTTCTACAGATTATTTTATCATCACTCAAAGGAAAAATCTGTTATAGTGAGTGATGAATTTTACTTGAAATAAATAAATAATAATATTGCAAACTTTACAATGAACCTCACACTCGTAAAGTTGCCTTTTTTTTAAATCTTAAATTTGAACCAAAGGCTGTATTCGATCACTGTCTTAAAATGCTTATTTCATGTGGTCTACATTAAGCTAGCCTTCGTTAAAACATCAAAAGTGATCTTTCATCAAGTTTGGACACTGATGAAGAAATAATTTTGAGATAAATGCCACACTGAATGTGATGTTTGCTTTGAAAACTTGTTCTTGTTGTGTAAACTTTGATTCATTTATTTTCCTATTCATCTCATTTTGTGAATAAAATTAGGTTTATTTAAAAAGACTAACCACAATAAAGATTCTCAAAAATTAATTTTTATACAAATAATTGCAAAAACATGTATAGTAAAGCAGTTTATTAGGATAAATAAATAACAATTTACAAAATTATATTTGTTTATTATTTAAATTTTATGCTATGGCCACATCCCAAAGTTCTAAAAAAATGGTGAATACAGATAGCAGTTTAGATGGATACTCGATCAACGTAGCTGCCATTTGCCGAATATTCAGCGGAACATTGCTATGGGCCGAGTAAATCCAGTTTGGGTATTTTCATTGAAAAGCGAAGTTAACTCTCAGTACCTTGCATCAGTGTTTACAGTGAAAGACTTTTTATTTTAAGCTGGCCTTATTTGTGGAGACAAGCTAAACAACTTACTGCCCTTTAATTAGTATTCATACACCAGAATTTGCCGTTAGTGCGCTACAAGTTAAGCAATTAATCACCTTAAAACATATTTATAAATCCAGCATTCGGGTAAGAACACGTAGAAAGCCGATTCCGACCCACGCCGACCGGCGCAAAGAATGTTACTATGCATTTGAATGGGGATACCCACAGAGGAAGCAGGAACTCGCTTTCCGGCATGCCCATTTAAATGCATTGAAACCATAGACAACAATCTATGGGCCGGTCGGAATCCGCTTTCTACGTGTTCTTACCCTTAGACAGGATAGTTCGCTGAAATAATTTTCATTACTTCAGTAGTAAAAATGGTCTGACCAATGTATCGCTAGCGTGCGTCTAAATTCTGTAGACCCAAATTTCAAAAGCTGTTAGACACCTGGAATCTAAGCAAGAGTTTCGACCAAACTTTTTGGCCTTTTTTAGGAAAACCGTCACCAAAAACCAATCTACCTAGCTATTTCTACCACTTTTTAGGAGTTTATTTTACTTTATGATTTACTTGTTTTCCATTATTATTAATAGGAAGTGCCTCTAGAGCCGTAGCCGGATCCCGTACCCGCGTCCGTAGATTTGTGTGTTGCCATATTATTACAGTTCATACTATGGTAACACTCAAATGACAGTTAATGTCAAAGCGTGAATTGGCGCGAATTTCGTATTAGTACCAAAGGACAGTTTGAATTTTCGTGCAAATCTCGTAGGCTAAGAACACGTAGAAAGCCGATTCCGACCCGCGCCGACCAGCGCAAAGAATGTTACTATGCATTTGAATGGGGATACCCACAGAAAAAGCAGGAACCCGCTTTCCGGCATGCCCATTTAAATGCATTGAAACCATAGACAACAATCTATGAGCCGGTCGGCGCGGGTCGGAATCCGCTTTCTACGTGTTCTTACCCATTGGGGATACATGGGATACTATTAGTATCCGGAAATAATAATTAAACATCTATATTATTTAAAATTTTATTTTTATTTGCATGTCTTTACATAAAGCTTAGTCTTTTTTACTAATTTTTAATTTTATTTCTTTGTGACTTTTTTTAATATTTTTTTTTCGCAGCTGCTATTTCCACCGCCATAGATTAAAAAAAAAAAAAGAATTAATATGTTTTGTTTATGGCACCTCTTACGACCATAGACACAAAAATAATGACAGATCGTTGACAAGTGAATTGGAAATCATAGATAATATCATAGAGTATAATAATACTACTTAAAATAGAGTGGCAACTCGAGGGTTTTTTTGTAGACTGGGAATACTTACGATTACAACGCCATATTTTGTTCTTTGTACTAAAATTACGCTGCTTAAATTGCTTTCAAATCTTATACCCCGCAATATTCAATTTTGTCCTTAACTTACGAATATAAATAATTTCAAAAATGACCTACTCTATTTCATCAGCAAATATTTTTATTTTAATGTAACATTTTAAACTTGTTTTTACACATTCAAGATTAAAATGTTAAATTAAAACAAAAATATATCCATTTTAGAAATAGGATAAGTCACATTAAGAAACTATAAATATTCATAAGTTATGAACAAAATTAAATATTATGTCAGTTTCTTGATGAATATTTTACACTATATATTTATGAAAAGGAATTAAAATTTAAGATGTTCTTATGCATTAATAAAACAATCCAATAAAATACACATATATACATTTATTTGTTTTTTATAATGCTTTTTTGACATAATCTTTTTTGAAATAAAATTTATATGACTACTTAAGAAAAAATATATCACAAATCCTTATATTTCTTGAGATTTGTTCATCAGTTAGACCTTCCAATATTGAACCACATTTTAGGCATTAAATTACGAGACAGATCGTTCAAAAATCGCTGCACTGATGAAAACAAAACAAAGCGACCATATATCGCAATAACACCAATGAAAACAGGGAATAAAGTGTCCAAATATCACACAACGATACAAAAAATATATATTTATGTAAAATGAAATCACGAAACTTAATATCAAGCTTCGAAATATAAAGAAACTGACACATGGTGAAAAAAATATAAACTCGTGCAACAAAATCAACAACTTCTTAGCAACAATCAACAACTTCTTAGCAACTCAACACTTGAAGTTGGCGGCATACGGATTGCGGCTGCGCGGCTGTCATTCCAATAATTTCCTCAAAAAAAGTTATGGCTCAAGGACCATGAGGTGTCAAACTTATCTGTCAAATATATTGTCTATGGTTTGTATGGAAGTTTCACTACCGTGGATAATATAATATATACTGTAAATTGGAAATGATGTCAGTCGTGTAGGATTATTATTATTTATTTTGATCAAGAATTTTTGTGTGGACTACAGCGGAAACCCTAAATATACATGAGAATTCTTTACGACTTGAACATCGTGTCATTCGATATGCTGTAACGTGGTTATCAGGAAGTTTTGGCTGTTCAGGCCCCTGCGTCTTGAATGCATATTAAATGTTTCCTGGGTAGTGAGTACGTAACTTTTGCTATAGCACGACTAACCACACATCAATCTAACTACTCATAACCACGACTTAACTACATAATAACCACGTTGAAACGCACATCTAACTACATTTCGGACGTTACGTACTCGCGCTAACTACAATAGGCAGTAGTTAGTTGTGCTATTGCCCTTACGTACTCACCCCCCTGGTCTATTTCGTGCACTGTTTGGCCAAATGCATCAACATGATCTAAAGTGCATGCTTCAATGACCAAATTATTAGAATCCTTAATAAATTTCACTTTAACTTCTGCCAGACACTTTTATTTATAAGTTTTTTGGAATAGACGCACGCCTTTCGAAGATGTTTTAGAAGGCCTCCCATGTATGCAGCTGAATGTATCAGAATAATAGCATATTTTTATGTTCTCTACGGTTGGATTTTTTGTTCTTTGGTTATACGCATCTATTGTAATTGAATTTTTTTATGCTAAATATGGGATTGAAGGATGAGAGCAAAAACGTCTCATAGTACTCTGCAAAAGTGTTCCAATTGATAAATTCTTGATACAAACGCATTTTGACTGAAAATTACCGAAAATAATGTAAGTTAGCTAATGTTCATCAAAATATTCTTTGCAGCTAACTACTAACCTCACTTTCAACGAATGAAAACAAAACTTTCAAATAATCTGACAGATATAATAACCATAGATAATATAATAGTACTGTATAATAAATAACTTGCGCGAAAAGAATAGAAAGCTCATTTTTTGTCTATGGCGGTAGAAATAGTTAACTTCTGTAAATGCAGGCGGACGAGAGTCTAAACTGCCCCAGGAAATATTCAATCTATCTCGCTCTAATATATTAGCTATCTCATGCGAATGCATCTGTCAAAATCGTTGTATCATAAGTAGTTGCTATAACTGTCAACTGTCATCATTCACAAGGACTAGAACTAGAATAATATAATTATTATTCTACCTATTAGAGATGGAGGTTGGATGCTGTACAAATAATTATATTTTGTATTTGGTGTGATAGTACACGCAACTTTGTGAATATGATAAATTTTGGTTGAAATGCACTTTAGAGATCTACTCGTACTTTGACATTACTACCAATTCATTAAAAAAATTACGTTCGTTAGCCTATTTTCATGACTAACAGTCATGAAAATAGGTTAGGTTAGGTTAGAACATAATCATTAAGGAGGGTTTGTACCTCTTACCTCTTCACATGTACCCCTGAATCCATTTTACTCTCCGCTGCAAACGGAACATATTAGAATTTTTGGCTTGAGTAGATCTCTAAAGTATATTTTTACTGATATTTTGTTTATTGACTTTTATTTCACTCTAAATAATAAAATACACGACTGGAGCTTGAAATATCAATGACTTGCCTATTTACCTTAATAATAATATAACACTTTTCTATACAAAGGTGTCAGTATAGCCGGCGTAACTTATTGCCTGAGGCAATTTTTTCAAGTCAATCGGTCCCGTTGAATCTGAGACAGGCCAACCCCGGGTAGAAATTTCCAGTGAAAAAACACTTAGAAAAACCCCGATTGGGAATAGAACCCAGGAGCCCGAATCTGAAGTCCACGCTAGTACAACTAAACTAGGCCACCGAGGTCGGTAATGTCATTAGTAAATTCGATGTTATATCAACGATATACATAGGCAGAATATTATAGTATATTATATTCATTCATTCGCCCTTCACTGCTTCTCTGGGAAGCACAAAAGATATCAACCACCGCCACTCAGAGACGGTGCCACTTGCGTCACCTCTCATTATAGAGTGATAGAGGTACTCAATAATTAGGATACACATGCAATTTTATAGAGCCTGACATGCCATACCCGTATATATAATATATTTATATCAAACCAACACCTTTAATCATGTTCCAAATAACATCGGGAACAACTGACAACACAACTGTATCCGAAATAACAATTTAAGAAGTGGTTGGTGACCCAGCGGTTACAACGCCGGCTTTCGTACTGCGGACGTCGTGGTTCGATCCCAGGTGCCGACTATCTTCCTCTTTCACGACACAAGCTTTCAGTAGCTTACTGTGAAAGAGTCAAGGAGTGTATTTGTGTTCACTTTGTGAGCACAGATTCATTTAAAAAAAAATATATATATATATATAGAAACCTCTGTGGGAGTGTGGAGTCTTAAATATGCGGACAACCTTGCCCTCTTACTTCTGTGGACGGATTAACAACACCAATACGAGTGCAAACGGTATTTTAAAAAAATACTCCTGTAAAATTTTATTTTTTTACCCATCATGCCATGTCCCTTAAGGGGTAAGCAGAGAGAATGAACCTCCAATATCTTTTTTCCGAAGACCAAAATTTTTGGAACTTTTTCTATCCAAACACACTTCTTTCGCTTCTTCTACTGACATAATATTTCTCATACATACCTATTTCTTTTGCTTCTGACCTGGCCTTGCTTGAGGGTGGATTCGATCCACACTGTTCTCGGTCGACCACACCTTTCTTTTCAGCCTTATGAATTATTTTCGTAATCCGATTTGCACCTAACTTTCATCTTTCTAACAACACTTACTTACTGACCTCGGTAGCCTAGAAGTATAGGCGTGAACCTCACATCACGAGGTCCCGGGTTCGATTCCCGGTCGGGTCAGAGTATTTTCACTTGAAAGTTCTACCCGAGGTTTGCCTGTCTTAGATTGGACAGGACCGGTTGACTGTAAAAAAAATTTTCAGGCAATAAGTTCCGCCGGCTATTAACACTTTAACTTCAAGATTTGACTTGTTAAAATAATACCATTTTGGACCTCGTATTGGGGCAAATGACAGCTGTATTTTATTAATGCTATGCCGGTTCCCTCAAGATGTCCATCATCCCTATTTTGATGTTCGTATCCTTCTGAGTGATGAAACTACTTGTGGCAATTATATTGTGGCAACCATACTTCTAAAAAATAAAAACATCTACATTAATAAGTATTCTATTGTTACTATTGCTGTGTCAATTTTTAGTTGTCTATGATAAAATATTGTCTATGGAGATCTACGGACGCCGTACCAAATTTTTGATGTTTCCGTCTACGGCTCTAGAGGCACTTCCTTATTAATATGTTGTAGTTTTCTAAAATTTGTGTTGGCAACACTGACCATAGATGACGATGCTAACAAAGTATTTATATTATCTATGACTAAAATTGTCAAAATCTTTTGATGGCGCGCACGCGGCGCGTGTGGAGCGGTTGGAATTTTTCCGCGAAGATGGTTCTCGTTTTATATAACGTTTTCAGAAAATAAATATAATATCCTAAACACAAAGACCGCGTGTACAGAATTACGAAAATATCAATTGTTTCCTAAGTGTTATCGGTGTTAACGAAAAAGTCAAAAAAATAGTTTCTGAACAGAAACCTAACCTTAATTCGTTTTTCAATATTTCTACTTCTTAAAATTTTTAATAATCCCCAGATGGAACAAGACACGATATCTCTCCAATGTAGCGAAAAGTTCATAACCCAGTGTGTCAATGGTGAAAGACCATATCAATGTGAGATTTGCGATAAAAAGTTCAGAACTCCTGGAGAACTAAAACAACATGTGCAGTTTCATAGTAGCGTACGACCACATGAATGTCATATTTGCAATAAAAGTTTCAAAACTTCTGGAGAATTACAACAGCATTTCCGGGTTCATAGTGAGGAACGACCACACCAGTGTAATATCTGCAATAAAGGTTTCAAAACTCCGGCAGAATTAAAGCAGCATCTTCAGTTTCATAGTAGCGAAAGACCATATGAATGTGATATTTGCAATAAAAATTTCAGGACTTCAGGAGAATTACAACAGCACCTTCGGATTCATAAAGAGGAACGACCACATGAATGTAATGCCTGCAATAAATGTTTCAAAACCCCAGCAGAATTAAAACAGCATCTTCAATTTCACAGTAGCGAAAGACCATTTCAATGTATTATTTGCGATAAAATTTTCAGAACTTCAGGAGAATTACAACAGCATCGTCGGGTTCATAGTGAGGAACGACCACATGAATGTAATATCTGCAATAAAAGTTTCAAAACTCCAGCAGAATTAAAACAACATCTCCAGTTTCACAGTAGCGAAAAACCACACGAATGTCATATTTGCAGTAAAAGTTTCAAAACTCCGGCAGAATTAAAACAGCATTTTCGGGTTCACAATGATTTAAGACCATATGAATGTTACGCGTGTAATAAAAAATTCAAAACATCAGGAGAATTAAAACAGCACCTTCGGGTTCATAGTGAGGAAAGACCTTATGGATGTAATATTTGCAATAGAAGGTTCGCACAATCCGGACAACTAACCGCACATCTTCGGTCTCACAGTGACGAAAGAGGATATGAGTGCAGTCCTTGCAGTAAAAAGTTTAAAACTTCGGCAGAGTTAAAAATGCATTTACGGGTTCATGGTGGTGAAAAAGCGTTTGAATGTGATATTTGCAATAAAAAATTCAAATCATCCGGAGAGTTGAAACAGCATCTTCGAATTCATAATGGTGATAAACCATTTCAGTGTAACATTTGCAGCAGAGGGTTTGCACAATCGGGAAGTTTAACTAAACACCTTAGTGTTCATAGTGTGTCAAGTTTGTAATAAACAGTATAAATTATTAGAAGATTTAAAGCGTCTCATCTATGTGTTCACATCCGTGAACACCGGACGAATGTTAAAGTTGCAATAGATGATTAAAAAGCTTAGAATTAGCTTCCTACACTATTGGCGCACGATTTAAACAAGAAAACCTGTAAATCAGGCTAAAAAAATGGAGGAAAACGTAAGAAGACAAAGCACCGAGATATAGCAGGAAGAAAATGGAATATCTTTACACACCGTTTGAGATTGAAAGTTGGACTATATCGAGGAACAATGTAAGTACCTATTTAGGTTAAAATTAAACAATTTAAATGGAATAGATTATATGCAAATCAAAGCTAGTAGGTATAATGCTTTTATTTACGCCGTGTTCTGTAAAGGGTAGGTAGAGAGAATGGACCTCAACTCTTATCTATCCAAGCATACTTCTTTTGCTTCTCTCACCGACATAACGGTTTTCGTACAACCTGCCTATTTCTCTTACTTCTTAAATTCTCTGACCAGGCCTTCCTTGAGAACGGAATCAATATGTTCGATCCACGTCATTATGAGTCAGCCACGCTTTCTTACACCTTTTTCTGTTTAAACCCCTTCTTTCTATGTGCCCAAACCATCTCATCTATGTCACAATAATAATTTCCATATCACATTTCTAAAATCCTTTTTCCTTTCAATATCCCACAGTCTTTCCACATATTATTTGTAGAGCTCTCATCTCTACTGCATTTATTCTACATTCTTCTTTTTTTGTCTGTGTCCACGTTTCGTATCCATACATCATTGATGGTAACAGAATTGTGTTATGTGCTTTGCTTGTAGTGAGACATTGTTGTTTCTCATAATAGGTCACCCTGCTACCAGCCACTTTCCTACGTTCAATCTCTCTTTCACACTTTCCGAAAGCTTGAAAGAAATTCTATTAAAAATCTGTGAATCAATGTTTTGAAACTTAATGGTTGTCAAGTAAATAAAAATTGTGTTGTTATGGAATTTCAGTAAATCCATTTAATATTATATTTTTTATTATATGCCATTCTTTTTCGATTTTTTAATAATTATTCTGTTATCCGGAGCGGAGATGAATCCAATAAACCGAGCATCATAAAAATCTGTTCAGTCGACCTCGAGTTATAAGTGTTTGCACTACCCCACATTCTTTTATATTATAGATATTAGGTATGATACGATAAATTGTATTTTCATTTTTAGGTTCTATGACTTGAAGAAGACGTATTGGCTGTGACATGTGTTATCGAAGCTGAATGACATTTGGCCGTGGACAGCATCGATCTTCCACCCATCAGGATCCTGAAGTTGAAAAAGAACCTATCTGTGTTTTCCGTATCTTTGAAGCATAGCCGAGGGTTTTGGACGTGTGGAAGGATAAAACTGCAGCCACGCAAGATTGAGCACTTGGAGGACTTTTGTTGCACACAGGGATTAAACATGTTATGTTATATAGTAAGTTTATTATGTTTTTGTGTTGAATGCTGAGTGTAATTCAATGTATGTCTTAATTTGTAAAAATGTTAATTAGGAACCACAATAATATGGTACGTTAACAAAATTACGATACTGAAATATTGAAAATATTCCCTCTTATAAGGCCCATTTACACTTAGATGAAGGCTGGTGATTTGTGATTAATACTAAGCTGTTGTGCGATAAGAAATCACTCTCATATTGATCTCTTTCATTTCGTTTTGCTGTTATAGTATTAATGTCTTAAAATTCCACTGTCTAACCACTTCTTTGTATGCTTTTATTGAAACTGTTCACCATTAAACTCTGGTACCAAAGGTACCATACAAAACATTTGAAATAACATTTTAACACCGCACCTTCCACTGTAAGCTTGGTAGGTAGGCGTCCATTATTAAATGGAATTATCAAAGATATACTGCAAATTTCTAAATAGTTGAGTTTGAAGAGCGACATTTTGATTTAAGATGACATTGCCTTTCGAAGATACTAAAACATTTCACAAATCAAGGTGAGGCGATATTGGGCTGCTGACTTAGTAAGATGATACTTTTACTGGAATTCAGTTTCGTGTAAATTGAAGTATAAAGTTATCTCTCGAACCATGTCATTATTGAACTATTAACAAACTATACATATTCTAAATCCCCTCCTGAAACCTTCACGATGTATTCGCCAATCGTCCGCTCGCGAACCGGACCAGGTCGCCTCCACCTAGCGTTTATGAAGTCCTCGATCTGGTCTGGCAGTTGTCCACCTCCTTCCTCCTCAAGAAAAGAAAACCATTCGTGCGCACTATCGGTTTTGGGCATCCCATAGAATTCCCCCTCCTCCATTTCTTCTTGCTGGGCTCTCATGGCGATTAACTCGTCTCTTTTGTGTGCAGGAATCATTAATGACTGAAGTTTCATTATCTTCAAGTGGGCATATGCCATCAACTTGGCATTGGTCAGTATTGCAGTACTGACTGCACCCTCCGGAAGTCGGGAGTTGAGAGAACGAGTTGAAAAATATGTGGAACAAACTAAATGAATCAAACTATGTAATTTTGGATTTGCCGAGGCTGAATACGGAGATTTTCTTGATATTCCAAGATCAGATAGGTAAGGGGTGTATGAGTATTTTTTGTTTGATTCTTGCCCTTCCCGCATTATTTGTTTTAATTCTTTTCTCAATGACCTGGCGCCACACCAATCAATTATATGGTCAGGTTCCTTTTCTAACAGGTCGGACATATACCATATACTCGATAAAATAGAGCAATCCTTGTATCTTGAGCCGAGAGTGCATAACCTGAGGATTGAGATATCGCATGATGGATTGATTTCTATATACATATCTATTGCCGCAACAGTGCGTCTATAGTCTACATGTGCTATCCAATCGCTTAGTCGATTGAATTGGGTGTCTAACTTGTCCTGTACTGAACTACAAAAGGATCCGCTCTACTTCTGCAATCCTTTGATTTTCTCAGTCCGGATATTCTTTATAAATATGAGCTCGAGCGCTTTCGTCAATCTCGCGTTGACATTATTTGGTTACATCTGTTAGTGGGGGGGTGACAACATGCTATTATTATTACTTTACATACAATTCTTTACCTAGTGTTACAGCCTTAGTAAAGCTGATGGTGTTGGGATCTGGACGTTAACCACTTTAGCAATATTTTTTTGTATTTCTAAGGTTCAAGACCAAGTCTTCGGTTTCTGTGGCACTCTGTAATACCTGTAGGGTTAAATATTGCTATGGTTCGCCATTTCAGAGTATCTAGAGACAACCCTCGAAACGTTCTTTGATGTTCTCTTAACGTAGTCGAGGTTGGCCTGCCTGTTGATATGAAGTTGATTCATTAGTTATCATACAAAATAAAACGATAATATCCAGCCCTCAATTCTGCAAGTTTGAAGCTTTTCAATTAGGATTTTGTGAGGAACTCTATCAAATGCTTTTGACAAATCTGTGTATAGGTACTGCGTCTACTTGGTGCGCATCGGACAATTTGCGTGGAATTTATTTATTTTATTTATTTATTGCTCATCCCTAGGCCTTTACAGGCACTTGGAGTCGTCAGAAATACACATCATTATTACAAACAAAAAGAATCAAAATCAATCATTATAACAAAAACAATTTTCAAATTTCATGCAGTGCAAATAAATAAGCGAGGCAATATTATAATGTAGTTACAATAAAACAGAAACAGCCCAGGCATTTTGTGTAAAGGCAATAAATAATGATATAGGCGAGGCTGAAAGGTGTAAAAGGCCGTTTCAGCCTCCTGTCAGTAATTGCAATAACAAAAAAAAAAAAAAAAAAGGAGAGTAAGTTTTGTCTTTGAATATTACTGATTTGTCTTCTCATGGTCAATCCCAAGTACTCCACCTTTTTGACCTGTGTTATATTTGCACTTTTAAATTGGACAACCAAGTCTGGAATGTTTTTTTTCTCCGGTTCTGAATGACAATTTCCATTTTTGCTGGTGCCAGCTTTAATTTATTACAGTTCGTCCATGATTGCACAAAAGACCCTGTCAAATTTTCTCCTACATCTAGCGACATGACATATTCTACAAGGTGGGGGCCCAGAACTAAACCTTGTGGAACACTGCTACTCACCTGTCTTTTTAGTTTCTTGTGTATGAGTATTTGTCTGTTGGAAAGATAATCAACAATTGTATTTACAAGATAGGGAGGAGAGATCCCTCTACAAATGGCCATATGCCAGGGTGCCGTGTTGAAATCATTCTGGACCTTGCAGATTTTATTTATTTATTTGTTCCATCTCCTCTAGGTCTCTTCGGGTTTTGTTCCATCTCCTCTAGGTCTCTTCGAGTTTTGTTTCATCTCCTCTAGGTCTCTTCGGGTTTTGTTTCATCTCCTCTAGGTCTCTTCGGGTTTTGTTTCATCTCCTCTAGGTCTCTTCGGGTTTTGTTTTATCTCCTCTAGGTCTCTTCAGGTTTTGTTTCATCTCCTCTAGGTCTCTTCGGGTTTTGTTTCATTTCCTCTAGGTCTCTTCCAAGACATTTGGGTTCATCATTTTTTTTTACAATAAATAACAGTTTCAAACAAATTCTCAGCAAACGCTGTACAGAACAAATCAAAATAATTTATGACAGTAAAAGATATTCAATACCAGGAGAATATAAAGGATTCCCCTGATATTATGTCAAATACATGTTCACAATATTGTTATGATTCTCGATAAGCATCTCGTCAACCGTGTAATATGATTTATCGACCAGACACGATTATTTCACATGCGTAACTAACAGTTATAGTTTCTGAAGTATTAATTCTAACTACGATTAACGTTTTCTTATGCATGAAAAGTTCTTCAAAAACTTAATTTGTCATCTGCCGTCCTTGGGCTTGGAATTTTCGGCAGATTCTGTACCATTTTAGCCTTCATCCAACTATCTCTGCGTTCTTTGGACAATGCATCCAAATAAACTGCTCCACATTTTCGTATGTTCAGTAGCGAACGGACCTGAACCATTCTTTGGTATTCCTCATAGCACAAAACGCAAAACTCTAGCGGACATATACAATGAACGCTCTTAAACTCTGGACTGAAACCCAGGGACAAAAACATTCCAAGGCGTTAATTAATGCCTACAATCAAAAATCAGTAAGGGACCTATTATCCCTTAGCAGGAACAATCTATGCACCATCACAAGGTCCCTAACTGGTCACTGCAGGCTGAACAAGCATATGTGTACCATAGGGATACTGGACTCAGGCATGTGCAGGATGTGTGGGGAATCACTTGAGACCCCAATGCACCTCCTATGCGAATGCCTACCAATGATGCATAACAGACACAAAAATCTGGGCAAATTTCTAATGTGCCCAGATGACATCTTTTTTTTTTTTATTTAAATCACAATTTATTAAACTTAAATTATAATATACAAAAGTACAAATAAATACAAATAAGGTTATTCCATTCCCCAAACAGCAATTGAAATTATGCTGGTATTAGGGGTAATGATATTTAAGACAAGACTAGGTACTTTTTTGACATAACGAACAATATATATAAAACTTCGATACAATTCAAACAATCCAATAACAAAAAAAAAAGAAAATCAAAGACATCCCAATACTAATTTATATTCTACATGACTTGGTGTGTTATTGTATTGTATTGTGAGTAGTTATGTTACGAGTCTTTATATGGGTTTTTAGTTTTGATTTGAATGTAGTTGTATTTTTTATTTTTCGTAAAACGTCAGGTAGGCTATTATAAATTTTTACTGACGATGTTATGTCCTTTTTGGGGTCAGAGCACTTGGTTGTGATAAGAAAAGTGGGGAAGAATAAGAATAGTCCTAAGAAGGAAAAGTTATACAAATATACTTAACTCTGTCGTGGTTCTACATCTGCCAGGCCAGCTTAGTTCTAGTGAAAGAATAAAACTCTTATGAGCAGAGACTTCTTAATAAAGGAGAGATTAGTTCCTTCCTTTAGATCTTCAGGGTGTCCAGAAGGGAGGATGAAGGACAAGACAACCGTGACTAGTTGTTGTGATAGACCCTTATGTCCAATAGATATAGATATTGCAATAGATAGTAGGGTATGTACAATTGTACAGTCGCCAGGACTCTTCTAAGTTTTCTATATATAGATTTGCGAAACATGGGCTGAATCGCTCCTTTCTATGGGTAGCCAAATAGGTGTTTGGTGTAGTGGTTAATATGATGCAATCTCTACTTATTTAGGCATTCAGTAGGTACTTAGAGGTAGAATGGAAAAATGTAGGTGATATCCAATCAAAAACTAATATTATATTACCCACAATCAATATATTATTCTGGATTTTAATAGACAGGAATTATATTCAGGGGAACATTTTTTTACTGCACAGGATGAAAAAGACAATAAAATTGATACGAAAATAGTTGCTTACATGTTGAATTTGTCGATGCGTTGGAAGATTTCTGGTGATGTGTCGGCCTCTTAACGGACGATAATATGGGTGTACGCAAAGATTGAATCCGGACGAAGGGGTTCCTCTAGGTAGATGAGGTCATACACATGGTCGTCGTGTGGTGGATCCGGATGGTTTCGGGTTCTCAGGGCACCAGGTACGAACGAAGAGGAGACGGTCTCAGGTTCAAACAGGGTTGGTATCATGGCAGGTGGAAGAAAGAAAACCGTTACTTCGCTGTCCAAGGAAGCAACAGGCGTTGAAGCAGTTTGTATCCGTATTGAAGATATTTAGTTGGATTCGAGATGAAACGGGCCACAGGCACACAAAACAGTCAAGGTATAATTTTAGATATTATCTTTAGAATCGTCTGAACAATGAACACTGAACTTCACAGGCGCGGAAGAAAATGGTTATAAGTTCGCTTGAAGACTTGAAGTTTAAATTGGAATTTAACGGTCCAACTCAAAAGAGCGGGAACAAAAGCGTCATGGCGGAAGCCATGTTATCACGCCACCACTTAAAATGTGAGAACAAAAGATTGTTTTTTAATTATAAAACACCATATCACGGTTCACTATTTAGTCCTTTCACCGTACTTTTTGATTATTTCAAACAATGATTCAATTATAAATTTTGAATATAACAGTTCCGACTTATGGTCGTGACGAAAAAATGAGCGCGTCCTGCTAGTAGGAATCGTATCAGAGAAGTGATTTTTACAAGACGGAAAGAGACAGACCCGAGGTCTATGGGCGGGGATAACTACGCGCGATAGTAGTGCAAAAATAGGCATATTCGTCAAAAGGGACCGAGTATTAAAATGACCGGCGATTGGACATGATAACACCAGGGGGCTTCCTGTCGAGGAGCGGGTTCGTTTACTGACATGTTGCCACGAAATCGAGGACAACAGGGAAGAATGGCGTATAGGTATACATTTAAAGTGAACCAAAAACAGGCGCAGGAGTAGACAGAACAGAAGGAAGGCGTTATTGTTCAAATAGGCGCAGAAATATGAAGGGACCATGCTGAATATAGGTACATATTTGATACTAAACATCGTCGGGTCATTTAAGAGACACGACAACGAATGGAGGAAGCTATATCTTTTTCGATTAGTTCTTGGAGGTGCAGTTCTTAATTGAGAGGTTTGTCTCGTATTGTGAGTGTGGATGTCTGAACTAATCGTTAACCTAATGTTGGATTTAATTTGACCACTCTTTATTTTATGTATGTGTTTTACTTTTTCCATGAAAATAAGATCTTCTAATTTAAACCTTTCAGTCAATTTGTAAAGGTCTTAGGTTCTAGTTAGTCGGTGAAGCCCAAATATTAGTTTGAGTGATTTGTTCATCAGCCGTTGCATAGTGTTGCGTTGTTGGAGGATACATTGAGACCAGACTGTAAGTCCATATGTAACATGAGGAAGAATGAATACATTATATAAGGTGTGCTTAATATGTCAGTTCGTCTCATTATTCCTATAATAGGAGATAATTTTTCAATTTTTTTATTTATATGTGTTGCCCAATCTAGTTTGTCGTCTAAGTTTAGTCCAAGATATTTAACATTGTGAGTTCTACTTATTTCTGTTTTATTGATTACTAATTTTAGATTAATTGCAGGTTTATTTTTCTGGGAGAAAACCAGGTAATTGGTTTTGTTTTCGTTTATTGTTAGATAGTTTTGCATTAGCCACGACGCAAATTTTTTGAGGTCATTATTGATTTTTTCTTCCAGACTAACCGGGTTAAGTCCGCTATAAATTAGTAACGTGTCGTCAGCATAAACATAATACTTACCTTCTAATTTTTGGTATTTTAGATTGTCTATATATAACAAATATAATAATGGACCCAGTATTGAGCCTTGTGGGACACCTATAGTTGTTGATCTAGGTGAACTGATCGTATTACCATTTTTTGTTGATACCGTCCTTTGCTGAAGATAGCTTTGCAATAATTTGTTTGCATTTCCTCTTAATCCGAGTTTGTCCAATGAGTGGAATAATGTAGCGTGATCAACTGTGTCAAAAGCTTTTGACAGATCAACAAAAATGGCAACATCAAAGAGTTGAACGCCAACAAAATCCTGCGCTTCCTCCAGGAAGCCGGGTTGGGCGATGAACTCTAGATACAGGGCCAGTCACAAAAGTTCCATTATGGGACGCAGTGACGGCGGCCTCCATGGAGGCTGCAGGCTAGTATTCAAATAATAAATAGCGAACGGTCCACTCTTTTATAGCTAGAGTAGCTAGGAATGAATTCAAGCAAACTCTTTGCTTTTTACCGTCTATTTGGAATATGACCTTGTATCCGACCGTCTGGAATTACTTCCTGTCGTCCTTCTTTTTACAGGTTCTGTGTCAACCATCGATCGAACATACGTCTTTTTTTCATACCAGTTCATAGCCCAAAAACGATCAAAAATTACTTTTTGCGTGTGTTCAGTTAAATTTGAACAATGTAAAATTTTACTACGACCACAAAACGCTGAATTGCATTTAGGACCCATAACCCTTTCAGGTTTCGGTTCATTTTGATGGTACTTATTATCAACTTTAGTGAACCCGATGTAAGCTTTTCCTTTCTTTCATTCTGTCCTTCTTATTTGCCTCTCTTTTCCAAGTTTTGGGGACAGCTTTTCAATTTCTCTTTCTTGATTATTTTGCTGCATCTACCTCCAAATCTTTTTCCGGAAACCATTTAAGACCGCTAGATACAATAGATTCTAAGTTGGTGATATGGGATAGAGGGACATAGTCTGGATCGGTGACAGAATTATCAGGAGAAAAATCATCGTGAGCAAAAGAGACAACGCTTTCTTCTGTAACATCTGGGACATTAGACGAAGTGTTGGGACTAATTATTGCTTGAAGTTCGCAAACATTCATGTTAGAGCTAGTGTCCATTTCGTAACAAGCGAAACCAAGAAGTGGTTCTTCTTCCATATTCATCTGAAAAATAAATTAAGTATGCATATAACTTTGGAACGAGCTTCGGCCTAGTGTGATGATAAATTCGAATAAAAAAAAAAACAACCAAATACAAACTACAAAAACTAACTATGTATATATAAAATAAATCACAACCCCATCAAGAAGTAACCATATTTTTTTCCTTTACACATTAATGTTAAGCCCGCGTAACTACTCCAGAGAGTCAAAATGCATAATGTTAATACCACGTAACCCTTACAGATGTTATTTAATAATAAATATACCAGCTATAAGATCATCAATGTTTTCATTTAGTAACTAAGACAATGTTCAATTAAAAGTTAAAATTTATTTACCTCAAAGTCCAATATTTCTTCGAAAATTAAATACATAATTTTGCACGAGCCACAAACGAATCGACACTCTTTGCATGACTATATACGTAGATACGCGCTATTCGAAATAAATTTCGTTCGAGAGCTATTCCCGCGGTTTTGTCTTGCGTCGTTTAAAGCATTTTGATTGGACGATACGCTCACCTGACTTCATAGGATGATGTCATCCTCCGTCAGGAACCTACAAGTACGAAATCTCAATTTTGATTTATTAGAAAAAGGCGAGCTTTTGGAAAAAGGAAAATAGCTTGAAACCAATGAGATATTATACTAGAGATGCAATCGAGTCTAAAAAATGGCATGTGAAAAATTGTGCCACCACCAAAAATGTGCCACGCTCGTGTTTTAGTCGTTGACAACAGCTCGAGCTTGACAGTTGTGTCCGCGGTAATACGGTGTTCTTGAAAATGGTAGATTTTGTGGTGAATAAAAGTCGTTCCTCAACAGAAATCAATATAGGAAAATCCTTTTATAAAAAAGGACGTATTTTATATATTTTAAGTGCATATTATTGTGATAAAATGTTTAAAATATAAAAATATATTTGACAACTATTTTTGTTTTATTAGTTAGGCCCACATCACACTACGGGTGCATACCGAGCGGGGTAAAAAAAACCGCGTCTGTATGAAACGCGTAAATACATTTTTATTTGAATTTGTAACCCAGCTGTTCAGTCGACGGCTTTCTTACTACAGCTTGGGCTCGAATCACTGTGCCGACTATTTCCACTTTCACAACACAACTCTTCCATAGTGTGTGCAAGTTTCCAAATGTATTTGTGTTCACTTTTAATTAGCCCAAATTCATTTAAAAAGATACACCCGTACGCGGCGTATCCAACAGTGAATAGGTATATATTTCTAGATTTTTTTTTTATTTTATCAAGGTTTTTTTTTTATCAATTTATTTAGAAAAAAGAATACAACTTATATTTAAACAGAGTGCTCCTTAATTAAAATTATATATGGAATTTAAGGATGTTCTGCAAACAGAGGTTTTCCACTTTCAATGAATTTTTTTACGAAATCCGTCATACAACTGAGAAATCGCCAGCGGTTTTTCCCACAGTGCCGGATTTCTGACGGTTCTCGTTTAAGCTGTGTGTATGAGCCCTTACCTAGCCGGACGACATTTAGAAGCAAGTACACTATAACTAGTGTTTTTATAAAAAGGGTCATTTTGATTCGAATAAATAAATCATTTTTTCCATTGTCGAAAAATATTTTTATAAATGTGCTTTTAAACTGTTCGTTGTATGCCTCGCATTAATAAAGACGAGAGATCTTTTTCAAAAGGTTCTTAGACAATTCTGACAAATGCATTCAAATCTCACGCACAAAAAGAAATTTCTATTAATGTGTACCGGTAGAAGGTGACAGCACTTAGCCGTTTGGCGTATTATGTGTGACAAAGACAAACATATTCGTCAGTAATGCTTGATTGCATATTTTTATTTAAGTTCAACTTCAAATTTACTCATAATGCTACTTTCAAACTAAAAATTGTATGGAATTGCATCTCCAGTATAATATCTCATTGCTTGAAACAATGCTTGCTGACCAACGACTGAAACATTTTATTTGAAAAAGAACAAACGATACAAAAAGAACAAATTTAAACATGTCAATTATTATTGTGGCAGTTAAGATTAAATAAGTACCTGAAAGATAATATTTCTGCTAAAAAATTTAAATTTTTTTGTAGTTCCGCGGTATTAGCCACTGTTGGATACGCGCTATTGCAGTATCACCGACGATATGTTTTTTGGACAGCAGTAAGGTCCTTTCCTTATGACTTACTTTTCTGTTAAAAATCTGTAACGTGTAAAATAAGCAAATTTGAACGACGCCTCGGGAAAATGTTTCCTAAATACCGAGCCTTCTTTTACAATCTTTGTCGGACATTATCAAACTAGCTTTAGACACACTTGGATTGATATTTCTAAATGTTTGAATGAACCACTCTATATTGTCCTGAGACTCATTCAACAGAACTCCTACGACTTCTACTTCTCCTTGTTCTTCGGGATTCTCTACCACGACGAGGTATGGTGCTGCGGGTCTCTCGTGTAAGCTGTATGTACCTTCGACAAACTTCATCTCCGGATATGCCTCAAACATGTGTTTCATTACACGATCCTGGAAGTATAAGCACTCCCAAGTTATTATCTTCTTTAAATAATATCTGTACTTCACATTGGTGAATACTGAAATTCGTGCTTTCTTTCGATTCAGTGTTGCCACTACCTATGATCTGTATAACAAGTGCTTAATTTTATCTTTCATATAGCTCAATAAAACGAAGAGTTTTTTCATTGCTCCATTCCATTTCTGTGAAATAAAAAGCTCAGGGGCTTGACGAGTCTTTCAGGAATTTTATTGAATTGTAAGCTCCTCCTGGAAACTGAAACTTTCACCAAATACGAGCTCTGAAAACAAAGACATTTATTTACCTATTTGTTTTCACATTAAAACTCTAAATGGAGCATTATTTAAGTTGATAACATTATTCAATCAGTACATACCTACCCATCAGACAGAATGAGGTTTTCCAATGCGATGAAATCTATTAAAAAATGGTATTTTTTTCTTGAGAAATTGAAACAACACACTTTTGTGACTTCCAATATGTTAAAAAAGATTTTTGTCTACTGTTGGCGCTGGTTCGTTGTATTTTCGTGGACTGTAGATTGGTTTGAGGAATCTCTGTTAGACTGAGACAGATTGATGAGTATTTTGTGTGGGTATTTGCTCCCTCTCAACTTGACCAGCAAGACACTACTGTGACTTTAGGTGTGGGAAGATATATGGAAGAAAATAGAAAGGACTTACCTTTGTTTCTCCACACACTAGTTTGAATTTCACTTGTAATAGTAGTTTAATGTGTTTATTTATTTAATGCACGAGCTCGTGTTTGTATGTAATTTTATTTTAATGCGGTGAGGTTGATAATCGAATTGAAATTTTACTTAATAGATGATGATCCGGCGAGTTATTGACACGAACTGAATATTACTGCAATATTGTCACAAGGGTAATTCAGGATTGGAACAATAAACAGGTGGGTTGTAATGACTTGATGGAACTTAAGGAAGGTTCACATAAAGGCGCATCCATCTACCTTGATTCGAAAAATCTTATTTGTTTTTCTATAGGAAAGATCTATAGAAAGATGAAAAGACAATTCCGGATGTCTGGATAAAAGGCGTACGAGCCAGTCCTTCTTCTATTTTACTTCCGGGCCTGAAAATACAACAGATATTGTAAGAGTCCGATAACAAACTGTTCATTTTCGCCGCGAGTCCCCTCGCATCTCCCAACATTTTAAGAGTTATATCCGTTGTTAGTGGCTATGTTGATTATCGTATTTAGTTCCATATTATATTCCAATGAGTGGATTTGAAAGTAATCTATGTAACATTGAGTGGAAATCGGCCATTTTGTGTTGTTGTGGGTGATGTGAGCTTGAATGTATGATTGTGTCTGCGTATATAGGTTTTCTGTATATTTTGAAAATGAATTTGTTGTTGTTGATGGAGATGTTTATGTCTAGATAGTTGAGTGAGTGTTCTTTCTTCTGTCTCCATTGTGAATTGTATATGTTTGTCGATAGAGTTTAAAAATAATAGGAACTGGTCCAGTTGTCTACATATTGAATCATTGATTGAACCATAGAAAAATGTTTAGTTCTGATTTGGTTTTGAGGCTTAACACGTTACGGAGCTTAATGCAGGCGTATATAAACCTCCTGATATTTTAGTCGTGGTTTCTTTGAGTTTTGCAAATGACTGTCAATGATTTTACCTAAATATTTTGTCTCATAAATGTTTATAAATAAAACTAACTTTGCAGTATTACAATAGGTTATATTTTTTATCCGAAATATATTTTCGGTCGACCATGCGACCATCGTCAGCGGAGAGTTTATTAGACACTCAAATACATAATTTGTTGAAACGGATGCCATGCATACCGCATTGCAGGGAGCATCCGACTCTGGCAATTCTAAAGTGTGTACATCAAGATTACAATCATCAAAATTAAAATTAGAGCACTTTAAAAATTGAGGCCAATTCCACCATAATGGATGGTTACTTAAGTCTTGAGGGTTCACGCCTCGGCTCAAGCAGTCTGCAGGATTCATGGAAGTATTAACATATAACCACCTGAATGAATGCGATAGATTTTGTATGACTGATTGGCTACATATGCCTCTAATTTTATACATTTAGAATTTAACCAAGCCAAAACTACCCGTGAATCAGTAAACAAGTATACATTTTTAATTTTCAATTGTTCCTGCAATACATTATGTACTCTGCTGATGAGCTTAACTAGCAAAACTCCTGCATTTAATTCTAACCTTGGTAAACTAAGATTTTGTCTCACTCACTATATTCAAACTGTTACGATTCATTCTACACTTAACTTCGGAACACCTGTGTGTACGATTCATTCTACACTTAACTTCGGAACACCTGTGTGTACGATTCATTCTACACTTAACTTCGGAACACCCATTACTGTGTGTACGATTCATTCTACACTTAACTTCGGAACACCCATTACTGTTTGTAAACTTATGTATTTTATCAATTTCTCTGATAGGACAAATGGTCTAAATGTTGTTTTGTCAGGGTTTAAAAAGAGTATTTCGATCAAACCAAGCTTTTAATATATTAATTTCCCTATTTACAACGCGAACAACCTCATCCCAAATATCAGTATCGTAAGTGTTATGTATAGAATCACGTACACCTCACATGCTCGCACTTACACAGTATGTATGCTCTCACAGCCCGACTGACTACACCTGCCACACCGCAATACTGTGAGCCGAGACAATGTAGGTAGGCACCTATGGAGTATTATTGCGGTTATGCATAAACACAAACACTCCATCCCTTTCTTATCAAAAACTTTATTTATTTGATTTACATAAACAATAGGAACTCAAAACACTGATCTTACAATCAACCGATGACACAAGTTACGCGCAGTATACCCTGCGAATAATTAATATTCATTCCACTGACTCTTCCATGGAATCACGATATCCCTGTCTATTTTCCTCATTCTCGTGGATAGCTTTCCATTCTCCTTCTATTCTTTTTAAGTGCAATATGTTTCTCCTTAATGTTTGTCCAGTTTCTTCGTTTCTTATTGTTACGTCTCCATCTTTTACTTTCTCGACTACGTGAGTTGTTGGGTTATAATTTGGGGTTAGTTTGTAGGAGATTATCTGATCATCGAGTTCTAACTTTAGTACATTGTTGTCATATTATATCAGGAACATCAAAGGCCCTATTACTGTTCCTTAAGGAATTTCATATTCAAATGTAGTCGGTTTGCTAAATTTACCGTGCAATAATTTGACTCTTGTGTCCCTCAAATGAAGATAGCTCCGCTTTCGCCGTCATTCGTATCTCCTTCAATTTTGACGCAATTTTTAATGAGTTACACTATCAGACGCTTTCCTAGGGTCGACAAAATATAAAGCAATACATTTTCGTTTATTTTCAAAAAAAAATATAATAATTCAGAGGTTAATTTAGCTATTGCGTCATCAGTTCAAACCCAACAAGCACAAAAGTCGTGTAAGCTGAAATGTAAAGCGAACATTATTGGGTGCTAAAAGGGAAACAATTGATCTTCAACCTATGAATGAGGGACTTTATTGCTTGCATTAAAAAGTTCAACCTATCAAAATAATTAAAAAGCAATTCTACAATTATTGTTAAAAAAAAAAAACATTCTAAAATATGGACATACTGATAAAGGTGATTACAGGTTCATACCATATTATTCATTTGACATTCCTTAGCAACATCATTGAAATTTGGAGGCTCCAGAGAAATGAATGCATGTAGTGACTTTTCTTGCTGTCTCTTCATCTGTATCCGTTTTTGAACACATATTCAATATTTCTTCCCGACTGAAACGTCGTGAGGTCAAATCTTTTCATGTTACATTGCATTTTCTAAACCACGAGTCGTCCGACACAGTTTGTTCTTGGTTGCGTAACTTATCTGCTTTTTTCTTTGGCCAAAATAGTACGCCACCTGCTTCCCAACTTTCGGGGGCTGTGGTAAGCGTTGGCCGCCCCGCCTCCAAAGTCTGTACTATTTTATATGGCATAGGTATACTTTAAAAAATTCATCATCAAAATCGTCTGAAAAACATGCATTAATGCACTGTTGGCAGGAGTATAATGCAAGGCTGTGTGCAGCACCTGTTTTTAGAAATTTCTATTGTTCGCTCAATGCAACTCCTTGCTTTCGCATGCACTCTATTATAATTTGCCTCTGGAGAGCCATCAGCTGCATTTAGAATTTGTGTCATCAGCCAAGGTTCTTTCTATAAAGGAGAACCCGAATCTCCTATAAACTCAAAACAACAATTCTTAGAAAACCGTCTATGTATATTACTGAAGGAGTAAGACATGGCTAATCTAATCTAAAAGCCAAAAACCTTGAATTCTTCTCATATTTTCCAAATATGGATTAAATGCCATACTGAGCACGGCTAGCTCCATCAAACATTGCGTTGATTCAAATAATGCGTTGTCTGAGATGCATATCTGTGTGTCAGTGATGAGTTGTAGCGAGCACACAATATGTCGGGTGACACAGTGTGTATCCATACATCCAAATCAAATTCGACATTTACGTTCTGAGTTTCATCTATTGCTGCATTTATGGATGCATACAACCAAATTAAAAAAAAAACACTTAATTTTTTGTTGGATATCCACGATTTTCTATTACAGCATTGATTGTGCGAAGCATTGAGTCCACTAAATTAGCCAAATCTTCAGGATTGATCACACGAAACCAAGCTTTGATTATGACCTTTATTAATTCTCTCTTGTTTCAAGGTTTCTCTTTTCTTACAATTTTTTTTCAGCCGAGACCACAGTTTTTCGATGGGATTAAGATCTGGACTGTTTCCAGGCCACTTCAAGAGATTGATTTTTTTAAATCAATTTTTTACACTTTTTTCCGCGTGGCATGGCGCACTGTCTTGCTGAAACACACACGTTTCTAGTTGATCGTCAATTGATGGAAGCAGTTTAGGCTCCAATATATTTTTTGGCATTCAATATGCCATCTGTCACAATATGGAGATCTCCCACGGCATTTCTGGTCATGCCCCCCACACCATAACACTTATGGGATGCTTCATCGTCACCAATGTGCATTCAGGCAAGAGAGCTTCACCGGGCCTTCTCACAAATCCCCAGTAATCTCCCAGCAGCAAACTCAGAATGTTCGCACATATAATTAACCAACATCTCCATTTGAAGGTTATTCACTCTACTGGTTCTTTTATCGTTACCGTTACTAAAACATGCGTTACAATACATACACGACACTTATTGTTAGAAAACCGTATTTTATTTTATACTAAAATTGACTATATGAAAGAAAATAGGATACAAAAACAGTTAACGATAATAAAATAAAATTCTATTTTACACAGAAAGCAAGCTTAAAAGTAAATAAAATATTAAAAGGTGTCCATGTTTGAACATAATGAATATACCATGTATTTTATACTAAAATTGACTATATGAAAGAAAATAGGATACCAAAACAGTTAACGATAATAAAATAAAATTCTATTTTACACAGAAAGCAAGCTTAAAAGTAAATAAAATAATGTTAAAACATAATTAAGATGATTTGTTCAACGAATTGTGTGTCAGGAGGTTCAGAGCGTGAGTAACACAATCCAAAACTACTTTTATCTGTTCTTGGTTTTGCTGCACTACTAAAAGCTGACTATCAGCCAACCTGTTAATGGCTATGGCGATTTCCTTCATCGCCTCAGCCTGTTGACGCGATGACGCTTCTAAAGCCCGCGCCGCTCGTTCTGCTTTTGAGGCAGAAGTTAAATGCCGCCTCTGCCGCTGGTTGACAGACACTGGTGTGGGCTGAAATTTGTCCAAATGTCATTATTAGTATTTAAATCTTGTTATCGGCTTATAAACACACTATTTTAATTTGGAAATCAAACAATTGATAATTATTAAGTACTATGAATGTAAATAACCTCAATGGAGTTTGGCGCCAGTGAAATGTTTGGCAAAGGTGTATTTTGTTGCAACCCTACACTCTCTAATGGAATCGGCTCCTAAAAGCAAAAATTCATTATTTTATTTTCACATGACATAAAAGTATACATAATTACGGGTATATATTAATAATTTTTACCTCATACACGCTTTCTGGAATCCAGATAGCAGTACTGGATGATGGGACTGCACTGTAGTCTGTCTCAATCTAAAATTAGCATTTAAGATTTATGTAAATACCAAATGCACTTGAAAATTATAACAATAAATGTTATACATAACTAAGTATATGTTTGAAATAAAACAAAGTAATTTTGTAAATTCTACACAATTTATTTTACAGAGAGGTCTTTTGGGTGTAAGCCCGTTTTCAATCTTAAGATCTCTTAAATCGTGTAGAATATTTTCAAAACTATTTTGTTTTATTTCAAATATAAAAGTGGAGTTCTACAACCGTAACGCTAATTCAATGAGTAAGTTAATTACATACCTCAGCATCGATGACAGATGCCTGTTCAGCCGGTTCTGTCTGGCCAAGCTCAATAGTGCTGGATTCCCCATCAATCGTTCTTCTGCCAAACAACTTCAGGAACCGCACCTCAATATCAGTGAGTGGGGTGCCATTTTTCTGACCTCCACCAGTTGCTTTTAAATCAGCTATGTTTTTCCTTTCTTTTTTTTTTAATGTGGCACCTCATTTCATTGAAGGTCTGAAATAATTGAGTCATAGATTATTATTTATTGTTCAGCTTCATTCACAAATAAAGTAAACTTTATCAAAAAATGAAAAGCAGCGCAAGCACAAGAAAGTATTAAGCAAAACAGTCAACCCACACCTCATTTGCATCCACCACATTTCTCATGAATGTATGCTCTTAGATTCCTCTTACTTTTAACCAGTCACTACAGAAAAAGATTAATAGTAGACAACCATATCTATATATTTTATTCTGAATTATCCTAGTGCAGTCCGTTTATAGAGCATCATAAAGAAAACTATTACATCATAATTAATAAAAATAAGAATATGTACCTTTCGCCATTTCACACCACTTTTCGTTGGCCCACAACCAGAGCTGTTCAATAAAACGGCTAACTCTTCCCATTTTTTGTTTAAAAAATCCGGGGCCATTATGTGCGACGACCCTTGAAATAGTCAGAAAAATACATAAATGAGGTGAAGTATGTTTAAATAGTTGAAAAATTAGGACGTATTTGTGTAATAAAAAATATTTACATGTTTAACTAACTTACCGTTCAAAACACACTCATTTTGTGGTCTCTCTAACCACTCTAACATTAATATTTTTTGTGATGCAGTCATTTTGGCCATTTTATTATCCATTTAAAACAATTTAAGGCAAATTTAAAAGAAAAACCACCAAACGAAACACAAGCACGAAACCTGACAGAATTAAATATGGCTGCCGTAAATTGTAAACAACGTGAAGTTCGGTACAATTGTTTATCCTACGGTTTGCTTCCAAAAAACACAGACGTGGCAATAGTGCGTTCAGAATAGCTAAATAACAACCAATTGGATGGCCGTTGTTGTTGTTAAGATAACAAGCAATTGATTGCTATCTTAACAATGACATTTGAGAATAGCCATCATTATGTATATAACTGAAGGAGTAAGACATGGCTAAATACTAATCTAAAAGCCTAAAACCTTGAATTCTTCTCATATTTTCCAAATATGGATAAATTGCCATACTTTTTTAAAACATGCCAATCACGCTTAGCTCCACCAAACTTTGCGTTGATTCCAATAATGTGGTTGTCTGTGACGTATATCTGTGTCACTGACATGGTGTGGTGTGTCAGTGACAAGTTGTGTTGTGTCAGTGACAAGTTGTGTTGTGTCAGTGACAAGTTGTGTTGTGTCAGTGCACAAGGTGAGCGCACAATATCTGGGGTGACACAGCGTGTATCCACATCCAACTCAAATTCGACATTTACGTTCTGCGTTTCATCTATTGCTGCATTTATGAATGCATACAACCAAATTCAAAGATAATAAAAAGTGATAAATTAGTTTTTAAGAATAGGCATATCTCGCCTATTCTTTTAATGTTTACTTACATCCAGTGGAGGAATATTCTCAATTTCACCATATCTATCCGAGGAATTTGTCCCCATCAAATGCAACACTTTTTCTTTTATTCTGGTAAGTTCCGAATACTTGTCACTTTACCAGTTTGTAAGCGGCCCCTCCCTATTGCTGCACTTCTACCGCACACATTGTATTTCAGGCACACGCGAATCACCAAACTTTGCGTTGATTCCATTGTCACTATCATTTTTTTTGGAATTACGCTGAGATGTACATTTAAGGACCTCCAAAGTCGCACAACATTCTGCTGGAAAAATGTGATAACCCACCCCATCTTATCACGCCATATGTAATAAGTTGGACTGGTTGTTCTAAAGTATATGCTCAGGTTTAGCTGCATGCACACCATACTTTAGGCAAGCAGTTTACTCCAGGAATGCAAAATGCAAAATCGTTAAAAGAATCACGTATACTGATTTGTGTATAAAGTTATACAAGTACATATATGTCTTGAGGTTCGAAATCCCTCGAAAGATATTACAAGTATATAATAATGCATGAGATTCAATGAAAAGGTACATGAAAATGTATAATGTTCATTGAATGAAAGTAGATGTGGACGATGTGTTTCACCATTGTTACTATCATACATGGTATATAATACAATTAATAGAAGTTTTCCATGTAGACTAGGGTGTACCCAACTAATAATTATGTACATGTTATACAGTGATTCCTAACCAAACCCGAAGTTATCATGATTTGCCTCGTACCTGAGCTGTGTAATATGACAGGGATTACAGTGAAAATAAGAAAATTATTGCGATGTCCGTAGACAAAAGTATGTGCAGTAAAAAATGATTAAATAATCCTCGTGGACCAATGTATCAGAAATGGAAAATGCATTTCCATTGTCTTGAACGAAAGGTTTGTTTGTTTATATAACTCGCTGAGTTGGTCCTCGTACAGCTGTTTCTCGTCGCATGCGGTAGGTAGTTTTATCGCTTCGATTCTAGACGATGCGTCAGCGATAACATTTTCATCTCCTGTGACATCTACGATGTCTGATGCAGATTGTGAGATGAAATCTAGTTGACGAAGTATGCGTGGATTATCTACGTTATATACCTTCTTTCGTATGCTGTTGCTTTGAAATTTATGTTGTTCGCTTGTTGCTTGCGTAAGCGGTGTTGCTCGAATCCATAATATTGTCCTTATATTTTACCCGATTGCTCTTTTCTTGTTTCTTACATAGATTTTTAGTTTGTAAGTTTGTTTGTACTTGTGTACGTGGCTATAACATCAACCGAACTGCTGTCGTCTGTCAAGAAACATAATTTTACCATAGATACCAGAAACACCAGAAACAAAAGTTGAAAGATGGTCAACTTGAGGCGATATCGCTTCAGATCTATCGACAATCTGTTCATTCATATCGACAATTTATTTGAAAGAAACAAAATATTTATTATAACGTTCTCTCCTCAGTCTTCTAGACCTCACTTGTGGCCATTGTACCTCCTTACCTCTTCCTCTCAACTTCGGATGAATCTCTGATGAAGCCGTGCACAGAAATTCGCTTAGGAGTGAAGTACTTAGTGATGAACTCGCCACAGAGAGAGAGAATAGAATGATGTTGGTAGAACTTTAATCACTTATTAGTTTGTTTGGCTAGCACTTGTTAGATAAAATATTATGTTTTCTTTCTAATAGTTCAGTTGGTAGAGCATTTTGTCCAGGGATAATCGTGGAGGTCCGCAGAGATCAGACCAGACACCCTCAATTCTTCAGAACAAACTCACTTTCTCAGATAAAACAAATACTTTATTCCCATATTTTGCAATATATATTTTACATTATCAAACTGTGTAGACACTATTAAGTGTGAATCACCAAAATTATTATTATATTTAAAGTAAGTACTTAGTGTTATACATTTTGTTTTCACATATTTTTAAATTATTATGTTTTATTTATTCTTCACATTTTTATCTTTACACTTATTACACTTAAGAATTCAATTTCTATTCTTGTGTGAGACGATGTGCGCAGGTTTTAATATTATCTTAGTAAGTTTTTAAAAAACTGAATTTATTGTTATTTAAATTCAAAACGAAGCCGAAAATGGCATGACCGACCTCGGAGGTGGTCAGATTGCAAGAGAGAACGCTTCGAGTTGTTTTTAGTGCAGAAGCTCGCCGCCGATCCACCTTTTCATGTAATTTGGAAAGGACATGACCGATCATGCACTCTCCGCATGGCCGATGTATGCTTTCTTGAAGCAAGGGCGCGTGATCGCTTGGACTTTGACCGTGTGCAAGTACCTACCTGTGCCAGATCGTGGGAAATCATTTTAAAAGTCTAACTTTTATTTGATTTGAAAACTGATTCTTATTTTATACTCATTACATTATTAAGCTAACCGGTTTTCGAAGACCGAACGTCTTCTTCTTCAGGCTAGTAGATGTTAACACTTCCTTACGAAGGATGAAACATTCTATTGAACATCCTTTTGCTACATAATAACAGTTTAATCCATAAAATAAATTAATTCCGTACATGTACAAACTACTTTTTGGGTCCATTTACGGAATACGGACAACTAGTATGTACTTACTTTTTTTTACTTCTTTCAACATCTCCAGGAAGCGGTCTAGTTGTCGGCGTTTCACAACATTGAACTTCTGCTAACTCTGTAGAATTATTTACTTATATAAAGCTTTTTTACCTTCACTCTAATGGTGTTCGTCATCAGTTTCAAGGTTCTCTTTTATGTTACTTGATCTGATTTTATGGGAGAGAGTAAAATATATTTTGCTGAAATCATTTACAAAAGCTACTTACCGGGTTTTTATTCATTAAGGTGAAGATGTCCGATGTGCTTCCTTCTATTGTTTCTAAATATGTGACCTGCTCGTCCAAGTACGATTTTTCACTATCGTACCGAGTCACACATCCATTTATAGAATCTCCTACGATGCCTGACACTCTCTCAAACAAATTTGTGTGACTTACTTTGGCGACATCGCCATCTACAAAATACAATCACTCATGTTTATGACATTTCATGATTAGGTTAGTTTTTTTTTCCTATAAAAATGTTAGCAAATGATTCATGCTAGTCCGCATTAGTTCTGTTTTGTTTAAAGAATTTTCTTTGGCAGCCGTCTTATTTATTTTTTTGTGGTCGGTTTAATATTTGGCCTACTTCTTTCCAACTTCCGTTCGCTGGCATTCCAACATTGCGGAAAGGAGTTCCTCAGTTTCGGAATCTATGAAATAATTTTGAAGTCGACATCATGTTATCCTATTATCATAAGGATCTGTTCCTCGCCTTTTTTTTAGATTATTGTAACACAAACAAAGGCTCTTTCTCCGTTGTCCAGATCTATTAATAGAAAGCTGGATGTTGTACTCTGTTTCTATAGGGGTCCACACTTCTTGTTTCTTCCTCAGTAAGAGGGCAATTCGGGACCCACATCTTTACCAAATGTTGCTTTGAATTCATCTTGATTTTTTTTTTCTATCGTTATTACTCTTTCTCGATAAGACTATCAAATTTATTAATGTATTTGGATATCATTTGTACTAAAAAAAAAATTGTGAACACTTGTCCACATATTGGGCCGTTTTAGTTCCAAATATTCCTTCTTTTATTGAGTGATATTCTGATTTTATATCTTCCCACATCCCAAGTAATGTGTGGGATGTTGGATATTTTGATCCTTCCAGGTTTACAATTGTGTTAATTAAACGCTCGCTATGTTCGTCAGTGAAAACTGCCTGATATAAAATGATATTCATATCGCGGTACAATATATGTCTTGTTTCTTGATAATGGAGCTTGTGCTTCTGTCTACCATTCAAACGAATGATCAGTTTCTAATGAAATTGGAAGTAATAATTCATTTGAAGGGATTGCTGATACGACAAATTTCTCACTCTCCTCTTTGCTTGAATCACTTAATTTCATTTCATTGTTAATAATCAAAAACCTCTTCATATTATCTATAATTTCATTGTTGTCCTCCTCAAAATTTCTTCCAGTACTCTTTCCTATCATATTATTTAATATAGATGTTTTTTTTAACCAGCGACAAACTGGTTGATGGTTGGGCTAGCATTAGACCCACAATTATAGCGAACGCACCTGTGGAATGATCAGTTTGTAATGAAATTGGAAGTAATAATTCATTTGAAGGGATTGCTGATACGACAAATTTCTCACTCTCCTCTTTGCTTGAATCACTTAATTTCATTTCATTGTTAATAATCAAAAACCTCTTCATATTATCTATAATTTCATTGTTGTCCTCCTCACAATTTCTTCCAGTACTCTTTCCTATCATATTATTTAATATAGATGTTTTTTTTAACCAGCGACAAACTGGTTGATGGTTGGGCTAGCATTAGACCCACAATTATAGCGAACGCACCTGTGGAATGATCAGTTTGTAATGAAATTGGAAGTAATAATTCATTTGAAGGGATTGCTGATACGACAAATTTCTCACTCTCCTCTTTGCTTGAATCACTTAATTTCATTTCATTGTTAATAATCAAAAACCTCTTCATATTATCTATAATTTCATTGTTGTCCTCCTCACAATTTCTTCCAGTACTCTTTCCTATCATATTATTTAATATAGATGTTTTTTTTAACCAGCGACAAACTGGTTGATGGTTGGGCTAGCATTAGACCCACAATTATAGCGAACGCACCTGTGGAATGATCAGTTTCTAATGAAATTGGAAGTAATAATTCATTTGAAGGGATTGCTGATACGACAAATTTCTCACTCTCCTCTTTGCTTGAATCACTTAATTTCATTTCATTGTTAATAATCAAAAACCTCTTCATATTATCTATAATTTCATTGTTGTCCTCCTCACAATTTCTTCCAGTACTCTTTCCTATCATATTATTTAATATAGATGTTTTTTTTAACCAGCGACAAACTGGTTGATGGTTGTGCTAGCATTAGACCCACAATTATAGCGAACGCACCTGTGGAATGATCAGTTTGTAATGAAATTGGAAGTAATAATTCATTTGAAGGGATTGCTGATACGACAAATTTCTCACTCTCCTCTTTGCTTGAATCACTTAATTTCATTTCATTGTTAATAATCAAAAACCTCTTCATATTATCTATAATTTAATTCACAAGTTTTCCATTCCGTTGAGCCGTTGGCTTTTACGGGATGTCTTGTTGGCTGGGTTTCGGCACGTCAGATGTTGTGGGCCCCAGAGCTTTGGTCGGTCGTGGTCTGTTGAAAGGCTTTGATTTTCCTTTCGAGACCTTCGATGGATCGAAGTTTTCTGGTTTGCCCCTGTATCCAGGCGCTATCTTTTTGATTTCATCAGCACTGTAAGTTTTAGGTCCTTCCATTTTGCTGACAGGGTTTTGTTTTCTCTTGCTGAGACCAGTACCCAAACTGGGGAAACTTGTGTAACTGACAGGCAAAGTGACATTTAACGATCATATTATGCATTAATCGAAGAATTAAACAAAATAAGTAAATAGAGTAAAACCGCGTTATTATGTTTTAAAATACAATTCGAAATACATTTTGTTTTGTGGCAACACTTTCCCAGCAATAATATTTTCCCCACTACTCAAGCGTTGACTTGGCTAAGTAAAGGAGAAGGGCTTGTCTGTAGAATGTATCCGCTACTTTAGTGCCTTTTACTCCTCGGCCATGTATTACTCAAGTAAACGACTATAAATTCGGGTGTAAGATTGTCCTCAATTGGCCTCTTTGCAGACATATGTTTTATAAAATCAAAGACATGTTCTTTAATTCCAGCTTTAATGGGTATTGCATTTAGCAATGACTTAACGTACCTTGGCTGGGTAAGCAGAACAATCTTCTCATCAACCTGTAGCAGGCTGCGGACTTCTTAAAGATACTTAGAGGCAGGACCTTTTCATCAATACTCCGCCTTCTCCCGTTCGATTTGCGGGGAGCGTTACTAACCTGGCTCTTTAGAACCTGTTCCATTTCTTCTGATAAATCTCTTCGTACCCGTTCTAATTCTTCCTCTTGTATAGCCCTTTCGATCGCAATTTCTTCTTCAAGTCTTAATAGATCGTTAATTTCTGTGTCGGGAAATGCCCCATTTTTTATAAAATCAAAGACATGTTCTTTAATTCCAGCTTTAATGGGTATTGCATTTAGCAATGACTTAACGTACCTTGGCTGGGTAAGCAGAACAATCTCCTCATCAACCTGTAGCAGGCTGCGGACTTCTTAAAGAGACTTAGAGGCAGGACCTTTTCATCAACACTCCACCTTCTCCCATTGGATTTGCGGGGAGTGTTACTAACGTATAGCCCTTTCGATCGCAATTTTTATATGTATCGCATTCTGAACAGTTCTCCCATTTATCTTCTTCTCTTTCTATTAGGTCGTCACAAGTGGACATTACATTTATTATTGCATTTAATTCTTGATCTTTAGGAACATAGTTCAAGTTTACAGATCTGTGGATTTTCATCCACTGTCGGGATATGCCCCATGTTGTCATATCTTATGTCTCTACAGGGGCGAATTTCAGCCTTAAGCTTCTTTTATAAGATTCTAGAATAGAGTCTTCATTGCTTGGCCTTCCTCTCTTTTGGGCAGTTGACACTTGGCCAACCTTTGAAAGGCATTCAGCAACCTCAAGCGTAAATTCCATTTTTGATAAAAATTCTACCTTGGTAGTCTCACGGCTTTCCATGCATGCGTCAATTTTCTTGATTGAATGAAATCTGCAGTCTAACAAAGTGGCCGCTACAATCAGATCTGTGCCAGGAAAGCGGTGTTCCAATTTCCGCAGCATAGTATTCTTCATCTTGGTAATTAGGACTGGCTTCATATCGCTACACTCTTCCAATAATCGCCTTATCTCTGATTTAAAAACCAACGCCAAGTTAATCGTAGGTTACTATTCGGAACTCAAAATATCCACGATTATTTTGAATTTGTCCAAAAATGTTGTTGAGTATAAAATCATGTTATACTAGTTCTCATTGAGTGAAAGAGCACTGGGGTATATATCTATTAGCATGTCTCTAATAGGCCGACGATTTGCACTGTGGCCAATGCTTGTCAGCATCATTACCATGCCGTGCCTCCTAGTAGGCGTACTTATCTTGATGGTTGGGGAGCATCAGTAGTGAGACTCGTTGTAGATAATAAATCATCTCTGTCATAGGTAGCTCTGCCAGGGTACTGGGAGACGAGGTATAACCAATCAACGTCTCTGATTTAGATTATTACCATATATGGTAATACTGCAAAAGCCTTCGGTACCCGAAAGATTTTGTGAAGAATCTAAATAATTATAAGAAGTCATACTTTAACCATAAACGTAACATTAGGATCTATCCTAACTGTTGCACACTCTTTTCTTAACTCCACAACATTGACGGTGGCAGCTTCAATATTTTTTTTCCTCTGGGGCAGCAGCGGTTCTTTGTAAATTTGATAATTATATTGTGTAATGTGTCCCTTAACAATTTCATAACAGCAAACAGAGTTTTATCCAACTTTTTTGTTGTTTTTTTTTCCTTCCAAATAAACATGTTTCAATGTTCTATGCATTGCTTCTAAATACATGTTCGTATTTATTCCTAAATGTTGCCAAAAGCAATAAGCCCATCATTCCCCACGAAATATTCTCTAAAGGTAAGAGCATCACTTTCGGACGGTAAACCTATGTCCTCCAAAATTTTTGTTTATTTCTTGTAAAGGTACCTTATATGGTATTTGTATTTTTTTTTTTTTATAAAAATTAATACTTAGTTTATTACAAATTTACAATCATAATAATATAGAAAATATGCTGATTGAAATCAAATTCAGTAAAAGTAATTTATTACTAATCAAAATCAGAATCCAAAAATTCTACACCTGAAACCATCGATGAATCAGAATCTAAGTATTCAACTTCTTCATTTTCAGGCGTGGTTTCGGATTCTGATTCGGAATCTTCTGTTTCGCTATTAGTCACTTGAATAATTAAATCGTCAATTTTATTCTTGAAAAATGAAACTTTCCAATTTTTGGTACCATCTCTGCTTCTTTCATATCGATGCAAATATTATGTAGCACTGCTGTGGCAACTTTCACACTCTCTATTTTGTGATTTTTTAACCTTAATTTTGATCCCATGCATAGTGCTATGTTCTGTATTTTATTGTTTGTTTTTGTGAGTTTTGAATTGATATATGTGAGGCAATACAAATAAAAATCTTATAAGTTTCAAAATTTTAAAGCTTTTATCTTAAGATTAACTTATGAGAAGAACCTCTAATCACAGCTTTTCAGATAATGGCACAAAATAATATCATTTAGAGAGATTCAATTTAAAATTCAACATTTTTTATACAGACATAATTTCTACTATTTCTATTACAAAGAGTAAAAGACCACTTATAACACTGGCATATGTGTTCATACTCAAGAATGCCTTATGGCCTGCCCTCTGCGCTATCAATGATATTGTTCCCCCCAAACAAATTGTCATGGTAAGCATTAAAGACATTACCGTTTCAATTTTTATATATGCGTTCCCTGCTATAGTTCCTCCTCTATTGTTGTTAACATTCAAATACACGTCTCCTCTATCTTTGAAACCTTCTCTATGCTTTTTATGGGATACGCTTTTGTCTATACCATCCATGAATCCTCTATCTATACACTCAAAGCAGTTTATAGGTTTGCTGAGGCTGATGCACTTCCAATCGGCTGTATATATCTCTGAGGTATCCAAGAAGTCACACAAATATTTCTCCTGCCCCTCATCTACTAGATGGCCTGCCCCTCATCTACTAGATGGTAGCCACTTGTATCCATGTTCACAAAAAAATCTATCTTATTTTCATTGTCCTTACACCTATTGTTGTCTTTGTGGAAACAGGAGGTAGAAGAAGACACTAGAACAAGGATGATAATAGCAACATTTAAATATTTCATTTTATCTATGTAATGTAAGGATTTTGTTTAATTGGAAGAGTGTATCTATGTTTAAAAAAAATTAATATGATCATGTAAAAGGCTTGTAGCCGTGTATTGTTGAAATAAATAAATAAATTACAGTGAAAATAAGAAAATTATTGCCATGTCCCTAGACAAAAGTATTTGCAATAAAAAATGCTTTAATAATCCTCGTGGACCAATGTATCAGAAATAGAAAATGCATTTCCATTGTCTTGAACGAAAGGTTTGTTTGTTTATATAACTCGCTGAGTTGGTCCTCGCATGCGGTAGGTAGTGTTATCGCTTAGATTCTAAACAAATTGTGAGATGAAATCTAGTTGACGAAGTATGCGTGGATTATCTACGTTATATACCTTCTTTCGTATGCTGTTGCTTTGAAATTTATGTTTTTCGCTTGTTGCTTGCGTAAGCGGTGTTGCTGGAATCCATAATATTGTCCTTATGTTTTACCCGATTGCTCTTTTCTTGTTTCTTACATAGATTTTTAGTTTGTAAGTTTGTTTGTACTTGCGTACGTGGCTATAACATCAACCGAACTGCTGTCGTCTGTCAAGAAACAGAATTTTACCATAGATACCAGAAACACCAGAAACAAAAGTTGAAAGATGGTCAACTTGAGGCGATATCGCTTCAGATCTATCGACAATCTGTTCATTCATATCAACTATTTATTTGAAAGAAACAAAATATTTAGTTTTTTCCACAAAATATTTATTAAGCTAACCGGTTTTCGAAGACCGAACGTCTTCTTCAGGCTAGTAGATGTTAACACTTCCTTATGAAGAATGAAGCATTCTATTGAACATCCTTTTGCTACATAATGATGTAGCTCATTAAGATAACAGTTTAATCCATAAAAATAAATAATTCCGTACATGTACAAACTACTTTTTGGGTCCATTTACGGAATACAAACAACTAGTATGTACTTACTTTTTTTTTTTACTTCTTTCAACATCTCCAGGAAGCGGTCTAGTTGTCGGCGTTTCACAACATTGAACTTCTGCTAACTCTGTAAAATTATTTACTTATTATTATAAAGCTTTTTTACCTTCACTCTAATGGTGTTCGTCATCAGTTTCAAGGTTCTCTTTTATGTTACTTAATCTGATTTTAAATATGGGAAAGAGTAAAATATATTTTGCTGAAATAGTCGATTTCCATTTTTACAAAAGCTACTTACCGGGTTTTTTATTCATTAAGGTGAATATGTCCGATGTGCTACCTTCTATTGTTTCTAAATATGTGACCTGCTCGTCCAAGTACGATTTTTCACTATCGTACCGAGTCACACATCCATTTATAGAATCTCCTACGATGCCCGACACTCTCTCAAAAACCGTTTTAGTTTTTTTTTTTTTCCTATAAAAATGTTAGCAAATGATTCATGCTAGTCCGCATTAGTTCTGTTTTGTTTAAAGAGTTTTCCTTGGCAGCCGTCTTATTTATTTTTTTGTGGTCGGTTTAATATTTGGCCTACTTCTTCCCAACTTCCGTTCGCTGGCATTCCAACATTTTCCACTGCGGAAAGGAGTTCCTCAGTTTCGGAATCTATGAAATAATTTTGAAGTCGACATCATGTTATCCTATTATCATAAGGATCTGTTCCTCGCCTTTTTTTAGATTATTGTAACACAAACAAAGGCTCTTTCTCCGTTGTCCAATTAATAGAAAGCTGGCTGTTGTACTCTGTTTCTATAGGGGTCCACACTTCTTGTTTCTTCCTCAGTAAGAGGGCAATTCGGGACCCACATCTTTACCAAATGTTGCTTTGAATTCATCTTGATTTTTTTTTCTATCGTTATTACTCTTTCTCGATAAGACTATCAAATTTATTAATTTATTTGGATATCATCTGTACTAAAAAAAAATTTTGTGAACACTTGTCCACATATTGGGCCGTTTTAGTTCCAAATATTCCTTCTTTTATTGAGTGATATTCTGATTTTATATCTTCCCACATCCCAAGTAATGTGTGGGATGTTGGATATTTTGATCCTTCCATGTTTACAATTGTGTTAATTAAACGCTCGCTATGTTCGTCAGTGAAAACTGCCTGATATAAAATGATATTCATATCGCGGTACAATATATGTCTTGTTTCTTGATAATGGAGCTTGTGCTTCTGTCTACCATTCAAACGAATGATCAGTTTCTAATGAAATTGGAAGTAATAATTCATTTGAAGGGATTGCTGATACGACAAATTTCTCACTTTCCTCTTTGCTTGAATCACTTAATTTCATTTCATTGTTAATAATCAAAAACCTCTTCATATTATCTATAATTTCATTGTTGTCCTCCTCACAATTTCTTCCAGTACTCTTTCCTATCATATTATTTAATATAGATGTTTTTTTTTAACCAGCGACAAACTGGTTGATGGTTGGGCTAGCATTAGACCCACAATTGTAGCGAACGCACCTGAATAAATGTTCTAATGGGTCCTGATTAAGACGGCGCCGGGTGGAAAGACTGTTTATTCCTAAATATTTAAATTACGCCACAGCCTTTCCACCGCATTCAGAGTTCTAACCCAACCATCTGGGGAAGGTGAAGGTGCCTTCGAATTTAAAAATTTCATTTTCTCCCCTAAACTTGTTGATATATGATCTCTTTGCTGTCACTTTTGTGGAGAATCTCATCCCTCTTCTTAAATCGGGTGTGTCACCGTTTAAGCTATCAAAAACTTGGTCCATCTTTTCAATTAGCATAGCTGTTGATGTTGCATTTGTTTCAAGCACAACTAGCGATTGATGATATCATAAGAAAAAAAGCACCCTATATACCAACTTTGTTTCCAAAAGTTGTTGCAAATAGTCCGCTGTATATACCATATCAGTTTGTCGGACGTTCTTCATAACACCCTTTATATTTAGGTAATAAACAAGCGGACTCTGCCGAAACGTGTAATTTACCTTTGATATTTTTCTATCATTTTCTACATCCTTGATACATTCTATGTTCTTATACTTTAGGAACATGTTGCGAAAACATTTCAGCAAGTGGGGAGGATCCAGTATTGTTACAATTAATTCGTGACCATTAATTTCAAAATATGGTCTCCCTGTGCTTAAGGCCAAGGTGTATAGGCCTCGGATATTTTCTGTGGCAAGGTCGCACACAGTGCCTACAATGTTCAGACCTGAGACTCTGACCAATTATCTGGAAAAAGAGTATTTAATAAGTATGTAAATATAAATAAAAGCGTAAAAATTATCATACCTCTTTTATTAAAACTGACAGCCTGTCAGATGTTACTGAATCACCCGAAAAATAATATGCAACAGGATATCGTGGTTATATTATCGTTGTCCTCTTATGGAGGTGATTAGAATCTTCTTCTTCTCTCGGCGGATGAAATATAACCCTCTCTTCAATTTGTTGTTCTCTTCTTCTGATAACCAGACATACTTGCCTCGGCTAGTTGTGGTAATGCAGGGCTCTGCCCTCTCAGGGATTATGAAGTTCGATCCAGAACCAGGTAATCAGATGACAATTTAAAGATGTTTTTGTGAATTAAACAGACACTTGTTTATTATGGTAAACACAGGAAAATGGAAAATCTTTACAAAAGTTCGATCTTAAAACGTACTTCCCAGTAGTATCTGTACTTAGATTAAAAATAATTATAGAAAGTTCTTCAATAATAATAATCACTCTTTTCTCTATTTTGATATAACTTAATGTGATTCTTAGAAAACGCGATCAAAGTGAGTTCGCTCCAACTATGGAAGGGAGGACTCAAATTTTATACGTCTTGATTATGCCAAGTGAGATTCTAGAATGAATATTTGAAAAGAAAGGAAAACGGTTATAACTGTCGTTTTTTTGCAAGTCACCGTAAGCTTGGTCAGGTGACCCGGAGTGAGAGGGATAAAAGTAACACCTTTTCACTCGTATAATAGAGACTTAGCCAAAGTCCGGCATCGTTGCAAAATAATCTGCGTCGCAAATTAATAGAAAGGGGAGGTGGCTAAATGGCCGGCTGAGATGCAAGGTCATTCATCTCACTCGCACCATTGCAAACATATTAAACCTGGCATCGTTGCAAATAGGTCTATGTGACTTCCGTCACACACAAAAGAAACAAAGTTATGTATGGATGCATACCCTTTCTTATAGAGGTGGGTAGGTACAGAACAATATTGAAATCATACAAAATATTTCGAACTATGAGGCGAGTGATCCTTTATACTAAAAATACATGCTACAAGGTTGCTTCCACCTTTTTCTTATGCCAGCGACATCGCCATCTACAAAATACAATCACTCATGTTTATGACATTTCATGATTAGGTAAATTTTTTTTTTTTTTTTTTCTATAAAAATGTTAGCAAATGATTCATGCTAGTCCGCATTAGTTCTGTTTTGTTTAAAGAATTTTCCTTGGCAGCCGTCTTATTTATTTTTTTGTGGTCGGTTTAATATTTGGCCTACTTCTTCCCAACTTCCGTTCGCTGGCATTCCAACATTTTCCACTGCGGAAAGGAGTTCCTCAGTTTCGGAATCTATGAAATAATTTTGAAGTCGACATCATGTTATCCTATTATCATAAGGATCTGTTCCTCGCCTTTTTTTAGATTATTGTAACACAAACAAAGGCTCTTTCTCCGTTGTCCAGATCTATTAATAGAAAGCTGGCTGTTGTACTCTGTTTCTATAGGGGTCCACACTTCTTGTTTCTTCCTCAGTAAGAGGGCAATTCGGGACCCACATCTTTACCAAATGTTGCTTTGAATTCATCTTGATTTTTTTTTCTATCGTTATTACTCTTTCTCGATAAGACTATCAATTTTATTAATGTATTTGGATATCATTTGTACTAAAAAAAAAATTTTGTGAACACTTGTCCACATATTGGGCCGTTTTAGTTCCAAATATTCCTTCTTTTATTGAGTGATATTCTGATTTTATATCTTCCCACATCCCAAGTAATGTGTGGGATGTTGGATATTTTGATCCTTCCATGTTTACAATTGTGTTAATTAAACGCTCGCTATGTTCGTCAGTGAAAACTGCCTGATATAAAATGATATTCATATCGCGGTACAATATATGTCTTGTTTCTTGATAATGGAGCTTGTGCTTCTGTCTACCATTCAAACGAATGATCAGTTTCTAATGAAATTGGAAGTAATAATTCATTTGAAGGGATTGCTGATACGACAAATTTCTCACTTTCCTCTTTGCTTGAATCACTTAATTTCATTTCATTGTTAATAATCAAAAACCTCTTCATATTGTCTATAATTTCATTGTTGTCCTCCTCACAATTTCTTCCAGTACTCTTTCCTATCATATTATTTAATATAGATGTTTTTTTTTTTAACCAGCGACAAACTGGTTGATGGTTGGGCTAGCATTAGACCCACAATTGTAGCGAACGCACCTGAATAAATTTTCTAATGGGTCCTGATTAAGACGGCGCCGGGTGGAAAGACTGTTTATTCCTAAAATATTTAAATTACGCCACAGCCTTTCCACCGCATTCAGAGTTCTAACCCAACCATCTGGGGAAGGTGAAGGTGCCTTCGAATTTAAAAATTTCATTTTCTCCCCTAAACTTGTTGATATATGATTTCTTTGCTGTCACTTTTGTGGAGAATCTCATCCCTCTTCTTAAATCGGGTGTGTCACCATTTAAGCTATCAAAAACTTGGTCCATCTTATCAATTAGCATAGCTGTAGATGTTGCATTTGTTTCTAACGTTTGACTTCTTACGTCTACTGCGTAACGAGCCAGACAACTATCCTGTTGAAAAATTATCGATGAATTTCCTTCAAATATTGGAATATCTGACAAAAAATATGGAAAGTCATTTTGAAGGAAATCCATGTAATTTACGTCATTAAGATTATCGGGTAAGAACTGCGGTCCTAGGACTATATTTCTTATAACTCCTGCCCAAACATTTACTGAAAGTTTTCTTTGAAATGACATTGAGCGGGTTACGTGTGGATTATCCCTAAACCACAAATGTGTATTGTGTAGGTTCACTACACCCTCTTTAGTAAATTTCGACTCGTCTGTCCACAAAATTCTTTTCAAAAATGTTGCATCAACAGTGTCTTTGCGTAGTATCCTTGTGCAAAACTGCATACGCCTATTATAATCACTTTATCGTGTATCACACAAATATTGAAAGAACAATTATAAATACCTACATGTGAACATGATACTATACCTCTGTGGTAAGATGGCAAAACCTGATATCTACATAAAAGCTAATTTTTCAGGGGAGCAATTTTAAAGTTTGGATGCCTAGGAAAAATCAGAATATTGATGAAAAAGCTTAACCTTTTGCTAATATGTAGAAAAATTACATGTTTTTATATTAATATTGTATTATTCTAACTCTCTGTACAGTAAATGTTATTTTTTTTTAAATTATTGAGTGCTGACAAGATATATCATGTTTTGTCATTTTGTTAGGAAGATGGCAAAACATGATATCTCCATCCATAGTATATAAATTTGATACATAACAGCCTATATATTTTACTTTTGTCTTTGTGATAAAATTAGGAGTACCTACTTAATTAAATTACACATTTTCAATGGGAAAGCAGTTAGCTCTGCATTGGTTATCTTCAGTTATTTGTACTTCTATTCCATACTAGACATAAGAATCCAGGATTTTGTCATGATACTTACGGGACTCATCCAATTCAATATACTTAGGTACATACATCTCCATCTCACTAATAAAATAACCAGGTTCAAACAAATCTTGTTGTTGAAGATAGTTTCCCATGTAAACTGCTTATCACGGTTCCCAACCAGGCAAATCTATCTTATGCTAGTTTAAAAATAGGACAACATTCAAAACATGATTTAGAAAGTGTATAAACGGTTTATTAATAAAAAAAAATATATCTATGTATTATAATGTACTCATGTTATTGGTATGGGAAATAAAAAAAATCAAAATTCATCAAATTCAGCTGCATCATCTACTGTCTTTAATTGTTGATAAAAATCATGGCATTCTCTATCTATAAGTGGAAAAAGTGAAATGAGATCCCTTTTCTTTAGGTAGTTGATTGGTACACTTGCATTGTAGGACAGAGGTATAATAATATTGTTCAGTTCTGCTTGTCGACCTCTTTTATGTCTGCTCAGATCAAGCTTCCTGAATGGTTCATCCTCATCCAATGTATACTTAAAATTTATTAGCCCAAATGTGTTAGTGTATTGGAGCCATTTAATTTGGAACCAATCATTTTTTTTGCCATCAGTGTCCATATGCCTTGTGACGTTGAGGTTACTCGATAAGAGGGCCCGACCCTCCCTTGCTCCCTCTTAAGCAAGGAAGATCTGCCTCCATTAGCATCAGAAAAGACAGAAACAAATATCAATTGTTCTCATACAACAAACTATGCCACGGACTTTGAGACTCTATAGGGAGTGAGTTGTAGCGACTATGATCATGTCCCGAAAAGTGGTGGGTATTTTACCATTATAGATCATGGGTTTCATATTAAAAAAATTTCAATTTATTCATTTAATCAATAAACATTTTAGACTACATAAAACCTTAAACAAAAAAATATTTAAATCTTTACAAAATCTGCACACAATAGATTGCAAGGGTATCTTACTATATGATCTTCAAAACTACTGTAGAATAATATCATTGCTTTGACATATTACAGATTTCTTTCCCTCAAATTCTATTATAACCTTATATGATAGGCTTTCTTTAACTAATAAACTTTATATGAATTTTTAAACTACTGATTTGTATTTGAGCATACCATGATTCACACTAAATAAAAATTAAGAAAAGATTACTCAGCTGTGTTTTATTCCTAAATCTGAGGGACACGACCTGACCCTCCAACCTTTCCTCGTCCTTTACTAATTCCCAAGGATCCACTTTGATCTCCCTTTGTTCACTCTACAACCGACCTACCCACAGGTCAACTGCACATCACGTATGAAGTAAGCATGAAAATAATCCGTTCTTGATAATGGATGTGAATTTTATAACCTGGGAGCTCTTATCCTCCCCATCCAAATGTCTAGGCGTGTAAGACTCGACAGAGTCTTGGATATTTGCCGCAATCTGATAGTTCCTCCCCATCAACTAGTTACATTTATTCACCTCAGTCATCCGAAAATTATCTACTCAAAAACCAGGTATTTTACACCCCGAGACTAGAACCCCATATCTGAAAATTATCATTCACATATACTTAATATTTAATATTGACTTTACTACTTTTTCTGTCTACCAATGTCACAATTCATAAATTTGAAAGTAAATTTATCGAAAAGATTCGTACCTTTTTTCGTTGCGGATTTCATCATTGGTTTTGCACTAACTTTAAACAATTTATCAACAGAATAAACTTTAAAACAGCCCTCAGTATGTAGGGATTACATTTTATAGTTAAAGTGTTACAATTACTTTCGTGCCAGAGACATGCCAAGCAATCGTCTCTTACACGGCGTGCGTCGTACAACCTATGTACGTTGCCGGCCAAACTCTGAACTATCAAATTTTAGTTCCCGTCGTGACGATTCAAGCGATATCTCTTTCTCACTCGCACTTGTGCGGTCGTCATCGTATACCCCTTCTAACTAACACACTCAGTGTAAAATATCTCGCTACAGCCTTTTAACTAATGATTCTTTCAATAATTGGGAAAAGGCTAAAAAATCATTACGCTCCATTGGGAGTACCTTAAATTTAGTGTTATTTTTAGATATCATACGTACAAAAGTAAAACAATCTCTTGGTGTCATTATCTGGTTCTCTGGCCCAATTTGCTTTTTTGATCTTTCAATCCGGGCATGATCACTGTCACACTCCATTCTTGTGTGACCTGGCAGAAGGAACTTTTGGTCTATCAAATCAAAGTTTTTTATTTTCATCATGTAGCTGAACATAATCGCCATATTTACATTGCGGTTCTGACCACCGCATGTATCTGAATACGTAATGACATGTTTAATGTTATCAGGTAAAGTTAATGTTTGTATACACAGGAAGCAATTTGGTCGGAGACTCGACCTCCAACTGCTTCATGCCACATAAAACACATGGTCTCCTCACTGCATTGACAATTTCTAATTGTCAAATTATATGTTGAGAGCAGCCGTTTATAATATGCAACATTCGTTGACATATAAGGGGTTGGGAGTACTTGTTGTAGGTCAAAAACCAATACAACTTTATCGGAATTGGATTTTGCTAAATCTGATTGGCAGAATGTGATTGTTGTTATATCATGTTTTGGCGTCTTACCACAGGTCCTAATATATGTTAAAAAAATGTTAATAAAGTAATATTAAGTGTTTGTTGAATCATGAAACAATTATCTTGTACTGGAGTGTAATGAAAAGCGTGCTGTTTGTCTCTTCAATACCGACCTGACTTTAAAAAGTGCTTATTCTCTGCGATGCAGCAATTTGTCGTATACTTTTGGTACCATCTCTTCTAAATACTGTGACGGGCTGTCCTCTCTCAGTGGGTGATTGTACAATAAAAAACTTGTATTGCGATTAAATTATATAATATGGTAGGTACTTTCATTTATAGGTTCACAGGTAAAGTGGAAATATCAAACCAAATTTTCTTATGTAAAAAATTAGATGTAAAATTGTATAAAACTCAGCTTAAAGATTCAGCGTTCTCTTGTCTTTGAGGTCTTGGGTCCACCAGTCACGCCGACTGCAGGGTGGCGGGGAAACCGCCCCGGTAGATGCGCCCAGCAACGGTTGGCTAGAAGTGTCGACTAGTCTGGTCGCTCATCCAGAGCCCAAAAGGTGACGTCAAGTTATTACTCCTCTACGAGGACTATACGGCCCAGAAAGCGGCGTCAGCTGGGACCCTTTGCATGGCCCAGAAAGTGGCGTCAGATGGGACCCTTGCACGCCCCAGAAAGTGGCGTCAGCTAGGAGCCGCGTTCTGAAAATTTAATTTTCGGGACGCTTAATATATTGGCTTACGTGTGAAGCACGTTTTGATGTTTAATTTATCTTTTAAAAGTTACTTCGATAAGTATCAAGGGACATACCTTTTTAACTGCGGCTCGTCGTTTGATATGACGCCACTCAACACTATAAAACTGTTATTATATTTTTAAATTATTTGACTTGTAAGACTGAACTTATGTAACTCACATTAGAGAGATCATTCTCGATTAACTTCTTTCGATTAAAAACCCTTTTTAACCCTCAAATAGATCTTACACCGCAAATTAGCGCGTGTCTCGTCGACTGAAAAATTGTGGCAATGGCCGCCTGTCTTCAGTATTGTTACCCCTCACCTCGCACCGTGACTCGACATAAAACCTGAAGCGGCTGTGTTGCCCACTCAAAAAATTCTGTTACAATACTCGTCGACATTGATGTTATGCTCTCTAAGATTAACACGCGGTTCTTGTACATTCAAATTACCCGATTCACGAATACGTCTTAACGTATTTGTGAATGTTGTGTGATTCGGAAGCCGTCTATTGGGGAATCGCGCTTGATTATAATACGTTGGGCTTCACGGGCGTTTCCGTCAGCCTTACCATATGCCATTAAAAATAAATGTCTGCATATTCTTTATTCGTATAAGAAGCCATTGTATCAAACTGAAAACTCATTAATGGTTTCAAGCACAACTAGCGATTGATGATATCATAAGAAAAAAGCACCCTATATACCAACTTTGTTTCCAAAAGTTGTTGCAAATAGTCCGCTGTATATACCATATCAGTTTGTCGGACGTTCTTCATAACACCCTTTATATTTAGGTAATAAACAAACGGACTCTGCGAAACATGTAATTTACCTTTGATATTTTTCTATCATTTTCTACATCCTTGGTACATTCTATGTTGTTATACTTTAGGAACATGTTGCGAAAACATTTCAGCAAGTGGGTAGGATCCAGTATTGTTACAAATTCGTGACCATTAATTTCAAAATATGGTCTCCCTGTGCTTAAGGCCAAGGTGTATAGGCCTCGGATATTTTCTGTGGCAAGGTCGCACACAGTGCCTACAATGTTCAGACCTGAGACTCTGACCAATTATCTGGAAAAAGAGTATTTAATAAGTTTGTAAATGTAAATAAAAGCGTAAAAATTATCATACCTCTTTTATTAAAACTGACAGCCTGTCAGATGTTACTGAATCACCCGAAAAATAATATGCAACAGGTTGCTTCCACCTTTTTCTTATGCCAGCAACCATGAAAACAAGTGCATTTGATGCAACTTGAGCATCTCGTCCTTTGTCATGTTAATTTTATTTAAATCTCTGTAAAACGCAAAAGAAAAAAAGAAGACAACTTGACAAACGACAGCGAAGGAATGAAAGATCCGTTAAAAAAAATTGAGGTTATGTTAAACTATAGAACTGTTGGTATTAATAATTAAACAGTTAGAACATTTAGTATACATAATCACTTGTTATTTAGAATCGTGGCATAAAGTTATCCCATAGTTTATACCATGGAATAGGGGAAATCTTATTTAGAAACGTGGCATAACCGTTATCTGTGGTATAAACCATGGAATAACGTTATACCACACTCGGGGGTAGTTTAAATCTGTGGCGCAGTTTGACATTTGTAATTTTTGCATTGTGTTGTGAATTGTGAGTGTTGATCTGAAAGCTGTTATAAGTGTAGAGATGGAGATTTTGGAGAATTTCGAAAGCGTTATGGAGCGATTGAATGATGTAGGAGTGATGGATGCACATGTCGCACGAAATAGAAGAAAATATAAACGTCGTTGCGATCCGACGTATAATTGAGATTGTAAATTCATTGTACCTGATATGCCATTGGTGTCGATTCTTCCACATTTGGCGTCATTTGTATTTCTATTTTTTCCTCTGATTCTATGAATAGAATTTCCTAAAAATAAAAACCAATTTACATGGTTACAACTATCTGCATAAAGAAACTGGATACCTTAAATTCAAGTATACAAGGTTCAAACTTACAGGCTCACCATCACCATCAAATATATTGTGGTCCTGCTCAAACTCCGAGGGGACCAGAGACATTATCTCTTTGTCCTCAGTGGAAGGACTTGCAGGCCTGGGACCCCCGCCAGTCTGTCGGCATTGTTTTTTAAAATTGCTGTCGCTCTTTTTGGCTCTCATTTTGCAAGTCTTCCACTGAGATTTTAACTCCACCATGCTTCTTGGTCGGGTGTTCATCAAATTGAAACTATAAAAATATACATGAATATTATTACACATTGCTTAGATTTCCTATAAAAGAATATTTATAATGCATGTTGTGAATAAATTAGTTAAAAAGCTCACCATTTGAAAACTTCCTCCCATGCTTTTTTTTTTTTGCGTTACTTGTATTGGAATCGGTGTTCTTATTGTGGATTATTGAAATCCTAGGGGTGATCACTTCTCTCAATAGAGCCTGCAAGAGGTTGGACATATTTATATTTGTTGACACACTAAACTAATATGAATACGATCAACTCATGTGTACCCATGTGGCTAATTTAGTTGTTAAAGAATTCAATATTTGATTTTGATGCGTGTGATAGTACAACAGTCTTGATATAGTATCATAATATGACAGGAATATGTATTCTTCAGAAAAATGTAAATGCAAAATTTCTTGTGATATACATACTAAACTGTTTATAGGTTTCAACAGATGACCAGTGAAATTCCACATATTTGTATGTATCATTCAAATACTTCAATAATGATTGGAATTAAAGTAGCAGTTAACTGTGTTTACCACATGGGTGCATAGGAGATTTTAAGACCATGGTATGATAAAGGTTAATATGATAACAAACACTTACTCTTTCCCCATCATCCCAGTTAGACGATCTCTTTCTTGAATTCTCCATTTTAAATATATTTATAAATTTAATCACCGATCTTATCAACACAAACAAACTCAACCACAAACTAACGCGCCAAAATGTCACCTAAACGTCACGTGTCTATAGAAAACACGGCGTTGTACCAACATAGCGCCGCTAAAAATAGTGTTGCTATATGAAAACTGTGGTACAACCATGGTATAATAAAACTGCAGTTTATTTTTTTTTCTAAATAACAATACGTTATACCAGGCATAACAAAATTATACCTGGCGTAACTATACCATAGTTTATACCTAGAATAGCGTGTTTTTCTAAATAACAGTGAATATGTTTACTAGAGTGGTTCAAAACAGAGAGAGAAAAAACATTTTTCAAAGACTACAGTTCAACTATTGAAGTGTTCCAAATTCTAATTATTATCATATCATTTTATTCTATCATCAAGTAGGTAGGCACCCATTTGATTAGTATGTGCTTTGTAACACTCCTCCTCACAAACTAATCTGTTAATCCCAACTTTACCATAAGTGTAGATAATCTTGGTCCAGGTAACGGTTTGGTCAGCATGTCTGCTGCCATATCTTCGGTTGGCATATATTCAAATATTCAACCTTAATCATTTCGTGATATGAATGAAAAAACACTTGTCTTATACTACACAAATTATTTATTGCAGAGACGCGTTTCGTTCTGTTAGAACATTTTCGATCTTATTTAAAAATATTTTTACAATGATCAACCAAGTTAAAATTTTCAAGATATTATTGTTAACATATGTGGCTTATTGAATGAGAGGGATGTATAGTTAAATGTGTAAGATAAGGATGGGTATACGGTGGACACTGTTGGAGCAGGATAGGTCTATTTTAATTGTGTGTTGGTAAGGGATGGAGATTCCATATTTTTATTTGTTTATATTTTGTGGGTGTGAAGTGGATAACACTAATAAACTAAGAGTGCTAACAATTATCTATACAAATATATCTCTATCTTGTAATGTTTGATTTTTGTACAAATTAATCTAAGAAGTTTTTATTACATATTATTTCTTTATAAATAGGTATTATGTGCGATTTGAACTGTTTATCTTCTAGTAGGATGGTGCTGTTGGTTTGATGTCTTTTATTGTTGTGATTGGTGGAGTCGGAACGGTGATCGGATGTGGAGCTGCATTTGATGGTTCTGTCTTCTATTGTTAGAGTTGGTGGCCTATTGGGTTGTCAAACTAAGGTCAGGTGTTAAATTGCGCAGGCTGGTGGCTGGTTTTCTTCCCGAAAGGTTTTTACGAAGATAATTCTGATTGTTCGGAAAGGGTGCTCTGTGGGGCGATAGCTAGTGTCTGTGTGCAGATGTGGGTCTTTGTCAGTTAGGTAGTTGATGCTGAAACAATAAAAAACTGCGCAGAATTATGTTCATAACTACGTTTCATTCTTGAAGATATCCAATAAAGGCGTTCTAGGCGAATTATGTTCATAACTACGTTTCATTCTTGAAGATATCCAATAAAGGCGTTCTTCTTGAGGTATGACGAATGTTTTTAGTTTGTAATTAGTCTCTAAGTAAACCCCGATTTGACAATCCCACCATCGGTGAGGCTCGCCACCCATCGTGTCGTGTCAAATAGGGGAGGCGCAAAGAGGAGAGCGGACGAGTGTAGGTTTGGTGTGTGGAATATCAGGGGATGCATGGATGCTAAAATTAATGAAGTTATTGATGTTATGAATGATAAAGGTCTGGATATTGTATGTCTGAATGAAACAAAGAAGAAAGGCTGTGGTATGATTGATAAAAATGGGTTGAATGTTATGTGGTCTGGTGTGCCTGAGTCGGAGCATGCGAAACAAGGTGTGGGGGCTATTTTATCAAAAAGAATGAGTGAATGTATGAAAGATTTTAAATTTGTTAGTCCCAGGCTTATTTGGATCCGTTTCAGAATAGGCATTACGAGGATTTTCTTAGTAATAGGATATGCTCCTTGTGATGGCGTCTCTGATGCTGAAAAGGATGAGTTTTGGGAAAACGTTAGTGATATTGCAGAAAACCGAGGGGATAACGAAAGATTAATTTTAGCGGGTGATTTAAATGGGTGGGTTGGTGTTAGAAGACAGGGTTATGAAAGGGTTCTGGGTGCATATGGGGATGAACGGGTTAACGACAATGGAAATAGGATACTGGATTTATGTTTAGAAATGGATCTCTTTGTTGCAAACACCTTTTTTGCACACAAAAAGATCCACAGATACACGTGGCAAAGAAAGGATGAAAAAAGTATGATTGATTTAGTGTGCGTGGATTCTAGACTGAGGGGTTTGACCACGGATACTCGGGTTTTTCGAGGTGCTGAACTAGGGACGGACCATTTCCTTGTAGTTGCAAGAATTGATCTGTTCCGTGGTTGGCGATCGAGACCGAGAGAAGTGGAAAGCTCCAAAAGGATACGAATCGAAAAGTTAAATGAGGATAATTGTAAGGATGAATATGTAAGATTAATTGAAAGCACGTTGAACAACTTAGAATCAATCAATTATAGCTTAGAGGAACAATGGGAAATTATAAAACAATCTTTAGTAAATAGTGCGATTAAAGTATGTGGGGAATCTAAAACGGGTAGGAAAAAAGGTGATGCATGGTGGGACAAAGAAGTGAAAGCGGCTGTGGATAAAAAACAGAATGCGTGGAAGAATGTAGTTTGTGCGAAGAATGACTCCGACAAAACAGTTATGTATGATATTTATAAGAAAGAGAAGAATGCTGTTAAGAAACTTGTGAGCTTGAAAAAGAAAAAATTAGAGGATAATGAATGTAAAAAATTAAGTGCGAATGTGAATGGCAATTTAAAGCTCTTTTGGAAGGAAGTGAAAAGGAAAAGGTCTGGGAAGGATGAGAAAGTAAATTGTTTGAAAGATAAAAATGGATGTATGCTGACACAGGAAAAGGATATAGGTCTGAGATGGAAAGAGTATTTTGAGGAGTTGTTTGAAACCAAGGATGGATGCGGCAGTTTGTGCCAAGTAAGTATAAATGGACAGGGTGATGAGAGTCAGCAAATTAGTATGAATGAACTTATGAATGCGCTTAAAAAAGCAAAAAATGGGAAAGCGTCAGGTTGCGATAGGGTAGCAACGGAGCTTATCAGGTATGGCGGCCGAGTGACGCTGCAGTGGTGCCTGGAGCTTTTCAACTTGTGCTGGACGGAAGGCCGTACCCCAGGTGACTGGAGGAAAGCCATTATCTGCCCTCTGTACAAGGGGAAGGGCTCCCGGTTGGACTGTGGCAACTATCGTGCAATCAGCTTGTTGAGCAACGTGGGTAAATTATACAGTAGAATTTTAGTAGACAGGGTTAGAACAATAACTGAAAATAAAGTTTGGGATGCACAAGGGGCTTTTATGAATGGGAGGGGGTGTGCCGATCAGATCTTCGCTCTGCGGATGATTACGGAGAAGCTTTTGAGTAAACATCAGAAGCTTTTCTGTGCATTCGTAGATTTGGAAAAGGCATATGATAGGGTAGACAGGGGTAAATTATGGGAAGTTCTATCAATTTATGGAGTGAATAACCGGTTGATTCGTGCCATTGCTTCGCTATATTCGGAAAGTACTGCGTGTGTGAAGGTGAACAGTCACCTTTCACCGGAGTTCTATCTTACGAAAGGTGTGAAGCAAGGGTGCGTCATGTCACCCTGGTTGTTCAATTTGTTCTTTGATTTTTGCGTCAGTGGGTTAAAAGATATAAATATAGGGGTTGAACTAAATGGAATAAAGGTATGTGCGCTTATGTATGCAGATGATTTAGTACTTATGGCTGAGTGTGAAAATGATTTGCAAGAACTTGTGTCAAGTGTGTTTGAAAATTGTGCAAAAAATGGTCTAAAAATGAATGTAAGCAAAACAAAGGTGTTGGTATTTGAAAGGGATGAAGCAAGAACGAATTGCAAAGTAACCGTAGAAAATGAATGTCTTGAGCAAGTGAATGAGTATGTGTATTTAGGAAGCATGTTTAGTCGTGATGGAAAGTGTGAAAAAGAAATCGAACGTAGGAAAGTTGCTGGTCGCAGGGTGGGCGGTGCATTAAGACCTATAATGAGAAACAACAACGTCTCACTACAAGCAAAGAAACTAGTGCATAACGCAATCCTGCTACCATCGATGATGTATGGTTGTGAAACGTGGACATGGACGAAAAAAGAAGAATGTAGTATAAATGCAGTAGAGATGAAATCTCTACGAAGAATATGTGGAAAAACTTTATGGGATATGGAAAGGAATGAAAATATTAGGAAAGAATGTGGTATGGAAGTAAGTGTTGTGACAAAGATGAAAGTTAATAAGTTGAGATGGTTTGGGCATGTGGAAAGAATGGATGCAAACAGAATGACAAAGAAAATTCATAAGGCTGAAAGGAATGGTGTAAGAAAGCGTGGGCGACCGAGAATGACGTGGATCGAACACATCGATTCCGTCCTCAAGGAAGGCCAGGTAAGAAGTAAGAGAAATAGGAGAAGCTGTATGAGAAATGGTATGTCGGTGGAAGAAGCGAAAGAAGTATGCTTGGATAGAAAAGAGTGGAGGTCAGTTCTCTCTGCCTACCCCTTACGGGACACGGCGTGATGGGTAAAAAAAAAAAAAAAAAAAAAAAAAAAAAAAAAAAAAAAAAAAAAAAAAAGATATTTAGTTGTTCATTAATAAGGTTATGTTTATTGGGGAATTTGTTTATTTCTAGCTGTTCGAGAAGATCTAGTCTTAGCCCCTTCTGTTGTAGGTGAAGGGGTTTTGGAGCATTGTTTTCGTTTATTATGTGCTCATTCTCAATAATATGTTTTGCAAACTGAGAGTGTTTTTTATTTTTCCAAGACCTTATATGTTCTTTGAATCTATCTTGAAAGCTACGTCCTGTTTGTCCTACATAACCTGATGCGCAAGAATCACACTGTAGTAAATACACCCCTGATTTTTTGGTAACCTCTATTTTATCTTTCCCGTTTTTTAACTGTCTTCCTAAGTTGTTTTTTGTTTTGTAACTAACTTTCACTCCTGTTTCGGTTATAATATTGGTGAGATTTTTTGATATACGACCAACGTATTCGATGCTTCTATATTTATTACTGGATCGATCTTCTGTATGTGGGTATATCATTCTGAGTGTATTTTTAGCTTGGTGTTTTTTCAAAATTCCCTCTATTATACTGGGCCTATATCCGTTATTTATTCCTATTTGTTTAATAATATCTAATTCGTCTTTAAAGTGTGTGGATGTTAAGGGAATATTTATCAATCTGTGGATCATGGAGTTGTAGGCTGCTAGTTTATGTGGCCACGGATGTAAGGACGATGCAAATATGTATAATCATTTCATTTCTTATGCATTCTCTAATGTAGTGCATCTTTAAATCTATGTGTTTTGATTTTGAGCTTACAATTGGGTTTTTACTTAATTTTAAGGCTGCTTGGTTGTCACTGAATATAAGTATATTTTCTTGATTTATACCTAGGTCATGGAATAATAATTTCATATGTGTTGCTTCTTTTGCAGCTTCTGTTAATGCCACATATTCTGCCTCTGCTGTTGATAATGCTACACTTCTCTGCTTCTTAGATGTCCAGCTAATAGGCGCTCCTGCATATTTAAAACAATACCCTGTAAAAGATTTTCTATCCAGGTTACATGTCCCCTAGTCAGCATCTGTCATACCTATTAGTTGTTTTCCAGTTCTTTGAAAATACGGACCGACATCTTTGGCTCCTTTAAGATATCGAAGTACTCTTTTCAAGCTTTAAAATGCTCGTCATTATGATGGTCGTTGAATTGTGATAGGTAACTTATGGCAAACGAGATGTCTGGTCTTGTGGCAACTGCAAGGTACATAAGGGTACCTATTAAATTTTTATAAGTTAATTCTTTCTGACATTCGTTCTTATTCAATCCTAATTTGAGTCCTGGTTCTATCGGTGTTTTTGTGGATTTACAATTCTCCGTATTGAATTTTCTTAGAGTGTCTTCAATGTACTTTCTTTGGTTCATTTTTATTCCTTTTTCTGTATATTTGATATCTATTCCAACTATACGTTTTGGTTTTCCAAGGACCACTGCCTCCCTGCCTGCTTGAGTCCATATAACGCCTCTTTGAGTAGGCACACTTTTTCACCTTTTATATTTTTTATGTCTTTTAACATGTTTGGAGCATGATTGTAGACAGTTAGGTCATCTTGTTTGCTTTCTTCAACCATTATTTCTGTAACATATTGTTCAATATAATCTGGTAATTTCATGACTATGACTTCTTCTAAATCGCCATTAAGGTAAGCTGTAGTGACATCCATATGATTTAGTTGTAGTTTTTCTTCTACCGATATTGAAATTATTGATCTGATTGAACTTAGCTTTGTACCCGGTGCAAATGTTTCATTAAAATCTATGCCTGGTCGTTGAGTGAACCCTCTTGCTACTAGTCTAGCTTTCTTATTTTCTACGTTTTCTGGACTTATCTTCTTTTTCAAAATCATTTTACAGTCAACTATTTTCATGCCCTCATCTTTTTCTATAATTTTCCAGGTGCCTTTTTTTATGCGCCTTTATTTAAGTTTTTATTGCTTCTTTCCAATCTTCTTTATTTTCATTTTCATCTGATAGGAAATTGGTTTCAAATATAAATAAACTCTCGTTTAATTCTTCAAGTTCATTTCCCGTTATGCTATATTTCTTGATTAGTAGTGTTAAAATATGTTCTAATTATTTATTTTAATTTAATTTTATGATTTGAAATTTTAATTTTAAAAATTGCTAATTGTGCAAGTGATTTGACAAATGATTTAGTACTTGTGAGTGACTCATTTGACTCCGCATTTAAGCAGATCATCAATCGTTGGTCGTCAGTCCAACATTGTTTTCACTTTGTACCTATCTTCTGTCTTTCGTCATGCGACGAACAGCATTTTCAAGAACCACGTTCTGTGGTTCTATTAACCCTCTAAACCGCATACTGCCTATGCCATCAGGCATAGCCCTGCGATCGTTTCGGCTAGCCGCCCAGGCGTTTGGCATCACCCAAGGTTCTGCCGCATCTGGTACGGATTCGACACAGCTCCAGCTTCGTTGCTGAGCTGTTTGGTCTGCGCCATGACCGGATTCTTTATGTAACTGGAATCCGAAGGCGACCGCTGCTGCTATGTCTGCCACTGACACCATATTGGCGGATTGTGGCTCTACGGAGATAATTGTCCATGGATTACACGCCTCTCCCTGATCTATTGGGTGCGTTTGGACTATCTGTGAATCCCCGCCGTCATTAGTGATATTAACTATCACTAGACGTTCATTCCTAAATGTGATAAATCCGGCAATTATTTCTGAAATTTGCCGCATATATTTCACATTTAAGCGCGTGTTGATAGCGAATTCAGGGAAGGTTGTTGCTGTAATTCCTTGCCCTGTTAATCTGCGTTTGACTTCGTCGCGCGGATTAGCTATCATAGGCGCGCTTCCTGACAAGTTCGTCAGTCGTGCTCCTGTTGGTACGCCTACTCGGTAGTTTGCCTGCTGATTGGCAACTTGTAAGGCCATCACGGCGTCGGCAGCAACTCCAAGACACGGCACCTCTTCAAAGAGGTTATGTGTTTCCTGAGTCACAGCACTCGCGTGATATCCTCCGAAGCCTCCAGCTTGCGCTATCGGTAGCGGTGGTATTTCTAATTCAGTGGTCTTGCCTCCTGCGTATTTGAGCTAGGTAAATATGAATCGGCTGGGGCACAGTGAATTGATCACCTTGCGTCTCTTTTCTTATATCTTTCTCTGCACTTGAAAGTGCTTGGCGTCCTTGCTTTGCTTTAATTGCGAGTAAACGCAACCACAGTAATCCTGTAGAGTAATATACAAGCTCGGGCTCGGCTAACAGCCGGTCAAGTTGTTTCTCATCAGGCACATAAGATTGGTACACTTCACGAGTTAAAAGCGGTAGGTGCGCGTTGTTGACAGAAAAATTATGTCGTGGATCGATGGGAAAGATCTTAGCGTCGGGTCCGAATATGGCCTCAGACACAAGTTTTCCATTCCGTTGAGCCGTTGGCTTTTGCGGGATGTCTTGATGGCTGGGTTTCGGCACGTCAGATGTTGTGGGCCCCAGAGCTTTGGTCGGTCGTGGTCTGTTGAAAGGCTTTGATTTTCCTTTCGAGACCTTCGATGGATCGAAGTTTTCTGGTTTGCCCCTGTATCCAGGCGCTATCTTTTTGATTTCATCAGCACTGTAAGTTTTAGGTCCTTCTATTTTGCTGACAGGGTTTTGTTTTCTCTTGCTGAGACCAGTACCCAAACTGGGGAAACTTGTGTAACTGACAGGCAAAGTGACATTTAACAATCATATTATGCATTAATCGAAGAATTAAACAAAATAAGTAAATAGAGTAAAACCGCGTTATTATGTTTTAAAATACAATTCGAAATACATTTTGTTTTGTGGCAACACTTTCCCAGCAATAATATTTTCCCCACTACTCAAGCGTTGACTTGGCTAAGTAAAGGAGAAGGGCTTGTCTGTAGAATGCATCCGCTACTTTAGTATAGCCTTTTACTCCTCGGCCATGTATTACTCAAGTAAACGACTATAAATTCGGGTGTAAGATTGGCCTCTTTGCAGACATATGTTTTATAAAATCAAAGACATGTTCTTTAATTCCAGCTTTAATGGGTATTGCATTTAGCAATGACTTAACGTACCTTGGACGGGTAAGCAGAACAATCTCCTCATCAACCTGTAGCAGGCTGCGGACTTCTTAAAGATACTTAGAGGCAGGACCTTTTCATCAATACTCCGCCTTCTCCCGTTCGATTTGCGGGGAGCGTTACTAACCTGGCTCTTTAGAACCTGTTCCATTTCTTCTGATAAATCTATTCGTACCCGTTCTAATTCTTCCTCTTGTATAGCCCTTTCGATCGCAATTTCTTCTTCAAGTCTTAATAGATCGTCAATTTCTGTGTCGGGAAATGCCCCATTTTTTATAAAATTAAAGACATATTCATTAATTCCAGCTTTAATGGGTATTGCATTTAGCAATGACTTAACGTACCTTGGCTGGGTAAGCAGAACAATCTCCTCGTCAACCTGTAGCAGGCTGCGGACTTCTTAAAGATACTTAGAGGCAGGACCTTTTCATCAACACTCCACCTTCTCCCATTGGATATGCGGGGAGTGTTACTAACGTATAGCCCTTTCGATCGCAATTTCTATATGTATCGCATTCTGAACAGTTCTCCCATTTATCTTCTTCTCTTTCTATTAGGTCGTCACAAGTGGACATTACATTTATTGCATTTAATTCTTGATCTTTAGGAACATAGTTCAAGTTTACAGATCTGTGGATTTTCATCCACTGTCGGGATATGCCCCATGTTGTCATATCTTATGTCTCTACAGGGGCGAATTTCAGCCTTAAGCTTCTTTTATAAGATTCTAGAATAGAGTCTTCATTGCTTGGCCTTCCTCTCTTTTGGGCAGTTGACACTTGGCCAACCTTTGAAAGGCATTCAGCAACCTCAAGCGTAAATTCCATTTTTGATAAAAATTCTACCTTGGTAGTCTCACGGCTTTCCATGCATGCGTCAATTTTCTTGATTGAATGAAATCTGCAGTCTAACAAAGTGGCCGCTACAATCAGATCTGTGCCAGGAAAGCGGTGTTCCAATTTCCGCAACATATTATTCTTCATCTTGGTAATTACGACTGGCTCCCTATCGCTACACTCTTCCAATAATCGCCTTATCTCTGATTTAAAAATCAACGCCAAGTTAATCGTAGGCGATTCGGAACTCAAAATATCCACGATTATTTTGAATTTGTCCAAAAATGTTGTTGAGTATAAAATCATGTTATACTAGTTCTCATTGAGTAAAAAAGCACTGGGGTATATATCTATTAGCATGTCTCTAATAGGCCGACGATTTGCACTGTGGCCAATGCTTGTCAGCATCATTACCATGCTGTGCCTCCTAGTAGGCGTACTTATCTAGATGGTTGGAGGAGCATCAGTAGTGAGGCTCGTTGTAGATAATAAATCATCTCTGTCATAGGTAGCTCTGCCAGGGTACTGGGAGACGAGGTATAACCAATCAACGTCTCTGATTTAGATTATTACCATATATGGTAATACTGCAAAAGCCTTCGGTACCCGAAAGATTTTGTGAAGAATCTAAATAATTATAAGAAGTCATACTTTAACCATAAACGTAACATTAGGATCTATCCTGACTGTTGCACACTCTTTTCTTAACTCCACAACATTGACGGTGGCAGCTTCAATATTTTTTTTCCTCTGGGGCAGCAGCGGTTCTTTGTAAATTTGATAATTATATTGTATAATGTGTCCTTTAACAATTTCATTACAGCAAACAGAGTCATCCAACTTTTTTGTTGTTTTTTTTTCCTTCCAAATAAACATGTTTAAATGTTCTGTGCATTGCTTCTAAATACATGTTCGTATTTATTCCTAAATGTTGCCAAAAGCAATAAGCCCATCATTCCCCACGAAATATTCTCTAAAGGTAAGAGCATAAATTCGGACGGTAAACCTATATCCAAAATTTTCGTTTATTTCTTGTAAAGGTACCTTATATGGTATTTTTTTTATAAAAATAAATATTTAGTTTATTACTAATCAAAATCCGAATCCAAAAATTCTATACCTGAGACCATCGATGAATCAGAATCTAATTATTCAACTACTTCATTTTCTGGCGTGGATTCAGATTCTGATTCGGAATCTTCTGTTTCACTATTAGTCACTTGAATAATTAAATCGTCAATGTTATTCTGGAAAAATGAAACTTTCCAATTTTTGGTACCATCTCTGCTTCTTTCATATCAATGCAAATATTATGTAACACTGCTGTGGCAACTATAACACACTCTAAATTGTGATTTTTTAACCTTAATTTTGATCCGATATATGGAAACCCGCATTTCCACACACCTTATGACCTATCCAGCGTGTTACGGGTAATTATTTTGGCCCTTTTGTATGCTTTTTCTCCTTCAAATATGCTGTCAGCAAAAATGTCGTCAATCCATAACCTCTATCGCCCAACAGGTGTGAATTTCCAAACTCACCATTCATTAATCGGCCTTTTGTTGTACTGTCATGTACAGAACCAGGCCATCGGCTAAGAATATCACGTATACGCAATTTGGCGTGTGATATAGTTTGTATGGCAAATACATATGTCCAAAATGGACAACTTTACTACCCCTTTCACACACCACTACGTTAGATATTTCTCCATTGTCTACAATCTCCTAAAATGTCAAATAAAGGAGACCGTTTGTGTTCTATCTCTAGCGTCCTTATTCTTATATTCGTCACTGTGGACATTCCGCGAACTCGCATTCTCCTGGTACAGTTCTAAAAATCGCACCATGTTCTCCGACAACTTAAAACTTTTTGAACTAGAAGAAGAAGACATTTTTTAATTAAACCACAACACAAACCAACTTGCGAAAACATCAACCGAACTACTGTCATCTGTCAAGAAACAGAATTTTACCATAGATACTGGATAAGCCCAATTGAGAGCAGACCAGAGAAAATAATACAGGTTCTTATGTAGTAGAGAAGAAAACACGTCTATATTGGTTGATGTCTGCTTTAATAACATTTTTACAATGTGAAAAATAATGATAAATGAACACACATTTTCAAAATAAGAATTATTCGCGAGTACTTACATAATAAAATATCTTCCAAGCAGGTACCTAAATTATATACTATGAATTAATATTCCATAAATAAAATGAACATTCGTGTTTATTCACCCTGGGGCGGGCCCAAATCTAAAATAAATACTAACCATTGAGCGGCCAACTAAATAATAAAAAATATATAAGGAAATACTAATTGAGCTTAATAGCCCCAGTCAAAATGACTATAAAAAAATTCATGCTATTAAGGAAAACAGAGTATTGACTTCTGAATTTGCCAATTAATATGAACTAATATGATAAAATATTATGGCAAGTTAAACTATCATTTACAAAAAAAAAACAATAATAAACTATGAAAATAGCAACTGATTTGTCCTCGGAAACCAAGGGACATTTTAAATAAAAAACAGAACCAAAAAAAATATATTTCATATATTTCGTACAGACAATCATAATGTCAAATTGAAATCTAATACTTAAAAACTAATGTAGAATTGCAAACAGGATCTAAATAATTGAATTAAAAAACTATCATCTTGGTCACTGTAGCTTACTCCAGTTTTAACACAAATGCATGCTTCTCATGAATGGAAAGTTCAAATAGCTTGTTGCATTTTGAAAATTTACAAACATTTCTTCATGTCTTGATGTTTTAAATAATAATCTATATATTAATACGTGAGGCAAAAACTTTATGTCCCTTTTTACGAAAATTGAGCGGACGGAGGAGTATGAAATTTCGCACACTTACAGTTTATATAGAGGAAGGATAGCGAATGCTAATATTTTTATTAAAATCATACATAAAAATGGATTAAATCAATAATAAAAACATTACGCACACTACTGTAATGTTTGTACACTACTACTCACACACACATCGATGTATTTGACATTCTGTGGCTAAATAGAGAAAAGATTAATATGTTTTGCCGCATCACGCCTAAACGGCTGGACCGATTGCGCCAATTCTTTTTTGTCGTGTTGGCTTTGATCAGAAAAAGATTCTTATGAAAGATAAAATTAAAAAAAGTTGCGTGGAAAATTAGAAAATTAAAGAAAACTCTAAGTAGGTAAACATTTTGCTACTCTTTAAAATATAATTTTTATTCCAATTGTGAAATTACTCAAATTGGCGTATGATAGGGACTTTATTTACTTGGTAACATGTTAGCAACGAATGTTTGTTGACATAATTATTTCATTCAAACGTTATTCAATATGTTTTTCATCTGATATACCTTCCACTGAATATTATTGTGCATTTTTTTTAAATACCTGCTACCTACAATAGAGTTTTAAGGACGTAAGCTGATATTTTAAGATTTTACAAATATTTTATTGCGTAAAGTGAATACATAGAGGCGAGCTAAGTCTGACACACCTAATATAAATCGTGAAACGTGTGTCATGTGTCATCGGAAATTTTGAAGATTGTAGATAAATACGAAAGTGCATTATAAATAAATAAATAAATAAATAAACTTTATTACAAACAAATATGGCACATGAAAAACAATACAAACAAAATACTGAAATATTGAAAGAGATAGTGTGCAAAGAATGGAACTCTTTGATAGTGTGGCCGATCTTCAAGCATCACAATCACATCAACAAGGACAGAAAGTTGGCAATAAGAATCTTTTTTTTAATGCGCAAGAAATTTCTTCTTCCAACAAGGACAGAAAGTTTGCAATAAGAATCTTTTTTTTAACGCGCAAGAAGAAATGCTTCATGTGTTGATTTAAAACAAATTTCAAGGTAAATGAAAAACAAAACCATAAGTGATGAAAATAATGTTTTGTAAAATTGTTGTACAATAAATAAATGAAACAGAAGTAAAAATATTTTATTGACAGATACTTACTTTTTTAATTTTTAACTTTGATACCATATTTCTTCCTAATATTATTATTCATATTGATATCCAACATTATTTTTCGAAGAGCTCTTATCTCTACGATTGGGGAACCTCAGAACATGCTTTATAATCGCATAAATTGCTTCTTCGGTTGTCAAAAACTAAAATTTATGATTGTATAAATTTTCTTCGGAGTGTTTCCTGTACCAATCAGTATTTTTTTTTGAATTTGGTTTTATTTTTCAAATGGTATCCAACATATTGTGTGGATGTCATAGGATATTTTAGGGAAGTTTTAATGAGGTTTGAAGAACCTGATCTTTTTAGAGAATCATAAACTCACGACCGAATAATAACATTGCAAAAGCACTAGAAACTACACAATATAAATGGAAATAAATAATTATACACTTTACAATCAATACGTTGGACTATACAAAAGAGAATCGGATGAATAGGTTCCTTTAATTTCAACATCAAGAGTATGTACCGATACACACACACACACTCCCTTTTACACCCCACTCAGGGGCATAGGGAGGCAACAAGAGCTCGAGATCTCCATTGCGCTCGATTTTGCGCAATGTTTATGACCTCCTCCCACACCATGTACATGTCCCTCAGCTCTGCTTCGAAGGAGCGGAACACAGTGTACCGATATCAATCAAAAATAAAAAATACTCTAAGCTTTTAATCAAAGCAAATCGAAGTGGTTGGTGACCCAGCGGTTACAACGCCGGCTTTCGTACTGCGGACGTCGTGGTTCGATCCCTGGTGCCGACCATCTTCCTCTTTCACGACACAAGCTTTCAGTAGCTTACTGTGAAAGAGTCAAGGAGTGTATTTGTGTTCACTTTGAGTGAGCACAGAATCATTTAAAAAAAAAAAAAATCAAAACTCCTTTTGAACCCCACTCAGCGGCATAGGGAGACAACAAAAGCTCTCCATTGCGCTTGACCTTGCGCAATGTTTATGTCCTCCTTCCACACCAACTCCCTCAGCTCTGGCTCGAAGGAGTGGAACACGGTATAAGAGGATTATCCACGTCTTCGGGACTCTGATGGGAGGAAGAACGACGCACTTCACAGCCAACTGTCTTTCGGCATTCTTAACACATATCCCAGCTATGTCTATCTCCTGTACCGATATGATTTTTTTTTAATAAACCTCAACGTGTCAACAGTTTGATTTCATGATATAATTTTTGGCGAGGAAACGACGAAGAAGGTTAGCTTGACGAATTTTCACGCATAATAGAGTTTAAAGATTCTTTATGGACAGTTCTTTACTGATGGGTTAGATGGCAGGGATCCTTCGGGATAAGTTCGCCCTCTCTACTGTTCAAATGTTTTTATTGTCACATTGTACTTATATAAAGCTTTATTTATTTATTTAATATAACTATTTGCTACGACTTCGTCAATCATTATTGCTTCAGTAATATTGCGTCGATAAGTAGGTACCTCAGCCAATTGAAACGAAGCTAAGAAGTTGATTCAAGCCAAAAGAGTACCTATAATATTAATTATTATCAAAATGCAACTAGAATCGCAAGAGATATAAAGAATGGTTTGCAATATTTACTCAATTTGTTTCTAAATTAAGTAAATATATTGTGTTTATTCTAAAACTTCCATGAAATGAGTTACGGAGACTTTATATTACCACCTAATGGCGAACGTTGTTAACATAAAGCGATCACTCTAAGCCAGCCTTCGAAATAACAGTGGAAGACGGTCGTAAGCCCGTAGTGGTTTGCTCCATTCAAAAATCGAACATCAGTAATGTATTGTTAGAGTCATTAGTTGTTACGTCATATTCGTAAATATTTGAGATAATTAGTTGTTTTAGTGGTTTAGTTCAAGGTTCAGTTTAGGCAACATTCGCGGAGCTTTAGGATTCGATGCCCGATGCCGATTTTTTTTCAACGGAACAAGCATTTATCTATATCAAATACTTCTAAGCTTAACCTATGCTAACGTAGTGTTGAAGTTTTTAAAACGTGTATGTTTACTAATACTAATTTTTAAAAATATACTATGCAGAATTTTGATACATAGGAGATGAAGGCCTTTGCAGTATGTAAGATCATCGTATCGAAACAACGTTCCAAATATTTAGGGAATCTTGCGCCGTTTTCCTACTATTTTGACAGGTACTTAGATTAAATCAATTAGTGTCAGATTTTTAAAAGGTATATTTTATACAGATTTGAACCACTACGGGCTTAAAACCGTCGTTTACTGCTGTTTCCAAGGCTGGTTTAGTGAGAACAATTGAAATATGCTGTTTCATTAAAATAAAGAATGTTTTAAAATGAAAAACAGGAGTAAAATTTTTTACAATCAAAATGATATCGAAAATGATTTTGTTTTTATTTTATTAGACAGATGGGTATATACCTACAGATATTCGTGATTATCTCACAAATTATAAAAAAAGTAAATACGCAAACAGTAAGAAGTAAGAGAAACAAAAAAAACTCTCAAAAAAATGACACAATATGCAGGCGCATCTGGGGGTAAAGAGATGAAGGACAGGAATAAAGGCCATGGAAATGGTAGTATCGGGAATATGAGCCAAGATTCTTTTTTATTTGAATTTGAATTACAAAGATTGTCTTTTATATTTCGGGATCTGTATGAAAATACCACAATTATATTTCCCAAAAAATATTGGTTTTTCGTATCTCTAAGTTATTTCCAGGAAGACCAATGAATATTCTCATAATATGATTGAACTAATCTTCCAAGCACTTTTCATACATTGATTGGGCATCCGAAAAAACATTTTTTTTTCAATCGTATAAATCGCTTCTTCGGGGTAAACCAAGTTTTAAAAATGTCAAAACAGAAACATTAGTTTCTAGAGTGCAAGACTAAGTTAAAAGAGAATCCCGAAATATAAGAGGCAATCTTCGATGTGAAAATATTAGGTACGTAAAAATATAAACCATCAAATTATTTTTTTACTGCTGTTTTTGTTTACCATTAAAACAGTATAATATTTTTTTTTGTATAATCACTGTCTTTATATCTGTCTTTCAAAAAATGAAACAAAAAAGTCATATTCATAAAATGTATCAGTTTTGATGTTTTTGTTGAAATTGAATCAAGTAGGAAAGTTAGTCGAATTTATTGAATGTAAATATGAACCCTATACTTAAGAAGTAATCCCTCACAGCACGAGCTCTGCTCGATTTTGGGGGTAAAATGTATATTAAATATATTATGTATAAGTTTGTTTATTGTAGGTACCTATATATGCAATGTGTTTTTTTTTATTTATCAATAAAATATCTGATTTTTCAAACACATTATTTGTAACACTTATCTATATTATACTAACACTGCAAAGTTTGTTTAATTTATAAATAGGTAAAATATGTATTAAAATTCATTATGGTCGAATTTCGACCACTGGGCGACCACTAGTAATTATTATAAGAACTATAACAAATTCATTTATCTTGGATCTTGAGTGTGCTTCGAATCTTGCATAATTAAATATTTTTATTTTTATGTAAACAACAATTATTATGTGAGAATATTAAACCTTTTTATAATAATATTTTAGAACAAATCTTGAATGTTTTAATCAAATTATTTTTTCCTCCTCCTCCTCCTTCCTCAATGGAGTGTCTCGGCACAAGGGTAGTGGAGCAATTGACATAATATTCCGTTTGAGGTTCCCCAGCGACGTCCTGAGCATGACCGTTCTAGTGATTCCGTCCGGACCTGGAAACGTCTCCATCACTCTTCCTAATCGCCATTGACAAGGAGGCAGGTTGTCCTCTTTCACTAGGACAATGTCGCCTACACAGATGGTAACTTTCCCTCTCTCTCTCCACTTGGCTCTTTTTTGGAGTTGCTGCAGATATTCTTTGTTAAACCGCTCCCAAAAAGATAAAAATAAATTCATTAGTTTGCGATAATGATTCAGTTGGTTGGTGGGCAGCGTCAAGGAATTAGATGAAGTCGGAATTGTAGCTGTACTCTGGGAAATTAGAAAATGACTAGGAGTGATATGGTCCGCATCCAACGGAGAGGAAGAAAGGGGAACCTGAGGTGTGCGGTGCTCGAGGTATCGCGAAGACCCACTCAATACCATGTTCCGCTAACCCGTTAGTTATAGGATCCTTCCCTGGACCACCAAGAAAGTCATATAAAGCCTTTAGTTCCCGTGCAGCTCCCACAAAACAACCGGCCCCATCTGAAATCATTTTCTGAGGAATACCCCTCCTAGAATAAAACCTTTTGAATACATTAAGAAAAGCTTCAGTGGTTAACGATGTGACAATATCTAAATGTGCTGCCCGGGTTGACATGCAAATAAATAAAACTAATTATTGATGTTTTCGGCGGTAACTTTGTGAAATCCCATATTTTTTATAGGTACTTATAATAAAAAAAAAAAATATTATTTTAAAGTAATATTTAAAATAATAAATTAATTAATTAAATTATTTTAAATAAAAGTTTAATTTTTTTTTTTTTTTTTTGTTTTTTTTTTTATTATAAGTACCTATAAAAAATAAAACTAAATAAGATTTGATTTTACCCGAATTCCTAGTGTAACTGGATTTAATTAAAAAAGGTCCCGCATAATCTACTATGGTGTTGTGAAATGGTCGGATAGCTTCCAAGCGGGTTCTAGGTAGATCACTCATTTTCTGCGGATAAAACTTTGGTTTAAACCTAAAACAGAGAGTACAATTTTGAAAAATCTTTCGAATGACAGTTCGTCCAGCAATCGGCCAATACTTCAAACGAACAATCCCCAGAAGAGTTTGTGGTCCACAGTGAAGGTGTTGATGGTGAAAATTCTTCACTAGCAACTCAGTAAAGACGTGCTTGGCTGGCAGAAGGATTGGATGCTTGCTCTCCCTCGCACACTCCGCCATCTTTAGTCGCCCACCGACCCGGACTATGCCAGCATCCAAGAATGGATTTAAATCCTTCAATTTACTGTCCTTTTTAATCTCCTTCTGGTTGGATAACCGCTTGACATCCTCTGGAAAAAACTCAAGCTGCACTCTTTTTATAAGGGTGAGGTTAGCTTCTTCCATTTCACTAACACTCAATGGACCTGAAATTTTATAGTTTTTGTTCCTACAATTATTTAAAAATCTGCGAATAAACGATATTACTCTTACCAATTTTTTGTATGTGGAAAATTTATAAAAAATATCCCACCTTCCCGAATCTGCCACAAGACTCACGGTAGTAGGCTCTGGTGGGGTGTCCGCTAGCTCCGATGAATTCCAACGGTCGCTATCCTGCATCAGCCACGGCGGGCCTCTCCACCATAAAGTAGACCTTGCCAATTTGTGAACGGTAGTACCCCTCGATATCAAATCAGCGGGATTTTCTGCTGAAGCCACATGTCCCCACCTACATCCTTGCGTCAGTTGCTGTATTTCCTTGACCCTACGGGTCATAAAAGGGTCCCATCTGACTGAGTGATTAGCCATCCAAGCTAAAACAATGGTTGAGTCCGACCACAAATATGTGGGTATGTGTGGAGCGCCCATCGCCTCCCTGACCTTCCTCAATAAACGGGCAAGTAGTAGTGCAGCGGATAATTCCAGTTTTGGAATGGTAAGGCGTTGCCTTAGTGGTGCAACGCGGGACTTGCTGCAAATAATTTTCACATGAATATTACCTTGGTCATCGGGTGACCGACAGTAGACCACTGCCCCATAAGCAGTTTCCGAGGCATCGGCAAAACCAACCATAATATCCTGCGCGGAGCCAGAGGTCGTTAATCTGCGGGGTACTTGAATGTTCACGCCCTCCCGCAGATCACGTTTTTAATCCTCCCAGGTCCTCAGGATTGCCTCCGATGGCCTCATGTCCCAATCCAACTTTTCTCTCAACAAAGTAATCTCAAATCAACAAAGTAATCCCGAATTAGGAAGTCTGTTGAGGTGCTTTGCTCTTCTAACACTAAGGTTATCTCTTTCACACTCGGTAAAATAATGTAAAAAGGTTTAATGTTTACCTGAATTCGGTAGATTCCAGGGGTTGATAACATTTTCGTAAGTTGTCTTGATGATTTTGAGTAATATTAAAAAGTAAATAAATCAACACAATGACATGGTTACACATTTTATATAAAAATATTTATTAGGAATAGAAGTAATAATATTAGATATATAAACACTTTCATGTCCGAGTCTTATTCAGACAAATCACTATTAGTGTCACTCCCACTAGAACTACCATTGTTTACATTTATTATTAAATTGTCCATAACACTTTCTGCATAACAATCACTTTCCCAATCTTCGAATATTTTTGTTTTCGTGCTATTAATTACACGACGCCAGTCTTCTTCCGTTATATGACTGACGGCTTCTTTTAACAAATGGAGGACACGCGTTGTTGAAAAAAAAATTAATGTCGTTAGTGATGTAGATTTGCCGTCATACAGATCCGATTCTTTAAGCGATTTCAATAGTTTTTGTATTGTAGGATATTCACCTCTGGTATAATAGTCATGAATATGACGTCTTATGGCGTCGATTTCAAATGAGTCTTTTTTATTTACGGTTTGTGTGCGAAGTCTTTTTAATTTACCTTGTTTTTCACAATTTTGGACACACGAAACACTATGGCACTCTTTTGATATTCTTTGCACAGTTTTTGTGCTAATTTTCAGCGCATTAGCGACTCGTTCACAAACATTCTGTACTGAAATTAAGGGCCCACCGTTTGCCTTTTCTTGTTCAAAATACTCGCGAAGACGTAATACAAACTGTCGCGTTTGTTCGTTTAGTACACTGCGTTTTTCCATTTTTAATGATGAACACGAATGAACTATCACTCAAGCCAGCCAAATGTAAACTAACTTAAAATAATGTTTACCCTAAAAAAATCGAAATTGACATTTCCAAGCTCACCCATCAGTCACAGAAAAACCGTTAACTAAAATAGTAGATTCTTGGAAAAAGTATTTAAATAGATATCTTAAATGGCATTGCTTGGATTACAGGGACATAATGACTTGGTAATAACACACGGCCGCATGGCAATTGTTTTGATGTGTCCATGGTGTCCTTGCTATTGTTTGCTGGTGTATTGTTTACCTGGGTTTCGCGTAGGTACATCAAAGGGCTTCGCTTGAAGTACATACTAAAAAATAGGTACCTACAATGTTATTATACGAGTATATTACCTATTACGTCTGTGATTAACCTTTACCTTACGTCTAAGAATATGAGGTTTAGTGAGAATAAAATAGTATAATCTAAATTATTAATATGAACTGTATTAATATTAATTGAAAATAAATAATAATGAAGTAAAACCACAAGGTTCAATATCTCTGCAAAGTTAGAGTGAGATATTCATACCCCAGCGGACTTCCTAATTAGGGATTACTATAGTCAACAGTTTTTTATCTCTATTTCATAGCAGAGCGATGCTGAAACAGCTTTTATTTTTCTTCAACAATAGTCATCTCTCACTATCGTACAAAATAGGATTTACACCCAATAGAAACATTCGCACCTCAACTGGGTTTGTATACTACATGCCTTCTACTAATGGAACCTTGTACTTCACAGTGGAATCTCAAACCGCCATTACCGCAAAAAACCACCGTTACCTGTTTTCACATAAGTAATACACTGGCCAACCACCAGCTCCATGTCGAATTTGATGGGAGAGTTCTGAATGTTGATCAAATACCGAAGTATCTGGGAGTGACCCTGACACGCAATTAACTTACTGGAAACACATCGAGAACACCAAGGCAAAAATACATTTATTAGTCATATCCACAATAATCTGTTCATTTTATCAAACACCATTAATACTTTATGATAGGTGAAAATTGCCTTAGGTCGACATATCCATCGATTGTAACTTTTTACACAAAGAATTTATTCCTGTAGTTTATTCTATGTCACGCATATACAGTTTCAATAAAAAATAACAAGACATTGAAAACAATATAAAAGGAGTTATCTACTGAAAGCAGGATATAACTACCTATTATAACTGGTGGTGCTTGATGGAACATAATGTGTCTAGAAGGTCTTATGTTATACAGAGAGAGCATGTGCACTCACAAAGCCTCTGGGGAAATTACGGCACAAGCCTAGTGGCAATATCCAAAACAAGGTTTTTATTTGTAATTTTTGTCTGATTTCTTTCATGGAAATAAATATGAATAAGATCAAATATGTGAAAGTTTGAAACTGTGGTGGATCCCAAGCAGAGGGTTGACTAATCCTTGATAAAAAATAGTGATAAGGTGTTATACCAGTTAGAATTGATCAATGGGAACCGGCTGGTTTAGGTGTGGCCGTATGACTTCCTCAGACTTCATAAGTGCTCTAAATAATAGAACGTATTGCTTATTCTAGGAAATCAAACACTGATTCTACATTAACTGATTTATTGATTGAAAGTTACTCATGAGAAAGAATGAACAAGCAAAAATTAGCCAATAATCTAACAATTACATTATGATAATCTTAAAAATAAAATTATGTAAATCTACTATATATATGCGACAGTATCCGAAATAATACTCAACATAATAGGTTGGGGAAAAAGTTTCTTCGCATTTTTTAAGAAAATTCAAAACTTTAATAATAATAGAAATGTATATTATTAAATTTATTGTTTATTTTATGTCTAAAGTTTGGTAAATGAAATTGAGTAACAAAATTAGATGCTACTCGGAGACCATAAGTCTTTCGTTTAGAAATATTTGCTGAGAAGGCATTTTTTTTTTTTGATATATTAACTATTGTATTAGTTAAAAGCTGGATGGTTCTAATATCCAACATGGCCGATGACTGAAGTGAGAGGACGTGTCAGCCACATTTTTAAGTTTTCAGTTAGTAGTTCAAAATTTAAATCAATTGAGTTTCGGGCCATGTGGCCGTTAGCCTTATTTAATTAATCTGCTGTCAGTAGTCATACGAATTCATGTGCCAGGACAAAAATCCTGGAGCGAATCATCCAAATCGCCCGGGCCGGTTTAATCCCTCGATCCACCACTGCACGTAGGTACAAGGGTGCCGTGTCTCGTTGACTCTGGCATTGCTCTGGAGTGACTCAAAGGAGTGGGTCCGGCTTCTGCAAGTCTGCCATCTAAGATCTACAATCAAAGGGAATGTATCAGGTCTTACATGTATTAAAAAAAAAAAAAGGTCTTACATGTATGATAAAAAAATGATATTGTGTTATCAAACCAAAGTATTGGGAAATAATCTCCACAGACAATGAGTCAATCAGATCTCGGACAGTAGGGTTTGAGGGTTGACAACCTCCACATGGCTGTTTAAAAGGCCTTTCTACGTTGCAACAACTTTCACCGTTCCCCTACTGCCAAATGCCGTTACGTTGGAATTTGTATATATACAATGATGTTGGAAATATTCCACAAGTGAGTTTTAGTAAGACATCTGTTGAATAATCTGTGAGGCCTGGGAAGAATTTGAAGGTGACATCTATGGATTTTTTACAGAACTTTTTTGAACGGTCAGCTAGCAAAGAGATTATTTCCCAATATTTTGGATTACCTAAGTAATTAGGAAAATCCAGTCTTCAATCCATAAACGGATATAAACCATTGATGTGTTATATTGTGTAATCTAAAATGTAGTTGCTTGAGTTAAGTCAAGTCACTGGGTGTGTTTAATTAGGTTAAAAGCCCCCCCCCCCCCCCCAACATTCGAAAGTAAGTCTGTTTCCATGTTGACCCATGAGGTAAGACTCTCAACTCGTTTTTTTAAGGGTATCCCCGCCATACAATTTAAATAATTGATAGCAGGCCTAATCCCAAAATTACATAACAATGTGGTTTTAAATTTAAAAAGAGAAAACTCAAAAGAAGACAATAATAGAGTGAATCTAGTCCTGAAAAGGTCACAAGAATCTAAACATAATTAGAACGTTGTGCACCAACAAAGCCAATAGGCAATAAATATGAGACATTAACAAAAATGGATATAGTCATATCCTGGCGCCAAATACATGATAGCAGTTGCATTCTTTAAATTTGGTTGCTCTCTTGTTCTCAATAATTTCCAACTTTTATCTCTATTTTTCATTTTATTATTAATTTTCTACTTGTTGCATACATGAGATTTTTCGACATGTTGAACATGTTGAGAATTCTCATGATTAGGAGTTTCGGAGATAAACATTACCACCTAATGGCGAACGTTGTTAACGTAAAGTGATCACACTAAGCCAGCCTTCGAAATAACAGTAGAAGACGGTCGTAAGCCCGTAGTGGTTTGTTCCATTTAAAAATCGAACATTAGTATTGAATTTTTAGAGTCATTAGTTGTTATTTTTTCTTTAAGATCTAGTCCTGAAAAGGTCACAAGAATCTAAACATAATTAGAACGTTGTGCACCAACAAAGCCAATAGGCAATAAATATGAGACATTAACAAAAATGGATATAGTCATATCCTGGCGCCAAATACATGATAGCAGTTGCATTCTTTAAATTTGGTTGCTCTCTTGTTCTCAATAATTTCCAACTTTTATCTCTATTTTTCATTTTATTATTAATTTTCTACTTGTTGCATACATGAGATTTTTCGACATGTTGAACATGTTGAGAATTCTCATGATTAGGAGTTTCGGAGATAAACATTACCACCTAATGGCGAACGTTGTTAACGTAAAGTGATCACACTAAGCCAGCCTTCGAAATAACAGTAGAAGACGGTCGTAAGCCCGTAGTGGTTTGTTCCATTTAAAAATCGAACATTAGTATTGAATTTTTAGAGTCATTAGTTGTTATTTTTTCTTTAAGATCTAGTCCTGAAAAGGTCACAAGAATCTAAACATAATTAGAACGTTGTGCACCAACAAAGCCAATAGGCAATAAATATGAGACATTAACAAAAATGGATATAGTCATATCCTGGCGCCAAATACATGATAGCAGTTGCATTCTTTAAATTTGGTTGCTCTCTTGTTCTCAATAATTTCCAACTTTTATCTCTATTTTTCATTTTATTATTAACTAGCTAATACCCGTCTTGCTTTACGTTTTTAATTCCGAATGTCAAGCTTGATTGGTAGGTAATTAAACAGGTTCTATTGTTCTAGTCTAGCTTCCCATTGCTTAACTGACCTCTATAACTGACATAAGCACAGAAAAAGAAGAATTACACTTTCACAATTCATAAAAAGAGAGAAGAATGACAGTTTTAATGTTTATAAAAAAGAAAGAAGAAAAATTATAGTCTGCCACATACCTAGGTACATGGAAAAAACTGCATGTATCATAATATGTTACATCTTACACTTGATTCAATTCCACTGCTCAATAGAAGGGTAAAAAATTCCTTTAATAGTAATATAATACAAACCTACCTAAATAATATGAAAGTTTTACTCTCAATATGGTTTGAGTCTTGACTACATTCCCTACAACCTCTATGTGTGGAATGGTACAAATTTTATGCGATTGGCTAATGATAAAGGCAGCTGTTTTACCGACCTCAAACGTTAGTCGAAAAGTAATCTGAAAATGTACTTTCATTTTAATGTTGATAAAATGTGTTTTATATGGTTTGAATTACATTTATTTTTACTTCAAAACAACCTTGAATCTTTTAAATACATTTTTATTCTGTCAAACTTTGGTTCCATGCAACATTTACATGAGTAATTTTGTTTTCAAAAGATGGCCATCTGTGTTTACGCAGATTTTACTATGAAAATTTTGTAATTTTAGAAATTTATTAATCACATTAAATATATATGAGAAATTGTAAAAATTTGTATCTATGATTACCATAAATTTCTTTTCCATGTCTGGATACATCAAACTCAAAATAATCGCCACAAATTGTTGAAGAGTTTTGCATCTAACTTGACATCAATGGTTGATGTGTTATAACTTCAAGATGCAAGTAACAACATCTGGTAGATTATTACTGAGCGAATATAAATCAACTTGATTATGCAAATAAACTCACCTACATAGATTAACAATACTCTCTATTTTGGTGGTTCAACTTATAAATCTGCAATCCCCAGACTCGTCACAGGAAATTGAAGAATTAATTGCCCATAGTAGGATTCGAAACCTACCGAGATGCTCACTTGACGTCAATAGATGTTGTATTATTATTATGTGAAAAATTAGGTGAAAAATTCTATGGCAATTAGGCAAAACTATTTAATGTCATTTTGAGAAAGGCATTGGAATCAAAACAAAACTACACCACTACAATATAATTTAAAAAAATATGTGAAGTTACCTATAAGGAAATTTTCAATGAATCAATGCAGGTATATCAATATCCAATTTAGGTATTTCTTCTTCTCCTTATTGATAAATGCCATTATCTATTAAAATTAAACAAAATTTGAACCAAAATGTACATAGGAAACAAATTCAAATTTAAGTTATTGGCTTCTGAAAAATGTCAAGTTTTTCAAGGTAGAACCATTTTAGTAGTAGTATTATTTATGAGTATGAATGAATGAATGAAAGAATTTTTATTTATTTTTTGTCCAATCATTATTTAATTCATAAAACATAAAATCAACAATTGAAAAGCTATATAAAAAAAATAAAATATGTATAATCTCAAAGTTTTATTGTTAAATCAGCAGAGTAAAAAAAATATTCTCCCAAACAAATGGAAACCAGAAAAGATATTCCGACCCACCGTTATATTAGTTATTCGCTTCTTAACCCAACATTATATCATTTTTATTCCATAACCGAAATCAAAAATTTAAAGTTTAAATAAATCTGATGCTAGAACACAGAATTCTATACAATAAATAACGTAGAATCCCGATTCGCATTCAAAAATGAAGCCGAAATATTGCAACTTTTGACAGTTTGGTTCCCAAAAGAACGTGGTACGGTGTATATTTATTCAGTCGATTTTGTCGTGTTTTTTACAATAAAATATATTTTTACATTGAAATACCTAAGTGAAATTAGATCATTTTTAAGTATCTTTATAAATGTCAACATCATTTCTTACGTTCCGTTTTGACTACTGTACTGTCAAAATTGCCGGCCAAATCGGCTTCACTTATTTACTATGAAGAGCTATTGGAGTACTCCATCTCGGTAGTTATATATAAAAATCTATTTGCTAGAAACACACTAATTGTATCAGCTTGTGTTGTGTCGAGCCAGAAGCATTATTGTTTTTATATAATATAATATGGTTTAAGATACATTTAGACTCTGTATGAAGCTGATAATATGCTTTTAGCGGGCCACAACACAAAAGAAGAAAGAGAACTTATTTATAATGATATGTAGTAAAAATTTATAAAATCACTGGCACCCGCAAGAGTCTGTTATTGATTATGGTCAATCTTCTTTACATCCCATAAGCTGCCATTGAATATTTTTTCAATACAATTATTTCCCTTCTCAACTAAATGGGAAATTTTAAGGAACTCTCTAAAATTATTCATCTGCAACATAATGTTTCTGAATTAAAATACACATAAAGAAATTCAAGAAAGATAATTAATGAAATTCTTACATAGCTTACCATTTTGTTAAATAATGTTGTCTTGCAAAAATAAAACTTTTGAGTTTGTTTAAATAGAAATGCACTTTTATCAATCAATTTGATCATTAGAAGTATGTACTTAATTGCTATGTCAAAAAGGTGGGATGAAAGCAATTAGTCTTGTTGAAAACACGTTTGCCAGAGGAACCTGAAAAAATATAAACAAAATTAATTACTTTAATTACTATTAAGATCCTGTAATTTCGGTACTTTCCGCCTTATAACATAACTATTCTGCAATTTGCAACGCATAAATGTTTGAAGTTATGGCTTAAGCTTACAAATATTTTAATCAATTAATGACTTACCAGTTTTATTTTCATTAAACTCAATTGAAAATAATTATTTTCAAAATCGAACCGTAACTTTCGTTTGACAACAAAATACGATTTATTGTGAAGTGTCCATAGATAATATAATATATACTGGAAGTGTCATCCTGTCATCGTGGTGTGATCCATGGATAACAAAAGATAATTATTATCACAATTCAACATTAGTTAGAATATAGGTATAAGTACTATAAAATTATTTTATGGTATAATAATATTTTGATTTACTTTTATAATGGCCTCTTAAAATACTTAATTCATTCAAAAAAATATTTTTTACACATAAACCACCTTAAATGTGAAAAAAAAAATATAAAACATTCAATAAATTATATTTTTTCTCGAATTACTTATATAATGGCCTCTTTAAATACTTGATTCATTTAAAAAAATATTTTTCACACAAAAACTACATTATTGTGTAAAAAAAAAATTATAAAACATTCAATAAATTATTATAAAAAATTTCTTCATTCTTTTTTGTTTTCTCGCTCACTATCTATGGCGACCGCGGACCGATTGTCATTAGATTCAGATTCTGACAGCTCATACAAACAAAACGAAACAGCGATTGAATTCCAAATTCAAAAACATATTGAAATATATTTTTCTAAGTAGGTACCTAAGCTATATATAATTACTAAGATTAGGCTATTCATGAATTGTAAAGATATAGGGGCATAATATGTGATACTTTTTGAATTTGCTGTCCCTGTAACTAAAATATGACAGGTTTTGAAGATTATTTTGTATACTATGTTCTAGACATGGAGTAGCAGCTTTGAAATAATAATACCTGGTACATTATGCAGTCTAAATAGATTTTATGAAGATCTTTAAAAGGTATAAATGCTACACTTTCAAACAAATAATGAAAGATTCCAAATGAAGGTTTTATGCAGAGCATATATCAAATATGGTTCATTATGCAGTCTAAATGGATTTTATGAAGCTTTTTAAAAGGTATAAATACTACACTTTAATATAATATGAAGTTCTTAAAAGTTTGATATACTTTCTAAATCCTTAATATTGATTCTAATCAAATTCTCACAATGTGTATTTTTAAAACAAATCCCTGAAAAATGCAAAATTTTCTAATCTTGTCTTATATATTTGCAACCATGTAATCACTTTATTTTGCTTTCATATATTAAATGAATTATGTTTTTTTCTAGGTCAGAACCTTGCAAGGATTTTGGATATGTCAAGAAACGCTGCCAAAAATATTACCCACCTTGTTTTGTGATGAATGTAACATTAAATAAAATAAGTAAAAGGTAAGAGAATATAAGTTTGCATTTATCTACATAAGAATTTTGAGCTCGATACAGTTTCGTGAATTCATATTCTGGTAATATTTTGAGATTTAGATGTGGGTAAGTACACACTACGCAAACTGTTTTACCATCCAATTCTTGCTATTATGGATGTTCATACAAATTTCAAATTAAATCTTCATTAATATATTTTATTACCTTAGCTTTATTATATTTTCTTTAATATTTAATACATTTTCTTTAATATTTAATATGATTTTATCTGGTACCCACATAATTACTCATCTATCTGGCTACGACAGTTTGAAAAAAAACTGTGGCCATAAATTTTTTAAAATGTGTCAATATTCAAAATGGAGGAAATATTTTTCCAAAATCTTTCATTAAATCTTTATTTATTGAGAATAATAAGATTTGAATAACATTTATATGTATAACAAATCAATCTCCAATTATTTTATTACATTTTCATACAGTAATACCAAGATTCCATTCTACGTTTACATGAGTAATTTTGTTTCCAAAAGATGGCTTTTACATAATGTAAATTATGTGGAAGATGGAATGATATTATATGTCGTATCATAGTAATGTTGTATTTTTTCTAGGATGAATGATTTGTTACAAACCTTGGAAGGTCGTCAAGAAAGGCTTCCAATCAAACCTCTTACTGGCCGCTGTCTTTGAAGAATACTTCTTTTAACACGATGATTAAGTATACGACACCCTATGAATATTTTTTTTAACGAATTGAAGGTAATTATGCTAAAGTGGTTTTGAGTTTATTTACATACTAATTTAGATACAATATAATACCGTTGTTGAGTGTGATTAATTGGAATACAAATATTATGTGGATAAAACAAATGTTTTATTAAACTGATTAAAATCCCGAAGACATTAATTTAAAGATTCTCAATTATTGTCAACAATTTTATTTCTTTCTCTCAACAATTCTGTCAAGTTCACTGTACCTTATGATCTAATTTATCACTGTTACCGGCCAGTTTGTCTATGGAATGTTCATACCAATTTCAACGATGATTTTAAGATTTATCTTTTTCAACAATGATTTTAAGATTTAAACATTATTTATATTTCAGGAATATAAAATGATTCAACAATTGTTGCTAAATTATTTAATACTTATCTACATTAGAATATAATTTTCTCAGGTACCTACATAATTACTTATCTATTACATTGTCTACGACAGTTTGAAAAAAAACTGTGGCCATAAATTTGCTAAAATGTGTCAGATTTCAAAATGGAGGATTATTTTGCAAATTTTTTCATTAAATCTTTGTTTATTGAGAATAATAAGATTTGAATAACATTTATATGTATAACAAATCAATCTCCAATTATTTTATTACATTTTCATACCGTAATACCAAGATTCCATTCAACGTTTACATGAGTAATTTTGTTTCCAAAAGATGGCATCTGTCTTTTTTGAAAACGTAGTATGAAGATCCTAAAAAAATAAGAGTTTTTTAAATAGCTTTAAATATATCAAAGCTTATGTAGTTAAATATATTTAAGAACGCTCTCTGGAATTTTGCGCGGCTTTTCGCATATTAATATCTGACCTTTACGTTTGTTTTCTATGATTGATGCTCGTACAAAAATATATATATATAAACGGACTAAAATATTATGTAGATTTTCTACTTGTTGCATACATGAGATTTTTCGACATGTTGAACATGTTGAGAATTCTCATGATTAGGAGTTTCGGAGATAAACATTACCACCTAATGGCGAACGTTGTTAACGTAAAGTGATCACACTAAGCCAGCCTTCGAAATAACAGTAGAAGACGGTCGTAAGCCCGTAGTGGTTTGTTCCATTTAAAAATCGAACATTAGTATTGAATTTTTAGAGTCATTAGTTGTTATTTTTTCTTTAAGATCTAGTCCTGAAAAGGTCACAAGAATCTAAACATAATTAGAACGTTGTGCACCAACAAAGCCAATAGGCAATAAATATGAGACATTAACAAAAATGGATATAGTCATATCCTGGCGCCAAATACATGATAGCAGTTGCATTCTTTAAATTTGGTTGCTCTCTTGTTCTCAATAATTTCCAACTTTTATCTCTATTTTTCATTTTATTATTAATTTTCTACTTGTTGCATACATGAGATTTTTCGACATGTTGAACATGTTGAGAATTCTCATGATTAGGAGTTTCGGAGATAAACATTACCACCTAATGGCGAACGTTGTTAACGTAAAGTGATCACACTAAGCCAGCCTTCGAAATAACAGTAGAAGACGGTCGTAAGCCCGTAGTGGTTTGTTCCATTTAAAAATCGAACATTAGTATTGAATTTTTAGAGTCATTAGTTGTTATTTTTTCTTTAATAATAGAGTGAATTGAATAAACATCTAATATTATGATTTACATACAAACAAATAAGACTATGTAAAACATAATATCTGTAAAATTTTGTTTTACATTTAGTATTATTTAGTGAAATATTATTGGTTTAAGTTCCCGTTAAGTCATTTAATAATATTTTTCAGTGTTCAATTATTATACGTTATAAAAAAATTCTCCGAATAGCCTGGTAAAATTCATTCATTATGTATACATTACCCACTCACGCTTGCTCTTGTTTCTTCTAAGATAATGAAATAAACTCACCTCTTTAATTGATACAGGCTGAAGAAGGCGGACCCTGAAACACACGAGATTAATTAGATATAATAATAGCTATGTTTTAATAATAATTACATAACAGACCGCAAAAATTGCAAATTATGTTTGCGAAGTGTCTTGTAGTAACGCAATCTGTCACATGTGCGTATGCCGTATGTATACAAGTATTTATTCTATGGTGACTGGTGAGTGCCATAGATTGGCCATAGAGTATTGTTTATTTTAATTATTTTCACAGTTTTTGTTTCATTTAGAAAGAGAAAAAAAAATATAGGAATACTTATTGTTTATGGTAAAAATAAGAAAAAAGAAATTGCAAAATTCAAATTATTGACGGTTTCTAAGGGAAAATATCTATTGCCTTTTATTTTACAAGATTCTGGAATAGTGTCTTCATTGCTTGGCCTTCCTCTCTTTTTGTCATGTGACACTTGGCCAACCTTTGAAAGGCGTTCAGCAACCTCAGGCGTAAATTCCAAAAGGTTAATACGAATCTAAGAGCGATGGCGAAATACTCCATTGGCCTCTGCGGACATTTTTTATAAAATTAAAGACATGTTCATCAATTCCAGCTTTAATGGGTATTGCATTTAGCAATGACTTAATGTGCCTTGGCTGGGTAAGCAGAACAATCTCCTCATCAACCTGTAGCAGGCTGCGGACTTCTTAAAGATACTTAGAGGCAGGACCTTTTCATCAACACTCCACCTTCTCCCGTTGGATTTGCGGGGAGTGTTACTAACGTATAGACCTTTCGATCGCAATTTCTATATGTATCGCATTCTGAACAGTTCTCCCATTTATCTTCTTCTCTTTCTATTAGGTCGTTACCACCTTTTGGACATTGATGAATTGAAGATATTAGAGTTTTGATGGTGCTTTCATCTGTAACAGAGATAGATTTATTATTCGAATTACAAAATTGTTCCCAGGCATGTACGGAGACGTTTTATTTGTCAGTAATTCGGTGATTGAAAGAGTAAGTTATCGTCCGTGTTTCAATAGCGTGTTGTGCGTCTGGTACACATGTATACAATATATGAATAGGATAATTGAAGCTGGTCTATAAGATGTGGAACACAGCACTTACCGAAGGTGATTTATATGCTATTAATATGAAGATAAGACCGTGACACCGTATGAAGTTTCTAGTAAGTTTTTGGTAAGGTCTTCACCTCCTGATTTTCTGTCCCTATAAACTGAGCTTCCTCGCTTTTCATACCTTCTTGTAATTCCGTTTCTGAAAACGACGTTGTATCCTGACTCTTCATACTCGATTGAGCCCATTCCTCTCTTTTTGAGTTCGTCGTCAACATCTCTTCGTAGAGTCGGTTCAATTGTTTGTCCATATTCTGGTTCTTGGACACTTTCGGCATTACTTGGAGGAATAACTGAATAACCGTTGATTTGAGTAAGCACAAATTTGTTGAAACTCTGTTGAAATAAATAAATTATTGTACCTGTGGTTTATTGTTACCCATCCTAAATGATCTTTTGAATTGCTTATTATTTACTGGTCAATTTCCAGGTTTTTGAATTTTGAGCGACATACAAATTGATTAATTATTGTAATAAAGATTGGCCATCACCTCCTCTTAGCACAAGCTTTTAGTGAGAGGAAATGTTTTATAGTATATTATTAATGATGTTTCATTTAATTATATTGTTATAACTCTGTTGAAATAAAAAAAAAATATTTTACCTGTGGTTTATTGTCACCTTTTGAATTGCTAATTATTTATAGGTCAATTTCCATGTTATTGAATTTTGAGCAACATACAAGTACTCAAAAATATAAAGGGTTTTACTCAGTTAAATTGTCGTACCTTTGATTTGTTGTAATTTATCCTAATGATATTTTGAATTGCTAATTATTATTTGCCATATTATTGATTTTTTTGTAAAATAATAATTATTAATTGTAATAAAGATGATCTTTTTTTTATTGTACCTGTGATTTATTGTAAAATATACTAATGATCTTTAGAATTGTTAATTATTTATTGAACAGTAGTGACCATTTATTGATTTTGTTGCAGCATAATTATTAATTATAAGTAAAGAATTATTATTTATAAATGTTTTGTTTTATTTAATGCTTTTTATTTACCCACATGCCTTTGATGAAGCTGAAGAATGGAACATTTCAATTCAAATAAATGAACAGTCTTGATTGAAAATATATAGTTGTCGAGACAGCCAAGAGAATACATCTTCAGAATGCTTTTTCGAATATTTTGGAAGAAATAAAAATGTCAAAAATGTTAGTAACGTACTAGGTACTGGGTTGTGGCGCGCCAGATGCATATTGCATACATGAGTATGTCTTTTCTTCTTCTTTGTCCTAGTCTTTGTGCCATTATTTGGAGTCGACTCACCTAGTCCTATTTTGCCAAGACTATCAAATGCCAGCTCAGGTTCCACTTCGCATTCCTTGAGGTCCCTCTTGATGCGTCGAGCATTAATGGTCTTGGTTGTCGAAACCATGTGGCGGGTGGTCTGTCTGGTCTCCTAGTTGGAGTTTCAATGTCCATAGCTCTTTGGATAATGTTGTCCTGTGGCCACCTCATAAGATACCCATCCCATCTAAGCCTGTTTTTTTTTGTTATCTTTTCGGTTTTGGGTGCGACGTTAAACCTTCCACGGACATGAACATTTTTCACTATCGAGTCTGGTTACTCATTCAGCCCATCTGAGCATATTTTCATATAATATATAAATTGATGCAAAGCTACCTCCATGATAGAAAACAATACACAAAAGTCTATAGCGCCATCAGTGACTCAAGCACCACTGATTTCGGTATACCACAGGGAACCGTTCTTGGACCTGCTCTGTTTATTGTATACGTAAACGACTTGTTTACATTGCCACTAAAAAGTACCATATTATCGTACGCAGACGACACAGTCCTTTTCACGAAAGGAAGAACATGGGACGAAGTTAACGAACGAGCCAACCACGACATTAACAAACTTAAAAGGTGGTTTGACCATAATATTCTGTCATTGAATGCAGACAAAACGACATGCATCCCATTTACAATAAACCAGGCAAGTACTCCAAAAGACGTTAAAATTCGGATCTATGCAGAGTTGACAATAATTGCAAAGACACATGTAATCAAATTAAACAGGTAAAAACAATGAAATATTTAGGTATAACAATTGATCAAAACGTTAAATGGAAAGAGCACATAGCATTGACAACGACAAGATTGAGAAAACTGATATATATTTTCTTAGAATTAAGAAATACACTGATTGTGACACAACTAAAAACAGTTTATTATGCCCTGTTTCAATCTATTGCTCAGTATGGCATATTGGGATGGGGAGGCGCCTACCCATCAAATCTGTATCCTCTTGAAGTAACTCAGAGACTTATTCTCAAAATCATTCTGAAGAAGCCCAGAGATTATTCAACGAGCCAGCTTTTCTCCGAAATAAAGGTGATGACAGTGGCACAGATATTAAAAAAATATGCATTGCTGCAGGTAGTTAAAGAACGAGAGTCTCAGACTACCGTGAGTACTGAAACCTCCAGAATCTTAAGGACCATCAATTGTATACCAGTACCACTGTGCAACAGAGATGTGGCTCAAAGACATTATACATATCTAGGTATCAAATATTTCAATGATCTGCCCAGTGAAGTGCGCGCAAATAGAAGCAACGAACAATTTAAAAAAGAGGTGATAAAACACATTTTGTCACCAATAGTATGACAATAATTAATAGGTAGTGATATATTTTACAAAAAATATCGAATATGTATAGTATTTATTTACGTGTGTGTTTATTCCTGTGAGTTAAGTGCTTAATCTAAAATTCTCAGTTAAACTCCTCCTTTACACGAGACTTGTCTCTATAAGGAGGAATAATAATATAATTATATTTTGATTATAATTTAAATTTGTCCATTCTCATATTGTTGTGTATGTATGGATTGATGTTGTTTTAAAAAAAAAATAAAAAAAAAAAAATAAAGCTATTATAAAAATTAAAAACAATTTTTATACAAACATTTAAAGAGTCAAAGGGCGGACTTATCCCGAAGGATCTCTTCCAGCCAACCTCATATCTGCAGTGTAAGTATGTCTTTAGTAACTATACATGATGATGCTGCTAATACTTCTGGCGTATTGTTTATATCTATACGAGGGTTGCTTTTAATATTTCGGGTTATAATAAAAATATAACACTTTGTTGGGTAAAAATAAATATGATAAGTAACCAAAATTGGCGGACCAAAATTTATATTTTTCAAAATAAATATAAAGAAATACATTCAAAACATAAATAGGTATAGAAAAAAACATGTCATTGTAATGCATAATCAAACATAGCGAGGAAGGAGAGAATCAAGAGACAGGAACAGATAGCAAATGATACGAAAAATGCATAGCAAATAATCTATTAATATAAAGGGAAGTGCCTGACTGACTGACATACTCACTCATCAATTTCGAAAAACCGTATCTCTTAGATAAATGAAGTTAGAAAGCTGTAAATTAATACATATGTAGATTCTTCTTTTAAAATAAAAATATAAGGGTTTCATTGTTGTGTCAAAGATTCAGTTTAACGGGAGTTTTGTTTTGCATCAAACGTAATAATATTTATTTATTTATTTATTTTCTGTCAAAAATTAAGCATTGTTCACCATTACAGAGTAATCCTTTGCGGTGAAAATAATTATGAGTAGGTAGATAGAATAAAGGCCTAATGTCCACGGCGGCATAGCGTATGAGACGCGAAAAAGTACGCCTTGCAGCTCAGCGTACTAATTGTGTTATGAAGACGTCTTTGGCTAATTACTTTATTCAAAGTCAAATGCGTTATAATAACATATTTGAATTCAATATACATAGTTAAAACCACAAGACAACGTCTGTCGGGAAAGCTAGTATAAAATATAATATTAAAGTTAGTATGGAACTTTTTGATAGAATTTCTTTCAAGATCCCAGAAATAATTATTTAATATTCAAACATTTTTTCGTATAAATTACATACAAATTTGAAATCAATACTCATAGTAAGGAAATCGTCTGTCGGGAAAGCTAGTTATTACTTAATTTTTTGGAATGAGAAGAAATCATTTGGGCGCCAAATTAGTACTACTGAATTCAATTCAGTCACATTCGAAATATCAAAGGTTATCCTCGTAAATTTTGGTAACCTGAATAAATCACTGTCTAATTCAAAGGAGTCTTGAAGCAAAATTATTCCCACAAAATGTTTAAGAACCTTATTGATCTTAGTAGAAGAAGAAGTGGGTAACCTACAAATCGTCTTTCATATTTTCTTCCGTGTATGCATTCATTATTGCCACAGCATATCTTTGTACTCAGCACTGCATGACCCAACCATTGTATAAGCTTGCAAGAATTTCACACAATATGTATCGTCGGAAAATTCTTAGGTGTCGATCGATTGCTGGTATTGCATAAGTTATATAACAAAATGATGATGTTTTGTATTCATACTAGCGGTATGAATACATCAGCTTCACCAACTTAACTAAACCTGTGATTATTCTACAATATAATTCATTTTTACTTTATTTCAAGAGAATCTTAGGCGTTTACAATAATATTTTCACATGTCATTTTCTACTCGGGGGTGGAACCCTGCTCAGGTGGGATAGTTTTACTGGCAGAGAATCTCCAAGCATAAAGTTCCGTAAGTTAGACTCACGCCTATGTATAGAAGATGGTGTAGACCGTAGAGTATTTTAAAAAAAAAAATACAATACAACTGCTGAAAAATATAGAACTGTGAAGGAGGCTGGTGTACTCACCTGATAATTTTTACTTTCTTCACGACAGCAAATTTATTTTATTAAAAATTATTAACTTAAATTAAATTGTTATTTTTAATAATCGAAAATATACACTTAATTATTTATTGAAATTTCGTATGATTGAGCTTCACTTTGTTTGCGACGACAGTTCACAACAGAAGAAATAATTTTTGTCGTAATTTTTGGTGAGTACATGATGGTGAAGGGAGGAGGGTGGAAATAAAAATAAAGTCTGAATATTTCGTGTAGGTACAGTGTTACCATTTTATAAAAATAAGATTTAACGAATATATAACAGATGGTTCTTTGTTTATTTTATTTTAAAACTGCCGTCTTATTAGAAATGGTTTAAAGGTAATCAAAACTAGAAGAAGGGTAGGAAGACCAAATTTAAATGCGAGGACGGAATTGAGAAGAATGCTACAGGCAGACAGATGAAGGAATGAGTATGTTTTTTTTTAATCTCACTGAACCGACCTTAGAATAGATAGTAGAAGACCTTTTCAAAAAATATCCAATATTTGGGATTATTTTAAGTTTGCCTTAAAATGTCGACGTATATAATAAATTCATTTGATTATTGCTTTTTCTTCTTTAATTGAAATTAATTATATAACTGTATGCAGATAATACTACTAAGTATTACGCGAGGCTACACGGAAAAATAATATCGATTCTGTGACACATTTATGTGGTAAATAATACTCGTCTTGGTTGATGTAACAAGAACGATAATCTTTGCACAGAAAGTGTTAAATCTGTCACCAATAATGTGCATGACGAAATGAGTGTCTTCACAGTATTAGAAGTGACTGACCGGTTAAATAATGAGATGTGGGAACGTTGGGCAGTTTTAAGATCTTATGAAAATATGGTAATGTCTGAGAATATAATATAGGAAATAATATTGTGGCTTGGATGCAGCTTTATAAAAATATGAAAATAATCAAATGGAATTTGTTGGACTTTAAATAATAATTAGGGTTGTTAGGGCTTTGATGCTAAAATGAAAAGTGTGAGAATACGTGGATTGAGTAAAGTCAGAAATAAAAACAATACACGTAAGAAGGTACATGAGATATGGTAAGCACCTGGAAGAAGCAAACGACGTGTATCAGTACTCTCTATCTAGGTACACCGAGTGATGGAGAAAAAAATATCATATCAATGCATGGGTACGCTGTGTCAATCCGGCTTGAAGGACCACGACGGAAAAGCGCATCCGGCTCGAAGGACCACAACGGAACTGCTCAAAGGTAAACAGACCAAATAATGATATTACATAAACTTGTTGTGGGCCTATAAGTATGAATGTTAATTTTGGTGGTATCAATCTATTAATGACTGATTATGAAACATAAATCTTTTTCAAATTTACTATAATATGCAAGAACAAAAATCTCAGATTCTTATTTTTTATTAAAAGCTTTAGGTAATAGTTTTCACTTCGTGTGTGTCAGGATAGAAAATGATGGAAGTCGGTTCTCTATGTCTCCCAGTTGAGGAATACGACGTGGTTAGTAAATAATTTCAGGTTAGGGAAGATTGCAAGAATTGTAACAAAAAAAAACACTCGCAATAGAAATAAGTAAGTAAACAAAAAATTAAATAAATGAATAATTTAATGTAAAAGAAACACTTTTACAAATAAGTTTAGCGATTGCTAAATTGAGGACAATGTACGGGAAAACAGTTTATAAAAATATATTTCGATATCTAACTTTCATACTACATACGTGTTTTAAGACAAAATTACTATGACGGGATGAAATATTAATGCCTAACCTTTTTTGTAGTCCAAAAGTCATCAGACAAAATTGGACCTTGTAAGTAAAACTCCTATCGCCTAAAATGAAATATCATAGTTTGATGGGAGAATAATATATTGTTATTGTTTTTATGAAGAAAATGCAAATTATAAGAACTGCAAGAAATTTGAAATTTAGTTAAAAACGGATATACCTTTCTTGGGCACAGCGAGTATAATGAAGCCATCTTCTACATAATATTTATTACGAGATACCTATTTGCTTGTCAGTTAAGAAACGACATTGGTATTCTATAGGTATAGAGTAAAATACAGGCTATCCTAAAATCCACTCGCTTATCAATAAGTATAAAAAATAAACAAACGCTTTTCAACAAATACAAAGGTGTCAGTTTAGTCGGCAAAACCTTTGTCTGAGCTATTTTTTTTCTAGTCAACCCAGTCAGTCCATCTGAGTTCCCGAGTGAAAAATTAGAAATTAAAAAAAATCAAAACACAAAAATATTTCTGACCTGACCGGGAATCGAAACAGGCACTGGATAATTAGATTTGCATCTTTGCTAACTAGTCTACCAAGGCATCAAAGACTTGGTTTTTTCCCATATTTTGTGAATGATATACACACTCACTCTAGTGTTTTCGACTTTCTTTTACGGAGCAGCATATATATGGAGTCCTTTCATGCAGTGGCGGATTTGCCCTAAGGCCCTGGCCTAGGGCGGCCAATCGTAATCAAAAACTCTTACTTGCATACTTTATGTGCAATTAGCCCTGAAACCGCTTTTATAATGTACGAAACTAAATTTATGAATTGATTTCGATAACAGTTGGCAGTAAAGTGTAATTTCATTATGTAGTCTAATAAAGAGTGCTGAAAAATTGGCGGCTACGTATGGCCTGGGGCCTAGGGCGGGCGAGACTGCAAATCCGCCACTGCTTTCATGGACTCTAGGAGCTAGAGAGACAGAATAGACGTAGTTCCGGAGAAGAATGCTGGCAATTCCTCGAACAACAAGAAGAAAGTACACTTAATTCTTAAATAACTCAGCATCTTGTCATGACTTTTAACTCGCTATGTCTTGATGGGTACCTACTGAAGTTTTAGAGGGGAAGATAGCCTTGAAAAGTTTATACCTAATGCTTGGAAGAACGCCGATGCTCTTTTATTTTGGTCATCACACCTTGTTCCTCAAGCGGTAGGCAGAGTGAAAGGACCTCAAACCTTTTCTATCGAAACACTCTTTTTTTACTTTTATTTCCTTGGGGCCTGAATAGATGTGTTCGACCACGCCTTTTACACATTTCCTTCTGCCTTGTAAATTATTAATTTAATGTTATCTGATTAGCATCAATTCTTTCAACATGTCCAATCTATTAAACTTATTAACTTTCATCTTTGTAGAAAGACTAATTTCTTGATCACATTCGTTCCTAATATTCTAATTATTTTTCATGTCCCAGAGTTGTTTCACTTATCCTAACTAATTTCTAATGCTAAGTGCAACATTTGTCTTTTTCTTCCATTTCCATTGTTCACATCCATACATCATCGATGGTAACAGGATTGCGTTAGGGACGAGTTTTTTTGCTTGTAGTGAGAGGTTTTTGTTTCTTATAATAGGTCTTAGTGCACCGCCCACCCTGCAACCAGCCTCTATCCTTCCTTTGATTTCTTTTTCACACTTTCCATCTCTACTAAACTAAAATAAGCTTACTCATTTACGTACTACCTTTCATTTTCTAAGGTTATTAGTTATTTTACATAGTTCGTTTCATTGTCCAAAACCTTTGTTTTGTTAATATTCATTTTAAAACCATTTTCGCACAATTGAATAAAATTCTTGCAAATCAATATTTTTATCTTCGCAATAATTAAATCCCAAAATCTTCAAGCTTATGGATGCCCCTATGTGCTGGACCGGTCAAATAAAACAAAATTTACTCTGTGACATCTGGCAGCGGACAAGACTGGACTGGACCTGGAGGAAAATGATTAGAGACCGGATTATATGCAGCTTAAAATGATTGAAATATGCATCATAAATGCTCGAAATAAGCACCAAAATTGCCAAAAAGTGCCAAAATATGTAACATCAAAATTAATTAAATACCACAAAATAACCATATCATATGTACTCTATTGTTACACAAGGTCATCTGCTCGTTTACGAGTATTATTAAAAAAAAAACAGCCTACAATATATCAAAACAAATTTCTTAATTTACTACATTTTCAACTAGATGCTATTATTTATGTTCTAGAAAACGTTAACAATCAAGTACCTACTGTTCCAAATATTCAGTAGTAAGGTTATATCTTCTATCACTTAGTATATTTTTATAATTCGTAAAGGATCTTTCTACATCCACTGAGGTCACTGGACAGTATTTGAATTTCGTTGTTACATTAGTAGGTATTAACTCTGGTAAGTTGAACCCGATCCGTAAGTAAAATTGTTGATTTGACACAAAGATTCATAACCAGGGTTGTTGTTTAAAATGTTTTCAAACTTTTCTCTCAGTTTTATTGGAAATGTTCCTGGCAAGTCGGAGTTGATTTGGAGTACTTTTTACTTCAATTCGATAAATAATGTATCTGAGGGAAAACCCTGGGTTTCCAGCTTTTTGAACGACTACTACCAAACCTATGGTAAGCTGTGATGTAACCCTCGCAATGACAGACGACGGTGCTCGTTCAGCAACACGTCGCACTTTTTCTATCGGTGTACGAAAAAAGTCTTCGGGAATCTTCGTTAACTCGTATGTGTACCTACTCGATACCTATTCTAATGATTCAGTTTAATTTTAGAAGAAAGTATACCCAAATATGCAAGATCATAAAGTTTTAGTCGAAATATGCTATGTCCTGGAAAATAGCCAAAATATGCAAATGCATATAATTCGGTCTCTAATAATTATACAAAGAAGAATCCTCGATGGCAACGAACCTAAGTAATGGTAAGGTCATATTTTGAAACACCATCTATGTATATTCTTACAATCAACAAATTATTCAACATCAGTTTACTCGCATACAATCAAATAATGATAACGGAGACTCCCAATATACGTGAATGCCTAGAGGAGTTATTGCAGTACCTATCTACACGGTCTTGCAGACATCTTGCAGTGGGTATTGCCTTACGACAAGAGTCAGTTACCATCGCAGTGGAGGCCGGTTTGGACGCGTTCTTGGACGATTGGAAAGTGCGGACAACTGTCGTATTTTAACACGAAGTGTTTTTTCTTTTAGACACAACTTGTGTCGTAAACAAATAAGTTTTAGTTAAGTGCTCCTAAAGTTGGGTGTTTTAGCAAACTTTGAGATTTAAAAAAGTGACCTTAACTATTGGACTGGAATCTTATATGAATCAAGGTATGTAATTAATAATATTAATTTCCATCATAGTCCCGATCTGGGCACTTGTAAACGTCTACTTAATTCAAATATGTAAATACATACAAATATAGAGAAAATATAAATATATTTATTTACAATCACTGACAAAATAAATGGATGACTGCAAACTATAGCATATTAAAATTTGTCACAACAAAGGTGTACATGGTCACAGCCAGAGATGTGATGCATTTCAAATAAAACCATTTCAAATGGAAATGCAAAATGTACATTTCCATTTTGCATTTTAAATGGTTTCTTTTTTCACCCATTTCCATTTACATTTTAAATGCTTTTCTCAATACATTTTCATTTTAAATGCTTTTTTTGGAACCTAAATGCTTTTTTGGAATCTCATCGCAGTTTCTATTTTTCATCGTGCATAGAAAAAAACATAGATTATGAAAAAATCTGTCAATGTCATTTGTTCACGCTCAAGAGAAAAGAGTTTGGCGAAAAGAAAAGTTTCATAAGTGCATGCATAGAAAAGAAATATTGTTTTTTTTCTGTGGTCTGTTTTGTAAAAATTGGTTCGGCAATATCCGGCTACTACGATCGTGGTCCAAATAAGAGACAGTAACAAAAATGGGTATAGTCATATCCTGGCGCCAAATATATGACAGCAGTCGCAGTCTTTAAATTTGGTTGCTCTCTTGTTCTCAATAATTTCCAACTTTTTTTCTCTTTTTTTTTCTCTATGTTTCATTAATTATAAAATTTCTACTTGTTTCATACATGGGATTTTTCGACATGTTGAGAATTCTCATGATTAAGAGATTCGGAGACAAACATTACCACCTAATGGCGAACGTTGTTAACGTAAAGTGATCACACTAAGCCAGCCTTCGAAATAACAGTAGAAGACGGTCGTAAGCCCGTAGTGAATTAATAGAGTCGTTAGTTGTTATTAATTTTTTTTAAATTTTTAATTTTATTTTATTTATTTTTTTTTTGTCAAAAATAAGAGTTCGTCTTTTTCACGCGTGGTGCAGTGTTGCCAACGTAGGCGATTTATCGCCGTTTAGGTTACTCAAAACGAAAATCGGCGACGAAAAATACGAAAAGGAATTTCGAAATGAGCAAAAAAAAAGGTCAGAGGTTTTGGTGGGAAAAGTTAGGTTTCTAGATACCAAATTTTCGAAATGAGCAATTCGGCTGCTTAGGCTACTTCGTGTATGAAAACGGAAATGTCTAACCAGTAACCACTAAGTGGGAACATTACTATCTTCTGTCAAAATGAACAGGCAAACGTGTTAGTTGTTTATTCTCTTTGAAATAAAATTCATTTATTCATTATTTCCACACTTAAAAAATTTTCTTCAAAAAAATACCTTTTTTATTTAAAATCTACAGCTTGTTGCCTGTTTATTTTGACTGAAGTAATACTTGTATTATTTTGTAAAACATTTAACATTAATATTTGAAATATTATATTTCACAGTTTGTTGTCTTTGTCCATTCTAGGTTTTAAGGTTTTACATAAATTGATGCAATCATTTGTACAGTTTTTTTTTGTAGACTTTTCAAAGTGTACGAATCTATTACACAGTCAGTATGAACCATATATTTGCAATAACCAATAATGAGACCTCTCTCTTGACAAAATTCATATCTGTCTATTCTCTAATTCCCATATCGCAGCCCAAACTTCCCAACTGAGCTAGATCTTAATCCTTGACCTAGGTATTTATTTCTTTGAAATCGCCAAATACAAATTTTATTTTTTTAGGCTTTTATGAATGGGAGGGGGTGTGCCGATCAGATCTACCCTCTGCGGATGATTACGGAGAAGCTTTTGAGTAAACATCAGAAGCTTTTCTGTGCATTCGTAGATTTGGAAAAGGCATATGATAGGGTAGACAGGGGTAAATTATGGGAAGTTCTATCAATGTATGGAGTGAATAACCGGTTGATTCGTGCCATTGCTTCGCTATATTCGGAAAGTACTGCGTGTGTGAAGGTGAACAGTCACCTTTCACCGGAGTTCTATCTTACGAAAGGTGTGAAGCAAGGGTGCGTCATGTCACCCTGGTTGTTCAATTTGTTCTTTGATTTTTGCGTCAGTGGGTTAAAAGATATAAATATAGGGGTTGAATTGAATGGTATAAAGGTATGTGCGCTTATGTATGCAGATGATTTAGTACTTATGGCTGAATGTGAAAATGATTTGCAAGAACTTGTGTCAAGTGTGTTTGAAAATTGTGCAAAAAATGGTCTAAAAATGAATGTAAGCAAAACAAAGGTGTTGGTATTTGAAAGGGATGAAGCAAGAACGAATTGCAAAGTAACCGTAGAAAATGAATGTCTTGAGCAAGTGAATGAGTATGTGTATTTAGGAAGCATGTTTAGTCGGGATGGAAAGTGTGAAAAAGAAATCGAACGTAGGAAAGTTGCTGGTCGCAGGGTGGGCGGTGCATTAAGACCTATAATGAGAAACAACAACGTCTCACTACAAGCAAAGAAACTAGTGCATAACGCAATCCTGCTACCATCGATGATGTATGGTTGTGAAACGTGGACATGGACGAAAAAAGAAGAATGTAGTATAAATGCAGTAGAGATGAAATCTCTACGAAGAATATGTGGAAAAACTTTATGGGATATGGAAAGGAATGAAAATATTAGGAAAGAATGTGGTATGGAAGTAAGTGTTGTGACAAAGATGAAAGTTAATAAGTTGAGATGGTTTGGGCATGTGGAAAGAATGGATGCAAACAGAATGACAAAGAAAATTCATAAGGCTGAAAGGAATGGTGTAAGAAAGCGTGGGCGACCGAGAATGACGTGGATCGAACACATCGATTCCGTCCTCAAGGAAGGCCAGGTAAGAAGTAAGAGAAATAGGAGAAGCTGTATGAGAAATGGTATGTCGGTGGAAGAAGCGAAAGAAGTATGCTTGGATAGAAAAGAGTGGAGGTCCGTTCTCTCTGCCTACCCCTTACGGGACACGGCGTGATGGGTAAAAAAAAAAAAAAAAAAAAAAAAAAAAAAAAAAAAAAAAAAATTATTGTTATGAAATTATTTTTATAGATGTTTAGTAGATATACCGCTGATGTCCCAAAAAACTTCTTCACTTCATCATCATATTTTATAATTAAGAAGGTACATGATGGACGATGGTTTATTTTTTTGTATTTTGATATAAGTTTTACTTTTATATCAATCAATCAATCAATTCTCCCTTTTACACCCCACTCAGGGGCATAGGGAGGCAACAAGAGCTCTCCATTGCGCTCGATCTTGCGCAATGTTTATGACCTCCTCCCACACCATGTCCATGTCCCTCAGCTCTGCTTCGAAGGAGCGGAACACAGTGTGAGAGGGTCTTCCTCGTCTTCGGGACCCTGATGGGAGGAAGAACAGCGCACTCCTCGGTCATTCGGGATCCTTAACACATGTCCCAGCACTCCCAGCCAAGTCCATCTCCTCCCCACAATGGTGGAGGTGATGGGCTCACGCTGGGTGCGCCGGCGTATAGCGTCGTTCGTGATGCGGTGGTACCATCTTACGCCCAGAATTCTCCTTAGGCACTTCATCTCAAAGGCTGAGACTTTTTGTGCCTGGGCCTTGGTCAGGTGCCAGGACTCACACCCATAGAGGAGAATGGGCAACACACACGCATCAAACAGTTTACATTTCGTCTCGACACTAAACGCCGACGCTTTCCAAATCTTGGTCATGTTGTTAAAGGCGCCACTTGCCATACCGATACGTATCGGGAGCTCAGCCCCGAGGTCACCAGAGGTGGTAATGGTTGCTCCCAGGTATTTAAATTTATCCACCCGGGAGACCTGGTGACCGTCGATGGTTATCGGTAGCTGTTTATCGGGGCAGGCATTACTTTTATATCACAATGTTTTATTTATTTTGCTTGTTTAGTTATGTTATTTTATTAACATGGGAAGATGGTGAGATTCCACGTCTGTATAACATTATTTCAATGATTCATTTTTGTATATATTTTTTTGCATCAATAAAACATTTCATTATTATTGAGGTTGTTGTTTTACTCTTTTCATGTTTGACCTAAAAAACCATTTTGCATTTTTAATGCATTTTGAAAATAGGTATTTTCCATTTTGCATTTGAAATGCTTTTCTAAAAACCATTTTACATTTTGCATTTTCAAATGGAAAAGTTTTGACCCATTTCCATTTTGCATTTCAAATGGTTTTGGGTACCCATTTTGCACATCTCTGGTCACAGCTAACATAAAAGTGTCTGTAATTATGTATGTAAATACATTTGCCCATAAAACTAGTCAGGATATTCACGGATAATCACTTGAAGTGGTTGGTGGTCTGGCGGTTACGACGCCGGCTTTCGCACTGTTTCGTGCGGTGTTCGTGGGTTCGATCCCAGGTGCCGACCATCTTCCTCTTTCACGACACAAGCTTTAAGTAGCTTACTGTGAAAGAGTCAATGAGTGTATTTGTGTTCACTTTAAGTGAGCACATATTCATTTAAAAAAAAAACCTATTTGGAAAAACACAAAGTATTTTGAAAATAATAATAATAACAAACACTTTATTGGTAAAATAATAAACCAAAATTGGCGGGCTTATTGCCTGGGGCAATTTCTTCCAACCAACCTATGAGTAAATAGTTTAATTTTAAATATGTAATATGTAATTTGTTTCAAAATAAAGATGAGATTTTGTAATAATTACGGAAAAACTGTGAGGCTGTATTCTTATTTGTGGAGGTAAAAGACACAGATGCCTGTCCCTGAGCCTGTACCCACAAATAAATTTCTATTCTCTGAATAAAAAGCTTATTTTTCGGAGATATTTATTTATTTCTTTACTACTTTATGCACAAATTTTATTTATTTACTTAATTCTTTCATTACATAATGCTTGACAATGTTATGTACCCACATAGACTGAGCCTTACCATAGACTAAAAGTATAGAATAAACAAGAAATAGTGAAAAAAAAACAGTTGGTTCATTGGCGGGACTATTGCCAAAGTAATCTTTTACATTCAAAATAAAAATGAAAATAGTCTTGTATAACATCTTCTATCACAAAATTCATTTTTTATTTCGGAATGGACTATCAACAAGCACCTTCTGTACAAAGCATTCAAAATCTTTTATATATCAACCTTACAACACAACATTAAAATACAGAAAATTACTTTAAAAAATATAAAATATCACACATAATATTATCAAGCGACCATGAGTACCTATATAAAGTAGATACACTAATAAGAATAGAAGGGGGTGGATGTTGAAAATAAAAAAGCTGGGATTCCATTTGTATTATTATGTTTCCGATGCTATCAAAATTCCTCATCTCCATAGGCCTCTGCAAATTAAAGTGACGTTTTCAAAGTTCAATTTAATTCAACAAAAGGAAGTGTTTTCGAACTTTGACATTTCGACTTGTCATTTTGTAGAATTGAGCGAATTCAAAAGGCTTTCTGCGCCCATTATGAGGCGCTTTGCATTTTATTTATTTTACCATAATAATTTATATTTATTTTACCATAATATATTACCATAAAAAAGTCAGTAAAATTTGGTTTAAATGGGGGTCTATTCTTTCAATGATATATACAATACGGTAACAGGTTTCACAAGTGATTTATTTCCTACTACACCGCCATCTCTTGATTTTTTTTAAAAAGTAAAGCAATTATAGAGGAATTGTTTTGATTTCAAACTTATGACCCATCGAACTTCATCCCGCATCCGAATCAACGATAACTATTACATAATGCAATACATTATTAGCTAAATTTTATTAAGTTTTTATGTTGTAAATTTCATTGTATTCATGTAATAAGTCAAAATTATTTTTTTATTCTCGGTTAGGTTGAAGGTCAATGGGGGGTGGGGGGGGGGGGGGTCAGCTAGTTTATTAATACTTTACCGTACATTGGTAGTATGAAGACATAAAATTTCACATAACAAAGACATCACAGAATCAAGATACAGAGAGCTTGCTTACACTAACGTCTCTGACAACTAACCCATTTCACATTTGTTTCTATAAAGTTGATGATCTTTATAAGTAGTCTGTGAATTGAACCATCTCCCGCGAGTTCTGACGCCAACAAAATTTCTTTTGATTTTTATTCCCCTGCGCATGACAATTATTTATCAACATGTTATTTATGTACCAATTAGCTTCTCGCTGGCTTAATATTTGTATGGACGGCGTCTGTAAACAGTTAAACACAGACAGCATCAATGGACTTTCACTATCGAATGCGTGGCCTCACTATTATACCGTGAATCGCACGCGCATTGCATCGCGTTTACGCGCGCATGGTGATTCACGGAGGTGTGTGTTCAGTAAAACCACTGCATTCATAAACAATCCGTTTGAGGAGTTGCACAATTTGACCAACGAATCTCTGAATTGAAATAATTCTACAGATTCGTGATGTGTATAAAAAGTGAAAAATCAACGATAAATTGTTCGTATCCGCGGACAACTTATTTATCTGTGGTGCAATACACACGAGAAGATCGATAGTTGGCGACGATGAAAGATAAATCATTTATACCAATTGATAAATCACTCTTTGAGGGTGGAATGCCTTATTAATAATTAATTATCTGTAAAATTTTACGGAATTCCGAAAGATGAGCGATCGCACAAACATCTTTTAAATTTGAAAGATATATCGTTCACACACGTGTAGGTACCGATTCAACTAACGGAAGAATTTGTCTCAACAATTTGTTAAGTATCAAAAGCTCCATTTTTATCTTAACGAAATTTTAAACCAATTAATCGAGCGATTTATTGATACAGTTTATCTTTACGTGTGTGAGCAGTTAATGAATGATTTTTTGAAGCATCTTTGAGCGTGTTTTGAGAGTGATATTTTTTCAATAGTTACCAGGTAAGCACCGTTTTATGAAGCTAGCTCGACTCCATCAGAAAACAAGCAAATTTTAATATACAGTTTGTTATAAACAAAAATCTTTCTACAATTAAAATTTTTAATACAATTTCTGTGTCTTTGATAGAGGTCTCCTTACATCTGAGACAAAAAGGCAAAATTAAGTCCAACTTATAGCAAATGAAGAAACAACCTGAAAGATTCATAACCACATGGGAATCGATCCCAAGACCTGTTTTTCAGCAGGCTTTAGAGTTAAGCGATTCGTGCATGGTTTCAAAATATAAAAAAATAATTCATTCATATAAAAATCGTAGTTTAAATACAGTTAGATTAATAATTACTTCTATCGATTAACAAGATAATTAATATTTTCTCATCGATAAAAGTGAAATTTGTAAAGAATGTCGGATGAAAGAATCGATGATGCTATGCTTTATTATATCGATTCTGTATCTCGCGTAGGTACCTGCGAGAATGGAATCTGGGTCGTGGGATTGGTGGGTATGACGTGATTGATTTTGGGAGCAAGATCACTCATATCTTCTTCTTCTTCGTCGTCGACAGTGAATGGACCTCTTTTCTATAATGTAGATATTAAAAACCCCAAATTATTGACTTTAAACGCTGTCAAATGAAGTCCTTCATAAAAAAATACTATCTGTATAATGTGTTTTCTCGATATTTGAAATCAAAAGAAATACGCTAATACATAATTGAAAAAAAAAACGATGAAAATGCGTTTTTTAAGTTAAATATATAAATTATCACTTTTCTATAAAAGGTGTCAATCGGTCCTATCCAATCTGAGACAGACCAACCCCGAGTACAAATTTCAAGTGAAAAAACACGGAAAAAATCTGAACCGACCGGAAATCGAACTCGGGACCTCGTGATCTGAAGTCCACCTCCATGCCACTATGCTATCGAGGTCGGTCAAGTTCTTCTTTTATAGACACACTTAAATTATTTGAAGTTGACAAACAATTATAATAACACAAGCTGACCCGTCAAACTTCGTTCAACATCTTCGTACTATAATTATTTACATACTTTACAAAATACCTGCTTAATACTTTCTGAAACATCACGGCAAAATTGGCTAATCAAACAAACAAAACAAAAAAATAAAATGTTTATTAGAAACTGCATAACCTCACAACACATTAAACAAACTTAACTCACCCGTTACAATTCAATTCACTTTTCGCGTTACAATTTTTTTTTAATCAAACCATATTCATCTCATTTTTCACCTTCTGCGTTTTTATTTATACAAAAATATGCTTAAAATATGATTTAATGTTAAAAAAATATTTTTGAAAGCTTGAAAAAAACTCGAAAAAAATCTTCATACCGGTGTAATTCAATGGCGGAACAATTTTCAAATATGGAGGTATGGTTAGGAAGTCTGTTCCATACTAACTTAAATATTATTTTTTATATTATTTCTTATGCATTTTTCAACTTTTTAATGATTATTCTGTTATCCGGAGCGGAGAAGAATCCAATAAACCAGAATTGATAAAAATTTGTTCAGCCGATCTCGAGTTATAACTGTTCGCACTAACCCGACTTTAATTAAGAGATATGTACCTAATATAAATGAATGAATCTCTAATATAAATGAAAGTCGGGTTAGTGCGAACACTTATAACTCGAGATCGGCTTAACAGATTATTCTGATGTTTGATTTATTGGATTCTTCTCCGCTCCGGACAACAGAATAACTAATAAAAAGTTGAATAAATGGATAGTATAAAATTTAATATTAAAGTTAGTATGGAACCGATTTCCTCCGACGCCATAACAACAAAATTATGATGGTATAGTTCCCTCTCATTCTCGCAAACGTAATTGCCGCTCTTACAGTTGCCCATCCCACTTACTCCAATTTTCATACAAAGTCAACATCGGGCACATAGATGTAGAATGTCTGCGCGCGCATATATTCTCGCGTTGTTCCCGCCTGAGTTTTGAATACGAATGAAATATGGATGTTTTGGAAAAAAATTAATGTTAATAGGTATTTTATTATTATAATTATGTTTTTATTTGGGGCGCAGTGAACATTATGTACAAATGAACGGGCTGCCTCGGGTTAGAACCATAGGACAACGTCTGTCGGGAAAGCTAGTATAATATATAATTTATCCAATCAATCTTTATACGATATATTTTACATTCGCATTCTATCAATTGCAACAACAATCAATCCACTGACAGTTCTTTCAAATGTCAATATATTAAAATTCAAAAGTAGAACAAAATTATATTGTAAAAAGTAATAAAAAGATTGCCTACTTAGATTTTTCTTTAATTTTCTAATTATATACGCAATTTCCTTATTTTTTTCTTCCAATACAACCTTTTCCTGATAAAAGCCTACAACACCAAAAAAAAAAATCAGCGCAATCGGTCCAGCCGTTTAGGCGTGATCCGATGACCACGCGAAAGAGCGCTCCATTTTTGTATAATACAAGATTAGTTATAATTCTAAATAAAAATACTAACGGTCATTAATTATATATTTTTAAGTAGGTATGTGTCCATATAATATCGTTACTTTAATTTACGTTTATAGAGAGGTGATATTCTGGCTTACAAATGAGATTAATTTGAAGAAAATAGGCCGCACACTCTAAAGAGAAAATAAATAAAATAGCATAATGTATGATTTTTATTCTTTCTTCTTCTTAATTGAATTGATGATTTTTCAATTTTATAAATTAAATTTGCCCTAAAAGGAAGAAATCTTACTAAAAATACGCGTTATTACGTACATAAATTCGTCTTTCTTTTATTTGCAAATTTCGTTTGTTGAAGTGTCAAAAAACACATTGTTTAACTAAAAAAGTAGTGCTTGTTAACATTTAAAATATTATTAAATGAAATGAAAATGGTAGTACACTAATCTTGAAAAAATTACTCGATTACGACCATAAAATCACATTTTTTGTGGTTATAATAATTATGTACGTTTCATGTGTATAGATTCCACGCAAGCCAAAGTTGGTAAGTAGCTTAGATTGCATTAATTATGACAGATAAGATCTGTCGTTTTGACAATAGCTATGTATCTATTATCTAATTATTGACAGCTTCGCAACTTGACGAAACGAACACTATATGCTACCAACAGCACGATATTAATTAATTTGATTGTTAAACAATAGTAATTATTATAGAGTGTCTACCTATATGTGTGTGTTATCTTAACACGAACTGATGGATGGGAGAAAGAATAGCTTAATTATTATCTATATAGTGTATGAGTATCAACGTAATTTAATTTCAAAACATTATTATAGATGGATTTGATTATGTATGTTTTTCTTTTAAAGTCTGTTGAATTTTTTTAGAACAACTAGAGCAACCAAATTTATTGACTGCGACTGCTGTCATGTATTTGGCGCCAGAATATGAATATATGATTACCTAACAAAAACAACGTTCGGCATTGGTTGATTAGATAATTATGTTCTAATCCCCAACAATCCCATCACACGAGATCCCCAGACTCTCATAGTTTTCCCGCCTTGTCTATGCATGCATTGTATTCAAATTTAAATTAACATACCTGCAGTTTTTACATTCTGATGTGCAATAGACAATACATATATTTTACATTATGACATGAATGTTGATATATTCAAATAAATTGAGAAATTCTGTTTGCTAATAAACAGCTAATAACGTGTTTTTTTTACCTTGTCTGAAATCTTTATTATCTTATGTATGTAATTTATTAAAGCTAAATGGATAATTAATTATGAGATTAGAAGTGTTGTAAATAACTTAAAAAATGTTGACACCAACAATATATATTTTTATGAAAATGTTGCCATATTGTAATTCCCATAACTAGTTAGAGTATTGATATTTTGAAATATGCATTCGAATGTATGGCAACATTCTAGGTTGATGAAATATATATGAGGTTTCCAATTCCAAGGCTTCGTCACTACAAACTTATTGAGAAACAAAAACTGGAGGATCAGGCGTTCCGGAAAAGGATGTTGACAGCCAAGGGCGTCGCCAGCCCAAGGCCCAGGGGGAGAGAAAATAGAAGATACATCTACCAACTTGCAATATGTGTGTCAGGTTTCGTGCTTAACCTTTCGTTGATGTAATATCTATACAAAGATACTCTCTGGGAATTTCATTGCTCCATAAAGTTCAATTAATACCTACATACTAGTTGCATGTAAACACGAGATCCAACTGTCGATGGAGTCGGTATGTTTATTGTATGAAACGATGTCGTCAATAAATTAAATTTTAACAAAAAATTGTTAAGAAAAGTTTGAGATGTACCTACTACTATAATGTGCATGTATATTTTTTATAGAAAATAAAATTATCTACTTGGTGTTTTTTTGGCGTTTTTCGATATTTTTATTAAATTCTGAAATATAGGCACTGAAACTCGTAAATTAGTCATAAAAAAATATTTTTCTTTATAAAAAAAGTTTGAGAAATCCTGGAACTTTTTCATTAAATTTAACTTGAGATATTGTATTTTTCTATACACATCACATTTTTTAGGGTTCTAGCTTTTATAGTTTTCGAGATATATGAAAAAATTAAGTAGAAATTCAAAGGTTGATTACCCCTGGCTGAAAAAAAATTTCAATATTCTGAGTATACGAGTTTTGTAGGCTTAAAGTATTCAATATTTTCTGAAATTTTAGGATCTGTGCATCAAGCGAATCAAAAGTTACAAGGGGACACACACACACACCCTGACACACACACACTAAATGTTCACACACACTAAAAATCCATATATGGAACATATATGCTGCGAAGTCTCTAAGTTGGTGTTTTTCGTCGTTAAAGTTTGGAAAACCGTTTAAAATCTAGACCTGGCCATACAAATCCCACGTATCTTGGATTGATACTGCCGATCTGTCTCGAGAAATAATTTCTCTTCAACAAATCGACAGTTGGAAAACCGTTTAAAATCTAGACCTGGCCATACAAATCTCACGTATCTTGGCTTGATACTGCCGATCTGTCTCGAGAAATAATTTCTCTTCAACAAATCGACAGTTGGAAAACCGTTTAAAATCTAGACCTGGCCATACAAATCTCACATATCTTGGCTTGATACTGCCGATCTGTCTCGAGAAATAATTTCTCTTCAACAAATCGACAGTTGGAATATTGGTATAGCAGTGTGACGAATTTTCCATGTGTTTCCGGAAATATTACATAAAAATCTTCAGAAACATATTTCAATTCCTATGCCGGCTGCTCTGACTTATAGCGTCGTTAGTGATGCGCTGGTACCATCATGTACTCATTATTATTCTGAGGCACTTTGTTTCGTAGGCGAAGACTTTTTGTGTCTAGTCTTTGGTCAAGTTTTTTGAATCTCACCCATAGAGAAGAATACATAGGCATCAAACAGTTTACATATCGGCTTGATACAACGCTTTTCATATTTTGGTCATGTCGATAAAGGTGGCAATCGGCATACCGATACGTATCGGAATCTCAACCCCGCGTGGCCAAAAGTGGAGGTAATGGCTGCTCCCAGGTATTCCTGGTGACCGAGTATGGTTGATATTTAAAATTATTAAAGTTAAATAAGTAATGTAATGTTAGCATCAAATAATTTCTACGTTAGTTGATAAGTTCCATTCAATTTCATCTTACTTATACGATAACATTTTAAAGATATGTTCATGCAATAATGGCACACAATCTTCAAAAAAATTAATCGTGTAAAGTACGAAATACAGTTAGTTCATTGCCCAGCGTATTAATATGGACTAGTGGTCGACCGTGCCCGAAATTCGACCATAACTAATTAAAATTATAAGTTCGAACTTTAAATGTTCCATTGTCAAAGACTGAATGAGCGCTATTTCAAAATTTTCTTTCAAAAACAATGACATGGATATTGGATATGTCAAATTTTAAATTTTGAAATGTACCAACAACGTTTTTTTCTATTATTATTAAAGACAAACAATATTAATCTATTCTCAATTCGACCACATATAAACAAAAGAATAAATGCGTCTGTGTGAGCATCAAATACATAACATTACAGTAGTGTTTGTATTACTATTTTTTTAATTGAATTAATCTATTTTTACGCATAATAAAATAAACATATCAGCATTCGCCACTCCTTCTATATATAAACCATAAGTGTGCGAAATTTCATACTCCTCCGTCCGCGCATTTTCCGTAAAAATGGTCACACAGTTTTTCCTTCACGTATTAATATATAGATATAACCCATTTCCGTATGATGAAAAACCCAAGTTTTGCCTCATACACGAACACAAGATTAAATTTTTTATGTTATTTGTTATCTTCAATGAATATTCATCAGTGGTATGATACTTGTGTCCTCGTTAAACAATGTTTTTTCATCATTACATAAGTGGTAAGATGTCGCCTGCTAGCTGCTCAGGTCAAAGACTTTGTGTCTTGTCTTGTGGCCACTACACAAAGTCCAACTTTCTAGTATCTTCGGATCATTTCCTAGTTTAGTAATAAAGCAAAACTCTGGCAATCAAGTACAAATATGAGTCTGGTTATTGAAATAAACAAGAAACAAATAGACGCAGAATAGAGGCAGCAAGAGCTGCATTTAACAAGATTAGAACTCTTTTCAGTATCGGCGAACTGAATATGAAGCTGCGACAGAGAATGGTAAAATGCTACGTGTGGTCCGTCCGTACTGTACGGCTGTGAGATTTGGACTCTGGTGGTCAACACAAAGAACATCACGCTCGAGAGATGTGGTCACATCGCAGAATGCTGAAAATCCCTTGGACCGACCTTGTAACAAATTCAGAAGTCGACCCTGTACCGTCAGGCAGCGGAGAAAATGTTCCCTCAGTTTCTAAAGAACTGATATTGCCACCTTACAACAAACAGCAAGTAAAAGAAAGTCTTATTGTACTACTTCTATTAATATGGAGATAACTAGATCTGGAAATAAAAAAATAGTTTTGAAAGAAAAAAATCTAAGGACTAAAAACAGAGGCAGAGCGAAAACTGATGCTGTCACAGATAAAAGTTGGGAATATTTCATATCTGGGACATACTACCCCCTATTCCAATTCAAATTAAGTACGCACTAAACTAAAATAAGAACGTTTCAATTTTAATTAGCCGGATTGGTATTCGAGAAATTTTAGAACGCTCCAATTTGTTCTTAATTAGACTATAGTTTGAAATTAGTTCATTTTGGTATTCGAATTTCGTATTTAAGTCAATTTTAGTGCGTTTATCTGTCAAAACGTTCCTAATCTTAGTTCACACCTAATTGTATGCGTCTAAAAAGATATCTGATGATATTTTTATGATAAACGTTTTTTTTTAACCAAATAATTATAAAACAAGTTTATTTTTATTAAAAATATTAAACATTTCCCCCGAATTTATTATAAGTAATACAAATAATAGCATAAAAAATTATTATCATTGAACACCAATGCAATCATACAGTCGTCTTCGTTACACTTCGGGTTGGTTCGGCAGTTTCCTGCGACCATGTTACTTGGAACTTCCTTGGAACATGGAGCTCGTTTGAATTTGTCTTCTCCGATTGGCTGTCCGCTTGTCGGCATCAACCAATAAGGCACATGCTCGATCCATAGACAATTATAATTCAAAAAAATATTTATGGTGAACTAATATTGGTTTTTAGAACACGGCAGAATTCCTAATACGAATTTTAGTTCGAGTGAACTTAATTCTAAATAATTTAGAACGTTCTTAATAAGAACGTTCTAAAATCCGAATAGGGGGTATCTTTACCTCTTCTAATATTAAAATGCTACGACTCTTGTCGGTGGTTGTCGACCATCTTTGAGTAATTTTCTCGATCTTAGAAAAGTATAACGGAAGAGTTCTGCAGTATGTGGCAAAACTTATCTCATCGGCCTTCCAATGGAGCGGAATCTAGCAATAAATCCCTTACAATCCTACACCAAAATACGGCCAAAGAAATAACCGACTACACACCATGCGTCTGATGTTATCTTGACGTTGACTTATGATTCGCAATCGCAACCAATAACCACGCCTCTGCTAGAAGTGGATCATCTAAATTCATGTCTTCTCATTGCGATTGCTTCTAAACAATGTTATGGGTTTCTTACAAATCAATGTTTTTAGATTACCATCGTTATATTTCATCATTACTAAAGCTCGTGATCTCCCGTTCTCTTTGCCGCAATCCCACCTTGGAAGAATATCTTCCACCTCCTCCGAAATATCCCCGTTCGTGTTGCACCGGCAACAACCATTATTGTTTTAACAGCATCCTTATTTGGTCTGTCCTGTGTCCATTTGGTGCGATATCAACCTGCACATCTGGTTCCCTCAATAGTCAATACCTCATAGGATCACTCATTTTTCCATGTTATCTAGTATGTACATTTCTTCTGGAAAAGTGTCGAAAAATGGATGATCCGCTTTAAACATAAGGAACATCTATCCGCTATCCTTGGCTGTTTTAGAATAGTTCTTCTTGAAAACTAAATAATTGTACAACTGGAAGAGACTCTCGAGAGTGTTGACCCCTTCAAATATCTAGGAGCGGATGTAAGAGAAAAGGACGAAGAGAGACAGAGATCTCTATAAGCCCAAGCCAGCTCTGTTCGGTTGTATGAAAATAATTTGGGGGTCAAAAAATGTCTCCACCAATACCAAATGCCAATTTTGTGAGCTCTATGGCAAAGGCTCAGCACAGTAAAGTTTTTTCTCTTCAAGGAAGCGTTGAAAATAGATTCCTGCGGCAAATTTAGGAAATCAGGTGGTATAACTTTGTAACAATGACATCATCCGCAAAATCGTTACAGCCCTCCTTTAACTCAGTCATATTGGTAGGAAAACAATATTGTCCAAGTCATTCTATATCCTGCAAAAGCGTAGGCTGAGACAGCATATTTTACAACCCGGGAGGGCCAAGATGAAGAAGAAGACCGTGCCTTACCATTGTGCGAGCCTACACCGTCAACCTAAACAGTATCGGACTGACCTGGGAGGAAGCGGAGCGGCTGGCGACATAGCGGAGGGACCTAATAGCGACCACATGCTCCATCTTGGGAGTGAACGTGGATAAATTAGGTGGTTGAAACTAGGGTATTCGAAGTTTAAAGTATTTTGTTTGAAATAATCAAGTATTATTGAATTTTGTATAAAAGTACATAGGTAATATATTTCGTTAATTAATCGTTTCCTCACACGTTGTGTTAACTTTGTGATATTCTCACCGTAAATTTCAATAGATTACAGACATCTGATGTCTGTAATCGTCGCACTAAAAACTATTAATTGTTATATGTATTAGCACCTTAAAAACAACAATTTATTACAACAAACTCGAATAAACGAACAATAAACGAGAATTTAAGTGTTGCAATCCGATTGTCATTTCCGAGAATTGCATTATTTTATGGGAATAGCTTTGAAGCAGAGTTGAGAGATTTGGACTTGAGGGTAGTCTACTGTTAGTGTCTCCCTGTGTTCACAAAAAGTTTTCATTTTTAATTTGATGAAATATAAATTGTATATCTACTCATCTACGGTTAAAAAAATTCCATTTTTTAATTACATAAAAAGAAACGACTTTGTCAAGGCATTTGACAGGGTCTTTCACGATACTCTTCCAAGCAAAATGGTCATTATGTATAGTTTCGATTATTTTTAAAACAAGCATATCATTTATTTCAGGGTTGGAAAATTCTCCTCTTTGTCGTACTTATTATAATTGCAAATGGTGTTACGCAAGGGTCCACCCTGGGACCATTATTATATGGTTTCGGGAAATCGGTAGAAACCTCTGATTTTTGCGGATGATCTCAAAATATTTTGGCAGTTAACATTGTTTTCACTGTACTTCTGATTCAGAATCTTCATACGTATTGTCATATTCCTATTTTCTTTATTTCGTTATTTCATAATGTCACATTATGACATACAAGATTCCGTTACCCAATCATGATCCATGCAGTTTGTTGAAATTCACAATTAAAATGGTTCGCTATCGTTTTACTAGTGAACCAATCCATAGATCACAAAAATTAATCCCACAAATGGTTCTGTTGACTGTTCGATATTCAATACAAAAACAAAAATGTTTTCAATAATAATTACGCTTTATTTTCATACATATTTTTTCAGTCCATTTAGACTATAAACGTTGATTACTTTTTTATGTTTGAAATAATTCCAAACAGAATTTTCTCATTAAGAGTGCATGATCATAGGCAATACGCCAGATGACAGCGATAAAACTGTGTCAAGGTGTGAGAGAAAATATTTTCCAAAGATAAAAATAATATCCATAGACAAATAATAAATGAGTAAACATTCATTTACATTAATTACAAAAAAAACAGTTTGAAGTTAATCATAAATTAATAAATTGATTGAATTCTCTTTTAAGTGTTACGTTCACGTGAAAAATATTCATTAGTACATTTTTATGAAGTAGGTGTTTTCGACATTTGTAACACATTTTCACCTTTTGCAATCAAATTTGCCCGCTCATAGCCGAGTGATAAAGTCGTTTTTCAATGTAGGGAGACCGAGGTTCAAATCGCCATTGATGGGGAAAAAATATCGAAAAATGTCCGAGCCTAGTTTTGATGAAATAGGTTTTTTAATGAATCTGTGCTCACTCAAAGTAAACACAAATAAATTATCTCACAGTAAGCTACTTAAAGCTTGTAAGAGGAAGATGGTCGGCACCTGGGATAGAACCCACGACCTCCAGCACGTAACAGAAAGAACCCGCCAGGCTACAAACCACTTCTACAGTTCTATAATTATTATTGTTCTAACATGAAATCAGCAGTCACAAACAGAGATGTTTGTAACATAAGTTGAACATGTATTCATCGTTGAACATCTTTTATAAGGTTTCTTTTACTAAGCAGACTTTTTAAAGTATGTTTTTAATTAATGTTGAATTAATTTAAAGCCAGCTTCTAGTTACACATCGATTTGGAATAAAAATTGGCAGATCATGATTTCTAAATTCAAATTTGAATGTGACATTTCTTTTACGAGCGAACAGTTTCGTAATGCGTTGATATTTGAAAGTGGAGAAAATTCCGATGGCGTCGATTCGATTTCATATTATTATCTGCGTAAGATTCGCCATTGTTAGCATCTGTAAAATGTCGTATTTATGAACGTTGTGTTATGTAAAATAGCGACTGATAAATATTATTCAACTAGCAGCAAAACCTGTCCGACGTCAGGCATATAAAAGGTTCATCAATTATTGTTTGATTCTCCTATAAAACAGTTATATCGGCCGGCTTAATGAATCACAATAATTTGAAATTTTTTTCCCGTAGAAAGAGTTGAATGTAGGAACCTTTAATCAAGTAAGTAGGTATCACATATTTCGCGTCAGTATTATTGTAGCTGATGGAAATGTTTTTCTAATCAAACTGCCATCAATCAAATTACGACTAAAAAACACATGGAAAAAATCTGACCATCTGGGAATCGTTGATAACAAAAGCCATGTCGACTTTAAAATATTATATTTTGTAGATTATATACCTACACGTACGTGAACAAGAACGGGCTTATAACTGTCTTCAACTGCTGTAGCCCTCGTTTCGATATTCGATCATCGAAAGTGTTTCGAAAAATTTTCATACCAAAATGATCGAATGATTCGATCGTTAGATTTAAGAACACTATTTGCACGCTAATAAGCGCTTATTTGCGTGCAATTAGCTTTCGATAAAACTCGTACTAGCCCCACTGTTTCAAAGTGTGGCTTAGCGTGAAAAAAAAACGTTTACCATAAAGTGCTCAAGTTATCAAATCCAAAAATTTACTTTTTATGTTCAATTTGTCAAAAATCATATTATATCACAATTTAATCGAAATCCCTTGCAATCCAGGTTATAGAACTATTCTACGGTCTACTACTAGATATTTACTAAACATTGATCTCAATATTATCGAGTTCATTAACATAACATCGATGATTTCTCGCAATAAGTGGTTTGACATAGCTGCCAATGCTGCCATCAATCTTCCACTGCCATGGCAAAGTGGGTACATGCAGTGTTATTAAAATGGATCTTGAACTGAGGTTAGTTCACCTAGAGAATCTACCTGGGCGATCTTGGACTGCTGGCTAGCTAGGTAGACCTTGGCTAAAGACATTAACCGACAAAAAATGCAATTGAAAAATGATTTCATCTGTCATCGTTGATGACGTTGCAAATTTTTCTCTTGTAGAGTCATATCCTGGAGCCAAATACATGACAGCAGTCGCAGTCTTTAAATTTGGTTGCTCTCTTGTTCTCAATCATTTTCAACTTTTATCTCCATATGTCATTGATTATTAAATATCTACCTACTTGTTGCATACACGAAATTTATCGACATTTTGAACATGTCGAACAGCCTTCGTTGAGGACGGAATCGATGTGTTCGATCCATGTCATTCTCGGTCAGCCACGTTTTCTTACACTTTTTCTTTCAGCCTCATAAATTCTCTTTGTCATTCTGTTCACATCCATTATTTCCACATGCCTAAACCATCTCAACTTATTGACTTTAATCTTTGTCTCAACTCTAACTCCCATACCACATCCCACTCTAACTCCCATACCACATCCCTTCCTAATATTCATACATTTACATTTCTTTCTATGAAGTTAATTATGTTTATAAGTAGTCTGTGAAAGTGTGTGTTGAGTATCAAATAAATAACAATACAGTAGAGTTTGTAATATATTTTTATCTCTATATTTCATTTATTATTAAATTTCTACTTGTTGCATACATGAGATTTTTCGACATGTTGAACATGTTGAGAATTCTCATGATTAGGAGTTTCGGAGACTTAAAAACATTATCACCTAATGGCGAACGTTGTTAACGAGTGATCACACTAAGCCAGCCTTGGAAATAACAGTAGAAGACGGTCGTAAACCCGTAGTGGTTTGTTCCTTTTAAAAATCAATCATTCTTAATGAATTCTTAGAGTTTTTAGTTGTTACGACATATTCGTTATGTTAATTTTTCTGGTAAGCTCTTGTTTACCTCCCTATGCCCCTGCTTGAGTGGAGTCAGACAGGAAGTATTGATTGATTGACTCCTTCCCGTGCCAATATACCATAGTAAATTTAGGAAATGGCAAAGTACAAAGTATATAAGTGAAGTGGTCCTGAGTTCGATCCCACGTGCCGACCATCTTCCTCTTTCACGACAGAAGGTTTAAGTAGCTTACTGTGAAAGAGTCAAATATTCTCGCATTGCATCACTAATAATAACTGTCTTTGAATTTTTAGAGTCATTAGTTGTTAGATAATTCTATAATAATACTGAATATGCATACAAACAACTGTCTTGAATTTACCACGACTTGCAATGCAATCGTATCAACAAATTGAAATTGTTGAGACCGCTAAAATAACCCGGTAGTTAATAACTATAGGTATATACCAGTTAAACTAGATCTATAGAGTGGTTAATCTTGATGGAGTGAACCTATAAATAATATAACGACACTTAAACAAGATCTATTGCCTAATAATGTCGGCATTGACCGTTCAATGTTGTTGGTACCTACTGTGGGTAGACACCTTCAATAATAATTATTCGGCGAGTGGACCACACCAATTTGACATGACATCAGTGATACCGTTATTCAATAATCCGATTTGAACTACTTTAGAACGTTCTAATTATTTTAAAAATAAGAACGTTCAAAATATCGAACAATAGACAAAGAAATATCGTAAACATTTTTTTAGAAGTTTAATAATTATTGTCTCTGGCTTTGAAAAATTCCCGATTTGATAGATTCTTATTACTATTTTTAATAACAATAATAATTATTCTTGTTTTTTTTTATTAAATCAACATATTTATTTTTCTAATACCTATGTAGAAGAATATATTGTTTTAAAGTATTAGGTAATATTGTTTTAGGTATTATACTCATCACTAATATACCCAGTTTTCCTATGATTTTAGGTTATGTAACGTATTATATAACACAAGTATCTATATTATTATTTTAGATAAATTGATAAGAAACACCTTTTTTCACATGAGTAAGGTAGTTCTTATGTTTTTTATAACAAATGTAAGAAAAATCAAAACATCGATGGATATGATCCGACTCTATTCGAAAAGTTTACTGTTAGATATAACATGACATGAGTAATTCACTGTAAAATATTCTTTGCAATGAAAATTTTAACAAAATTGAGTGACGATCGCATTCTTGACTAAGATAACATAAAAAACATAAAAAAACACCTGTCAAATCCAATTGTGAATCCAAACCATAATCTAATCAACTTAAGGTACTTATTAAGTTTGGGGGCTTCTTCGTTTTTTTTTTTTTTTGACAAACCCCTTCTAAATTAATTCACCTAACACCCTAACAGAGTGTAGTGTTATTATTCAAGGATGTTATCAAATACACTATTCTATCCAAATTGACCAATTAAACGACAATGACCAGCAATATCTTCAATTTTCAAACACAAAAACACCAGAACACAATACACAAAAACAAGGAAGGCCAGGTAAGAAGTAAGAGAAATAGGAGAAGCTGTATGAGAAATAGTATGTCGGTGGAAGAAGCGAAAGAAGTATGCTTGGATAGAAAAGAGTGGAGGTCCGTTCTCTCTGCCTACCCCTTACGGGACACGGCGTGATGGGTAAAAAAAAAACACCAATTTGCGAATCATAAAATAAAATGTCACTCCATACAAGGAAAAGTTTGTATGAAAAAATAAGCAACTTTAAATTATTTTTTTTCATTTAAAATTGGTTGATAAAATACTTCAAATGTTATCAAATCAATCCATAACATGCTTGTTCACTAATCTGCATATAAAGTTATGTGTTTCATACAAAAAAACCGAAGAAGCCCGCGAAATTAATAAATTACCCAACTTAATTCAGATGCAGTAAATTCATTCATTCACAAACCTACACGCAGACATAAGAATTTTATACAAAAAGATGCATTGAAATTGAAACCTATAATAATATTGTGTAGCCGAAACGAATTGAAGGTCATACAAAATACTCTTTTATTTCACTTACTTAGGTCAATTATTATGGTATAAAATACATTTCGTTTGTAAATAAACCAAGTATATGAATATTCATAGCGGTGTGTGCGCGCCATAATGGTCTGTAATGTATTGTGCATGATGTATTTAGGTGAGTGCGTATAGATAGAGAGTACCTATACACTTTCACTGCACTCAAAATACTATCATTTTACTGAGCACGTATATGAATGCGTCTAGCTTCACCGCGGTGGGACTTGTCATGCATGCAGATTTGAATTTCGAATCATTTTCAATGACAATAATTATTATTATTCATATATAGATATGTAATTGATACTGTTTCTATGGATAATCTTACACTGTCAAAGATATTAGGTTTCTTCTAAGATATTCTGGAAATATCTGCTCGTGCTTCCATTCCATAACTAGCTATTGGTTGAACTCGAATGTTTTGTTTGATTCTCTACGCTGAATCTCTGGCATCCGGATATACAGGATGTCCTAGAAGGTAAGACTAAGCGGAAGACTTTTAGGGCTATCCAAATATCTCAATAGGTATATGTTAAGCGATTTATATAGTTTTCGAGTTATAATTAGTATTTTTTGTCAAATCCTAACATAAAGGATATAATTGGTTGCAAAGACAACAATATAATTTTCGAGGTACCTACTTACATGATTTTTGTTTCTAGAAAAGCTGAAAACCTTGTAGATACAAAAACAATTATGGGTTTATCATCGTGCCAATAAAAAATGTTGAATCTCGAAATATAGTACTTACCTACAATTGAAAATTTTAAAAAACTTTGGAGACGATTAAAAAAAATAATCACATTTTTTTATTCGAACTATTTTCAAAAACATGTCTAAATAACTTTTCGAAAATATCTGATTTTGAATTTTGATTTGAATTCATAGACCAGGTTAAAGAGGATCAATGATTGCTGCACTAAAAAAACACATCTCTGACACAAAATTATCGAGTTGTGTAGTTGAATTACATAAAGTGCATGTAAAATTCGACTTATGTACGTACAAGTTTTGCTTGCAACTCATTCAGGTGCACTTTTCAAATGAATCATGTTTTGTATGAACGATGATATAACACAGATTATCATGTCATCTTTCTCGCATGTTACGTAAGACAAGAAGTCGAAGGCGCAGTTAACCTTTCTCTCAACTGAGGAATTGAAAGTAAATATTATGGTTACGTCTTTGATGTCACATATTACCTATTTTATGACATAACATCAGCTATATGTTAGACCAGTTTAGACTTGGTAAAATCTACTATTACTATACAATACGTAGATGAAAATCATAGTAAGATGGTTAGGTCGACATAAGCTAATCATTTCTAGTGTAATAAGTGAGCAATAAGGGTAAAAAAAAATACTAGAGATGAAACGGATATCCGGCTACTATCCGGTATCCGGCGGCGTTAATGCTATCCGGCCGAATGCCGGATAACTAGCACCTATCCGGCCGGATAGTAAAAAAATATATGTTTGGGTAGATAATTGATTTATTTAGTCAGTAACACCTAAGAAATATACTTTGTAATCACAAGAAAAATTCTACAAGTATGAAAATTGATTAGCAAACATACTGCAATAAGGGTAATTTATGGAGAATGAATACTTTTTTCTTTATAGAGGTAGCATTAGAGGTAAACTTTAAATTATCTTAGATGCTCTGACGTTGACTCAATGGCATTTATTGGATTGCATAATCAACTGCAGTCAATGATGCAACGATTCGGTACTTACATTACTATCAAGTTTATGCATACGAGTGATTCTATCCAAGATAAATGCCAGCGAACAATGTGATTGTACTTTCACTTTGAAAAGATCTTTTACTACATCTACACACTTATACCTACAGTGAACTATATACTTATTGATTGCTTGATGAAAGATAAAACCGTAACAAGTTCCTCTTGCTTCTTGATTTCTTCCTTGTCCATGGTTTTGGGTTGCCAGCTGTAAGAACTAAATGTCTCAAAAATACTCTCTGTATACTCCGCTGCTGTCATTCTAAATGTGCCTATTTCGCCATATATAGAGCATTCAAGCCTGATTTTTGACTTCTTCATAGGTACGAGTACATGTCCCTGCAGGTTTTAACAATCTTTTTTATTTTTTCTGTTGGTATTACCCCACGCCGACAACCCATACCCGATTACAGATTCTGCTAGCGACCTATATATTATTTTCAACACAGACTTTGGTACAAAGAGCTGAATCATATACATCCTACCCAAAATGGAGTACAATGTCTTGCATACTTTGCTCACCTGAGCATCCCACTTAAAGTGACAGTCTATTTCAACTCCCAGATATGTGTAAATTTTAACAACATCAATTCTATCACACTTACAGTCCCTCACATGGGACACAATTAACACTTGTGTAACCAAATTTTGAATAGTTGGGTAGGTACTTAATACTTCTAACACTTTAAACTGTGATTCGTGAGGAACATTGTAGAACGACATATTAATAATTAATTTTATTAAATCACAAGAAACTTTGTATGTTCTACTTTATTTATGAATAATTATGCTAGAACGTTTTCGGGTGACCTACACCCATCATCAGTAGCTTATTACTAAATTTTAGAAACTATGGGAAGAATGTATCTCGGTTATGATTATGGTGGAGGGGGCCGTGGGGAAGGTAGGTGAAATGGTGCGGGTGTAGAAAGGAGCTTAAGTAGAGGGGATGTGAGGGCGGGTACTTGTATATTCAGAAGATCTACATTATTATTATTTTTACGTTTAACTATTTCAAAATTTTCTAGTATGTCTAATTTGTAGCCTTTATTACAAAAGTTAATAACATTAAAACTATTTATATCAAATTTATGTCCGGTGGTTCTCGCGTGGTCTGCCATTTCTGAATTTATAGTGAAATTCTGGACTGCTTTTATATGCTCGTTGGCCCTTGTAGAAATTTTTCTCCCCGATTGTCCTACGTACACCGCATCGCAATGATTGCATTTAATTTCGTACACCCCACTATTGTCTAATTTATTTGTTTTCGATTTATTGTTTAAAATGTATTTTTTAATAGTATTGCTGGTGTAGTATGCAGGTTTGAAAGTTTTATTTTTACATTTTTGCATTATTTCGAAACTCAAATTATTTGTGTATTCAATTTTTCTCCATGGTTTGTCTATTTCTTTTGCAGGCTTGTTATAAAGAAATGTATGGACAGTTTTTTTTGATAAATTTTATTTTTAATTCTATTTTCTATTATACTGCTATCATAACCGTTGTTTTTGGCTATTTGTTTTATTATTTGCACTTCTTTGTCGAAATTGTTGTTCCAAAGGTATTGATATTAGTCTATTGATCATGGAATTGAATGCGGCCATTTTGTGTTGGATTGGATGGTTCGAGTCTGCTGGGATGATATTGTCAGTGTATGTCGGCTTTCGGTATATATCATAAAGAAATTTATTATTTTCAATTTTAATATTTACATCTAAGAAATTAAGTGAATTATTTTCCCCGATTTCGCAAGTAAATTCTATTTTGCTGTGCTGTGTATTGAATATATTTAGAATATTGTTGATTTGTCTTCGAGTCCCTTGAAATATGAAAAAGCAATCGTCGACGTATCGTTGGTAGCAGTGGATTTTATTGATAAGATTATTATTATTATTTTGGTTGAATACTTCTATTCTAGGTTTGACATCAACTCCTTTATTTATGCAACGGCTATAACATTAATGCATTTTGTAATGTCATGCAATGGGGTCTATGGAAATGACATACTACGCTATATTATAAGAGTCTCTCGAGTCTATGCATCTCTCTATCTCTTACCTACCGGAGTTGGACCATGTTACAAAGGCATTTTTAATTGTATAGAAAGATAAGAGGTTTCTTCACAGACGCAACTGTTACTACGGAAAGAAATGTCAAAAAGTCCGCAGTTCTCGACGCGTTAAAGTAAAATTGGAATCTTTTTATGGACGATACAAATGGTTTAAGTATAGGATAATCACAAAATTTGAACCATGCCTGTCTTCCGACAGATTTTTCTGCTAGCTTATCAATGTAACTGTTGGACAACGTGTGCTCACAATGTTTTACCTATATGACCGTCATTAGATCTGCAAAGTTTTCGTTCATTAAACACATAGTTAATAGTGTCCGTTTTTTTTTCTTTCTATAAAATTGCTACTGTTATTTTGTATGCTTCAACGGAGCGAGAACTAATAATATATTAAACAAATAAACAGCCACGATGTTTTCGTTTTTTTTTTGCTACATACTTCATTTTATAAACGTTGAAAGTTTCATAATCGGACATTGATGGGTTAACTGAAGTACATAGATCAGGGGAGTCCAATTTGGAAGATTCCTTGGGTCGCTTTAGGAACGATATAATAAGTTCTTTTAAACTACACGTAAAATGAGCAAAAATACACTTTTGACATTTTTTTTCACTGAAAGCAAAACTTGTGTTGTGAATGAGGAAGTTGGTCTGCGCGGCAATCCAACATACGATCTCCGCTATATGTGGCCTCCAGAATGCCTGTGTGCATCCCCGCTGTACCTACGCACTCCTGCATGGGCGTACAGCGAGTGAATTGTATGGATGTGGGGATTCAGTATGGATGCAGTATGCGTCCTGGAGACACTTTAGTACGCCGGGCTGCAAATGCAGCAAGGTGTAAGCAGTGGCGGATCCTGACAAGTGGAGGCCCTAAGCGGTAGAAATAAGGGGCCCCAAAATTTTCCGTATTATTTGATTCAGAATTTCTCTTTCAATAGACAATATTGCCATATCATTTAATCCATCTTCCCCCATATTGTTTCTTAAATAGTTTTTTTCTCCATTTTCTTCCGCAAACAACGAAAAGTGTTAAAACTCAGCTTCGCATATAACTACGTCAATGTCATCCCTGAAAAATATACATTAACAAGAATGCTTTTAATTATTATGATTTTTTCTATATATAAATGTGTGTAGAATAATCAACCCATGTGACTTTGATGAAGTAATATTTTTTTTAAACGAATCTGTGCTCACTCAAAGTGAACACAAATACACTCCTTGACTCTTTCACAGTAAACTACTTAAAGCTTGCGTCGTGAAAGAGGAAGATTGTCGGCACCTGGGATCGAACCCACGATCTCCGATACAAAACAGTACGAAAGCCGGAGTTGTAACCGCTAGTCTACCAACCACTTCTGTATGCCAATATGCCGAAAACGCTCGATGACAGTATCACAAATGATTGAAAATGTACGGATGTAGTAAGCGTCGTGGACACACGTCGCACGTCGGGCTGCAAATACTGAAGACTGCGCGTTGCCGCGTCTCGTACTCGCCTCTGTGGACAGTAGGCTTTTATTCTATTTACTAATGCTCTTACGTTTGATTCAAAACGAAAAAAAAGTATTAAGCTTTATATCATCCATTAAACTGATTTTTTGACAAAACAATGAAACACGTATGTTTTATTTTAAAGGAAGTAGGTATCTATATATGTTGCGTAAAGGGGTAGATGGGAAGGATCACACCTACCTTGTTTAACTGGCTGTCCTTTATATCCTTTTCACCAAAACAGTTAACTTGCAATAAGACATAAACAATACGTAAAACGAAACTCGCAGAACTAAACTGTCAGTTGCAGCGACGATGTAATTACCCCACGGGAGCTTGTAATGTACTGCAGCCCTATTCACGGAAAAGTTTGAATCGAACTTCGAACTAAACTTAGACTTAAACTTTTCTGAAAACTTTTCTAAATATCTAGTCATATAAGTAGTCTGTGATCTGTCAGATTTACTACCTGTCAGATTTACTCCGACTTTTTGAACTTATTGAGCTGTCAAAAATTCTGTCTGTTAGATAAACAAAGTGTTTTTTATTAATTTGCATTCAATTATAAAGGCTGAAAAAGAAATTTAGATGGGCGAAATGTACATATCTAACAGAAACAGCAGATAATTAGCTTTTTTCTTTTTTTATATTTTTTGAGTAGGTGATAATTGTAAATTTTTCCATGTAATCAGAGGGTAAGAACACATAGAAAGCCGATTGGTTGATAAAACACTTCAAATGTTATCAAATCTATCCATAACATGCTTATTTACCAATCTGCATATAAATATCGAATCAGCCCCACGAACTAACTTGATAATTAGCTTTTTTCTTTTTTTATATTTTTTGAGTAGGTGATAATAGTAAATTTTTCCATGTAATCAGAGGGTAAGAACACGTAGAATGCCGATTACGACCCGCGCCGACCGGCGCAAGGAATGTTTCTATGCATTTTAATGGGGATACGCACAGCAAAAGCAGGAACCCGCTTTCCGGCATGCCCATTTAAATGCATTTTCAATATAGCGTCAATCTTTGAGCCGGTCGGCGCGGGTTGGAATCGGCATTCTACGTGTTCTTAGCCTAATTTAAACGCGTCGCGTCCGCCGTGGACAGTCAGCTTTAGTTTTGAGATGTTGGCTCTCACGTACAGATTTGAATCTGATATTTTTAAAACAATGTTTAATTTTCGTACTGTACTAAATCAAACTTTTTTCTAGTTTAAGACAGGTGTTTCCAGTACGTAAATAATATGTTTATATTCAATCGAAATATTTTGGAAAATACGGAAATAAATTTTAAGTGTTGATTGTAAGAGGAATTTGCAGTTCAAATCTTACCTATGTTATTTCACGTTTATACATTGTTGTTGAGCCCCATTCATAAAAACTTTGGTCCGCGGGCGCGGGTTGGAAAGGCCTGGCATGTAGGATTTCCCTTCATGTAGGTAGGTGCAATAGCAATACTTGACCGCTGACGTCAAGGTTAATAAGAATAGTAATTATTTATTATTTATGAAACAATTTATTGGTTTATTCACAACTTTAATACCCTGACTGGTTTCGCAGGCACAGATCCTGCATGGTCACAGGACAGGTGACTAAGAAACTCTACTCTAAACTCAGTTTCTTAGTCACCTGTGCCTGCGAAACTAGTCAGAGTATTAAAATTGTGGATAAACAAATAAATTGTTTCATTTGAATAATTATTTAAATAAACTAGCTGACCCGTCGAACCTCGTATATCGAAATAAATAATAAAGGTATTTTAGGTTTTATGTCACATAGCTGAAATTCGGTTTTTAGTTATACAACACGGATGACCATTTACTGGCATTAGAAAAAGCTGCATACTAAGCTGCATTCATTGTATCTGAGTTAATTTTTACATAAAAAATCTTAACGTATGTAAAATGTAAAAAAAGAATTTAGGTCATTATTTTCGATATTTTAATATTTATTCTGATCAGTTGAAATGATATTGATTGATCGAATATAGTGGAAATAATTAAAAAGCTTACTTGAAGCAGTCAGTGGCGGATTTGCCCAAAGGCCCGGGCCTAGGGCGGCCAGATTTTAGGGGCGGCCAATCGTAATCAAAAACTCTTACTTGCATACTTTATGTGCAATTAGCCCTGAAACCGATTTTATAGTTTACGAAACTAAATTATTATGAATTGATTTCGATAACAGTTGGCAGTAAAGTGTAATTTCATTATGTAGTCTAATAAAGAGTGCTGAAAAATTGGCGGCTACGTATGGCCTGATGGGGCCTAGGGCGGCCGAGACTGCAAATCCGCCACTGAAAGCAGTACCTATCGTTTTTTCATATATTATATCTTCAACTTTAACCTTGTCAGACGTGTTTCAATTTGTTTTTTTTTTTTCAATTAAGTAACTAATGTTAGATCATAAGCAAATAATATCCAGCTTCTTTAACATATCAACGATGCACATGATAGATACGTTAGAATAAAACTATGTAAGCAATAGCGTAGGTACCTACATTTTGAAATCAATCTTTGTTAACATGTCATGTTACTAAGTAAATTAAGTTCTTATCTAACGCCAATTTGAGAAATTCACATTTGGAATAAAAATTATATTTTAGTAGTAAAAATGTTACCTACTATACTTAGAGTTATCTTTGATTTTCTAATATTCCACGCAATTTTCCAAAAAAAATCTATGAAAACAACCTTCTCCTGATAAATACACGACAAAAAAAGAATTAGCGAAATCGGTCCAGCCGTTTAGGCGTGATGCGATGACATCGAAGATATAGCTCACCATTTTTATAGTTTTCTTAAGTTTTCTAATTTCACATGCATTTTTCTTAATTTTTTTCTTCTAACAAACCTTTTCCTAATAAAAGTCTACACGACAAAAAAAGAATTAGCGAAATCGGTTTAGCCGTTTAGGCGTGATGCGATGACATCGGGAAATAGCTCTCCATTTTTATAATATACTAGAGGTCCGCCCCAGCTTCGCACGGGTAGATAGGTACTTAAAAATAATTTAGTTTTCATACAGATCCCTAACTTTTTCAAAATATTTTATAGCATATTATACGGTATTTCGTTCACTACAAAATAAATTTAATTAAATTTATAGCGTCAACAACACGTGGTAATTATGCTGTTAAAATGTAGCTTATATGACACGTTCGTAGATTTACCATAGCAGCGCCATCTATTGATTACTTACTCAACCCAGTCGAAAGGTATCGACATCTGTTAGAATCATTTGGAGTTAACAGAGAGAAAGATAATTGTGACTGTCAAATAATAACAGACAAATAATTAGCAATAAATTAAAATTGCGACTATAATTTGAGATTTAAACTATCCTATCTCTCAAGTTGGATCGAACTGCACATGGTGTGCGAATTTTATTATAATCGGTTAAGTGGTTTAGGAGTCCATTGAGGACAAACATTGTGACACGAGATTTATATATATTATAAGAAGACTAGCTTTCCCAGACGTTGTCCTGTGTTCCTAACTATGAATATTGAATTTTAATATGTATGGTGATGAATTAATTATCATTTGGCCAATGTGATTCCGAACGATGCGTCTGTTTTAAACCATGTAAATTCCATCCGCATTCTGTCGCACCAATTGACATTTCTGTCAAAATTTCAAAATTGGAATAAAAATTATAAGGTATAAAGTACTAATAAGGTTGTCTACATAGAGTTTTCTTTAATTTTCCATGCATTTCTCTTAATTTTCTTCTTCTAAAAGGACATTCTCTTGATAAAAGTCTACACGACTAAAAAAGAATAAGTGAAATCGGTCCAGCCGTTTAGGCGTGATGCGATGACTCTCCATTTTTATATATATATATTTAAGATAAGACAAGATTTACCAAGAATGCACGTTCAGTTCGTTAATTTTATTAATAAGAATAGGTTTAAAATATACTCGCATTGTGATGTCATTTTTTAATCCAAAGGTCGCTTCCATTTAAGGGGTCGGATATAGTAGGTATTGTATTGTTCGCTTATTAATATTATTGTGTTCCACAAAGTTGCTCACGACAAGAAGTTTGAAGATTTGTGATTATTGGATTTCCCAGATGTGGTGTTGTATAAACCTGTTGAACGAACGTGCTATTGTTAGTGTTGATAGTTCATTCTGGACATTTTAAAGACAAACTCCACTTAACTTTTCCAACTGTGCATATCAAATAATAATAATATTCGTTCGTAGCTCAGAATTTTTGTTAAAACACTAAAAAAACATTATTCATACAAATTACAAAACCAATCGGACTAGGAAAAATCTCTTTTATATTATACCTAGCAGAGCTGTTCCGAGTACAGGAAAAAAATACTCGAGTACTGAGTACAAGTACTGCACACAAATATACTCGGAGTACAAGTACAAGTACTCAGATCGAAGTACTCGAGTACAAAATACCGAGTACAAGTACCGAGTACATCAGTGATTAATTAAACGCAAATCTTTTAAAAACCTCTAACAACTTTGCGCATGTTTCAAAACATAATGTAATCGCGAGCAATTGAATCGATCATTACAACAAACTGCATGAAATAATTTTTTTACAAAAAAGTGTATAACTATAATATTTTTACATTAAAAAAAATGGGTAAAATAACGCCTCCACGTGGTGCACCCCCGGGCAACGTTATAACGGCAAAATTCTATCAATAAGGAAGGGAGAAAGCCAAAGAGGATTGAATTAAAAACAAGAAAATAGAACATGGTATGATAAATGATACAAATCGCAAAAACAGCTCTCCTCTGGGCAATAAGACAAGAGACCTTGGAAAAATAGAAGAAATAAGTATGTAGTTCTAAGACCGAATATCTGACAAAACTGACAAAAGAGCTATGTATTGATGTTATACTGCTACAGGAAACCCACACAGCAAACTTAAACCAACTCACCACCAGAGGTACCTACGGTTCCCGGTTTCAACCTAGCTGGCGCTGTCCACGGCGTGGCCACCAACGTACGCGACGGCCTGATTTGGATTTGGAAAACATTGTTTTAAATCAGGTAATGTGTCCTTGGTCACCAGTCACCATCAAAATAGGACACAAAAGTCGTCAACGTTTACAAACCTGATAGACTCCAGTGGCCACACACAGTCATTCCTTCAGCCCTCCCACATCCATCTGTCATAATGCGAGACTTTAATAATGGGAGCGATTGCTGAGTGTGATTACACCAACTGGGGATTTAGAACCACAGACAATAATGGTGAGGACCTCACGGAATATATGGAGACTGAGAATCTTCACCTCGTTTATGATGCCAAAGACAGAGGCCCCTTTTATCAGCTAGATGGAATGGCTACACCCAGGACTTGTGCTTGTCCTCGAAGGTCTCGCGATGGAACTTCCAAAAGGACAAATGGGACATCTTCGCCGCCCATTTCGATGAGACATTGATGTCTCTCGTACCTACCACTAACTACCACTAACTACCATAAATTTATAACATCAGTTTCAGAGGCCGCCAAACAGTCTATACCATGAGGAGAAGAATCTCTAAAATGTGGCAAATTAAACCACCGAACCGCACAGCAAAGATTTCAGCGAACCTTGTTGCAAACAAAATAGTAGACAACGGCAGAGCGCCCGGAGACAAAACATTCCAACCTAAGGTTAAGGAACAGCTCCACACAACACAAAGGACTGTCCAAACTGATCTACCCTGGTTGCTCCGTTCACTGAAACAGAGGTGACTTCAGCCGTTTAAACGTTAAAACAGCCGGTAAGGCTGCTGGGTATGATGGCATGTTGCCTGGATTATGCGGTGTTCACACGAGGAGATATAAGGCCAGACGATTTCGCTTGCATAAAAAAAATATCGCTCGGTCGCCCATTGATCGTCTGATGTGTTCACACGAGCCCACCGGCATACATTCAATCTGTCAGGTGCGCTGATAGTTTTAAAAATGGCGGACGTCGAGGTAGAAGTCACGCAGTAATTGGGGTTAGTTGATAATATTGTTTTAGACGATATAAGGAGACTCCTAAATCCTAATTAAGGAAAAATCAAAACAACGCAGATATTAGGTGCGGAATTGGATTCTAAGGAGAAATAAATTTAAAGCAGTGCTGTCAACTGTCAAGAAACAGAACATACGGACGCCCCGCAGATCTGCGCATGCGTGCATCGTTCCACCAGATACAAAAGTTGAAGGGCGTTCAACTTGAGGCGATATCTCTTTCAACCATTTTTATCGCTTCAGATTTCAAATTCAAATATTTTCATTAAGGAAATAAAAAACATTAAAAAAAATAGATTCACAATAACAAATTTATAAATTTTTTTTAATATATTTTTTTTTACTCCCAAAATTGAGCAGAGCTCGTGCTTTGGGGGCATTTATCGACAATCTATTCACACGGTTCAATTGGCTGGCGATATTTTAGTGTCCTGGCGATATTCGCCTCGTCTGATCACCGCATTACGGGCCTTATTTATTATTATTATTTTTTATTTGGTTCAACGGCCAACCGGCCTTTTACAATTTATATTTTAATATAGAGTGGTAGTGCACATTAGTACAAGGATAAAAAAAACTCACAATTAACATAATAATAATATAACACTTTTCTATACAAAGGTGTCGGTATTGCCGGCGGAACTTATTATTTGAGGTAATTTTTTCCAGTCAACCGGTACCGTCCAATTTGAGACAGGCCAACCCCAGGTAGAATTTTCAAGTGAAAAAACACTTACGAAAACTCTGACCCGGATGACTTCGGATCTGAAGTCCACGCCAGTACAACTAGGCTACCGAAGACAATTATTAACATAATAATGACTAATAAGAATACGCTGCGAATATCCTTGCCGCGGGCCACCTGCCGAAAGAATTTAAAACATCTAAAGTGCTGGTCTTGTAGAAGACTGAAAAATTTCCGCAAGACCGTCTGCTACAAGTTGCTTTAACATCTCATTCTCAACGTCTTCTTTTTGTTGTGTCTAAATACTACAAATTATGGGTATGGTATATATTAATTATCAAAGTTCTGAATTTTTTGTTTTATTTTTTTTTATATATATTTTTACTATTCTATTCTATTCAACAGATTAGAGCCCATCATAAATCACATTTTTTTCATATAAATAATATACCTACTTCAGTTTTTACGTAAAGGAGCAATAGCAGAGCAGGATTTCAGACTATACTCTATAAAATGACGATTCCGTCTTTTTCTTTCAAAGACTTATTTATTTTATGAAATAACCAATTCAATCATAATACACGGGTTTTAAAAACAACAATTTCGTCACCAACACTCCCGAATTAAAAACGAGAACCATACATTCACACTTTACCACTACTAATAACCACGACACCTAACAAGTCTCTACTTGCAATATAAATTCAAATTACGTATCATAGTAGGTTTAACGTATTCCAATAAATCCAAAGATGTACTCGAGAACTTGAAATGTACTCAAGTACCTTTAACCCTTTATAGGGCAAAATATAAAGGATTTAATAAAAGGGTATTTTTTTATTTTTTTTCGTACAATCAAGGGTAGAAAATATTATGGTAACTTATTTTTCATTTTTTTCCCTCTTCTTCTTCATCTTTTTGGGTGGTACATTATTGTACCACTGCCCTATAACGTAAACTGCAAACACGCCGTGTTCACTGGTACACATTTGTACCACTTTTGAAATAGTACTATAAAATATTGAAAAGTGTGTTTCATGTTTAATATTATTTTATTTTAAAAACCAATAAACTAAATAACTGATGAAAAAACACCAAAATAATAAAAATAAATCCTAGAAATTTAAAAAATACATATATATTATAAGAATAAACAGACGTAAGATTTTTCATCTCAAGTAAGCCGATGAAAGCCTTCAGTTCTTCAATATTTGTGTCCAGGGTTTGTCCGTTTTGGGATGCATATAAATTACTCTGATTGACTAGATGTTCCCAAATGTCAGCCATAAAAAGGAGGAAAAATATTTGAGAAATTCAGAGGGTTCTCAAATTTTCTTGACATACATATGGCTGATTGAATTTAAAATCCAGGCTCACTTGGTCCATTTGTAAGCAGACGGCATACTATTGTCTCCTTCAGATAATAATATGACCACTCGTCGCCTGCCTTTTTGTAAAAGGATTGTAGTCTGGATCAACTATCCGATGAAAAATCTCAAATAGAAACTTATAATGTAGATTAGCGAAGATTAGCCTTGCTACAACCTCTTGGTTTACAAGTTGTATCATCTTCGGCATCCTCATCACCACCAATATCAGAATCATGAGCTGGGCCTCTAATATCATCGCCATATATTCCATAATATCATCATTACATGGATAAGCCTACCTACCTACCTACTTAAAATCAAAATTTCATGTTTCAGCTGTTATATCATCTTTTGGCTAATGTTTAATTCATTGTTTTATGTGAGATAATAATATTTAGTATTTTCTTTATAAATTTAAACGTTTAAAAATATTGATAATATGTATATTGGTAGTTTTTAGAGAAAAGTTAAAATGCAATCAATCGGAGGTTAAATGACTTTTCAAACTTTATTTGAAACTATCTTAGTACTGTATATATATATGTACAAAATAATTGAAAAATATTATCAACTATAGTCCTATAAACATGTAATTTATCGTTTTTTAAATTTAAATTCACACATTTTCACAAAATTTCCATAATCATCTTCACTTTCGTAAAACCGGGCAAAAAACGTGTCCTGAGTGGCCGGTGGTACAAATATGTACCACAAAATTTTTGACCTTCTATTATTCTTCCAACAAAACTTTTGAAGATTTACAAGAGATGTCAGTGCTTGTAGCATTTCTTTACGAATTCATTTATTAAATGCGGTACATCGATAAACCATAATATTTCAGAGCTATGTAGATTTTTTCAAAGTGGTACAATAGTGTACCAGTGCCCTATAAAGGGTTAATGTACTCGAGTACCTTTGATGTACTCGAATACTTTGAATGTACTCGAGTACATTCTAAAGTACTCGAGTACATTCGAAGTACTCGAGTACATTTTAGGCTCAAAAACGTACCGAATACAAGTACAAGTACAGGTTTTAGAAATGTACTCGTGGACTGAGTACTGAGTACACCAAAAGTACTCAGAGTACAATCTACGAGTACTTGTACTCGAGTACCGCCCAGCTCTGATACCTAGTGGAGAGTTGCTATAATACGGCAATTATTAATAACAAGTATCCGCTAGAGGTGGGACTAACGGCTTAAATTCAATTTCGTTAATTGAAAATAACGTATATATTAAAAGCTTAAAGCTTTTTTTATTTTACAAACCTAGACACAACCGAGTGCAAGTAATAACTTGACAAAATGAGCGTCATACAATTTTTTATTTTTTTATGTAAGTCTACTGAAATTTAATTTTACCTTTTACCCTTTGCACAAATGCGAGCAATGGTTTGACAGTTTTTTTATCATTTGCAAAATTTATCCAATTATTCTAAAAACTAATTTATTATTGTACAAAGCTGCACCAGACATAGCAATTATACAAAAGTTGCAACAGACATAGTAATTACTTTTCTAACTACCTGACAAAATGACATATTATTGTCTATTGTTCCGCTTTACCCACTGTGAAATATGCATGGATTGCATTCAACCTCGGCGGGCAAAGTTGACCATAAACTGTCGTCAAGAAAGCAGAGAAAACAAATTTCTACGCAACTGGTACAAACCAACACCACCTATATTATAAGGCCTTAGTGCTGCGTCACATCATGAGGCCCACCGTTCGCTTGCCTATATCTGTATGTACTTACCTGTACACTATAATATCTGTCTACACGCCGGCGGCCTGGTGACGCGAGAGGCCAAAATGGCCGCCAGCACTATATAAGGTAATCTTATATAGGTGGTGTTGGTACAAACAGTATTATCATTGCTATTCAAATGTATATTGAGATCAGTGGCGGATTATCCTTTAGGCGGACTAGGCGGCCGCCTAGGGGCGCCAGTGTCGAAGGAGCGCCGCGCAACCCGTGCTTGTTGCGTGTGAAGCAAATAGCATAAGATTGAAATTGGAGCTATTAGAAAGGGCTTTTATGACCGAGTTTTGGGGTTTCATTTTGTGCGTTTCGACTTGGTTTCGACTGTTATAACTAACTGCAGCAGCGATGAAGGGACCTGGAAGCTAAGTCGAAATAAATAACGTTAAACGTGAAAACTGTTAACGTTCCAAGCGTTAAAGTTAACCAAATTGAAAATGGTTTCCAAACCAAAAAAAAATGTGTTTCGTCTTCGATATAACAGCAGCGTCGTAATGTCTCCATAGATTTCGAGGTAACGTTTAACGTTAATTTTGAATAACTGTCAGAATTATTTTTTTGACTCGGAATTTGGAACAACATTGTTTAACGCACGTTGATCAACAGTTTTTACGTTATCTCTATGGAAATAACAACAAATTGTTAACGTTGGAGCTGTCGTTAATATTTCGACTTGGCCTCCTTTTCTTGTCTAAAGAGAGTGAAAAACTACCTTCAGATAACCGATTTAATCGCTTGCAATGCTTAACATCGAATCAAAGTTAGTGGTTTCTTTGGTTTATGATGATATCGTTAACTGTTTCGCAAGACAGAAACGTAGACGGCGAGATTTTTAAAATGTGTACATAATAAATACTAACCTCCTTGAAACGTTTTTTATTTATACAAAAATTTGAGTTTTGTTTCAAATTTCATTGTTGCAAAATCGCCCATACATATAGTACCTACTCCTCAACTATTGTGCTCAGAGGGGCGTCAAGCGCACTTTGCCTAGAGCGCTGTTGACCGTTAATCCGCCACTGATTGCGATATTTTATCTATGATCCAATTCCAAACTCCCTTTACGCCCCACTTAGGGGTATAGGGAGGCAACAAGAGCTCTCCATTGCGCTCGATGTTGCACAATGTTTATGACCTCCTGCCACACCATGTCCAAATTCCTCAGCTCTGCATCGAAGCAGCGGAACACAGTATGGGAGGGTCTTCCTCGTCTTCGGGACCCTGATGGAAGGAAGAACAGCGCTCTCCTCGGCCAACTGTCATTCGGCATCCTTTACACATGTCCCAGCCAAGTCCATCTCCTCTTTTACCATTATCCCCATAATGGTAAAAGTGATGGGCTCACGCTGGGTGCGCCGGTGTATAGCGTCTTTCGTGATGCGGTGGTACCATCTTACGCCCAGAATTCTCCTGAGGCTTGGTCAGGTGCCAGGACTATGATGTCTATGATAAAAGAGATTAAGTATTTTTTTCTTATTGTTTCAGATGTTACGGTTCCTCCCCCAGTTGATAACCTTTTATGGTTTGCTCTTCCTTTCAACTGCAGCACCAACTGTCAACAACAACCAACTGTCAGATAATGATCACCTAGGTCTCAATAGATATGACCTTCCAGACTTCTCGTCAACTTCTTCGGATGTGGATATAGAAAAAACCGTCAGTCAAGTTGAACAAATTTTGAAACTAAATCCAAACTTACCAAGATTGTCTAAAGAAGATATTCTTACCTTATTGAATAATATAACCAGCGAAGATAATTTAAAAGCTAATAAAGAAGCAGAAAGTATTGTCAACCCTGAAATTGAAAAAGGTCGTACAGATTCAAATAAAAACAATAAACAAATGACAATGGTGGTATTACCGTATAAACCTGAAGATACTTCTAACGGGGATGTTACCGAATTGTTCACAAAAGCACCCAAAATTAGATTCGAACCACCCAAAGAATCAAAGCCTATAGTAGTGCCCGATATAGACGAAGAAGATGATGAAAATGAAGAAAATGATAAAACACATCCGTTTAAAAATCATAAATATTCCAACGAAAACACAAAAACATCAAACATTAAAAACAAACCCGATAATTTCTGGAAGAATCAAGCACAGAAAGTAATGGAAGATCTAGAGAAACAAAACGAACCCAACAAGATCGTTCTAGATATTCCTTTCAAAAAAATGCCAAATGTGGATATTCCGTCAGACTTTGATAAAAATAACGATTTTCCAAATGATTTTGAACCGGTCGATTTTGAATCTATAAACAAGTTGCTGAACGAAAACAAAGATGGGCCAACAGCAATTGGATATAGTGGAGCATTTAAACCATTAGCACTCACTGAGTTCCAAAGTCTTCCTGAACCAGTTACTAATTTCGAGTTGATTCTACCAAAAGAAGACAATTCAGAAACCTTGATAGCAAATCCATCGTCATCTTTTATAAATGACAAATTGGCATCACAAAATTTATATGCACCTAGCGATATATCTGTGGAGGATTATAATGGTGGAGAGAAAAAATTAGACTATTCCATATCTCCAAAAGTTGATTCCGCGGCATATATGTCATTCAAGCCATTGCCTACTAAGGAATCATCAAACGGAGCGAATAAAGAACTCGATCTTGATAAAATTTTACAGGAATACGGCATTTATGATTATATAGACAAATCTTACTTACCAGTGAATAGTAATGAATCATCCAGTGAAATCGGAAAAGATGCTGCTTCAAATACAGATTATATTGAAACTGATATGCTTCCGGCTAGCATGGCTAGTATGTTAACAGACATGGGCTTAACCAAGAAGAAAGGAAGAAAAATGGATGAAAAAAAGAACGAAGATAGTTATGCCGTTGAAGCACCTTCTCCAATTGATACTAAATATGGCATTAATCCTATGGATGATGAAGAGATGAAAGATCTTTATGAATCATTAAATATGATAAAAAGAGAAATGGATGAAAAATCAACTGAGGCAGAAGTTAAAGAAATAAAAAAAGACGATGTAAAAGAAAGTACTAGTGATAAAGAAGAGATTTCTGACACTGAAAAACTTAACTCCGAAGATGACTCAAAAGAGTCCGACAAGGGGCCATCATTAGCTGCCTTAGAAGAATCTTTCGGCGCTAGTCCAGCTGATAAAGACCCATCGGAAGCGATTCTTCCGCCACCAAGAAGAAATGGATTTTATTACATGGTCGATTGGAACTCCTTTTTCCAAGTGGACGGATCGAATGGCAAATCGGTTAATATAAGATTTGAGCCGAAATTAGGAGATCCTCAAATGTTCATTTTTGGCAAAAAGAATTAAAGTGACTGATGTGCAGTAGTGTTAGATTAACTGGTGACTTCCTAGTCTTAATATAAAATTGTTCAAAGTCTTGAACATGAGTAACGAAGGTTTTGTTCTTGTGAATTGTATAGATCCTTATGCCATATTATTAATTATTAGAGTTTTCTTCTTCAAAATATATGGGTATTGAGGATGAAAAAAAGAGTATAATGTTTGAAATAGGTGAAATAGACAACTGCATCTGAGGAAAAAACGGCAGGTTTTCGTAAACCGGTAAATCGTTCTCAATAACAATGATATCGCTGATGAGAGAAAGAACAGCTCTTCTTTTCTAACTGTCATTGATTGATTGATTGTGGGGAGATCATCACAACTGCGCAGGGTCGAGTACAGTGGAGAGCTCTTATGGCCTCCCTATGCCCCCAAACGGAGTCCCAAAGGGAATATAAAAATACTTGTGTACAATTCTATGGTCAAAACGAAGATATTTGATGTACCGAATATATTATTATATGAAGTGTTTCGGATTATTGATTAATTAGAAGGGTCGAGTCTATAAACCTATTAGAGTTAAAAACAGAACCACTCCTACTTAGTTTTAAAATGACCATATTATACTTCTCCAGGAGCCCGATTCACGGAAAAGTTTAAGTCTAAGTTCGAATGAAGTTCGATTCAAACTTTTGTGAATAGGGCTGCTGGTAATAATTATTGTAGGCGGCGACTATCTACAGTCTATGTACCTATTCACGGAGGGTTTGAATCGAACTTCGTTCGAACTTCGAACTAAACTTACACTTAAACTTTTCCGTGAATCGGGCTGCAGTTTAAAGTTGTTATTGTATAATACCTATACTAGCTGATATCCAACGATTTGTGTCCACAAAAGAAATACATTTTATCGTATTTTGTTAAATAATGCGAATGACATTTTCTGTTGTCTTTTGCTTTATTAAGTGTCTGTCAAAGGCAACTTTTAACACAAATAATTACAGCTCCAGAGATAAAATTAGTCAAATTTGACAAAAAAGTCATTTAATGACTTCTCAGTTTAGTTTTAATATCAGTAGTAAGTACAGATTAAAAATAATGAAATAATCGTTTAATATACGTACTTAGTCTTGTATTTAACAATATTTTTTTAATTCGACTTCTATCCGTCATGTAAAACAAGTAAATGTCCTGAAAAATATCGTGCAACCATTATTTGTAAGGTTTTTAACGAATTAAGTAGCAAAACCTATTAGACAAATAGATGAAATTGTATAGGTATTGATAAGTGTGAATTTTGTAAATAAATTATGTTTAATAATATTGATGTTTTATCATGACAAAATATTATATTGTATATAGATTGCAATAAATTTTATTTTTAAACAAATGTTATTGTTTTTTTTTATACCAAACTAGGTAAGAAAGTGTCTTTTTTTTTAACCAACACGCCGTGTCCCGTAAGGGGTAGGCAGAGAGAACGGACCTCCATTCTTTTCTACCCAAGCATACTTCTTTCGCTTAATCCACCGACATAACATTTCTCATACACCCAGTGGCGTAACTAGGGGGGGGCGGGGGGGGCGGTCCGCCCCGGGCGGCACTTTTCAGGGGGCGGCAAAATGAGCCGACAAATAAAAAAAAATTTGGTAAAAAACACAAAACTGAAATAGTATAGGTACGAGAATTTGTGAAGGAAAAATAAATGAGAAAAAAAATCGGGTCTTAGAGTTTGTGAAGGGAAAATAAATGAGAAAAAAAAATCACTAAAATTCTTAAAATTGATAAAATATTTTTTTTCCCTTTTAACCTGTCTCAGCGTAAGCTAGTACAAAAAAGTGTACACCGGAGTGAGTTAATTCAAGTTCCTTTTTTTCTTCTTTAAGTAATTTCGGTTTAAGGTCTTAAAAAAAAAACTTTTGCGGTGATTCCGCAGGTAGAAAAATCTGTGTCAGAAGTAAGCTCTATCCCATTATCCAAAAATTGAATTTTTGTACTATATTGTAGTGTTGTAAGTATCTATATATTAATAGGTGAAGGGAAAACTTTGTGCCCCTTTTTACGAACATTGAGCGGACGGAGGAGTATGAAATTTCGCACACTTACAGTTTTTATAGAGAAGGGGTGGCAACTGCTAATATTTTTTTTAAAATCGTACATAAAAATAGATTAAATCAATAAAAAAAACTCTACGCACACTATTGTAATAGGTAGGTATATTATAGTTTAAATTAATTATGGTCGAATTTCCACCAATGAACTGAACCACTAGTTATAAAAAATATGCGAACTTTTTTATTTTGATTTTTTTTCCATTTATATAGGGGGGTGGGGCGCCAAACTTTATTAGGTAGGTGGGGGGGGGGGGGGGGGGGGCGCCAAATGTTAATCCCGCCCCGGGCGGCGAAAACCCACGTTACGCCACTGCATACACCCTCTCCTATTTCTCTTACTTCTTACATAGCTGGTAGGAGTCATGCATAGTTCCTGTATGTCTACCATTCCTTGCTTTAGATACTTATTGCGCGGCGCGATGTTACGTATTTTTTTCATTCGTTTATACAGTTTGTTTCGTTAGCATCGTATCAGACACTAGTAAACTAATAAACTTTTTGAATTAAAGTAAGATGCCATGGTCGATCAAAAATTTTCGGTTATAGTAAAGGGCATGATAAAGGGTCATTCGTTTGTAAGATATAATATTTAATGTAATTATTGAATACAGAATTATAAATTCCCGTAATTCTTCTGCACTTATTCAATACTCTTTCTCTCACAGATATGTAGGCAATGTTCCAAAATAAAACTGCGACAGACGCCGTTGATTGGAGCACTAGAGATTTTACAAAAATATCTTACATAATAATTGGGTAAATTTTTGAGTTTAATATAGCCTATTAATCTAACAACATATACAATAACTTAACAGGTTTTATTTTAAAGCTACGCAACTGTAGTAGAGGTATTGTTTTTTTTATTAAAAACTTACAACCCGTCGATAATTGCATATTACATAATATAATAAATTATTAGCTAGGTAAATTGAATTCAGATTTTTAATGTCATAAACTATGAATAATTCATCTAATAAGTCAATTTTATTATATTCTGGGTTAGTTCGAAGTTCGACGAGCGGGTCTGCTAGTCATACATAGTTCGTATCTTGTTTGTGATGGTGACATGGCCTTCCTTGAGGACGGAATCGATGTGTTCGATCCACGTCATTCTCGGTCGGCCACGCTTTCTTACACCTTTCCTTTCAGCCATATGAATTCTCTTTGTCATTCTGTCTGCATCCATTCTTTCCACATGCCCAAACCATCTCAACTTATTACCTTTCATCTTTGTCACAACACTTACTTCCATACCACAGGTAAGAAAGTGATAAAGAAAAATAAGAAAAAAATTCGAACACTTCGTCAGTTTAATTGGTATGAGAGACCCAATCTTATGTTTTGAGATAAAACAGCCTGTTAAGAGATAGAGATTTATTTTTTTCAGAAAATTACCAATAAATAAAATTATTGCCGATGTTTGACATTTCAAAAAAGGCGGCAAAAGTTATGTTGCCAGTATTCCAATATTTTATTTTACTATACTCAATTCACTCTGGCAACACAGCTTTTCAATTGTCAAATATTTCAATTTTCAATGACATTTGTATTATTTACAAAACCGATTGCATTGCAGCCGGCTTGATAAGCGGTGTTTCCTGTCGAACAGACACGAATTAGTATTATAATTAGATCCTATTTGCGCTAAAATATGTAATTATACTGTACACCTCATCTATTTATAAAAAAACCACGTATGTGGAAAGAATGCGTGTTTGTAAAAACAGCTTTGTACACAATTTGTACAGCGGTTTGATATTTTTTGTTTACGTGTGATTTTTCACAATATACAATACAGAGTAGCGAATTAGTCACGTAGATAGTGGAGCTATAATCAAATAAGATAAGGATAAAACGTTTCGGCTTCGGTTTAACTTTCACAGTCGTTTCACAGTTCTCAATTGGGTGTATTGTGTGATTTCTCAGATTTTTTTTTCAATTATGTCTGGAGAGAGTAAAAATTTGAATCGGAAAGTGGCATTGATTACTGGAATCACTGGACAAGTAAGTTTTTACGATAAAATATTACCACAATTATTTTACAATTATAATATAAGTAGTGACAAATTGTGTGATAAATTAATTTTGACATTATGTCAAACATCTTTCAGTGAAATTATTTTAACAAATTATTGTTAATTTTGTGGGTGGTGCACTAAGAGTACTAAGACCCATTATTATAAGATATAACAATTCTCACTACGTGCATAACACAGTCCTGTAACCGTCAATGAGTATAGATGTGAAACAAATAGATTTAGACAAAAAGAAGAATGTAGTATAAATACAGTAGAGACGAGAGTTCTATGAATATTGTATGAGAAATGTTCTGTCGGTGGAAGATAAGAATGAATAATTGTGCTTGTATAGAAAATAGTGGAGGTTTGTTTTCCCTGGAAAAAAAGGATTATTACAATTATATTGTATCGGCCTAGATATTCGATGACGCTTTTACCTTTCTATGCTAAGCTCTGCTTATTCTTAAAATTAAACAAATTAACTTCTCTTAACAGTTCCTCCACCTCTATAGTGGTCTACCTGAGAGCCGACTTCCACGGGGTCGGCCATGCAATGCCATCTGGGGAAGTCTGAGTAGGTTCATTCTCGTCAAATGAGCATACCAGAAACTTCTTCCTTGCTTCCCCTATTTTTTTTTATTTGTGTTCACTCGAAGTGAACACAAATACACTTTTGACATCTTTCACACTAAGCAAAGGCATGTGTTGTGAAAGCGGAAATGGTCGGCACGGCCGGGATTCGAACCTATGACCTCCAATACGCTGTGTGCATGAAAGCCGCCGATTGATACCACTGGATTACCAACCACCTCGTTGTCCGTCCTATGTTTTTGACCTTGCATGTATCCCTAACCCTGGTATTTCTAACTATCTCTGAGGGTCTTTCCGGCTATGCTGCTGAGAAATTTCTTTTTTGATCGCAGTGGTATCAGCCCTGGACTCAATCCCGTACGTCATGTTGGGTCTGACACAAATTTTGTGAATGTTTATATTGCTACTAGTTCTCATATCAGGGTTTGTCCAAACAGAGTTTTGGAGGCACCCTGTGACTGTGTCAGCTTTGTATATTTGTTCAATGTTATTTGTGCATTGTTCACCGCAAAGAATTACTCTGTAATGGTGAGCAATGCTTAATTTTGACACAAAATAAATAAATAAATAAATAAAAAAATAATAATGTTACACTCACTACATTATCATTATTATTTTTTTGAAATTACGAACAGGATGGATCTTACCTCGCGGAGTTTCTGTTGGATAAAGGCTACGAAGTCCACGGCATCATAAGACGCTCCAGCACATTCAACACAGGGCGCATACAGCATCTGTACGAGGACCCAGCGTCCCACAGACAAGGGAGAATGAAACTGCATTACGGCGATATGACAGACGGAAGTTGTCTTGTTTCGATTGTTGCTTCCGTAAGTCTATGATGTCACTATTAATTATTATAGAACTCCTCTCTATATATTTTACTGAACGAGCAGTAACTACTTGCACATGTACACAACGTTCTAAGTTTGTCTAGATTCTTGTTTTAAGGAATAGATCGTAATGAATATATCAACTGATGACTGACTAATACAGTTTGATTTTTAAATGGTATGAATAAACCACTATGGACTTATGACCGTCTTCTACTGTTATTTTGAAGACTGGCTTAAATGTTAACGTAAAGTGATCACACTAAGCCAGTTTTCAAAATAACAGTAGAAGACGGTCATTGCATATGAGAGATGTTAACTCTGAAGCAATGATTTGCATTGATCTTTTATATAAAGTAATTTTTGAGAAAACAACTTATTAAGTAAGGAACTATTTTGGGTGGAAGGGTTACTATGATTTTTTTGCTCCGGGTGCACCCTTACTTCGCAGCGACTTTGCTACAGAATTCATCATGTACATTTCAAGTTCTATACTTTATTTCTGGAGGGAATAACCAAAAAAAGTATACAAATTTGACACTTTTTTTGCATAATTTAAAAACGGCTATACTAACAACCTTTATTATTGCATGAAAGTGCAAATAACTGCCTTTAATTGCGCAAAAACAATTCAAATTAACGTTTTTTGTCATTCTCCCCAGAAGAAAATAAGCACAACCGACTAAGAAACGTTATACTTATGACGGTTATGAATCGTAAGACATTATCAACCTTATTTTTCATAACACAAACTTCAAGTTTACAGTACGCCCAATTCAATTTTTTTTTTTTTTATTAATTTATTTATTTCAAGTACTAACTTTCACCACTAACTAAAATAAGAACATTCCAATTTTAAAATAAAAATAAAAACAAGAAATATTTTAAATAATAATAAGAACGTTAGTAATTAGACTAATATTCAAATTAGTTCATTTTAATTCATGTGAACTTAATTCTTAAATTTTGGAACGTTCTTATTTTAGTTCGAACCAAACTAATAATAGGGGTAGTGTCAAATTTGTTCACATTAGTTCAACCCTGATAAATTTTTTTGGAATATTATCTGAAAATAACTGATTTTTCCGTAAAATTTACAGGTTCGTCCGACCGAAGTTTATAACTTGGCAGCTCAGAGTCACGTCAAAGTATCGTTTGAATTGGGAGAGTACACGGCGCAAGTGGACGGCCTGGGAACTTTGAGACTTCTGGATGCTCTCCGAGCGACAGGTGTGAAGGCTAAATTCTATCAAGCATCCACTTCGGAACTATATGGCAGTGCCCCAGCTCCACAATCGGAAACTACGCCATTTCATCCAAGATCACCCTATGGTAAGTTATAGTTGACAAACTTATTTTAACATAATATATACCGCCGGCTATACTGACACCTTTGTATAGAAAAGTGTAAATTTATTTATTTATATTCCTTTTGTGACCCACTAAGAGACATAGCTCCCTCAGCTCTGCAAATATCGCTGAAAGATCGGAGCATGGTACGAGAGGGTCTTCTTGATTGTGTAAAAATTATCATAATTTTATTATTAAAAGCTCTCACCTTTCGAAGCAGCTGTAGAAGATGGTCATAAGCCCTTAGTGGTTCAAATTTGTAAAAAAAAAAATCACCTTTTAAAATGGAATTCTAACTGGTTTAAAGATTGCATCAAGTGGTTGGTTCTATGTGTAAGATTTAGTTCCGATAAACGTTGCATGAGACCATAAATATTTGGAACGTTACGTAAAGAATTTGTATACAATTTAATATTCTTATCTGAAATTATTTCATATCTATAACCGTATCTGAAATCGATATAATTTTATTACCTCTCCATAACAATTTTCAATCGTATATGTTTGCAGCATGCGCCAAAATGTTTGGCTACTGGATCGTGGTGAACTACAGAGAAGCGTACAACATGTTTGCTTCCAACGGGATTCTCTTCAACCACGAATCGCCCAGGAGAGGGGAGAGTTTTGTGACCAGGAAGATAACCAGAGGTGTGGCTAAGATCAGTCTAGGGTTGCTGACGCATTTGGAGCTGGGCAATTTGGACAGTAGGAGAGATTGGGGACATGCTAAGGACTATATCGAAGTAAATATTTTCTTTTATTACAAACTAGCTGATCCATTGAACTTCGTCCCGCCTTAAAGTCAATAAAATATTACTGGCTAACATAACATACCTACATGACATTGTGAAAAAATCAAAAGTGATGTGGTTATAATATACAATATCGGTATTACCGCCATCTGTGGAAACATAGGGAAAACATTGATCTATAGAATATTTCTACCAAAAAAAATCTATCTTCCACACATCTACCTGTTTCCCCAACAGATGACGATCCACACTAACATTAATATTATATTTTATATCATTTCTTATTAATTTATTCAACTTTTTATTAGTTATTCTGTTATCCGGAGCGTAGAAGAATCCAATAAATCAGACATGGGAAGAATCTGTTCAGCCGATCTCGAGTTATAAGTGTTCGCACTAACCCGACTTTCATTTATAATAGAGATACACTTTCACATAAAGCAAAGCTTGTGGTTGAATTCGAAACCACACTGTATATACGAAAGAAAGATAGACAGGTTGATCTCGAGTTATAAGTGTTTGCACTAACCCAACTTTCTTTTATATTAGAGATATGAACAAAAGAAGAGAAATAAAAATAGACAAGCAGATGAAATAACAAACAAAAGCAAAATAAACATGTCAGATAATATTATGTAAATATTTAAAATGTGTCTTTTCTTAGTTAACTTGACTGTTGTTATCACGAAGAATAAATACCTATTGTTTTCAGGCCATGTGGATAATGTTACAACAGGAAAAACCTGGTGATTACGTGATTGCAACAGGAGAAACGAGATCTGTCAGAGAATTTGTCGAGGCAGCCTTCAAGTATGTGGGCATCGCTGTCAAGTGGGAGGGCAAAGGTGAACAAGAGGTTGGCGTTGATGCCACGAATGGGAAAATTCTAGTCAAAGTTAATTCTAAATATTTTAGACCCACAGAAGTGGTAAGTTGATGAGGATTTTTCTTTTTTTTGTATCTTCGGTGAAGTCACTACGAATGAAATATGTATATTGGAAAATCTGTAAGGAACCCACTGTCCCTTAGCAGGAATAATTTATGCAAAATTACAAGATCCCTAACGGGGCACTGTAGGTTGAATAAGCACACATGCACCATAGGGATCCTAGACTGGCATGTGCACGGAATCACTTGAGACCCCAATGCACCTCCTGTGTGAGTGCCTACCAATGATGTAATAACAGATGCGGAAACCTGGGCAAATTCCTAATGTGGCCAAATGAAAATAAAGAGATGAACGCCAATAAAATCCTCCGATTTTTCCAGGAGGCTGGACTGAGAGACGAACTCGGAATAGTTCCATAATACGTTCAGACTTGCGAATCATACCACCAACTATTCCTTCTATGCGCGCATGCAGAGGATTCTTAGTGGGGGCAACGACCTCGGCGAAATAGATATATTTGCTACAAGTTGTTAAAATGTTAAAGGATCAGAGCAGCCAGGCACCTTGTGTTTTCTACAATGTTCATCTTCAATGATGTTGTGATGCGATGATGTTTCCTCCTATCATATTGATATTGGCCCCATGTTACAATATTGCATTCGTTGAATTTGTATGTGTTTATGTATTTCTCACTGTTTGTTTTGTGTCTCTTGTTTGTGTTAGATTTATTTTCTTTTGGTGTTTGCTTCTTGGCATCACCTATTTTTGTATTTTTTTTAATGTTTTGAAAGTGTTTGTAAAAGCAACTTCTGGTTGCGTAGACAATAAATAATGGGACTCAGTGACGCAACCTTCTAGGAGGCAGCAGGCCTAGTAAATAGAGCTCCATTTTTATATATAGTTATTATTTATTCTAATATAAGAAAATATATGCAATTTTATAACTTTCAGACAAAAAAATATTTATATGCAAATTAAAATTAAAACTAAAGGAATTGTATGATAGTGAAAAGTATTACATCCCAACATATTAACCAATACGAGATCTTAATTCTAAGAAATAATTAGCAAGTTGTTTTATGGTATGGGCCCGTAACAGAGGATTCTATTAAATAAATGTGTATTTTTTTTCAGGACTTATTGTTAGGTGACGCGTCGAAGGCGAAGAAAGAATTTGGGTGGAGTCCCAAGACATCGTTTGATGATCTCGTCAAGGATATGATGGACTCCGATCTTGCACTGATGAAGAAGAATCCACAAGCGTAATTTTTACGTCAAAATCGTTTTTTGTAAATAATTAATATATGTTTATTTGTTACATTGTGTTTTTATATATCTTTTTGCCTTTGGACATGTTGCGTTTGTGAGCTATCAGTGGAACAAGTTAAGTTTTAATGAAAAGATAACAATGTATTGAATGCTGTGTTTTTCAGTACAGTAGTAGGCGCTGGTTATTGTGATCACTGGTTAATAGAATCAGCCGCTTTCAAAAGTCCAAGTCCCGATTGAAAATGAAGAATTTTATACAAATTTTATCGGATAATAAAATCACATTTACGGTTAATAAAATCAATTGTTATGTAAAAAATTTACAACACTTTCTTATATTTTTGCCACTGTCGTGCACGTTTTCTTGTATATTTTTTTTTCAATCTCGACTCAATAGACAAATTGCACATTAGAAAAGAATTATAGCTAATAGTTAAGGTCAGTTTTGAATTGTTTCCATCCGTGCATCGAACCCTGGAACAGGCAAAAATACAAAAGACCGAGTAACGGTGGGCAATTTTAAAATGCAATGCGCTATGACTATTTGATTACATTTTAGTTTTTGGAAAGAGCAAATCTCTCAGATGTTTTAAAGGCGTGAAACACTAATTGCTAGTGATGTAGGTACATTTTTTACACAAATGCTTGAATGATGTCGCAGATTTTCGAAAACCATCGGAGACAATGGGACAGACTCTTTTTTATCTCGAATTCTTGTAGATTTTTTTGTCATAAAAACCTTTTTAATATAATGCCTAGGTAGGTATATAATGTTTGTGTGAAATATATGCAGGGATGTACTATGTACTTATATGCTAAATGGCCGCCGATTATTAGAATCGCCGGTTAATAGAATCAAAACACACTGGGACAAACGTAATCCCAATATCCGGCGCCTACAAGTTTTGTTTATCATGCCCATTGAACAAATAGGAAAAAATATAGAATAACTAGCTTTCTCAACGGATGTTGTCTTGTCTTTTCTATGAATATTGAATTCCGATTCATTTAATGATAAATTTATTATCTATTTAACCAATATAATACCGACTGATGCATCTGTTTTAAACTATGTTTACAGAGCACATTCTAAGGCTGTATTTAAAACAAACGAACATAAAGCCCGAGCTATAAGTAGAGTTTATCTCTGTGGTAAAATAATACCATAACGTCTCAAAAACACGATATTTTGGAAATGTTATGGTATTATTTTACCAAGAGATATTTTCTTGATCATTGATATGGACACTAATCAGTCATCGCCCATTAATTAGTTCTGGTTCATTGTTATTTCCATGGTGTCCAATATCCACCATAAAAGAAAATATCCTCTATTTCAAGATTCGGCTCTATTTTCAATTGGTGTAAACGCACACTTACAATCGCACCAACTGTCAATATTTGACAGGTGTCAAACGCCAATTTAAATTCAGAAATAGAAAAGTTTATACTATCAAAAGCACTAAGGTTACCTACGTTGACAAAATCCTGCGCTTCCTCCTGGAGGCCGGGTTGAGCGATGAACTCTAGATACAGAGCCAGTCACAAAAGTTCCATTATGGGACGCAGTGACGGCGGCCTCCATGGAGGCTGCAGGCTAGTATTCAAATAATAATACCTACGTTAAATATTACGCGCAACTTACTAATTTTTTTCTTTCGTACGAACCTTCTGACAATAGTTAACACAATAAAAAAAGAATTAGCGATATTAGTCTAGCCGTTCACGCATGATGCGATGACAGAGAAATAGGGCTCCATTTTTATATGTACTAATGGTCAGCCAGTGCTCGAAATTCGACCATAACTAATTTAGATTATAAGTTTGACCATTATTAAGATTCCTTTGTCAAAGACTGAGCGGGCGCTATTTACAATTTTCTTTCAAAAATAATGACATGGATACGTCAAATTTTAAATATTGATATGTTCAAAGTTTTTTCTATGGTTATTAAATACAAAAAAAAATCTAATCTCAATTTGACCACATATAAACCAAAGATCTGCATCAAATACATCGAAGTGTGTGTGAGTATGAAATACAAACATTACAGTTGTGTACGTAGTGTTTTTATTATTGATTTAATCCATTTTTATCCATAATTAAAAAAAAAACCCTAGCATTCGCCACCCCTTCTCTATGTAAACTATAAGTGTGCGACATTTCATACTCCTCTGTCCACGCAATTTTCGTAAAAATAGTCACAGAGTTTTTCCTTCATGTATTAATGTATAGATAGAGATGAAGGGACTGTATAAATGTTTCTGCCACAGGTAAAGTTACATTGTCTTTACTCCAAAAAAAACAATTTTAGTATCTTTTGGTCCTCATAGAATATGCGACGTATATTTTAGATATGTATTTAAGTCGTTCGCCAAAAAAATTGAGTTGCCTGAGAAAAGTTGACAATTGATAATCAAGAATTTCTTCAACTATAGCCGCTTTGTTTTCAAATGTTTCAATGTTTTGTATTGGAACAGATCAAATCAATATTTTAATTTTGTTTGTAAAATACAAGTTGAGTGAAATTTATAAAATAAAAAAATGTTTTGTGAAGCACAAAGGTATTGTTAGTTTTATGCATTCCATAATATTTAAACTGTGTATTTTGCAAATGTTGAATAACAACAAGGATTCACATAATATACTGCTCGTGACCAAAAAGTAATTCTTATTGATTTCAAGTTCGAACCAGCTAAAGTCTCAGTATTATCTTATGTGATCGTAAGGCCCAACGCATCAATCAGTAGATAGATAAATTTATCTTACAGAAAAGCCTTTCTTTGAGATATTTGCCGCATCAATGTGTAGATATCGCTTATGTTTAAGATATCCGACGCCATTTTTAACAAGAGGTTCCTACTGTTGGATAACGATTTATCTCTAGGATGGCTGTCAAAATAACGTTCACTGACTTTTATAAACTCCCGTAACGCCGTGAATGAGATGAACTTTCGACTTGTTTTCCATAAACCAGAATGATAATTATATACATCTTCATTAAACATAACGAAAAAATATACATATTATTATTATAATGAAGTATCATTTTGAAGCTTCGAACAAATCATATTTTTCTTCAATTTCGATTGACAAAAGATACCAAGTGTTGGTTTTCAAACAAACGATCCGAAATAAAAAATCTAAATTGTGATTGAAATGTTGTTATATACTCAATCTTTCTGTTAAATCATTGTAAAATTTCAAGTTTTAGAAATAATATTACAAAATTATAATATGTAAAACGAAAACAACATTAGAACCTAACCTAAATATCTGATTCAATACGCATTAATATTGTCAAAACATGACTTCATCTGACATCAAATCTGGCCCGAAGAAGCAAATCCATAGATTTCAGCATAGCAACACTTATCTTCTAGATATCCATCTATTAGATAGTTTTCAATTGATGCGGCCGTCAGATTCTTTCCATCACTTTATCCACTACATACCTTTATCTCACAGAGGCTACCAAGATCATTTATCGACACATTTATGCGTTGGGCCTAAGCCACTCGACATGATAAATAATTAAAAAAAAATTTCAAAAATCAAATGAATCTTTGAGGTTCACTTATTTTGTGATTATTGATTTTGTACACTGGTTTTATTTTTTTTTAATTCAATGGTTTGTTTTTTTTTCTTATGAAATAAGTAGGTACACAATAAAAAGTTATATATTTTTACCATAGCCGATTGTCTTTCTTTTATATTCTGATTCCTCTCCTCGAAGCGGAAGCCATAGTCTTGAAAAGTTGTGCGTGATGCTTACACATGGGTGTAAGGCCTGACATCGGAACAAAGCCCAGGCACAAAAAAATTACCACTTTTGAAACAAGAACCTAGGAAAAATTATGGGGAATAAGATGGAGCCACCGCATCACACACGACACTGTATGCCGGTGCAGACTTATTGATTTTATCATAATGAACAGGGCTAATGTTGAAAATTCCAATGAATTACCGAATCAAATTATTTTAGATCAGCAAAACAGATTCATTTAAAAAAAAAATTAAATAACTTTATTTTGCTAACTGGGTTTTGAAGATGAGGGAACACCATCTCATAATGCGTTCCGTCCCTTTGAAATAGAGCAGTGCCCTTATTCTCGTAGCGGTCTTAATACGCTCTTATCTTGATTAACAATCATAAAATGGCGGATTGGTATTCACAAAACAAGATATCTAGTAGATATTTTAAAAATTCGTTATGTTTGAAATATCAGTATGAAAATGATCCAGTTCAAGATAGGATTAAGATTAGATTCCGATAGTTTTGTGAATACGAATGCTTGCGATTGTGTCTTAATCTTATCGTTAAGTGATTTTTAAAAGCGATTGATTAAGAGAATAGCCCTGCTGATTGTAGGAAGTTGTTGACATTACACAAGATCAAAAGAGTGGTTGTTAAAATTGAAAACAATATTTGTAAAAAATATTTACACATTTATTCATAACATTAAGATCAATAAGAGGTAGATTAAAATTAACTAAGATATTTTAAAAAAATAAATAGGAAAATAACACATTATTTCAGCAGAATCCATTGAAGCATTGTTTGTTTAATAGAGTGGTCGACCGTTGGAATGGTTTGCCGCCTGAGCTGGTTGATTCTCCGAATGTGACCGCTTTCAAAAATTTGTATGACTCATTGGTGTTTTTATTATGCTGTGCCTGACAGTTGTTGTGACAGTAGTGTTAAGATCAGACATATCAGCTTTGCTGCCTGTCTGATAACCAACTATAATAAATAATTATTAAAAAGCGTGTGTTGCGTAAATTTTTAATCCGAATAAAAATGACAGTTATGAATCAACGGTGCCTTCATTTTGAATATCTTTTTACAACTAATTAAGTAGTATCTACTTCAGTTTATTAAAGATAAAAACTCATTTTAAATGTGTTAAAGAGAAACACACAGTTCCACTTTCACAAAATTTTATAGAAACCGAGTGATTTCGTCTAAGTCTCATCAAGACAACAACGCTCAGTTTATATCAAATGTTGTGAAAATAAACTCTCACTAGGAACGTAAATAAAAACAATACACAATAAAAAAAAACACAAAAATAAATTGACACAAGAAAATAACAAAATGTCGGTGCATATTTAAAACGACACATATGAAATTTTTTTTCAAAATTCAATGGCGTATAGGTACTAACTACCTTTTGAAAGAAATTACTTAACTTCATTAAATTTTGAAAAAAATTGTCACATGCGTAATTTTAAATATGCAACGATGATTAGTAACTTGGACAAGGCACTTGTAGAATTTGTAATTATTTTTTGTAGGTAGGTAACTTTATTGGGAAATTTTTATATTCTTTACTATTTTATCTTACATATTTACACTGCAAATGTTTTGTAATATATAAAAAAAAAGCGTATACAAATGAATAATAATAATCAAAACAGAAATAAATATTTCAATTGTAAAATACATAAAAATATGTAACAATAATTGTAAAGATTCAATTTTTTATTTACAATAAAAAATAAGTAAAAATAATGTCAATGTACAAGAAGTTTGTTGATATTTGAAAGTGATTAAAATAAATTTGTATTAAAATATCTTCTCATAATGAAACAGATTAAATATTTTTTACACATTTCGTACGAGTTCTATTTGACTCTACATTACATTTACACCACAAGATTTTACCTTTACATGAAAGATAGACAATACGTTTTTCTCTGTTGAAAAAGTATTAAACACAAAATTATAATAGTTAAATTTGTGAATAACATTGTATAAATAACACTTACAATGATCATTTTTAAACAGTCGTAAGAACCATTGTGAATTAAGTCCATTTTTAAGTCTGTTTTAAAAGGTGGCCAAGCATAAAGATTTTAAATTCGACAATATTCGAAATAGTAAAAGATCGTTTGGAGTATTACACTATTATGTTAGGATAGAGATACTGTTTCACTATTTTTTTTAAATTTATTTGTTGGTTATCGGTTTCAGCTAGCAGCTGTCAACAGACTTAACTTAAAAACAGCATTTCAATAGTTTTGGCCCGATGATGGCTGGTGGCAGAATTCGGTAACTAACTAATAAATTAAAAAAATAGTTATAGTGTTTATATCCTAACAAAAAAATATTGAAAAAATTTACAGTTTAATATATTGATACAAGCTTAAACGATAAAGCAAAAGAAATCTGTAAAAACTTGAATATTTTTTTACTGAAACAAAAATATGAGACGTGGACATATAGAATAGAATTGTAAAATAAATATGTACAAACATAGGTACAAATAAATAACAAAGACATTTAAAAAAGAAAAAATATTAAAATTGTAAAAAATATTGAGAAATATTATTGCTTGTTCAGAAACAAAGAAACGGAAATCACAACGTCACCACAAAATGATAATTCAGAAAATTTGAAAACTAGAGTAAAGATATGGAAAAAGAGCTGGTTTAGTCCGCCTGATTGCTGTCTCTTTTCCATTGACTTGCTGTATGCAGGGATATTAATTGAGCTGACGTCACACACCTAAGTAGTGTAGTCATTTAGGAATCACAATTACCAGTGTATAATGTATATAATATTGTGAAAGTGTTAAAACATTGTCAGCCGTACTAAAAGAACGATATTCGTCAAATAAGTGTGGAAGAAGCAAATCTTCCAGAACAGCATCTCAAATGAATTATCAAACCTAGGTATAAGAAGGTACTTATAGTACCATGAAAGTTTGCTGATGTTCATTAATCACGTGAGATCGAAAGGTCAGAGAAAAATCACGAAATATCACAGAGGGTGAGTATTTACAATATCACATGTACTTTTTTCTGGTCATGGTCCGAAAATAATACACATTTGGGCTTTATTAGCAAGATAAAAACATGCTGATAAAAAATTTGTACCTACAAAAAAATGCACGTAATTTTGGAAGAAGGGGGTCTAAAAAGCTGAAAAAAAAACCCTTACGTGATTAACGGACGAGCCCTTTGACATTCCATTTGGGATGATTTGCTTATTCCGCACTTATTAGACGAATAGCATTCTATTTGAACGGCTGTTTATATTTGTAAAAATTAAAAAACGAAAACAATTGTAATAATATTGAATTATTTGGATTTTATCATGAAATTTTTAAGACATCCTCTTCTGTCCTGTTGATTACTCTGAAGAATATTTTTTATTGTTTGTTATTACTTACCCCCTATTCTGTTTCGGTTCGAACTAAAATAAGAACGTTCCAAAATTTAAGAATTAAGTTTACATGAATTAAAATTCGTATTCTATAAAGTGATGCGTTCTAAAAACTAAAATGACAGTTAATTAGTTCACCATAAACGAAATTATGAATTATAATTGTCTATGGTCTATATAGGCATGCGCCATTGGTCAATGTTTTTTTGACACTCCTATTATTTGTTTATTACAAATAATACGAGTGTCAAAATGCGACCAAATATTGTTAGAAGCATCTCGAATTTGCCTTTTTATCAGACCAACTCTTAGATTTCCTTTTGAAATCAATAAGTATAATTATTTTTAGTGCAAATCTCTTGTTGTAATATACGCAAGAGTATTTAATGAAAGTAGTGATTTTGAACTAACCTCAAATTTTCGATTTCGGCATAACGAAACATGCGCAAATAATCAATTTTATGATTTTATTTACCATAATACAGATATTTAACTTAACTTATTAGGTTAAAATAATACTTTTATTATAAAAATATCATCAGATATCTTTTAAGTTACATACAATTAGGTGTGAACTAAAATTATGAACGTTTTGACATAAGAAAATTGACTTAAATAGTGTTGCAGAATACCAAAATAAACTAATTTCAATATTAGTCATATTAAGAACGCTATAAAATACCGATGTGCACTAACTAAAATTGGAACGTTCTTATTTTAGTTAGTGCGCACTAAAATTGAAACAGAATCGGGCGTACTATTGAAGTAAATATGAAATACGATAAACAAACAACCCTGAAATGGTTGAAAAAAGAAACAAAATTGAGCATAAAGTAATATGATTCCTACATGACTACGCTGCCTAAGTGTGTGACGTCAGATGGTCCTGCTTTGGAGCATGTCAACACGAAAGACAGACAGCAAACACGGAGGTCTTAGCAGAGATGTGAACCAATGGTCTTCGACATGGCAACTGCCGGTTGATTTTTGATGACTAGTAATCCGTTTATCACCCTTTGCACTGTCTATAAACGTCTTTTGTATTGATACGGTGAGTAAACATGCTTAACAACAAAGCTTCTAGTTTCAGCAACGGATCAGGCAATATTGGCCACAATTGTTCATCTTCGGCACATGAAACACTCATGACCATGCCCTTCGTAGTTTTTATAGAGCGACGAGCTGTAGTTTTATGCACAAACTCCGCCTCTCCTCCGCATGCTTCTATCAGTTCTATAACAAAAGAAAACAATTTGAAAACAATATACAGATTGAATTCGGTTGGTAGCCTGGCAGTTCCGACGCTGACTTTCCTACCGTTTTGTACTGGAGGTCGTTGGTTCTATCCCAGGTGCAGACCATCTTCATCTTTCAAGACACAAACTTTAAGTAGTTTACTGTGAAAGAGTCAAATTGTATTTGTGTTCACTTTGAGTGCAAACACACTTTTGACATCTTTCACACTAAGCAAAGGCTTGTGTCGTAAAAGACGAAGACGGTCGAACGCACAACTTGAAAACAAAATTAGGTGGTTGACTGATCAACCGTTTACATACCTACCTACACTCGAAAAAGAAACATCTGTACGGAATAAAAATAGAATTTTAGATAATATGTAGATACATGAGAAAAATTGTACCGAAACAAACCTTTTAAGTTATTTTGTGGAATGACCAAGCTAGGAGTAATATACACCGTGCATCCGCGAAGATGTGGTTTTGCAGATTTTAAAACCTTCTCCAGTGACACATTATACTTGGCTTCCAGCATTGCGCATTTTAACAAATGCGACCATGGATCTAAAAAAATATAATTTACAATGTAACTAGCCACATATACAAACATTGCACACTACACATGATACAAAAAATATTAATAAAAAAGTATCAAGTAAAAATCAAACAACAGGAGTATTATAATATTATGTAGGTTCGATTGAGGTTAAGGGATGTAGGCTAGAGTGAGGGACAGGTATTTGTGACATGGAAGGAGAAAAAGAGAGTTACTGCTCTGACGTCGAGTGTGTCTATGTTTTGTCTAAAAAACAGTGAAGGTGAGCTGATGAGGTCAAGTTTTATTTTGAAAATATGCATCGATTGGTGCAAAATTCATACAACACGTTGCAGCGTGGTTTGAGATCTTAAAGGTCCATGGGACATCAATCAACCCATTAACTAACTTTTAAAAGAGTTCACTCACCGAGAAACATTCCACTGGTCTTACTTTTGGTAAGCCACTGCTGTGTAACAATGGGAATACCTTGAGCGGCAGCCAACATAATTTTGACGGTTCGTTTACACGGCACAGGGGCAACCAACACATCACCATCTTTCTCGACGAGACTCCCCCCTAAAATCAAAAGTTGCTGATAAGAACTACATATCTTTTAACTACAGACATTGTATTAGTAGAGCGAAGGAACAGAAGTTAGCTTGTGTCGTGGATGTCGCTGCACCTTACGACAAGAGTTTAAAAAAAAAAAGGCAGATCAAGACTTGATCTTGCTCACAAAATTAACAACATAGCATATACACAAATAGTCTCTTATAAGATTATCTTGAAAAACAACTAGGCATCTATTGAGGTCTCCATTCTATTACCCCTATTTGCTATCAGATCCGCTAAAATTAAGAATCTGCCAAAAAAAGTGCATGAAAAAAGTAACTTTTACTGACTGTTCCACTTAAATTATCACAATTCCTCTAAAATGGCCCACTATTCGATCAATTCAAGCGGCACCTTAGAAAGACCCGCCAAAATTTTAAGAGGAACCGCTTATATTATGTCAAAATCGTGTCTTTTATTTTCAATCACCTCTCTTAAAAACAACAATCAAAACAAAATAAGTTATTATTTTCAGTAAATATATCATTTTTTTCTTGATTTCATCACAAAAGATACATTAATAGTGTTATATTTCTTGATCAAGATGAATTTGTTTCAAAAAAGGGAATTCGGCGGCCATGATGATAATTTTGACATGGGGAAATTATTCGTTTGAAATCACTTGCAGCTACATTCACTTCGATCGACTTCTTAAGGAATATCGCTTGGATTGGTTGAAATCACATGGAATTTCCCGCGAAATTCTAAATTTTAGTTGATGCTAAATTTTAGCAGATCTGATAGAGAATAGGGGTGTAAGGCAGTTTTATTGTTCTCTCCATTCTAAATTGAAGGTCTCTTAAATTGAAAAACATTTAAAAGACCATCTTTCTTTCTTTATTCATCGAAACATTTTAGTAACATTCAACTCCTCTGGGAACACTATCAATTTGCCCCGGTTCTTAGTGTCTTGTTATGCATCATCGGTAGGCACTTGTAAAATAGGTGCATGGGGTCTCTAGTGACTTCCACATATCCTGCATATTTCAGAGTCCAGGATCCATATGGTGTACATGTGCTCATTTAGCCCACAGTGCCCCTTTAGGAATGAATCTGAGCTCACTCAAAGGGAACACAAATACACTTTCAAGCTAAGCAAAGGCTTGTGTTGTGAAAGCGGAAATGGTCACAAGGATTCAAACCCACGACATCCAGTACGCTGTATGTGTGAAAGCATTCGACTGAACGAGTAGGCCACCAACTACCTCATTGGTCAACTCCGGTTGTAGGCATTAAATAAATAAATTAATACTTTTAATAATAATGTAACTCTTTTCTATACAAAGGTGTCAGTATAGCCGGCGGAACTTATTGCCTGAGGCAATTTTCCAGTCAACCGGTACCGTCCAATCTGAGACAGGCCAGCCCCGAGTAGAAATATCAAGGGAAAAAACACTAAGAAAAACTCTGACCCGACCGGGAATCGAACCCGAGACCTTGTGATCTAAGTCCACGCTAGTACAACTAGGCTACCAAAGTCGGTATTATTCAGTATAGCTGGCGGACTGCTTTTCTAGTCAAATGGTCCCATCTAATTTGAGACAATATAAACCTTTGTAGAAATTTCGAGTGAAAAAGCACTTCTTAATCAATCGAACCTGGGACCTCTTGATTAGAAGTTAGCACCTGTAGCTATCAAATAGGTAGAATCGGCATTAACTAAAGCTTTGAAATATATTTTGACCTAGAGCATTTGTTATAAATGCTCGCTAATATTATACATTTGAGGAATGCCAAAGAATAAGTCAGGTCCATTAAAATTCTTTTCGGAACCAGCCCTCATCATCTTGTCAGCCTTTTCATTACCCGTGATGCCTTGCCTAGGGCAGGGATTGGCAATTTCATCAAGTGAGAAGAGCCAAATAGTTATAGAAACAGATTAACTAAGCCAAAGAACTCCGTGAGGCTCAACAGCCACTCCTGTTTCATTTCAAACGCCTCTACAGCTTAGAAGCTGCTTCGAGTAAACCGTAGCTGATGCCAGAGCAAATCTAACCAGGCTTATTAATACCTGGTATCATGGTTTCGCTCCACGAATTCCACTACCTGTTCTGAGATTGTTTTTAGAATAATCAGTATACCATATAAGTGAACGGCTTTTGAAGACAATAATTCCTTCTTCTAACCACTCACTTTGTATTGGCAATTTGACTCTGTAGATCATCTGGAAGCTATGACGAGTCAACATAACATCAGATATCAAGCTCAGTAGTGCTGATGTCCATTTATTGAGTCTTGTGCAGATCTCAAGATTTTAGACATTCAGTTATGTTTGCCTGTAGTTGCTAGTCTCAGTAATGCTGATATAGTTCTCCCACCTTACTGGAAGAGCCCTCTAAGGAGCGGTACAGACATGTATTTCAAATGCAAAATGTTTAATTCTTTTTATTGCTCAACTCAATAGACAAATTTAAAAATGACAAAAGTAAAAAAATAAATAAATAAACTTTTTATAATACTACAAAACCAATAAGATACAAATCTACCGGCACAAAACCAAACAACAGTGTCTTAAAAATAAATAATATGTAGTCCTTTTGTATGAGGAATGATAAACAAATTTACATATAATCCATATAGGAAAAATTATGAAAATCTATTCAAAAGAGATACAACACATAAGAAGTAGATTTCCCCAGAACAGACATTGACTAGTTGGGCAGAAAATTGCAGTAAACATGTATGATAAAATGTGGAAATAATTATATTTTGTTTGAAAAATTAATAAATAACTAGCTGCTACCCACTCTTTTAACTGAAATTTCACTATGAAGATACTATCATTTAAGAAATTTATAGATAAAAAAAACTTGGGTGAAATTGAAGGATTTGTATATAAAATTAAAATTACAACAACTTATTTATGATAGCGAGGTTCGACTTAGATTATCGACCTTAAAGCCTATTCATGTGTGATTCAATGACACAAGAAATACACAACCGAAACTGTTATATGGAGAAGATTTCACACTACAGGTCAAATCTCGGTATAACGAACTTCACAGGACCATAAAAAATATTTCGTTATACTGGATATATAGGAAATTACACATTTTTATTTTTTTGTGTCGCCATATTATACCTACTGATGTCAAATAAACCATTATTGCTATTATTAAGTGAGAACAAAAACAAATTTCAAGGATTTACCAATCACGTGAAGGAAATATGTTAGGCAAACACGAACTCGCCAATGCCAAGAACAAACTGAAGTCGGAGAAATTTTATTGCCTAATTTTAAAATAAAAAAGTTCTCTATACTGAGATCGACTTCGTTACAACAAATTTTGGTTCAGTACATTTTATATGGAAGGTTTTCGGGGACAAATTGCCGATTCGTTATACTGGAAATTTCGTTACTTCGGTATTCGCTAATGAAATTTGACCTGTTTGATTTTATAAAATTAATTTATGCAGTTTTTATACACTTGAATAACCAAAAACTAGTTTGATTTTGTAGTTTTGTAGGATGTAAAATTATATTTAAAAGAACATTTTTAATAGAAATCCAGTTCCAAGAAAATGTGCAAATATCACCTAAGGGATCGTTTAAGTATTACAGAACACAATTTTAGGGGGTGGGAGGTCTGTCTGAGAAGTGTTAATAAACGTTACTGTGTACAACCGGGGCAGGAAGACGATGTCAAACAAAGGAATTTAAGTGACTAGCGCAAATTACATAATAATTGTGATTTTTTAAGTATACATAAGGGGGCGTTCAAGTATTACGTAACGCAATTTGGGGGGGAGGGGGGGTCTTGCAAAACGTTACTGTGCGTTACGAGGGCGGGAGGGGGGGGGGTTTGAACAACTCGTTACGTAACGGTATTTTTTTTCTTAAATAGAAAAAATTGGGAAATAAATCTTCCAAGTTGGGCAATCCTTTTCGTTTATGTTTTACGGGGAATCCCTCGATTGTACTGTACGTCATTTTTGTTTTTTTTTTCTCCGAAGTTGGGCACCCTTTTCGTTTATGTTTTACGGGAAGTCCCTCGATTGTACCATACGTCATTTTTATTTTGTTCTCCGATGTTAAAGCTTTTGGTGGAAACACGTAGAATGCCGAATCCGACCCGCGCCGACCGGCGCAAAGAATGTTTCTATGCAGTTGAATGGGGATACGCACAGCAAAAGCAGAAACCTGCTTTCCGGCATGCCCATTTAAATGCATTGAAACCATAGACAACATTCTTTGCGCTGGTCGGAATCGGCTTTCTACGTGTTTTCACCCTAAGCGTAAGAATTTTTCGCTCTGCGAAAAAAGGAACCTCTACGTTTAAGTCTACCTCGACTGCATTGTATGTAATTTTTATTTCGCCCTCCCAAGTTAGCAAATCTTTTATTTTTTACGGGGAATCCCTCGACTGTATTATACTTACGTCATTTTTATTTTATTTTCGTTGTCAGCATTCGTGAGTGGTCAAAAGGGGGGATTTACATCATCAACTGGACTTGCCAACGCAGCTATGCCAAAATTTGGTAAACAGCAAAAGAAAAAATAAAGATAAATTTATGGAACATATAAATAGTATTTTTTTTTCTCCGAAGTTAGCAAAGGAACCCTTTGAAACCCTTTTATTTTTTTACGAGAGTTCAGTAAAAAAATAGTCTCTTGGGTGTTACGTAACATTTAGGGGGGGGGGAGGGGGGGTACAGAAAAACGTTACGGCGCGTTACATGGGGGGGGAGGGGGGGTCAAAAATCTTCAAAAATTGCGTTACGTAATACTTGAACGCCCCCTAAGTATACCTATAAAAGGGTGGTGGACCAAAAAACATTACGGCGCGTTTCATGTTAGGGGAGTCGTATCTCAAAAAATTGCATTACGTAATACTTCAACAGCCCCTAAAATAAAGGATACAAATAATATTGAATAGGTCATTATTTTAATCAAGTTTCTTCACTTACCCAACGATGTTATGGTTTGGATTAACTCTGGAGCACATTCCAGCGATGTGACCATCACTTTCAGGTGCCCCCGCGCCGTGTCTTTTGTCTCTGTACGATTTGAAACTCTTTTTTTCTTTTTCTCCATTGCTGCTGCTTCCAGTGTTTTTTCTCTTTTACTGAGTTTCCGCACATCATTTGTCGGAGTTGTCGAACTGCTTGAAATATTTCGATAATGATGAGAAGAATCTAATCTTTATTCATCCACCATAGGCCCCTTGCGAGGCACTCGGGTTCATTAAAAATATTCAGTTCACAATATATAAAACAGGAGTAGGTACATCATTATTCAAAATTAGTAAAGTATATGCAAAGTTTGGCAAAATATAAATATGAATGTTATTCAATGCCAAAGGGGTGTAAAGGGTCCCATTGGCATCTCGTCAATGTACAGAGCTATAGACATTTCGTATATTATATGACAATGCAATATTATAGTTGCAGTAGTGACAAGAACAAAGTCGAGAAGAGTATTAATAATGTAATCAAATGACACAACACCACATAAATAAGAAATTAGGTTGCTAATAATTATGCAAAGACTTATTTTAATTTACAGGATGTTTCTTACATAATTTCATACGAATAATTTCATTTATTAAATTATTATTTTGTTAACCGTGAGGTAGCGATGTCGCTCCACCACTGGATCTTATGAATTGTAACAAAAATAATATTACCGTGCCGCGCATTCTAATGCTGTATCCCCAACTGATCGATCTACTAGCGTCGTACCTATGTAGTATGTATTTTCATAGTTCGTAGTTCTGCGTGTGGAGGTGTAAATAAAATATTATTATTATAGATACTATGAAGGTGTAGATTTTTGGTGACTAAAATGCCTGTGTGCGTTTAATGTAATATCTGGCATACTTAATATGCACATTATGTTATATTTATTGGAGACTGCCCTTTTGAAAAGAATCTTTTTGTTTGTATTTTTCTCTCTCTCTGTTTTTCATGTACTTACTTAATTAATAATTGTTTTCATTTACTAATTTTTTTGCCTACTTAATTTTTTTTTATGTTAAAAATCTATAGAGCTCACTCTCTCGACACAAGACTTGTTCTTTTGAGAGAGTAAACGATTTTATTTTATTTGTACGTTTGTATATATATACATATAGGTATATATTTTTGTAAATCTTATAATCTGTGTAATATGTTTTTTGTTTTCAAATAAAAATAAAAAAAAATAAATAAAAAAATTTTACCATGGACAGCTACAGTAAAATAAACAACCCGCCTGCTAATATAATTATTTCCTATCTTGCGTGGATGCCAACTATGTAAATACACACAATGTTTCAAAAACCAATTAACGGATTCTGGTGTCCCACTTCAAAGTAATCACACTAAGCCAGTGCTATGCCTGTAGTGATTTGAGTTTGTACAAAATTTACCACATGAAACTGAACACTAATCAATTTTATTTTTTAAATGAACATGTGCTCACTCAAACTCAACCCAAATACACTTTTGACATATCTTGTTTATATCCTCGCAGATTGAAGACTGAATATTGACCAATGTATTGGGAAATAATCTCAACAGACAACAATGAGTCTATCCGCGAGGATATAAACAAGATATGTTTATACACTGGTGATAGTCAGTGGTTGGCTAAAATGGATTAATAATCCTGGCGTGGCGCTATCTAGGTACCTTCAAAACATTTGATCGAATAATTAATTTGAGGGATTGATAAAAAGATAGTTGCTTTCATAACCGTGTGTGTTGGAAAATAAATTTCTCATCAGAAAACACCAAACTTCTTTTAATTAAATTTTTGTCCTTGAAAATAAAAAAACAACAAAGTGGATTATTATGAATTTAACATCAGACAAAATACACATAAAAATAAATACAGTATTGTGATTTTTTTGTAAAAATTATACATAAAAGTGTTTGTTTTGATTGTTTATTTTTTTAATAATTTGTGTGTTTTTTTTTAACATCCGTTTTATAGTTTTTCTGTTTCTTTAAAAAGGATAAATATCAATCAATATTTATGAAAAAAATGGCGATCTGTGAATATTTTGTTTTTGTTTATTGTAATAAACAAACGTCAATTTTATACAATAACAACAAAATTAAAAAAAAAAGATACATCAAACATCTATTAAAGAAAAATAGAAACAAAAATTGGATTTTCAGTTGATGAATTGTTTTCACTATATTCCAACTGATAGCACATAGAACTAAGCCTTATAGAATCAGCCCAAGTATTCAATAGATCCACCGGTAGATGTCACTAACCCTGAAAATTACTAAAATTTGAAATATGTCCCCACTCACTGTATATATATATATATACAAGTTTCAACGAAATGACAATTGGCAACAGAGAACGTTTGATGAATGTTTCCTAGGAGTAGAAAGTGCTTCTAACCTGGCATACGTGGATGTAAGCCCACTGCTCTGTTGTCCAAGATCTGATAGACTCATTATTTTCCAATACATTGACTTTTGACATCTATCACACTAATCAAAGAGATGTGTTATAAAACTTCTAAAATTATATTGTGATAAAAATTTAAATAAAAAAGAAAGGGTATGAATTACTCACATTTCCGTGTCTTTGCGAGATCTCGTCTTGGTTAACGTCAGAGACTCGTTTGAAGATGTATCCTGATATTTTTTATTCGCTTTCCTTTTCCTGCAACTCCTCCTCATCCCAACTTCCCTTGACTCGGATACGTTAGACGTACTATCGCAGCTACCACTATTTTCAAGCACAACCTCCTGGTTACATTTAACGGTCTTTCCAGTCTCTTTAACAGTTTAAAAAATTATTGATGTTTTCGGCAGTAACTTTGTGAAATCCCATATTTTTAGTACATATTATAATAAAAAAAAAAAAAAACATATCATTTTAAATAAAAGTTATAGTATTTGTGGCACTGAAGATGGTCGTATGACCGAAAGGCCTCTGCCAATAAAGAATAAAGTGAAATAAACAGTGTTTTATTTAAAATATATATTTTTTTTTTATTTAAAATATTTCTTTAACAGTCTTCTTACTATCAATTGTTTGACCTCCATTAGTATTAGCTGTTTGATTTCTATCACTGACATTCTTTTGACTATCTTCTTTTTCGTTAGGTTTAACTTTCTTATCAATCTTTTTCTCGACTTCTTTTTTTACATTTTTGATTTGGCTAGTTTCTATTGCTTTCTTTTTTCCAACAGTGTGGGGTATATTTTTCTTGTCAGATTCTCTCGTATCCGATTGTGTTTTCTTCGAATCAGCATCTTGATCTCCTTTGTTGTTCGCAATATTAAACCTCTCGTTGATATTGCTTTTCACCGCATTTACTTTACTTTTCCGAAATGGGACCTTTGCCCTAAACACAACAGGAATATCTTCGGAATCTTCCACTGGGTTATCTTCCGTGTCTGAAGTTGAAATAACATTTGCGGGAGGCAACATTTTAGATATAAACAAATCAATTTGTGGGGAATCTAATTCGCTATCAGAAACTTTAAATTTTTTTCTTTTCTTTTGGGGTGATTTCAAAATGAAATCTTCGCTGCTCTCCGATGATTGCGAATTCGTTTCGATAGAAGCACTGTCGGTTTTTGTCGGTGTTAGAGATTTGTTGCGGTGAATTTTCCGAGGCGACTGCTTTTCTTTCTGAGTTAAAAGATCATCTAAGATGTCTTGGGTGGAATTGTAGTAGTTTTTAAGAGGATTTTTAGTTTTTAAATCGGAATCATCTTGTAACAGCTCTTGTAAAACATCTTGGGTCGAGTTATAGCATTCATCAGTTTCAATTGGCACTTGGGTTTTTGATTGAATTATGTTCACAATATTATTTTCTTTGCCTTTTTCTTCAATCGTCGCACATTCATCATCTCCAACTAGGTCTAAAACAAGCTCTTGAGTATTATTATAAGCATTTTTATCACAAAAAATGCTTGACGGAGAACTTTCTATAGAAGGTGCGATATTTTTCATGGTTAACGTTATATCTGCATCATTAATCACAGATTTTGTTTTTCTTTTTCTTTTGATAAGTTGGCTGTTTGGCGTGCTGAATACAAAATTATCCCTAACTTCTGTAGTTTCTTTTGGAATCACTGCACGAGCATCGCTAGGCGGGGATATTTTTCGGCGTAACTTCTGATCCAAATTAGTTTCTCCCGAAAAATTGTCTGATGTCAAAATCACTGGTTTACAAATGGGGCTAGGTAATATCTCTCCGACATTTTCTCTTGCAGATGCTGTTTCTGTCACCTGTTTATATACATCGACATCACCTAAAAAAAATAACATAAATAAACATCAATCCTAAAAAGGGAGCCAAAGCGTGGAACCGTCTCGTTGAGTTCTCATGACTTACCAACTGTATCTCCATCTACGTTTGTTTGACTCTCTGGAAAAATCACCAAAGTATCTTCATTATACACATCGGTGACTAAACCTTTAAAATTATTGACACAAACTTGTGTAGCCGATGTAAACAGACCGTGTTCTGATTCAGCTGCTGGCGATGCGTCTTCCAAAGTTTGTGTCATGTTTACATCATTGCCATCGTCTATTATTTCCACATTATCTTCTTTGGTTTTGGGTTGTAAATCATCATTTACTTCAACACTTGCACCATCTCCATCTTTAATATTGGCTTTTTCATCCGTCTTTGTGGGAGGACTTGGTACGTTATCTTCTATGTCCGTAATATCTTCATCGCTGTCCTCCTTTTTAGTCACGCATTGTGTCAAAGCATCATAAATATTGTCGGGTTCATTTTTAACTATATATTGTGTCGCCATGTCATAAATGTCATTTAGGTTATCATTCGCTAAATGCGGCAATTTTGGAATCATTTGTGTGGCAACTTCGTGTATATCTAAATCATTGTTTTCTACATCGTTTACGTCAATTATTTGAGTCAGTTCGTCATCAATGGCTGTTGTATTTTCTTCTTTAGTCGAATTTTCCTCCAAACAATCCTTCGATACAATACAATATTTTTCTTCTACTTTTGCATCGTTTTCTTCTGAATTATTTTCAACTGATTTGTGATCTATTGAGGGTAAAGTTGGTTCGGGTATTTGGTCCATGTTAACAAGTAAACTCTGCGATTCGGGAATTTCGAATTCTTCGGTAAAATCACCGAAATCACAAAGCTGAGAATCGCCGACTTCTCGATCTTCATTCGGAATTGACACATTTGTAGCTAATTTTTCGCCTCCTGGAATTTCAGGAATTTTGAATATCAACTGAGTTTCCATGTCGTGGATGTCGTTAGGCTGAGGTTCGCCCACCTCTTCATCTTTTGTATCCTTGGAAATTGTGGTTTCTTCATTGCTCTGGTGATCTCCTACTAAAATTGAATACATCAAATGGTTCAATTTTTCCACAAAAAAAAAACAATATTCTACACTAATCTAGAGATGCAATCACTTTCTATGTCAAGGATGTCAATTACAACAAGCCAGTGGTTCTTATTGCGGAAGCAATTTCTTCCAGTCAACCTTCATTCTTTTAATTTTGATAACTCCCCATTTGTAGACTCATTACAGCAGTTATTTGAGATGGTTGGGTGAGTAAGTGAATTGCTACATAAAAGATCAGCATCAAACAATACATTCATTGCATCCATGTGGTTTGCTTATTAAATTCACAGAATGTGATGAAGTGGTTGTGTACCCTGGTGGTTCTTTTGCCAACTTCCACACTGTATTGTACGGAGATTATAGGTTCGATCCCAGGTGCCCGCCATCTTTCTCTTTCACTACACAAGCTTTGTGAAGCTTACTGCGAAAGAGTAAAAAATACTGTATTTGTGTTCACTTTGAATGAGCACAAATCTTTTTTTTTTTTAAATTCTGAATTCTACATCCCTTCACGGCATCAAGCGTGAACAGCTGGACCGATTTTGCTAATTCTTTTTTTGCAGTGTTTGCAATTGTCAGGGGAAGGAATGAATAAAATAAGAGTTATGCGGAACAATAGAAATTTTATGGAAACTAAGCTGTTATTAACTTGGGAATATTTACTGTTCGTGGGATTGTCATATTGCGCCCTGTTGCAGCATTTAAAACAGATGCTTCGGTCGGAACTAGGTATATTGGTTAAATGTGTAATTAATTTATCACGATACAAATTGGAATTCAATATTCCTAGTTAGGACAGGACGACGTCCGACAGGAAAGCTAATATTTAATCACGTCGTTAAAAGAAAATGTTGTTTGTCAGTTTCAAACTTTTAATTCCATGAATTTAGGTAGGTATAATAGTTTAAAACCAAAGCTAGTTCTTTGGCAAAAATGTAATATTTTGGAATACATTACCTTGATTTTTATGTCCAGATTTTGTTGATGAAACATTAACCTGCTTCGTGAATTCAGGCTTGAAACGCTCGTACATATTATTGAAGCCAATCTCTTGTGTGTCCAGTTCGTGAATTGAACTACTTCCACTAACAACTTCTTTTGTGGAATAGACTTCCTGCGTCTCCGCTTCGTGCACAGAAACCTCGCTCAAATGTAGTCGTAACGATTCAGACACGTGACTTTCTTTCGATATATTTTCGTCCGTATTTTGCCTGGATCTAAAACTACTCTTTTTTCTGTCTTCTTGGGAAGATAGTATAATTGAACTCTGTAAATAAATGAAAAAACACATAAATCAATTTTTATTGTTTTAACAATAAAATCCAAGTATCTATGTGAAAAAAAATGATTGGATATTAAGTCATATTTTGTAAGGAAAATGAAGAACGCCCCTTCCCCAGTTAGTTTGTTATATCATGGTTTTACTGTAATTTCACAGACAGATGAAAATAGTTTCTACGTTGAACATCATCTTGATTCTAACTTCTTTTTAAGATTATCAATATATGTAGAATTCATAGTGAATAAATTCTTTTGGCGGCCAAATGTTCAAAGATACCTCCACCTATTGGTGCGTCCACCTAACATAAGCACAGCATCTAATTTTGGAAGACCTTCACGAAATTCATCTTTAAGAAAACCACGACCACGATTGACATTCTCAATCCATCGATCACACAGTCATCCTGAATGGTCCTTCATCTCTAAATGTCGAATTACGTACAAAGATGCATTTTTGTTATTTTAGTCAATGTCTCAATTTGAACAAAATATGCCCCTGATTTTATTCAAAATTTTATCGTTTAAAAGGTTTTTAAATTAACGTAAATAGCCCGCTTTCTCAAAAACTTTCTAAGAAAACATTACGATAAAAATGTTAGTTGCCAGATGAAAGCACCGGTTAATATCTAACATTTATTTACTCATTCATGACGAAAAAAAGCTTATTTGCCATAATCCAATTTACAATAAAAAGTTAACCTCAACAAAGTCCAGAATTATGAATCTAGTTTGACAAATCATACTTTCCAAACTTTTAGCCATTTAAAAGCAGAATTGATTTCAAATGAGTGGGAAATATATCTTGGTCATTCCTATACGTATGAAATAGTAAGACATTATCAACATTATAATGAGTTTGAAGATATACTCACAACACTATCGTCCGAATCCGCTTCGTCATCAGAATCTGGTATGACCGTTGTAAGAGATGGATTTTTGGACTTCACTCCAACTACTTGGGTCATTGTTATTTCCTGAAAAAAAAAAGAAATATTAAAAGACAATCCGTAGATTTCATGCTTGGTGCCGAAAATTTTCCTCTTCAAAGACACAAGCCTTTGCATAGAATGAAACATGTCAAAAGTGTATTATTTTGCAATTTAGTGCGCCCAGATTCAATATCTTACCATAATAATTAGGTAAAATTTGCTTTTGATGAACTTCTATTCTTTCAATTACGTATAGAATAACGTGTATCATATGTGATTATTACTTCCTACTACATCGCCATCTCTTGGATATTTTTAAAAGTTACGCATCTATATAGAGGAATTTATTCCTTTTATTACAAACTTATGACCATAAACTGTATTTAATTCATGTTATAAGCCAAAATTATTTTTTTATTCTGGAATTAGGTCGAAGTTTGACGGGCAGGTCGGCTAGTCTTATATATAAAAATGGAGAGCTATTTCCCGATGTCATCGCATCACGCCTAAACGGCTGGACCGATTTCGCTAATTCTTTTTTTGTCGTGTAGGCTTTTATCAGGAGAATGTCCTTTTAGAAGAAAAAAAAATAAGAAAAATTCTACGTAGACAACCTTATTAGTACTTTTTAACTTATAATTTTTATTCCAATTTTGAAATTTTGACAGAAGTTGTCAATTGGTGCGATTGACAGAATGCGGATGCAATATACATGGTTTAAAACAGTCGTATCGTTCGGTATCACATTGGTCAAATGATAATTCATCATCATACAAATTCGAATTCAATATTCATAGTTAGAAACCCAGAACAGCGTCTGTCGGGAAAGTTAGTTTAGAATAAAAATAATAATGAGGGTGTAGATGGGGCAATTACAAAACACCTTGCCAACCCAAATATCATCCTCAGCTGTTTGTGGTTCCCCCTACTAGACAACTAACGAGGCTCTGTTAACTTGGATTGGTTGTGTCATTATTTGCATGAAATATATTTCGCATAAGGTTAAAGTGTATACTAACCTCTTCCGCATCTGTCATTTCTTCGTCTGGATTCTCTCTTCTAACGCACACAAGGTACACATTGTACGCGGGATTCTGAAAGTGAATTTTCCAGCTTACAAATTTTTTCATAAGACAACCACAGAAATAGATCAAAATGTAAAATTTTTTTATCTAAGGGTACAACCAACAGTAATAACACTGCAACGTTAGATATTACTGTTGTTGCCATGGAGAAATGGGTACGTTACTGACGGCGTGAGTCATCCGACTCACCCACCTGTAAATTTACAGGCCTAATTAAATACTAATTAATGGACGATGACAGTTCTTTCTCATTATTATTTCCTCGGAGACCATATCAATGATCAAGAAAATATTCTCTTTTTTCCAGCTCTGGCTCAATGTTTGTTTGGTATATACAAACCCTAAGATATTTATTTAAATTTCTTCTTCTTCTTCAGACATCTTTTGATGGAATCGGAAAACATTGTGTTTAAAGACAGTGAGGGCTATTCACAAAATATTTTTAATACCATTTTATTCAAATCCTAACCCTTTCAGGCACCATTTTAATTATAACAAAACTTTTTTGGAGAATCACTTCCAACTAAATCTATAAATAATGATTTCTAAAAAGCTTAGGATTTGAATAAGATCGTATTAAGATCTTTTCATGAATAACCCCCCTGATCCCAATACTACAAAAATTGATTCACTTTATTTTTTAGATTTTGAAAATTACTGCTAATAGGTTAAAATAAAAAAAACACTTACTTTGGTTTCTATTATAGTTATTCCTTCATTAAATGACATCTTATTATTTTCGTTGTGGAATTTTATGTAACCAACCTAGAATTAAAATAATTACAAAAACATTAGTAAATTTTTATTCATTGCCAAATTAAAACAAAATTTTCAAAATATTGTAACACATTTTAGTTTTATGAGGTAAGGAGAAGAGAGGTTGAGGGGATGGATATGTAGTGACTAAGTCAATCGCAGATAGTCTATATTAGAGACGAGCTTTCCCGACAGAGGTTGTCCTGTAGTAATTTATGGAAAAATATATTTGAATGTTAAAGAATCATTTCTGAAAGCTTGAAAGAAATTTCATCAAAAATCTGCACACCGATGTATTGAAACTCAATGGTTAATAAATAAATAAAATAAAAATTGTGTTGTTATGGATTTTTTCACAGATGGCGTTGTTGTAAGTAAATTGTTTCCATACTAACTTTAATATTATATTTAATTTTATTTCTTATGCATTTTTGTACTTTCTAATAGTTATTTTGTTATCCGGAGCGCAGAAGAATCCAATAAACCAAAAATGATAAAAATCTGTTCAGCCGATCTCCAGTTATAAGTGTTCACACTAACCCGAGTTTCTTTTATATTATAAGAGAATATATGAAAGATTATGACTATACTAGTCTTCCGTTGAGAATACAAGTATATTATTTATTCAGAGCGGAGTCAACTTTATTTGAACGATTTCTTTATCCTACCATTTTGTTGTTTTGAATGATTGTTCAAAGGGAGATTTAGGAATAAAATAGTTAGTGTTAGTATCTAAAGACTTTTTGAACAAAGACTATTGCAAGGGTGACTGCCCCATTTTGTTAGATGACGCTTCTGGAATATAGTAGTTCAAAGATACAATTGCGAGATACAAACGTAATAGGGGCTTAACGGTTTTTTGATCTTTAAGGTTATTTTTCCGGCAACGACACGTTTTTATAAAAATTAAAGCAATTGTAGTTTTTATCCAAACATGTATCGTGGTTTGCAAATGCATCACGGGCATTTCATCATCATAACGACCAAAAATGCTCAAAATATTATGTTTCGACGTTTTTGTCAAATAAATATAACAACATTTGAAAAATTATTCTTACTTCCTGTGATGTATCATCATTGCGTTGGTCAAATATCTTTATTAGGTCTATAATATTATCGTAAGACATTTTGAATATAAAAACAACACCAAAAACATCGAAGACTGCCTCAAAAACAATTGAACGTCAGTTGCACGCCATAAACAAATTGAGCGGGTAACTCAAGGACACCATAGACAATACAATAAATCATGTTGTGCAAATTTTACCATTCATTTTTGTACAGACCTACATAATTATTATATTTTAATATTTTTTTTTTTGTAATTTTTCTCGATGTACACCATATAGTACGTACGTCCGTACGTAACAATTTTTGTTATTTACAAGTACGTATTGATTGAAATTATATACCTACATATTATTATGTTAAAACCAAGCAATAAAAATACTCAAATCAAATGAATCATTTGTAATAAAAATACTATTTAACAAATTATTTTCATAGTATATAATATTCTGTTAATGAATGATCATACATAATATTTTGTTTCAACTATTGCCGGATCACTCGAAAACGATTGCAGATCTTAAAAAAGTACAACTATTTTGTATGCGTACATTTTTTCATTTTGAAATTGCACAATGCTTCAAAATCATTTGAAGTTCTGAAGTACCAAAGTATTAAGAATTATTGAAAGTAATTGTCATTTTCATACGAATTCATAAAGAATGGTTGAAAATTAATTTTCTTGTGGATTTAAAATCACTTTTTTATCTAAAATATATAAATTTTTCACGAACGAGATTTTTTTATTGACAAGAGTTTTTTTAGGCGGAAAATAATAACATGGTGACTGGAAAATAGTTTTGAATAGCAACACTTTACTAAAATGTCGTTTCTCTTGACTGTCATTTGCGTCTTTTTTCTCTTAGATGCGTCGTTAATAGCCGTTTCGGGTAGCGTTATGTTCAGGAAATTAATTATTCCTCACATTTTATTCAGTTCGTGCGAGGAAATGTAGTGTATGCGAGTCGCCCATTCTTTCAAATAAGTGTACACCATGTCGTCGGGAGCTTGTAGAGGCTATGTTTTGAAAATTTCTAAACTAAATTCCTAACATAAACAGTTGAAAATAGTCTGTCTCTGGGCGTTAGACGGCTGGGTATTTTTATAATAAACGAGGTTGCAATTGTACAAGTGCGCAGCTTATATAAGACGGAAGAATAAACCAATAGTTAAAGATGGATAGTGACGACGACTCTAGTAGTGATGATTCTGTCTCTTCCTCTGGTAGTTCTGACGATTCTTCAAGCCAGGAAGAAGATCGATTAGAACCTGCCAGGATATTGGGTACCACTTTTGAATTGCCTCAAGACTTGTGTGAAAATCCAGAAATATTCAAGGAGTTCTTATCGCAGGAGACATGGGAGTCCCTCAGTGAAGCAAATGTTCGACATTTGAAAAAATTCTTACCAAAATTTGCTGAAAATGACGAAGCGGAAAAAGAGATTACAATTAAAAAGTTGTTTGATAGAGAAATTTTTAAATTCTCTTCACCTTTAGTTGATTTCCATCATAAGTTGAGAGATGGAGCGTTTCGGCCAGACATTGCCAGAATGCAAAAAGTTTTACAGAAAGCGAAACATCAACACATCAAACATCAGGTAGTTGTTTACTTTGAAATTTTTTTTTTGTCTAATTTTGTTTATGTTCATTTATCAAGTTAACCAAGAATTCTAATTACTTTTTATCATAGGAATATATTTTTTTTATTTTATTATAAACCTCCACCCGGACTCGAGATCATAGGAATAACATTAATATCCTATTATATCCCACCATAACAATAGATTTAAAACCATTGAATTATATGCACTACATACTAGATGAGACATTGGGTGTGAAGTTGTTTAGAGACCTCTGCTGCTTTGGTCTATCTACAAAACTATTTGACATTTCAACGTCCAAATTAGTTTACTAGTATTTTAAAATTGCCTCGTTTGTTTTATTTATTTCTAACCACAATCAACATTTCTAAGATGTGTTTGCTGCTTGTTTGTTCTATTAAAACGATAAGCATAAATGCAAATTGTTTTAGTATATAACTCAAAAGTCTGTGTTTGATAAAAAAGCTTGTTGTATTTTCAAATATACATTTTTTCTAGTATATTTCTATTTAGTTAACCGTATTTAAAAGTCTCTAGAAAGTAGAAATAATGAAAAATATTATTTGCTATCCCACTTGTCGTAATGATTTAAAATAACAACAAGAAAAGTTCAAAAAGAAAATTAATATGACATACATTTTTACCGTGTTCATTTAAACTGCCACATCCAGTAAGTATATGCATAGAAAATGATAATTTGTGCCGAATATAGAATACAAATGTGAAGGTTGAATAATACTTATACAGGGTCCGGCAAAAAGATCTGACGGGTTTTGCCGTTGTACTGTTGATCGAGTGGGGGGTGGTGGGGATAGGCGCGATCCAGAGCACACACGAGGAAATTTTTTGTAGACATGAAGCAGTGGTCGACTGAAAACCGTGCGTTTTTGTAGAGGCCTTTTTTTAAAAGTGGTCATTCCTGTGTTTCTGTTCAGTGGCAGTTCCGTAGACGCTTCAATGTGGGGCTAAAAGGAAGAGTTCCAACTCGGAACACAATTTCGTTGTGGGTGAGGAATTTTAGAGCTACTGGTTCAGCATTAAAACAGAAGTCGACAGGCCATCCAAGGTCAGTCTGGACGCTAGAGAATATCGATCGTGTAAGAGAAGCTATGGAAGCCAGTCCTTAGCGGCCGGCGTGTAAAATGCTGCTGCTTTGCACATGTCTGACCGCTCGGTAAGACCAATATCGCGTAACGATCTGCATTTCCACCCATACAAATGGCAATTGTACAGCAGTTAAGCCTAATGTGATGGACTTTTTGAGAAGCAAATTTCGTGGCCGAGTCATCTCGCGTTTCGGGGACATTGCATGGCCAGTTCGCTCCCCAGACCTTTATAACAAAACCCCAGATTTGTGATTTCTTCTTGTGGGGGTTCCTGAAAGCCAGAATATACACAAACAAACCCCGCACACTGGACGAACTAAAAGAAGCCCTAAGCCAAGAAATCGCCAACCTGTCTCGTGCAATGTTAAATAAGTTGTTCGAGAGCTTCAGTGCAAGATGCATTGTCAAAGAAGGACGTCATTTAGAGGACGTCATTTTCAGATCTTAAACGGAATAAATCGGTTGTTTTGATGGTTTTATCATTAATTGACATGTACTCACTTCTGAAATAATCAATAAAAACATTTTTATCACTTTAAATTTTGATGTTATATTTATTTTAAAACCGTCAGATCTTTTTGCCGGACCCTGTATTTTACTGAAACTAGTGGTTGGCAAATTTATTGTAACTAGTGGTTGGCCAGTGCTCGAAATTGGACCATAACTAATTTAGCTCATAAGTTTGAACATTATTAAGATTCCTTTATCTAAGACTGAGCAAGCGCAATTACACAATTTTCTCTCAAAAATAATGACATGGATACGTCAAATTTGAAATGATAATATGTTCAAAGTTTTTTTGTATGATTGTTTAATAAAAAAAATATTAATCTATTCTCAATTTGACCACAGATAAACAAAAGATCTGTGTCAAGTAATGTAAATACTAGTGGTCGCCCAGTGGTCGAAATTCAACCATAACTAAGTGATATTGAGATTTTATATTAGATATATTGAGCGAGCGCTATTTCACAATTTTCTTTAAAAAGCAATTTGAAATGTTGTTATGTACAAAGTTTTTTCTATTATTATTAAAGACAAATACGCGCACCTTTATAAGATTGGCCTGTGCTCTTTCTCCATTCTGCGAATGTGGCGTGGATGAGGAGTCGGCTGAACATGTTTTGTTTGTCTGCCCCATAAGAAATTCAAACCATCTGGACTATTTTTTGTTCGTAGATGACACATTGTATCCAATAAATGTTTCCTGCTTGTTATCATTAAAATATATAGCGATACATCAAAAACTAAATGATATAATAAGAAGAAAATTAATTGTTCTATGATTAGTAGATGATTAGTATCTAATCGAATTTTAATACTCATAATGGAATAGCGTCATTGGCTTCATCATTCTTTTTGGATGTAATGCCATTATAAAAAAAAAAAAAATTAAGACAAATAATATTCATCTATTCTAATTTTGACCACACATAAACAAAAGAATTTATGCATCTATGTCAAATACATCGAAGTGTGAGTGAGTATCATAGAGTATAATAATACTACTTAAAATAGAGTGGCAACTCGAGCGTTTTTTGTAGACTGGGTATACAACGCCATATTTTGTTCATCGTACTAAAATTACGCGCATGCGCGCTTTCAAATCTTATACCCCTCAATATATTCAATTTTATCCTTAACTTATGAATATAAAAAATAGTTTCAAAAATGACCTACTCTATTTCATCAGCAAATATATTTTTATTTTAACCTAACATTTTAAACTTTTTTTTACACATTCAAGAAAAAATGTTAAATTAAAACAAATATACATCCATTTTAGAAATAGGATAAGTCACTTTAAGAAACTATAAATATTCATAAGTTATGGACAAAATTGAATATTATGTCAGTGTGTTGATGAATATTTTACACTATATATTTTATGAAAAGGAATTAAAGTTTGAGATGTTATAATGCATTAATAAAACAATCCAATAAAATAATTTACATTTATTTGTTTTTTATACTTAATGCTTTGACATAATATTTTTTTAAAAATAAAATTTATATCACGAGTGAAGACTTAAAGAAAATTATCACAAAACCTCCAATTTCTTGAGATTTGTTCATCACTCAGACATTCCAATATTTAACCACAGATTTTGCATTAAATTACGAGACAGATCGTTCAAACATCGCTGCACTGATGAAAACAAAACAAAGCGACCTATATCGCAACACATGAATGGGGAATAAAGCATCCAAATATCATACAACGATACAAATAATATATTTACGTAAAAGGAAATCACAAAACTTATCATATCAAGCTTCGAAATATAAAGAAACTGACACATGGTGAAAAAAATATAAAATCGCGCAACTAAATCAACAACTTCTTAGCAACTCAATCAACAACTTCTTAACAACACAATCAACAACTTCTTAGTAACCCAATCAACAGTTTCTTAGCAACAATCAACTACTTCTTAGCAACTCAATAACAGCTGTCATGCGGCTGCGCGGCTGTAGTTCCAATAATTTCCGAAAAAAAAGTTCTGGCTCAAGGACCATGAGGTGTCAAATATATTGTCTATGGTTTGTATGGAAGTTTCACTACCGTGCTCTAATATAAATTAAGCCGGGTTAATGCGAACACTTATAACTCGAGATTGACTGAACAGATTCTTTCGCTGTTTGATTTATTGCATTCTTCTCCCTTCCGGATAACAGAATAACTAATAAAAAGTTGGAAAATGGATAATTAATAATATATTTTTAAAATTATCGTAACATTTAAAATCTAATCTTTTTTCGAGTGTCTCAGTCCTGGTGAGGACCTCCATTCTGAGAATTAATCATTCGCGATTTCAGTAGGTAAACAGACAGTCATGTTTGAAGATGTAACAAAACGTGTTTCAGCTAGTTAATATATAATTTGAATGTCTTTGCAGTGGCGGCAAGAATGGTATCAAACCATGCAGGAAGTGCTCATTTCCCGGGAACGGCTCTTGTCTATTGCCAGTGGACTACCTCCCGGAGTTCAGCCTCGGGTAGCAGCACCTCCATTGTCCATGCATCCGCCCGCCCCCTCACAGCCAGCCATACAGATCAGAACCAAGAAGAGATATTTTCAGGTACACATTTTCTTTCTTCAATTCTATTTTTTATACATTTTTTCTTTAATAATCACATAAATCCTCTAGTTGTATGATTAGAGTCGTTGCTGTTCTTGGAACCAATGACTATCCTCAATGAACTCATCACAGAAAGACTGTCCACAGTCTTTTATTACCTAAGTGTTAGGATTTTTTTACCACATCTTCAGAAGGGAACCAGCTAACTTAGAAAGAATTATAGTAACGGGTGCATTTTGAGCTAAAGAAACAGGGTCATGACCCCTATGAGGTGGTGTGACCTGACAAAAAGTAAGGCATGATCTATTATACTTGTCATTGTCGATCGGAGGCGTTTGCTTTGTGTGAAAGACAGGAGATTTTCTTACCCATCACGCCATGACCCATTCAGGGGTAGACAGAGAGAACGCCACTCTTTTCTATCCGTGCACATTTGTTATTTCTCTTCCTCCGACATTACATTTCTCATACAACCTCTCCTATTTCTTTTACTCTGACCTGTGGAGCTACTTAGCATCCGATTCAACCACAATCTCAATAATGATGTAATTATTTCATTTAGATTTTAGTTGGTAAGCGTGAAAAGACTTCCACAATTGGTCTATTTTGAATCCGGTATTGCCTTGTGAAAAAAATGGTATTTAAGTATTTATACAAGTAAATAAATAAATAACACTCTTCTACACATAGGTGTCAGTATAGCCGGCGGAACTTAATGCTTGAAGCATTCTCTACCAGTCAACCGGTCCCTCCCGTCCAATCTGAGACAGGATTCCAACCCCAAGTAGAAATTTCAAGTGAAAAAAACACATTGATAATCTCTTACCCGACCGTGAATACAAGTACTTTCCCCTAGTATGTATTTTATTTAGGTAGATATATTCTTTCATGCAAGTATACAAAAACACTTGAAATGAAAAGACATTCTTTATTTATTTAATAACTTTATTAATATTATCGTGTTGTAACATTACTTACTGACAACGATATTTGAGAATATTCAGATATCTTTAGAATTTTTTTTCTATAAACGGTATCATTTACAACACTAGTTTTGGCTAAAGGTTCACACCAAGCCATCTGTCACGGCTACGACATGACTAAAATAAAAAAAAGTTTACTAGTTCATGATTGAATATTCTGACAGCTCGTCAATTTCCAATACGATCAATCGACATTGAAATTGGAATTGAATATCTAGAGCCGTCATTCTTGCTTTCTCCATTAATTTTATTGTTATTAGTTATAGGAATGAGGGGTTTTATTAAATTCATAAAATTGCAGGAATTAGCGGCCATCAGGAGTGAAGTTTGCGGAGAACGCGGAGCCGTATCTGACGATGAAAATTTCCCCGAAGGACCACCACTTCCGCTTTCTAAAAATCAGAAAAGAAACCTGGTGAGTTATGAGTTAGATTTCCACTAACATATTGTATATTTAGATGTGAAATTTATATTGAACGTTATGCTTGTATCGTGATTTTCAGGGGGCCGATGTGAACGGAGTTGTTTCAACGCTGGGACAATCTAGAAGCACCGGGCCAAATCTGTCCGAAGAATGGAAACGGAGAGCTCTATCTTCGCACAAGAAACGAAAGCAGTTATATCCTGTACGTTTTTGTTTATTACTGGTGGTCGAAATTCGAACATAACTAATTTAAATTATTATAAGTTTGAACATTATTAACGTCCCATTGTCAAAGACTGAGCGAGCGCTATTTCACGATTTTCTTTCAAAAACAATGACATGGATACGTCACATTTGAAATTTTGATGTGTACAAAGTTTTTTCTATTATTATTAAAAACAAACAATATTCTCAATTTCACCACAGATAAACAAAAGAATATGTGCATCTGTGTCAATATCAAATACATCGAAGTTTGTGTGTGTCAAATACTTAACATTACAGTAGTGTTTGTAATGTTTTTTTTTTATTGATTTTGTTGTATTTGATTATGCATAATTTGAAAATAATATTAGTATTCGCCACCTATTCTCTATATAAAATATAAGTCTGCGCAATTTTCGTAAAAAAGGGGTAAAAAAAATTTGCTTCACGTATTAATGTATAGATTCCACTTTAGATTATAATGTACGATAACAATAAACAATATTCATGTCACATTTTGTTTTTGTAAAATTTCAGGATGATCCAGAGTTCAAGATTGCAGGAATCACTCTAGACTCAATCCGAGCTAGATGCGGTTCAATCATAGCAAATGGTTCGGATATTCATCCCCCTTTGAACATTAACCGCCCCCCGCCCCCGAAACGTCAGAGAAGACCTCCATTACCTAAAAAAGTTCCAGCGTCTCCGACTGATTCGAATTCGGATATCGATCCAACTTCGTTCCACACAGTTCCAAATATGAACACGGATTATATCAAGACTGAACCGGGATTACCGAAATCCAAAGGAAGATGTTCCCCGTCTCCGCCTCCTCTGCTTCAGCAGTCTTCTTTACCCCCTCCTCCACCAGTTGTTAGTCCAGTGACGGTCAAGGTGGAGAATCCCATTGTGGAAGAATCCAGTAAGTTGTAAAGCTTTAAATAAATTAACGTGAACTAAAAGGTTTTAAATATTTAATGGTTCGTTTGTAGCCTAGCGATTCTCTCACCAACTTTCATACTGGAGGTGCCAACCATCTTCTTCTTTCTCACATAAGCTTTTTGGAGCTTACTGTGAAAGAGTCAAAGGAACTAATTTTTGTGCTCACACTTTGAGTTAGCATATATTGATTTTTATAATAAAAAGTTCATCAGATTCATACTGTCATTTATTTTGACCATAGATAAATAGACAAGCTTTGGATGCGTGATTGAGTTTATCACAAATGCAAAAAATTCCCTAAATAGTTGTTGATATTAGATATATCTGTATTTTTGTTTTATCGTATCATGTAAATTTTCCAGTTGTGCCTGAAGATTCCAGTATAGAACTGGTACAAGAGACTCACGTTTGCTTCTTTTCTGTGCTGAGGGATTTGGTGTGCGGCACCGTCAGGCAATGTCTACCTATTTCCGCCGTAACCGCCGGTTTGAAAAAATGGAGGCAGAACCCAATTGCACCGTTAAACCACTGGTATTCAGGTATTTATTTTTTTCTACGAATTTTAGAGTTCTTTTGTAATGATTATTTAGCTATACAACATCCCACCCTAACTCTGGTTCAAAGATTTCCCAACTCAGTATAATAATGTTGCCAGAATTCGAACTTCAACTATTCTCCACTGAACTACCAGCATTAATAAACCAATCTCTTAAAATGTAATGTTTGTATCAAAAATTGGATTTGTTTTCATAAGAATCAATGAGGTTAGTTAATCAATGGAAATTTAGTTATGTAACAACTAATGACCCTAACAATTCATTACTGATGTTCCATTTTTAAATGGACCAAATCACTACGGGCTTACGACCATCTTCTAGTGTTATTTCGAAGGGCTTAGTGTGATCACTTCACGTTAACAACGTTCGCCATTAGGTGGTAATGTTTGTCTCCGAAACTCCTAATCATGAGATTTCTAACATCTTCAACATGTCGAAAAATCTCATCTATGCAACAAGTAGATATGTATTAAATAATAAATGAAATATAGAGATAAAAGTTGGAAATTATTGAGAACAAGAGAAAAACCAAATTTAAAGACTGCGACTGCTGTCGTCATGTATTTGGCGCCAGGATATGACTATATCCATTTTTGTCAATGTCTCATCTTTATTGCCTAATGGCTTTATTGGTACACAACGTTCTAATTATGTCTATATTCTTGTGACTTTTTTTCAGGACTAGATCTTAAAGAATATGCAACAACTAATGACTAACAATTCATTACTGATGTTCGATTTTTAAATGGAACAAACCATTACGGGCTTACAACCGTCTTCTACTGTTATTCAATAGAAAATTTTGTTGTCTGAAAGATTCTCATAAATTCCAAGATCTTAAAGTTTCGTCAATTAAATAATCATATCCTATCACTATTTGACAGTCATAGGTTCGCATTCTACCGGGGGCATCGGAGTTTAGAACATGTTTGACATGTCGAGATGAAATGAAATTTGACCATCTAATGGTGAACATTGTTAATGTAAGGTGATCAAAGTTGATAACATTAGCAAGGAAGGCAACGGGAAACCACTGCGGTTAACTCATTCTCAAGAGACCACCATGGTGGCGATTATTCTGTCACTCTTAGATGTTAATCCTTTGGCAATATTAGGATAACATATTACGTAAGTTGTATTCTCTTTATAATGCTTTGTTTCGTGTATAAATATTTCAGCTGTCGACGATTGGGTTAAAGCTCTGCCTTCCGCCGTGGCCTTTTTGGCCGGTGAACTGCCAAACTTACCCGAAGACTTTGTGCCTTATCTCCAATACAAGCCGGCCAATCAGCTGTACCAATGGATCGGCGCCGGGCGCGACACGGACAATCATCTCCAACAGTTGTGCACGCAGTGGCTGAACATGCGCAAGGCGGCCTCTCAGACCAACAACCCCGTGATGAGCACTTCCAACCCTGGACAGCACTCCACACAGTTCTTGGATAGACCACCTTCGCCTCCCGTGACAAAGTAAATCTTATTATCCTTAAACGTTTCAGAAAAAAGAATTCCCATTTTCATATTACTTATTTGTCATTCGATACTTCCATTAGTGCCAAAAATAATTGTTACGGTTGGTAATTGTCATAGAAACAGTCTTCTATTGATACTAGCATTCCACCACGGAAAATATGCATGTTCAACAATTTATAATATTTATTAACTATTAGCCAATTGAAAAATCGACCCTTAGGTTTATAAACACAACTATTTGATAAAAAGTGTTAACTTTCAGATGGAATGCAAAATGGCAGGTCTCCCCATCGGAGCTAGAATCCTTCAGGATGCAAGAAAGAATTCGATTCCAGCGTCCGCACAGAGCATTTACCTATAGGTTATCCAGAGGGAACGCCGTTGTTGGTCCTTTGAGGGTATGTTAAAGCATAAATATAGTAACAATTGATTGGTACCAACTTTGTAACGAAAAAGCTGTACTAATGACCAAAAAAAAAAGAAAACAGTGACCAATATTCTAAATTTGATTTATGGAAGGACTGTTGGAATCTTGGAAGACCGACGGAGGAAAGAAAACCGTTCTCCTTAACCAACTGTTTTTCAGCATCCTTGCACATGTCCCGGCCAGGGCTACCTCATTAATTAACCATAGAAGTATGTCGTGAATTGCCTTATTTTGTAGGATACTTAATAATAAATGTTAATTTACAAATATAATAACCAATGACTAACTGATGTTCGATTTTTAAATGGAGCAAACCACGACGAGCTTACGAACATCTTGTAGTGTTATTTGGAAGGCTCGCTTAGTCTAATCACTTATCGCCATCTGGTGGTAATGTTTAAATCTCCGAAACTCCTAATCACTTTGGGTGAGCCCAATTTCATTTAAAGAAATAATAATATTAAGATGCGAAAGGGGGACTATCTTTAATATTTCAAATGAAATTAATCATAAATTTAAAATCCTTAGTTTCTTAAGAATCTCTGATCATTCAAAAGCTTTTGACAGAATTCCTCACGAGTCTTGTATTATAAGTTTTTCCCGTTTTAGGGTGTGTATGCTAGTGATGAAAATGATGGTAAACGTGGAGCCAGAGGGCACAGTCTTTTAGCTCCCGGAAGACCCAGACACGTCACACTGCTCGCCCTTGTTAGAGATGCTGTCGCTTGTCTTCCTGGTGGAGAAGGTACTCGAGCCCACATTACCACTCTCCTGAGGTAAGGGTTTCTTTATATTTTACTATTTTGAAATTAGTTTAGTACTTACTGTCAAATGACAAATAAAAACCTGTTTCAGACGTTCGCAATACCTCGTGCCTGATGCCCCTGAACAAGCTTTACAAGCCGCAGTTAGTGGGGCGCTGGACAGAATGCACGGTGCACCTGATCCGTGCGTCAGGTATTTGCCCATGCAGAAGGTGTGGCAGTATTTACATAGAGAAAGGTAAACAATTATCATATTTTACAGTATAAAAATAAAATACTCATGAAGACAAACTTCTTTGCCTGTTTTTATTATGTTACATTCATGATAATGTTTTCAACTAGCAGATACCCATTGGTATAAAAAATACATAGTTATTTGGTATGAATAAATAGAGGTGGCTGGTGGTCTAGTGGTATCATGAGGTGGCTTTTGTATGCACAGCGTATTGGAGGTCGTGGGTTCGAATCATGTCGGTGCCGACCTTTTTTCGCTTTCACAACACAAGCCTTTGCTTTGTGTGAAAGTTGTCAAAGATATTTTTGTGTGTTCACGTCAAATGTCTGAAAAAGAAAGAATAAATGCATTCTAGCTTCTAGCATAGATACAAACCGCAAGGGTTATAGAGCCTACAATTAAACGACGAGAACTTTTCTGTTATCTAATACAGTATTTTAATCAATATGACGGTTTTAGATCTGAAGAAGAGTTTGAAAGATTGCATGCGGAAAATCAGAATAAAGGAAAAAGTGCGACGATCACAAGTACTGTTTCACAGAACAAAAGACCGTCAAATCCTAAACCGAGAGTACGGCCAGCCAAGCCAAAGTCTTCCCCTGTGCCGACACCTTCTGGTAAGAAAACATACCAATTTTGCTATTTATATAATACTAGCTGACCCATCGAACTTAAAGTCAATAAAATATTGCTGAGTAACATAACATAGCTAACATACCTACATGACTACTCATTGTAAAAAATCAAGTTATGTGGTCATATACAATTAAAATGTTGGTAAAATTACCGCCATCTGTGGAAACATAGGGAAAACATTGATCTATAGAATCTTTCTACCAAAATATCCATCTACCAGACATCTCCCTATTTCCCCAACAGATGGCTGTGGCAGTACCGGTTAGAATATTATATTTTATATCATTTCTTATTCATTTATTCAACTTTTTATTAGTTATTCTGTTATGCGGAGCAGAGAAGAATCCAATAAATCAAACATCGGAAGAATCTGTCCAGCCGATCTCGAGTTATAAGTGTTCGCACTAACCCAACTTTCATTTATTTATATTAGAGATATCGATTGTAATATGAATCCCACTAATGTTGATTTTGTCTTTTAGTTTCTATGATGAAGTCGAACACAAACAGCTCTTTACTAGAAAGCGACGGAGATGGAGAAGATGCTAACATTGACGTGGAGGGCACCGATGCTATTCCCGACATACGGCCGCCTGTTGTTATAAAGACGGAAAATATAGGTAGTAGACATCAGGATATTGTCAGTAGGAGACACGACTCCTCTAACAGAATCGAGATGGTCGGCCGACAGGAAACTGTCACTAGGCACGAAGTGGTTGTGACAACAACTAAAGACTCTACACTCAGATCTGAAACCAACAATAGACACGACAGAAAAGAAGCCGCGGCCACCAGGCAAGAACCCATCGTGATACAAGATAATGTACATAAAATGAGTAGGCAACAGGAATCCAATCCCAAACAAGACCATAGACAGGATGTCGCACGTCACGAAACTGTCATCAGCAATCAAGAACCGGCGCGAAAAGAAATTGTTGCGAGAACGGAAACCAGACCCGATTCGAGGCAGGAAGTTATAGCTAGACAGCAAGAACGGCAAATCGACGTTGTGAAACAGGCGGAACTGTCTCCCAAAGTGGATATCGTGAGAGAAACGAATAAGGTGGAGCGATCGGGAACCCCTACGAAACCCCAACAGCAGAGTATCATAATTCAGACGTCGTCCAATGCACCCACCTCGCTGTTACAAAGTGATAAGGTATGTTATGAGACTATCAATTATAATAATTATCATAAAGAAAAAATTGTGATGAGCTTTTTCAACCATTCACTACCGATTATATTATTATTATTTTATTTTTTTTTAAGATTATTTTGGACATTTTGATCATTGATTATTTGTTGTATCTACCTATTTGTCATTGTCTATTACCTGAACTACATATTTGTTTTCTTATTATTGTGATTGCTTATAGTGATAATTAATTACTTCTATTTTGGACTACAAATTTTGTTTATTTTTATAAAGTTATTCTTTGTATGTTGTATACTTTCTATTCTTTTGTTTACTGTTTTTAAATGTATATGTATTTTTATCTACCCGAGACAAGCTTGTCCTAGTGGGTTGATTCAATGTAATGTATAACTGATATTTGCAACTTAATAAACGTATAAATAAATATAAAATATATATGGATTTGTGAGCTAAGTTTCTAAATATACTATTTCTTGTAATTTTGGCAAAGACCCTATTGATAGCGCTGTGTTTGTGCATGGATCTTTTACTAGTGGTCATTTTTAACATATTAGTAAAACACCTGTTTTTTCTTATAAATACTTGCTAAAGAATACATATCTTGTTTTTTATTTTAATATCACTGGTATTTTTTAAAAGACGGTAAAAGTGTTAAAAAAATGATCCATTCTTTATCTTAAGCATTTTTGTAATTTCATTATAAAGAAGGACTAACTTTTTATGTTAAAGAAAGCGATGATGCGTTTAGTAGTCAAAAATCAATTGGGAGATTTGCACTAAGCTAATAAACAGCAAATTAATAAATTAAAATGCTTTGCAGATTATATCCATCGCCAACAGCACCATTCAGTCGTCAATACTTCAACCGCGGTCTGCAGTTGTGGCGGCGTCTTCTGTAAGTATATAAAGCGTCATTTCATTTTCTTGCTATTTTTATTTGTATTCTAATTGAAATATTTTTGCATAGGTCGTCCGACAGAACATAGCGAATAGCGGCAACCGCAGCGTAGTCAGAGTGCTGAATCCAGCGGCGTCCGGAAAGAGTCTCATTAGTCCGCAAGCTCTGAAGCCGTCGACTCCTCCGCCAACGGTCGTCAGAACGGCTACTAGTCAAGCCAAAGTCATAGTGCAACGGCCCCAAGGGCAGAATACAAGTAAATAACACTTTTTGCATTAATAATTGTATAGTGGAAATAAAATACGCACTAAACGCCAAAAATGAAAAAAATGAGTTGAGTATGAGGAAGTGTTCTATAAACCATTGTCAATAGTCTAAATATTGCACTAAGTCTATATCGATGATCTAAAAGCATAAAAAACAGATCCAAAAATCATCATAGTACTATGTCTGTATGGGGGAAAAATCAGTTTTATTAGATTATCTCAAAATGAAGTTTTTGGCGTTTAGTGCGTATTTTATTTCCACTACATATTAATTCACGCATTGGGAGACCAATTCGCTCTTGAGGTGGCCATTGTGTCACAAAACGGCGCGTTAAAAATGATCCCCTTATTATTATTAATATGGACTATCCGATTTCTGCCTATATCTCATTGTCAGACCAAGAATTTGGCGGCTTTTTGAGATCGACCGTCTTCTCTAACCTGAAATCATTATGTGGTATTTTTTATTTCCAGGTCAGCAGAGGGCCTTATTAGAATCTCTTATTCAAAGAGGTGGTCAAACCATTACGCACGATCAAATCTTTCACGCGTTACAACCCACGCAGGTAATGGATTCTCTATTATTACTGCACTAGCTGACACACGCCCGTCGACCTAACCCAGAATAGAAAAATAATTTTGACTTATTACATGAATAAAATGCGATTTACGACATTAAAACTTTATTAAATTTAGCTAATAATTTATTGCATTATGTACCTAATCGTTATCGTTGATTCGGATGTGGGATGAAGTTCGATGGGTCATAAGTTTGAAATCAAAACAATTCCTCTATAATTGCTTTACTTTTTAAAAAAATCCAAGAGATGGCGATGTAGTAGAAAATTAATCACATGTGAAACCTGTTAACTTATTGTATATATTGTTGAAAGAATAGACCCCATTTAAACCAAGATTAACTCTTTTTGTCCATGACTGTTTTCACCGTTTTAATATTGTCAAATTTCGTTTCAGAAAATTGTTTCGTCGGCTCAAACGTCCAATCAAACTGCGTCGCCAACAAAAACGCAAGCGACGCTCGGTCAAACTATACAGTTGGCCGGTCAGACTGTCCAATTGCCATCAGGTCAGACGGTGCAGCTCGCCGGTCAGACTGTACAACTGACTGGACAAACTGTTCAACTCGGAGGCCAAACTGTTCAACTCGGAGGTCAAACTGTTCAACTGGCCGGGCAAACTGTACAGCTAGGCAATGGACAAACAATGCAAACTGTGCAATTAGGCAGTGGGCAAACTATGCAGTTGGGAAGCGGTCAAACTGTCCAACTCGGTAGTGGACAAACTGTTCAACTCGGTACTGGACAAACTGTTCAACTCGGTACTGGACAAACTGTTCAACTGGGTAGTGGACAAACAATGCAATTGTCTGGACAAACTGTTCAACTAGCGAATGGACAGACTGTGCATTTGGGTGGCGGTCAAACTGTTCAGTTAAGTAACGGGCAAACGGTCCAGTTATCTAGCGGACAAACTGTGCAGCTGGGCGGAGGGCAGACTGTCCAATTGGCCAGCGGACAAAGTAGACCCGGAGGCGATGTGGCTATTAGAGGAACAAATCAAAGACAAGCGACCCCGTTGGTGGCGAAGATTTTGACGAATGCTCAAGTTCGTGGTGGTAATATCGTTCAAGGCACGAGAATGGCGACGCCCGGAGCACAAGGAACGTTACGAGTTGCGGGATTGAGCTTAGCTCAGTTACAAGGCAAGCCTGTTTTACTCCACACGTCATCCTCTGGTGCCGGAAATTCCAACATTCTTCTACAGGTATGCATGCAGCCACTCAGATATTTATGTTTTTAACATGTCCCTCAAGGCGGAGACAGACTCATTATCGAAAGGTCCTGGGTCAGAAATTTTCCATGTGTATATCACTTGAAATTTTTACCCCACGTTGTTCTGGCATGGAACGGACGGGGTAGAAATTTCAAGGGATAATAAAATATCGAAGTTCTGACATCTAAAGTAGCGGATTTAGAAAAATAATTAATCACTTTAAAGCACTATTTCTTTTAAATTCTGCTTAACCCAGTAGGCGATCTAATAGGCAGATATTTACCTAATAAAACAAGGAATTTAATTTAGCTAATAAGTTTATGTTAAGAGCCGGACACTCGAAAATGGCTGTTTTTATATAAACTTTGTTCCCTTAATAGGTATCGTAGCACAACAAAAAAGTAAGTGTGCTTTAAGTTAGAGCTTTGGCTATCAAGTCTTAGTTTAAAATTTATATTTTACAAATTTAGCTCGGTAGAAAAAAAATTCAAAGTTTGCTCTATATTTTTATAAATCATAATGGTGTAGGCAATCTACTCAATAAACAACGCTTTAAAATATACCAAAATGTGTATCTTTTAATTTTCTTTAAATCCATTGTCTTTTTTTATTTCTATTTAACATAGTTTATTAATTAATCGGTAAAAAGTGATTGGGCGCTTAGGACCTTTTCCTTTAGAAATAAAAACTGTATAGGCTCCATACAAATCGAATATTTCTCATTCGTGAGAGAACTTTGTGGCGGGTGGACGTGTCGCTCTTTGCTCTGTAGTTTTTTTCTGCAGAAACCTTCCACTTTCTAATGTTGGTCATTTGGGGCTAAATGCAATATTTGTGAGAATCCATGGATGTCAAAAATTTTATATACTTTATTTTTTTAAATGTTTTTTTCCCTTTTATATTTTTTGCTTTACAAATATTTTTAAATACATAATACTTTTTTCATAAAATGATATTATAGAATTACGTTTTGACGTAATTTTTTTAACGTAATATCTTAATTAGGTATAATCGTTTTTTTTCACATAATTCTTGACTTTAATCGGTACCTAAGTCAAAGACCCTATCATCAACAAAATAGCGAAAATAGTACTTGATAATATAGTTATTGGTTCATAACTATATACCTACGTACCTACAATATTATATGAACAAAAAAGTTTTTATGTTACACAAAAAATAAAAACAAAATTAACTAAAACGGAGCCAACCTCTATTCGGGGTTTGAATCTTGTCTTAGATTGGACGGGACCGATTGATTGGTAGAAAACGCTTCAAGCATTAACTTCCGCCGGCTATACCTACCGAGAAGAGTGTAGGTACTGTAGTAAAACAAAACTTGTGTGCGTTTATTCAATAAGCTATTAAAAAGTTGGTTTTATTAATGTCACTCAACTTCGTCAAAATACGCGCTAAGAACTCAAATAGTACTTATAGAACTTCATTATATTTAATTTGAAAAATATCCATTATTTGACATGACACCAAATTTTAAATTTATTTAAACCTGATATTTACGGTTTGGCTGCCAACCCTGACTCCCATTGCATTTTAACTAAGAATAAAGAAATGAACAAAATATCATTGTGTCAGAAAGGTAGTTATGTGACAGAGACAGCGAAAAGAAAGTTCAACCTGTCTCACGCGCAATATGACGAGGTATGCGCGGGGAAGCGGGGACAAAACTCAGTTCGGTGATTTGAGTGTCCGGCTCTTAAGTTATCTATACTAATATATAAAGAGGAAAGATTTGATTTTTTGTTTGTTTGTTTGTTTGCATCGAATAGGCTCCAAAACTACTGAACCGATTTGAAAAATTCTTTCGCTTTTGGGAAGCTACAATATCGGCGGTGAACATAGGCTATATTTAATTTCCAAAAAAAAGTGGGTAACCTACGAAAACTTCAATAATGTAACCCAAGGTGTAAAAAATTTACCTAAAATATTATTTTTATCGCGAACGCTGTGAAAACTAATGATGATAGAATAAAACAATGTACTACAATTTTGTAGAAGACATCATTATTTACAAAAAGTATCGCGACAGCATATGTCTAACTATTATAGTTATGCCACAATAAGTGTTTTTTTTATTTTAAAAAAATCAATAAAATGTAACCTCTAGAAAAGGCTCTTTATTGGTATCTTGGTATTATTCCTTATTAAAATAAATTAGTTCATATTCAAGTCTGCTTCAATATGTTTGTATAACTTTTTGAATTATTCAATTCGGACATTCCATTCGATAGTTATCACGAGTTTAAAAATGTGAGTATTGGAAAAAAAAGCATAGTCTCTTATCATCTCAACTTATCCGATGTTGAGTGCGTACGGGAGCCGGGGAGGGGTCAAGTTTAGTAGAAATACCGCGCAAAGTAGTCACGGTGGTAAAGTGACGATACATTGCAATGCAATTATTCCAGATTAACATACGCTATAAAATATTTTGAAAAAGTTAGGGATCTGTATGAAAACTAAATTATTTTTAAGTATCTATCTACCCGTGCGAAGCTGGGGCGGACCTCTAGTTTTATATAAAATTAACGAATTGAATGTGCATTCCTGGTGGAGTTATTTAAATGACTTTATTTTATATTATATTGTGTATCAACATGTCCAATTCGTTTTGAAAAAAGTCCATTTTAATATGAAAAATGTCCATAGGCTGGTTCCGGTGTGACGGGCCAAAGTATCATCACGGCCAATGCGTATTGTGTATCAACGTGTCCAATTCGTTTTGAAAAAAGTCCATTTTAATATGAAAAATGTCCATAGGCTGGTTCCGGTGTGACGGGCCAAAGTATCATCACGGCCAATGCGTCGGGGGTTGTTTCCAGTGCCAATAATGAAACTACAACATCCCTCCAGCAGAGATCTACTACGACAACTTCGGCACCTCAGCACACATTACTTCTGAGTAATATTGGTAAGTATCCGTTTATGAAATACTTTCTTGATTCTTTGACTTTTCGTAATATATTTTTTACAGTTGCCTTTTGTTATTATTCAAAAATACAACAACTTCTCTACTCATGCTTTTTTCTAAGAAAACGTTTCCTGATTTATTGTTTTTTATTTTTTTCATTTTCCTTATACTCCTGACTTTAAGACAGCACTGATATCGATCCATCTCACTTAGGTCGGCCACCTATTCTTTCAGATTTATAGGTCCTTTTTGTCATTCTCTCTACATATCCAAAAAACCTCAATTCATTCACTTTCATTCTAGTCACTATCACTCTACATTACTTTCTAATATTATCGTTCCTCACATCAATCAGTCGGTAATCAATGTACGTAATGGTGAATTTCGTCTATGTGTACTTAATCAGCCATTATTGATGAAGATCACAAACCCCAATAGTACAATTAGAGCTCTTGAAATGTAATGTTTGTAACAAAAATTGTATTTGCATTCCTACGAATCGTTCAGAACATGATTGTATGACGAATTGTTGAATAAAAATTTTGTATTTGTGTTCCAGTGTCTTCCCGAGGTCAAGTGGTCAGAGTCGCCGGTGCTGGAGGTCAACTATTGGGATCAACGCTAAGACTGCAACCACCTAATGCACAAGTACACTTATTTGATAATCTTTATATATAAATTTCTTCTGTATCTGTGTATGAGACTGTACTCCTGAGTAGCTGAACTTATTTTTATGAATTTGCTTGTCTGTCAAATGCTTTTGGGAATGGTTTAGATTAACAATAATTGGGTAATCTTTACATTAGCTTTGACGTTTAGGAAATAAAAACCAAAATGTCCACCATATCAATATTGGTAATCACAAAACCACGGCTATTTTTCGTGAAATCAGATCACTATGGACAATACGGTGTTGAAAGACTCAATACTGATGGTGAACATGATGTATTTTCCATAGATAAACATCAAAAGCTATATCCATTTTTGTTTACAAATATTGCTAAAATTGAATATTATCCACAATGGGATCCAAATTTTCTTAAATTATTGCTTTTCATAATGAAGTTACTCGTCAATTTAAAAGCTCAAAAATTTCGTTGAAGAGTCTCCGACATTCTAATAGCTATTGAAGGACATCTGTCGAGTAAGCTAGTATGTATTATTGTAATTTTAACTGTACCACTTCATATAGCAAGCAAATTCATATGATGTTTTGTTACAGGCCCGTCCTGGTGCGACCAATGTCGTTTTAGGAGGACAAACTCTGAAGTTGCAAACCTCTCCCATAAGATTACATCAGGTACATATTATTCTAGTCTTTTATTACTGACCGTTTTTTTTATGGGATCTTTTATGCCTTCCCCCTCCTTAATCCATGATGGACTTCAGTTAACTTATTGTGCTTCCCCTTGGGATTGCGGCATAGTCTTCTGGAATTGGGTACCCACTGCCCAGCATCCTGTGTCTTTTATTAGTGAGAGCGTCGCAGTTACATAGCAGATGTTCCATAGACTCTTCACTCTCGCTGCAAAATCTGCACTTGAGATCTTCCTCAAGTTCCATTTTAAATAGTATCCTGTTGACATCTTAGTGTCCGTGAGTATTCCGATTGTTGATCTGATATAGCCCTTGTCATAGTTCCAGATTTTGTGGATTTGGTCTTCATTTTCATTCATTATTAATTTTTCCGAGTGTCTCAGTCCTGGTGAGGACCTCCACTCCTCTGAGAATTTATCATTCGCATAGCTTTTAATCACATTTATGATCGACACATACGGTAATCTCAGGACAGGTTCCGGTCCCGTAAATGGTGTTTCTGATCCTTTCCTTGCTAGTTCATCAGCTTTTTCGTTGCCCTAAACCCCCACGGACCCCAGGGACCCACACCAACCTGACCTTGTTCCCCCAACTTGTTGAGTGCATGTATACAATCCAGTATAACTGACCGTTACCGAATACAGACTTTCCTAGCATACTGTTTCCAAAATATTTCTATGACAAGTGAAAGCATCCCAGGGACTGCTAGTCGGGAAGTCAACACGTATACTTCTAGGCTACCAAAGTCAGATTATAATCCTATAATTGTGTTACTGTAACCCAATGAGGTATATTGTGACAATTTTTTCCAATTTGCAGCCTCTTGAAGAGTGTCAGTACCTCTTCCTGTCGGCTCCTGCCCTCCGCATTAAGTCTTTTTTGATGCCCCTGAGAGATACTAACAGGATTCCCATCTTCCTGTTCCATCTGTTTCAATTTGGTCCATATTCATTGCTTCAAAATATTTATTTAACTTTTTGAAAAAGGCACTGTTATTTAGTGCTGTGTTTGTGGTAGTTTCCTAAATATCTGTTTTTAACACATCACTTTTTTCCTTATAAATTTCTGTCATTTTTTAATACACTCGCTTATTTACATAATGACAGAGAAAGTGTTAAATGTTTTTTTTTTCTTATTTGCAGGCGGGTGCCGGAGCTACTCTAGCAACTCAAGGTGCCAACAGAGTACTGCTTGCGAGTGGCACAAGATTGCACGGAGTCAAACTGCTGCCAGTACAGCACGCCATAGCGAGAGGTATTTCCAACTTATTTTTATACAATGTGTGAAGTTGCTTTAGACAAAATTCATTTCCTACTATCTAAAGTTTTTCTACTCGATTCATCACGATATTTGTGTTTTTTTTTCTCCTTTTTCAGGTGGCAGTATAGGCGGTCGTCAGGTTTACGCTCGAATCGTAACGCCCGGAGCGGCAGCCGGCGCTCAGGCGACCATCGTCCGAACTGCAAATCCAACTGTGATAACATCCCAACCTAACAATCCTACGGCGCAGCAGAGAAATCTCCAACAGCAGTGAACCTTTGAACAATAGGAATATCTGCGTGCTGCGAAACTCGGCTTTAACCATTAGTTTAAATTTACTATGTCTACTAGATGCAACATTCGAAAAAAAAATTCAAAATATTATGTCACATTTTTGTTTATGAGGTGAACAAAAAAATCATTGCATATGGTTGTAATTAGAAATAATGACTATGTCAGGCAAGTACGTTTTGTTGCTAATGTGATTATATCAATTATTTGAGGCGGAGCCAGATTTATTTCAAAAGTTTCTTTCTATCTAGAGAGTTGTAAATGGTATCCAAATTTAATATGCGAGAAAGAGAAGGTACATACCGCAACCATTTATGAAGCTAAAGACCATTACAATAGTGACGTCCTGCCAACTCTTTAATTGCTCAATCTTAAAAGGGAATGCTGCTTTTAGTACGTAGTACAATATAATAATTCAATAATTTTAACCTCGAAACGGATTTTTTGGTTGAAACCTTGAAACGGATTTTTTGGTTGAATCTGTACAGGACGATTTCGTAGCACGTATTTAAAAAATTACTAGCGTAAATTATTTAAATTTCATTTTCTCGTCATATTTATGTTTGGTTTTGTACTATTTTCTTATAAATCTATCAATAAAATAAGAGAATTTCACTATAAACAATTTAGTTCGACGCAATCAATATGCATGCTCTGAAATCTACACATGAATATTTTGTTCCCAGTTTTGAAAAATAAAATTGTTTTTTTTTTTAATGTCGAATCTTCGTAGTTTGTCGAACGAGAGCTTTCTTTAAATATGGTATCTTTTGACAATCATTCAATTCTCCATTTAAGGGCATAGGAAGGCAATGAAAGCCCTTAATTCCCCTCGATCTTGCTCAATACCAAAAAATGATCTTATTCTTCGAATACGCGCAGAATAATCAAAAGTGCTACTAATAAAACACGCAACGAGTTTTACGAAGAATAGTTTCTAAGCCAACATTATTCCTGGCTAACCCCAGGTGTAAAGAAGTAATAGGGACATTTAATGAGACAGACTACCACTGCACTCTTCATATTTTGACACTTCTCATTTTTTTAGGTTACATTTTTATTCATAATTATTTTTCAAAGCGATTTATATTCATATCACAGAAAACCTTCTGGGATATTTATACCGATTCGGACGTACTCATGCTAATCGGCGCACAAACTTTCCCGAGAGCTAAAATCGGGTTTGTACGAAATGCTTAGAAACCAACCGTACGGAATAACCACAAACAGGATTGAAAAATGCGAAGTTGCCAAAGTATTCTGCGGAATAGTTATGTCACGGCATAAGGTTGATTATTAGTAGCGCAGTATAATTATAACAAGATAGCCATAATCGTCTTAATGGCGGTATAAGACAGTTTCTATTAGTACCGCTGAATAGTTATATTTTTTCCTCGTACATTTCTTTAGCTTCCTTCTAGATAAAAACTAAAAATCTAAGTGACAACAATTGCATGCTTTGTAATATAATGCATTTTTTTCTCTATCAAAGGATCCGTTTTTTTTCTTCGAAATGTGATCTTTTTTTCATTATCAACATGAAATAAGGACAAAGTGAATTATTCAATTAACAAAATAAAATTGTAAATGTTTGGATGTCAAGCATTTTAATGTAAATAATAAATTATTTAGAACTGAAGTGATCTGTAAATATGTTATAATATGTAATGTGTTTGTATGAAAAAACCGTGATGTACAAAGTGTATAAATGTAACTTAGAATATTATGAAATAGTGATTTTTTTATAATATAATATTATGATTAATCCTCTATTGTGTTTTTTTTTAATTATAATATTCAAATCTATTTGACAGTGGGGATTTCAAAGTGACAGTCAGACTTAGCCATTTACAACTGGATGATGCCCCTGATCTCCAGTTATTTCAATATTATTCATAGAAAATTTTGATTTATTTTTTAAATTTTTGTATATTTGATTTGGTAACTCTATGGTGTAAGGTAGAAAGAATAAAATTAATTTTAAAACTATTGCTTACACAATTATATTACCATCAATGATGTATGTATGTGAAACGTGGACATGGACTAAAAAAGAAGAATGTAGTATAAATGCAGTAGAGATGAGAGCTCTACGAAGAATATGTGGAAAGACTCTGTGGGATATGGAAAGGAATGTGGTATGGAAGTTAGCGTTGTGACAAAGATGGAAGTCAATAAGTTGAGATGGTTTGGTATGTGGATAGAATGGATGCAAACAGAATGATAGAAGGAAATTTATAAGGCTGAAAGTAAAAAACCATGGACAACCGAGAATTATAAGGATCGAGCGCATCGATTTCGTCCTCAAGGAAGGCTAGGTTAGAAGTAGGAGACGTATAAAAAATAGTATGTTGGTGGAAGAAATGTGCTTGGATAGAAAAGAGTGGAGGTCTGTTTTCTCTGCCTACCCCTTACGAGACACGGCGTGATGAGTTAAGGTCCCCACAGATAAAGGGCTAAGTATAGAAATGTGTGGTCAACTGAGAATGATGTAGATTGATCATATTCGGACTCAAAAGCTACAAGAGAAATGGTATGGCCCTAGAGGATGGGAAGGTAATTCTTCTCTAGGAAAAAGAGTGGAGATTCGTTCTCTTTGTCTACCACTCTAGGTGCACGGAAACACAGTCTTGTGGGTCGTAAGTTTTCTGTAATATTTTTTACAGTTACAATTACAGTGAAATAAAAAAAATTTACAGTAAAATAAAAATTTGAAACAACATAACCCTTTACTTTCTGTGAAAGATGTCAAAAATGTATTTGTGTTCACTTTGGAGCCCAGATTCATATAAAAAAAATATCTTGGCCAAGGTTGATAAAATCCATTTCATCGATATTATTTCACAGCATTGCATTAATAACATTTGTCGTTATTTATTTTATACCTTAAGGCTAAAGCTCTATGTAAAATTTTTAACTCATTTACAATAAATTAGCACAAATAGTACAAACCAACAAAATCATCAGAAAGAGCAGTAGAGAGAAAGAAATAACAAAACAATAATAATAATAAACAACTTTATTTCAGAGTTCACAAGCTTAGGTACAATAAAACAAATACAGCAAGTCAAAAAAAACACATATAACACAGATCTTACTATCTATTACATACGTTCACTACATATTCCAATGCCTTCAGACTGTGCAAACTCCGAACCTCCCACCTCACTAGGCAATGCCTGTGCCGGGATTGTAATTAATAATTTGATAAATAACTAGAAAAAACCCCATGTAGGTTACAACCCTACACCCACAAACCATTCCACTTCCCACGCCCACAAGAAAGAAGAAAAAAATATAAAAACATAATAGGGATAATTTATTATAACAAAATAGGCCATCAGCATTCCCATCAAACTTAGTCTTACAAGGGGTATTCCTTGCGATACATCCAGACATTCCTCCATCATAAACAATACAAGAACAAAACCAATTGTATCCATATAATAATAATAAAAGTTGATTGGATGATCATAATACAAAACTATTAATCGAATTGGCGGGCTTAGCATCTAATTCTAATACAATAAAAAAATTACTTCTATAGGATATTCCGGATTATTCATGGGATATTCTGGAATAGGTGGGACATTGCAGGGATTTCTTGTCTGGACGTCTATGTACGTGTTGTTTTATAAAAAAATTCTATAGAAGGCGATGAAGTAAAACATTAGTTACACAATATGAAGTATTCTAGTATATTTAGATTTTATATACGATATATCCCGGGGTGTTCCTGGGATATCCATGGAACATCAGAAATGTCCTGAATATCCTGGGATATTGGCCCAGGGATATTTCTGGGCAGTTAAATAAAACTTTGAAACTAAATACACTCTTTGAAAAGTGATACATAAGTACTTACAGCATCTCAATCCAGTAATCTCTGATTTTGAACAACATAATAATTTTATTCTAGACAACAATCATTTAAGAAAGAGTATTTTCAACGAAGTGCCTCAGGAGAATTTTGGGTATAAGATGGTACCACCGCATCACGAACGACGTTATACGCCGGCGCACCCAGCGTGAGCCCATCACCTCTACTATTACGAGGAGGAGATGGACTTGGCTGGGACATGTGTTAAGGATGCCGAATGACAGTTGGCCGAGGAGAGCGCTGTTCTTCCTCCCATCAGGGTCCCGGAGATGAGAAAGACCCTCTCATACTGTGTTCCGCTCCTTCGAAGCAGAGCTGAGGAATCTGGACATGGTGTGGGAGGAGGTCATTAATTTTGCGCAAGATCGAGCACAATGGAGAGCTCTTGTTGCCTCCCTATACCCCTAAGTGGGGTCTAAAAGGAGTTTGGATTGGATTTTCAACATCATTAGGAAAGCGAAAAGTTGGATTTAAGAAAACCGAGTAATAAATATGAAAATTAAAGAACACAGCAATGCTAATATTGCTAATTATAAAAAAAAGTGTGTTTTTTTTTTTACCCATCACGCCGTGTTCCGTAAGGGGTAGGCAGAGAGAACGGACCTCCACTCTTTTCTATCCAAGCATACATCTTTCGCTTCTTCCACCGACATAACATTTCTCATAGATCCTCTCCTATTTCTCTTACTTCTTACCTGGCCTTCCTTGAGGACGGAATCGATGTGTTCGATCCACGTCATTCTCGGTCGGTCACGCTTTCTTACACCTTTCCTTTCAGCCCTATGAATTATCTTTGTCATTCTGTTTGCATCCATTCTTTCCACACGCCCAAACCATCTCAACTGTGTGTGATAAAGATAATCTTTTCTTCATCTCCGAACTTGATTTATTCAGTAGTGTCTCTGAAATTGATTTATTCAGTAGTGTCTCCGTGCATCAACTTCGTTATGTGAATATGGTATATTTGGACTATAGTTTGATTTTCAAAATTTTACATCGTCTAGTCGGGTCAAGAAGCTTTTAAAAGTATACAGAGGACTTCACAAGGTGTGAAAAAAGGTTTTTTGCAGTGCACCAATCATGAGTGATTTACGACGCTAAAATTTGTTAGAAAAATATTCATCTATTTTATTTCAACACCACATATCAAATTCAATTTATTTATACAAGGCTAGATCATTGAGTCAGCGGTAGCCATACTATTGTAGAAAACTAAACTCCGCCATATTACTTTATTATTGCTAATGTCATAATTTTTGTCTGTGAAATTGTGCGTAATGTTATGGAAAAGTGAAGTGGTAGTTTTGTTATTTTGTTGATTTTTTTGTAAATGATTGTAGGATATTATTTATTTTGATTTAAAGTGAACAATATGGAATCTTGTCTCGCAGTTGAAAAAGACATTGACAATGCTTTGGCTAAATTTACTGGACTGGGAGAACACGCAGAACGCGTACTAAACGATGCAATTTCTCAAATACAAAATTTAAAACGGGAACTCTCGGATGGTAATTCGCTGATTTTATACTTTTTAAATTAAAGAATTTGTTTTTTTTATTTCTTATATTTTAACCGTTTTATACACCAACATTTAGATAATTTAGAGAGGGTAGTGCATTGAACTCTCTTTGTTATGGCATCATATATGTATTTAATATTGTTGTATACAGTAGAACAGTTTATAAAATATGTATTTATTACTTGAATTGCTTAATTCACAAATGTTATTATTTGTTTAGTTCCAGAAAACTTTGTTTTGTCCCAAAGTCAAGTAGATATTGTGAAGGAAACTGCATCAAGATGTAAGGACATGCTGCAAAGATTAGCTACAGGTATTTATTCTCCATTTTTTTTTCATTCTATTAATCAAATTATCAGCTTTGTTAAAATGTGCAACATCGCAATTCAACTATTATGCACTACTCTTAAAATCTAACCATCACCCGTGCAATGGTCTTCATTCGATAAAAGATTATAGGTAGTTAAATATCATAGATTCCGTTTTCAAAAGTCTATAGATACTAACGGTAACTTAATTGTTTTATTGCTATCACACTTAGAACATTCTCACTTAGATAATTCAAAACAACAAGAAGAAAAGAAACAGAGGAAAGATAAAGAAACCATTCTTATAAATTTGACTCCATCCCAAATAAATAATGTTCGCAACAAAAGAGTACTTGCCTTGTATAGTCATTATTTCTAATTAAGACTACCTACGATGATTTTTTGACGTTCTCACTACTTTTCCTTCCCCTCAACATCTCTGTAACTTATTCAATCCACGTTCCCAGTGTGGATCATGTGGGTGCCACGAAGTTCCTTCAAGCCTCTCTATCTTGCGCCAGTTACACAGCTTCATCCCAGCTTAGTCTAGCATCATGTAGAACCGCAGTGAATGCCCGCTTGATTGTTAATTTCGGCCTGCCTCGCCTTGTCCCATCCGGATTGTAGAAAAGACCTGCATATTCAAGACTCTCGAGAACATGGCCAAGCTAGCTCAAACTGCGATTCTGGTTTACCTACTGAGGTTAGTGACTGTTGTGCTGTTCCGGCGCGTATGGTCTCATTTGAGACATAGTGGTACCACCGAATCCCCAAAATCTGACGCAGAAATCTATTCTCACCACTAAGGATCTTCTTCTGTCGAGTCTTTGTCAGATGCCAAGATTCACAACCATATAACAACACTGGCATTAAAGAGGCGACACTTAGTTTTGGTGAAGAAGTTGGTGTATTTCCTCAGTTTCCTCATATTGTGAAAGGACGAACTCGCCATTGCAATTCTTATGGAGAGCTCCTTATCTATTCTGCTGTTTTGTGTCAAATAGACCCAAAAATGTGACATAACATTTTGTAAAAATTGTTCCGACTTTGTTCTTGTATGTAATACATAAAAATCAATGAGTATCACTTTATTTAATAATCATATTTCACGTGATATTTCAGAACATCGTGACAGTCATGCGTGTGTTTCGCGTGTGGGCAAATCAATAGACAGAAGTTTTGTGGCTGAACTTGCCGGCGCCGTGCCTCGTGACGGACAATTTTCGGCTCCCGAACAGAGACCTTTGATAGACAAAGCTGTAGCTCAGCATTTGTATAGGCAAGGATTGGATGGAATAGCCGACACATTGGTCAAGGTTGGTTAACTGATTTCCCGACTTATTTTGAAAATTTTTATCAAGATTGTTACTTACGCCTGTATTTACCAAGAGAAACTGAGCGTACTATCAGCTCAAACTACGATCGATGTCAAAATTGGTATTCACCAAAATATTATACACTCCCTCAACGTGATTTGAGTGAACCTTTCCCTCAAAATTTGATCGGCTATAGAGTTGGCTTACGTTACGCTAAGCGTCCATCTGTCAAAATTATTATATAGCGTCCGCCATATATATTATATAATTTTTTTAATAGATAAAAATTATTTATATTTATTTATATTGAATTTGTATAGTGGAAATAAAATATGCACTAAACGCCAAAAACTTCATTTTGAGATAATCTAATAAAACTGATTTTTCCCCCATACAGACATGATGATTTTCCCCCATAGTACTATGATGATTTTTGCATATGTTTTTTACGCCTTTAGATCATCTATATGGACTTAGTGCAATATTTAAGCTATTGACAATGGTTTATAGAACATTTCCTCATACTCAACTCATTTTTTTCATCTTTGGCGTTTAGTGCCTATTTTATTTCCACTATACATTTGTCAATGGTGATCAATTTTCCGTAATTTTTACAGGAAGCAAAATTGGAAGAAGATGACGGTGGATCCCCTCTACTCTCAGGACTACACAGAGTGGTGGAAGCACTGAATGACAGAGACCCTGGTCCAGCTTTGAAATGGGCCGAAGAGCACAAAGACCAATTACACCATTCACAATTACCCTTTAAACTGCACAGGTACCATCATTACATTTTTATTAATTATATCAGTTAGTGAATAATCCTACAAGACTGATTTTAACTAATGATCCTAACCTAATTGTGAATGTTGAATACCTACCAAACATTGGTAAGAGGGACCACATAGTGCTGTTGGCTTCTATACAGATTATTGTAGAAGGTGAGCTCTCCAAACAGAAACCATTGTTTAGACGTAACTTCCATAAGGCTGACTATGAAGTGCTGGGGGTATACTGCATAGTATGGATCTAGTGCCGAGCGGTGCGGATGATGTGGAGAGTCGATGGAAGCATTTTAGAGCCTGCATACACAATGTAATTGAGTCCCATGTTCCTCTCACAAAACTAAATGGAAAATCTGGGAACAAACCTTGGATTGATTACGAAATACTTAACCTTGTTAAGAGGAAGAAAAAGATGTGGAAAGAATATCAAAATAACAAGAGTGAACATGCATACCGGACCTACCGAAAAGCAAATAATCACCTGGTTGCGACCACTAGGAAGGCTATAGCAGCATTTGAGAACCGCTTTGTGGATATTGGGGACAAGGCATTTTATAATTTTATAAGAAAGCAAATGGCAAGTAAGGTTAGTGTTCCTCCAGCATTACTAAATCCACTATCTGGAAAGCTTGAGTCAGATAACAAAAATGTTTCAGAAGTTTTTAGTGCTCAGTTTCAGAGGACATATGTTAAAGAGCCGGGTGGCGCCATCCTGCCAATCCAGATACCTAGAGTGCAGAATCAAATATGTGATGTTGAATTTAATCTTGAAACAGTAAAAAAAGTACTTGATAGCCTAGTCGAGGATATTGCTATGGGGCCAGACGAGATCCCGGTTATATTTTGAAAGCGCGGTTTTGGATGTGAGACAATTGTATATGAGAGAGTTGTTGAAACATACGCATAGAAATCTCGCAATGTACAGTGACTCGCAAAACTATGTTATAAATATTAACACGAGAAACAGACCGCTGCTCCGGCCGAAACGTGTGAACACGGCATTTGCCCAGCGCCATTTTGTCTTTTTGGGTCCAAGACTGTACAGTAAGGTGTTTCCGACTCTCAGTGAGTCGCTCAATCCTGCCCAGACTAATCTAAAGAGTCTGATGACAAGATGGCTGCTGGAGAGGGGCAGGGATGCGTCAGAGAGAGAACTTACATTCATTGAGAGATGAGGGCAGGGGGAGACAGGTAGGAGTGGTCAATTGTTGTGGAATTCGTTGTTTTTGATCTGGAATGGATGTGTGTATGTATGTGATGGCGTGTATAGGATAGTGTGTGTACATGGGTATGTCCTGATCGTTTTCCTTTTTTCATTTTCTACTATTTTGTTTCTTCTGTGTTCTGATTGTTTTTGTTTGTATTTTTTTTTTCTCTTTTTGTGTCTTTGTGTCTTCCATAGTACAGTGCCGCTATAATTAAAAATTAGTATCACCTCAACACAGGCTGTCGTCTAGTGAGGTGATAAATTCCAAATATGTACCTATATAAATTTCAAATATGTACCTATGTAAAAGTTGGAAAAATAAAGAAATAAAAAAAATAAAAATACTGAAGAGATGTTCTTCGGCGCTTTGTCAGCCCCTGTGTGACCTTATGTCACGGTCATTTGGGGATGGAAAGCTGCCTAGTGAGTGGAAAGAGGCAACCATAACACCTATTTAAAAAAAGGACAAATTAAATGCAGCAAATTACAGGCCAATAAGTCTAACAAGTATTGTTTGTAAATGTATGGAGAGAGTAATAGTCAACAAACTGCGAACTTGCAGACTTCTTGACTGGAAGAACATTTCGCGTACGGGTGGGTGATTCATTTTCCGAGCACTGTCACATTCTGAGTGGGGTGCCACAGGGACAGGTTCTTGGTCCAATACTGTTCATTCTTTATATTACAGACCTCCAAAGTGTTACCCTAATGATACTAATTTTTTTGCCGATACATTAGTGAGTGGCTCACAGATACAGGATGACCTATGCAGGATAAGCAGATGGAGCTCAGACTGATTGATAACTCTCAATCCGGAAAAGTGCACGGTCTTACATGTCGGAGGTTCCAATCCCAAGCTGTCATACTACCTTGATGGTGTTAAGTTGAAGGGGGTCAAGACCCAGGTGGATTTGGGTGTAACAATTTCTCATAATCTAAAGTGGGAGGAACATATTGGTAAAATTGTTAAGAAGGCCAACTCGGTGTTCTTCCTAATCAGGAGGTCCTTCAGCCAGATCAACATTGAGATGTTCCTGAAGATATACAAGTCCTATGTGCGTCCTTTGTTAGAGTATGGGTTCCAAGTGTGGTCACCATACTTTGTTAAAGATATTGATCTTCTGGAGCGAGTACAAAGGCGAGCAACAAAGATTCCCACTGTGCTGCGGAACATGGAGTATGAGGAGAGGCTGCTGGCACTTGGATTGACCACACTTAAAGCGAAAAGAGACAGGGGTGACCTCATAGAGACGTATAAGATCCTGAACGGGCATTACCACCTGCCCAGCCTTGGTAATATGTTTACAAGGAATCCTAACACACATCTGAGAGGACATCACCTAAAGTTCAGTCGAACTAAGTTCTACTCCAATCCGGCTAAACATTTCCTTGCCAATCGTGTGGTTGAGGTGTGGAACGGACTGCCTGGTGAAGTTGTTGAAGCTTCAAGTGTAAATGTTTTTAAAAATAAACTGGACCAATATTTGGGACATAATTAATTGTGCAAGCCTGATAAGGGCACTTCAGCTGTAAGCTGCTCGCCCATTATCAATAATAATAATAATATATTCAAATGGATGCATTCCGTCAGTATTGCAGTTTTGTTTTAACATCATGTGTGATTTTAGGTTAGCGTTTTTGTTAGCTGCCCGTAACGAGGGACCCTTAGCGGCTGTACTTTATGCACAGAAACACTTTCCCCAATTTGTAAATAAATATGAAAAAGGTAAATAACTTATCGTCAATTTATTAGGTTACACTCTTTATATACAATTTCCAACAATGAAATACTTGACAGTAGAAAAACATGGAGCACTATGCAATCCAAAAGAATACTAATAACCTTTGGAGCCCTCAGACTGGGTTTAATATGTCACCTACTGTAAATTATTAGTAGCCTAGTGGTTTAGTCGTCGACTTTCATCTTGAAGGTCATGTGTTCAATCCCCAGTGCCAAACATCTTCCTCTTTTACAACTCGGATTTTGTTTGTTGTGAAAGATGTCACTATGGATGAGCCCAGATTCATTTTTATAAAAAAATGTGGTTTGTAAAAATCTTAGCGTAAATGCAAGCTAAAAGTTGATACAAACTACAAAGAAATGTCATAAATATTAAAATTTGTTTTATAATGGAATTAGAATTGTCTTTTCCGCGCACTCTTTTCGTCAGTACTGCATTATTACAAGGGTATTAAACGATCTTGATTTTTTTTTCAGAAATTCAACGTACCATGTGTCTGTTGGCTTATGAAAGTAATTCACTACCATCTAGCTATGTGTCGTTGAGAGACGAAGCTCTGTGGCCCGACGCGGTGGATGTTTTTCTCAAAGACGCTTGCACACTACTAGGTCTACCACCAATGAGGTAAAGATAACATTTTTTTAAAGTGACCCATGGACCTTATAGTTTCACTGCAACCAAAATGGTTCTATTGCGAAAAAAAAAGCCTTCAATTCATTGATGGAGCGCTGCCTCATATTGTTCCTCTTCCCGGCTCCTGCCCTCCGCAAGAAGTCTTCTTAAGCATCTTTTTGCTGCCCTCGGAAGATAGGTTTAAGCTATATACCCATCTCCCAGTTGCAATAATTGTTTTTGGTTATTTGACCTAATGTCCTCTTTGACCACTGATGTGAAAGTTGGTGGGTATTGGGTATATCTTCCACATTAGGTGGTCTCTATGAAGGTACTAAGAATACCCTCCACTTCCATAATCTCTGCAGAGGTGCCAGGTGCATCCTTCATAGCCAGAAGTAGGGCAATAAGAGTCCGCCCCCTACAGATCCCCACATGGGGGAGTGGGCATTAAGTTGCCCAGAGGTTGACTGGTATCAGAGAGCCTCCTTTAGGTATCCTACACCTTAGATTGGGGAAAGATAACATAGAACCATTATTAGTTTATACATTGATTGTAAACTAAATTTTTTTTTTACGTTTTTGTTTTAGTCCATTGCAATCAGCCGTCAGTGTTGGCAGCCGTGTTCTCCCAGCTTTATTGGATATCCGAATGAAAATGGCGCACACACAAACGCATCACGCTTGGGCCGCCAAAGACGAACTCCCCGTCAGTGTCCACAATATCATGGAATTAGAGGGTGGAGGTCATCACTCCGTGTTTGCCTGCCCCATTTTGAGGCAACAGGGCTCCGAACAGAACCCCCCAATGCGCCTGCTTTGTGGCCACGTTATATCTAAAGACGCTCTGAGTAAATTATGCCAAGGAATCAGGTACGATATTGTTGTTTTTAATTTTTCTATGAATATATCTGATCTCATATATAGACCATCGTCAATGTAAAAAAAAAGCATTTTTATAAAATTCTTCTTCTTCTTCGTCGTTCCCTCAGTGCTGAGGATCGTGATTTTCAACATGAACACCATAAGCCAGTTCCCTCCACTCACTACGGTTCTCCGCCAACCGCAGTGCTCCACAAAAGGTGCCCTCTACCTCTGCTGCCTTCCACACTCCCACTCATAATTATTCTCTCCAAGTTGTCCGCTCCTCGTCGTGCAACGTGTCCAAAAAATTGTAAGACTTGACGCATACAGACATTGGAGAGTCGATCTGTAACATTCAGCTCTGTCAGAATCGATACATTTGTTCTGTGAGCTGTCCATGGAATTCGCAGCAGGCGCCTCCAACACCACATTTCGAAGGCGTCTATTCTAGCTCTCATCCGAGACTTTATGGTCCAGGTTTCGGCTCCGTACAGAAATATGGAGAAGACCAGACAGTTAACCAGTCTGATTTTTGTGGGCCGTCTAATGTTGCCACTCTTCCAAATCTTATTCAGGGATGTCATGGCGCCCTTTGCCATTTGGATTCTCCGGCATATTTCTTTATCGCATGTACCGTCGTCGCTGATGAGGGATCCTAGGTACACGAACTCCTTCACCACCTCAAGGTCCCCCAACTGCTCCCCACCGGACAATACACTCCGTCTGTCCACCAGCATAACTTTAGTCTTATTCCTGTTGATTCGCAGTCCAAGGTTCTCGTTCTCAACTTCCACACGGCGGAACAGGTCCACGAGCTCTTGGATATTTGATGCCACCAGTGTCGTGTCATCAGCGAACCTAAGGTTATTGACCAGTTGGCCCCCGATTCTGACTCCTCCACTCCATCCCTCCAGTGCCCTTCTCATTATGTATTCTCCGTACACATTAAACAATTTAGGTGATAAAATACATCCCTGGCGTACTCCCTGTTCAGCCCTGTATGGTGCAGATACTTCATCCTCAATGCGAATTCTTGATGAACCTTCAAGGTACAAGTTCTGAATTAGAGACGCCAAGTGGGCGGGTACCCCCATTTCTAGCAGCACCCTGGTTAAGTCGCTCCATCTTAAGCAGTCAAATGCTTTGGCGTAGTCAATGAAACAGAGCACAGCTGGGACGTTAAACTCACGACACTTTTCAATGAGTTGGCGCATGTTGAGAATCTGCTCTCTTGTCCCTTGCCAGATACAAAGCCGGCCTGTTCTGGTGCTATTTGCCAGTCTATGTAAGGCGCTAGTCTCTTGTTAAGTACATCCAGCATAATTTTACTGGCATGAGAGAGCAAAGATATAGTGCGGAAGTTTTCACATTTGCGGTTGATCCTTTCGTGTGTAGGGGGATGATCACTGTTTCGATCCAATCATCAGGCCATTGACCGGTTCTCCATACTTTTTGGCATATAAGATGGAGCATGCGGGTGCCCTCCTTTCCAAGATTCTTGATCAGCTCCGTTGGGATCCCGTCACTTCCCACCGCCTTGTTCTTCAGCCTATTTATAGCGCATTTAACCTCCTGCAGCATGATATCCGGCTCTCTCCTGGAGAATTCATCTATCCTGCTGCTGAGCTGATGTTCATTATTCCTGTATAGGTCTTGACAGTATCTCTTCCATCTGTCTAACACTAGGTCATGTTCTGATACCAAGGTACCATCAGTATCTTCTACCAGCCATGTTCGCAGTTTGAAGTTTCTGGTAAGAGTCTTGACCTTCTTGAAGCGATCTTTTGTATGACAATTGTGAGAGTGTTCTTCAATTTCTGCACATATTGAGTTGATGTGTGCATCTCTGTCGTTTCTGCACGCCTGTTTTACCTTCTTATGCAGCTCCCTGTAATTCGTTCTGTTACTAGGATTACTGGTGCCTGCTTGATTGACAAGTCGCCTTTTTGCAATAAGGGACCAAGTTTTATCGGAGATCCACTCTTTGCGTTTGTGTTGGTCAATTGCTGTGCTTCTGAGTTTGTTTTCTGCGCTCTTTGTTATATCTCTCAGCTTTAGCCAGGTGGTATTGGCAGACTCAAAATTGTCATGGTTCATATTACGTTTTTTTTGCGTGATGATACACGCGAGTCCCCGACCAATCTAAGTTGTTTGTAAGATTGTGCTTTTTTCATGTTCCTTAGCTTCAGTCTGAGGTTGGCAACAAGCAGTTGGTGGTCGCTTCCACAGTCTGCCCCAGGGTAACATTTCGCATTGTAAACACTGGAACGCCATCTGGTGCTTATATTTATATAGTCTATTTGGTTCCGATATCTATTTCCAGACGAGTTCCACGTGTAAAGCCTACGCGGATGATGTTGGAACCAAGTATTCATAACAGTCAGTTGGTTCTCAATGCAAAAATTGAGCATACATTCTCCTCTGTCATTGCGGTTGCCCATACCAAATTTTCCCACTATGGTTCCAAGGAGACTATCTTCACTAGTACCACCAATCTTGGCGTTGAAATCGCCCTGGACCACTGTTACTTCTTTCTTTGGAAAGTTCTTGATTGTTTCAGTGAGTTGGGCATAGAAATCCTCTATGTCTTCCTCAGTAGATGTTGTTGTTGGGGCATATACCTGCACAATATTCAGAGGGCATGGTTTACTATTGAGTTTGATAGTGATGATTCTGTCACATACAGTCTTGTATCCAATGACAGCACCGTTCAGTCTTTTGGGTACTATAAAAGCAACACCATTCCTGCTTGTGTCATTGCCTGAGCGCTACATTGTATTTCCTGTCTCTGTGGTATTATGACCGCATCCTCTCAAATAAAATTATTTGATTTATTTCGTTACCATCGGAACACCGACTTACTCCAATCTAACCGCATCCTCTCAAATAAAATTATAAAATTATTTAATAAAATTATTTTTGGACAATTTCACATGTATCAATCATTCTTAGTGTGAGATTTTTTCACTTATTTTCTAACTTTTCGGTAATGTAACTTTTTGTTGGCCTGTATACCAGATTGAACGCGACCGATTGACTGTAAAAAAATTCCACATACAGTTAGTTCCGCTTGTTATGAAGAGACTTTGTGTAGAAAATTTTACATTTATTTATTTTAGATACTTTATGGAATCACTTTAAAAGCATATTCTACCTAAAGTAAATAAATGGCTCATTGTTTTATCAGAGTTTAAACGTTTGCCCGAATGCCACATTTTTTTAAGCAATCTAGTAGATTTCTTAAAACATGCAGTCCATTCCCTGTTAACCTCAAAGTCTCTTCAAATGAAGAAGAAAATGGTCTGTAATTGAGATTTGGTGGATACATATTAGTACAATGTTTTTTATTGTTCTGTGTTGCATTTCGATCTTAGGTAAATTTCGTACCAACACAAACACTAGATCAGTGGTTCTTAACCTGGGTTCGGTGAGTCAAGTCTCGTGGATTTGGCAGAGGTCAAGACGCACACCTGACTCATATTAAGAACTTATCACTGAACCCCTCTTTAAATTAAATAGCGTTCAGTGAATTCGCTAAGTTCCACTTAATTTGGTTAAGAACCAATGCACTGATTTTACCATAGACTTTTTTCATTTCTCGCATTCTAAGGCATCGTAGTTTCTCATACACATTACGTAGATCATCAAATTAGTTGTTTAAACACGCTTATCCTATTTCCGTTCAATGACACATTTTGCTTTGAAGAATTTATAATATAATTTGCATGTCCTGAAATATGTAATATCATATTATATAAGTTGTATTTACGAAAAATATGTGATTGTTCGCAGATTAAAATGCCCGTACTGCCCTATGGAGCAGGTCCAGAACCAAGCACGTTTCATCTTTTTCTAAAGACATAATACGCTTCGATTTAAAAAAAAAAACAATAATGGCGACCAATAAATAAAATATCGAGATTTTTCTCGGCTTAACAATAATATATCGAAAATCGTAATCTTATGATCATACTGACTAACCAAATTTTAGCGTTATGTCTTTAGATAAATCATTCGTATTTAGTTTCATATTTGGTTGTTAAAATACTGTTGAAAGATTTTAAACTGAACTACTTTTATCTTTCTGACAGTATTTCAATAATATTTTAATTTAGTTCGTATTATTTGTTATTTTTATTTTTTATTCTTAGAATTATTTAGAAATGATTTTCCTCTGTAAAATAAAAAGAAATTTAAAATAAATATTTACTCGAAAATCTTGCATAAAAATCAGTAAAGCAAGTAACGCTTTGACAAATTAATTATTTTATATAATTTATTTTTCAGAGGAACAATGATTATAGTTACGCTTAAAAAAAACTAAATTAATCTACTTTTTTATCTTTCGCTAAACATGATATTATAAAGTAATTTTTTAAGGCCTTATTACTTTGACCTTTTTTATGTTCCTAATTACTTAGTTTTATTTTTTATTCAATCTGTTTCGATTTCGAATTGATAAAACACTCGCTCGTGCTACATTATTAATAATCAGACTGTGATATTAATAATTTTTCCATTTCATTTGAATGTCTACCATCATTTTTGATTTTTATAAAATCTTAACAACCATTTTATCTCTCAAATAATTCTCTTAGCTGGAGAATAATTCGTGTACCGATTCGTCGGTCCACAATGTTATTTTAATGACCTATTAAGGTTTATTTCCAGATAACTATCATATTATTTTTTTTGACGATTTTTTTTAACGATTTTCAAAATCAATACTTTGACATGTGTCTCCGAATTGAATTATTATTTTTTATTTGTCAGGATTTTATGTACTTAATTATAATTTTTAATTATCTTTGTATGTTTATTTCTCTATTTTTACAGATTAAAATGTCCCTACTGTCCGATGGAGCAAACTCAAAATGAGGCTAGGTTAATATACTTCTAAACAAACCAAACCCATCCTCGGATAATTTATTGTAAAAATTCGCAACTTAAATCTATAAGGACGTCAAGAATCGCCCCATCCTTTTATATTATATATTTTTGTTTTAGTAAGTAATTGTTAAAAATTGCGAAAAATATTTTGATTTACCTCGATTACAGCTTATGGTCGGTTTATCTATCTACTCATGCTTTAGGTGATACAGCCACATACGCTTTTAAAAGTAAAATAAACATTATACATATGTAAAGGAAAATCGTTCGTTTTGTTGACACCGTCGCCAGTCATTGCAGGGAATGCCGTGCATAACAAACATAGCCGATTGGTTTGGAATGCAAAACTTTAGAAGTCGATGGTCGGTTTATTCAAAAGTCGGTTAAAGCAAAAAAAAACACTTAAGCTAGACCGGCACACCACCGAACCGGAATGCATGCTATGACGGACTCGCGACACCCGTACCATTTATGGTCAGTTTGACAATGAATACCTTTTTGAAAGATTTTCGAGTCTCGATGACGAACTAATTCTCATTGGAGAATATAACGCGACCATTTAAAGAAACTGAGATTGTAAAAGTAACGGACTTAAAAACATTTATGTTTGTAAACCGATCACTTCATGTATTTTCTAAATAATCTGTTTTATCAAACCATGAAAGAGCGAACTTGCTGAAATCACTACAGGCTTACAACCGTCCTGTGCTGTTGTTTTGAAAGCTGGTTTAATGTTTTTAATTTTTTAAAATGTTTACCATTATTAAAGCATTTTTTTATATAAAAAATATGCAAGCCTTCATCGTGATAACCATTAACATGCTGAAAAATCCAATGACCACATTTGCATCTAGCAAAAGTTGCAGGATTTTTAAACGTCTGAAAATTCTCTCTTTCCGAGATATTTTATTTTTATTGTCTAAGAATGATTTCCGATTGTTTTGATTAAAAGATCATTTTTATTCTCTAATTTCTTATTAGAAAATGTGTTACGGCAGTTATGTATATATTATACAATGAAATATGTATGTTTAATTATATTTAGGATTATTTCAATATTTTAAACCTTATGTAAACTTTGATAAAATAGAAACACGTAAATCACCACGTTGGTGACTGCTGCGAACAATTTATTATTTCTTCCTGTAGCAACAGTTGTATGTAGGAACCTCAAGTATGACATATTTCGTCGATGTATTTGCTGCAGACGCCTGTTATTGTTTTCATAGCAACTATCAACTTACAGACGAATAATAATAAGTACATATGGAAAATATTTCAATTTTCTTCAAAAATTCTGGATATGGACGAACTTACCAATTTATATATAGGATGAGTAAAAAAAATATCTGCATATTATGCACACCGTTGAATCTAAGTTTATATTATTACTAGAGGTCCGCCCCAGCTTCGCACGGGTAGATAGATACTTAAAAATAATTTAGTTTTCATACAGATCCCTAACTTATTCAAAATATTTTATAGCATATTATGTTAATCTGGAATAATTGCATTGCAATGTATCGTGTCACGTCACTTTACCACCGTGACAGCAGCGCCATCTATTGATTACTTACTCAACCCAGTCGAAAGGTATCGACATCTGTTAGAATCATTTGGAGTTAACAGATAATTGTGACTGTCAAATAATAACAGACAAATAATTAGCAATAAATTAAAATTGCGACTATAATTTGAGATTTAAACTATCCTATCTCTCAAGTTGGATCGAACTGCACATGGTGTGCGAATTTTATTATAATCGGTTAAGTGGTTTAGGAGTCCATTGAGGACAAACATTGTGACACGAGATTTATATATATTAAGATTATTATATGTATTTATTTTACAGACATTGGATGAAAAAAAATATTGTGTAAATTATGTAAATAAAATAAAATTGTATTACATTTTAGAAGTTTAAATTGTAAGGTATAAACACTTTTATAATATCCAAATATTTATACAAATATTATTATTATAATAATATAATACTTAATGATAATAAAATGTCTTTGTTTTCTTAATATTAAAAGGAAGAATAAAATGTTATTTGTATTTATGCGTTTTTTATTCTAACTGTTATTATTTCAATGTAACTTCCAAATACAGGGCCTCGTTCCGAAACATCGTCGAGTGACATTCACTCGGCGAAGGAAATGACGTCATTGGGGCGACATTCAATCCGAACGACTTTTAGTGATGTTTGAGTGACTCTGTCAAACATTTCATTTTAGCGTGAATTGTCGTCGTGTGCACAACCCCTATAATAAAGGCACAACCTCTAATATGCTACTTTCTAATGAATGATAATTCTTTCAACACTTCATGAGTCATGCATTACTAACAAATGTATTAAATATGCTATCTTTTTCCTTTTGCAATTAATATTGTGACTCATTGGTATTTGATAGGATCAATTAGGACTTACATGCAATTAAAAACCAAGAATTATAATAGAAAACACTGAAAGTGATTAATAAATACTAATAAGTTTTATTGCTAAATAATAGTACATTTATAAAGGATCAATTAGATTATGTACATACCTTCCAACTTGTTACTAAAACTAAAAATTATACATCGATAACAATAAATAGGTGTTATTATTATAAGCACCTGCCACACTTCAACCAACTTATTCCTTTCGATAATAAATATTTATTAGCATCATTATAAATATTAGCATCATTTCTATAAAAAGATCATCAGAATAAAATATTAGCATCATTTCTATAAAAATATTCGTTGTCCACTACAACAAACCCACAATTTCTATTAACGACAAATGTCAAATTGTGACAAAATGACCGGAAAGGGGCAATAAATCTGTCAGAGCGACATTCACCCTACGCACCGAGCAGGGTGTTTGGTGCGATCGTCGGACGATGTCGTGAACGGCTAGAGTGATCACACGGCGACTCGCCCGACGTTAAAAAGAACGGCTGTAAATGTCAACGGGTGACTCGTTGTTGTTTCCGAACGCAGCCCAGAAGACATGGATCCCTCTTGGAATCCGTACTTGGGCCACTGGTTTATCAGATGATTGTTTGTTTGTGTCATCTCACATACGCATGCTGATTTATGTGGGTTTGAAGCGGTGCAGCCTACATCACATCTTTATTTATTTATTATTATATGATACACAAACACATAACAGATATAAATATAGGTACATAAGAAAAACATGAAGGTAAGGTACAAGCTGAGGTAATCTGCTCCACAATTACATGTGCATACAATTTTTTTAAACATATTATAATCATATCTTACGAACAGAAAGGGGTAGGTCCGTTCTCTCTGCCTACCTCTTATGGTACACGGCGTGATAGGTAAAAATATATATATATATATATTTGGGTGCTTCTTATATAGTTGAAAAAAAAAATTATATTTTTTTAGGGGTCATCCCTGTATTTTATTTTAAGCTATAATTTATTGCTACAGATTTTTTTTTAGAATTTTTAAACAACTTTTAGGGGTTGCTACCTCTCGAAGAAAATGTCATAGGTCGGTATAAAAAATTAAAAAATATATTTTTTTTTATTTAAGAATTAAATCCTACAGAAATTTTAAAATAAAAAAAATGTTGATATAATAGATACATAGCATATTATAACAATAACTGTAAGGAAATTTGCCAATTTAGATTCCGTCTCCATACATTTTCTATACAAATTTTCAACAGCCGGTAGCAACCCCTAAACTATGTTTTAAAATTCTGAAAAAAATCGGATTTCCATTTTTTACATAGTAGAACTGAATGACAGGGTGACCAGTTGACATTTTCAAATTAAAATTTTAAGAAGCACCCTAATATATACTCGTATATATACATCAAATAAGTTTTAAACTTAAAAATAATAAATTACAAAAAATACAAGCAATAAAGCATAAAAGAAAATTACAAAGAAGGGGAAGGAAAGGATAAAAAAGGAGTAAGAAGGGATTCACCTGGATTGTAAACTATGCTGTCTGAGAAGTTTTTGTTATACGTATCTTATTCGGTTAACTCTACTCTATGTTTCTGAGCTGTGTTGAGCCAGGCAGTTCTTTTGTCGGATCAGCTACTAGGTTCTGGTTTCTTACTCACTAAGCAGTTCATAGTTGTCTTGAATTGAACAAGCTGCATTCGTAGAACGGCTTACAAATTAACAAGCAATGTTTTGCATATGTAACGAGAAATATTTCTGTAGAGATATGTCCCATTTTCAGGTGACTTGCTCAGTTTATGGCATAGAATTAGCAATAGGTACAGCTCTTTCTTAAGTCACTGTCTAGCTTGCTTGCTAGCCGGCACTAAATGCCATTGAATTCTCCATTCGAGCCAATGACATAACTCCTAATAAATAAGCAGAAAAATAAAACAACATTGTTACAGTATGTTACTCATATTAGACATAATGGATACAAGGAGTTTGTTTAGAGAGATCTGTGAAGTTGCGACAATTTTGTATAAGAATAAAGAAAATACTCGAGTGTAGAAAAAGAAATTCCGATGGGTCCTTTCCAAGGTGAAAACACAAAGAACGCTAATTCCGATCGGCTCAGAGAATGTGCCTATGGTTTCAATGCATTTGAATGGTTATGCCGGAAAGGGGGTTCCTGTTTTTGCTGTGCGTTTGCTCAGGGGGCGTCCATTAATCACGTGAGCCCAAAAGGGGGAGGGGGGGGGGGGTTAGTGATAAAATCACGTGCATTTATTTGTTCTGATGAATTTATAGACTAATGAATTAAAAAAAAATAACAATTAAAAAATTATATTTTTTTAATTCTTTGTACTAAAAAAGTACACGTGAATTATGAAATATCACCGGGGGGAGCGGGGGTTCTAAAATGTTGCAAAAAACCATCACGTGATTTATGGACGTCCCCCCATTCCAATGCATAGAAACATTCTTTGCGCCGGTCGGAATCGGCGTTCTTTGTGTTTTCACCTACCAAATGAAATTCTGTACCTCAGAGGTAAACTATCGTATCTCCAATTTTTTTGGTTCTTGGTGATTTTTGTCAAACAGTGTGCATATTTTCTTGTGACCAAGTATTGTATCTCTATATATCAGTATATAAAAAATAGGCAATGTGATACTATCCTAAACAACAAAGCATCATAGAGGTAGACTATCGTCAATGACTTTACGATAGTTTACCCAAAAATTTGGAGATACGATAGTTTACCTCTGAGGTACAGAATTGCTGAAAAGAGGTTTGTATCAATGCTAAAAAAAACACACTAGCTCTGTGCCATCTAGCGATTGTCGTTAAAACTTATCAGGGTTATTATTTTCATCGCTAGATGGCTGTATATTTATGCTACTCATAAATAGATGGCACTTTGTGGGATAAAATTTTCATCGTCAATTTTATTATTGTAATAATAATAATACGTCGTTATCTTATTGTCATCAATTATTATTAAATTGATCTATCATTATCTGGAGAACAACAATGTACCCAATTAGGAAATTTAATATAAATAGCGCCGCCATGTACAGTAGTCCCATAGTTATTCATCCATTTCAGTAAACAGCTAGCGTGTGCTTTTTGCTTTAGTCGCCAGTCTTATTAGTACGCAGTTGTGTTAGCTTGTGCGACTGCGTTGATATTATGAGCGGCATTTTTCTAACCTTCGTAGTTCAATATAAGCGTAAAACAGTTTCCAAAAGATAATCGAAGTGTTCGGACGTGTCTGCAAAGCGCAAAAACAGTGTTTACGTCGTTAATTCGAGCAAGAAATAAATTATTATCAAAAGGGTGCTTTCAAAAATTGTTGTCGTTTTGTAAAAAAGCAAAACAACATAAACGTATCGAAAACAATCGATGCGTTTTTGACAATTTGGGGAATATCAATTTATTGATATTTTTGTAAAAACGGAGTCCATTTCAGTTTATTTGTCATTTAGAGTTGACGCGGTGGCCGGGTCGATACCGGTACAAGATCATAATTTGATACAATTGTTTGTGAGATTTAAAAACTTTTCGCCATGGCTTTCATGATCCCTGTTATGAAGAACGATTGGGACATTTATAAGAGCAATCGTTCTAGGAAGTCTTCAGAGGGATCTGGCGGTTCACAGCCTACAAGGTAAATATTATTTTAATTATACTAGAATACTACGTAGATATGTAGTTTTCTGAGTATTGTTTTCTAGTTCATAATATTTATGCATGGTTGCATCCGTCAGAAGCATTCACAAGTCGTATGACAAAGCAAACTGCACTGAGTAACTGCGATGTTGATTGTTAAAACTGAAATTCACATCCAATTATTGTACTCAATTTTCATAAAAGCTATTTTTTGCTTATCTTTATTATTATTGAATAATGATTATGTTTTCCGAATCAATAAATAACGTATAAAATAATAGCGTAAAATCTTTGCTTTGATATTATATCGTGTAGTTGCAATGTTATGAATGTTGAAAACTTGTCATTTTGATTTTACACACTACAGCTTTTTCATTTTAATTTTAAAAAATACAGGATCGAATAAAAGTTTAAATATACTTTTTGAGTCTAGGTATCTTTTTATAGTAGATTTAACCTTTTGTAGGCGAGGGTTGCTTTATTCAGCTAATTTCCTTCAAAACTGTACATACACGGATTTTTTGCCAAATAGATAATTGTATAGTGGAAATAAAATACGCACTAAACGCCAAAAATGAAAAAAATGAGTTGAGTATGAGGAAATGTTCTATAAACCATTGTCAATAGCCTAAATATTGCACTAAGTCCATATCGATGATCTAAAGGCGTAAAAAAACAGATCCAAAAATCGTCATTGTACTATGTCTGTATGGGGGAAAAATCAGTTTTATTAGATTATCTCAAAATGAAGTTTTTGGCGTTTAGTGCGTATTTTATTTCCACTATACAATTGAAAAACAAAGAGGCTATAAATAAAATACAACAAAACACCACTTGTTTAGTTAGAGAATGGATATTTCCTGAATTTCTTTCACAATTAAGTTGGTACATATTATTATTTTAGCATACCATTGTTAGAGTTTAGTTGAAGCGTAGATTACGCTTAGCTTTCATCACCAAGGCGTATAATGGCTTAAACATTTATGGACGAAATTGCGTCATTTGTTCATTTCCACTGAAATAAATTGTGGCTTTTGTGACTTAACATTGTCCACAATACTATTGTGTATTAGTGAATTTATTTGCACCATTTTTGGTGACACGACTTTTTAAATACAAAAATATTATGCATATTATGCACTTTATTTAGTTTATGTACTACAAAGTTTTAATGTTGTGAGAAAAATAAAATTGTAACATATTTAAAATATGCATATTATACAACTTTTGTGCTCGCATGAAAAGATTCACTTCCGTACATCATTGAATCAATCAGAAATATAATATCATATATTATCTTCTATTCTTCTTCTTCCTAGCCTTCTCTCCACTGCTGGATGTAGGCCTCTTCCATCCGTCTCCACTTCTCTCTATCCTGGGCCTCTTCAACCCATTTTTTCCCGGGGGGCCGCAACAATATTGTCGGCCCATCTCTTCTGTGGCCGACCGTCTCCACTTTAAGACTCTGGAAGTCCATCTCGAGATTGGCTGTCTGGCCACGTGTCCTGTCCATTGCCACTTCATTTTTGCAATTCTGTCCATAATATCGGCGACTCTTGTTCGGCGTCTGATTTCTATATTTGTGATTCTATCACGCAGACTTATGCCCAACATTCGCTCCATGGATCGTTGCACGCATTTCATTTTGTGGACAGTATTTATGGTCAGGGACATTGTCTCTAAACCATATGTCATCACAGGCAGGATGCACGCTTCGTAGGCTTTTCTTTTTAAATTAATGGGGATGTCCTTATTTTTCATTATATGATTGAGCTTTCCGAAGGCTGCCCAACCAAGTCCGATTCTTCTGGGTATTTCTGCCACCTGGTTTTCTTTTCCCATTAGTTTTCACTACGTCAATATTTTGGTTAAGTAGCGAGTAGTTTTTTTTTTACAATACTCAACTTTACAACACTCGTTTTTAAAGCGTATACATTTGTTACTAACCGTGTCTAAACACTTAACAATTTTTCGAATCCATAAAGTATTTCGTTCTATTTTTAGCTTAGTTCCAACTACGTTAGTCTTTTAAGCGAGTATCTAGTAGTTTAGTAATAAAACGTGCTTGAATACTGAATATTTAGTTGAGTAGATTCGTCGGTAATTTCGTCAATTTAGTCAAGTTGTTACTGTTTTGGGATAGTAGCGTCCCCGACCACGTGTCTAAACCTAGAGTTTTAGTAGATCTATTTAGTTGCAGCAAAAATTAATTCTAACTTCGTTATGTGATCGATTTATCTTTAACGTATGTAAGCAATTTTCTGATGACGCACGATGTATCTTGTACCACATGTTAGTCGAAAGTTTAAAAATTGCAGAGTTGAATGTTATGCAAACATAAGTTATTGTAAAGACCGCAGCGACTGAATAACAGAGTGCACCTATTAGGTGTGTAAACCTGGCGGATGTCACGTTAATATGGCGACCTGTCATCATGTCGCGATGTGTTATTCTAACACGGAAATGCGTTGATACAAACCAATGCTAAAGTACAAAAACAATACAATAACAACACTTCATATATAATAATTCAGTTATCTAGGTACTATTTTCTTATGTTCTCACTTAAATCCGAAAATACAGAGGCGTCACGTCTGATGTTTTCTGCGTAGAGTCGTGCAAAACATATGGAAGCGTTCCCTATAACTGTTAACTCGTAACGCTTTATTAAATCAAGCGTTAGATTTTACGGACGTGGTCAGTGCAAGACTACGTTTTTCTTCTTGCTCTTTTATAAATATTGGCTGTGAGCGTTTTCTTTTTCTTCTATATTTGTTTATGAATAAATAAAGTGATATTATTCTTGTTCTGAGTGTATGACATTTAAAATAGATCACTACTCAAACCTTTTCATCTTGGTCCTAAAGTTAGCTCCTAACGATATATGATTCGAACTCCATAACTATAATAATTACTAAGACACGATCGGAAAATTAACATGAAGACTCCCAGTTAGAGATTAAGCTTATGCACCACTATTTTGTTGTCATATTATAATATGATATGACGTCTTCGCATCCATTGTAGGTACAATCCCTTGACCTTTCCCAACATGTTCAAATGGTATAATACCTATTGGTTATATAAATAATTTGCTATATCATTATACTAAGTTAATACACGTTAAGGACATAATTGACTAGTCTGATGACCGATAAACAGGCGACAAATAATGAAGCATGTTACTTAAATGTAACATTGTATAAGACCCCGATATAGCATTCTAAGAATCGGGAAATCCTTTCAACTCGCGTTATGTAAGACCAAAACGGGCCTTCCTATTAGAGTGCATAGTGTATTCCGTTTGTAATAAAGTCAAAACTCAATAAATAACCAATAAATATGATCTTTTTTGGAACTACGGTTGTTGGTATTGACTGTTATTGATTTAAGCCAGAAACCTTCATTCTGATAGAAATAGACTAGTTGGGGAGCTGTAAAATTCCTTTAAACTTACTTAAAGGAGAAAAGGAGGCAGAATACAAACAGTACACTCTAGTTCTAAAACTAAGTAACCATTAAGTTAACCTTCTAGTTCTAACATCAAAATCCGTAAGATCTTGTGCTTTGGCCACGTTCTCAGAAGCGATAAGTACTCGCTTCTGCAGCTAATTATTGAGAGCAAGATGTAGGGAAGAAGTGGTGTGGGTAGAAGATAAGTGTCATGACTCCGCAAAATAAGGCCGTCAACTGGAATCCAAACTACTGGGGAACTGACTCATGCAGTTTAAGACAAGGAGGCCTTTGCCCAAGTGATAGCCAACGTTAGGGGGACCTGAATGCCCACTATAAGACGAAGTTCTGGGACATCTTTCAGAGTAGCAAAAGTTGTTTAATTTCTGGCAACTGTCTGAATTGCACAGTTCCGTTGATTAGTTTTTGCATAGGTACTGATATAAAAGTAAAACACCAAGTTAAGCATCAAGTTTTTACTCAATCATCGCCTTAGGTAATATGTACTTACTAACTGATAAAGTAACAAGTAGTAAATGAATGTTTATCCAAAGAAATGAAAAGATAAAATAACTATACAAATTAAAAAACAAAAAAGAATAATTGATGCACACAAATGAAAGATGCCATTGAATCTAAAACAAATAAATTATATAAGAGAGTAATTTATAGCAAATACCTACGTTAACATTAAAAATGTAGTATACTATTATAACATAGTAAGCAAAACTGGGCGCCAGCACATTCTTAAAACGAACCGTAATGCCAGCACTTTTGAGGGTCTGATTGCCATAAACAGTAATGAATATCTGAATATAGCCGTAATAAATAAAATGTTGTTTACTGGCGGATGTTTTGGAACTACTGAGCTATTTTCTCTCAAGGCCAGGCGCGATGGTATTGTACGCTATTCGGCGCTACGTTCGTCATTGGGGGAGTAATGTTGGGCGCATGCCTGGCGTGGTTGCATTTCTCGATGCATTATTCGGCGTATTGATCCGTGTGTACAACAATGCGCAACAAGTGGTCTAATGTATGTGGGCTAGGTCGTCTGATTTACGACGGAAGTTTGGCCAGTATACGCAGATGCCAATCCGGGTTAGGTATATGTATTTTTATAAACGGACACGTGGATTTTGCATCTTATTCGTCACAAAGAAAATATAACACGTGTTCCGAAAGAGGAAAGCATCGGTTGATATCGTATGATACATTTAGACTTCGTTTTAGATTAGATGAAACGTATCCTACCACACGTTTTGTGCATTTGTATTTTGTTATCGATCACGCAACACCACTGCCTTCTATATTATAACACTGTCCAAGAATTTCTGTCACCGGTTTTCTATTATTACCAACCACCCATATCAGCATTTTAAAACACCCATTTGTGGAATGCTTACTCTTCATCTTTTTTAAGCCTTTTAAATTTCTGTTTAATTCATCACCTGCGCACTCGCTCTCATATTTTGTATGTATAGTACTGTTTCGGATGATAAAACCTCTAGATTTTGTCGTCCCCATCTTACAACTCTTAGTAAACTTCTAATCCTTCAGATGGCCGTAGGACTTTTCATGGATTAAATTAATACTTGTGGTCGACCAGTGCTCGAAATTCGACCATAACTTATTTAAATTCTCATACTCAATTTGGGTCATACCTACAATGAGTTGGGTTGGAATATTCCGCTATTTCCCGTTCCACCTTCCATTTGAATATACCGCCTTCAGAAAGCTTATAGAGGCGCAAGAGGCGCTTTTCATTTTACATTTTGTTTCTATGAAGTTGATGTTCTTTGTAAGTAGTCTGTGGAAGTGTGTGTGAGTATCAAATACATAAAATTACAGTAGTGTCTGTATTTTTTTTATTGTTTTAATCTACTTTTATGCATAATTAAAAAAAAATATATTGGCATTCGCCACTCCTCTATATAAACTATAAGTGTGCGAAATTTTATCCTTTACGTATTAATATATAGATTTTTGAGCACCGTTGGGACTCATAACAGTTAAATTATTTCTTCCACCCATTGGATAAAAAATAAAATAGGCAAAAATAATAACGTACATACATATGTATAGGGAACAACGGCAAGTGATTTTATTATAAGAAATTTGTTGCACTCGAAGCCAGCAGGTGTGACATAATAATTATTTTGTTAAAAATATTCGGCAAGTCATTTAGTCTCGCTGTTGTTGGAAGAAGAAATTGCGGCTAATTCAGGACATATTTGGAAAAGACGCTTGTTGTTTTATCCATCATGATTCGCCAGATATTTCAGAACATATCTTTGAGTTCATTGATCTTTCTTTGATATTTCGCGGAGTATTTTGCAGGAGTGTTTGTTTACAAATTCCTGACCTCGATAACTCTGACCAGATTCATACTGATTTTGCACGATATTTTACTACGTTATTGCTGATGGATTAAACGTGTTTTATTTATTAATCTTGATAAAACCAGATTCCTCATTATGCAGTTTTCTTAAACACTCGCTGATTTCAATCGTGTCTTGGAATATGAAGTCATTCAAAGTAGTAGAAGAATAATTGTTGCAATTATAGGTAGTACTTTTTTTTTGAAATTGAGGAATTAACTTGAAAATAACTTCAATTTTTTAATTTTTTTTTTATTTTATTAAAAGATACAACAGCTAGATATGTATTTTTACAGTCATAAGTAGTAACAATTTGTTTTTACATCGCCAATTAATGTATCCTATCTTTATGTCGATTATAATACATGCTATTGAAAAAAGAAGGACGGGAACGGGTAGGAGAGGAAGAATTTGATATAGATTTATTAGATCATCGATTTTGTTTAGGGTAGAGTCGGAATTCGGGTACTATTATGTAAACTACGTACTATAAGCGGCATCTCCTAATAAAATGGGACAAGCCTCACTAGAATTATGGCATCTTCTAGTGTGGCTCTGAAAATGGGGCAATGAAACAATGTTGTCTGGCCGTCACCCTTGCAATGGTCTTCGTTCTCAAATAGGTCGAAGTATTTTTTTCGTACTAATATAAACATCTTTATCAACAGTCTCTAGATATTACTTCTTATTTTATTGCTATCTCGGATCGACCAACCATTCGAAACAATAAGATGAAAAGGGACAGACGAAAGATAAAGAAACCGTTCAAATAAATTTGTCTCCGTCCCGAATAATATACTCGTATTCGCAACGAAAGAGTACTTACTTGCCTATTTCTAAATAAGACTAACTCCTCATAAGATATCTCTTCACCTCCGTACCTCATAAACAAATTAATGCAACAATTTCTTCTTTTTTGTTCACAGGTCCCGCAAAATCTCGGAGACTAAATCGGAATGTGGTGGTCTGTATTCTCCCGGAGGGGGTTCGTTGGCGTCTCCCGCTCATAGGAGCGTGCCGACAATGATGTCCGCCGCCAGGACTTCTCGTCCACCGAGACCGGCGAGGTCGTTATCGTGTTCGCCTCCTAATCCAGCCCCACCAACGGAGAAGTTTCACACCAGGTTAATGGACAAACTCAAGAGGACGTTGATAAGGAAGGATCGGGAGTCAGCCGAAGAAAGATCATCGTGAGAAGAATCTCCGGATCCCAGCGGGGTCCAACACGATCGCGATGCCTCAACTGAAATTATAGTCAAATGAACATCACTAACTTCTGTCGCAGCTTCACTAACTTCAGTCGCAACTTCACTAACTTCAGTCGCAACTTCACTAACTTCAGTCGCTACTTTGAGTCAAAGCTTTTGGAATAAAATTCTAGAAAATGTTAACTTTTGATAACTGGCACTGATTATAAATTCTTCATTTTCTGAATTCTACTTCTAATCAATCTGCTTCGCTAGTTTTTCGCTGGGTGATTTTATCGGTTTAAGAGGCATCGATCGCTGATCAAATAACCCCAACGACCGCTTGGGTGATTTTTTTTTTTATTTTAGAGTTTTTATATTTTTTCCAAGACCTTCACACTTAATTTGTGAATTGAATTTTAATGAATGAACAAACACACAAAAAATCTTTAAACTATAAAGTATTTTTGTTGTTGTTGTTGTTTTTTTTATTATTAGTAACCATATGAGTATTTTGTTCTGTTTGACTATTTTAAATATTCGCTTAAGGTTTTTTTTTATCTATGGATAAAATGGCGTCACAAGTGCACGTATTAATTAGCTCGCGACCTTGAAAATGATCTGATTTAGTACGTCATAGTAATTAATATAGGTTATATCAACGGTGAAACCGCAACGATCCGACAACAGTTTGTAGTAACCTAGGTCAGCACACTATATACATAGATAAACAAATGATAATGAATCGATAATAACTAATTATATATACATTTTAGAAGACGTTATTATATTGTTATTAATCAAAGACAAATCTAATACTTTTAATGCTATGTTCCGCGAAAGAGCTTCGAATCTGTGTTCAAGTTAAAACTAAATATTCAACTAAAATGTCATCAAATTTATACTATTATCTAAGATATTTGAAAATAGAATAGAACGCTCAACTGTCAAATTTGAACGGCGGTGTTGCAAGTCTTGAAATTAATATTTTCAAATAAAGTTGAATACGTATAAAAATTACCCGCCTCGTCAGCATTTAGAAGTTTTCTTTCTTTTGTTTTCCTCCTGAGTGATTTAGCATTCCGTATATACTTTAGACTGTTATTATATTATATACACAGAAGAATAACAAAACGCTTATTGAATCACGTTTTCGCTTCTTGTATTTTTCCATAGACAATTTATTATTAGTTGCACGCTCAGTTTTCCGCCCACTCTTTTAGTTTCATTTTTAGCCAGTGTGATTATGACATTCTAAATTTGTAACATTTGCGTTTAAAAATAATTTAATGTCATAACAAAATATAATTTTCCTTTTTGTTTATTATTGCTAAATAAACCGTCATTGGTAAATTGATTTTAAACGCGAGTATGTTGCCAGCTTTAGAATACAAGTAGAATAAAAGTATTTGTAATATTGATTGTGTGCATATCATTTGAGATCATTTATCCGTAAATATAGTAATTTAATTGTTATTATTTATTTAATACATCAAATAAATATGTTATTTATCGCTAGAATTTAAATCTATAATTCGTTAAGGTTGAATGTATGTAAGTAAATTGATTGTATATCTGACAAATTGTACCTACCTTTAATAAATTATATTGACTTTTTAAAAAAAAAATATTGTTTTTAAATACTCTATCAATGTTGTTTTAGAACGACCAAAAATATTTAACAAATCTTTATAGTTTTAACAATATGTACTCGTATGCTATATATGTATGATTTAACAAAAATATGATTGATGTTGAAATCAGAGAGTTCACATAACAAATCCAATTTATAAATTTTGTTTCCTTTTTTAAACAGATTTTGTTTATGGCAGCATTATTAAGTATTCTCTACCACAGAGAGAGAGAAAATGGTCCATTTTGTGCCTAACTGTGTGTTAGTTTGCCTGGTCCTTCGAGCCGGATATCTCTAACACTCGGTTTTTTATTTTGAATTAATCATTAAGATAATTTTTTACTGTAACATGTTTAAAAATTAAAATATAACAACGAAACCGGACCGTTGGACTTTTTCTAAATATATCATTCTAAATCGGTGTTTTTAGTAAAAAAAAAAACTTCAGTTCTATAACTGTTACGCTGTCATTGTGTCATTATTTCTATGGTTATCTCGTCGGGACAATCACAATCAGAAAATCATGAAATTGACGTTCAACCAATCATCTCTCCACAAATTCGTTATTTATTCATAGTAGTTTTGATTGATCTGTTCGTCTTTTGTTAAGTTTGCCTTTGAGTTTCCATAATTCTTTATGGAACTAACTAAGACTGCAAAATTAATACTAATTTTAGTTAAAATTTTACCGTCTTTTTTAATCAACCACTATCAATAGTTTGTATAAAAATGATATTTTATAATATAATATTGTTCGTTACGGGTGCATATTTTGAAAATAAGGTATATGTAAATTGTGTAAAAATCTCTAGATTCTAACATGTATGTATGTGTACTTAAGCTTTTTTCAAAGATCTATTCAAGTTCCTGATTTAATATTTTTTAATGTTTAGTACTCGTCTTTAAGAACATGGTAACACTTTGGAGTAAATTTGTAATTGGAACACATAATATTATTATTTTCCATGTTCTTAATTTTAAATTATTTGTTTTGATGCAACTTACTAGCTTTTTTTAACTATTTTTTGCGCGCTAATAAATTGGTACAAACAAAAAGGAGTGCCAAAATTTGAAATAAAAATTATGGTTATTCTTGTTATTTTTAGTTTGGCGCTTTTTCATGTCTTTAGAATTGAATAAAAGTATAAAATAAATTATGAAGACTGAGTGATTAAGAATGTGATTAAAATGTAGTGAAAATAATGTAAAAAAAAGGAAATGGCGCTGGTTGAAAAATACTTGGATGAATCTATGGTTATGGATGGATTCATTGATAAAACTTTTGAAGCCGCGGGGTCGGGGGGAAAATGAATTACGACGCCATCTTAATGGAACTTACGGGAACATATTCTCTGTTTTAACGAATATGTTGCTGGATCTCTTTTTTTAGTGTTTTGTTGTTAATAACTACGTTTACGAGTAGACATATTATTACTCTTTTAAAGTTTAATTACAGTTTTTTTCATATTAAATTGTGATGATTTAATGTTATGTTGGTTTTATTTGGTGAACTTTATTTCAAATCTTTCCTTAAACTGAAGAGATGATTAATTTAAGTCAAATACACAAGATATTTCAAACTACTCGAAGTTCTGATATATATTTTCAATTATTCCATACGAATTGTTGAAATATGGTGCAACCAAGATGGCCGCCAGTATTTCCTCACACCCCCTCTAGTGGCATCACTTGCTCTCGTACAAAACTCAGCTGTCAATCTCTCCATATATAATAATTCCTCCAAGGAAAAATACGTATACGTATCACTTGTGATATGATTCGATGGTTATATTTTGTCTATGGTATGCTTTATATTGTTGTCTATATGATTATTATAGACAAACTTTATATTGTATATATTTGTATTGGATTGCCGGAAAGATGGCAACATCGCGGGTCGAAGTAATAATGTATTTTTCAACGTATATTTATGTCCCATTGGTTTAAATATTATTAAAAAGTTTCGATATTACATATTTTATATTCTTGACCAACGTAAGAATCGTTTTAAATCAAACCCTTTTTAGTTCACTAACGAATTCAACTTGTCAAAATGGAGGATTTTGACAGAATTTATCAGCCATCTTGGGTTTTCCGACTAAGCTTAACCGGAAAACTCAAGATGGCTGATACATTCTGTCGAATTCCTCCATTTTGATTTGTTTGTTTTTATAATTGAACTACAAAGGTTTTGACAAACATAATTTACCGATCCATACTGCATATTGATAAAATATACCATATTATATATTATGTAATTGGCTGTTGAGTCCAAACCACTCGAAGTTTATATTTTTGATATTATTAGACCGATGTTGTATCAAAATGTTTTTTTAATTATTTCTACTGATTGACGCATTTAACACGTCATTAATATTTTGTTTGTTCATAAGTTTCAGTATTCTTCGTTTTTTGGATGTTTACAACATAATCAAAATACTTGAATGCGATTGGTAAATATTATTCCTACTAACTTGAAAAATTAACGAAGTTATTTGAATCTATAATTTTTATTTTTTACGGTCTAGTAAAGCATTATTTTTACTCACTCGGTCCTATATAAAGATTTAATTGGTTTTAATGTCTAAATGTTTTAAATAAATTTAAATGGGAATATGTTAATAAAATAAGTACTAGTTCATATTTTTAGTGTTAACTTTTAAATTTTTATAATGAATAAATTTTTCATGTAACATTCTATTGATGAGTATATAATAATATGCATTAAATAAAATTCTAAATATAAAAAAACGCATTCTTTTATTAATTTATCCATTAATCAATTATTTGTTTGTTGAAATTTTAAGAACGAGAGAAAAATATACTATTTATATTATTATTCCAAGTTCTATGATCACCAGGTTGTCTGCAGGTAGATCTTCAAAATAATAAACGGACCATGCTGGTTAGGACACCTACAACAGTCCTACATTATAAGGGGGATCGGAGTCATTAAATAACGGTGTTATTAAAGATTCTGTTAGCATCAGAAGATGTGATTGTTCCCTTGAAAATTGCAGGGTTTTGTGGAATAGAAACTGGAAGATGTTACCCTGTGAGAGAATGTCTGGAGGCAGTTATATTCCACCAAGAGTTGGCGTAGACTACTATTTACCATCATTCCAAAAATATTGGCTTCATAAACAAACTTCTAACTGGATATCTTAAAACTATTTTTTTTCATTTAGTAGTCGAAATTCTCCAAGCTATTCTTTGTTAATTTCGATCCAAACTAACACTGTAAATGCCTTTGAGATTTATGGTCATCTCATATACTACTGTAGTTCTATTATCCTTGGGTGTTCATCTGCTGAATGAAAAGTGAGCATGCAAAAACGTAACGACTCTTCGTTAATAGTGATAATAATTATTCACACCTGATTAGCGATAATATCAGTTCTAAGATTCGTTACTCGTTAACTAATTCGTTCTCTGGGTGTAGACTCGCCATAGATCTTTTTGGAACTTAGCTTTATCCGGTTCGAAGGACCATTTTTTTTTCATTCGTCCAGACGTAATTCTTTTTCTTCTTTCAATGATAAACGAAACAATCTTTCCTTGATTGAGAATAGAATTGTTGTGTTCCATGTCATTCTTGGTCGACCACGTTTTTTATTTTGAAATAGTAGACATCTGTAGTCTAAGATTTGCGATTAAGTTCTACAAGATGTGTCGTTAGAAGAAGAAAAAAAGCTGTTTCTAAATAATAAAAAAAGCCCGGAGGAACGTTCTGTCTGCCTATTCCTTAAGGGACAGGGCGTAATGGGTAATATTCACAATACGCCATTGTTTTGTCTATGATTAAATCTATTAATCTTAGATGATTCCCTTGAAACCATTGTTTTTATTTAGTTTGATTCAAGGGAACGTAGATAAACTTTGTTTGACTTTTTGACCTTGTCTCAAAGTTTTAGAGGAATGCTACGTTGTAGGCCAAAATATATACAAGGTGTCGCCAAAATAATCACCATATCATGTTTCGATGCTTTTTTGCAAATGGCGGTAAATAAACGCCATATCGAAAGATGCTTTTTTGCAAATGGCGACCGAGAAAATATTGAACTTTAGTCTCACGAAAAATCTGGAATAATCATCAGTTATCTAAAAGCTTTGGAACGGAAATGTAGGCACATCATTCGGCACCACGAGATGCTGCCAGATTTAGTCGGCCTAGAGCAGTTCTTATTGACGCGTTTCTGGACTGTAGTTCCAACAGGATGGAGCAATTTAGCCAACTCTGAAGGCTGCATATCCGGATCGCCAAATCTCTCGTTTTGGAAGTTTGTAGGGGCCAGCAATATCCTCAGATTTTACCGTTATTGTTTTTTTTATCACAGTCTGCTTCAACACGCCTTAAGCCCTGTTCTAATAATTGAAAAGTGGTCGCGTGTCGAGCGTCATATACTCAAACCCGGACGAATCGTTCAAATTGAGAATATTGTATGATTGTATGATCGCTCGAACACGCGATCACTTTTCAACTAGGACAGGGCCTTTGATTTTTGAGAGCCTTAAAAAATAGAAAATCTATCGTCAAAAGTTCAGGCAAAGAGTAACGAAAAATGTCTAAACTCTAAAGATGTGTCCCATTTTCAGGTCACTCTTTCAGTCTCTGCAATAAAATAGAATGACAGTGCCACTTTTTCTGTGGACCCTATAATTAGCACTTGCTTGCAAACACAATTGTGTCAAATACATAACTTGTGTTCGGATAACATGAATAACCTTCACCTACCAAGAACTGAAGAGGCTGGCCAGAGATAGGAAGGAGTGGAGAAACGGAGTTGTCATACTTGGTGCAGACCAATCCTATAGGATTATAACCGGAAATGAAGTAAAATACAGTATTGAGGATGGTGAAGAAGCGAGAAGGCAAAAACTTTGGGACGAAGCTTTCAAAACTGACTACCTAGAACACCACGAGGTCCCCGTAGCTTCCTCACTATAGTAATCTTAGTACAGGCTTTTGATCTAGATATCGGCTGAGTGTTTCCTTTTCTGCTGTCATTTCCTGACTGCACTAACGCAAGCACGTACACTTTGCTTTGCTATTGCAAATGACACTTCTGTTGCTGGTTGCTGCACGTGTAAAAACTATTAACCCAGCAATGTATTTCGTCGATGCATACAAAATAATATGTTCATGGGTGTATAAATTTTATTGTAAGCAAAATATACCTACCTATACATGACTGATTGCTTGATTAGAAATCGTAATTATTTGTGTTCAATTACACAATATAAGATTTTTTTTTCGCCGCAAAGCAATGCCATAAATCTACCTGTTGTTCACTCTATAAAACCTCCCATAATTTACCCAGATCTACCCTATCACACGCCTTTTCCAAATCTACTATTTTTATAGCTCGCTTATAAAGCCCTTTAACCTTTTATTACTCGAAGAATAATAATTCTAAACACCTTTTATAATAATATGAAGTAAACAATATTCCTCAAACTTTTGGCGCCGTGTCCAGTCTATTTATACAGTGTTTCCCAAATAATTATTAGCGTTCGCAATTTTTTTTCATCTCACAAACTCTAAGCATTACGATATTGGAATGCGACCAAGTTAAAAACAAATAAATTATTTTTATACAACAACTAAATGTCCAGAATTCTGATTTTGTCCTCGCACGTAGGAACGTTCTAATGTTTCAGTGGCAAAAATGAACATAGAAAATAAACACATAATTACTGTACAAGACATTTATACAGCAACAGTATGTCGGTGCTATGATTCGGATCTGTAGGCAGCTTTATTATTATTATAGATATCACGCGAGTAGCTTAAAAGTTACAGTTGGTATCTATGCCCATTATATCTAACTGTCATTTTTTGCAGTGACATCGCTTAATTTGGACCGATGGAGAGACACGAATGAATGGGGGGCTTAAGGGTATTACCTAAATTTGGAAATGCCTCAAGGACAATTTGGGAAGTGGGAGAATTGGAATTTGACAAAGCATATAATTCGATTTTGCCCCTAACCAGGTCTACGGTTCCTTGTTAAGGTACTTTAGGAGAATGAATATGTAACAACTAATGACTCTAAAAATTCATTAGTGATGTTCGATATTTGAATGGAATAAACCACTACTGGCTTACGACCGTCTTCTACTGTTATTTCGAAGGCGGGCTTAGGGTGATCACTTTACGTTAACAACGTTCACCATTAGGTGGTATCTAATGTTTAAGTCTCTGAAACTTCAAATCATGAGAATTCTCGACATGTTCAACAAGTCGAAAAATCTCATGTATACAACAAGTAGGTAGATATTTAAAAATTAATGAAATATAGAGATAAAAGTTCGAAATTATTGAGAACAAGAGAGCAACCAAATTTAAAGACTGCGACTGCTATCTGCTGCGTCTTTAGGAAAAGTATTATACAAGTTTTACTTATATAGCACTCGACTTGTTGTTCATTCACAATTAATTGATACAGGAAAATGTCTGGACACTAGACGGCGCAAAATGTGTAGATACACGAAAATAATAATGAAAGAGGAACGATTCTAATGTTGTTGATTCTATCATGTTGCCAAAAGAAATAATGTACATAATGCTGTTGCCGAGAGCGCGCGAAATATTTTCTCAAGTTTTAAATTGTAGGAACATACTTACCCTGTAACTGTCTTAGAAAGATCATAACACTCTTCAGTCAGGGGCGGAACAAGGATGGCTTACCTTTTTCCTTTTTTTAACATGACCAAGATAGGGAAAGCGTCGGCATTTAGTGCCGAGATGAAATATAAACTGTTTTATGCGTACATTCCCCTATATGGGTGTGAGTCCTGGCACGTGAACAGGCACAAAAAGTATCTGCTTTTGAAATAAAGCGCCTCTGAAGAATCTTGGGTGTTAGGGTGAAAGCACGTAGAACGCCGATTCCGACCCGTGTCGATCACCGCAAACAATGTTGTCTGTGGTTTCAATGCATTTAAATGGGCATGCCGGAAAGCGGGATCCTGCTTTTCCTGTGGGTGGTTATCCCCATTCAAATGCATAGAAACATTCTTTGCGATAGTCGGCGCGGGTCGGAATCAGCGTTCTACGTGTTTGTTTTACCCTAAGATGATACCACCGCATCCTGATTGACTCTAGGCGCCGGCGCACCCAGGGCAGGCTCATCAATCATCACTTTAACCATTGTGGAGGGAGTATGGACATGGCTGGGCCATGTATTGGAGATGCCGAATGGCGGTTGGCCAAGGAGACCGCTGTTCTCCCTCCCACCATCAGGTTTCGAAATAAAAATATGCTTGTGGTTCCTGGATTTATTTCTAGTACATAATGCATCCTTTGTTAAGAGAGATAATATGCTACTGCTCATGTTCCCAACAAGTACCACGTGACTATTGTTTAACTCTTAAAAAAAGGTGAGCTTTTGGAAAAGAAAAATAACTTGAACTCCTCCCCGAAGCACGAGTTTTACTCATTTTCGGGGAGAATTTCAATACTTAATACCGATTTTGTCTCAATTTTTTATTTTGTATTATATTATACTCAGGTAATTATCAATAAAGGAATTATATTATTATTTCAAATCATTTATTCATTAAATCACAATATATCATATGAAGTATACATCATTGTAAAAAAAAATTAATAAAAATAAATTAAAATTAAATACAATGCTATATACTAAATATAAAAATATCGGTATTATCTCTCATGATACATCACGATGTAATGTAATCATGAGAGATCTTCGAACTACAGAGAAAGGAACCTTCTTAACATCCTACATGAGGACAACAGAACTGCCTTTTGGATGGCATATCCGAGACCACAACAGATGCCAAGTTTCCCTAGATTGTCTTTAAGAGACTTAGGAATAACTCCATTCGTCGATATCACTATAGGTATTATGTGGGTGGTTGGTGTATGCCACATATCCTTGATTTCGTGAGCAAGATCAAGATATTTAATTATCTTGTCTTGCTCGGCTTTTTTCAAATTTTCGTCATACGGTACAGTGATATCCACGAGATAGGTTATCCCGTTCCTACGATCAACCAATACAATGTCCGGACGATTTGCGTAAATCGTTCGGTCAGTCTGTATTGGTATATCCCAATATAATTTTGTATTATTGTTTTGCATTACCGAAATCGGGGTGTACCTGTAATAAGGTACTTCAAAATCGAGTAAACTATATTTCAAGGCAAGTTTTTGATGAACTATTTTAGCCACATCGTTATGTCTGTGCAGATACTCAGAACCACACAGGAGAGAACACCCAGACAAAATATGTCTGAGTGTTTCTCCCGTTTGGCCACATGCACGACATTTATTAATTATATCAGGTGTTTTAATAATATATTTTTTATAATTGTTAGTTACGATGACCTGGTCTTGTATTGCACAGACAAAACCTTCTGTTTCGCTAAATAGTTCACCAAACCTCAACCATCCAGTCGAATCTTCAAGACTTACATGAGATGAATTTAAAGTTTCGAAGAATCGACCGTGGAGAGTTTTGCCTTTCCATATATCAACCCGATCTTGTACCCCAATTATCGGTGGCGAAACAGGATTTGATAAATGTAAGGGTGTGTACTTCAAATCACACGCAATGAGGTCTTCATAACCCAATTTATTCCTTGATGAGATAAAGTAAGACTGGAAGAGGTTTATTTCTTTGTTATTCATGTTTTTGATGTTTAACATGCCTCTACCACCTATCTTCCTTGGTAAATATAGTCTCATCAAGGAACATCTTTGGTGATGCATCCTGTATTGTGTGAGCAAACCACGCACCCTTAAATCTATCCTGTCCAATTCCGTTTGGTTCCACTTAATGATTCCAAAAGAATACAATATTTTCGGTATAACCCATGAATTAATGGCCATAATTTTATTTCTCCCGGAGAGAAAACTTTTCAAAACTTTTTTTAATCGTTTAATAAATTCATTTTTAATGTTATTTTTAATAATTTTGTGGTCAAAAACTATAACTATATTATTATTATTATTATTACTTGAAACAATGCTTGCTGACCAACGACCTAAAGCATTTTATTTGAAAAAGAACAAATTTAAACATAACAATTATTATTATTGTGGCAGTTAAGATTAAATAAGTACCTAAATGTTAACTCAGTTCTCGGTCCATACAGGACACGGGAGATGTGCGGACTTCTTCCACAAATGTGGTTGGCTGGACTCCCCTGAGTGCGACTGCGGAGCGGAGAGACAGACAGCGCAACACTTTGTAACTGAATGCAGCCTTCAAGCATATGATGGAGACCCAGAAGACTTTTTCACCTTCAATAACCCAGCGACCGAATATATTATAAGAAACCTTTTAAATATCTGACAAGCAAGCCTGTTGCTTGCGCTCATCCAAACACTTTTATTATTTTACTAAATGATCATTATTTTGAACTTATGATGTGATGAACTGTATAACATACGATAAATAAATAAACGTTAACTCAGAGAAATTGTATGTTTTAATTCAAGTAAGTACTTATGAGTTTTCTTGTGTTGTTTTCTGCTTTTGGATGACTTTAAAATGATCTTCAGTCACGTGACTACTAGAAAGAGGAAACAATTTTCGGCTTTGCCCATCGACAAAAGCTGTCTAATAATATTTTTGTACTCAGTGAGTGCACCGCTGCATAAAGTTCTCAGACCGACCTCCCGGAGATTTATCTACATGAGAATTAATTTAAATGGTTATTATTTTGTAAAAGTTGTTTACCAGTTGTACCTAAATAATAAAATATTGATGAAATGCAATGTTTTTTGTAACATTTTTCTTTTTGTAACGGTGCCGCGGTGATTCATAACGTAGATATTCCAAAATGAAATATTTTATACGAGTATCAAGCCATTATGCATGTAAATCTGACATTGTTTGGTATTTTAATAGTTGTTGGCAAAAATAGCTTTAAAATTCGCGGTCTGGTATCAAATTGTTTCAAAACACTCAAATCCCATGGTTACATTAAAATTACAATCACTGCTATATAAGTATTCTTTTGGTCGCTGTTCTTTTTTTTTAATTATCAGTTACCAGTATTAAACTTATTAAGAGCCATTTAAAACGCATCCCTTTTCCTTTGTGCCTTTTTCATCTCTTTTAGTAAAATTTTTGGAAAAACGGCCAATCACCCTACTACTTATTTCTATAGGAGAAGTTATATGCCAAATCTCAAGTTCCTACCTTTTCTAGTTTCCGAGATATTCGTATACATACATACATTCTCCCTTTAAGGCCCCCCGCACACCGCAAGCCAGCCCGGAGGAGACAAATCCGCAGCAAATCCGACCCGCGCGAAACCAACCCCCTAGTTCGATCGAAGTAAGTATACGAATCGATATTCGTATAGTTACTTTTAAAAACATACAACTCTATTTTTATTTGTCAATCAGTAAGGACACTTTGCTGTATGTAGAAATATGTTAAGGACCGGCTTTATATAAGTAAACGAAAGAGCAAAATATCTGTTAGTTAAAAATGATATTTTAGGTACTGTTGTTTACTATTATGGTCAATATCACCAAAATCGGTTTTCGTGCGCCTTCAGAAAGAAGAACTAACCGGCCCCTGAGCTTAAGTACAGCTCATACTAATGCTGGTTTGCGAAACCCTCTCTGCCGTATATTAAGTAACTACAACAATAGATTTTGTGACGTCGACTTGTTTGCGAGCAAGGCCATATTGGTTTGCGAGTAATCCTCGTGGCTTTAAAATATTTTTGCAGATTTTGAATGGCGTATAACTGACCGCTTATTGTTGGTGTTCCACTCATCCCAATGATCTCCCCCCTCTCCTTCCCCTTCCATTCCTATTTCCTTTTTCTTTATCTGCTCTATTTAAAAATTTTCAGGACTAATATGGTTCATGTATTTGTTGAGGTGGTGGGTGTGTTTGTTAATCACAGGGTTGTTAGTGTTAAATTTTTTTATTATTCAACTTTATTTAATTGATTGTGAATATGTAATGGCTTGTATTTTTTACTAGCTTTCCCGACAGACGTTGTCCTGTGGTTCTATTCCATTAATATGTAGGTACATAATATGCACTTCGCCCCCATAAAATAATACAAAATTAATTCGATTGAGTTAAGCTAATAAAATAATAACATTAAAATCTTTCTGAAACATCCATATTTCATTCGTATTCAAAGTTCTGGCGGGAACAACGTAAGAATGATGCGCTCGCGCACACACCCTACCTCGCCTATGAAGTAGGTACCAATATAAATGTGCCCGATAATATTGCTGACTTTGTATGAAAATTTTCTAAAACGCTCGAAACGGTGCGGTGGAGTAAGTGGGATGGGCTACTGTACTACATTCACGTATGCGAGAATGAGAGGGAACTACCCGCGATGGCGTGGGCGCATCGCAGGTAACCGTTCCATACTAACTTAAATATTGTATTTTGCATAATTTATTATCCATTTTTTTTTCAACTTTTTATTAGTTATTCTGTTATCCGGAGCGGAGAAGAATCCAATAAATCAAACATCAGAAGAATCTGTTGTGCCGATCTCGAGTTATAAGTGTTCGCACTAACCCGATTTTAATTTATTTTATAATAGAGATTTTTCAATTTTATTTGATTGTATTGCTACTACTTTGTTTTTTTTCTTTTCTATAAATTGTACCTTTTTATAGATGACAACCTTATGGGCTTAAAATATTACAACTTGTGAAATATGTGTACACTTTTAAATAGGGTAATGCATCATTTATATTTTTGTCTTTTATATATTGTTTGTACTCACATGTATTATCTGAAGTGTATCATTGGCTTTCAATAAATAAATGGTTCCAAATGGTAGCTTTTTTCAATATTGTGTCTATAACTCGACTATTTTAGAGTCTATTCGATGAATTTTGACGACTGGCTAAATCTATTCAAACTATAATACAATAGAAAAGGGTAGGATTATTTTTATGACGGATGCACCCTTGCGTTATTGTTATTGGCGAAGCATTAATTGGAAATTCATTACGCGAACCGATCTAGATAAATATGAATATAACTGACAGGATTTTAATTTTTGCTCGTTTTTTTCCTGGAACAGTTTTTGCACCCTATTTCCTTTCATAATGGGATTTTTTAATACTGTAAATTCCGTTGAATTCAATTACTTTTTTATGTTTTCTATAGTGTTTTGAAAGTTCAAAGAAGGTGTCAGGTACAAAGTGTGAGTCATCGACCTTTGCTATTTTGATAAATGCATCTTCAGAGTCTGAAGTTCAGACTGATTGTAGATTATTTGAATATAAATGACAAGCATTTATATTTTTACTGTTTAGTTTCTTGTGAGCTTTCGTGATTCCTCGAACACTATAAGTGGTACCAGGATCTTGACCATATTATATGCGTTATGGTATTTTCAAATAAATAGATATTTTTAATTAGCCTAAAAAAATACATATTATTTTTCAATAAATTATTAATAATTATTTACTGATTTAAGCAAATAAATCTATATTATGTAAGTACTTGTATTTCAATTGACTCTACACAGAAATTGATTGGAGAAAGGCATTAATATTTTAAGTAGTAAGAGAAAGTACCTGTGCAAAACCCTTCGATATTTACACGGTACGTGATTGGTCAAAAACACGTGTCACCGTAAGACAATACCAATACCTGCTATTGTTTCCCTACTGCTATTCTTTTGAAGATTTATGGCTTGTTCGTCAAAATTCGGAAAACGCAGTATAATAGGCGTTGTTCTTTAATTGCTGCAATTTGACGAGCCTGATTACCTACCTAAATAAGGGTCAATAGACGTTAAATAAAATTAAAAAAAAAATACGTCATAAAACTAGAAGAAGAGAGTGCTCAATGAGCTAAAATTGGTACAAAAAAAACGGAGAAATTGTTAATACAATTAACTTTTTAACTTACTCATGTACTTAATAAAAACATGGAATAATCTTACCATAATAATTTGGTAAAATTTGGATTTAATGAAGTCTGTTCTTGCCATAGGATAATATGTACAATAACGTACCATGTTTCACATGTGACTTATTTCCTAGTACACCGCCATCTCTTGATTTTTTTTAAGTTGTGCAACTATAGAGGAATTATTGTTTTTATTACCAACTCATGGTCATGACCTATCGAACTTCATTCCGCATCAGAATCAACAATAAATATTACATAATACACTTCATTTTTATCTAATTTAATTCAGTTTTAACGTCGTAAACTGTATTTAATTCATGTAATATGTCAATTTTTTTTTTCCTTATGGGTTACATGTTACATCGAAGTTCGATAAGCAGAAGCCGTAGTATAAGTTTTCGATGGTCGAATATCGAAACGATCATCGAAAGTGTTTCGAAAAAATTTCATACTGAAATGATCGAATGATTCGATCGTTTGATTTTAGAACACCAATTGCATGCTAATAAGCGGTTATTTGCGTGCAATTAGCTTTCGATAAACTCATACTAGCCCCACAGGTCAGATAGTTTCTTATAAAATATTAAACAATTTATTATTATATCAAAGATATTTAGAGATGGTAGGCGTGAAATTTTAAGTTTAGCGGACTGTTAATTAAAGGCATAAAAACTATAGTCACTCATATAGCATATGCACAGATTTGGCAAAGTAAGCAATCACAATTCACTGTACCCCTATTCTCTGTTTTATCGGAAGGTAGTCACGGTGTAAAGTGAGTATTACACGATACATTTTGTATGAAAAACGTCTATACGTATCGAATGCGAGAATCGCATTTGTTTCTAGAAATATTTCTGTGGCGGCGCTATACACGTTTCCCATACAAAATGTATCGTGTTGCTCTTTTTTTATCTTACATAACTTTCCAGTTATTGTTACTGTGAATTGATTTTCAAAACATCGTGAACCTTTTGCCTGTATTGAGATAATCTTCAGTCGAAATAAATCTGGCAATAATTCACATATGTAGATGTTGTCAAAGTGCCAAGTTGCGCGCAGAATGGTCATCTGATCTGGACAGTCCACACACGTCATCTCATCGAGGGAAAACATGGGAAGCTCCGACGTCATCAATATGTTACTCCCATGATCCAGTCTAAACTAGCCAAACTCTTTTGCGCCACGGGAAATCTATAATATAAAAGAAATTCCGGTTACTGTGAACACTTATAACTCGAGATCTGCTGAACAGATTATTCCGATGTTTGATTTAGATATTGGATTCTTCTCTGCTCCTGATAACATAATAACTATTGAAAAATGAATAATAAATAATATTAAAGTTTGTATGGAACGGATTTATTGACAACAACGCCATCTTTGATAATTCCATAACAACAGTAGTGGTATGTTCCATTTGAAAATCGAACATTAATAATGAATTGTTTGTCATTAGTTGTTACATATTCTTTAAGATCTAGTCCAGAAAAATGGTCACAAGAATCTAGACATAATTAGAATGTTGTGCACCAAAAAAAGCCGATAGGCAATAAATATGACATTAACAAATGGATAGATGGTCAATGGACATATCCTGGCGCCAAATACATGACAGCAGTCGCAGTCTTTAAATTTGGTTGCTCTCTTGTTCTCAATAATTTCCAACTTTTTTTTCTATATTTCATTAATTATTATTGAATAAACAACTTGTTATAAACATGGGATTTTTCAACATGTTGAACATGTCGAGGATTCTCATGATTAGGAGTTTCGGAGACTTAAACATTACCACCTAATGGCAAACGTTATTAACGTAAAGTGATCACACTAAGCCAGTATTCAAAATAACAGAAGAAGACGGTCGTAAGCTCGTAGTGGTTTGTTCCATTTAAAAATCGAACATCAATAATGAATAATTGTTAGAGTCATTAGTTGTTACATATTATTATTCTTTACACAAATTCTATATATCTGACAAACATAGAGTTTCAAAACACTGGCACACAAATTATTTATGGACTGTTTTTTACAAGCTTTTGCCTAATTTGATAACATTTAAGCGATTTTTTTTAAATAAAAGAAAACGCGAAAAGTGAATAAATCTATGTAATTTTGAAATCAAATTGTCGTTTGACACAAGCTGTCAGTTGTTCAATAGTTGGTGTGATGATTCACTGAATTCGGATGAAAAAGTCAGAATGGCATTGGTAAACAGTCATTTTTATCGTTATTTTAAATTCTTATTCAATATTCACACTATTCACAGTTAGACCACATGACAACATCTGTTGGGAATGCTAGTAAATCATAAATTTGTATTAAGATCTTATTGTTTTCTATTGTGCAAATTTGTATCATATACGTCATCACTCAGTTCTAGTATCAATCATAGTTATATTGTTATTATCAGATACGTGTTTTATCACTATAAACTATATTATGTGTATTTCTATATTAAGCCCTTTTTTCGTGGCCATCGCACCATACGTGAATGGCTGGACAGTTAGAAATTCTTTTTTTGTTGCGTTTGCTATCTTCATGAGAAGGTTTTCATGAAAGAAAATTTAAAATAACTTAACGCAGGTAACCAGTTGACATGGTTCTTTGTGCCAAGGATGTTGCGAATATCAGCATCAGCTGATTATCCGCATCGATTTCAATATCAGAACCCCCTATTCTGTTGCAAGTGTAGGGTAGTCACTTGAAAAAAGTTACTATTAGGCGATACATTTTGTATGAAAAACGTCTATATGCGATTCTCGCATTCGATACGTATAGACGTTTTTCATACATATTGTATCGCCTAATAGTCACTTTTTTCAAGTGACTACCCTACACTTGCTACAGAATAGGGGTACAGCATCAGCATCCGCATTAATGATGCTGATTTTAATGCTGATGTTCAGTTAGTATCTTCTCTGCTTAAGATGGGACTTGCGCTTCTCGAATATTCTCGCGAGAATTTTCGATCAATCAAACCTCTAAAAAATATCATACCAAGGTAATATTTTGTGCACTATCTTGCAAGTACCTGGCACCCCCATCGGCCAAATTTCCTAGCAAACAATTGTTTAGTTGTGCTGTACCTTACTTTATTATTAGTTATCAATCGGAGACATCAAAAAAACACCGAACAACATAAACAAAACAAATCATGAAACTAACACATAGAATCTTCAAAGCTCTAATAACAGGTACGCATACCTATTTTTGAAGCAGTTTGGAGGAAAAAAAAGGCCTCCCCACGACCAACTGTCATTCGGCATCCTCAACGATGTCCCAGCAATGCCACCTCCTCTCCGTAATGGTAGAAGTGATGAGCCCGCGCTGGTTGCGCCGGCATATAGCGTCGTTCGTGATGCGATGGTACCATTTTACACCTAAAATTTTCCTGAGGCTCTTTGTTTCGAATGAGATACTTTTGTGCCTGGGCTTTGATCAGGTGCCAGGACTCACACTCATACAGGAGAATGGGCAACCGATGTGGTCCACCCCACGCCCCCGATCAGATTTTTCGATTACCTGCCTCTTTTACACCACACTCAGGGGCATAGGATGCTCGAAAAACCAGCAAGGTGCTACTCTAAGCCGACAGCCCCACGGTTTAAATATCTCCAATAAATACAATCTCCCTTTATGCCCCACTTAGGGGCATAGAGAGGCAACAAGAGCTCTCCATTGCGCTCGATCTTAAGCGATGTTTATGACCTCCTGCCACACCGTGTCCAAATCCGTCAACTCTGCTCTCTGCAAGAAATGATATTAGAGAAATAATCTGCTTCTGCGCATGGTCCCAACAAGTACCACGTGACTGCTGTTAAACTAATACAAACTGTGACGTTTGTCGGGAGGGGTGTGTGACATTTCGTTTTTTTTATTTTCAGTATTTTAACGTTAACACAGAGGAATTTTATATTTTAATCATACAATTAGTTAAATGAATTGCCTATGAGTTTTGTTGTGTTGTCTAGTGCTTGTGGATGAAAGTAAAATTAATTATTATTGATAATTTATCTTCAGTCACGTGACTGTTGAATGAAGGAACCAATTTTCGGTTCTGCGCATCCAAAACAATTTTTTTTAGAAAATGGGACCTTTTGTTGGGCGGTTCTATTTTCTAAAAAAAACCGTTGCATTACGCCCATTACGGCATAGGAGGAAAACACAAAGAACGCCGATTCCGACCCGCTCAAAGATTGTTGTCTATGGGTAAGAACACGTAGAAAGCCGATTCCGACTCGCGCCGACCGGCTCATAGATTGTTGTCTATGGTTTCAATGAATTAAATGGGCATGCCGGAAAGCGGGTTCCTGCTTTTTCTGTGTGCATCCCATTCAAATGCATAGTAACATTCTTTGCGCCAGTCGGCGCGTGTCGGAATCGGCTATCTACGTGTTCTTAGCCTTATGGTTTCAATGCATGCAAATGCATGGTAGGTAACATTCTTACTGTCAGCCAATCGAACAAAATTTTTCTTTTTTGCGAGCAGCGCCATCTTCTGGTAAACGCAGAAACTAACAGCATTAATGACATCAGTCAGTCAGTTAGTGACAGAGACTATTATTATTCAATTCATGAATGTATCTGTGGTTTTAAAAGTCAAATTTCTGGCTGGCGTGAATCACACAAAGATACTACAGTACTATTATATTATCTATGATCGTTCCTACGATAGGTATTATTAAAATTAGGTTTTGTTAAACGAAATTATGTGGAATACAATATGTTATTTAATCCGAATACAATGAACACTTATACCAAGATATACAGACACATTGTGGCTTGTTTAAGTGATATCGTTCTTTACGATATAAGTGAAAGTAATCTAAAAACGTTTTTGACAAGTGACATTGATTTTAACAAAAATTGTACCCAGCCAGCAGATGATGGAGAGCTTAAATATCAGTGCAGTACGTCGCAGTTAATTAATCATCTTCCGATCAACCAACATGAAGAATCGATAAAGTGTAAACTTTGCAATAAAACGTTTTCGGGAGCACAACTATTAAAAGCGCATCTTCGAGTTCATGGTGTCGATAAACCGTTCCAATGCGACATTTGTAACAAAGCGTTCTCCAAATCCTCGCGCTTATCGGAGCATCTTCGAGTTCATACTGGTGAAAAACCGTTCAAATGTAACATTTGTAATAGCAGTTTCGCACAATCAGGAAACTTGACCACGCATCTTCGAAGTCATAGTGATGAAAAACCGTATACTTGTATGGTTTGCAATAAAAAGTTTACGAAATCGAATCTACTTAAAATCCATCTTCGGGTTCATAGTGGTGAAAAGCCATTCCAATGCAATATTTGCTATAAAAATTTCACACAATCGGGAAGCTTAAAAACTCACCAAGATCATCATAGTGACGAAAGATTATACGAATGTAAGATATGCAATAAAAAGTTTAAAGCGGCTAAATATCTAAAAGTACACGATCAGTTTCATAGTGGAGAAAAGCTATCTGAGTGTAAGGTTTGCAATAAAAAGTATAGCTCTGCAGCTAAATTACGAGTGCATCTCCTAGTTCATAGTGGTGAAAGGCCACATAAATGTGAGGTTTGCAATAAATACTTCAGCACTCCATCGACTTTAAAACAGCACGTCCAGACTCATAGCGACGAAAAACCGTACGAATGTAAGGTTTGCAATAAAAAGTTTAAAACGTCTATAGGGCTACAAGTGCACTTTGGGATTCATAGCGGAGAGAGACCATATGAATGCAATGTTTGCGGCAAAAAGTTCATCACTCCGTCGATTTTAAAACAACATCTAAAGGTTCATAGTGGCGAAAGGCCGTATTTATGTTATATTTGTAACAAAGGCTTCACCACTTCAACTATTTTAAAACAACACCTTGGGATTCATATTGAAAAACCGTGTTGATGCAAAGTTTGCAATAAAAATTAAAAAAGGAGACCTGAAAGTATACTTCAAGTAAGGTGACTATTCGTACTTGTTTACCAGTTGTAAAAAACGCCTTTTGATGTTCGTACTTTAATTATTATTATCTCACACCAGTGCAGCGGTTCGCTCTATATGTAGGTACCTAATAATAATAAAAGGGTCTTTGATTTTTTTTGTCCATTGTTAGACACACAGTCTGCAGGTAACACTATTGATTTTTTTTGTTAATGTGAACGAAGATGATTGACCGAACGCAATGACATGTGCCTTATATTTATAAAATTAGAATTACGCTAATGAATCAGAACTGGTATTTATACTATTAGCGATGTTTCGCGGTAGCGTTAATCGAATTCATATACCCTGATTTTTGATATCAAATATTATAGACACTGCGGTGTGCGCATCTCACGATTTTTTATTGACCTCTGATATCGAATTTTATAGACACTGCAGTGCGAACATGTATTTCTTGGAAAGTTGACCCATAAATCTTTGATTAAAAATTTAATTATATTGTTTTATTAATATTTTGGAGCATAAAAATGATGTTTTATCGAACCACTTTGAAGATTACGATATAATTGATTAGTTTTGATATTAAAAGGGATGTTTTGGGGGCCTACACGCCTTGTATCTACGTTATTAGATTGAATATCATTTTTAGCCGATTATCTAATTGTAAAATAATAAATTTCATGCTTTCGTGGCAAATTTCGATCTATTTAGTCATTATTAATAGTTTAAAACATAAATACACGTATTTTAGGAAGTAAATTGAATTTACCTATTAGAATTAAATACTGCGTAGTTTGTGGAATAAAATTAATGCGCAATTAATTAAAAACTGCGTAGTTTCTTGGATCTGAGACAGTGATTGCCAACTGGTGAAATATGTTCAAAATATTGTATTATTATTTTTATTGTAATTTGTAAATAATGTACTTTAGTGGTTATAAACTAGGTTAAACTATCACTGTAACTATGTTTTTCCTAAATAAATAATAAAATGTATTAAATAATCCAAAATGACCAGAATAGAGTAACTATTGTAAGATCATGTATGTAAAACTTGATTTAATTGATAAACAAATTGTATAGCTCTGTTTGATTGTTCAATAAGAACATATTATATGCAAATTTACATCGAAATAATCAATTTCGAGATGCCACTTTTTTAGTAAAAATTTTGTGTTGGCACTCAAGGTTATTGAGTGGTCGATTCCTGGACGGAATCAATAAAATTCGGCTGGAGACGTCCGATCCGTTTCCAATTGTAGTCGATTTTTATACCTTTTATATAAATAGTGCACGTTGAACTTTTGGTGTTCTTAATCAATTATCACGAATACCTGCAACATCTCATCGATAAATGCTTAATGTTCATATGCTCTAGTTATATATCCTTGATTGTTATATACTGATGACATTGTATCTTGTATAGTTTGTAAGATATTTAACTAAATGTCCGAATTTCATAGTAAAAATTTTGGGTGAATTTTTATAAAATGGAGGCCTGTGATTGGTCAAAATAAACAATGATTTTGATTGGTTTTCTGTTTTTGAGATTTAGTATAAATAAAGGCGCAGTTGTAAGGCAGATCATCAGTTCGAATTGTGAATTACTCGTCGGAACACTTTGGAACTCGTGATCTCGCCGGACATCTGCCTTCAGGAATACACCGCTAGTTTCATTTCTACCCTCTCATTTCCCTGGTGATCTGGAGCCTCTCTATTGGACCAGCTGCTGCCCTGAGTCAATCATCCATATTGGTCGTAGCCTTGTCGGTTACACCAGTACAGTACTGTTTTTTTGGCATTGGTCCTGGTCAGTTGTAAAATAAAACCAGTACAGATTTACCTATTTGTCATATCTAAATGGCTGACATCTAATTATTGGATTAATAGCATTATTTTTCCCTCGAGTTACCTCTATTTGCAGAAGACGCCTAAGCCAATATTTTGATTGTTGAAATTTAAACTTATATATACGTATATGGTTAATATATCAAGTTTAACCGATCGATGCCCAGGCACAAAAAGTCTCCGCCGCTGGAAAATTTCATACTCCCGGTAGGATACGAACTTTCGATCAAAGCAATAACTAACCGAGGCGCTAACCACCAGGCCACCAGCTGAGTGTGCGTAACATGTGTTAAGGAAGCCAAATAAAAGTTGGCCGAGAAGAGCGCTGTTCTTCCTCCCATCAGGGTCCCGAAGACCTTCCCATACTGTGTTCCGCTTTTGGATTTGGATATGATGTGGGAGGATTGAGCACAATGGAAATCTTTTGTTGCCTCCCTATGCCCCTAAGTGGGGCGTAAAGGAGTTTGGATTGGATTTCGAATTGCCGGAAAGGGGGTTCCTGCTTTTCTGTGGGTATCCCCATTCAAATGCAAAGTAACATTCTTTGCGCTGGTCGGAATCGACTTTCTTCGTGTTCTTACCTTAATAAGGGTAAGTACACATAGAAAGCCGATTCTGACACACACCCTACCCTATGGCCAACCAATTTATATTGTAATCAAAATGAAAGCTTTATCCAAAACTGAAGATTCTTAGTTTTATCAAATGTTAAATTTACGTTTAATAAAATTATTTTTAACACACGAGCATCTGTTTTTCAAACTCCTTTTCTCAAACTTTAAAATACTTACTTTCCAGATCCGGGCATCATCATTCATCATATGCGTGAACCCCAATACTCGGCCACCCGTAGACCACCGTTACTTGCTGTCACTGTGTCTTGGTGCGTGCATGTTGTTCCCATGAGGGGACATGCGAAGAGATGCTGGTAGTTTTGCACCCCGCCACACTCGCACATGTCATCCTCCCTGTAACCCCACCTCTTGAGGTTGCTGTAGCAACATGAGACGCCCGTTCTTAATCGATTTAATGCTCTCCATGTTGGGTAGGGCAAGCTACTCATCGGCATCTCTTCGGCAGGGGGTAAGTGTGAGGATTCGGTAGATTCGCACCACAGAGACAGCCGTCGGGCCCCAGGTGAGCCGACCATGGGGGCAGTTGTCTCCAAAAAGCTCCTTCTCGACTTCAGTCGGCACTGGTGGGGTTGACGGTCATGCATCGGGTGTCTGGGATCATTTTGTTGCTTTTCTCTCTCGGCCTCCGCTGCAACACGACGTCGGATTGCAGGAGGGGCAATTCCCACTATAGGGTAGAGTTCTCGAGTGGGTGTCGGTTTTAAGCAGCCAGATATTATTCTTGCTGTTTCATTAATTGCCACATCCACCTTTCCCGCGTGTGCTGAATTGTACCATACTGGTGCAGCGTATTCGGCAGCTGAGAAGCAAAGTGCCAAGGCAGGGGTTCGCAGTACGTGCGGTTGGGCTCTCCATTTAGTTCCGGTGAGCTTCCTAATAATATTATTGCGGGCACATACCTTCCCAACGGTCTCCTCACAATGCCTCCGAAAAGTTAAAGAGCGGTCAAGCCGCACACCCAGGTATTTGGGCGCATCACAGTGCTCCAACGTCTGTCCCTGCCACTCCACTCGCAGCCTTCTTCCCGCCTCCCTGTTTCTAAGGTGAAATGCACATACCTGAGTCTTCGAAGGATTCGGTCTTAAGTGATTAACAGTATAATACCTGGTTAAGTCCCGGAGAGCTGTCGATAATATTCCTTCGACTTCGTCAAAGGTTTTCGCCTGGGCTGCTACAGCAGTATCATCTGCGTAGATGAATTGTTGTGTTTGGGGGTTAATGGGCTGATCGTTAGTGTATATATTGTACAATATTGGTGCCAGTACAGTACCCTGTGGCAAACCATTCTTTTAATTATCCAACGGCTATCTTTGGATTGGAGGGATACAAAAGATCTTCTATTCTGAAGAAAAGATTCAATCAGTTTCGTTAGCTGGAAATCTCTAGTCATATTGTACAATTTCAAAAGGAGTTTACGGTGGTTCACAGTGTCATATTCTGTTACAAATCTATAAAAGCTACTCCGGTAATCACGCCTCTATCGTACCCATCCTCAATATGGTGAGTAAGGTTTAGCACTTGACTGCAACATGATTTACCCGGCATAAATCCCGCCTGCTGCTCTATAATTTTACCCTCTATGGACCCAAAAGCGCGCATTAAAATAATTCTTCTCTCAAAGACTTTAAAGAGGTGACACAGCAGTGAAACAGGGCGAAATTTTTTTGGGTTAGTTGGTTCTTTACCCGGCTTTAACAGAGCAACACCTCTAGAATTTCGTCACAGCCTTAGAATATGCAGAGTCGCCACACATTTGTTCAACATTTCCACTATCCATTTTTGAGTGTTTGGTCCAAAGTGCTTTCTTTGTTTCGTCCGGATATCATCCATACCAGCTGCTTTATTGTCCTTCATGTGATTCATTGTTCTGGTTAGCTCCTCAATGCAAAATGGGGTTCCCAAAACACTGTTTTCATTATGTAAGTCTCGGTGAATCTCAACTCTTTTTTGTTTTGTTGTTTTCCCATTTAGAAGCAGTTGGTGGGCAACTTCGCCTGGAGTTACCTTATACAAAGCTGGAGCTGATGTGTGAGGATCGTTATTAAGGTTTTTTATCATTTTCCATGCTCGCCTACTATTCTGTTTCATGTCTAGATCAGATACAAGTTTGCACCACTTTTGTGTTCTTGATTCAGAGACAGCTTGCATGACGATTTCACCCGCTTGTATGGTTTCCTCAGAAAATGGGTCTTCATCATACAATTTCTGATACTCGTCCAGCAGTGCTTTAGAGTCCTCATTCAGAGCAGCAATGTACTCGGTTCTACATCCGCGGGGTATGTGCTTTCTTGATATCTTTTTAACAATATTGACAAAATTATCGTAAGAGTTCGGTTCCGGTTCCAGAAGTGCAACCTTCCGATCCAGCTCTTCAGAGAATTCCTTCCAGTTAGCCTTTTTGAAGTTAAATATTCTTTTAAATGGCACAGTTTCAGGTTTAACAGCCGCTGAGACTACACATGTGATTGGCCTGTGTTGGGTTCTTGGTATGTTTCAAGAACGTACTTAGTAACCTGATGGTCTATTTTGTCACTCAACCAGATATTATCTGGGTTGTAACCCCTGCGCCACCTCCCACTCATAAATGACGCAGGCTGCTTTGGGTCAAATAGCAGTTTGAGTCTTTGGCCTTCTCGCCGTTCTCATCCGTTTCCTGGACGCCTATTCTGTAGCAAGTGTAGGGTAGTCACTTGAAAAAAGTGACTATTAGGCGATACATTTTGTATGAAAAACGTCTATATGCGATTCTCGCATTCGATACGTATAGACGTTTTTCATACAAAATTTATCGCCTAATAGTCACTTTTTTCAAGTGACTACCCTGCACTTGCTACAGAATAGGGGTACTGATAACAACCCCATGAAGTGCTGTAGCAGTTTAAGTCCCCCATTACTATTTTTATAGGTTGTGAGTTATAATTTTCCGGTTCTTTGAAGTAAAAAGGCTTTAGTGGTGGTTTGTAAACCGATGTAATGGTACATTTATTCATTTCAACTAAGTATCTCCATATCATCTGTGGAGGTAAGGCATGCCGAGTCCACCGTGATGTTTTCTCTAACAAATACGGCACTTCCATATTTATCGTGTGGATGCTCCAAGATCAGTTTCATGCCCTCCACTCTAGGTCTCACACCATCAATCCCCCTGTACGTTTCCTGCAGCAGCAAAGCGTCACGGTTATTCTCCTTACATATGTTACTTAGCAGATTTTCCTTGTCACTAGACAGGCCTTCAATATTAATTGAGATTGTCAGAAGAATTGGCCTTGATAAAGGCCGTTTTGGTGGCTTGGGTACTTTCTTGTTGTTCACTTTATGAGATCGCATCTTAAAATTTCCTTCAACTCTTTTTCTTTGCTCTGATGTGATGTTCCGGTGCTGAAAGGATTATCCGGCAGTAATGCCGTTACCAGGGAACGCCCGATTGCTTTTTCGTATCGTGAAAACTCAATCTGCGTGGAGGCTCCTTTCTTGTCCCCCCTTTAAAATATTAAATTAATTAACAATTAGCAGTGGAGTGTTCCGGGCTATTAGGCCGTGGTCGATTTGGGATTCTTGTGCTCAACGTTTCGTCTCCCCTGTGGGAGACTTCTTCGGCGCACGCGGTGTTGTGTGTCCAGGTGGTTGGTGCACGGCTGCGCCTGTTGTTGATCCTGCTGCGACGGCGAGAGATGCACGAATGACGGCTCGCGCCGCGCATCCACTCCATTTATTGTATTTCGATTGTCTTGTCGAGTGGAGGTGGGTCGCGTAGGTCCTGTGTCGTTTGTCTTACGGCTTCAATTATGGGCGTCTAGATTTTTTTTAGTTTGAGTAGATCCGGTGTGCCGATCAGATCTTCGCTCTGCGGATGATTACGGAGAAGCTTTTGAGTAAACATCAGAAGCTTTTCTGTGCATTCGTAGATTTGGAAAAGGCATATGATAGGGTAGACAGGGGTAAATTATGGGAAGTGCTATCAATTTATGGAGTGAATAACCGGTTGATTCGTGCCATTGCTTCGCTATATTCGGAAAGTACTGCGTGTGTGAAGGTGAACAGTCACCTTTCACCGGAGTTCTATCTTACGAAGGGTGTGAAGCAAGGGTGCGTCATGTCACCCTGGTTGTTCAATTTGTTCTTTGATTTTTGCGTCAGTGGGTTAAAAGATATAAATATAGGGGTTGAACTAAATGGAATAAAGGTATGTGCGCTTATGTATGCAGATGATTTAGTACTTATGGCTGAGTGTGAAAATGATTTGCAAGAACTTGTGTCAAGTGTGTTTGAAAATTGTGCAAAAAATGGTCTAAAAATGAATGTAAGCAAAACAAAGGTTTTGGTATTTGAAAGGGATGAAGCAAGAACGAATTGCAAAGTAACCGTAGAAAATGAATGTCTTGAGCAAGTGAATGAGTATGTGTATTTAGGAAGCATGTTTAGTCGTGATGGAAAGTGTGAAAAAGAAATCGAACGTAGGAAAGTTGCTGGTTGCAGGGTGGGCGGTGCACTAAGACCTATAATGAGAAACAACAACGTCTCACTACAAGCAAAGAAACTAGTGCATAACGCAATCCTGCTACCATCGATGATGTATGGTTGTGAAACGTGGACATGGACGAAAAAAGAAGAATGTAGTATAAATGCAGTAGAGATGAAATCTCTACGAAGAATATGTGGAAAAACTTTATGGGATATGGAAAGGAATGAAAATATTAGGAAAGAATGTGGTATGGAAGTAAGTGTTGTGACAAAGATGAAAGTTAATAAGTTGAGATGGTTTGGGCATGTGGAAAGAATGGATGCAAACAGAATGACAAAGATAATTCATAAGGCTGAAAGGAAAGGTGTAAGAAAGCGTGGGCGACCGAGAATGACGTGGATCGAACACATCGATTCCGTCCTCAAGGAAGGCCAGGTAAGAAGTAAGAGAAATAGGAGAAGCTGTATGAGAAATAGTATGTCGGTGGAAGAAGCGAAAGAAGTATGCTTGGATAGGAAAGAGTGGAGGTCCGTTCTCTCTGCCTACCCCTTACGGGACACGGCGTGATGGGTAAAAAAAGATCCGGTGTGATTGTGCTGTATTGAAATTCCTGTTCGTTCGTAGAAAAGAAAAAAATGTCGAGATAAAGAAATAACACCAACATTTCTACGAACGAACAGGAATTTCAATACAGCACAATCACACCGGATTTACTCAAATTAAACAAAACCTTGACGCCCATAATTGAAGCCGTAAGACAAACGACATAGGAAGTTACGGACCTCAAATTTTACTTAAATTTGTGGTGGTTGATAGACCAGCGGTTACGACGCCGGCTTTCGCACTGTTTCGTGCGGAGGTCGTGGGTTCGAATCCCGGCCGTGTCGACCATTTTCCGCTTTCACGACACAAGCATTTGCTTACTGTGAAAGATGTCAAAAGTGTATTTGTGTTCACTTCGAGTGAGCACAGATTTATTTAAAAAAAAAAAAAAAAAAAAAAATATCGGCCGCATATAACCAACACCTTGGGTGTTGATATTATAGATAACTTATTATTATTGTCTTCTGTGAGGGAAAAGGGCATTATATATTGTGTGTTTACAGAGCACATAGACGAAATACTGATACAAATAAACTTCCTATAAAATTGAGCATTGCTTTGGCAGGATATAATAATGAACTTCTTTTAAACCTCTTTATTCATTCACAGCTCTGTTAATTTACACTATTTGCTCAGGAACTCCTAACGCTTGGTTTGAATCCCGGTGCTGGCAACTTCCACTAAACAAGCTTTGCTTTGTGTGAAATATGTCAATTCACTTTGAGTGAGCCCAGATTCATTAAAAAAAAGTTTGCCAATTCTACTAACTTTGTTCCTATCTATAAAGCGTTTTGGAACAACTGTCCACCTTCAGCAAAATTTTAACTGAAATTAGTAGAATTTACATTTTTGTGTATTTGAAAATAAAATAATTTGAAGGATAACCTCTTAACAAAATAACATAGAATCACATAAAAGTTTGGAATTTGGGTTGGAATTTTGTATGGTGATGAATTGTTTAAAATGAAAAACAATTTATAATTATTTTAACTTAACAAATTTAATACATGACAGGTTGACAAAATAAAGCAAGTAGATTTAAAATATTACAAATCTTACACATCTACACTACTATTATAAAGAGGAAAGTTTTGATTGATTGAGTGTTTGTTTGACGGGAATAGGCTCCGAAACTACTGAACCGATTTGAAAAATTCTTTCACTGTTGGGAAGCTACACTCTCCCCGCTGAACATAGGCTATATTTTATTTTCATATAGCCTTTGATCCTTACTAAAACTCCAATAATGTAACACAAGGTGTAAAAAAATTACCTAAAATATTCTTTACATCGCGTGCGCTGTGAAAACTATTGATGATAGAATAAAATAATGTACAACAACTTTGTAGAAGACATAATTATCTACAAAAAGTGTGGCGACAGCATACGTCTAACTATTATAATAATGCCACAATAAGTGTTGATTTATTAAAAAATAAAATTTTAAATGCGGCAGAGATATAGGCGTCACTGGGGTACGAGCCGGACGGGAGGGGACCATTAGAATGCTACATTATTCCAGATTAACATAGCCTATAGAATATTTTGATAAAGTTAGGGATCTATAAAGATCATAAGAAAACTGAATTATTTTTTTAAATACCTATGTACCTACCCGTGCGAAGCAGGGACAGACTGCTAGTTATTTAGATATCTTTAATCTTGCACCATTTGACTTCCTAGTGCCAATACTGCCAATGATGTACTGATTTTTAAACAACTCCAATGAAAAGCCATCAAATTGTTGAATAAGATGATTAAATGCACTAGTCTCTAATAATCCCTTGCTTTTGCAAGTTTTCAGCAAGTCCGAAAGAGTTTTAATTTTTTTGTTGCGCCTAAGCACTTTTTGATGCAAAGTTTTGACTTTACGCTTCAACACCTTGTATGAAGGTCCACTTAAATTTGTTTGTACACAGGCATCCTTTGTTTTATTTTCAGTTTCAGGTGGACAAATAATTACAGGTTCGGCACCTTCACAAGGGTTAGTACTTTGAGGTAACTGAAAACAATTTAAGATAATTAATGATAATAACAAAATTCAATAAAAGATTTTAATACACCTAAATCATTTTTCATATAAATTACCTGTATATGGTGACGATTCCTTGAGATTTTAGGTTTTGGTTGATAATATGAGGGAAATGCAGGAAACACAGAAGGAATAGCATCTGGTTTTTTACGCTGACCAAGAAATAAATAATCACTTTCAGTGAAATGTTCACTGCAAAGCCTGGAATTTGAGTTGGCTTGAAAACCTTTCCTTCTTACTACGATCAACCACTTTTTCATGAGATCTTCATTATATACAGGAAACCTGTAACAGTATTGCAAATTTTAAGATAATAACAATGTTATTGTATTCTGCAATGTATTGTTTGTTAGCATTAAAAAAATGGTAGTAAAAAGTTCGTGATGCGATTCAAAATGTTTTCTTTTACCTGTGGAATTTTACAGATCCTCCAGACACAAAACGATTTGTACATCCATATGTAATCCATTGTAACAAAATGTCTATCGAACCACACAATTTAAAATATCTGGCGCTATACCAGAGTCCAAAAAGCACTTAAAACTATGTAAAAAAACTAATAAATTAAGGTCCTTACAACTACTTATCAGTCTTAAAACTATTCGTATGACACTAATAATATTAATGTTCTTAAACAAATAAGACATACACAAGATCTATTTTAAGTAAAAAATAAAGTTAAATAAACAAAAAAAGTCTCGCATTTATCACCAGAAATGACATAAGCCTTAACAAGGAATGAAAAAATGTCCAATTGCACTTATTTAAAAGTAAAAATTATGTATTTATTCAAAAAAACGCTTGAAACGACAGAAGAAATATACGCCATACCACGCGCTCTTGCCTTCCTTCTGTCAAACTTCGAAATATTTCGGCTTCAGTGTTGCCAACGGATTTTGGTCGATGTCGCCGATTTTCATAAAAAAAAGTAGCCCAAGTCGCCCAACTGAAAATTTGGTATCCGGAAACATGAAATGTAGCTAAAAAAAAAAAAAAGGTCATTCCGAAAATTTTTGGTATCCGGAAAGGTGAAAGTTCACCAAAAAAAGGTCATTTTAGTGTCCGGAAAGGTGAAAATTTGCTAAAAGGGAAGTAGCCCAAATGGCGACCAGTCGCGATTTAGATTTTTTCGTCGTCAATTCTCGTTCCGAGTAGCCCAAATGGCGATAAATCGCCCACGTTGGCAACACTGTTCGGCTTCACTTTTGTACGCGAGTCGGTCTTCTAGGTAGTTAGGTATATATAAAAATCTATGACTGTACTACGCTCTAGACTCTAGCAAAGAGAATATAATACCTTACGGATAAGAGACGCAACTCCATAGATCAAAAAAAAAGGAAAATGTACCGAATAGGTGTAATGTTTTGCCAACATTGAAACAAAATAATTCTGTAATATTTATTATGGTGATGTTGTCTTCCTGTTATTTGAAAGTTTGGGTGACTGGGGTTTGACAAATGCGAACATGTTTTGGTTTTTATAGGTTAGGAATAAAGATGCAACTGTTTATAATAGATTTATTGCAATCAGATAAAAATGTACACTGTGCATATTATAATTGTTACACATTAACATAGCTCCCACAGAAACAAACAATAGTTGCAACAGCAGAAGATTCAGCAAAACAACTCCTGTACCTCATTTAGAAGTCAGTTCTGTCCCCTTATGGAAAGCTTGATTATTTGATTGGCTGACACACAGACATATTTATTCAAATCTTGAAGAATACTGCACATCCATAATATGTCATCTAAAACAATAAACCATATAAATGAAGATTAAAATTATGATAATCATAAAATTGTCAACTGGACTTCGAGATATCTTTTGAACGAAATAATGGGATTCTTGATGTAGGAGATTTTTACCAGAACAGAGAGAATATTATTACAGTATCAGCTTGGAAATATAGAAAGACATGACATAATAACTTGCATAAGCATTCATTAAACTACTAACCTGGCACGTTTGTTACTGCATTACAAAAAATCTCAAAGTATATGCTAGATAACAGATTTGTATAAGACCAGATACGATAATTTGTATATTATAATACTTTCAGACAATTAGACTACGAAATAAGTAATCTAAAATGTAAATATTGGAATTTCAAAAACATAACAAAACACGCACAAACAACGTTTTTTGTTAATTCGTCATAGAAATAAAAAATTATAGATCCGAATTCCATAGGTAGAAAGTGATTCCATACAAAAATCTATGATATATCGTCAACTTTTCACGTTTTCACTATTGGCGGCAATGATTCCATTTTCGTTTCTCTATGTTGGTACATCAAAAACACTGCTCGCCATACAAAAAGTGCTTTGTATGACAGTTTCGACCCACTGGACTCTAGAGTCTAGATAGACCCGAGCTGAACCGACGGGACCCGATCGAAGCCGACCGCTTTTAAGATTTCTGCATCGAGACGCATGTTTGAACTCGTGTCTGTTGCAAAGAGAATACGCATGGTCTGTAGTTTTAAATGTCGAAATTGTTGCTGTAATTTCTGGCTGCAATTTGAATGTGTTAACATGGATGTAAGAAGTAATACGTCCATGGTTAACAGATAGTGTTTGGTTCTGCATAGTTCATAACACCAAAAAAATGAACACTAATACTCATATTTACAAACATATTGTGGCTTGTTTAAGTGACATAATTTTTTACAATATTAGTGAAAATGATCTAAATTCGTTTCTGAAAAGTGACAAAGTCGAATATTTCAACAAAATCTATACCGAACCAACAGATAATGGACAGTTTCAAAGAATTCATAGCAGTTCAACGCAGTTAATTAATCACGCTCCAATCAAACAACATCAAATATCGTTGAAATGTAGGCTTTGCAATAAAAAGTTTTCGGGTACACAACAATTACAAGTGCATCTCCAGGCTCATCATAGTGGTGAAAAACTGTTTCAATGCAAGATTTGCAATAAAGCATTCACGCAATCGAAATACCTCAGAAAACACTCTCGAGTTCATAGTGACGAAAGGCCATACGAATGTAAAATATGCAATAAAAAGTTTAAAACTTCTCAAAATCTAAAAATACACGATCAGTTTCATAGTGGAGAAAGATTATCTGAATGTAAAGTTTGCAATAAAAAGTATAGCTCTTCAGCAAAATTAAAAGTGCATCTTCTGGTTCATAGTGGTGAAAGGCCATATGAATGTGAAGTTTGCAACAAAAAATTCAGCACTACGTCGACATTAAAACAGCACCTTCGGGTTCATAGTGACGAAAAACCGTATGAATGTGAAGTTTGCAAAAAAACGTTTAAAACGTCTGGAGAACATAAAGTGCACTTTGGGGTTCATAGTGGAGAGAGGCCATACGAATGTAACACTTGCCACAAAAAGTTCATCACTTCATGGATTTTAAAACAACATATTCTTCGGGTTCATAGTGGCGAAACGCTGTGTGAATGTAAGATTTGCAATAAAAAGTTCTCAAATTCGTATTCACTTAAAAGGCATCTTCGTATTCATAGTGGTGAAAAATCGTACCAATGCAATGTTTGCAATACAGATTTTAAACAATCGGGAAACTTCGGAATGCACCAACGGCTTTCTAGTGACCAGAAGGCCATACCTATGCAAGACATGCAATAAAAACTTCTCGATATCTTAAAGTAATAATGAGGTTATAATATGAATGTATTGTTTGCAATAAACACTTCAGCACTTGTCGAGTTTTAAACAGCACCTAGGGGTTCATAGTGACGAAAAACCGTACTGATGTAAAACAACGTCTGGAGAGCTAATCAGGCATTTTGAGGCTTGTGAAACAAGGGCGAAGTTAGCTGACGAAAGAGATAGTAAAATTGAAGGTATTTTGTTTAAAAACACTGGCCACACGCAAGATTAACATGAAAGAGTTCTACCAACCAAGGAAATTCAGAGTTGTTGTGCATACACAGAGGTGCAGACTCTATCATAAATATTGACATTCCCACCGTTTGCACACTGATAATCCCAACAATATAATGAAACAATGAGTAAAGTAATTAAAAAATATAATGATAATATATATCATTTGGAATAATAACATCAAAAAAATCATAATGTATTTTGTACAATTACACCATACATGACAACCTGTTTCTCAATTTCGTTTATCTCAAATGGTTATAAAGTTTGGTTAGGATATCATTCAAATGATTCCCACTACTGATTATATAAGTTTTTGTATTGATATTCATACTTTTCTGGTATTTTATGTCAATGTGCTTGGTTCTTTTATATTTTACTGAATAGCAGATTTGCTTTATTGCACTTTGGTTATCTATAAACAAATTCACTGGATTATTGACATTTTCTCTGATATCGCATAGCAATAAAAAATGTTTCTACTTATTTTGTTGCTGAACAAGCTGCCATATATTCAGCTTTAGTTGTGGGTAATGTTACTGAACATTGTCTCTGGCTATTCCATGTTGCTGGCCCTCCGTTTATTATAAATACGATATCCAACAATATCCAATCAGTTCGTTATCAGCATTACAACAATACTGAATCTTCTTCTTCTTTATCCATGTCCGCTCCTTAGTTGTAGGATATGGACTCCACAAGTCCTCGCCATGCGGTCCTGTCCCCTGCGATTCCAGCAGCTGCACCCCAGTCAACACCAACGGCCTGAAGGTCAGCTTCGTAGAGCCTTTTAATTGTTTGGAGGGGCCTACCGCGTCTTTGCTTGCCTTCTGGATAGAAGTTGAATCTAGACGGGTTATGTCCTCTGTAGGCTTCCTGAGTACGTGACATATCCAGGTCAGCCGACGGAATCTTATAGTGGTAGTGACCAGTGGTTGGCCTGTTAGGTCTCTGACAACTGTGTTCGGCACAAAATCGTTCCAACGACGTATGCCCAGCATTCTTCTGAAACACTTACTCTCGATCCATTACTCTTTTCACTGTCTTGCAGTGTGTGGAGTCAAAAATATTGACAAAACGACTAAGGACTCCCACTGCAAATGAGATATCCGGACGACTCACTCACTGTTGATAAATATATCACCACCCTAATTACTTCTCTAAAGGAAAGCTTACACCGTCCTTGCCTTCTACAAAATGAACCTGAATTTGATGGTATTAAACTGAGATTAGCCTGTGTCATGTTGAACCTGTTGATAATTAGTTCGATATATGTATTTATTTTGATGATTTTTCATGATGTTCTTTGGTCGATCTCTCTCAATCTGTAATCCAATAAATACGTGTAGTTCAAAAACTTTTATCTTAAAGACAGCCTCTAGTTAGTTTAAGATAATTATTTTTGTTATGATATTGGTATTTTCACACATTATAAGTCCGTATAGTCAACATATTATTAAAATAGAAGGAATATCATACAGTTTTGGAATTCTCCGATGAACACATTTGTCTCCTTCACAGTTTCTTAACCCAAGCTTATTTAGAAGCATGTTAAATTTCTTATTCTGGAATCTGAGAGCTCGTTTAAGTCCATACAGAGCTTTGTTCGTCTTAATTATTTGGTTTTTCTCAATTAAAATTCCTTCTGGTGGATTAATGTATACATCCTCTGTAAGTTTTTCATACAAAAATGCAGTTTTCACTGAGTAATTTCATGCTGTTGGTCAAAACGTTTCTTCATAGTAAATGCTTTTTCCTAAGTAAATCTTTATCTTTTTATAGGTCACAGGACCTGTTTTTCAGGAACTTTTCACTGGTGTTGAGACGACGAGGTCCAGTTCTCGCTCCATCTCTAAGGCGGCCGTCTTCGTGGTCTGCGTGCCTCTGAAACTCCACAATTGTTGCTTTGGCAATTCTTGAAGGGTCCATCCTCTACACGTGATCCCTCCAAAAAACGTATCTTTTGACTGCTTCATCTTACGTCATCTTCTGCTTTGCAGCTTTCGCGGATTTGACTGTTTCCAATCCTATCTCTGAGAGTTCCTTCGACAATGTGTCTCAGAGTTTTCATGTCCGTTGTCCTTAGAAGATGAAGTTCGGACTATCTGTTCAGACGTTGTCTCAAGCATCTGGAGATAACTGCTGTTTCATTTTTCTGCTCTTTCAATTAATTGCAAATCGCTGCAGCTGGCTATCTGCACACCCGGATATTTAAACTTCATAACCTGTTCATTAGGCTTATCATCAGTTTTGAATTGTTTGTTTGTATCCTCTGGAATGCTTGTCCACCATCAACCATCAAATTCGCGATCCCGCATGCCTGCGGGATTGGATTCCCTAATTGTGCTAAGTTTTCTAACTTGGAAATGTGAAGTAAAATTGTTTCTTCACGTCCATTCTATAAGAGTGGAACTGTTCATCAGCTTAGCTTAGAGCATTGATATATTTTGGACTTTTGCTCACAGATGGTTTCCAAATTTTCCATCATTTCGAAAGATGTCTCACAATTTTCTACCAGAGGAATATTTATAGACCACGTAATGGTCCCGTTCCCTGTTTCATTTGCCCCCATTTTAGTGGCAAATGAACTGTGGAGATGTAATGTTTGCAATAATCGAGGTTGTTGATAGCGTTGCGTTGCGGCTGCCACCTTTCATTCTGAAGGTCGCGGATTTGATCCCCGATATCAACAATCTTCCTCATTCACAACACAAGACCACTCTGAGAACCAATGGCTTAAGAAAGAACAATTTGAGACTTGAGTTGTGAAGCAAAAAGGAATAACTGTTGTGTTGATTGGTACCATACCATACCATATTTTTGCCGTGTAAAACATTATTAAGTGGATGGCAAACAATTATTATCAATTATGAATCTTCTACTTAACATGCATGATGTGGTATTGGTTTGTGTTTTTGCTTACGATTTATTCGGAATGATTATATTTAGATTTATTCGATATGATTATATTTAGATTTATTCGATATGATTATAAAATAATAAATTATATACCTACTTACTTACTTATTCAGAATGGATGTTTCATTTATAATCCCTTTTCATGAAGAAAAATTTCTAGAACAGAGAAGTGTACGCTGAGGCGGTAGCTGACGTTGGTGTGAAAACACAAAGAATGCCGTTTCTGACCGATGCCGATCGACGCAAATTATGGTTTCAATGGTAGGTATATTGCTTTAATGCATTCAAATTGGAAAGCGTTGCATAGAAACATTATTTGCGCAGGTAGGCGCGGGTCCGAATCGGCTTTCTACGTGTTCTTACCCAAAGACTGTTATAAAAGATTTGGCGGTGTTCATAATAAAAGTTATTTATTTTAACATTAATTGGCGAAGTAAAAAAATGTTAATACCTATCGCTGTAAAATACATTTTTAATAATGCTGTTGTACTATCTTTAAATTAAAAAAAATATTATTTTTGTAAAATAATATCGTTTTAATCTATGGAATAAGTTACCCTTTTGTCAAAATCGAACGCTGTCAAAAAAATTTTTTGCCCTACAAACTGGTAATAATAATATTTCATGTTCAAGGTTGCAAGATACATAATAATATTATTTAGTTTTAAAGTAGTGGTATATCACGAAAATAATGAACAAGGATGCCCGGCGGACATACAAAAGTATTGTAGCATGTTTAAGTGATATACTTTTTTACGAAATAAATGAAAATGATCTGCAAACTTTTCTGAAAAAAGACAATGTCGATTATTTTAATGAAGTCTCTATAGAGTTAGCATATTATGACGAAGAGAACCAAATAAATCAATGCAGTTCGTCGCATTTTCATACTGACCAAATCAAACGACGTAAAAAAGGGTTCAAATGTAAATTCTGCAATAAAAAGTGCACGACTACACAACATCTTATAGTGCATCTTCGGTCTCATAGTGGTGAAAAACCGTTCCAATGTAACATTTGTAATAAAAAGTTCGCGCAATCCTCTAATTTAAGAGTGCATCTTCGTGTTCATAGCGGGGAAAGGCCGTATAAATGTATGGTGTGCAGTAAAAAGTGGAACACGTCTTCGCAATTAAAGAAGCATCTCTTGGTTCATAGCTTTGATAAACCGTGTGAATGTGACACTTGCAATAAAAAGTTCAAATCAAAGGAACACTTGAAGATACACCTTCGGACTCATAGTAGCAACAGGCCGTATGAATGTGAGATATGCAATAAAAAATGTAAAACACCAGGAGAACTGAAGAAGCATCATTTGGTTCATAATAGTGAAAAACCGTTTGAATGTATAGATTGTCATAAAAAGTTCAAATCTTTAGAACGATTAAAAGTGCATCATCGGGTTCATAGTGGTGAGAAACCGTTCCAATGTAATGTTTGCGGTAGAAGCTTCGCACTTCGGATAAACTTAATAGTGCATCTTCGGATTCATAATGGTGAAAACCCTTATAGTTGTGAGGTTTGCAATAAAAAATTTAAACAATCTTGGTCATTGAAACAGCACCTTCTGGTTCATAGTAGTGAAAAACGGCATGAATGTGAGATTTGCAATAAAAAGTTCAAAACAACTGTAGAGTTGAAAGTCCACTCTCGGATTCATAGTGGTGAAAGGCCGTATAAATGCAACGTGTGCGATAAAAGTTTCAGCACGTCAACGAAATTAAAACAGCACTTCCGTGCTCATAGCGATGAAAAACCGCATAAATGTGAAGTTTGCGATAAAAAATACAAAGAATTAGGACACTTGAAAGAGCACCGCCTGGTTCATAGTGGTGAAAAACCATACGGTTGTAAGATTTGCAATAAGCAGTTCAAATCGCCAAGGGACTTGAAATCACATCTTGTGGTTCACGTTGTCGACAAAAATTATGAATGTGAATTTTGCAATAAAAAGTTTAAATCGCCGGCGACCTTAAAATCGCATCTTCGAATTCACAGTGAACGACAACAGTATGAATGTCAGGTTTGCTATAAAACTTATAAAACATTGTCATTCTTCAAACAGCACGTTCTGGACCATATTGGAGGATGACCCTAAGAATATACGAGTGGTGGCAATAACAGGAGACTGGAAACATTCACCATGGCGATAAAACGATTTATTTCGCGAATTCTGAGGTTTTTGCGCAAATAACGCGAATTTCGAGGTTTTTGCGCAAATAAAGTGAATTTCGTGTCAAATTTACAGAAATAGCATGATTTTGTATAAAATACCTATCAAGTTTTTTGAATTGCTTAAAATGACAAACAAGAAACATTTTGCACATGATTGTTTGGAACCGATTTGGTGAATACCTTGCTCTAATGTGGATTTCAAGGGGTTTGCTCCTTGTACATCACTGTGCTATCAAATCGAAGGAAAACCTTAACGAAGACAATCTGTCAACAAAAAAATGTTTTATTTTTAATAAAATTTATAAGTTGTTGAACATGGATTTTTCTTGGTGGAAGTAATTTAAATAATCAAATTTAAATAATATTTTTTTTTTAACTTTTCCACAAATTTATTGTACCTGACATGTTTCAAAGGGGCACGCCCTTCATGGTCACAGGTTATTTGAAACTGAGTTTCAAATAACAATATTTAAATTTTATTTAAATTTGATTATGTTTTATTTTTGTTGATGTTTCGAAGCATAGTTTAAATTATTGTAGCATTGATTGAATTATTGTATAATTTTGTGTATTAAATTGAATATTGATTTTTATTTGGAGAGAAAGGGGACATAAATTTAACATAGAATACCTAGTTTTATACAGGTGCATCATCATCATCTTCAGCGTGGCTGCTGCCCCCAAAAAGCTTTTCCATCTCGATCTGTCACTGGCTGCCACCCTCCAGTTATGCTGACACAGAGCCCGACAGTCTGCAAATTATGTAACAACTAATCACTCTAACAATTCATTACTGATGTTCGATTTTTAAATGGAACAAACCACTAAAGGCTTACGACCATCAACTACTGTTATTTCTGAAGGCTGGCTTAGTGTTATCGCTTTACGTTAACAAGGTTCGCCATTAGGTGGTACTGTTTAAGTCTCCGAAACTCCTAATCATGAGAATTTTCATGTATGCAACAAATAGTTGAACAAATGTTGGAAATTATTGAGAACAAGAAAGCAACCAAATTTAAAAACTGCGACAGGGCGCGAGATATGAATAAATCCATTTTTGTTAATGTCTCATCTTTATTGCCTATTGGCTTTGTTGGTTGAGTTTTGTCATTGATAATGATTGCACATTATGTGCCGAAAACGTTCTAACGTTTGAAATAAAACGGTAATTAATCATTAAATTATTCTTTGTATAAAAATGGAGTTCCACAAAGTCGGACGGGAGTGTTTTCTAAGTTTATAAAAACCTACGTTTGTCAACCAGACATAGTGGAAAAAGGTTTTCTCTTAAGTTTGCTTTTCGATGTTTTATGGTTTTACACTCACCTAACTTTTTTTGTAGTTGACGATGTTGTTATCTCCATCCATTCTAATGTGAATGATGTCATTTCTAAATGTTTGTTCTTAACCATGAATTTTGGTATTATGTGTTTATGATATTTTGTTTTCCCGTGATTGTAATTTTGTATTTTTATAGCCTATGTATTATTATATTTGTGCTTATTTTGTTCGAGTCCTATATTTACTGTAAATGTTTTATAGTGTTTGTTTATTTTAGTCGTTGATTATTTTAAAAAAAATTATATAATATTTACCGTTTATTTTACTGTTATTTATTAAACATTTATTTTTATTAAGTGGTTTATTCATAGTTAAGATTTTTTCTATAGTTATTTTGTTTGTTTCTTCTTAACTTCTTTGGGTTGCGGAAGTTAATTTTTGTTAAGTCATATATTATTACATTGGTGCACGTATACCAGTACCTACTTATACATAATATTTTGTTAACGATAACCAGCCCCTCTCATAGGGTAGAACACCGATTACGACCGGCGCACAATCGAATCGTCGGAATCGACTTTCTACGTGTTTTTACCTCGTGGTTTCAATGCATTTAATGGGAATGCCGGAAAGCGGGTTCGTGCTTTTACCTCTGCGTATCCCCATTCAAATGCATAGTAACATTCTTTGCGCGGGCCGGAATCGGCTTTCTACGTGTTTCCACACTTAGACAGGCTATGTTGAGTAGAAAGTGTCATTAATATTTTTTTATAATTATTGTAAACATAAATATTAATAATTTTTCAATGTATAATTTTTTTTTTTTTTATAATTATTTTTTTCATTTTTATTCATCAATGTAAACACACATTCATTTACAAAACATAACAACACTACAATAACAATAAAATGATAAGTGGGCCAACAAAGTTTACACGCTTAGTTATATTGTATACAAGTGATTTAGGTGTCATATACGAACAAACAAGTTGTAAGAAAGGAAAAAATCTTAGAGAAGAAAATACATTACCTCGGTAGCCTAGTGGCAAAGGCTCCGACTTCAGATCAAGAGGTCCCGGGTTCGATTCCCTGTCGGGTCAGAAATTTTCAATGTGATTTTTCACTTGAAATTTCTACTCGGGGTTGGAATCCTGTCTCAGATTGGACGGGACCGGTTGACTGGTAGAGAATGTTTCAAGCATTAAGTTCCGCCGGCTATACTGACACCTATGTATAGAAGAGTGTTATTTATTTTATTTTACATTACATAATAATATATAGGTATCTTTCATTTTTTTTTGTAATTTTATTTTATTGATGTAAATATTGCATGAAATCTAAGAATTTACGTATGACAATTAATTAACAGGATCGATACTTTATTTGAAATACGAAAAAAAAAATATTCCTTATAATCCATATTTTATAAAAGTTTTCATGAAATAAATGCATTTTCAAAATGTAGTATAGGTACCTTGACTTAAAGTCGGTGGGTAAAAATTAATCGCTATGCGAATTGCTCGTTTATGAGAGCTGCCACTTTTTAACAATCTCTTTGAATAAAAGTCTTTCTTGAATAGTGGTTCATTTTAGGGGAATTATGATTATATATTTATTTTTTCATATATTCGTTTAGCGAATTCTAAGTTTTAGCGGAATTCTTATGGAATCGGGCTGATAGCAATGTTAACTCTAATGTTATAATTTATATCGATTCTTTTGGATGCCGATCGGCTCAAAACCACTTTTGTAACATTATTTGTAAAACTAGATATTTTACAAACAGAAAGTTTGAGAATATAACAACATTACATTAAATTTAAAATAATTTAATTTGTCTCATCACTATTTAAATTTTTTATTCCAGATCGTTTGTTTGAAAACCGGCAAATTGGTATATTTTGTCAATCGAAATTGATGAATAAGAAAAATATGATTTGTTAGAAGCTTCAAAATGATAATTCATAAGAATATATATGTGTAAGAACACGTAGAATGCCTATTCCGACCCGCGCCGACCGGCTCATAGATTGTTACTATGCATTTGAATGGGGATACCCACAGAAAAAACAGGAACCCGCTTTCCGGCATGCCCATTTGAATCATGGACGTACAAATTTTAATGCATTGAAACCATAGACAACAATCTATGAGCCGGTCGGCGCGGGTCGGAATCCGCTTTCCACATGTTCTTATAAGTATATTCTCGTTATTTTTAATGAAGATGTGTACCTATAATTATCATTTTGTTTTCTGGAAAAACAAGTCAAAAGTTCTTCACATTCACGGCTTTACGGGTGTTTGTAAACGTCAGTGAATGCTTTTTGGACAGACATTGGAACCTCTTGTTAAAAATGGTGTCGGATATCCTAAACATAACACTTATTGTGGCAAATATCTCAAAGAAAGGCTTTTCTGTAAGATAAATAATTTATCAATCCACTAATTGGTGCGTTGGGCCTAAGGGGATAAGGATCCCTTAAATTTTATGATCCCATCTGACGGTTGACTTTGTCTATAGTTTAATAGTAAGTTGATTGGTAGAATATGTCAATTTTCTCTGTGAAAGTTTGTATCAAAACATAATGTAATATTTTTTTTGTACATAGATGTATGTATTCTCAAATAAATAAATAGATATTTGTAGAAAATGGATACTGTTTTTAATTTAAGCTCTTGAAAAAAAAATTCTTCCTCCCTTTGTTCTATTTTTTCACTTAGTAACATAGCATCCAAAAAGAATGATATAGTCAGATTCAAATCAAACCAAAATAAAAGCAATTTATCAACGACAAAAGAAAGTTTATAATAATGTAGAAGAAAGTTTTGGAATTAGCACACTCTCTGAACCCGATTTGTGATCGGTCGCTCAACCTTTTTTACTCGAATATGTCTTGTTTTAGTGATTTAATTTTGTCGAGAACACAGAAATTCCTAAAATTTAACACTTAAATATCAAAATGAGTAATACTTTGTAAAATCTACACAACATTTTATTAAAAATTCAATTCCCGATTTTCTCATCCTCCCAGAAGGACACATTCCTTAACGGTAAAAACGCGTAGAACGCTGATTCCGATCGGAGCAAATAATCTGTCCTAGGATTCGCACAGCAAAAGCAGGAACCCGCTTTCCGGCATGCCCGTTTAAATGAATTGAAACCATAGATAACATTCATTGCTGCGACCGGCGCCTCAAAATTGTCTAAGGTAATAAGTTCCGCCGGCTAAGCTGACACCTTTGTATAGATAAGTGTTTTTTTTATCAATTGGCCGGGAATCAATTGCCCCCTATAACACCGCGACCCTCGTTGGGTCTATTGTGTTTGCCACTTTGATTACAGAATGCCGTCGAGCCCAATGTTCACCCAGAAGTTGACAATGGTTTTTGCGGCGATGTTTGGGATATCCTCTGGGTATAGTAAACTTTCCCAGGTGATATTGGCGTGTGCTCATCAATGGTATGCATTCGCACATAATGTGGAGTGGCGTTTCTAGGGCCTCCTCACACACCCAGCACATATCTGCATTTTGAATCTTCAGGGTTGTCGTGTGCTTATTTAGCCCACAATGTCCCGTTAGAATTCTTACCATGATGCGTAGTTTTGTTCTGCCAAGTGCTAGGAGCTCCTTAGAGAATTTTTCGTCATAGCCTTTGATTAGTGCTTTGGAGTGTTTAAGCCCGGGATATTATATATATCCCATAGCACTAAGGCGTTGGATTTATACATGTAGGGTGTTGCGAGCCAGGCTCATGGGGATGCCGCAGTATGGCTTAGGGCCACACATGATCCTTCCAGCTCCCGCTTTCGCAAGTTCGTCAGCTTTTTCATTGCCTTCGTGTCCGGGCACCCAGCGTAAAATGACCTGTGTTACCCTAGATGCCTGGGTGTTGAGAAACTACAGCTGTTTACCAGCAACGAATTGCAGCTCGCTGATGAGAGAGCCAGCAGTGCAGCCATGCTTTCAGAGTTAATGTAAATGGTTTGATTAGTGTGGTGCTTTTCCAGATTAATCTCAGCACATACTAGTATGGCTAGGATCTCTGCCTGGAATATGGATGCATATTTGCCAAGATTCATTGAAATTTGATACCTTGGTCGCTCTCCATATACTCCGCATCCCACATGATCTTTTGATTTTGATCCGTCAATATACCAGATAAGACTGCCCATACTCTCCATTGGTTCCAGCCGTTAAGCCAGGAATCTCTGGTGGGCAGCTCAGCCGTGTAAAACATGCGGAAGTCGTGTTTCGTCGGCATATTATCCGATATCATTCCAAGGATTGGGTGTTCAAGGAGTCTTGTTTGACTCTGAATTCTTTCGACAACCAATTCTTCTTCCCTGAGTTGGCCATTCGGTACATAGCAGAGTCCGCCACCTCCTGCACATACATGTGAAGAGACGGCGTGTCCAGAAGTGCATCCAGAGCGGATCCAGGGGTTGTAGATATAGCTCCTGTCGCAATGAGACATGGCAGTCTTTGGAGGCTGTTCATTTTGTCTATTGTCGACTTTTGCTTTGTTTTTCTTGACCACACCACTGAGGAGTATGCAACAACAGGTCTGACTATGGCCTTGTACATCCACATGGACATACAGGGGTTAAGTCCCCACCTGCCACTCGCAAACCTGCTGCACACACCCAAGGCTATTTTAGCCTTCAGCGTTGTGTTGTTGATGTGTGTGTTCCAAGTGAGTTTCTGGTCAAATGTAATTCCCAGGTACTTCACCTCGGCTGAGAATTCAATAGTTTTTCCATTAATTCTCTGTTTGACTAACTTGTCCAATTTCCTTTTATTAGTGAAGGGGACGATCACTGTCTTATCGGCATTGACTGACAGCTCATTCTCCCTACACCAACTGAGGATAGTGTTTAGAGCTTTCTGTAGTACATTTGATAATGTAGTCTGACAGTCTCCTCGGATCACCACATCTAGATCATCTGCATAACCCAGAGTGTCAATCCTTAGCTCCGCCATCCTGTACAGAAGCTTATCTATAAGCCAAGGTCCACAGCAGCGGTGATAAAACACCGCCTTGCGGGCACCCTCTACATGTTTTTATCTCCAAAGATTTACCATGCAGAGATATTTTGACTATTCTACTTGTTAGCATTGATTTCACCCAGCGAGTGGACATCGGATCCACATTCTTAGAAGATAGACCCTCAACCAACGCCTGGGTAGGCGTGCTATCAAAAGCACCCTCAATGTCTAAGAATGCACATAGTGCAATGGGAGGTTTTCTGGGGAGCTTCCGACAATACACACTAGGTGGCAGAACTTCTAATCAGGTCTATTGTCAAATTATGACAGCAGCTGTCAAACATACCATCTAGCATTCCAAGAGAATATAATACCTTACGGATAAGAGACGCAACTCCATAGATGAAAAAAAAGTACTGACAGGTTTGTTTAGCCAACATTGAAACAAAAATTTTATTATGGTGATGTTGCCTTTCTGGTACTTGACAGCGGGCAGTCATGGTCATACCCACACCCACAGACTACTATATACCCAAGCAATTTTAAATTTCTCATAAGTCATTGGTTAAAAAAAAAAAGTATTTAATTTAATGATAGCTTTATTGCAGTTTTACAAAAATTTACACAAGAGTATCTATACACCTACTAGATATTTATAACACTTTTGACAAAAGTTTTAATACATAATATTTGTTGTACACATATTTTTAATACATAATATTTGAAATTTTTGAAAAAAGTGATGAAAAAAATCATCACCAAAGTCAAAAAAATAAACATCATAATTGGTATTATTCTCATCACTTTTATGACAAATGACACACCTTTTGCGCATTATGATTATCTTTGAATATCAATAAAATGACCTCAATACTCAATCCGTAGGTTTTGTATTCTCTTCGAAAATAATACAATAACAAAAATGGCGTTAAGATTTCAGTTTAGTTTGATGTTTTTCAAACATAAACTAAACAGTCGCGTCGCAACCAAACAACAAGTTTGCAATTCATGACATTATTTTTGTTTTTCAATGTTGGTACCTTAAAACCTGTCGCCATCCATACAAAAAGTGCTTTGTATGACGGTTTCGACCCACTGCTAGCATTGACTGATGAATATTATGCTAATATATCTCCTCTCTTTTTTGTTTTCTCAATTAAACAATATAACGTTTTAATTATTGATGATTTCAAAAGTGGCTTTTTCTACGAAATAAACCATGGAACCCACGTCCACTATACACAAACAAAAGCACTAGGTATAAATTTGTCTACAAGGGTGGATTTGCAGTAGTTCTTTGAGAATACGTTTCAGTTCTGTATCTTCTTGTTTCATTGTTTTCTGTTACGGTATTTTTTCATTTGTATTTAGGTAGGTATATAATATCTAAATAAAATAAGATAAACAATTATTTTATTTGTAATAGTATGTAAAAATAAATGTACAATGATTATTCTAAACATATGGTTGAGGTTATAAATGTCAAAGTTGACCAGTGTTGCCAACGCCGTTTTTCAAACGCTAAGTAGCCCAACTGAAAATTTGGTATGCGGTCATTCCGAAAATTTTAGTATCCGAAGAGAGGTGGGAGTTCACTAAAAAAGGTCATTTAGTATCCGGAAAGGTGAAAATTCGCTAAAAGGGAAGTAGCCCAAGTTGCTACCTGTCGCCTATTAAATTTTTTTCGTCGCCGATTCTCGTTCCAAATAGGCCAAATGACAGTAAATTACCCCCTTTGGCAACACTGAATTTGACAATAAACCGGATTAGCTAGGGCGCCACTAGCGGCACAAGATGGAAAAAAAACATCCCATTTGTTTATCCTCAAGAGCCTTCTCTATTCTGTCTGTTAACTCCAGAAGAGCCGACTCAGTAGATTTACCTTGACGGTAGGCATGTTGAGTAGGATGGATAGGGATTGTTTTTGTTACGGTCTCCCTAAGGTACGAGTACTTGTCCAATACCTTTTCCATGCTTTTTAATATGAAGGAGGTAAGGCTAAGTAGTGTTATATTATTATTACTTTCTGTTTCCGGGATAAGAAAAATAGTTATTATTATTAATACTTTATCTAGTCACTTGACTGCAGGTAAAGGAACCAATTTTCGGGTTTGGTAGATCGTCAAATTCGAATTGTACCGTCAATACGGGTGTAAAGTCAATGTATAGAGACATCTACAGCCGCGATCCACGAAGCTATCTGATATTTCAAATGCCGTACAAATTCCCAGACTAATAAATTGGGTTTTTGTTAAAAAATTTTTAACCATAAACGACGTTTTTAAGCTGCTTTTTGCCCCTTTTTGTTTTCAGTACAATGATGATCAATAATCCTATTTTATTGTTTCTCTAAGAAACATTTTTTTTCTGGAACTGATTCCATACAAAATGTATGGAAGAGTGGAGCGCAAAGCTGTCAAATGACGTCACACTTTACACACGTATAAAATGAACCGACTATGCTATTTTCAAAACACGTGTGATGAAGCCATTAGAGTTCAAGAACTGTCAAAATGTTTACCGTCCGACGTTGAGATTATACATGGAAAATACATACCTACGTTTAGTAATTTTCACAGGAATAGTTTACATAATAATATTATTAAACTACAAAAAGTAACGACAATGAAAACGAAAACACTGATGTTCAAAAATATTGCAGCCTGTTTAAGTGATATTATTGTTTTCGATATAAGTGAATTTGATTTAAAAAGTTTTCTGAAAATTGACAACTTAGATTCAATTTATCAAAATGCGGATATTCAAATAGAAAGTGGTCAAAAACTGTTCCAGTGCAACATTTGTAGTAAAAAGTTCGCACAATCCGCTAACTTGAAAGTGCACCTTCGTGTTCACACTGGCCAAAGGCCGTATGAATGTAAGGTTTGCAATAAAAAGGTCAATACTTCATCCCAACTGAAAAGGCATCTTGTGGTTCATAGTACTGATAAACTCTACGATTGTAAAGTTTGTAATAAAAAGTATAAATCGTCCGAAGACTTGAAAGTGCATTTTCGGGTTCATAGTGGCGAAAAACCGTATGAGTGTAAGGTTTGCCATAAAAAGTTTAATAAATCAGGAGATATAAAAGTGCATCTTCGGGTTCATAATGGAGAAAAACCATTCCAATGTAAGGTTTGCAATAAAGCGTTTGCACAATCGGGAGATTTAAATGTACATCTTCGGGTTCATAGTGGTGAAAAACCGTTCCAATGTAAAATTTGCAATATAGCGTTTACAAAATCCGGAAACTTATCGGCGCACCTTCGAGTTCATAATGGGGAAAACCCATATACTTGCAAGGTTTGTAATAAAAAGTTTAACCAATCATGGACTTTGAAACGGCATCTTAGGGTTCATAGTGAAGAAAAACAGTATGACTGCATGATTTGCAATAAAAAGTTCAGAACGTCTGGAGACTTAAAAGTGCACTTTCGTATCCATAGTGGTGAAAAACCGTATGAATGTAAGGCGTGCAATAGAAAATTCATCACTTCATCGAAATTAAAACAGCATAATAAACGGTTTCATACTGGCGAAAAACCGACATGAGATTTTCGTGATCTGTCAACTAAAAATGTAACATTAAGTTTTGCGGTTAAACGTTTAAAAGCTTAACATTACTTTTACTTACATGGCACCTGTGTAATGTAAAAATAATAAATTATCAAGGAAATTTAAACTTCATAAATCAATTAATTGTGTTTTTTGATGTGTTTAGTGGTGATGAACACTGATTAATCATAATCGGTAACTTAATGTAAATCAATATTTTGAGTTTTGCAAACCATAAAAATAAACTATAAGCGGTGGACATAAGAATTAAACTTACTAAAACCATGATTATTACAAAATAAAGTAGAACACACGATTTTTTTTTGTATTTCAATATAATGGGAAGTTTTTTGGGGAGCTTCCGACAATACACACTAGGTGGCAGAACTTCTGTCTATTGTCAAATTCAGTTCTGCCAACGTAGAGATGTTTTTTTCAGTGATGCCAACGTTGGGAAGTTTGTTTTCCATTGTGTTGCTAAGAAGTTGTTGATTGAGTTGCTAAGAAGTTGTTGATTTTGTTGCGCATAAATTTGAGAATAAATCTCAGGGGTGCTGTTCTGTATTTTTTAATTTGTATTTAGGTAGGTATATAAAAAAAGATGAACAATTTTATTTGTAATAGTATGTAAAAAATGTACAATGATTACTCTAAACCTATTGTAAGTTATCATGTATAATAATATATAAGTAGTTTAATTAGAAATAAACTAGAATGATGTTTTGGAGGTTAGATTGTGAGCGACCATAAGAAGAAGAAGAAGTAAATCGCCCCCGTTGGCAACACTGAATTTGACAATAGACCGGATTAGCAAGGGCGCCTCTAGCGGCACAAAAAGGAAAAAAAACATCCCATTATGTCGTTCTACAAAGTTCCTCACGATCACAGTTTCATGTTATTTGTTATATACCTATTGGGGTCCAAGGAAATGTTACGCGCAATAAAAGAGCATTTAATGCCTCTCAGCCACTGCATTTCAACTCGACTCTCACCTACAAGTGGAGGACCCTGTTACGTTGGCCCAGGCTGAAACGGCGGTTACATTCGGTCCCTGTGGATGCTAGGGTCAACAAGCCGAAGAGAGTACGGGGTGCCTTGCATGGCTGTCCAACCTGCAGGGCATTTCCTACACCTGATTCCTTTCCCCCTGCCTTCTATGAGCCCTCCCATCCATATTCACCTAGTCCTATCATTCCGGAAGGAGTAAACCTTTCTGCCCAAAAATCCCCAATCCAAGGTGTCATTCGACCCGTGCCGAGGGATGCGTGACTAACGGGTAGGTTAGTAACTAACGGAGGCTCCCTGATACCAGGCAACCTCAGGGTGACTTTTTGCCTTACCCCTACATGCAGGGATCTGTAGGGGCGGACTTTTATTTCCCTAGTTCTGGCTATGGAGGATGTACATGGCACCTTTGTAAAGCCGACCTGGTGTGATGGATATAATAGGTACTTCCACATCAGTGGTCAAAGTGGACAAAAGTTCACATGATCAAAATAATTTGTTGCAACCGAGAGATGGGAATCCTGTTGGGACCTATCTTTCAAAAAGAAGATTAAGGAGACCTTTTGCAGAGGGCAGGAGCCGGGAAGAGGCACTGTCACTCTGCAAGAGGCCTCTGGAGACGTGGCACAATAAGAGGCAGCGCTCCACGAATTCATTGAAGGATGTCACAATAGATCTTATTGGTCGCGGTGACTCAAAGGGCATATGGTCCTTTGACCTTCTTTACAAAAAAAAAAAAAATATACCTATTACACGCATAAATGCTTGAATAAATATAGTACCTAATCCACAAAAAAGTTTAGTTTCCTTTAAAAAAATTGATATTTTTAGGTAAATGAAACAAATTCCAATCATAATTAAGATTTATTTTCACATTTTCCGCAAATACTTAAATCAGCTAAACTATTTAATTAAAGTTCATCTACGTTAAAATGTTAATTTCAGTTTCGCGTGTTAAGGAATCGCGGCATCATTAAATAATCGGCTTAGAAAAAGTGCCAAAAAGGGCTATTTTGATAGAGTGGGCCCTTATTTGACTAGTTCTACACATAATCTTTTTCTTGAATTACCCTGATGATACTGACGTTGTAAATAATTGTAATGCATTGATTAAATGAATCTGGGCACACTCAAAATGCACACAAATACACTTTAGACATCTTTCGACCTAAGCAAGGTCTTGTGATCTAATATCAGCATTTTTTGTTGTTAAGAATGCCTTTTTGTAATAAGATAAATATTCATTTAATTGTGTTGTTTATATTACTATACTTATTTACGTATTGTTACATTTTAATGTTTCACAAATTTGAATTTGTAATAGAAATCTACAATTTTCTTGGTTTTATCTTATTTTAATTGTTTTGAGTTTTATTTTGTGTTTTTTCTGTGTGCTGTGTGCTGCAATCTGGTTGCAACAAATAATGTTTAAAGGGTCTTATTGTGACGTATACGTATATATATATATATATATATATATATATATATATATATATATCATTTTCTTCGTCATAATATTTTGTAATAATATAATACATTTAAATAAATAATATCATTTGATGAAAGTCAATAAGATGAGGTGGTTAAGACATGTGGAAAGAATGGATGTAAACAGAAAGACAAAGAAAATTTAGAAGGCTGAAATGAAAGGTGTAAGAAATCGTGGCGGACCGAGGATGACGTAGATCGAACACATCTATTCCGTCCTTAAGGAAGCCCAGATAAGAAGTATGTACGCGAAATAGGAGAGGTTGTATGAGAAATGGTAGATATGTCCAGTGGAAGAAGAAGAAGCGAGAGAAATGTGCTTGGATAGAAAAAAGTGGAGATCCGTTCACTCTGCCTATCCCTTACAGAACACGGCGTGATGAGTAAATAGTTTTGTTTGTAGTGCTCAGTGTTCTGTTGGTGGCTTGTATTCATAAATATATATTTAAAAACCTGTTTATAATTTCGGCCGAGGGTGCTTGGATGTAGTTCATTTTTACAGCTGTAAAAATAAAAGATAAGGGTCGTGTTTTATTTGATAAATTTGAATTTGCTTATTCGCTTTACATTATTTGGGTGAAAACACAAAGAATGCCGATTCCGACCGGCGCCGATCGATGCAAAAATGCGTATCTATGGTTTTTATGAATTTGAATGGACACGCCGGAAAGCAAGTTCTTGTTTTTTTCTGTGCATATGCCCTTCAAATGCGTAGAAACATTCTGATCGGAATCTGCGTTCTACATGTTTTCAGCCTTATATAGCATATTTGTGTTGAAAATAAAACCATACACATAGTTTTCTGAAAAGATGTCTCATTAAGTTCCTCCCTCTTGAATTCTAAAATTCCTAGGACACAGAAGCTTACGGATGGATCTGACCTGGGGCATGTCATGAGATTTGACTATTGAATAAATAATATACAGAATTCTATACAAAACCTAGAACTCGACTCCCATCCAAAAGTGAAGCCCAAAAATTACAAAGTTAGTTATATTTCTCGAATGTACTCTTCAAGATGCTTTTAATTTCTTTGTAAGTAATGGGATGTATTTTTTCCTTTTTGTGCCACCAGAGGCGCCCTTGCTAACCCGGTCTATTGTCAAATTTAGTGTTGCCAGCGTGGGCGATTTACTGCCATTTGAGCTATTTGGAACGAGAATCGGCGACGAAAAAATCTAAAAGACGACAGGTAGCCAATTGGGCTACTTCCCTTTTAGAGAATTTTCACCTTTCCGGATACTAAAATAAATGGTTTAGAGTAATCAATGTACATTTCTTTTAAATACTATTATGTTACAACCTTCAAAGCTCCTCCACAGGCACATATATCGGCAAATAAAATACTAGTTAATTATTACAAAATACTGCTTTATTCAGCTCCAAAAAACAACATGTGCCCATATTCCAAAAAAGGACGCTATATATCCATAGATGAAGAAGAAATCCACCCCTCTTTTCATCATCTTCTTCTTCTTCTCATAATTACTGCCGCTACACTCGGCCGTCCTGACTTCCCTTTGAGACCTCGCAAAGAAAGAAAATAACCATCTTATCAAACACATCAAGGAAGGCAATCTGCCCTTCACCATTCAGGACAAAAACAGGTCATCAATTCTCAATTTTGATAACACCCGGATCTAAAGTCGATCCACACAAATAAATCATAATCAGTTTATTTCCAAATCAAAAACATGTGAAATGACTTGGCAGTCAACTCACCCTCTTGCAAAACAATGCAAGCTCTTAACATGTGAAATGACCTGACAGTCAACTCACCCTCTTGCAACACAATGCAAGCTCTCCACAACATGTGAAATGACCTGAAACTCAATTCACCCACTTGCAACACAATGCAAGCAACCAATACATGTGAAATGACCTGAAAGTCAACTCACCCTCTTGCAACACAATGCAAGCCATCAAAACAAGTGAAATGACCTAAAAGTCAACTCACCCACTTGCAACACAATGCAAGCAACCAATACATGTGAAATGACCTGAAAGTCAACTCACCCATTTGCAAACAATGCAAGCCATCAAAACATGTGAAATGACCTAAAAGTCAACTCACCCACTTGCAACACAATGCAAGCAACCAATACACGTGAAATGACCTGAAAGTCAACTCACCCATTTGCAAACAATGCAAGCCCTCAAAACATGTGAAATGACCTAAAAGTCAACTCGCCCACTTGCAACACAATGCAAGCAACCAATACAATACATGTGGAGCGACCAATGTCCTCTCACCCAGTCTGACAACAGTGATTCATTTAACTCTCCAGAAGATCAATAAGATCATCTCTCTCCACTTCACTATTTTGACTGTCAGACTCACTGGAATCTTTAAATGCACCTCTGTATGGTCTCAATGCATCAGCGGCCACAACTGCCTGGAATTTCTTATAACCCTTCATTCCTTTCACACTCGTTATCTCATAACGATCAATATCCTTTAATACCTTGGTCACTCTGTACGGACCACTATACATTGGATCAATTTTGTGATTAATTCCAGTACCACCTTTAACAACTCCTTGTTTCCACAACACCAAATCACCTCTCATATACTTGTGTGCTACCTTACGGCGTTTATCATAATGTATTTTCATCCTCTCAGCAGCAACTTCCAAGTGTTGCTTGGCTTTTTCTTGCCTTTCAACTAGCTCATGGTTTCGGTCGGTACTTGTACTTGCTACCGCCTTATCAGATTTATTATCTGATTCAGCTACCAGTTGACTCTTGTGACCAAACATCAACTCAAAAGGCGCAAACTTGGTGCTTGCACACACAGTATTATTAATACCCCACACAATTTGTGGTAAATCCAGATCCCACAACTTGGTCTCCGAATTTGTCGTTCTCATCGCATCAAGTAAGGTACGATTTGTTCTTTCTACCTGCCCTTGCTTGCTTGCTTCTTGCTTTGCTTGCTTGCTTCTCTACAGCAAACTCCTTGAAACGTTTGCTCGTAAAAGCCAAACCTCTATCAGAAACAACTCGAGTCGGTATTCCAAACATGCTAAAAACTTCATTTAGCTTCCTTATTGTCTCCACTGAATTCACAGTGCGAGTTGGTACTGCAAACACAAACTTAGAGAAAGCATCAGTAACAACCAGTATATAATTATGGTTCAACTTACTCTTGACAAATGGGCCCAAATGATCAACATGCAATGTATGCATTGGTTTCTCCACTTTCGCTATAGCATTTAGCTTACCCTCCTTCTTTCCATACTGTCCTTTAGCAAAGGCACAATTAATACAGGCTTTAACATACTTCCGTATGAATCTAGTCATCTTCGGAAACCAGAACTCACTCTTTATCAATTTTTCACACCTATCAAATCCAGGATGTCCAATGTCATCATGAAACTTCCTCATTACCATCCACTTGGCTGTAGCTGGTATCACAACTCTATCACCAGCCAAAGTCCTTCGATACAATCTACCATCTTTAATACAAAAATCATTTTTAATATCTTTATTCGCAGCCCCGCCATTCAATTGCTCTACAAGTGCACTCAATTTGTGGTCTTGCAATTGTAAGGTAAGCACCCAATCATCGGAGCAAATTTGGGTTACATTAACCTCACATATTGGAGGATTCCGACTTAATGCATCAACATGTTTCATTCTTTCCCCTGGACGATACTCAATCTCCATATCATACTCTTGTATAGTGAGCCACCACCGGGCTATTCTTGGCATCATATCTCTCTTGACTAAGGTCGCTCTTACAGCAACACAATCAGTGACCACCTTAAAATGTATGCCCAACAGATAGATACGGAATCTTTTGATTGATTCTACTACAGCAAGAGTTTCTAACTCATAGCTGTGATAAACCTCTTCCTCTTTAGAAGTCACTCTACTAAAGTAGGCCACAGGTTTTAATTCTCCCGTCGATTGCACTTGCATCAGAATACCACCTAAGCCAAATTTACTAGCATCTGTGTGTAATTCTGTCGTCAACTCTCTATCATATATTGCCAACACAGGTCGAGATACCAACTTTTCCTTCAGCGTTTCAAATGCATTAATTTGAGCTGAGCCCCACGTCCATGGGACGTCTTTCTTTGTCAGCTGAGTTATTGGTCTAGCAATCGTTGCAAAGTTTTTAACAAATTTTCTAAAATAACTTGCCAATCCCACAAACTGCCTCACTTCATGTACATTGGTTGGCGCTCTAAATTCTTGCACAGCAGAGATCTTTGTACGTCCGGGTGCAACACCTTCACCCGATACCTCATGTCCCAAATAGTCTATATTGGTCTGCAAGAAATAACATTTCTCCAGATTGACTTTCAGATCTGCCTTCAACAAAAGGTCCAGAACTCTCTGCAAGATGCTTAGTCCTTCTGCAACAGTCGTAGATGGAATTAAAATATCATCCATAAAAACTAATATACTGTCACCTGGAATGTCCTTTAATGCTTTTTTGATAGTACGCATAAACACTCCAGGTGCATTTGACAAACCAAAACTCATGCGTACATACTCATAGTGACCATCTGGTGTCACGAATGCTGTCTTCCTAATGGAATCTTCATCCATAGGAATTTGATGGTAGCCTTGAGCTAAATCTAAACTGGTAAAATAAATCTTACCTGTCAGTTTGCAAACCTGATCCTCAATATGAGGCAGTGGAAATCTATCCTTTATGGTTATAGCATTCAATGCTCGGTAGTCAACACACAATCTGTAGTCTCCTGTCTTTTTACGAACCAGTATAACAGGACTTGCATACTCTGACTCAGATTCTCTAATAATTCCCGCTGCCAATAGATCATCTATCTTTTCTTGCACTACCTGACGTTCTGAAAAAGCAAGCCTATATGGTTTATAACAAATAGGACGATCAGTATTAGTTCTGATCGTCATTTTACCCAAACTGGTACATCCTAGCTCACTCGTAGAGTTTGCAAAACAAGGCCCATACTCCTCGAGTACTTTCATCAACTCTAGTCTTTCTTCTGGTCTAATGGGCCCAACATTGAGGTCATCAGTGACAATTTGATTACAAACTACCAGACTTTGTTCATTTTGATTTTTCGCAGACTCGGTTATATGTTGCCCACAGAGCGTAGCTCTTGTCAATAGTTGTCCCTGTTTCCACAAAAGTTCTTCTTCACCTAAATTGTGTATATTCAACTGTGCATCATTCCCACTCAAAAAGGTAGCTGGGATCATATATGACTGGGAACCCAATTCATAAAAGCGAGGTGAAGCAGAGAAACAATTATTACCTGCATCTGAAACATAAACTTTTACACGCTTTACAGTATTAGGAGCAATGCATATGTCTTCTGCACAGCTCACAACATATCTCCTATCAGTATGTTCAATATCAATATCAATCGTCTCTGTTGGGTCAATTTCGACATCCTTCACCAACGTAACTTGAGATTTGCTCACCACCAGAGATATTCCCTGCTGCACGATGACTGGCTGACCTATCAACAAATCAATCTCCCCCATATCACAGTTAGAAACTAATGCTACTGTACTTAATTCTAGGTTGTCTATTTTCAATATGAATGTCACACATCCAACAGCCGGAATAGTCCCTCCAGCAAACCCTCTCAGCAGCGTAGTACTTGGACTCATCTCCATACCTTGGTGTCTTACCCAAGAAAGTTTTAATATATTTACCTGACTGCCAGTGTCAATCAGTGCCTTCAGAGGCACACCACATACCTGTACAATCTTTATAAACAATGAATTATTCAAAATATTAAACTCGTCTATGAGCCTTACCTGGTTCTCCCTAGCAGGCTCCTCAGGTCGGGACCTCTTGAAACAATTCTTGGCCATATGGCCAAGTTTACCACACCTGTGGCACTCCACCCGTCCCTGCGGCTTGCCGCTGCGGCAAAACTTCTCTATGTGGCCAACCTTGCCACACTTGAAGCACTTACGGGCCTCCCGTGGCCCTCCAGCAGGTCTTTTGGCTGCACCACTGCTCCCTGCAACCTGGTAATTCTCCTGTAGTGCCAGGAAACCTTGGTACAGCTGGTCAGGAGTTTTGCAGCTGTACCCTTTAGCATGAACTTGCAGCTCTTGAGGCAGGCCCCGTATGATGCAGGAAATCGCCCCCTCGTCGTCAATCCTGCATCTCCTGATCAGCATTAATTTATGGTGGTAGTAGTGAGTCATGGACTCACCACTCCTTTTCTTGTACGCCATCATCTCCTCCAGGAGATCAGCGTATTCCACATGCCGTGGAAAGGCTCTTCCTAACTCACTCTTCCATTCCTCCCAGGAGAGATTGTACTCCCCCAGCACGTCGTACCACTTACGTGCCGTTCCCTTCAGCCTCGTCTGCATGTAGCAGGCCCTTTCATAGCTGCTCCAGCCATGAACTTCCCCCAACACGTCGATCCTCTGGAGCCACGCTGCCGCCGTGGACCCCTTATCGTCAGGATCAAAGAAGGGTATAACGTCCCCCTTCATAGTAGGCAACGGCCTTCCACTACCACTATCACGGCTACGGGGAGCCGGGGATGGAGTGTCCCGCGCAGGAGAATTTCTTTGAATCCTACCGAAGTAGCGCTCCACCATGCCCTCCAGCTTCGTCTCCAGGAGCCGCTCAAAAAGCACACGAGGCGACTCGGAGTCATCCTCGTTCGCAGCACGGCTTTTCTGAGCCATTTTAAAGTTCGTAAAACAAAAACAAAGTCACAACAAACAATAACAACAAAGGTGTCCTGTCACAAAATAACTTACAATAACTAAGGTGTCCTATCACAACAAACTTAACATAAACAAGGTGTCCTATCACAAAAATAAACGTCCTGTCGCAAAAATAACAAAAAAAAACAATTTAACAATGGCGTCCTTTCTCGCAGCGTGTTTAGAACACTAAATAAAAATACTTTTTACAAAAAAAACACAGGTCACTCTGATCCCACTTCTGATAATGTTACAACCTTCAAAGCTCCTCCACAGGCACATATATCGGCAAATAAAATACTAGTTAATTATTACAAAATACTGCTTTATTCAGCTCCAAAAAACAACATGTGCCCATATTCCAAAAAAGGACGCTATATATCCATAGATGAAGAAGAAATCCACCCCTCTTTTCATCATCTTCTTCTTCTTCTCATAATTACTGCCGCTACAATTACAAACATTGACCAGCTCTTCAAAAGATTTGCACTATTGCAAATTTTTAAGGAAAAAATAAATAGCACTCAAGAAACCGGAAGTAGAATCTTGAGATCAATCAATATTATGCCCATCCCCCTGTGTAACAGGGATGTGATGCAGCACCATTATTCATATCTAGGTGTTAAATTTTATAATGAACTGCCGAGTGATATAAGGGGATTGCAAGATTACCAAGAATATAAGAAAAATATCATAAAACATATCGTAGAGGTTGGCCCGCATTCGGCTGCGCGGCTGTAGTTCCAATAATTTCCGAAAAAAAAACTTATGGCTCAAGGACCATGAAATGTCAAAAGTATCTGTCAAATATATTGTCTATGTTTTTTATGGAAGTTTCACTACCGTGCGAGGCCGCCTCCGGTGGCACAAAAAGGAAAAAAACATATCTACGTTGGCAGAACTGAATTTAACATTACGTGTTCCAAAATCACTCGATATCGGGTGGAAGGCCTCAACAAAAAAAAAAAAAAAAAAACATTACGTGTTCTGTCGTTACGACCGATGAAATAAAAAATATATAAAGTAAGTGTGAACGCGGCATTAAAATAAATACAACATTGTTTCACAAATCTTATGGAATTATTTCTCTGTGGTTTTGAATTGTCAGAACTGTCAAAAAATTATCCACCATACGGGCAGAGTTCTCATACGGGGTGGAATTTTTAATAATAAGGCTCAATACTATTTAATTTTGAATGTCTGTGTACTTTATTGGCTGAACAATGAACACGAATACTCAAACATATAAACACATAGTGGCTTGTTTAAGCGATATCATTGTTTACGAAATAAGTGAAATTTACCTTCAAACGTTTATTAAAAAAGACAACTTCGATTATTTCAACAAAATCCAGACACAGTCAATAGTTAATGATCAGAATCAAATAAGTCGGCCTAGTTTGTCGCAGTGGTTTAATCTCCCTCGGATCAAACGGTGTGAAAAAACTTTCCAATGTAAGATTTGCAATAAAAAGTTCTCAACATCGCCTCGGTTAAAAGTGCATCTTCGGATTCACCGTGGTGAAAAACTGTTCCAATGCAACGTCTGCAGTAAGAGGTTCGCGCAAACCACAAAGCTAAAAGAGCACCTTCGTGTTCACACCGGGGAAAGGCCGTATAAATGTAAGGTTTGCAATAAAAAGTGGAAAACTTCATCGCAATTAAAGAAGCATATCCTGATTCATAGTGGTGTTAAACCATGTGAATGTAAGATTTGCAATAAAACGTTCAAAACGACATTTTACTTACAAAAACATCTTCAGACGCATAGTAGCGAAAGGCCCTATTTATGTAAGGTTTGCAATAAGAAGTTTAAAAGAACAGGAGAACTGAAGAAGCATCATCTGGTTCATAGTAGTGAAAAACCCTATGAATGTAAAAACTGCCATAAAAACTTCAAATCGGCAGCAGCATTGAAAGTGCATCATCGGCATCATAGTGGTGAGAAACCATTCCAATGTGATATTTGCAATAGACGGTTCGCACTTCGAATAAACTTAATAGTGCATCTTCGGATTCACAATGGGGAAACTCCATTCAGTTGTACGGTCTGCAATAAAAAATTTAAACAATCATGGTCGTTGAAAAGGCATCTAGTAGTCCATAGTTGGGAAAAACCCTATGAATGTCTGGTTTGCAATAAAAAGTTCAAAACGACTGTAGAGTTAAAAGTGCACTTCCGGATTCATAGTGGTGAAAAGCCGTATAAATGCAACGTTTGCGATAAAAGCTTCAGCACGTCAACGAAATTAAAACAGCACCTCCGTGCTCACAGTGACGAGAAACCGTATAAATGTGAGGTTTGCGATAAAAAGTACAAAGAAGTAGCACACCTAAGAGAGCACCTTCTGGTTCATAGTGGTGAAAAACCATACGGTTGTGAGGTTTGCAATAAGCAGTTTAAATCGCAACGGGAGTTAAAATCGCATCTTAAAGTTCACATTGTCGACAAAAATTATGAATGTGAGGTTTGCAATAAAAAGTTTAAATCATCGGCGACCTTAAAAGTGCATCTTCGAGTTCACAGTGATCGAGAAGAGTATGAATGTGAGATTTGCTTTAAAAAGTACAAAAATACGGCATCCTTTAAAGTGCACCTTCGGGCTCATAGTGATGATACGCCAAAGACATCTAAGGCTTGCAATAATTAATTATAAAGCACGTTTGAAACAATAGAATAGTGTTAAAAGCCATGCTGATATAGGTAAAGTTTTCTATAAATACTGTTGCAGTAATCTAGCCGAGACAGTACAAACAAATTAATCAAGGTCTTGGCTCCGTCGATTGATCGGCATCTTATATTTCTCAGTTGTCTCAGAATATAGAAGCCTTGACATACTGTCGAATCACATGCTTTTTCATAGTAAGAGCATTGTCAAGATGTACGCCGAGAAATTTAACATCTTACGTCCTGGGGTGCGTTCAGAAACAACAACGAGTCACCCGTTGACATTTACATCCGTTCTTTTTAACATCGAGCGAGTCGCCGTGTGATCACTCTAGTCGTTCACGACATCGTCCGACGATCGCACCAAACACCCTGCTCGGTGCGTAGGGTGAATGTCGCTCTGACAGATTTATTGCCCCTTTCCGGTCACCTCGTCACAATTTGACATTTGTCGTTAATAGAAATTGTGGTTTTGTTGTCGTGGACAACGAATATTTTTATAGAAATGATGCTAATATTTATTCTGATGATCTTTTTATAGAAATGATGCTAATAAATATTTATTATCGAAAGGAATAAGTTGGTTGAAGTGTGGCAGGTGCTTATAATAATAACACCTATTTATTGTTATCGATGTATAATTTTTAGTTTTAGTAACAAGTTGGAAGGTATGTACATAATCTAATTGATCCTTTATGTATTATTATTTAGCAATAAAACTTATTAGTATTTATTAATCACTTTCAGTGTTTTCTATTATAATTCTTGGTTTTTAATTGCATGTAAGTCCTAATTGATCCTATCATATACCAATGAGTCACAATATTAATTGCAAAAGGAAAAAGATAGCATATTTAATACATTTGTTAGTAATTTATGACTCATGAAGTGTTGAAAGAATTATCATTCATTAGAAAGTAGCATATTAGGGGTTGTGCCTTTATTATAGGGGTTGTGCACACGACGAGAATTCACGCTAAAATGATATGTTTGACAGAGGCACTCAAACATCACTAAAAGTCGTTCGGATTGAATGTCGCCCCAATGACGTCATTTCCTTCTCCGAGTGAATGTCACTCGACGATGTTTAGGAACGCGGCCCTGAATGTGGATTGGGTCAGAGTTTATGAGATGCTGCCTTCCTGTAAGCTATCCAGAGGAATTCGGATTGGATTTTGATGCATTGATCTTCAGCAAGTTGTGTGGCATCCACGAGGATATTTTACCAATACATGAAATAACGTCGTTTTTTAGGTCTGACAATGTTTTAGGATGCGGCCTTGCGATGGACATGAACTCTATAAAACGGGGCAATTGTAATACAGCCCCTTCTATCATAATTAATCATTTGGTGATCGTACTTGGGCAGAGCATAGTACTTTAATATCTTGATGATTATGAAAAAGATTATATTATTATTAACAGTTCATTTACATTCTTGAGACAACTTTTATCGTGTCAACCACAGCATATGTTGTCAACTACGGTACTGTCAGACGCCGATAGAGGGCACTAGCGTCGGCACCGACGCTAAACAACCGTCCATGCCCGCCATGTTGCATGGCCAATAATGTTGTGAAATCTAGGTTGTTCCGCCTTGAGAATTGCGCCATAAATAGCAGGACTATCGTTGACGATTAGTGTATGTGTTTTATTATTATTATTGTGTTAACTTGAAAATATTGAATGTCTATCCCTTATTGGTCTGTCTGGGATTGGACGGGACCGGATGTGTAAAAACAACTGCCACAGGCAACAAACTCAAAAACTTTTTTACGCAATACTGCGTCAATTTTACAATTTTATTGTAAAAATTCTTTTTTTATTTGAAAAATAGCCCCGTTTAAATTCTCAAAGTTCTATTTGATTTGAAAAAGTTCCTGTTAGTTTTTTTTAATCAAAAAATCTTAATCTATAGATTTAAACATTGAATAAGAATAATTAATACACCCAATAATTTTCGAAAAATATGGGATGTAAATTAAGATTAGTGTAACTGAAGGAAATGATTTGAAACCACGATATCATAATATTTTGATGCGGAAAGGAGAACAACAAAAAAGCAGAAAAAACTGTACAGCAGTGGAACAGTGTCCCGTAGGCAATCAATTTAATTAAAATACATCATAATTAGATACCCAGCCAATTCGACAAAAAAGAAACAAAATATACGCAACAATCATTACCTTCAATTTGATTTGAAAAAGTTCCTCTTTGATTTTTTTAAATAAAAATAAAACTTTCCCTATAGATTCAAACATTGAATAAGAATAATTAATACACCCAATAATTTTCGAAAAATGGGATGTAAATTGAGTAACTTAAGATGTATTAGCTATAAAGAAAACTATTCGGTAGGAGTTGTTCATTGATTGTTGACTCTATTGTTTTTATATTTTAATCCGCTATTCTTGGGTGTATTGATTTTTTGCTGTATTACAATGACTTCATTTTTCTTTGTTATTGTGGTTTAGTTTTATTATTTTCTTTTTATTATTCTGGCTTGAATGTATGTATCTTAATTTTGACTGTTTTTTTACTTTTTACCGTCTATGATGATTTTGTAAATAATATTATCATTGCAAAATTGTTCTTTTTGTTTGCATGTGTCTTTTGTAATGCTTGTTTATTGTGTGTTGCTATGTTTGTATTTTCTCTTGTTTAAAGTAACTTATTAAATAAATAAATACAACCCTATAATCCCCCAAAGCACGAGCTCTGCTCAATTTTGGGGGTAAAATATATATAAAAAATGTATACATTTGATTATTGTATATATTATGTATTTTGAGTGTTTTTTATTCTCTCAATAAAAATATTTGAATTTGAAATATATAGTGTAACTGAAGTAAATGAATTAAAACCACGATATTATATTGACCGACCTCGGTAGCCTAGTTGTACTAGCGTGGACTTCAGATCCGAGGTCCCGGGTTCGATTCCCGGTCGGGTCAGAGTTTTTCTAAGTGTTTTTTTCACTTGAAATTTCTACCCGGGGTTGGCCTGTCCTGACCCTCAGATTGGACGGGACCGGTTGACTGGAAAAAATTGCCTCAGGCAATAAGTTCCGCCGGCTATACTGACACTTTTGTATAGAAAAGTGTTATATTATTATATTATTTTGATGCGGAAATGACAATAACAAAAAAAGCAGAAAAAAATATACAGCAGTGGAACAGTGTCCCGGAGGCAATCAATTTATTTAAAATACATCATAATTAGATACCCAGCCAATTCGACAAAAAATAAACAAAATATACGCAACAATCATTACCAATAAATTCATCAACCCGGTACGATCAGAATTCAGCAACCCTTAACTCATAAATCAAATCTCTATATAGTGTTCGGTGGAACGTTAGGGTATAAAGGAGATCATTTGGAATATTAGTATTGTGGCTACTTTTAAATTTCTTTTGAAAATCCCAAAATTACCATCATGGCCTCTACAACATCTTAAGTAACCACTCAATCAGATCTAGCTAGAAAAAAATATGTCAAATGTATGCATATTCATGATTTAAAAAAATCCATTCCAGAAAGTGGCTTAAAAAAGTGATGGCCCATCTCTATCCATAGATCATTCACGAAAAAAGTTGTATTCAATGTTAAGTCAGTTTTAAAAATATTCAGAAAAAATAATAATTTAAAACTCGTAAAAACTTCCCTATTTATTTATTTATCGTATGGTTATCTATTACATCACATCATAATTAATTACAAACAAAAAAATTGAGATATATTGTATATCCCTAAAATATCTTCTTTCAAACTGTATACAACATATTTAATGTGCAACATTCATATAAAAAAAAAAAAAAAAAAAAAAAACAAAATAACCTAACGATAGTCGTTATCTCAAATAATGCAATATTCATAGTAAAGACAGGTAGGTCAACTTTTGTCTAACAAGCTGGTCAAAATTAAATATAAGTATAAAACAAACACCTGTTGAGATTTAAGGATTTGAGGTGGTTAAAATAACGGTCCCGACTGGGTCCCGATCTGATTCTTCGATTTCCTGCCTCTTACAAGATGCTCGAAAATCAGAAAATCGAACTGTTGTCTTTGGTACAATGTTTTTTTCACTGTCTGTTTTTTACCCACTCTAATAAACATGTATACTCTAACTTTTAACCACCTGTTTTAATTATTAATACCAACAAAATCTTTGTGGTAAAATGATATGTACCTGCATTGTATCGTTTGAAATTACATGTAAGAACACGTTCACAATACGTATATCATAGAATTGTTTTTATGGAAATTTGTAATTTAAAACGATTTTGTAACATGTTTGCTTTTAAACAAAAGACGTTTGAAAATGGCTTGTCGTGTTCTTCATAAAAATGCAAAAAAAAATACAAATTTTATCTGAGCAATATTCAAAATGATTGTTAAATGTTTAATTTTATTACATTGTTTTTGGGTAGTCCATAGTCAAATAATCATTTTTGTAAAATGTTTGGCTTGTCGTCTTCTAGCTCCAAGGCCTTGAATTATAGACACAATAAATTTCTTACAAGATGACATCATTTGTTGTTTATTTTTTGTATTTATTATTCTCTTTATTTATTTTAAACATTTTCTTTAATTTCATTTTTTTTCGACCTCAGATCATACGCGGGGAATTTCAGGGATTTCCTCTTGCTGACTGACACAGCAACTGAATACATTTTAAATATTGACCTTAACCTTTGACAATCAGATATCTGTGCTATTATTACTGTTTTATGTCTAGATTTTAAGATGTGTTGTAAAAGAGCCATACGATAAATAAATAAATTTTCTTTAATATTGGTGGATCAAACAATTCGTCTTAACTTAATGTCAACATTTAACTTCCCATATTTGTACGAATTGATGGAAATATACCTTTGTATTCTTTCTAAATAGTTGTTTCATTTGAACTTCCCTCTCTTCTTAAAATCATTTAGTCGAAGTCAGTTGTGAGTACGAATCCCGGTGCCTAAGGCCATTTCCACATTCACAACACAAGTTTTGCTTTATGTATTTGTGTTCACTTTGGGTGAGCCCTGATTAATATTTGAAAACCAAAATCCCAGGACCGAGCAATACTGTACCCCTATTCTGTAGCAAGTGTAGGGTAGTCACTTGAAAAAAAGTGACGATTAGGCGATACATTTTGTATGAAAAACGTCTATACGTATCGAATGCGAGAATCGCATTTGTTTCTAGAAATATTTCTGTGGCGGCGCTATACACGTTTCTCATACAAAATGTTTCGTGTAATACTCACTTTACTACCGTGACTACCTTCCGATAAAACAGAGAATTGGGGCTCTGCTTAAGAAATCGATCGAAGTGAGTATAGCTGCAAGTGATTTCAAAGTAATTATTTCCCCATGCCTAGTCTATGCTATGGTTGTAGCCGATCTTGGTCTTTGGTTATGACTTAGGACTTCAGAAAATGATAAAGGTACTTATATGTATAAAGTACGTACATATTTAAGGTATACATGAACATGGCTCTATATTCATAATCAATACATAAAAATTGAGTCCTGTTTTCCTTGGACTACGCATTAGACGTAAACGACTGGACAACATTTTCAGCAACATTAATTTTTTTTCTTTTATAAGAACTTTTTCCTGACAAAAGCAAACACAAAAATAAAAGCATTAACGGATAACCAAAAGATATATGGCCCCTTTTTAGCATGTCAATGTGCTTGGGTGATATCACAAGAATATCTAACGCACGCGCATATTAAAAATGTCTGTTATTTTTTTCTCTTGTGGAATTTTCCACTGATCTGCGTTATACGTCATATTATTGGAAATGCTCCAATTCTTAATTTTATTCTCGTACCAATTTACCGAAAGGCGTTGCGCAACCACTCAATAACGTTTTTTAAGTTCAAGTTTAATTAACGACCTTTTGATTGGAAGACGATTGACGTGAACATTTTTGCAAATGTCAAATCGTTCATTATAACAGTTGTTATCCTATTTTTCTGTTACCTAAAGTTCTTGTCTAAACAAATATAGGTAAATAGTGAGAATTGAGTGTAAGGAATACCCTTTTTTTTCAAATTCCCCGATTTAGTTCATTTTTCTACCACCGGCAACGGGGCATTAGCTTTATATGGTGTGTAAAAAATATAACGAGTTTAGTTTGATAAGAATTATTTACAATCCCTCGATTAGAACAATATTATGCCTAATAGAAACACTGACCGCAAAATGACAATTATTGCAAATATGGCGGATAAGAACATCATTAATTTTGAATTAAACTGCGTTCTATTTTATCGTTTTGTTCTAGTTTGAAGAAAAATTAATCTGAATAATATCGGTAAATAATAATTGTATTGCTATACGAGTCAGGATGTGTCACATCCAAATGATTGCCAATTGCGTTTCGTTAATAAGTTCCAATATAGTTTTTATTAAAGCTAATAAAGAAAAAGAAATGTCTGATTAATCGTATCGCTTCGTGACTTGTCACAATTTGTATGTATGACGTCTCTTGTCACTCGCTTAATGTGGAATACGAGACGATTAATTAATTCGCTGTTGTTTCGCGCGTGCTACGACAGGGTGACCACGCGCAATATTTTTTTCATCCTCTTATTGCTATATTTTTTACCCCAACAGTGTTGCCAACTTTGTAAAAAAAAATGGATCCGGTGACAAATATAAAAAAATCTCTCCGTAAATTTGGTAACCGGAAATATGTAAGTTCACTAAAAAAGGTCATTCCGAAAATCGGGTATCCGGTAAGGTGAAAATTCACTTAAAAAAGGTTGTAAAATAAAGCTAAGACCCGGATATTTTTGGATTCGTCCGGACACCCGGATACATGTCACGAAACCCGGACAACGACATACAATAATTTCCATTTCCTTTGCTTTTCATCTGACCTTATTGAGACAGAATGTATGTGTTGGATTGTCGTCATGCTCTGCCATCCATGCTTTTTCTTCAGCTTTATACACATATTTAAAATCTAATCCTATTAGCATCCATTTTTTCAAACCATGTCAACTTTCATTCAAGCAAAGGAAACAATGAAAATATCCTGTAGGAAAGCATAAGAAAATGTTATTTGTAATTCAATAGATCCTATAATAATAGGGTTGTAACTTCGTACTAGTAAAGGTGTAAGAAAGCGTGGCCGACTGAGAATGACGTGGATCGAACACATCGATTCCGTCCTCAAGGAAGGCCAGGTAAGAAGTAAGAGAAATAGGAGAGTTATGTCGGTGGAAGAAGCGAAAGAAGTATGCTTGGATAGAAAAGAGTGGAGGTCGGTTCTCTCTGCCTGGGTAAAAAAAACTTTATAGAAACTTGTACAAGCAAAAAATAGTAATTGAATTTACAACCTTTTGTTTGTACAAGAACTGTTGAATATGACTTTTTACACTTTTCTTATTTTTGGTATTTTCGAAATATCCTCTGATAGAACAGGAAAAAGTAAATAAAATTGCATTTTATTACTAAAAACACGCAAAAATCAACTTACAACCTTTTGCTTGTATACCCTCGATATTATTTTGTCATACCGTACACATTTTACTTTTCATAGCTCTCAGATAATTTCGTACTACGTTTTGAAATATTCTGTTTAAAAACAAACAAATTGTTAGAAAAAGGTGAGCTTTATAAGGAAGAAAAACGAAACAATGCTTACTGACGTTCAACGACCATAGCTTTAATAATTAGAAAAAGAACAAAATCATACATAGCAATTATTATTATTATGTGTGGCAATTAAGATTATAAAATGTACCTACCAATTATAAATGTTAATATTTCTAGACACTCTGCCTTAATCTAACGCCACATACATACCTATACTAGCAATACATTTCTGATGTTTTGGATAACACAAACTTTTCGTCATCACATCTGCAATCATATCTTCTATGCTTATGTATTTTAAACTAACACATCCTTTTAAAATTAACTCCCTGATAAATGGTACACTTAATATCTATATGCTTGGATCTACTATGATCTATTTGGTTATCAGCTGCTATCCTATGTGCAGATTGGTTATCATCAACTGTATCACTTTCATTCTGCCTTCCAAACAAACATAATACATTTTTAAAGAATATTGCCTCCTTACAGCCACGAGTGAGGCTCATGTACTCTGCTTCAGTACTAGACAAAGCCACAGTAGTCTGTTTCCTGCTTTCCCGTGATACTACACAACCTGCCAACTTGAAAACAAACCAAGTATATGACTTCCTATCTAAAGGACAATTACCCCAATCACCATCAACAAAATTTACCAACTTCCCTCCATTTCTTTCATATCTCAGAGAATAATGTTTGGTTCCTTTTAGATATCTCAGTACCAGTTTAGCACACTTCCAGTGACTTTCATCATAACAATTATTATTGAATTGACTTAACATAATAATATGTACCTACTTACTGCAAATGTAATGTCAGGTCTACTCATTATGGTAAATCAACGTTAGGCTGGTTCGACTTAGATATATTTGTATTTTTTTTTTTATTTAGATTATGAAGTTACAAAAATTACATATTTTATAACTTGAAAAAATTAGAATATTATTCTACTTATACTATACAGAATTAGACGTCACCTTTCTACAATATTGTTTACACACACCGTCGTTTACACATACCAGCTTCATTGATCAAAGCTCTGGCCCTTTCCACAATAGTTCTATTAATTTGCTCTCTCTGCGACACCATTTTGCTCAGGACATCTAGGTATAGTTGTCTGATGAATCACATCACAATTAGAAAGAAAACGTTTTATGGCTTTATTCACATATTCCAGCCCATTGTCAGTTCGTAAACACTTTACCAGTTTGATTTTCAACCAAATTCTTCAAATTTTTAAATGTTTCAAAAACTTCATGCTTCTATTTTAAGAAATAAACAAAAGTTTTCCTGGAATAGTCATCGATGAAAGTAAAAAGTATTTTGCCCCAGACATTCAATCATTTCCTACGGGACCACACAAATCCGAATGAACGAACTCAAGCAATTCTGTCGCTCTTCTAATTGGTGTTCGATCAATTGTTTTATGTTGCTTGGATATAATGCATGTAACAAAAGTGTCACTAGAAGATGAAGAATAATTTATTCCAAACGCCATACCATTCTTCAACAACTCTATATTAACTTTCCCAAGATGTGCCAATATTTTATGCCATAATTCATACTTAACATTTTTTCATTAGATGTATAAAAAGATTTTTCATTTTTATTGTCTACACCAAGGTGATACAAGCCCTGATCTTGAGTGCCCGAGGCTTTTACCTCTCCCTACACAAAAATCCTCCTTTTTATACATGCGTGCCTTTTCTGAGTCAAACACCCACAGAAAACCCTTCTTTGTCAATGAACTTACTGAAATTATATTCGATGCTAAATTTGGTACATGTCAACATCTTTAATGGTACCTAGTCAAGTTTTTATTATTCTTTAATTGAACCATGACATATCCAACATACTTCGTCCTCGACGACTCTCCGTTTGCAAATGTAACAGTTTTTGTTGGTTTGTCAATTTTGTTTTTCATCCAGTCTTCATGTGGACTCATAGTAGCTGTCGCAGCTGAATCTATGTACCATTTCTTTAAATCTGTTTTGACAGACATAGCACACATCATCGTTGATTGTTAATTCTTGTTGATTCTTCTCACTTTGCAGTCTGCTGCCTTGTGACTAAATTTGTGGCACTTGAAACACTTACAACTGAACTAATTTTTATTTCTATTCTTCTTATTTGTTAAGAAAGCTACTGATTCTTCCGTTGGTTCATTAAGATTCCTTCTACTACCCTCATGTAATAAACAGTTACTTCTTCAGTAGTCAACTTTTTACCACTTTATTCTATCGTCATAATTTTAGGATCATACGACGATGGTAGACCACTCAAAATTATCACTACCAGAAACTCATGGGATGATCTATATCAGTCAACTGAATGTTTAAATCTGCAATTTTATTTAAATACCTTTGCATGTTATAGAATGAATCTAGTTTTGCCGAAAATAAACACCTCATCAACGTCAATCTTATGTATTTAACATTAATAAAAATAAGAATTTCTTTTCACCGCACTATTTTGTTAATAAGTACCTATGTATTCTTTCTACAAGTCTTCTTATCTTCAAGTAATTTTTAGTAATCATTAAGGACTCGCCTATTCTAGGTTTCAACACAGCACGGTTCTAGATTTAAATTCGGCGTTCAAAGAGAATTTCGACTGGTCATAATAACTACTTACTAATAAATAATAACTAAAAAAATATCTAATTTTTAGCAAACCTTACATTCGGCGGTTTCATCCGCCATGAATCGGATGGCTTTAAATCTTTCGCCCTTTAAACCTAGATTGAGTGATTATGAAGATGTCCTTTAAGAGATAACATTTTTGAGAACTTTTTATTGCAAACTTTACATTCGAACGGTTTTTCCCCTAAGTGCCTACGTAGATGCGTTTTCAAGCTTCCTGAATATGGGAACTTTTTATCACAAACGTTACATTCGAACGGTTTTTCTCCGCTATGAACTCGTAGATGATTTTTTAGTCGCCTTGAATGGGAGAACTTTTTATTGCAAACTTTGCAGTCGTACGGTCTTGCCCCACTATGAATCAGCAAATGATCTTTAAGATAGTACTTGTGCGTGAACTTTTTATTACAAACGTCACATTCGAAAGGCTTTTCTCCACTATGAATTCGTAGATGCATTTTCAGGGCCCCTGCTTCTGTGAACTGTATATGGCAGATTTCACAGTCGTACGGTTTTTTTCCACTATGAATTCGTTGATGAATTTTTAATGTTCCTAATTGTTTGAATCTTTTTTTACACACGTTACATTCGAACGGCTTTTCGTTAGTATGAGTTCGTAAATGGCAATTCAATTCACTAGAAGTTTTGAAAGTTTTATTGCAAACCTTACACTCGAACGGCTTTTCTCCACTATGAATTCGAAAATGTATTTTCAAAAGTCCCGATTCTGGGAACTTTTTATTGCATATGTCACATTCAAAAGGTTTTTCTCCAGTGTGATTGCGCAAATGCTTGGTCAAATGTCCTGATTGTGTGAATTTTCTATTGCAAACATTACATTTGAAGGGTTTTTCTCCACTATGAATGATGCGAATTTAAGTTTCCTTTTCGTTTGAACATTTTATTGCAAAACTTACATTTGAACTGTTTATCCTCACTATGAATCAGGAGATGGCATATAAGAGTTCTCTTAGTCTTGAACTTTGTATGGCAAACGTCACATTCAAAACATTTTTCTAAACTATGAATTAGACGATGTTCCGACAACTGTCCTGATTGGGAGAACTTTTTGTTGCAAACTTTACATTCGAACGGTTTTTCTCCACTATGAATTCGCAGATGCATGTTTAAGGTTCCTGATTGTGTAAACTTTTTGTTGCAAACCTTACATTCGAACGGTTTTTCTCCACTATGAATAAGACCATGGCCCTTAAGATTCCTCAAACTTGAGAACTTTATATTGCAAATGTCACATTCGAACGGTTTTTCTCCTCCGTGAATCCGTATAATATGTTCATTTAATGGACGTGGTTCTTTGAACGTTTTATTGCAAATGTTACATTCGAATGGTTTTTCTCCACTATGAATTCGTCGATGATGAGTTTGCAAATGTCCAAGTCGTTTGAACTTTGTGTTGCAAACATTGCATTCAAAGGGCTTATCGTTAGTGTGATTTTGTAAATGTTGTTTCAATTCAATTTTAGATTTGAACTTTTTATTACAAAAATTACATTCAAAAGGCTTTTCCCTGCTATGTATTCGTAAATGTATTTTCATATATCCTGAGTTTGTGAATTTTTTATTACAAAAATTACATTGGAACGGCCTTTCATTAGTATGAGTTCGTAAATGTTTTTTCAATTTAATTGTAGATTTGAACTTTTTATTACAAATATTACATTCAAACGGCTTTTCCCTACTATGTATTCGTAGATGTATTTTCATATATCCTGATTTTGCGAATTTTTTATTACAAACGTTACATTCGAACGGCTTACCGTTAGTATGATATCGTAAATGACTTTTTAATTCACGAGAAATTTTGAATTTTTTATTGCAAATATTACATTCGAATGGCTTTTCGTTAGCATGAGTTATTAGATGATTTTTCAACAGTCTCGATTGTGTGAACTTTTTTTTGCAAATTTGACATTCGTTCAGTTTATTTCCACAACCATTCTGGAGATGTCTGCTTAGCAAACGCATATGTCTGAAGCTTCTTGAGCAGATTCTGCACTGAAATGATTCTTCATTACGTTTGTCCATAAACTGTAAACTGGTATCGATTGTTTCACCCTCGCCATTAACCGAATCCACAACGGGGATTGTGTTTAAAAAATAATGTTTGTTAACATTTTTCAAAAACTCTTGTAGTTCATTTTCTTCTATTTTGTAAACAATAACATCTCTAACTAATGAGGAACTGTCCATTTTTTCTTGTGTATGATGATATTGTTTTTTCCGCCAATTTTATTTCAGACAATAATGTTGTACCTGAACGAAAAAAAAATCGAAATATTCACGACGTCTGACAGTTCTATATATATATATATATATGGTATACACAGAACACATATACTCTCTAACGAGAGAAGAACGCCAACTTCATAGAAAAAATATGCAAACACGGAAATTGACAGATGGCATCTATCTCTCTCGCTCACATCGTTCATGCCCATACACAAAACCGGGAAATTCAAATATGGGTCGGTACAATGCGCACTAGCGACCAAAACAGTTGCATTCTAGTACAAAAATGGGATATGAAAATATCCCATCTTTATACTCAATGAGATTTATACTAGAGATGCAATCGAGTCTAAAAAATGGCATGTAAAAAAGTGTGCCACCACCGAAAATGTGCCACGCTCGTGTTTTAGTCGTTGACAACAGCTCGAGCTTGACAGTTGTGTCCGCGGTAATACGGCGTTCTTGAAAATGGTGGATTTTGTGGTGAAAAAAAGTCGTTCCTCAACAGAAATCAATATAGGAAAATCCTTTTATCAAAAAGGACGTTTTTTATATATTTTAAGTGCATATTATTGTGATAAAATGTTTAAAATATAAAAATATATTTTGACAATTATTTTTGTTTTATTAGTTAGGCCCACATCACACTACGGGTGCATACCGAGCGGGGTTAAAAAAAACCGCGTCTGTATGAAACGCGTAGATACATTTTTATTTGAATTTATAACCCAGCGGTTCAGTCGACGGCTTTCTTACTACAGCATACGTCATTGGATCGAATCCCTGTGCCGACTATTTCCACTTTCACAACACAACTCTTCCATAGTGTGTGCAAGTTTCCAAATGTATTTGTGTTCACTTTTAATTAGCCTAAATTCATTTAAAAAGATACACCCGTACGCGGCGTATGCAACAGTGCATAGGTATAGGTATATTTCTAGAATTTTTTTTTTATTCTATCAAGGTTTTTTTTATCAATTTATTTAGAAAAAAGAATACAACTTATATTTAAACAGAGGGCTCCCTAATTAAAATTATATATGGAATTTAAGGATGTTCTGCAAACAGAGGTTTTCCACTATCAATGAAATTTTTTACGAAATCCATCATACAACCGAGAAATCGCCAGCGGTCTTTCCCACAGTGCCGTATTTCTGACGGTTCTCGTTTAAGCTGTGTGTATGAGCCCTTACCTAGCCGGACGAAATTTAGAAGCAAGTACACTATAACTAGTGTTTTTATAAAAAGGGTCATTTTTGATTCAAATAAATAAATCATTTTTCCATTTTCGAAAATATTTTTTTATGAATGTGCTTTTAAACTGTTCGTTGTCTGCCTCGCATTAATAAAGACGAGAGATCTTTTTCAAAAGGTTCTTAGACAATTCTGACAAATACATTCAAATCTCACGCACAAAAAGAAATTTCTATTAATGTGTACTGGTAGAAGGTGACAGCACTTAGCCGTTTGGCGTATTATGTGTGACAAAGACAAAAATATTCGTCAGTAATGCTTGATTGCATATTTTTATTTAAGTTCAACTTCAAATTTACTCGTGATGCTAGTTTCAAACTAAAAATTGTATGGAATTGCATCTCCAGTATAATATCTCATTGGTCTGTATGAAACGCGTAGATACATTTTTATTTGAATTTGTAACCCAGCGGTTCAGTCGACGGCTTTCTTACAACAGCATACGTCATGGGCTCGAATCCCTGTGCCGACTATTTCCACTTTCACAACACAACTCTTCCATAGTGTGTACAAGTTTCCAAATGTATTTGTGTTCACTTTTAATTAGCCTAAATTCATTTAAAAAGATACACCCGTACGCGGCGTATGCAACAGTGCATAGGTATATATTTCTAGATTTTTTTTTTATTCTATCAAGGTTTTTTTTATCAATTTATTTAGAAAAAAGAATACAACTTATATTTAAACAGAGTGCTCCCTAATTAAAATTATATATGGAATTTAAGGATGTTCTGCAAACAGAGGTTTTCCACTTTCAATGAAATTTTTTACGAAATCCATCATACAACTGAGAAATCGCCAGCGGTTTTTCCCACAGTGCCGTATTTCTGACGGTTCTCGTTTAAGCTGTGTGTATGAGCCCTTACCTAGCCGGACGAAATTTAGAAGCAAGTACACTATAACTAGTGTTTTTATAAAAAGGGTCATTTTTGATTCGAATAAATAAATCATTTTTTCCATTTTCGAAAAATATTTTTATGAATGTGCTTTTAAACTGTTCGTTGTCTGCCTCGCATTAATAAAGACGAGAGATCATTTTCAAAAGGTTCTTAGACAATTCTGACAAATACATTCAAATCTCACGCACAAAAAGAAATTTCTATTAATGTGTACTGGTAGAAGGTGACAGCACTTAGCCGTTTGGCGTATTATGTGTGACAAAGACAAAAATATTCGTCAGTAATGCTTGATTGCATATTTTTATTTAAGTTCAACTTCAAATTTACTCGTGATGCTACTTTCAAACTAAATATTGTATGGAATTGCATCTCCAGTATAATATCTCATTGTTTATACTAGAATACAACTGTTGAATCATTTATCCTGAAATTGGTTACGATAAAGAATTAAAATGCAGCAGTAGTTAAATGTGGCATTTATTTTTATGCAAATAATAAAACATGCAAATAATAAAACAGGAGTCCATTTGTCGAATCAAAACAAGAGTCCATTTGTCAAAACAAAACAGAGTCTATTTCTCACAAACAATAGTATCTTTCTTGATATCAACGAGACCATTTTTCACAGCGATACGAAACACCGATTCGACTTCACACAAAATTAATAACACAATCTCCCAAGTTGGAAACAGGAAAAAACGGAATAATCAGTCAGCGCTCGGCTAAATAAAAATGGCTGAAGTTGTTTGGTTGTTGTTTGGCAACAAGATCAGTGTAGCCAGCTTTCAAAAAATAAAAAAGTTTTGCAACATTATTTTTCGAAATCTGGTGTCTTATAAAGAAATACATATTAATTCACGAATCAAAACACCACGTGATAACATAATAATAAATGTATGTTTTTAATATTCACTCTAAAGTTCATATTTCGGAATTATTTCATAATCGGTAATTCTATTTTTTGCGTATGTTATACAAATTTCGATCCCATACAATACCAACATTAGCATCACGATGTACCAACATCAGCATATTCTTGTTGGCAAGTACCAATACCAGAGTTAACCCCCCCTGATGGTATATTTATGGCACATAGACCAACACCTACTAGATAATATTATCTAATAATAATAATTATTAATTAATTAATTATCTTCATCTGTTACAAACATTCCTCTTTTAGATAATCAAAATTACAAATATCTTGGCTTTCAACAAAATCTAGTTTTTGACCACAAAATTATTAAAAATAACATTAAAAATGAATTTATTAAACGATTAAAAAAAGTTTTGAAAAGTTTTCTCTCCGGGAGAAATAAAATTATGGCCATTAATTCATGGGTTGTACCGAAAATTTTGTATTCTTTTGGAATCATTAAGTGGAACCAAACGGAACTAGACAAGATGGATTTAAAGGTACGTAGTTTGCTCACACAATATAGGATGCATCATCCAAGATGTTCCTTGATGAGATTATATTTACCAAGGAAGATTGGTGGTAGAGGCATGTTAAACATCATAAACATGAATAACAAAGAGATAAACCTCCTCCAATCTTACTTTATCTCATCAAGGAATAAATTGGGTTATGAAGACCTCATTGCGTGTGATTTGAAGTACACGCCCTTAAATTTATCAAATCCTGTTTCACCACCGATAATTGGGGTACAAGATCGGGTTGATATATGGAAAGGCAAGTCTCTCCACGGTCGATTCTTCGAAACTTTAAATTCATCACATGTAAGTCTTGAATATTCGACTGGATGGTTGAGGTTTGGTGAACTATTTAGCGAAACAGAAGGTTTTGTCTGTGCAATACAAGACCAGGTCATCGTCACTAATAATTATAAAAAATATATTATTAAAACACCTGATATAATTGATAAATGTCGTGCATGTGGCCAAACAGGAGAAACACTCAGACATATTTTGTCTGGGTGTTCTCTCCTGTGTGGTTCTGAGTATCTGCACAGACATAACGATGTGGCTAAAATAGTTCATCAAAAACTTGCCTTGAAATATGGTTTGCTCGATCTTGAAGTACCTTATTATAGGTACACCCCAATTTCGGTAATGCAAAACAGTAATACAAAGTTGTATTGGGATATACCAATACAAACTGACCGAACGATTAACGCAAATCGTCCGGACATTGTATTGGTTGATCGTAGGAACGGGATAACGTATCTCGTGGATATCACTATACCGTATGACGAAAATTTGAAAAAAGCCGAGCAAGACAAGATAATTAAATATCTTGATCTTGCTCACGAAATCAAGGATATGTGGCATACACCAACCACCCACATAATACCTATAGTGATATCGACGAATGGAGTTATTCCTAAGTCTCTTAAGACAATCTAGGGAAACTTGGCATCTGTTGTGGTCTCAGATATGCCATCCAAAAGGCAGTTCTGTTGTCCTCATGTAGGATAAGAAGGTCCCTTTCTCTGTAGTTCGAAGATCTCTCATGATTACATTACATCGTGATGTATCATGAGAGATAATACCGATATTTTTATATTTAGTATATAGCATTGTATTTAATTTTAATTTATTTTTATTATTTTTTTTACAATGATGTATACTTCATATGATATATATTGTGATTTAATGAATAAATGATTTGGAATAATAATATTATCTAGTAGGTGTTGCATAGACATATTATATTAATGGACTGATAATGAGAGCTGTCAAACATACAGCCAAACCGTGACAACACTGTTTGTGGAAAGTCACGTGACTACCGGGGGAATTCTTTGTACGGGAGCCCATACAAAATTGCTCATGTTTGAGAGCAAAATTCTCCTATTACAATACTCTAATTTAAAAAATTCTGTTGGTTTATGATGAATGGACATGTTTTGTTATGCATTTTGTCTCCTATAGCGAATAATACAGAATACACATTTTTTAGGACAATATTTATGAACCCCTATTTTTCATACTTTTTCTTTGAGAAAACATATATTTAGTAGCTAATTGCGTTAGGAACTTTCTGCCCATCAGATGCTGTATCTAGAAAGCAGCAGAATGTAAGAATGTTAGCTGTTTTATTATAATAATAGGTACGATCCATATTATAATAATATTATAATTTTAACGTTTGGTCACATTAAGGACGTTCAAAGGCCATACCAATCTTGCAGTCGCTCTCACAGTACATCTATCTCTTTCTAACATCGCTTTGTTTCTTCCAACAGGCCACGCGACTTCCAATATTTTAACATTCGATGGTAACAGCAAGGGTAGCTTTCGCGGTATAGTCTTCTCGCTCGTTTCTCAGCAAATCTTCCATCTTCTTTCTTCCGTTCTGCTGGTTTATTGACCCAGAATGCCTCACGCACAATAATTATTATGGTCTCACGGTCTAGGACTGTATTGTTTGTTTATTGTTTATAAATAGATTTTACTCCATTGTTTGGATGTGAAATCATAACTAGGTCTTTTATACCAGGCTATTAATAGAAAGACTCCAATTCGAAGTCAAGGTGTCAATTTTTGTTTTCAGCAATAATTTCATATTACCAGCTATTGATGACTTTATCAGCCAGGACATAGGTCTCCTGATGTTCACACCCCATGTCTTTGGCCATCCCCAATCCATTCAATTCCAACGGCCAATTCGATGTCGTCACTTCACTTCTTTGGCAAGTTCTGGTTCATAAATACATACCACTGTCGATTTAAAGTGCAATTGTTCGGTTCGACTACTACGGGCTTTCGAATATATTTTTCGTCTTCTACTGCAGTTTAAAAAGCTGGCATAGTATGCTCAATATGTCGATTAATCTCAGTTCTTGAACCCTTATCCCTAGCCTTTCCCTCCATGCATTAAAATCTAGTCCTGAAAATCGGCACAACATCAACAATATTTATATATTTTGGGTATTGTGTTTCCTTATTCAATTTGCATGGTTCTTCTGCTAAAGCATTGCAATCTTTCGAGACTTTTTAACCAGTGAACAACGGAACAATATATCGTGGTGAAGGGCATCAATGAAGAAACAGATAAATTAGCGAGTACCTGATGGGGTTGCCGCATCGTACCAGGACCTTTTTGCTGTAAGCAGCAGTTCTTGTTAGATATAAGATGAAAGAGAAGGGATTTAGGCAATCCAATAAAGAATAGGTCTTGAACAGGTTTCTTGACAGGTCACTGGGGACTCCTGAGGAAGCAGAGCGCGGAGAATGATTGAACCTGTAAATTTTGTAAAGAATAAATAGCAGAACTGTATTGGCATATTATGGATGTGAGACACTGACAGTGACAGTAAGGACGGCTGAAATGTTGAACATGTTTGAAAGGAAGGTGCTAAGACGGATTTGCGGACCCGTAAAAGACGGAGAAGTTTAGCGCATACGACGCAATGACGAAGTGCACACTATGTTTCAGGCCCCTATATAAGATCTCAACATATATAAAACTTCTTAGATCGAGATGGGCAGGACATGTGCAAAGAATGCCATAATAGCGGGTTGCAAAAAGAATCCTGACGGGACATCCAGGGAGAGAAGAAGGGTGGGCAGACCAAGAGGGAGGTGGGAGGACGACGTGAAGAGAGACGCAGCGCAACTCTTGCAGGTGGATAATTGGAGAGGGGCGGCTGGGGAAATGGAGTTGTGGAGGCCAAGGCTCGATTTGGGCTGTAGCGCCATTTAAAAAAGTAGCAGAATAGCCTCATCACCTTCTTACAGACTGCGATGCTGTAGTTAATTTATGAGCAATTAGTTTTGTAAAACCCAGGAAAAAATTTTGTTATTTTATTATTCTGTTCAATAATAATTAATAGGTTTTATTGAAACAATACTCTATAGAAGTTTTGTACATCGCACATGAAGTGATAAAAAATAATCAAATAAACGTCAGATTACAAATTGTATGTACCTGCCTACTTGCTTACCTAACTATTACACAAAAAATGGCCACACTGATAATACTAGTGGTCTTCTTCTTCTTCCTTTATTAGGCAATCCACCCAGGGGGGTGATGTGTGCCATTATCAAGATTAATAATATAAGAGTTCATAGGACAAATCTATAAACATAGAAGATTAAAAAAAGAGAAAGAAATAAAAAAAAATCAAAACAATGTCATATCTTAAAAGCGAAATTTCATACTCCTCCGTCCGCGCAATTTTCGTTATAATGATCACAATGTTTTTCCTTCACCTATTAATATATAGATAGATAGATTATTTGAGAAAATTAAACAAACCATACGACTATCTGTTTCGGGGATAAAGATCCTATTATTCCCATAGTTGCAATCCAGGTTCGAAGTCCGAAATGGTCAACATAATAGGATTAATAGGTAGAAATAGAATGTGCTTACTTGGAAATGGAATAATCCAATTCTTTGTCTGAATTATTTAATTTTACCAAAGTCTCTTTTATTTCAGCATTAATATTCTTCAACATTATACTACAAATTTTTGGCATTCATCTTTGTCTTTCAGTCTTTCCACATACCTACTCTTCGAAGAGCTCTCATCTCTACTGCATTTTTATACTACGTTTTGACATCTTCCCTTTCAGCGTTATAAATTGATTTTGTAATCCCGCTTGCATTCTGTTTGCATCCATTTCTGCTTCTTCTTAAAGTGTCCAGTCAGATCCCTTTGACGTTAACTATTTCTTGAGCAAAAACGTCCCTCTCTGCATGAATCTGTAGGGCTATTCTCGTAATCAATCGCTTTTAAAAATCACTTAACGATAAGATTAAGACACGATCGCAAGCAGTTGTATTCACAAAACTACCGGAATCTAATCTTAAATCCTATCTTGAACTGGATCATTTTCATACTGATATTTCAAACATAACGAATTTTTAAGATATCTACTAGATATCTTGTTTTGTGAATGCCAATCCGCCATTTTATGATTGTCAATCAAGATATGAGCGTATTAAGACCGCTACGAGAATAAGGGCACAGTTCCCTGACGGTTTGGATTCCAGTTGCTCTTATGTTGCGGATCCATGACACCAAGTATCAATATTTGCATTATTCAGGACCTCCGAATTGTGACCTTATCCGTCCAAGGGATAAAAATTATTCTACGATGACTCCACGTATCAAAAGTTTCGACTTTGTTAGAAAAAATATCTTTAGTAAATGCGTACATAATTATTAGATATCTTACTTAATTTTGGAATGTGAAAATAAAAATGGAAGGGTAGGTACACACAAATTTCTCCACCTATTGAATTTCTTCTGAAACATTACATTCATATTGTGTATTTTGGGAGCGGTAGTTGCAAGGGGGTGTAACTCAGTGGTAGAGTGTCTGCTTCGCATGCTGAAAGTCCTGGGTTCAAGTCCCAGCTCCTCCATTCGTCTTTGTAACTTTTTTACAGACTATTTTGATTGAGTCTATGTGATATCATTTTATTTATTTCTCTAATTCTTATAAGTAAGTCTTTAAATTTGAGGATTGGCAACAACAATCACGTATTGATGGGACAATAACAACAGACGATAATAATTGTGACAGATTTTGAACTGCAGGGCTGAGAGTTGATAATTCCGCGAATAGAGGTACCTTTCCATCATGTTCTTGACTCCAGAACTCCCGGAAAGACCGTACAAATGATATTGAAAAGCTGGAAATCCTTAAATAAACCCTGTATGGTTCATTTTTATGTTTTGGAAAAATTAACTATTTTTTAACTGTTTTTTATTTATATATTTATTTCTTTGGTTACCGGTTTCGGCTACCAGCCATCATCAGACCAAACATAAAACTAATGTTAAGTTACATTAGTTAAACATTAGTTTTAAGTTTGGTCTGATGATGGCTGGTAGCCGAAACCGGTAACCAAAGAAATAAATATATAAATAAAAAACATTTAAAAAATAGTTAATTTTTCCAAAACATAAAAATGTTAGGAAACTGTTTTATAGTAAGCCCAAAAAATATAGAAAAAATCCTGTATGGTTCGCTTATCCAGTAGAGAAAAAATAGTGAATAAATATTTTCGTTATCTTGTATCTATATCGGTTGAAATTCAGCAATCAATAATATCGAACGTATAGTAAAGTTGCTGGTTGCAGGGTGGACGGTGCACTAAGACCTATTATGAAAAAAGAACAACGTCTCACTACAAGCAAAAAAACTAGTGCATAACGCAATCCTGTTACCATCGATGATGTGTGGATGTCAAACGTGGACATGTACGAAAAAAAAGGAGAATTTAGTATAAATGCAGTAGAATTGCGAGAGCTCTACGAAGAATATGTGGAAAGACTCTGTGGGATATGGAAAGAAATGAGAATATTAGGAAGGAATGTGGTATGGAAGTAAGTGTTGTGACAAAGATGAAAGTCGCTAAGTTAAGAGGGTTTGGGAATGTGGAATGAATGGATGCAAACAGAATGACACAGAAAATTCATAAGGCTGAAATGAAAGGTGTAAGAAAGCGTGGCCGACCGAGAATGACGTGGATGGAACACATTTATTCCGTCTTCAAGGAAAATCAGGTCAGAAGTAAGAGAAATAGGAGAGGTTGTATATGAAATGGTATGTCGGTGGAAGAAGCGAAAGAAACGTGCTTGACGAATAGAAAAGAGTAATGGTCCGATCTCTCTGCCTATCCCTTACGGGACAAAGTGTGATGGGTACAAAAACCAATATGAATGAGTATTGTTTGCGATAAAAAGTTGGAGCAAATCAATTATTAATGTAACAATGGATGAATGGTATTTGTATCAACGGAATATTCCATTGAACAGTGGAGTCTTCAACGCAGTGGTCATCAACCTAACTTAACCAAAAAAATTATAATTATAGAAATTGTCTCAAGAATGGAGGATAAAGGAGTCGCAATATTCGCCAAGGAAACAGACCTCCAAGATGACCAGCTAAACGATTGAGAGACAGTTGTCAGAACTTATCAAAAAGGAAGAAAAAGAATGAATGTAAAGTTGGTATATACTTACATACTCCATCAGGAAAATTTCAATTGTTTAAAATGGCGGTACCTAATTACGACATCTGAAATTAAGAATTTCGATTGCTGAGAATTTGAATTACGAATTTGGACAATTTCTCGGAGGAAATTCCTAACAAATATAACGGACTTTTTAGAATTTTAGACGGATTCAATGCACTATTATGGACTGCAGCAAGGCGTGCAAACCGATGGAATCCACTATATTTAAAATTTGTCTGCCATCATTTTTCGAAAAGTAAGCATCAAACATAATAAGTAGTATTTTTATTTATGTGCTATATTTTTAACTTCTTGATTTTCTGTTTTTTTTTTTGTCATTCATTTCCTTGTCGCATTTCTAAAAATCTTAAAATTCACTAATTCAAGACCAAATAAATGGATATAAAATAATATCAATCAATTAAAATAATTACTATCGCTTAACAAATTGAGACGACGATATTTTGGGCATCTTTAGACAAAATGCTCTCAATAACTTTATCATTGTGGTTTTTTTTTTTATTAAAAACAATCCACCCGGTGTCGAGTGATTTGTGAAGATTTAAATTTAAATACGGCAAGGGATGCGGGATCGAGTGCTACTGGAGCATTAAATTTTTCGTGTTGAACATGTCGAAGATAACCATGCTTTAAAATTGTTGGGTATTCGACGAATTTTACCATTTGAATGACGAACGTGGTTAACGTAACTCTATGTTTTCCTAGGAATGCGGCACTGCTATAAACAGCGGTGAATGAGTCAGTGTTGAACACTGTCTTTGTCAAAAGCATTGTCGCAATTTTAAAAGACTGCCGTCTTGTCAGGGAGCTAAGTCGAAATAAATAACGTTAAACGTGAAAACTGTTAACGTTCCGAACGTTAACCAAATTGAAAATGGTTTCCAAACAAAAAAAAAATGTGTTTCGTCTTCAATATAATAGCAGTGTCGTAATACTTCCAAAGATTTTGAGGTAACGTTTAACGTTAATTTTGAATAACTGTCAGAATTATTTTTTGACTCGGAACTTGGAACAACATTGTTTAACGCACGTTGAACAACAGTTTTTACGTTATCTCTATGGAAATAACAACAAATTGTTAACGTTGGAGCTGTCGTTAATATTTCGACTTGGCCTCCAGATGACGGACCGCTCCCTAGGAATCCAGTGCATTTGGGTCTTCGAAACATTGCATCAAATAGTTATTTTGATTTTATGTATGTTCAAAAAATTAAATTTGTGGCTCGCGAGTTGAATAATATTGTCTACTCCTGCTTCACTAACTAATGTTTTGTCTTTGCAATAAAGCATAATATTGTATTGTTCTTTTATCAACACAATATTTTATTAATGAATACTGGATATATCGGCCTGTGTGGCAAACTCACTCGTTGCACCGTATATACATTCAGAATAAGTGCTGACCCATTCTAATTATTTGTTTACAAAAAATGAACGAATTAGTTATTATGAATTTATTAATAGTTACTTTATGACTTTCCAACCTCTTCCCAATTGGTATTCAATTTATTGACAGAAACTTTTCGGTCATAGAACCATCTTCAACGCCATAAATACTAAATAACGGAAAGACCTTTGCCAAAAAAATAGGCTATCGCCCAACATCGGCCATCAGTCTATCACCCAGTCTTGCATGGGCAGTAGCAAAAAGCGCTCTGAATATTCTAATTCCAGCCTAATCTCTATATTATGGAGCCAGAAGATCAGTCTTATATATTTTCCCCATCAAGCTGTTATTAATATAATACTTAATTTGCCAATAAACGATTGCATAACTGGTTGCAGAACTCGTATACAAAGAGTGGAAATTCTAGAGCTTAACATTTTCTTCTTTTATTACTCTCTGTTGGCTGTCACCTTTCTGTAGTTGTCAGGCCGTTTTTATTATATCAAGGGCCTCCTTGAGTATCTGCGTCCATTTCATGGTCTCAAATCTAGCACTTTTTCATCCCAAAGATTTAAGAAAAAATATACCAGCCCAAAAAGTAAATTTTTGGCAATGCGCAGAATATTTCGACCTGTGGACCACGCTGGCACACCCGGTGATGGCCCATTATTTCACGTTAAGGATGCCGAATAACAGTTGGCCGAGGAGAGCATTGTTCTTCTTCCATCAGGCTCCCGAAGACGAGGAAGATCCTCTCATACCACGATACATTCCATTGAAGAAGAGCTGAAGGATTTTGACATGGTATGGGAGAAAGTCATTGAAGCCGCGCAAGATCGAGCACGGCGGAGGACTCTTGTTGCCTCCCTATGGGTAAGAACACGTAGAAAGCCGATTCCGACCCGCGCCGAACGGCTCAAAGATTGGTGTCTATGGTTTCAATGCATTTAAATGGGCATGCCGGAAAGCGGGTTCCTGCTTTTGCTGTGCGTATCCCCATTCAAATGCATAGAAACATTCTTTGCGCCGGTCGGCGCGGGTCGGAATCCGCTTTCTACGTGTTCTTAACTTCTTACCCTATGTCCCTAAGCGGGGTCATGAAGGGAGTATGTTAGGGTGCATTTAAACCAAACTACTATAATAGAGCCAGTGCTGGAAGTAGAGTATATTTTCTTGATCGTTGATATGTACACTAATCTGTCATCGGCCATTAATTAGTTCTTGCTTGTTATTATTATCATAGTGTCCAATATCAACCATAAAAGACAGTATGCTCTGATTCTATAGATTTCTATAGAGGCTCTATGTTCGTTTGGTGTAAATGCACAGTTATGTTAATCATGGAGAATATTGCTTGAAGAGGAGCAGGTACATAATATTTAAAAACTCCCAAACGCTGTATAAAAAAGAATCGAAGATGAGGTAGGCTAGCCATTTGCAGAGAATGACGTTGCCACGTCTAAAATATAACTTGGAGGATGTATAGATGGAAGAAGAATAATTTGGAGGCCTTGATGATGAAGTCATTAAATAGGGTTTCAGCAGACGATATAAAAGGCTGATGGCGAAGTCTACTGGAGGCCAGGAGTAGAATAAGAAGAAAGTCTTGGCACTGTAAGGTTTTCAACTAAAAGTTTGCGCAATAAATCTAATTGTGCAATTAATACTAATCTTTAACCAATATTGTCGTTGGTCTTCTAAGAATTAGTTGTATTACTGTATTGAGCATTATCTTATTGACGCCTTGGTAAAGATAAGCATCATAATATTGTTATGACGCCTCAATTGATAAAATTAAATTTCATCATATGATGCAACCACACGTGCATGAATGAGTCATTCAGGTATGCAAACGCAAACAAACATGACCACACAAAAGAGAATACCGCAAAATAGAACACAGACTAAGAATGGTCACAGATAAAACAGAATAAGAAAATAAAGTAAGGACAAAACTCGGCGCTTATTAGGTAAAAATAACACCCAAAACAGAATAAAGTCCAAAAATAGCATAGGTGTACGAAATAAAACAAGATACTGTACATAGGTTGCGAAGGTAGATAACATAAAATAAGCTGAAAGACTCTGTGGACATGGAAAGGAATGAGATTGTTAGACATGAATGTGGAGATGATTTGAAAGATTGTATGCAAATAGAATTCAAAAATGAATTAAACTATCAAGTTATTAAATAAATAAAACACCCGTTAGTCTGCACACACGTGAATTTAATGGCTGCTACAAAAGAACGAGCGATTCTCTTGGACGCACTTAAAATCAAATCACAAACTAATCCAACAGAACAGTATTTTGACGGAACTCTCATTTACAATCATAGATAAGTTCACAGACAATCTGGTTTGCCATTCTCCAACAGAAAGCAACGGTTTAAAAAAGCTGATAAATGTGTGGATCGAACATGTCGATTACGTCCTTAAGACAGGTCGGTTCAGAAACAAAAGATCTAGGAGAGGGTGAATGAGAAATGTAATGTTAGCGGAATACAGTGTGTTTGGATAGAAAAGAGCGGAGGTTACGTTCTCTCTGCCTGCCTCGTAAGGAATACAGCGCGATGGGTAAAAAATAACAAAGGAAATGAAAGGATAGTGCGTAAATGAACAAGATTTTTTTACTAACGATTTCAACATTGTGTTTCATGAATCGATACAAATTCGTGGAAGCTATTACAGTACGTGTATTTAGTTCATTTATATAAATATTTGAGGCTTAAGTGTGTTTATATAATATGGCAAGGGTTAGTCGCCACATCGCAGACAGGAAGTCTGGTAAATTTCCACTGTCTCAAATGGTATAAAGCATACAGCACTGCTATCTGTGTGTTGTCAAATGACACCATCAAATCCAAGAATTCCTGTGGATTATAACATCTATTGATTTTATTGTTTCTCTGACCGCTTTATTTCTTACTCTATCTCTGAGGGTTGTTTTTAATATCAGGTAAAAAAAAGAAATATAGAAGACCAAAGCTACAATGGTTGGATGAAGCTATTGCATCAAATTGGAGGCTTTGGGTTAAAGAAATGGGAATATGCAGACGGCAAAGTGAGTTTTGCAGACGTTTCTAAGCTGCAACACTGAGTATGACTCTCTGATGAGGAACTGTTTTAGCATAGAATGTTTTCGATGTAAAAACAACCAATAAAATGAATTGGTTACAATGACATATTATTATTTTGTCGTTGCCATGCACTTTTTGCGTATTGCAGTCATTTGGAGTCATCTATCTTTAAATTATACGTTACTTCTTTGTCCTTCCTCAGTTTTGTTCCAAAGGTTCTTCCTTATTATCAAATTGGATGGTTTCTTTTTCTGTCAAACTTCAACCACCATCTTAATGATTATTCCTTATTTTGGTATCGCAGGAGAACATACATTTCGGTTGGAAGGTACCTACTAGAAAATGGTGACGCATGGCAATCGAATTAAAGGTAAATTACTAAAATCAAATATTTTTATGACGGTCTTGTTTTGGATCAGAGGAACAAGCGTGCTTGTTATCAATAAAATTGCTATCGAAATGTGATTAATTAGATCAAGGCTGGACAATGATATCAGCAGATCCTCTTTATCTTTGATTCATTCTCATGTTTGCTTACGCATTTGTTTTTTTTTCGTTGTTTTGATCCAAATTTGATCCATCTGGCTTAAAATTGTGTCTAAAGAAAAGTTATCTGTTCTTTTAAAAATGGAATTTCATAACTTCTTATAAGTTTATAGTAGCAACTTATCACACGCCTTTAGTTTATGAAAAGATGTACGTATTTTATTTTTTCATTTTATTTTACAATAATATCTCCCGTAGGTCCTTTACGGCAGCGGTCGCCAAACTTTTTGACCTCAAGGACCAGTTAATTCATTCCGCGGACCACTTCAATATATTTATAAAAAATTGTGATCAAAGAACACATAAAATGTGCCTAGTTAATAAAATGAAACTATTAATAGTAACCAAGTTATGAAAGCTTTATTAATAAACCATAATAAAATACTTAACATGATGAGTAATTATATTCCACATTTTTCTGAAATTTTCTCGCGGACCACCACTTCCGCGGACAACCGCTGCTTTACACAGGACGCTTGGGTTCATCATTCTGAATAACAATCATATACAATTATAGGAAGGAAGCCATGAACGCATGCACAATAACAAAACAAAAAATCCAAATCAAAACAATCAAAATTTCTGGAGATTATGGTACAGTGGGAAATATAGTCATATTAATTCATTTTGTGCAGTAGGTACTAAAAGGATGTAAAGGGTCCCTTTAGTACCATGTCAAAGTTTGAAGAAGTTCATACATAATAAATAGTATTGCAATGAGAGCATTAGAACAAGGCCATTTCACAAGAACAAAGTCAGGGTTAGACTAGTCACTGTAACTATTGGGATTTTATTGAAACCTAAGTAAAAAAAGGTCTTTAAACCCTAACGGTCTTTTTAACGGGTCACTGTGGCTTAAGGGAACACCAGAGGAAGCTATAGCACTGGAGAATGATGGAACCTGTAGATTCTGAGCAGAAAAGTTTCATAAACTCCTTACAGTATAGTTTGTGCGAGAGTAAGAAGTTTTCGAAAACACAGGATAGATGTGGAGGACTTCGCCGTTTTGGGTCCTCTCCTAATGCTGGACTTTCTGAAACGTCTTGAATTGGTGAGGACGCTTCAATTGGGAGACCCCATGAGCGAGTAGGAGAAGCACGATATGGGAATAAAAAAGTATGGTAGTCGACTGCTGGACATAGGTCTTCCCAAGAATCTTCCATGTCTCTCGATCCTGTGTTGTAATCTGCATCCATCACTGAGAGCCAACGGTTCTTGCATTGCCGTCTCTCCAGCCTGGTTGTGGACGACCAGGATTTCAAATTGTGGTCTTAGGACACCAGAATATGATGAGTTTTGTCCATTTATCATCCATAAAAGCAACATAGCCTGCTGTAATAATAAAGTAGGTACGTAGTTATGATAGACATAGTAATTAGGTAGGTAGGTACTTATGTCAAAATTGCGAACGCGGACAAAGCAAAAAATCCTCAATACTCACACCAAAATACACAATGTAAGATTGAATGATTTGGATTTAGGTGTGTGTTATGTTATGGAGTTATTATATTGCTGAAAATAATAAGTACCTATATATAAGTATTTTTGTAGAAAAAAAAAAAAACAATGGACACCGGAAACAGATCATTTTTGTATTCTCTGCTGCGGTCGGTACACTAATGTTACTCAAATTATGACATGCCCAAACCAAAATTACACTATAAAAAATGTTCAGAGTCTTATAGTGCCTTAATGCTGCGACGCGTGTCGATTCCGTCTTCAAGGATGGCCAGGTCAGAAGCAAAAGAAATAGGAGAGGTTGTATGAGACATGGTGTGTCGGTAAAAAAAGGCGAAAGAAGTGTGCTTGGATAGAAAAGAGTAAAGGTCCGTTCTCTCTGCTTTACCCTTGGGGCACGACATGATGGGTAAAAGGGTCGTTTTGACAACAGCCCACTTCTTTATTTCAAAGATGGTTAACTGGAAATGTCGACTTGACAATTTCGGTTCAAATGTACCTATAGACTAAAAGATGGATGGAAAAATAAATGTGGGATAGATAGATATAGTAATAGCATGCCAAATGATAAAAGAATGCGATTTGCCTTTATATTATAAAAAAACCATGCTGCAAGACTTAAGCGGTTTGCCAGAAGATACGATTCGCAAATAGCTTCAGGTTTTGAAGGCAAAACCTGAAGATTTCGTTTTATCAATGAATCGGTAGAAATTTCTATACTGAGATTTTGTCAAACAATAGAGCCATCTGTGTATAGAAAGTTCAAACACATTTTCTCAGGGTTACGTGACGTATGTCAGGAATGCTTGAGGTAGGCAAAGAGAAATATGTAGATTGCTTTTTCTCATTACAGAAAGGTGATGAAGTTTAAATGCGAAAAAAAAATAAAGAAGGAAATAAATAAACTGATAAATTTCTTATACAGAATAGCTACTACAATATTCTAAAAATCTAAACACATGCTGTTTCTTTTTTTCTTGGAAAAAATATTTCAAACTATTGACATTGAAGGATAAAATATAGCTATCTCGTTTTCACTAGCAATTATTTCAAGTGATAGAAAAAGACACACAGAAAATTATTGATTGTGTACAAAGCAATAATAATAATACAGTAAATTTATACACAGCAAACAAGACTAACAGCGCCATCTATAAAACGATAGCGTAGTTGAAAAATATTTTCTCCAAAATAAGACATTTTCGTTAGAAAAAAAATACACGTATTTTCATTAAAACTTTCCATATTTCTAGTATGCAAATGGAAATCATCGAATAAAACCGTAATATTTCTACTATAAATACTTTTAATCAATTTTACTAGGTACCTACATTTTAACTTATTTCAAGGACGGCGTTCTGAGATTTATTAAATTATATTATTCTAATAAAACGAGAATATCTCTAATATATTATTTTTACAATAATTTTGGAATTATGTTTTTGTTTAAAATGTCGCAAATGGGTTTGTTTGATTTGTAAATTTTTGTAAATTCTTTTTTGAATTATTTTAAATATATATACAACTTTTAGGACAACACGACCGTCATCCGGTATGGTCTAGTGGCTAGGATACCTGGCTCTCACCCAGGAGGCTCGGGTTCGATTCCCGGTACCGGAATATTTTTTTCATTTTTGTTTTTTCGATTATACTTTCAAAGAAATAATTTTTCCTGTTATTTTTAAACTCAAAACATAGTGCTAAAGCTTTTTATTCATACGATTATATTATTGGTTTTATCCTGTTTTAAAAAATGTTCCATTACATCGACATAAAATCATGCCTACCTTCACAGAGCGTATCTTTTTTAAAATAATATATTCAAAAAAATATTTTATGAAAAAAAAGAACAAAAAATTTCGTACAATTTAGGTTCCACCGAGATTTGAACTCGGATCGCTGGATTCAGAGTCCAGAGTGCTAACCGTTACACCATGGAACCCGGTGATGACGTCGTCAAAATATACCATTATAAATTTAATAGAATATTCTCGTACAAAGGCATGCGAGTTGCAAATTTATTTCTGTAGGCATGTCCCAAATATTGAATTTTTATTTAGTACTTCCTTCGTTTATTACTGTTCTTATATTATTAAATTTTATAATCAACATTTTTTATTTCATTTATACGAAAGAAATGTTTCAATAGTATAATGACATAAACTTAAAACCTTTAAATTGAAATTTTTATGACATTTCAATAACCAATACTCTTGTTTACTGTATTGTCAAATTAAACTTCAATATCGCTGCGTCGATAGCCTTGTTTATTCATGTGTTTTTATCGCATATTATAAAGTAATTTAAAACTTTTTGATTATCTGGGCGTAGCCGGAACATTTTTATCACGCAGTTTTTACTACGCAGGTATGACGATTCCCCGGGTAAGCATCGTTATTGTCTACGCCATTTGTCATCGATTATATTCGTTGTCTATGTACAACTACTGTCATTTAAATTGTCATTGTTATGTTTTGTGATTGTATGGATGTTTACAATTTCGTTGTTATTGGTGTAAACGATAATTTGAGCTCAATATACTACTTGATATTTCGTTCATATTATTAATTAATTAAAACGCGCATGCTGCAAATGTTTTTTTGTTAAAATTAGAACGTAATGAATCAAAATGAAAGTATTGTCTTCTACCAGGTACGTACATTTTCACGTGTTTTATTTCACATTTATCAGTGTTTTTATCAATTCTTCATATTACTATCCCAAAATTAATTAACGTTATCATTTATTTGTATGTTTTATACTACTGCAGGTGTGATAAATCGGTATATTCACGTGTTTATCGCGTTGAGGTTAAGGTGTTCAGTTTTTTTTATTCCATGCTGTGATGATAAATTTTGAGAATGGTGAATTGATTTATAATCTATGGAATACATCCAACACAAAGTATTGAAGTCACTATTTTTTAGAACATTAAGCTAGATGATTTTCAATCAATCGTTTTTTATACAAACAAACGGGATAATCACATATTAATTCTTACTTAAATTCATTTGCTATATCATTGAGATTATCCCATTTAGCAGGGAACAAAACTTTCAAATAAATATTGTTTGTTTTTATAATATTGAATCTGGGCTCACTCAAAGGGATCACAAAAAGAGTTTTGACATCCTTCACAGAAAGTAAAGCCTCCTTCATTAATGAGGAAAATAATGAAAACTCAATCTGCGTAAAGGTTTCTTAATTGCCCCCTTTTTTAATGTTAATCCTTTATTGTTTTTCTTGCAATGTCCAATAGCCTCAACTTCATTGGTCGGTATACCTACTTATTAATAGAATGTACATTGCGTAGCAACGAATGTCTACTTTTTTCCCTCTCATATTTATAAAGCTCTGTACTGAAGGTTGTGGGTTCGATCCCAGGTGCCGACCATCTTCCTCTTTCACCACACAAGTTTTAAGTAGCTTACTGTGAAAGAGTCAAAGAGTGTATTTGTGTTCACTTTGAGTGAGTACAGATTTATTAAAAAAAAGATGATCCAGGAAATAGGGAATCATACAGATTGCTTGAATTGTTTAAATATTTTTTTTCACTTAATGTTTACGTTTTTGCTTGCAGACATCAAATGGCACCTATCATGCAGCGTCACCTCAAGATCAGATATTTGAAACATCCAACATCCAGTTGCCTCTTCCGGAGGCCCCACATCAGTATCAAGAAGTTTTTGATGGAAACATTATTGAAGCTGAACCATTACAACAAATAAAAATAATAAACGCGGATGAACTGGTCCAAACCAATAATATAATTCACAATGTCGTACAAACCGAGACTGAAAATGATAATGTTATACCTCTACATAGTTTTATAAGAGTTTCCGCCATAAATGCCAAAAGTAAAGGATTCCAGTTAATCACCGATCATATTCCAGAAGCAAGTGGAGTGCAGTCGGACGCCGTCAACACGTCTTTCGTTAAAACAATCAATATGAACGGTACCATCACTAGAACGGTATTGGTGCCGCAGAGCACATACGCGAGGACACAAGTAGACACCTGCGAGTCCACGCAATACGTTATGACAAACGGCGACATAAGCGCGTACAAACCAAAACCAAACATCATCGGAGACAATAGTTATATAGTGCAAAATAACGAAGGGAATGTAACGTTACAACTTATGGATGCAGTGCAGCCTAATGGGAAAATATACTTGCAAAGGATACGAAGGAAACATGTCAAGATAAAGAATGGGGCTCCGCTAAAAAATGTCAGACCTGCTCCGGTCAAATCTAACGGGATAGGGTTTAAAGTGCCCATAGGAACCATAACGCCATTACCTTTGGGAATAAAACCCATGAAGAAAATTATTGTTCAACCAGAAACTATGGATGTTATTGGGTTTGTATAGTTTTATTTATGCTTCAAATCACAATTATTACTGGAAATTCACTACATACCTTTGTTGCGGCGCCGGTAATATAATAGTAGCGTTTTACAAGGCTAACCCCCCCCCCCCCATATTGCGTTACGTAATACTTGAACACTCCCTTACGTCATTTGTGACTTTATCGCTTTTATTCGAGAACGTCTTTATAAGCTTAGAGCTTTAAAAAAATTGTACTCCAAGTTTTACCACGCCCGTAACTAATTCAGAATTTTTTTTACTAAATAATAATAATAATAACTTCTTTATTCATTGATAATATGTACAAAATTTTATAAGCATTTAAATCCACCTAACTGGGCAAAGCAGGGTTATTTACAAAAAATAAACATATTTTTTTTTAACTAATCATACTAAATTCTGTGTATTGAATTTTTCAATTTTGAACCTCAATTTAAACCAATTATCTACTGCACCTGATTTTTTAAAATAAAAAAATTAAAAATTATTGTACAAAAAGTGCAGTTCAATTTTATTCTTCTTATTATTATTTGTAATGTTTGTTTTTTATAATATGTACCATAAAATGGTTATTTGCAGTCCACTGCTCACTATGAATTCTTGAATTTGGTCCACCATACACAAAGCTAGCCCATTCCTGACAGCTGTACACAAGTGTGAAGAAAGAACTACATGGAAAAAGGAAAAAAATGTATACATTATCAAAAAATATTAGGAATGCAAAACGGCGGAGAGGGCTGGATTAACCGAAACAATAGAGGCTGTCAGGGCCCCGTTCCACCATCATACCTCGAAACTTTGCAGTTTTACAAATTATAGCATCGTTTGTATTCTAGAGGACAAACAGTTTTGTTTCACCATAGACACTTTTAATTAAAAAAATATTACGACTTTGCGAATCTATTGAAAAAACTATTTATACGTCTCAAATTTGCGTTATGTTTCAACAAGCACCACCCTAGATACCACTGTACAATTGGAAAGAGTTTTCAAATGATCTAGATGCCGGCCGCCAAGCGAATATTTTGTTTTCATGGAACAAGATTGTTTCGCGCTAGGCGATTTTCGCATAATGCAATGTGCAAAGTATGATGGTTGAACGGGGCCCTGCTCTCGTCTGTAATGTCGGAGATCTAATAGACTCATTGTTCATTGTCAAGATTGTGTTTTCGATAACCGTAATGTTTTATTGTTTATAGAGTCGAAGCCGTACAAAATGGACAACTGCATGTGATAACAGATGTCGGAAATACGGTTCCAGTCAATATAGACGGTCAAAAGAATGTTATTTATGAATCTGCCCCTCAACAGCCAACACAGACCAAAATTATTTATAAGTAAGTCTTCGATTAATTCAACAGAAGTCTCATAAAAACCATGACACGGATATATCAAATTTGAAATGTTGATATGTACAAATTTTTTCTATTACCTATTATTATTATTATTAAAGACAAACAATATATGCGTCTGTGTCAAAGTCAAATGCATAACATTACAGTAGTATTTGTAATGTTTTTTTAATTGATTTCATGTATTTATTATGGATAGTTAAAAAATATATATTAGCATTCGCTACTCTATATATCACATTCTTGGTTGAAAGACTAACTGACTTTCCCAACAGGATAATGCAGCCTGAGGATTTCAAGCTGTGCACTGCAAGTGAATTGGAGGAGGCCAAGAAGATAAAACGTCCCATCATCAAACCAAAACCTTCGCCCATTCTTGAAAAAACCATCTCTCTTGGAAAGGTATGTTTTCCTCAATTTTATTTGTTTTCTTGAAGTATAAAGATAGTATCATATCTGCTTTTTGCAGAAAAAAATTTTAGTAGCTGATTTTGATTAAGTATTTTTTTTATCTTCCTCATTGCTCCCTCATTGGTGAGGATTGTGGTCTCCAGCACTCCCCATCATTCGAATCAGCAGTCCTTAAAATTCCTGGTCTATCCCCAAATGCAGCCTCTCATAGTATCCCTACTGTTGCCTTTTTCACCTGGTTGCTCCATCTCATCAGAGCCTGATCCCGAGACATCCCTGATGTCTTCCATTCTCCCCACTATGAAGAGCTTCTTCAAACTCTCAAATGTATAGTGGAAGAACGATATGACACGTTGCGCACACACTGTGGACAGTCTTTCTGTGACATTTAGTACTGACAAGATGGATTCATTTGTTCTGGGTTCTGTCCACGGTATGAACATTGTATGAAGCATCTACAGCTCCACATCTCGAAAGTGACAACCCTGGATTGATGGTGAGACTTAATGGTCCAGGTTTCTGCACCATAATAGCAAATACCGTAAATTCCAGGGATTTCGCTAATCTGATCTTTGTGGTTAGCCGAACTACTCTGCTACTCCATAAATTTCCCAGATTTGTCATCGGTCTTTTGTGATCTGGATTTTTCGACAGATTGCAATTTCACTCATACCCTGATCAAAAACTTACCAAACCATTGAAAATTGATTTTTTTGAAATTTTGATTTTATACTTTGGTTCTATCAATATCTATATCAGCACAGTTCTGATTAATTATAGTATTGTCCAAATTCTATTTCCAGGTTATAACAAGAAGCGGGAGACAGGTTCGTCCCCCAAAACACATAACCAACACCTACAATAATCTGGACGGAGAGGATCTGTTGGAGGTATTGGACGAGGATACTCCTAGCTCCAGCAAGTCCACTTTTATATCCTCCAACTACAACAGCATGCTGAGCACGGCTAATAATATTGGAATAGAGAAAGATTCAATCGAGCCTGCCGTGAAAGAAGATGCCCTCGGTCTGAAGCCAGCTGAGATCAAAAAACCACCTGTGATTGATAAGTCGTTACTTCGGAAGAAAAGAATCAAATGTATTGCATGTAAAAAGGTACGCTGTTTGTCTGAAATTTTTAACCCGTTTTGAGATAAAGTCTAATGAATCGCAGGTCTATCTTTGAGTGAACATTTTATATACTCAAATTGATAGATAATACGCCCGATTCTATTTCAATTTTAGTGCGCACTAACTAAAATAAGAACGTTCCAATTTTAGCTAATGCACATTGGTATTCTATAAAAATTAAGAGCGTTCCTAATAAGACTAATATTGAAATTAGTTCATTTTGGTATTCTACAATACTATTTAAGTCAATTTTAGTGCATTCTTATGTCAAAACATTCTTAATTTTAGTTCACACCTAATTGTATGCGACTTAAAAGATATCTGATGATATTTTTATAATAAAAGTATTATTTTAACCTAATAAGTTTAACACAAGTGTTAAATATTTTTATTAAGGTAAATAAAATGATAAAATTGATTATTTGCGTGTGTTTCGTTACGCCGAAATCGAAAACTGGAGGTTAGGTCAAAATCACTACTTTCATAAAATACTCTTGCTTATATTACAACAAAAGATTTGCACTAAAAATATTTATACTTATTTATTTCAAAAGGAAATCTAAGAGTTGGTCTGATAAAAAGGCAAATTCGAGCTGCTTCTAACCCATTTGCTCACATTTTGACACTCATATTATTTGTTATAAACAAACGTTGACCAATGTGGCGCATGCCCGATATAGTCCATAGACAATTATAATTCATAATTTTGTTTATGGTAAACTAATTTTAGTCATTTTAGTTTTTAGAACACATCACTTTATCCTACGAATTTTAATTAATATGAACTTACATAATTCTTAAATTTTGGAAGGTTCTTATTTTAGTTTCAACCAAAATAGAATAGGGCTGAGTTACTATTCCATAAAATCTATACTAATATATAAAGAGGAAAGATTTGATTTTTTGTTTGTTTGCTTGCATCGAATAGGCTCCAAAACTACTGAACCGATTTGAAAAATTCTTTCACTTTTGGGAAGCTACAATATCGGCGGTGAACATAGGCTATATTTAATTTCCAAAAAAAATTGGGTAACCTACGAAAACTTCAATAATGTAACCCAAGGTGTAAAAAATTTACCTAAAATATTCTTTTTATCGCGAACGCTGTGAAAACTAATGATGATAGAATACAACAATGTACTACAATTTTGTAGAAGACATCATTATTTACAAAAAGTATCGCGACAGCATATGTCTAACTATTATAGTTATGCCACAATAAGTGTTTTTTTATTTTAAAAAAATCAATAAAATGTCACCTCTAGAAAAGGCTCTTTATTGGTATCTTGGTATTACTCCTTATTAAAATAAATTAGTTCATATTCAAGTCTTCAATATGTTTGTATAACTTTTTGAATTATTCGATTCGGACATTCCATTCGAAAGTTATCACGAGTTTAAAAATGTGAGTATTGGAAAAAAAGCATAGTCTCTTATCATCTCAACTTATCCAATGCAGAGTGCGTAAGGGAGCGGGGAGGGGACTGAGGGGAGTCATGTCAAGTTTAGTAGAAATACCGCGCAAAGTAGTCACGGTGGTAAAGTGACGTGACACGATACATTGCAATGCAATTATTCCAGATTAACATATGCTATAAAATATTTTGAAAAAGTTAGGGATCTGTATGAAAACTAAATTATTTTTAAGTATCTATCTACCCGTGCGAAGCTGGGGCGGACCTCTAGTATGTTATAAAATCAATAGTTAAAAACATTCATTTTTAATGTTTAATACATATTATTTAACAACCGTTTTAAATGCCACTGTCAGTACCTACTTACAAAATGGCTGCCAACTACTAGCAGATAAACACGTTGTGCATACAATATTTTGTCAAAAAAATAAAAGACTGTTGTTAACATAGAATTTGGATATTTTAATTTGTTAAATAATATGTGGAGTGGTTAGTACCCCAGCGGTTCAGTCTATGGCGTTCATACGTACGAACGATGTTTGTGAGTCCTAAACCGTTTCTACTTTCACAACAGAGGATTTCTATGAAAGATGTGGAATTTGCATTCACGTCGGGTGAGCCCAGATTAATTTTTTTTTAATATTCCCCCAAATCGCGTACAAAAAATCTAGACAAAATGATCTAAAACAGCGGTTCTTAACCCGGGTTCGATCGAACACCATGGGTTTGTGTGAGTAAGTCTCGTGGGTATGGCAAAGGTCAAGACTCATAGTAAGAACTTCTTCAAATTTAGAAGAGTTCAGTGAATTGGCATATGAAACTGGAGGGGTTCAGTACCTCCAAAAAGTTTTAGAACCACTGACCTAAAATGTGCCCTTAATGTATGAAGATGAAGAATAATTATTTAGCCAACTAAAATAAAAAAAGAATGGTCATTTTAATTACCTTTTTAATTTCATATCAGTTTTAGTTGATGTGATTCTCTGAAAAATCTTGTAAATATTTACTCAATAGTTTCAGAATAGGTTTTAACAACAGATTTCATTCGTATGCCGTTGTCTTAAAATTATTGTTTTTCTGAAACTGTGAATTTAATTACAGGTATATAGCGGAGTACAATGTATGGGAAAACATTTGCTGAGTTTTCCCGATCACGCCACGACCGAGAGACTGAACCTCATTCTGGAGAAATACAAAGCCCAGCAGAAAGCCAAAGAGGCTGTGCCAAAAATAATCAAACCCACGATCGTTCCGCTCGAGCCGCAAAAGCCACCAGTCAACGGCTTGAATCCCTCTTCAAATCCGCTGAAGAAAGATGTTGGCAGTATCACCGATGATTTTGAAATCAAGGAAGATAGGAATATTTTTGTCAGTCTCGTTGGTATCATTGAGAGGACTTCGGAAGAATGCAAAGCGGCCGTTTTCGCCAGACAACTCTCGGCTTTGATTTTGAAGTTGAAACGCCTCATGCCGTGTCTGCTGTTTGAAGATAAGAGCAGTTCCCCCTGCATGATCAACGAATCTGTGGGAAAGTATGTGCCTCTTTAATTTTGGATTATTTTTACTATGGTTGAATTGCCCAAAACAATTTTTTTCAGTCTTATGAATTTTGACTAATAATCTCCAATCGAATATTTTGACCTCTGTAGCCTAGTGACATAGGCGCAGACTTCTGATCAAGAGGTCTCAGAACTGATTCTGATAACTAATAATTAGATTAGAAATAATAACTTCGGTAGCATAATCGCTTATATAAAATGTTTTTATTTCTGTTGTAGGATGCTAGAGGTTAAACCTGGTAAATACAGATTAAATATGAACGCCATCAAATGTCCGGGAGAGCAAGGCGGGAACTGCCCTCACATTCCACCCAAGCCGGAAATTACCAAGGTTACTCCGTCATGGTTGATTTCCGATCAAAATAACTTGGAAACGTCCAATGTTAACACTTTAATTACCAGCAATCATTCTCAGGGTAATAAGGTGGTCAATAAATGGGCGTCCAATGTTAAACCAAAGACTGACGATAAATGGACCACTGATAATGATACACTGAATAAATGGAAGTCTCCCAATAAGAGTAAGAAGAAAATGAAGAGTAATTCTCAGAAATGGCCTTCAACAACAGATGGTAAACCAGCCAATAACGAACCAATACACGGCGGCACTTGGTCCAGTATAACTAATACCCCAAACGGACAAGAATTCAACAAATGGACTCCGATAAGTAATAACGAAATGAAGAATGATAATACTGAAACGGATAAATGGAATTCCGTTAGAAATACTAATAAGAACGATATCGGTCAATGGAATAGCATAGCAAGTAATAACGATCAAGACTCTGCCGGCCTTTCTTGGACTTCAACCACCGATAGCAATTCTCAGAATAAACACGAAATATCAAACTGGACCATCAATCAAGCCAAGAATGATCTACACTGGAGTGCGACTTCTAGTAATTCTCCAAAGGGAACAAATGATTTGTCCAATTGGAAGGCAGATTTAAATAGTTGTCAGCAAGATCGAATCGAAATTAACAAATGGCCGTCTACAATTAACGGTAATAGTAAAGATAATGTTGAATTAAATAAATGGTCTCCAACAATAAACGGTAGCGCTAAAGACAAAGTTGAACTGAATAAATGGTCGTCTACACTAAATGGTAATAATACTAAAGATAATAAAGTCGAACTAAATAAATGGCCACCTACAATAAATGGTAGTAGTAAAGATAAAGGTAAGCTAAATCAATGGTCGTCTACGGTGAATACCAATAATTGTCAAGATAATGTAGATTTAAATAAATGGTCGCATCAAGATAAAGTAGAGTTAAATAATTGGTCTTCGGCCGTGACTGATGGTAATTGTCAAAATAAATGGTCGACATCGATGAACATTAATTGCAAAGATAAAGTTGAGTTAAACGAATGGCCTCTACCTATAGGAGATAATGGCCAGAATAAAAATGAGTGGTTAATGGACAATGGTTGCCAAGAAAAGGATAATATAAGCAAATGGTCACCTACCATAAATAAAGACAAAAACGATGTTGAAAAATGGCCGCCCCGCACTTCTGCAAACAGTGAAGAAAAGGATGAGCTGGATAAATGGAACTCCACAACAAATAATGGAAAGAGGAAGTGGATTCCAATCGGTACCAGAGATCCTGATGAAAATTCCAATACAAATGACGAGAATTGGCTTTCAACCAACTCCGATTTATTATTGGATAACGCAACATTCCCCCAGACGGTAGACAATTTGAAAAATTGGAATCCGCTACAGAAGCAAAGCAGATTGGATGATTCCACACCTCGAAGTCCGTGGCAAGCGAGTATACCAGAGTTAAACAAGATAGATATACCTCAAGAAATCATACAACCACCCAATCGCATAAATTCATCCGCTAGTCAACCAGTTCCCAGTGACGACAGTTTAACATTCGACTGTTCTTCAAAAATGGTGGAAGACATACATTCTAATCTCGTGTTCGATATGAATAAGGATATATCGTTAGATTCCGATGTAGATCTGAAAAAGAAATCGATAGAATCGCACAATTTTGATTTTAACGATAGCCGGTTCGATATGCAAATCGATTCGGAAAAACTCAACTTTACGAGTGCCCAGTATAATGAAATGAAGTACGGTCCCGATACTTTGCCGCCGTTTAGTAAAATCGAAACTCCGAAAAGTTTACAAATACCGGGTGATTCATTAAGCGATATCAGTTCAGACGCTGACAAACTACCACTACCTCCAACGGAAGGGATACTAAGCGATTTGGGATCGGAATCCTTAGGTTTGACCATAAGCAACGATCAAATCGAACCCATGGATACGATCGAGACAAGAAAAGATGTTACTTTAAATCAGAGCGAAGATTCGGTTCATTGTGACGATCGCTCCTTACTCAATTCTTCCGATCTAAATTTACCCATAAGTAATACAAGCAATCTTAGCCAAAATGAATCTATTTTATCGGTTAGCGAATCAAGTTTAGACGGTACGAGAATAAATCTATTAGACTCACTAGCGACGGATTGCTTGTCGTTTACAGATTCGGATTTACGAAACACTTCCCAGATGTCATTAGATTTGCAAGATCTCTTTCCTTTTCATAGTTCTTAAGAATATCCCTGAATGAATTTTTTTCTATTTTGTTATTATTAATAGTCTAGTTATTGACAATTTGTTAAATATTGTAATTACTTATAGAGTGATTAAATTTTGTAACACTTTTAAAATAAACATTAATTATTCCTCCTAAGTGTTATCTTTGATGTAATTGTGATTGTTGTTTTTGTACTGTGAAAAATGAAATTATTCTTGAAAATAATATATAAGAATATTGATCCTAAATTTTTATGTATTTTATTCCCAAGTGTTCAAAAAACATTATTATTTTTTCTAGGGTATTTTTACGCGTTTCTTAAAAACTGCTTAAAAAATAAATACGAAATTGTATTAAAAAAAGAAATAGAGTACAATAAGGTGGCAATAGAGACATGTATTTTTTAAATGTAATCTGTTTATTTATTTTACTTTTTATTTGTACGTTTCATGTAAGAATGTTGTGTGAATGGTATTTCTTTTTAATTTTTGTTTTTTAATTATTTTTTTTTTGTGTAAAAATAGTTAAATGGATGTACCTATTTTATATTTTTGTAGTTTGAATAAACGTACTTAAAAGTTTTTTTTCTAGTATTTTATTTTTTCTCCCTCCAGAAATGTTCAACCAATAGGACTAATGGTTTAAACATAACATAAAAAGGTATATTTACGGGGTTTATTTTTAACATGAAGTTGGACAACTTACAGACCAAATTGGACTTATCCAATCCAAACTCCCTTAAGACCCCACTTAGGGGCATAGGGAGGCAACAAGAGCTATCCATTGCGTTCGATCTTGCGCAATGTTTATTATATTAATTGGACCTTTACCTACTTTTTATTAATTATTGCACTTGTTATATACAGGGTGACTGGTAATTCGATACATTCCTTGAAAGGGGTTTATACTAGAGCTTATTTGCAACAATTTTGTTCTCGTTAACCAGTGGTTTTCGAGTAATTTAACTTTTTAAAGGTTTTTTCAATTTTCCACCTTTTGTCCTAAAATTGAAAATTGTGAACAAAGTACTCCATTTAGAAAAGTAAAAATACACTCTTCCAATAGCTGAAGAATAAAGGAATGATTGCAGTGAAAAATCAAGAAGATATTTTCAAAAACCTCAGAAACACGAAGACGGTACAAAGTCACAAGACGGTATTTTTCTTTTTTAATATCGAATTTTCTAAGGGAGTAACTCCAAAAAAGTATAATATACTTGGCGTACAAACCACTGGAAAAACTTCTCCAATTAATAAGCTTTCCGAAAAGGTATAAATATTTTCTATTTTACTGCAGTTGTGGAAAATAATCAATGTTAGACGATCAGATGGTGCTATGAAAGCGTAGGTGTTTTCATACAAACGGCTCTACTAATACCAAGATTAAAATACAAAGCTGTGCTTCATTATGATCACTAACGCTAGCTCGTCCAGCATTAGTATGGGGACGTTGAACTAATTCCGCGCCTTCTGATCGTTTAACATTGATTATTTTACAAAACTGCAGTAATGTGGAAAACATTTATACCTTTCCAGAAAGCTCATTAATTGGGGAAGTTTTTCCTGTGGTTTGTACGCCAAGTATATTATACTTTTTTGGAGTAACTCCCCTAGAAAAATTCAAATTAAAAAAACAGACTTGTGATTTTAAAACACAGTATTTCCGAGGTTTATAAAATTTTCTTCTTGATTTTTCACTTCAATCATTTATTTATTCTTCAGCTATTGGAAAAATGTATTCTTACTTTCCTAAATAGACTACTTTGTTCACAATTTTCAATTTTAGGTCAAAAGGTGGAAAATCTACATAATATTTTAGTCCGTTTATTTATATTTTTGTAAGAGCATCAATCATAGAAAACATACATTAAGGTCAGATATTAATATGCCCAGAGCCGTACAAAATGCTGGAGAAGGTTCTTAAATACAATTTGCTGCATTAACTTTAATATATTTAGAGCTATTTAAAAAAACTCTATTTTTTTAGGATCTTCATACAAATTTCTCAAAAAGACAGTAAGCCATCTTTTGGAAACAAAATTACTCATGTAAACGTTGAATGGAATCTTGTAATTACAGTATGAAAATGTAATAAAATAATTGTAGATTGATTTGTTATACATATAAATGTTATTCAAATCTTATTATTCTCAATAAATAAAGATTTAATGAAAAAAATTGCAAAATGATTCCTCCATTTTGAAGTTTGACAGCGGCTTTTATACTCATAGCACATATCACCCTCTATGGGTGGAATGTCTAATTAATTATCACACATGGGTGTAGGGAATGTAGCTAAGATTCAAAACATACAGCTCTCTCTATGAAAACTTGCAAATTATGTCGGAAGGTTCGTATAATATTATAGGTCGGTAAAACAAAAATTGTAAAAGTGTCATTCTTCTTTTTCTGTGCTTATGTCAGTTAAGCAATGGGAAGCTAGATTAGAACCTGTTTAATTACCTACCGATCATGCCTGACAATCGGAATCAAAAACGTAAAGCATGACGGGTATAAGCTAGTTGAAAATAACTCTAAAAAGTTGAATAACTCGAAAACCACTGGCATTTGACCCCTGGTTAATGGGAACTAAATTGTTGCAAATTTGCTCTAGTATAACCTCTTTCAAGGAATTTATCGAATTACCAGTCACCCTGTAGATTATGGATTTTAGCAGTTTTAGATTAGATTTTAGCAGTAAAAAATCCAGATCTTACTGCGTATTTTTGTCTGAAAACAGAGATTTAATAGAAAAAAATGATTTAACGATATATCAACAACCGATGACTGACTAATACTGTTTGATTTTTTTTTAAATGTTATATACAAACCACTACGGGCTTACGACCGTCTTCTACTGTTATTTCGAAGGCTGGCTTAGTGTGATCACTTTGCGTTAACAACGTTCGCCATTAGGTGGTAATGTTCAAATTCCCGAATGTTATGAGAAATTTCAACATGCGGAAGAATCCCATTCCTGGGGCAGGATTCGAACCTGGAATGGTTAAATTCCATCTGACTCACAGCATTTAATTGCCTTTTTTCATGATTACCATTGATATACACCACCCCTAGGCTAATACCAATACCTGAATCACTTAAGTAGCCTAACTTTTCCTGTCCCCAGACTTCTGGATAAGATGATTCGAATCGAATTCCAGAGCTTTTATAGCTGCACACTATGCATAATTGATTGGAAGGCTATCAGGAACCCTTTTGTCACAGTAGAACATCCTTAAAAAACACAACCGCCTGACTTGAGGATGAAAGGTACGGTAAAATTTCAAGTAAAACAAAAAAAAATAATTTTCTAAACCTATATTATAATATACTTTGTCATTTTTACAACATAATATCTAAAACCCGTCGCACACTGGCAACCTGTTTAAAGCAACTTAATAGTGGAGAAGTTCATAATATAAAAACTACGAAAATATGTATATACTCGTATGTTTCATTGGATGCAATTAAATAGTTGCTTTCAACTAGTTGCCAGTGCGAGACGGGCCTAATATACAAATAATATTACACATAAATTAAAAAATATAATTTATTTACACATTATGCTACAAGCTAATAAACTATACAACTTTAATTAGAGTAAGAAATCCGATAATTATGTTTATGATATTAAATACAGGTGTTTATGACATAAAAACTAAATTAAATTTAACTTATAATATATTGCATTATGTAATAATTATTTTTGATTCTGATGCGGGATGAAGTTCGACGGGTCATAAGTTTGTAATAAAACAATTATTTCTCTATAGTTGCATAACTTTTTAAAAAATCCAAGAGATGGCGGTGTGCATTATTGGATGAATAGACTCTATTAAATTATTAATATAACCAGACACATAAATTAATAATTTTATTCAGCGCTTTTTTTCCATTTAACCCGGTGGAAGCGTTCCGTTTGGGCACCTTTTTTTTCAAAATCAATTAATGGCTTAACACCTTCGCTGCCATCCTAACAATGCTGGTTCTTGGAAAAATCGGATTCCTTTTTTTTAATATTATTTTGTAGTAAAACTCTTCTTTAATGGCTGTGATTCTTCATATATGTGTTTTTAACAGTTTACCATTGTAAAAATGAAAATAAAAAAATCCCGCACATGTATAAAAATATAAAATAAATATTCATAGTAAGAAAAAGTTTGTTGGGAAAGCTTCTTTCTAATAATTGCAACTTAATTCACAAACTTTGACAAAGTTAACCCTTTACACGACCTTGTGACAGTGATGAAACATGCCAAAATTTCCCGTCTAATTCATTAAACATTCCCTCTGTATAAAATTCTGTTTACAAAAATCTGACAGTGTTGTAAGTGTTCAAAATAAATAGTTGCGCATTTGGGATTGTAGAAAATTTGACATTCGGGGTTCTAATAAATGTATTTTTACATGAAAAATTTTGAATTTTTCTATGGAGAGGTAAAGATATTACATATTTACCAACTATTTTATAGCAACATTGACCTCTTAATGGATTTCACTTGAAAAACCATTTATTAAAATATTAGGTACCTACTTAAATTTTTTTTTATCTTTTTATTTACTATGATAAGAAATCATGGAACTTATTTCAAAAGAAAAATATGAAAGGACTGCTTAAAGGGTTATGATGGGTAAATTAAAAGGTAAAGGAATGATATAAACAAATTTGGAAGTATAACTTTGGTTGTCTTTGTTATGTTTAACTCAAAATCATTATATACATTGACACATCACACATTCCTAATTTTTCCCTTGAAGAAGAAGATTCTATAAGAATGTGTTAGAAAAATCAGATGTATCTGTAAACGACGTTTGGTACTAATCATTCTTCCGAATGAGACACATGCTCCTCTATTCCGTCAGTTTCCGTCACTAAAGCACGTTCCAAAATGACTCGTCCTTCTTTGTATCTGAAAAGCAAAAATTTAAACTCAGGTTGAGATGTTCATAATCATAAGTTTCGTAATTCTTTGTACTAAAAAAGTACACGTGATATTCGGCTATGGAGGTCTGTTTTTGTACCTTTGATTTTCTTCAGTGGCAAACTCATAAATCCAGCCCAATTTTGCCGAGCAGTTCTTGCAAGAGACATCTCTGACCATATGCCTTCCCGTCAACATGACTCTGTCCTGGACATCGGAGTACATCAAGTTCACTACTTTGTTAAAGAGGAAAGCACGACCTGAAAGTATCCATCCGGAGTGAATTGATTGAATAAAGTTAGGTTATGTTTGGTAAGGTATCCTGGGGGGCGTTCAAGTATTACGTAACGCAATTTGGGGGGGAGGGGGGGTCTTGCAAAACGTTACTGTGTGTTACAAGGGGGGGAGGGGGGGTTCGAACAATGCGTCACGTAACGTTTTTTTTTCTTAAATAAAAAAAAAATGTGAAATAAATCTTCCAAGTTGGACACCCTTTTCGTTTATGTTTTACGGGAAGTCCCTCGATTGTAATGTACATCATTTTTTGTTCTCCGAAGTTAGCAACCCTTTTGGACAATGTTTTACGGGAAGTCCCTCGATTTTTCGTTTATGTAATGCGGGGAGTCCCTCAATTCTACTGTATGTAATTTTATTGCTCTGCGTAAAAAGCAACCTTTTTCGATTACGTCTTACGGGGAGTCCCTCGACTGCATTGTATGTCGAAATTTTCATTTCGCTCTCCTAAGTTAGCAAACCTTTTCTTTTATTTTTTACGGGGAATCCCTCGACTGTATTATACTTACGTCATTTTTATTTTATTTTCGTTGTTAGTATTCGTTAGTGCTTTAAACACGCAGTACGCATAAACACAAACTGCTTGTAGTGAGCGTTGTTAGTGAGTTTGTAGATAGGTACTATAATGTCCACAAAAGCGGGGGATTTACATAATCAACTGTTCTTGGCCTATAAAGGCTCTCATGCTGACTTTCCAACGCATCTATGTCAAAAAAATACCAATGAAATTTGAAAAACATCAAAAGAAAAAATAAAGAAAAATTTATGGAACATAATAAATAGTATATACGAGAGTTCAGTAAAAAATAGTCACTTCCAGAGTGTTACGTAACATTTAGGGGGGGGAGGGGGGGTACAGAAAAACGTTACGGCGCGTTACATGGGGGGGAGGGGGGGTAAAAAATCTTCAAAAATTGCGTTACGTAATACTTGAACGCCCCCCTGGTAAGAGATTGAGAATTGACTAACCTGTAGCTCCAGTGAACCTTGTACTGATAAGTTCAGATCTGTTTGTCAAATTTGTGTCGCATGAGGCACACGAAAATAGTCTGATGCCTCCAATGTGATCCAAAAATATTTTACCCATGGCAAAAACTTTCCAGCGCCTACAACTGTTAAGAGAAATTGGTAATTATTTACTTTGCGGACTACTTCGATTTTTGACAAAACCCTTCTAAATGAATATGTTTCAACCTAACAGAGTGTAGGGTTATCATTCGGGGAGGTGTCCAAAAAGGTATGAGGGTTATGCTACGTTCCAACCTTAACCTAACCTATTCAAATCATAGTCTTATCATTCGAGGATCCCCTAATCTATCCAAATTGACTAACTAAACGACAATGAACAACAATATCTTCATTTTGCAAACAAAAACACCAATTTTTTAATAAAAAAATAAAATGTCACTGCATAAAAGAAAAACTTGTATAAGAAGATTTTTACTTAAAATTGGTTGATAAAATACTTCAAATGTCATCAAATCAATCCATAACATGCTTATTTACCAATCTACATATATATTTTGATATGTGTTTCGTATAAAAAATCGAAGAAGCCCGCGAAGTAAATAATTACCGAAAAATTAAACAAAAAGGCAATGATCTAGAGATATTCGTAAAATCACGAATTACAAACATGTCTACATGACTGGTATATTATAATATTATGCATAATAAGCACATAAAAACATTAATTTTCAATTGGTTTTGTTTTAAAGTTAAACTACTTTAGTTAAGTATATAATTTAAACTAGATTTCCACACAATTAAATTTCAATGAAGCAGTGAGTTTTAAAACAAAGAAATTTCATACCCACAAGGAAAAGTGAAAATAAAAATGACGTCGACAAAGGATTGAATGTTAAGTGTCAATATATCGGATTGCTTACTAATAATTGTTGATTAATAAAATAATATAGCATTGATGTACTTGTTTTCTGTTTACCTCTGGGTTATAAAAATATTGTTGAAGATACCAAATCCAAAACAAAAACAATAAAACAGATGTCTATTGTTGACAGCAAAATATAATTTCCTTGCAAGGAAATTGTTCTCGGTGTTGCAATATGAAGAATCTCTGAATTATTTATTTAATGTTATAAATAGGGAATTACTTGGAATCACTGTTAAAAAAAGTTTATTCGAAAAAAAGCGGTTTAATAAGTTGATTTTATTGCGATTCCGTGTTATTCTGTTCTATATTTATCAAAATATTTACATTGTTTTTAATAAAAATTGCAACACTACATTGATTCTATTATCCGGTTTGATATAAAAATCAAGTCTGCCAACATAACAGCTTTAAAACTATTTCTGTATTAACAGAGCGCCTGTGCTTTTTTTATCGATATTTTGCAATTTATTTCTACTATATTTATAACTGCGTTAGAGAAGTGTCGAGATATTGTACAATATTAACATAAATCCGCTTTGATTAGTTTACGATTATAATAGCCTTGATCTGCGTAGGTGGAAGGTGAGAATGGCATTAATCAATTTTGTTATCATTTACACAATTAAGTCGTGTAGCGATGTTACCACGTTTTTTTCCAGATGGAATCTATGATATATTTTTAGTTCATGTGTGGTCAAAACTTATTTTGGTAACGTTAAATGCCGCATGATGTATCGTATATCTCGTGAATCTTAATATTGCGCTTACTGAATGTAATGCAAACGATATTAGATAATTATTATTGCTTTAATTTCGTCTGTAAGTAAATTATTATTATTATTCTCTGACAGGCTCCAGTAGTATGAGTTTTTGGATTGTGCAGAAAATATTTTATTAAGATGACATTGCGTTTAAGATTTAATTTACTATTATTACATTGCCTACTATTTAATTCCTAAAATTAACGATTTTTATCTTACATGAAAAAAACATCGTCTAAAAAAAACTATTGCTATGCAATAATTGGTAAGAAATAATATTTTTATTGATAAATTTTCAAAGATATCCTGTTTTTACGTGAATTTGATTTGTTCAAGAATTATTCTGATAAAATAAATGGTAATTTCATTAAAATGCCGTGGAATCCTCTTCATTTATTATTGATTTTTTTTAGTAGTGACGTAGTGAATCTATTTTACATTTTTTTTTTCAGTATTATTATACACATAATATTATTATAATTCTAATTGAACAATTTGCAATGTACTATTATTGAAATTTGGTTGTAAACGCAGGTATTTTTTTTTTCAAGAAAATTGCGTGAAATGTCATGTTTATTTAAATACTTACTTGATTTGAGGTTATGTATGTGAAACACATGAGTTTTTTTATATTATTAAAGTTTCCTGTTAAAACTATGTATTTTCTTCAACAAAATATGATGTTTTTGAAAATTAAAATACATTTATGCAGATCTTTCCAGTTGTTTAGCCCCAAAATCTTGCTCTCTTTTTTGACAATTGGTTAAAAAGCAAAAAATATTTTTTTTGTTTTTTAATTTTAGGGGAAACATTTAGAGTTAACAACCTTTTTGCCAACCAAACTCTCAAACGTTGAAATATTTGGTCTTCAATTTACAATCCAGTTTGATTCCGTGCTCTGGGTTTTTGTATATTATATTACTCTTGTAATTTTTAGACCATAAACAATTTACAATATAGATCGTATTCAGGATGTTTTACTAGTATGATTCTAATGTGATATCCACTGTTAAACCCTCTTTTATTTTTATTAATATCATAGCTGTCTGTAGAATCTTTTGAATGAATAAATAAATATTATTTCTTGTAAATAATTGACAAAGTGCTGACATGTTCATTTTGTTGCAGTGTATCAAGTCCCCAGGTCCAGTCTGGTGTTTGAAGACTCTGCCGGAGCGGTACTTGACGTACAGACAGTTTTTTAGGAGTAGAGCATTCGTCCAGTGGGGCGTTACCATTTTTATATGACTTTAGAACGATATACTGGTGAGTCTTAACCTCTAAATTATATTTTTACTTATTGATAAGCTTATCAATCACGTAATAGTGTAAGGGCCTGTGATTTTTGATAACGGTAATCTGACCGTTTACCGATAACCAATGTTAAATTGACCTCGTTAACCGATAACCAGTATTACTCTGATCTCGGTAACCTAGTGGTGCTGACTTCGGATTAAGAAGTCCTGAGTTCTATTCACGGTCGGATCAAAGTTTTTTCACTTGATGTTTCTACTCGGGGTTGGAATCCTGTCTCAGATTGGACAGGACCAGGTGACTGGTAAAGAAATTAAGTTCCGCTGATCATACCAACACCTATGTATAAATAGAAGAGTGTTATATATTTAATTAGCGAAATAATAACTACCAGATATGTGAATTAATGAATGAATAGGTACTCCCTTTTAGACCCCAATTGGGGGTATAGGGAGGCAACAAGAGCCCTCCACCGATTTGATTTTACACAGCTTTAATGACCTTATCGCAAATCCAAAGTCTAAATCCCACAGCTCTACTTTGAAGGAAAGGAACACAGTGTGAGAGGATCGTTGTCTTCTGACCCTGATGTTTGTGATGACCCAACAGTTTCCTCCTTGGCCATCTGTTATTCGGCAACCATCAAATATGTTCCAGCCAAGACTATCTCCTTTCCACAATGGTAGAAGTAATGGGCCTTAGTATTGCCCATGATCCAGTGGTGCCGTCTAACTCCATAACTCACACCTATACTGAAAACTAGGCAACATGACATGGTGATGCAGCTTTTGAAAATATAATAAATTCCATACAAAATGTACAGCGGGTGGAAATTTGCCTGTGGCAATTTTTTCATAATCAACCTGTCTTGTCCAATCCAAGACGTATGTGAAACATGTGAAAACACATAAAAATTTTAGCCCATCCAAGAATCAAATTCGGAAGCTCTAAATCATGAAGACTAGCCCCTTTCTGTTTAGGCTATGTAGCTCGGTTTTTATCGAGTAAAATTATTCAATTGTAAATATTTGATTATACTTAGGTAGTACATCTATTTTTAAATTTTTGACATCTGTCTTATTTTTTTTTACATATAGTGTGTGTCATACATATTTTATAATACCATGATTCTATGATTGCTGCTATTATCTAATGTTGGCAATCACGGTAGCTTATCATATCATTAATCAAACAACACAATAGGATTGTACTACCATCCGTAGTATAGTGTGCGTAGTGAAGAATAGACGGAGGTCATGTATGGTTTCAGTGACAACTTACCGGCGATTCCATTTCGTCCAGAAATGACCAAACTATACATAATAAGTTGAAATAAAAAAACTAGAACCAAAAGAATTTTGGGTATAAGATGGGTACCACTACATACGACGAACTACGATATATACGCCGGCGCACACAGCACAGGCCCATCTCTTCCACCATTTTGGAGAGGAGATGGAAATGGCTAGAACATGTCGTGTTAACGATGCCGAATGACAGTTGACTTAGGAGAGCGCTGTTCTTCCTCCCATCAGGGTCTCGAAGACAATGAAGACCCTCTCGTACTGTATTCCGCTCCTTTATACAGAGCTGAGGGATATTGTGTGGGAGGAGGTCATAAACATTGCGCAATGGAGAACTCTTGTTGCCGCCCTATAGGAGTCACCATATGAGGATAGGATACCTTTATTGAGGTATTTGGTTGAGACGACGATGTGTCTATATAATACAGGATTCGTTTCAATATTTGAAATGTTTAGAACTATTGGAGCAATAATTTATATTAGAATAACCCAGAACACTGACTGATCGACTAATGCCGCCTACCCGAAGCGTTCCCTGCGAGCACAACGTCCACACATTTATGTAGTGGTGTGTGATCTCTGTCGGTCGAAACGGGCGGATACACATACATACCCTATTCAAGTATCGCGTCAGTTCAGTCAATTTTGTGTAGACAAGAATTTCTGAAACCTACAGCCATCATTAACGCGTTGAATCGAAATCAAACTGGCGTCACACATTGATGGGTGACTCCTAGTAGTTATAAGTACCCCTATTCTGTAGCAAGTGTAGGGTAGTCACTTGAAAAAAGTGACTATTAGGCGATACATTTTGTATGAAAAACGTCTATACGTATCGAATGCGATTAGACGTTTTTCATACAAAATGTATCGCCTAATAGTCACTTTTTTTCAAGTGACTACCCTACACTTGCTACAGAATAGGGGTCAAGATGTATGAAGACAGGACCCCTATTCTGTAGCATTTGTAGGGTAGTCACTTGAAAAAATAATAAATAAATAGTCACCTTTTTCAAGTGACTACCCTACACTTGCTACAGAATAGGGGTACAGTTATAGATGTGGGTTGTTGTCTAGGGGTGATGGCTACGTCCGGGTCGTTCACTGTAAGGGCAACAACTGGCGTGCTCGCGTCATACCGCCAACCTTGAGGGATGACACATGGCATGACATCCTAGTAGCCCACAACTATATGGGAATAATAAACTATATGTACCATGAAGAATTAAGATGTTGTGGCAAAAAAAAAACGGGGTGAGTCATTGAGAAAATAGGCGACAAAGTCTGTCACATTGCGACAAGTGACTTTTTCTTCTATTTTATTTAAGAGATGTGAATTTTGCCTCGACTATTATGCTCATTTGTTTGTTGTGGCGCAAAATGTGCAACCATTTTTTGTCAGTAGGTTGGCTTATAGGTATTGCAAATAACACCAAACTAGGCAACAAGAAGAACTGCTGGAAAAATCTAAGTAGCAATATTCAGTAGCAGTTTTTAGCCCATAGAGATTTACTTTGTTCAACAAATCTAATCCCGATTCTAAGCTCACTCGCGTCAGAATACGTTTTTTCATAATGCGCCAGTTAGAATCCCGCAAAAAAACGATATTTTTTCGATAAAAATTAGAGATGAAACGGATAGCAGTTTAGCCGGATACCGGATATTCGGCCAACTAGCTGCCGAATACCGGATATCCGGCGTATGTTTCTGGTTAGTTTGTGCATCAATATGGGATTATTGGGAACATTGTCGAAAAAAACATCAACCGCATTAGTTAGTCTGGATTAGTGTGGTGTAATAATATTTTTTCCTATGATTAGAGCGCTTAGATTTTTAACATTTACCCTCGGAACCAAGGTTGTAGCCAGGATAGCATTAGTGCAGAGGTTCCCAATCTGTTTAGGTTTACGGCTCCCTTAATATTCAATCCCACCCAAACTCCCTTTATGCTCTACTTAGGAGCACAGAGAGGCAAAAAGACCTCTCCATTGCGCTAAATCTCGCGCATTGTATATGACCTCCTCACACACCATGTCCAGATTCATCAGCTCTGCTTCGAAGGAGCGGAACACGAGGAAGACCCTCTCGGTATGAGAGGGTCTTTCTCGTCTTCGGGACCCTGATGGGAGGGAGAACAGCGCTCCCCTTAAAATATGAGTGTTTTTTTTTTCAAAATTAATTAAATTCGCTGAATACTGAAGAAGTCTTTAGTAGAGCCCGGGCATTACAGTGGGTACAACGCATGAATTACGCTTACGTAGGCGGCATACCTATACCAAATAATTGGACTGACTCCGTTGCCGGAACGTTATTGTTCCAAAAATCGCGGATCTGCATATTTCAGCAGAATGATATATGACGAAACGTTATTTCATTAAACTTTCCTTATTTACGGAGAAAAGCAAAGCCGCTTGCTACCTTTATATATTTATTCTCCATAATTTACCCTTATTGCAGTATGTTTGCTAATCAATTTTCTAAGTTGGAGACATTTTTCTTGTGATTTCAAGGTGTATTTGTTATCCAAAAATTTCTTTTTTTTACTATCCGGTATCCGGCCGGATAAGTGCTAGTTATCCGGTATTCGGCCGGATAGCATTTAGGCGCCGGATAGGCCGGATGCCGGATATCCGTTGCATCTCTAATAAAAATAATCAAAGTAGTTGTCATTGAAAATGAGGGGGATGTATAGCGCCACTTTTGAACAGTAGCGAAAGTTGTTTTCGGTGCAGAATTGACATTTTGATCCATTACATTCTTACTGGAATTATGGATAATTCAAATATAATTGGTTTTTGTCAACGAATCTGGCTCACTCAAAGTAAACACATAACTTTCTATGACAGAATGGAAGTCAGCGAATGAATCGCTTAGCTACACAATTACTGCTGAGTGCTGACCCATACCCTAACCTGCGGGCTGCGATACATGCACGCTCGAAAGAAAAACTTCAAATTCATCTAAGATTGTATGGGGAACGGGTATAGCGCCTCTGTTGAATAGTAGCGAAAATTTTGCCCTTCTTATTTGACGTTTGCCGATCCGCTTCAATCCTAAATAATTGGATACGTTTTGTATTTTGACCTTGGGAGGGCTTGCACATAATTATTCTTGCTGGTATGTGGCTGGTTTTATGTGATTAGTTTATTTCGTCTCTACGATAATTACGGCGGTACGTGCATTAGCAACATTCAATGTTCGTCAGCGAACATCGTGATTAGGGGATATGTCATATCGGCTTATCTGTTTGTATATTATGCAACAACAATAATATTGAATGGTAAAGAATTCAGAACCCTTTTCTATAATAATTTATTATTATTGGTGTAAATCAAACAGAACTGATTGTGCGTTTAATACTAGTTTTTTTTTTTTTTTAACACACAATTATTGATAAAATAAGTCGAATCAACTAGCTCGGGTTGAATTTATTTTTCTTGAGAATGTTTGAATATTGATTAGCTCACGCATTGTTTGTTTTTTTTTTGCGCGTATCAAACGTCCACATTACCATTGGGTAAGAACACGTAGAAAGCCGATTCCGACCGGCGCAAAGAATGTTACTATGCAATTGAATGGGGATACCCACAGAAAAAGCAGGAACCCGCTTTCCGGCATGCCCATTTACCCCGTTAGCACACCTCCGCTGCGGATTAGCCGACGCGACGACGGCCACATCTGTCAGTTTCTGCGCGCCATGTTGAGAGTGAGATAGCATGCTCAAACTCGTACTGTTTTCTATACATTCATCTCTCTCTTGCGGTGTTTCGCCATAGATTACTTCAAAATTGTATTCACACCTCCGCCTGATATTTCGCGGATCCGTGTGTTTCGCATTCCGCCCGCTTTTGAAGTTGTCAAAATCGACAGAATTTTGGAGCGAAATCATGTTTTCCATAGAAATCACATATGGAAAACGTTAACTGCGTTTTGTTGTGGGATGGTTTACAGAAGTTGGATATGCATATTTTCTAAATTGTAAGTAAAAACGTTGTTAATGCTGTAATATTTAAAAATATATATAAAATGTGAAATAATATTGTGGTTTTAATTATTTATATTTCCCAACAAAACATAACCATAGAATACTTACTATGTGCATTTTTCTCTTTCGCTACTCGTTTACCCGCTAGTTTACTAACACTACCTGCGATTTCGCTTTCTGCAGTTCCGTGTGCCGCGATTCGCGGCGGAGGTGTGCTAACAGCCTTAAAGGCATTGAAACATTTGAAACCATAGACAACGTTACAGGTTTTAGATCATTGTTACCGTTCAAACCTTCCATCTTATCGATCTTACTACATATATTTTTTATCCATCACGCCGTGTCCCTTAAGGGATAAGCAGTGAGAACGGATATCCACTATTTTCTCTCTATGCACACTTCTTTCGCCTTTCCATCGGAACCGATTTGTGTTCGATCCACCTCATTCTCGGTCTACCCTTTCTGTCAGCCTTTTTCCATTCTTCTTCATTCTTCGTGAGTTTACTTCTTTTTGATCCAATCTATCGTAGAATAGTTGCAAAAAATAATTTCGAGGGCTCCAAATATATTAGCACTTTTTTCCAGACCTTTTAAAGAGTCACAATCACCTGTGTTATGGCAACAACGAACAACTTCAGATACCTATGCCGTTTATTCTTAATAATTGTCGGTTCTCTCGAATTCGGCTCGAATTTAAAAACGCCATTACGATCTTGCCCAAGTCGCGCGATTCTCTGAAATTGTGTTATCAACTCTTAAGAATGTTGATGTTTTGATCTCATGCATCGATCATGCAGCGTAAAGTTCCAAGGAATTGATAAAATAACATTTTCACCGAAAATCTACATCGAAGCGTCCGATCGTATTATATTTATGACACTCGTAGTATCCTATGGATAAAACCTCATTAATTTTGCTCCATGAAGAATAGCGCTGAAATGTAGAGGATTTTCAGACTTGGTCGTATTGCGTTCAGATAATCTGGCGTATGTCTGGACTCGGATCCCCCGGCCCTGATGATCTTCATTCAAGTCTTGATAGAACGTGAGGACTTTTATTTCCCGTCAAGATCTAAGTATTCTTGGTCAACGGGTGTTGTGCCTATTTATTTTTCCAAACCTAATCCTTCAACTGTTCATTTCTAAATAAAATTATATGACGAAGGTTTCTGTAGGTATAGGTACTAGACCTGTCAAAATGAAAATAAACAGAGAGTACCTATCATCCAGGGGTTCACGTCCTCTATTACGTATTCAGACGCAATAAGTACAAGTTGAACCCGAGACGTCTGGAGTCATATGTTTTTGCGAAATCTTCACCGTGGTGTCGAGCGGGGTACGTCGGGGTACGTCGCGTTGGCTGGTATGTGGGTTAAGTGTGAACGATCGATACGGACACGGCCGGGCGTAGGGTGGTTTTTGCCTCAGTGGGGACCGTCATAGCCACCCCGCTAGATGGGGTGCGCGCATGTGCTCCCGCTTACATCACCAGCGCCGCCGGGACACTTCCTTCCGTCCGTTCTTTTCCCTCGTGTCACAATCCGAAATCAGTCCCGGATATCAGCTAGACGCAGTTGGAGCACCCAGTATCCTAGACAAACGCTCTTTTCTCTTTTTCTCTTGAGCCGTCTCTTATTCATTCCTGGAAGAAAGCCCTCTCGCATCATTATCGCGCTTGGAGTTGGTGCGGTTTCTTCGTATTTTGGGATAGGTCAGTGGTGTGTTTCTCTGACCTGCGTTAATTCTTTATTGGTTCGCGTGGTGAGTATTGCGGGTAGCCGGCCGGCTTATCGATAATAGACAACTCTCGACCCGTCGATAACCTAAAATTCGTATTTCTTGCAGCTGTTCAGGTGCATCTATCTTATCAAACTTCCCTATCGTTGTCGCGCTGCCGGCCATAAATCGCCGAATCGTATCCCGAGCTTAGTAAAGATCTCCAATATAATTAGTGTTGAGGTGTTGTTGAGATTGCTTTGTGCCTGTCCCGCTACCCTGTGCACTCCGGTGGCTGAAGTTTGGGGAGTGGGCGCTGGGAGGGCGCCCCGCTACAGCAAGGGAGTCCGGCTCAAGGGGTCTTCCCCCCGAGACTGTCCTGGACTCCGTCATCACATGCGGCATCCCACCGATGGATCCGGATCTCTAGAAGACTACAAAGTTCCACTTAATGGTATGAATCGTTATACTATCCAAGATGTTTCATATTGACATATTTTTATATACTTACTGTAATATTTTCGTACTTTATTTTTATTTCGAAAATCCAGACGCATGGTCAGAGAGTAGATTATTTTTGCGTGTGCAAATATTTTTCTCTCTAAGTGACTTTTGTTTTAACCTTTGTCGAGTGATTTGGGAACCTTAGTGAATTCATTTGTCAAAAACTCATCTTATGATTCGTCTGACTGAATCAATCCTTGAAAAAAAAAGGTGTAACAAACGAAAGGAAGTATATTTCACATCTAAAGTGATTTTTGAAACACGATGCTCTGCAATCTTCATCATATTTTGATACTAAATCTGATTAATTACCCTTTTTATGTTACAATTGCCAATTGGCTGCTGCGGAGTTCTCCGACATTATCAAGATTTAACGGATCTACAACTTTCTATTTTAGTCTTAGTTCAAATCGCCGATGTTGTCTTTTACATACATTGAGCAGGACACATTATTATATTACAAAAGCGTAGATTGAATTCATGCATTATGTGTTAATGTCCTCAATACGTGTAATATAAAACGTACCAGCGATGAAAGGATTGGAATCTAATGTTCAAGTTTCCATCGCATTCTCGCTGCAAACTCGTAATATGCGTGTCCAGTGTCCGTAGCGCGATTTCAGGATCGGGTTACTCGTGTCGTGAACCTTGATCCAATTTTTTATGACAGCGTCTGCCGTGATTTATCCGTGGCGCAATTCCCGTTTGGTCTTATCCTTTGTTGGAGAATTGGAATTGGAGGAAGTCAATAATTATTGATTCCTGGGGCGATTCTCTGAATTGCGTGATGTGATATTTTTGAATTCTCCCGAAATGAACAACTCTTCTTTTGATTTTGTGGTTTTGCAATTGGGTTTTGTGAAGTCACGTAGTCGATGCGTTGCATCGTTAACTTGCTCTGTTTCTTTGAATATAATTTTTAATCAATATGCATCTCTGAGGTTGCCGGCGAAGAATAGCACCTCTGCTCTTTTTGCTGATTTTTCGAGCATCCTGTAAGAGGTAGGAAATCGAAAAATCAAATCGGGACCGTGAGGTTGACCACTTCACTTCCTTAAATATCAACTGGTCAGAAAAGACACAATGAGCCTCGGACGCCTTCATGCGCAATAGAGAGCTCTTGATGTCTCCCTATGCCTCCGAGTGGGGCTTAGGCCCCCCGCATTGCTGGTTGGTTTGGGGGTGGTTCGCGGCGGGCTTGATTTGTCCGGGGCCGGCTATCTGGTTTGATTGCTTCGATCAGGCTAGGAGGTCGGTTTCGTGCGGGTCGGGTTTGCTGCGGATTGGTCTCCGCCTGGCTGGCTTGCGGTGTGCGAGGTGCCTTAAAGGGAGAATGTATGTATGTATGCATCTCTAGCAATGACTTAACAATTAATGAAATCCTTATTCTTCTGTCCTCAGCTGGTCCATTTGCATTTCTATCAGGACAACTTTTTCCTCAATTTTGAATATCATGCTTTTCGGATTGATCATTCAGATCACTGCTCATACTGAATGCGTTGTGTTTTTGAGGTTTATTGCGCTCTCTTATTTCGTGTCATACCGTTTTGTATATTAATGCTTGAACTTTGCCTAAAAATTTTAGGTATCTCTTTGGTTACTCCGCATGGTATAATGCCTTGACTGCAAATATAGGTTTAAAGGCACTCTCTAAAATACAATAATAAAAATCAGGGTAATAAGAAAATATTTCGCCATAGTGAAATTCTTCATACCTACATACGTGTCATTTAAATAAAGACTATAGGAAAAGTTGAGCTATAGGCGCTATGGCCAACTATGTAAAGAAGTGCTACGTATTTAGACAAAGAGAAAAGGGTCGTGGTTCTAATTTAGAAATTAACCATTGAAAAATCTGTCGTGATTAAATTGTAATGGCATTTCTTTATTCAGAGACGGGCCATGCTGAAAGCAATTTTTATGTACAGTTTTCAAGGTAATTAAGTTATTGATGGTTCGCTTACGAAGAGATTAGCGAATTTCCGAGAGGCGTTCGCGCGAACATTATGCAAATATATCGCGGTAACGAGTTCGGCCATTACCGGTCCGTACCAACCGGGCTGCAGCGGCGCCTCTGCGGATCTACCTCCACCTCCCCAATGTCCATCAGCACCCACATAATATTATAATGTGATGTATACATCATTTTGTTGGTACGTTATTATCGGAGAATTAGAAAGAGGCGCGCGCATAATCCAACACCGGACAAAACACTGCACACTAGATTTGGCCCTGACCTACGACCAAAACACGCATTCCTAACCTTGAACGACACCTCGCCACTACTAGGCGAGAAATATGTTTTGTCCGTATAGCCTGTGTTCACATTGGGTCATTATTTTAGTCGAGTGGCGAGTAATTTAGTAACAAAAGAGTTGATAGGAACGTCCCCATCACGAGTCTTGGCCGCAGGTGGGAGCCGCTAACGTAAAGCCACGGCTACATTATGGCCCATGCTGGTCCAGGATGGCCAAATAGTGGCTCTGGCCAAGCATTGGCAAGTAGCAGCATTTGGCAAATATACTTGTACACCTGGGTACACTATTGACCCAACTCTAGAGAGCTGGCACTAGGCTAGACTGCTACACAATGTTTCTATCACTGATTTATTGATTAATTTTTGCTTTTATTAATCATTTTACATTCTAATCTCCAATTATTCACTGCATACTCCTATCTGAGTGGGGAATTTCAAGAGAGTTTATCTTCATGGGCAAAAAGGATATTTTAATATAATTTCCAATTCACAAATATACTACACATTAAAAACATTCATAATTTTATTAAACCTAACCTTCAATTTTTATTGATGTTTATTGTTTTGCAATAGGTATATATTTACCTAGCTCTTACAGGTTGATTTGGACTATAACATAAATGAAAATAAAAGATATTGTTAAAAAAAATAAGAATCATGGGTACATTACATACATACTCGAGTGGTTTAAAGAAAGCATCATCCACCGTCTTTGCCGTTTGCGTTTTTCATTATTTTTAATAACAGAAAAGCAGATGCCGCATGTATCGCTGTATAGGATGCTGCAATTAATGCCATAATATGATATTATGATGGGCCAGAGCCTCTATTTGGCCAGCATGGCCCATAGTCTAGCCGTGGCTTAAGGCCAAAACGAACTAACGAACGGTGTCATAAAATTTAAAGGATCATCCTAATCAGAGGTGGTTGATAGACCAGCGGCTACGACGCCGGCTTTCGCACCGTTTCTTGCGGAGGTCTTGGGTTCGAATCTCGGCCGTGTCGACCATTTTCCGCTTTCACGACCCAAGCATTTGCTTACTGTGAAAGATGTCAAAAAAGTGTATTTGTGGTCACTTCGAGTGCGCACAGTAGGGCTATTCTCGTAATCAATCGCTTTTAAAAATCACTTAACGATAAGATTAAGACACGATCGCAAGCAGTCGTATTCACAAAACTACCGGAATCTAATCTTAATCAAATTAACGAATTGAACGTGCATTCTTGGTGGAATTATTTAAATAAAATAATTTAAATAAAACAATTGATTTGTTATTCCACAATATTTATTTACCTGACTAGTTTCGCAGGAACAGGTCCTGCATGGTCACAGGTGACTTAGAAACTTTTTTTAGAAAGTATTTATATTTTCTCAATGATTTGATTGCTAAAAAATACTTGACATGTGATCCTATATTTTAGTCGAGTTCATTGTTGCAACAAAAAATGACGTTTCTCTAGAGTGAAACTATATTGTATTGAGGACTATATTGTAACCACTACATTATATTGAGGACTGCCCCTTTTAAACCCCCCCCCCCTTCTCACTAATGAACTGTACCTATTCAAATATAGTGTGAACAATGCTTTAAACAGCTTATTAATTTTGTTAGTTCCTGTAGTAGTAATAATTTATTTCATAAAAAGGAAAATAAATATAAAAAGAGATAACAAAATATATGATTTTTAGTCGAGTAGCGTGTAGTTTAGCTTCTAAAATACTCGCTACTCGACCTAGTGTGAACAAGACTTTAGGAGCGAAATATTATGTGCCCGTAACTGGTTAAATCTCCGAAATAAAATTATTGGCTGGTCAATAAGTAGCGAATTTACTCTTTATTGCGTCATTTTTTTATTTTGGCGCCTATTTGACCATAGATGAAAATGTCATTATATTTCAATATAAACGTCAAAAAATCGAACTAAATAGAATGTTTTGTTTTGTCAGTTTGAAAATTTTCCATTTGTTTTGTTTTAATTATGTATGTCAAATGAGTTGATTTGTCATTAATAACGATTATATTTTTTTATACAAACATTTACGTAAATTGTAGAGGTTTTGTGCAAATTCATTTTTTCTTGATGTATTTGACGAGTTTTTACGCCTTTTGTCTTCAGGTATCTTGTCTTGTATAATATATTATCTTTTCATTATTTATCTTATTTTTTTTTAACATTGCTAAATAAAACCTCAAGTTAATGTCGTTTTAAAAATAAACTGTTTATCTTCTTGTAATTGTTGTTATTCTGATTAGAGTGTTGACCTCAAACCAGATTTTATAGTAAACAAAAAAAAAACTTGATAAATTTAACTTCGATTACATACATGGAAAACTTTACAAACCGTCACCTCTCAAAAAATATTAAGGTAATTATTTACTTCGCGGGCTTCTTCAATTTTTGACAAAACCCTTCTAAATGAATATGTTTTAACTTAACAGAGTGTAGTGTTATCATTCGGGGAGGTGTCCAAAGAGCTATGAGGGTTATGCTACGTTCTAACCTTAACCTAACCTATTCAAATCGTAGTGTTATCATTGGAGGATGTTATCAAATCCCCTAATCTATCCAAATTGACTAACCAAACGACAATGACCATCAATATCTTAATTTTTCAGGCAAAATCATCAATTTTAGATTCAAAAAATAAAATGTCACTCCATGAAGAGAAGTTTGTATGAGAAAATAATAATATATTTGATGTGTTTCATATAAAAAAATCGTAGAAGCCGGCGGAGTAAATAATTACCAAACATTTATATGCAGATTGGTAAATAAGCATGTTATGGATTGATTTGATAACATTTTAAGTATTTTATCAACCAATTTTCAAAAAAATCAATTATAAAAGTTGCCTATTATAATTGATTTGGATGGATTTCAAATCCGAAGTCTCCCAGTCGGGTCAGAGTTTTTCTAAGTGTTTTTTCACTTGAAATACTCGGGGTTGGCCTGTCTCAGATTGGACGGGACCGGTTGACTGGAAAAAAATTGCCTCAGGCAATAAGTTCCGCCGGCTATACTGACACCTTTGTATAGAAAAGTGTTATATTTATTTATTTAGTTTATTATTTCATAAAAATTTTTTTTCCTTGTTTGGAGTGACATTTATTTTTTCATTCTTAAATTGGTGTTTTTGAAGATATTGCTGGTCATTGTAGTTTAGTTAAGTAAATTTGGATAGATTAGGGGATTTGATAACGTCCTCGAATGATAACACTACGATTTGAATAGGTTAGGTCAAGATTGGAACGTGGTTATAAAGGCGACTACTCCCCGAGTGATAACACTACACTCTGTTAGTTTAAAACATATCCATTTAGAAGGGTTTTGTCAAAAAAAGAATCAGCCCGTGAACTTAATAATTACCATAGTTCAGTTATTTGATAACGTTTTAAGTAATTTATCCACATATTTTGTAAAGAAAAATCCATTTTTAAAGTTGCCTATTTTCTCAATTGAATTATTATATATCACATACTAGAAGCGTTGTCTCGTCTTAAAATGGGGCTAATTTGGTCGTTTTGTTGCTATCTCGATTTGAACAATAATACAAAATAACAAGACGGAAAGAGACGGATGAAAGATAAAGAAAACGTTCAAATGAATTTGATTCTGCCCCAAAAGCACATTTGCCTAGCGTAATCAGCGATGATTTTTGAACTTAGTCACTTTTTTCTTCCTCTCGAAGTCTCTTCACCTCCGTACTTCATAAACAAAAATGTGACATAAAATTTTTAGCATTTAAATAAATTATTTTCTCATATAAACCTTTCGTTGCAGGTAGTAGTGTTGCCAACCCAAATTTTTAACAAATAAGTAGTTAAACTGCCACAAAGCGGTAAAAATTTATGAGTAAAAGAAAAACGGTCATTTCGATCATTTTGTATCCAAAAAGGTTATCAATACCTTCTGAAATATGTAACAACTAATGACCCTAACAATTCATTACTGATGTTCCATTTTTAAATGGAACAAACCACCACGTGCTTACTGTTATTTCGAAGGCTGGCTTAGTGTGATCACTTTACGTTAACAACGTTCGCCATTAGGTGGTAATGTTTAAGTCTCCGAAACTTCTAATCTTGAGAATTCTCGACATGTTCAATATGTCGAAAAATCCCATAATTAATGAAATATAGAGATAAAAGAGAGCAACCAAATTTAAAGGCTGCGACTGTTGTCATGTATTTGGCGCCAGGATATGAATATATCAATTTTTTTAGGTAGATTTATGACTCAAATCGGTAGATAGGATAGACAAGAGGCGAAATCGGTAGATCTACTGAAAAGTAGGCAGATATGGCAACGCTGGGATGGAGTGACATTTCATTTTTGGACTGTTAAGTTGGTGTTATTGGTTTGGGAAATGAAAATGTTGCCAGCGTAATAAATATTTGTTATGTTGTTACAGAGACATCAGTACAGAGAGGAGACACTTGCACAGGACCACCAGCCACACTGTACAAGCCTTCGTGCATGACTCCTTTTAATCTATTACCAGCTTACAGGTACGTATCACACTCAACCAAACTCACTTATCTACCACTATCCAGCTTATAACCATAGATACTATTCTACCGTTACCCGTTTAAAAAAGGAATAGCCACTTTAAAGATGACAGCATTGCTAGCCCTCTAAATTGACCATAGAAATTGTGAATTTTGTACAAGTATGCTTGTAGAAAGATCTATGGTCACTAAATCATTTATTAAGACTGCAACAAGCCAGTAATTTATTAAAACCCTTTATTGCTTATTTCTATATAATTCATAGCTCCCGATACTTCGTAAGATAGATACAATGTAAAGATAGAAATTCTAGCTTATCTTTGTTTATTGAAGCATCAAAACAGGAAGATGGATAGAGTTTTAACAAAAGATAGCTTATTGAAATTATTATGATATTCTTAACATGTTGTGTTTTTCTTTTCTTTTCAGAACATCAAAATTTTTAAGCAGTAGGCATCGGATCTTGCAACCGTTTAGGGAGACGTGACTATCAGCCGTACTGGCAATTAATGGATTTAAGCGAATGAATTTGTCATCATACGACAAATTCGACATCACGTCGTCGCACTGTCGTCAAAAGTGCCCCCAAACCGTAGTAGCCGTCACAAACAACATAGATCTAATAGAAAAAAGAAATATTGCATACAACCAATCCCGATGTGATACCCTGACGTGTCGCCTTCCAGAAGCGACTTAACGTCTCTCCCATATATGTATATATATATTTATATATTTGAAAAATAGAAACAGCATCATATGCGCTCTTTGCGTGATTACCAACATCGTCGTATTCTTGACAGAACATATGTACGTGTATATATGGACTTAGAGTAGTGTGCAATAGTAAAAGTATATGTCATTTATGTACGTTCTCATATAAATACGGATGCTTTTATCCCTTTTCTGTCTGTCGTTTCCATATCTTTACTATATATATCCGCGAAAGTGAATTACTATTAGATTCCTACATTCCACTTGTACCGTTCAAAGTAGTCGTCATTGGAGGATTGTACTGAAGTAAGCTGCCCAACAACGAAGATCGTAGCAGGTGTGTAACGAAAAATATTTGACAAACCTTTACCCCTATTCGATATCAGATCCGCTAAAATTAAGAATTCGCCAAAAAAGTGCATGAAAAAAGCAACTTTTAACTGACTGTTCCACTTAAATTATCACGATTCCTCTTAATGACACACTATTCGATCAATTTAAGCCGCATCTTAGAGAGACCCGCCAAAATTTTAGAGGAACCGCTTATATTATGTCAAAATCGGGTTTTTTATTTTCAGTCACCTCTCTTAAAAACAACAATCAAAACAAAAAAAGTTATTATTTTCAGTAAATATATCATTTAGCTCTTGTTTTCATCACAAAATATATGTTAATAGTGTCATATTTCTTGATCAAGATGAATTTGTTTGAGAAAAAGGAAATTTGGCGGCCATGATGATAATTTTGACATCGGGAAATAATTAGTTTGAAATCACTTGCAGCTATATTCATTTCGATCGATTTCTTAAGGAATATCGCTTGGATTGGTTGAAATCACATGGAATTGCCCGCGAAATTCAAAATTTTAGTTGGTAAATTTTAGCGGATCTGATAGGGAAAGGGGTACTTTTCTGTTAATTGTTCCTAGTTTGTATTCTGATTTATTCATATTTTTTTTTCAGCATTTTAAGTTGTCAGTTGTGAAGTAAATCTCTCAAGATGGGTTCAGTCAATGTCAATCGCAGCGTTTCGGACGCTTTCTACCGTTACAAGATGCCGAGGATTTGCGCCAAGGTGGAAGGGAAAGGCAACGGCATCAAGACCGTCATTGTCAACATGAGCGAAGTGGCGAAGGCCATTGGAAGACCAGCCACTTGTGAGTGTTTTACTTCTTAAATCTAGTCTAACACTTAGAACCTTTGCAAGTTTCGTAGCCAAGAAAAATTGCTTCTGATAGGTCAAATCTCTTTATAGCGAATACCGAAGTAACGAAATTTTCAGTATAATGAATCGTAAATTTGTCGAAAAACTTTCATATAAAATGTACTGAACCAAAATTCATTGCAACGAAGTCGATCTCAGTATAGCGAATTTAATTGTTTTAAAATTTTAAAACCATGATACAATTAGGCAATAAAATTTCTCCGACTTCAGTTTGTCCTTGGCATTGGCGAGTTTGCAAGTGTTTGCCTAACATATTTCCTTCACGTGATTGATAAATTCTTGAAATTTGTTTTTGTTCTCACTTAATAATAGCAATAGTAGTTTATTTTACATCAGCAGGTATAATATGGCGAAACAAAATATTAAAAATGTATCAGCTATTGCCTACTGTCCAATACCACATTTTCCAGTTTGTAATTTATTCATTTTCCAGATCCGACAAAATACTTTGGTTGCGAGTTGGGCGCGCAGACTCAGTTTGATTTGAAGAACGAGCGGTACATTGTTAACGGGAGCCACGACGCCGCCAAACTCCAAGATCTTTTGGACGGGTAATATTTTTTTTCATTTGACCGCAAGCCAGCCGTTTAACTCCTGAAGAAGCCCGCCAAAGAGATGGGCGAAATATTAGTAATAACAGTACTCATCGACCACGGCCAAACAGCCCGGATAATATTAATAATATTTGATACATTATTGATATCAAAAGGGAAAGAAACAAACAGGGCTTATACTTTGTAATGCAATGGAATACGAGATATACAACATAATGGAACTATTGTGACTAGCCTTACATTACAGTTCATCACTCAGTCCAGCCTCCTGGAAGAATTGGAGGATTTTGTTGGCGCTAAGCTCTTTAATTTCTTCTGGGCACATTAGAAATTTGCCCAGGTTTTTATGTCTGTTTTGCATCATTGGTAGGCATTCGCAGAGGAGGTGCATGGGGGCTCTAGTGACTCCCCACACATCCTGCAAGAGTCTAGGATCCCGATGGTGCACATGTGCTTGTTAAGCCTGCAGTGCCCCGCTAGGGATCTGGTGATGATGCAGAGGTTTTTTCTGTTTAAAGACACTAAAGTCTTAACAGATTTCGCGTTGTAGGCATTTACTAGTGCCTTGGAGTTTCTTTGACCCTGGGTTTCATTCCAGAGTTTTATTGAGCGTTCATGGTAAATGTCTGCTGAATTTCTGTGAATGGTGCTTTGAGGAATACCAAAGATTATTACTAGTTGCTTGATTATTTATCAGAAAATGTACTGTCTCAACTCACTATATATATGTATATATCGTATGGTTGTAGGGAAAACCACAGGCAAAGGTTAAGATCGTGAGAGCTCATGTATTGAATCGCTTCAAGTGACAAGCTGTGAATGTCTATCATGGTGCCCCCGAACTTAGTTATTTGGCATTCTTGAACGATATGGTTCACAGACTCTCTCCGCAAGTACAGTAAGGGTGGTCACGCTTGCCCCATCTGTGAAAGAGAAGGCCACATCTTCCATGCCCAGTTCTTGCTCTGTTGATGTTACACCACAGGCGGCGAGGCAGGTTTCCACCAGCAGGCATCACTGTGGGGTCTCCGACAAGCTGCTCGGTATCTGGATTACTTTCCCCCCATATACGGCGCCACTGGGCATAATCGACTCGAGTTTACTCTAGAACTAGGACTTGTTTTAATACTGGTGTATATCTGTACATTCTGTTTGCAGATTCATCCGCAAGTTTGTTCTGTGTCCCGAGTGCGACAACCCCGAAACAGAGCTGATGGTGAGCGCCAAGAAGGGCATCATCTCCCAGGGGTGCAAGGCCTGCGGCTACCACGGCTCTCTTGACTTCAACCACAAGCTGAACACCTTCATCCTGAAGAATCCACCAAACGCTCCTGTCTCTGGGCAGGCCACCACCGGCAGCGAGGGGAAACGAAGCAAGAGGTCCAAGAAGGGATCCGTCACCAGCAACGGGGAGAAGGACGGAGATAACAACCATGATACTACCGGAGAGGCTGATCACAGCATCGACAATCCCAAATTGAACTCACAGGTCGGTATACTTAAGCTCTTTGAAGGACCACTATGTGAATTTTCCCTCTGATGTTGGAGTGGATCAGTTGATTAGGAGAAAATGCTTTTAGAAGTTTAATTCCGCTAGCTATACCTACTAACATTTTCCTTCAAAAGTATGTTACAACTATTAGATATCAGCCTCAGTAGCTTAGTGGTATAAGTGTGGACTTCAGATCAAGCGTCTGCTTGTAAAATCCAACACCACCTATATAAGAAGGCATTAGTGCTGCGTCACATCGTGAGGCCCACCGTTCGCTTGCCTATATCTGTATGTACTTACCTGTACACTATGATATCTGTCTAGACACCGGCGACCTGGTGATGCGAGAGGCTAAAATGGCCGCCAGCACTAAGGCCTTCTTATATAGGTGGTGTTGGTAAAAACATTCCCCATTAGGTGGTCTAATTTCAAATCTTGAACCATCAATGAGTATGTGATGAGTTTTGAAACTCTGTTTCTCCCTGTACCATGTCAAGAATTAGTGGTATAATTTTACTCATAGTATATGGAATATACATGAGTCTTAGTGATCGGATTTCAAAAAAAAAAAATTGATTTCGCTGAAATTAATTTTCTCGACGTTTTCGAGGGTGTAGATTCCACAAAATGCAAAAAAAAAATTTTAAATTTACGCGTACGCCAAAAATGTGTGCGCACCCATAACTCATAGTAATTCTTATCCGATTTGATTGAAATGAGGTAGAACGGTTAGCCCCTCGATGTAGATGAGTCAGTAAAATGTTGAGTTCTGTACCTTCAGGGGAACCCTCTTAAAGTATCCAAAGAAAATTTCACTTGTTCTAGAAAAAGGGCTAAAAAATAAAAAAAAAAAATTCTTCGATTTTCATAAAGTTAGGTATACGGGTTGGTCTTATGCTCCTACTCAAAATTTGAAGTCCGTAACTTCAGTGGGTCCCCCTTAAAGTACCGATTAATATTGAATATGTAGTACTAAAACAGATAGTAAAAAGCTCCAATAGTCGATATCATCTCATTCAGTCCTCGCTAATTTTCCACTTAATGCAGGTTTTCCAGCTATTCTATCACCATTTTAAACCTCCTTATTTTAATGTTTCTTGTACATCTTATCTTACATGTTTGAAAATATTGTAAGGGTATTTGAATTCCGAAGTGCTTAATTAAGGACTGATTAATCTTTGCTAGATCAGGGGTTGGATGGCTCTTTGCTTGGGCGTTCCCCATTTACACCAAAAGAACCTAGAAACAGGGCATACATTCTTTTATGGTGGATATTGGACACCATGGAAACAATAACAAGCAAGAACTAATTAATGGATGATGACAGAGTAGTGTCCATATCAACAATCAAGAAAATATACTCTACTTCCAGCACTGGCGCTATGTTCGTTTGGTTTAAAATTCACCCTTACATGTATACAACCCTCTAGTTTTACTGTTTTCCTGACAATCTGCAATTCTTCTCGCTTAGCAAACTGCCGACCTCTGCTGTGTAACGTTGATCACATCCATAAGAAATGTTATTTTTAAATTTAAATTTCTTTTGTGTGTGTTTTCATGCACAGATCTCCCAAGACAAGTCTGTGACTGAGGACGATGACGACACGTGGGTGGTGGACGTGTCTGAAGAGGCAGTGCGGGCGCGTCTCCAGGATCTCAGCGAAGGTGTCAAGGGGATGACCATCAGTGTTGACAACGAAAAGAGTGAGAAGCAGCGCATGGATCTGCTCTATGAGATTGTCAAGCAGAAGCGGGACACCAAACAGCTGGACAGTGCTGCCGTGCAGAAGGAGATTCTCGGTGAAGCTGAACGGTGAGATTCTTCCCAAAGACTGGCAAATACCAGTATAGATAGAACCTTCTCAAATTGTCTCTTCAAAATGTACTAAAACCCTTTCAGTATTATTAATAACTAGCTTATACCCGTCTTGCTTTACGTTTTTGATTCCGATTGTCAGGCTTGATCGGTAGGTAATTAAACAGGTTCTAGTCTAGCTTCCCATTGCTTAACAGACCTCTATAACTGACATAAGCACAGAAAAAGAAAAATGACACTTTTAATGTTTATTAAAATTTTGTATGAAGATCCTAAAAAATAGGGTTTTTTAATTAGCTCTAAATATATTAAAGTTAATGCAGCAAATTGTATTAAAGAACCTTCTCCGGCATTTTTCACGGCTCTGTGCAGATTCATATCTGACGTAGCATTTGTATTTTGAGCGTGATGCTATGACATACGGTAAAAAGCAAAATAAAAAAGCATTTCTGAATTATTATGTAGATAGAGGAGGGGCTAATGCGAGTTTTATTTAATTTCCCAATTTACCACGCAACTTTCTTATTTTTTTCTTTCATAAGAACCTTCTACTGATAAAAGCCAACACGACAAAAAAAGAATTAGTGAAATCAGTTCAGCCGTTCAGGCGTGATGCGATAACATTAGGTAAAAAGCTAATAAACATTTCTGAGTTATTATGTAGATTTACCACGCAACTTTCTTAATTTTTTCTTTCATAAGAACCTTTTACTGATAAAAGCCAACACGACAAAAAAAGAATTAGTGAAATCGGTTCACCCGTTTAGGCGTGATGCTCTAACATACGATAGAGCAACGACAAAAGGCAAATTTAAAAACATTTCTAAATTATTATAATATATATAGAAAACACCTTATTGCTGGTATAAACCATAGAATTACTAAATCTCTAAAATTTATTTGCTTATTCTATGGTTTATTATGATATACCTGGATTATTAATACCTAACACTTTTCTTAGACCATGGTATAAACCATTGTATAACGTTATACCAAGATTATTAATAACACTGTTTATGTAGAGACTTTTTTGGTATGTTGAAGAATTTTGCTTCCAAATTATGATGACGATCCTATCCTATCATCCTCCGAGGAGTATGAAATTTCGCACACCTATAGTTTATATATAGAAAGAGTGGCGAATGCTAAAATATTTTTTTTAATTATGCACATTAAATACATTGAATCAATAAAAAAAAACATTGCAAACACTACTGTAAATGTTATGTATTTGATACACACTTGGATGTATTTGACATTGACACAGACGCATATATTTTCTTTTTTAACTGTGGTCTAATTGAGAATAGATTAATATTGTTTATCTTTAATAATAATAGAAAAATTTTGTACATATCAACATTTCAATATTTGACGTATCCATGTCATTGTTTTTGAAAGAAAATTGTGAAATAGCGTTCGCTCAGTCTTTGACAATGGAACCTTCAAACTTATAATTTAAATTAGTTGTGGTCGAATTTGGAGCACTGATTTACCACTAGTTATAATTATTACGCATATTATGATTTTGAGTTGGTCCTTGCAATTATAATTTTTTTGATGATTTAAATGAACTTTCACTATGTGAATACAAAAACCTTACAAAAAGTATAATTTTTTTGTAGTAATGTCAGATACAAATTCATCAATTTTGCTCAAATATGTTTCATGTTTTTAATAAACTTCTAATTGACGCTCTATTGACAAATGACAGAAAATCCGCTAAACAAGCTATATTATCCATAGATTTCCGTGGTAACACTACCAACTTTCAGATATTTTGTTGACATTTCAGACTTTAAACTAAAGTAGGCAGGGTTATTTTTTATGAAACTTTTCAACTTAAAGGAGACTATCTATTTGTTACTTTCTTTTCATTCTTTATAATATATTCTTTTTTTCTTGTTTGTAGTCTGGAAATCAAGTCTAAAGCCCCGCTGGTTCTGGCAGAGTTGCTCTTCACACAGTCCATCGCCAAGGAGATCCCCAAGCATCGTCTCCTGTTGCTCCGTTTCACCCACCAAGACCCCAAAGCCCAACGCAGTTTGATCGGTGGTCTCGAACAAGTCATCGCTCTGCACAAAGATACTCTTCTACCCAAAACTGCTGCTATCTTGAAGGTAACATTCTTTCGTTCTGTGTCTTAGGGTGCGCCTTATACCAAAGGATCATAATGCCAGAGCTGGAAGCAAAGTATATTTTCTTGATCGATGATATGGACACTAATCTGTCATCGTCCATTAATTAGTTCTTGCCTGTTATTGTTTCTTTGATGTCCAATATCAACCATAAAAGAAAGTATGCTCTGTTTCTAGATTCGGCACTATATGTTGGTTTGGTGTTAATGCACACTACGTTTCTTACTTTTTGGAATTTTAAACATGTTTATATTTAATCAACCAACAAACTATTTTGAAAAGAATAAATTTCTTGTGAACAAAACAGAAAAAAGACACGCGACTAAAAAATATATTTCTCATTTCAAAGATGTACCATATGATAGTTAGTACCTATGGTAAACACATTTAACATGAGAAATCTTGCCAGGTTGAGTTAGAGTGAAAATTTTTTGAATTTTTACCACTATCGCTTATAATAATGCCTTTTTTCCGTGAAGAATGATGTAATTGAGAGTAATGTGGAGTGAATGTTAGCGTAGTGACTAAATAATGTGGTTTGAGAATGTAGAGAGAATGACAATAAGGATCTATTTATACATTTAAAAGAATGGGTGCACGGAGACTTGTCTAAACTAGGATGACATGGCCCGATCATATGGTGCCGTCTTAAAGGAGGGTCAAGTTAGGAGTATAAGGAATAGGAGAAGAACGTTTTGTTTTTGGATAAAGTGAAAGAGATATGTATGTAGGGAAAAAAATGGAAAACCTGCCTCTCTGTGATGCATAAAATAAATAAATAAATAAGCGTCTTCTACTGCAATTTCATATACGGGTTCAGTGCAGTTACTTTTATGTCAACTCTATGTGGGGAAATTTCAGTTTAATACTTCACAGAGAGAGCGATCTCGGTACACTCTGACCCGACTTCGGGTCAAATTCACTTTGAAAATATGGCATTTAGATGACACAAAAACTTTTGAATGTCGTGTTAAAATGTAATATTTTGTCCTTCTGCTTTAGGTATTCTATGATAACGACATCTTGGAAGAAGGACCGCTGTTGGAATGGGCCGATAAAGGCAAGAGCAGATACATCAGCAAGGAGCTGGGGGCGGAAATGAGAAAGTATGCGGACCCCATGTTCCGTTGGTTGAGGGAGGCTAGTGAAGAAGAGGAAGAAGATGGAGATACTGGAGATGAAGAAGATGATGATTTGGAGGTGAACCTTTTAGCTGTTTAGCATTTTCTATCTGTCATTTTCTCTCTGGAATTTTTAGTCCATACTGGGCAACCGATTACTAGCAACGTGTTGATCGGTGCTTGTCAACGTTTGGTGGTCCGCATCAAAGAGATTTGTAGCTCGTATCGGTGTATCCCAACAGAGCTGACAACATTTTGTGTGAATCCCGATGGTTGAGGTTTCATTTGTGGATGGTTTTACCTGTTTTGTGACATCTGTAAAAGTTTTTATCCATTCAATTACTGTAATTCATTTTTAATTTTATACATTGTGCTGTCTCGAAACTTGCTGAAACGAATTGTGCAAACAGTGGTTGAAAATTAATGGGGTAAAAATCTTCTTGAAGTTTTGAAATGGGAAAAATTTGTGCTTTTATTTATTGTCTCTTCATGTAAGTGGGCTGAATAAGTCCATGTGCACCATAGGGATTCTAGACTTGGCATGTGCAGGATGTGTGGGGAATCACTCGATACACTAATGGACCTCCTGTGTGAGTGCCTACGAATGATGTATAACAGATGCGAAATCAAAGAGTTGAATGCCAATAAAATCCTCAGGGTCTTCCAGGAGGTTGGACTGAGCGACAAACTCTAGATGCAGGGCCGCCAGTCACAATAGTTCCATAATGGGACGCAGTGACGGCGACCTGCTAGGAGGCTGTGGGTCTAATCAACTGTCAAGAAGCATAATTTGATAGTAGTTCAGACTTCAAAAGACTGCTCAATTTAATGTCTTCAAATGTATCATAATCCTGAAATCTTTTTCCCCTCATCCCTTCCTGAAACAACTGCATTTTGTTGTCCAGTGTGGAAATAGCTTTAGAAAACAAACACTTTGATCTGTGTACCTCTCATTTTGTCTTGGTAACATTTGTATTTTATTTTTAGATTGAATACAATGACCGTGCCACCACTACTCCGATGAAGATGCAAGCCGCAGTGGCTGCAGCCAACACTCAGCCCAAGAACGCCCCCCAAACAGCCGACGATGGTGTGGACGATGTCGATATTGATGCCATTTAAATAAAACAATCATACAAAATACATATATACCTACCTATAATATAATTAGTCATGTTATTATACAAAACGAGCCTATTATTGTACCATTTTTTTTTATTTTAAACATATTATGGAAGTTGTAGAATTTTCTTAATACACTTTTTGCCTTTATGATACCTAAATAGAGTTGTGTTTTTTTTTTTCAATCTCTCTTTTCTGAAATCTTTGCATTTTCCTGTACTTTAAATGTTTGAAAATCTCGCCTTTGTATGTAGGTACAGTTCTTATTGTAGTTTAAAGACAGCCGACGGAAAACCGCTGTAATATATTATACAGCTGTTGTATTATAGGAATTATTTACAGTGGTGTATATTTAAAATATTTTAAATAAATTTTCTCCCACATATTAAATTCAAAATAGATAAATTTATTAGATAAAAATATCTTTTAATTTTTTTTTTACTCCTATTTAAAAACACACAACTTATTTATCTTCAATCTTCTAGTCTAGTAGATGAAATTGATGTTTTTTTTATTGTTTTTTGCCTTATGACCGTATAGTTTTTTTTTTGTCTAAATTACCATCAAAATGAAAATAAAAATATTTTTAACATTCAACACAATCTTTTTTTTTAATAAATTAATAACTACATAACTTTCTCATTTTTTAGAATAAATATCGATACCTCAAAGCTAACATTAATACCAGACAGTGCAATGTGTTTTTAGCGTAGGTAACACGATAATAGAAGCTGGTTTCATCAGTATCGTAAATGTCATCAGCACCAAAATTCTCTAAAAAAGTAGGAATCTTAAATTTACTGTCCCAATTAAACATATAAATTTACTATTGGTTTCTGTTCTTTGAGATTTTTTCCGGAATCGACTGTATTCATAATGAAGTGTGTGTTTAATTGAGAATAATGAAGTGAATTTAAAAATAAAACTTAAACAACTAGCAGTCACACCTGCCGATGGTTTGCAAAGAAAATATTCTATTCCTCTTTGTTTAATTTTCAACCACTATTGAAATGCTCATTGATCAGATTTCATCAGATCTTCGTATCTTGGCGTTTTCTTTGCATTGAGGTTGTAAAAGACACAAAAAATTTTGTAATTACAGATTTTTGTGTAATATGGCATTTCTTAATGTGAGGTGAATAGCCAAAACCAAGTGAAAAAATATCTCTTTCAGGTAAGTTGCTAAAGTTTTGAGGAGGAATTTTGATTCTATACATGCTTCGCCTACGTCACTGATGGATACATACCAGTTTCTTCACGAGTCTTTTTGGAGGGACAGCTCGGAGTCAAGATCTCTAAATTAAAAGGACCTTTAATATTCCTAAATTAAAGATTGAAGCAGCTTAACTGCCAGTCTTTTTTGTAGTTTTAATAAATAAAAAAATAGCACTCTTCTATACATAGGTGCCAGTATAGCCAGAGGAAATAAATGTTTGAAGTCCCGTCCAATCTCAGACAGGATTCCAACCAACAAGTAGATACTTATGAAGATAGGCTGCTAACGTTTTTCCTAATTTATTAATTCCGCTAATTTCTTCCTTTCTGATTTGGGCTTTCGTCTTACAATGGAACAGTAGAAATATAAAATTGAAGTTGTGAGGGAAGCTTCCGGCATTACGGCGGTCAAAGGATTCTTGCTAAAAAAACAACCACAAAATTTGTAAAACCTGGCCAAAAAGCTTATACGAAGAATATGTTGAAAGACTGTGGGATAGCTTATTGGGTTATAGGCTTGTTATTTGAGAGAGCTATTCTTAAACCCCAACTGTTCTTCCATTTTTTGGGTGTTCTAACCCATTATGTAATACAATTTCAGTTTTGTTAGTATCTTTCTGTCCAATCCAAGATATTTGTAATGATTACGAATTTGCTCAAAATAATTATTATACCAAAAATAAAACATATTATTAGAATACCTTCTTTTCTTAGAACGCATTAATCGTATTCGTCAGTACTTAGCAGAAGAGATAATACGGGACAAACGGATGATAAATTTTTCATCACAAATTCGTACGGTACACTTAAATAAAATGCGTAAGTATATTATTATCTTGATAATTGCTATCTCTGTTCAAGTTATGTTTTATTATTTTGGACACTGTCCAATACTTCAATTATTCACCTGAAAGAAGATCCTATAGTTTTTATTATTTTTCAGTCTCTCATCAAACACTAAGCTGTTTTTCTTTGCACCTCTTTATAGTTCATTGTGAATATTTCTTTGAAAAAGGTTGGTATTAGCAGAGGTTCAGAATACAGACAAAAAGTACTAGGAGTATCTACAGAGAACATGAGTGATAAATGAAACACCAAATATTTTAGACATAATTGCCCAAAGCTCTGCTTGCCCTCCTGTATTACTGTATTACTGTTTGCCCTGCTGTATAATACTGTATGCTATATGTACTATATTACCATATGCCCTGCTGTATTACTGTATCCCCTTATTTATTACCATAGACCCTGCTGTATTACTGTATCCCCTGCTGTATTACTGTATGCCTTGCTGTATTACAGTATGCCCTGCTGTAATTCTGTGAACCCTCCTGTATTACTATATATGTACCCTGCTGTACCTAGTACTTATTCTGTCCAAAATGCACTTTACACAAGTTCAAAAGTGCTCATTATAAAAATATTCGGGTGGACTGAGTATCGAGTGCACCAAAAGTACTCCCACTACAATTTATGAGTACCCACTTGTAATCTAGTACTATTATGGGTATGGGGCGCTTCTTAGTTTGCGTCCGTCATGGTGGAGCTAGTTACTGCAGTAAATCAACTTTTTGTAATTACTGGTTCATCAGATGATCAATTGTTTGTGTCATCCCACTTGTGCATGCTGGTGAGTCCATCCATCCCTATTTTATAAGTTTAAAACGGTACAGCCTACATCACATCTTATTTGCTTGACTCCACATCGTATTATGTTTATGGGTTATGTTGAGCCACGCAGTTCTTTTGTCGGCTCAAATAACTACTAGCAGTGGCGGATTTGCAGTCTCGGCCGCCCTAGGCCCCAGGCCATACGTAGTCGCCAATTTTTCAGCACTCTTTATTTGACTACATCATGAAATTACACTTTACTGCCAACTGTTATCGAAATCAATTCATAAATTTAAAACTATAAACTATAAAAGCGGTTCCAGGGCTAATTGCACATAAAGTATGCAAGTAAGAGTTTTTGATTACGATTGGCCGCCCCTGAAATCTGGCCCAGGCCCCCCACATTATTTCCTGGGCCCCGTTGCTAAAAGTCATAATGCCCCCCCCCCCCTCTCATTACGAAAAAAAGAATTTTCGAGCCTTTTTTACAATATACTTTTTTTAACTTTTATTAAGAATATTTGAGGTATTTTTTTGCACCTTGAGTTACATTATTGGAGTTTTAGTAAGGATCCTTCATTTTTTTTAAAATATAATACAGCCTATGTTCAGCATAGTGTAGCTTCCCAACAGTGAAGGAATTTTTCAAATCGGTTCAGTAGTTTCGGAGCAAACAATCAAATCCTTCCTCTTTAAATATTATTATAAAAAGTGGACGGCTCATTATTTCTTACTCTTCGTGAATAACATTGGTGCTGGTTTAATTATTACTCACAGCTGTTGTAGATTCAGACTCGTTTTGTACCCAACGCACTGCAAATCCAATGGACCAATTTATATTACTCTGATGTAATATTTCATTGAATCATTGATACACATAAATCTAGTCCTAGTGATTTTATTTTGGTTTCATTTCTATGATTTATTAAAAATGTTCTACTTTTTAATTTATTCCCCCGTCCTTGCGGGCCCCCTTGCCCCACGGGCCCCGTTGCCATAGCATCGGTAGCACCGGGCATGTGGGGGCCCTGATCTGGCCGCCCTAGGCCCGGGCCTACTGGGCCTTAGGGCAAAGCCGCCACTGACTACTAGGTTCTAGTTGACGATTCCGTCCAAAACTCTACAATCGTTTTCAATTGAGCAACCCACACCATCAGCCGCATTAGAAAATAAATGCTGATGTGTCAGCTTGTGAGTCATTTTGTAAATTTCAGGTACTTGAATTGAATAATCCCCAGATTAAAAACATAATATTGTAAAATAGAGTTAAAAGCAAAACATAGATTCGTTCTGTTGCATTCACATGCGCCTACGCAGTCACTTTATTACCCAACATTCAGTGATAGAATCGAACCCATAACAATGACTTGAAAGTATATTTTGAGAGCTGATGACATTATTTTTGTTATTAGAATGACTAAACTACGGATCAAACAAGAAATCTAAAGATCATAGGGTGGCCTTGTGGTATACTTAGGTACAAAAGCAGATTTTATTTTTAACTAGCTGACCCGTCAAACTTGTTTCAACATTTTCGTGATAATTATTCTTGACAAAATAACTGCTTACTTTCTGAAACATCATGGGAAATAAAAATTCGCTAATCAATCAATCAAACGGCCCCCGTGGCGACACCCTTGCCTCGCAAGTCGCAACATAATTTATCAAACATATAACACACCTCTCTTTATTCACTTTTCGCGTTTCAATTTGTAATAAAACTAAAACTATCTCCTTTAATTCACTTTCTGCGTTTTAATTTATACAAAAATACCTATGTTTGAATGCTAAAACATATTTCTGAAAGCTTGAAAGAAATTCTATCAACAATCTTCGTACAGGTGTGTTTAAATTTTCACGGAAATTTCACAGATTGCTTTTTTGTTAGGAAGTCAATTCCTTACTAACTTTTATATTATATTAGGTATATATTATTTACAATTTTTTATTACTAATTCTGTTATCCAGAGTGGAGAAGAATCCAATAAATCAAACATCGGAAGTATCAGTTCAGCCGATCTCGAGTTATAAGTGTTCGCACTAACCCCACTTTCTTTTATATTATAGATTATTGTCTTAAGTTTCTAGTTTCTACCTAATGGTTAAAAAATAAATGGTCCCCTTTTTTTTCAAGCAAAATAGCATAGCAAATACATAGTATGTTAACAATTAGGCGTAATGGTAAAAAAAAAATATGAAAAGTAACGGCTTCACGAGACGTTCATTGGAGCTGTAAACGCATTGAGACCGTCGCGTGGTTGCTTTACAAACCGCAGGGAACAAAGAAGTATTGACAAGACGCCATATTGCACGAGTTTCCCTCCATTATAAATAATATCGTTCTAATTTCGAAAACACGTGTCCATTTTGATTACAGTACAGATTCAGTCTAAATATAGCGAAGTAGGTACATTGAACAGAACCGCATCAAACACTTAACACTACATTAACGTTTTCTTAATATCTATACTTCATAGAAGACTATTTTAGAAAAAAATCTTCTCAGAATTTCTTAATAAAAGGTTAATAGCTAAAATAGCAAGTAAGAAAAGCCTCCACGTACCTACAACAGAGATGAAGACTCTCTGTCCCATTGCAGGAACGACACTCCAGGACAGAGTAAGGAACTCCGATATTAGGAGAACTTGGAATGCCCAGGATGATGTGCAATGGGGTAGATCTAGAAGGAGATCACGTAGAGAGAGCAGATCCTGAAAGGGTTGTTAAATAGTTGTTGACTTGGTACTGGCAGACGACCCAAAAGGTGGAGACATAGCGGGACATCGCTTCCCAAGAAAATGAAGACCCGAAGGAAGACAAAATAAGTTAAAATAAAAAAAAGTTGCGTCATCAGTTCGGCCCTGTGCAACGCTCCACAGGAGACCATCACACCTTGTAACACACACACACTATATCCCCGCTGGTCTCTCTGTCTTTGTTGTTTCAAAGAATTCTATATTTGGCTCAGCCACGACCCAACTCTTTAGGAATGAATTCTGGAAGCGAATCATTATTCGTATACGGCGAATACACCGCACAGTGGCGTGAAATCTATCTATACTTACAATGCGTTACTTCGACACTTGATCAAACGAAGTGGACGAATAAAACACAAAAGTGTCAATGTCGATGGAAATGTGAAAAAAATTTGGGAAAATTTCTTCTTCTTTTTTCCAAGAGACACTTAAAGTTTTTGAATTTGAATAATTTACACATTGTGTTTTCAACTATTTCTCTTGGAAAGCAGCATACCTACCTATTTTCTTTAAATTACACTCATCTGAAAGCCAGTAAATTCATCAATCTACAAAAATAATAAATAAAAGAAAAGGGGAATCAAACGAGACTTAGAAAAAATTTATATAGAATTAATAATTTGAAGTGTTTCTATAAAAGAAGAAAAATAATTTTTGACATTTCATCGATAAATAAATCTTTTAATTTTTGGAGGGTTTGTGTATTTATTTACGTAGTGAAAGTTCATTATTATGAATTAAATAACACACAGTTGCACTTTCACAAAATTTATATTGAATCTCGAGCGCTTTCGTCCAACTCACGCAGACATTGTCAAGATACTCTTGGTGAGTTCAACGAAAGCGCTCGAGATTCAATATAAATTTTGTGAAAGTGCAACTGTGTGAGGGGCGGACCGCCACGGGCGCCTCTATTGAGAGGGCGGCAAAATCTGCTTGTGCTATATTATACACGAACAGATTGATAAAATTTGAATTTTTATGTTTGTCAAAAATAGCATTTAATTTCGGGTTAAGGTCTTAAAAAAACATTTGCGGTGAATCCGTAGGTAGAAAAAACTGTGTCAGAAGTTAGCTCTATCCTAAAATTGAATTTATGTACCTACTATTGTTGTGCCGTAAATATGTGAATTAAGTTTATTTTCATTTTTTTTAATGTATATAGGGGTGGGGAGGAGGGGGGGGGGGGCAAATTTCTTACCCGCCCCGGGCGGCGAAAACCCACGGTACGCCACTGGGTTAATCTATAGCAAATTTGCAACAATTTTGTTCCCATTAAACGTGACTGGGACGCCAGTGGTTTTCCAGTTATTTAACTTTTCAATTTTCCACCTCTTGACCTAAAACTGAAAATTGTGAAAAAAGTACCTACTTCACTTTGAGAAATAGAAATATATTTTTCTAATAGATGATGAATGAAAGAATTGTCTTAATTCTTATAATATAGGGATTCTGAAAACGAGGACCCTCTAACATCGTGTTTCGTTCCTTCAAAGCAGAGCTTAGAGATTTGGACATTGTGTGGGAGGAGGCCATTGAAGGCACGCAAGATTGAGCGTGGTGGAGGGCTCTCATTGCCTCCCTATTTTCCTATAAGTGATTAAAATCGTAAAAGAAAGAGTAAAATGACAAATTGTTAGCAGTTCTCATGCAATTCTTAATTAACAGTGAGATTGGGAACCTTTAAAAGTCGATATAACTGACTTATCACACAAATAAAAAATAATAATGACACTTTTCCATGCCTATCGTCCTACAGGTTTTGCTGCTGGCTACAAATATAATACAAAAAGGTGCCGACCATCTTCCTCTTTCACGAGACAAGCTTTAAGTAGCTTACAGTGAAAGAGTGTATAAAAAAGAATTGCTTAACAAAGACGGCAGACGATATTTTCGAAACATCTTAACTTCCTAAAAGTGACGTTGTTATATTTGGAATCTATAATTATTGATACTGCGTAGTGTTGGTCCGAAGAAAATGGACCAGTCATGGATTGATTCAGGTTGTCTAAAGTTATCGATGGGTTCATATCACACAAACACTTGCCGAACTTAAAGAAATAAGTTCTCTCTGTCTATCGGAACACGTATCGGCACTATTGTGGGAGAAGTAGAGACTGCAAATTCGGCATCGATCGATCGATAATCATTTTCAAAAGAGGGTTTATAGATCATTTTGACTGATAAAGATTTTTGCATTTAAGAGCTCTTTTTTCTCTAATGGTAGTGATTTAAATTAAATGAAGGATATATTATAGTACCAAAATATAATAATAAATACGGTAAGAGAACTTTGGAATATAATGTGCCTAAATTGCTTAATATGATGCCGACATCTATTAAGAAATGTGGTAGTAAAAGCGCAACAAAAAGACTTGTCAAGGAATGGCTCTTGAAATGTCGATTTGTTTATAATTAAAAATTTGTAACAGCAAACATATTAGTTAAGAATAATACCTCTATTTAAACTTTGTAATATTTTTTGTTCTAATAAAAAAAATGAAAATGACGCATTATAAAAAATATGCAAGCATGTCGTTTAATTATGTTAGCGTCTAGTTTTGACTTCGTTGATCTATAGATCAATTAATACAAAACTAGAAACACGAATCGGTGCTCTTACTTGACAACTTAATTCAGTGTTCTGGCTTCTATTTATCTGAACGCAATATGCCTTTGTAAAATCTTCTCCATCCAGACATGTCTAGATTCCCTATCCTCTGTATCATCTAAGGTCAAGAATTGCCTGTTTTGAATTTTGAAGAATTATTAGCGAAAGTAAAGATTTCTGCTTCTTCGAATTGAAGACTTTGCGAATGGGGTTCTAGTTGAAGAGATCCAGAAACTAGTAGCTATCTGAAATAAAGAGTTCTAAAAACAATGAAACTATCAATAATGTATAAGTTTTATTTATATAACGATCAAATGCCAGTAATGCGACATACAATAAAAAGGACAAAGAAATGACGGATTATTTAATTATTTATAGAAAAAAGTGAATTTTAGTTAAAAATAGAAGGTGCAGATGTTGACGAACTCCAAACTCTAAAAGTAATAAGTAAGTGAGGACAAATGTATTCCGGATGGAAAATTATCATTAGTGGCGACTATAATTGAATTCACATACCCAAATATGGGTTTGCCAAAACAAAAATATGCTTCTATTACAGGTCAACGCGATGTATAAGAAAATTCTTTTGTTCTGGGTAAAATTTTCAAATGATATCTAGGTAATAGATAAAGTCCAGAGACAAATTATTTATTTCATTTGTTTTTACTGTTCACGTTGTGTTCCCACCATTTCCCAAACATCTTCCCCTATTATTTGTTTTTTATCCATGCCATTCTCAGTTTCCTTTAAATTACATAAGCTTTCTATACATTTATTGTTTCAAAATCTCCAAAAAATGCTTTTCAACAATAATCTCTTCTCAAACTCAAGCTAATTTCCATACCATGTTCTTTCCTAATTTTCTCACTTTGTGTAATATCTACTAATATTAAGAGTAGTATTTTGATAAGCAAGATCAGGAAGGATAGTTTGAATTCATAATATACTAAATCGATCATCATAATTTAAGATGAAAACATAAGACTGAACTCCCTGTTGTAAGATATAATCGTTAATAAGTTTCTACGGTACAAACATCGACTGACGAGTTAGTCTATAAATAAAAAAGTTTTGAAACGGGTGCGTTACGTACGACGGCAAATCAGTGCAAAGGAATAGTTCTTTCCTTCGATACACCAAATGTTATCAACCTCGAAAAATTCCGTATATATTTAAGACAAAATGGGAAATATATTTAGTACAACACGCGGTGCCGCCAACTTAATTTGGGCAAACGCGGAAAACAAAAATAAAACAACAATGAGTGATGATAAATTGGATGTTAATAGTGAAACAGTGAACAAGGGTGATGGCGATATAAACATGGACGCTGCAGAAAATGAAAGTGATGATGTTGTAGTGAACAGTGTAATAGAACGAAAACTAAGTCCGACTAAACAAAAGGAATTAGACGAATTCCACAAAGAATTAGCAAAGAAAAGGGAAGCCAGGCAAAAGATTATTAAAGAAAAATCCGACGAAATGAATGGATTGAGACAGCAATTAGAAGAAGAAAAATTATTAAGAGAGGAATTAATTAAAGAAAATGATAAACTAAAACAAATGTTGGCTGCAAATGTCACTAATGATTTAAATGTCAGCCATCAGGAAACATCACAACACACTGATGGTGATGACAATCAATTCAAATTGGCAGTTGAAGAATTGGAAAATCAGGTCGAACAGTTAAAAGATCAGCTGCTGAATATAAGAACGGATCTGTCCGTCAGTAATCTATCATTGCAGAATACTAATGGTGAATTGGCAATGTTGAGCAAGGAGAATGTCGAACTGAGAAACCAGATTTCAGCATTGAAAGACGTCAACAGGTTCAGCAAAGAAATGATAAATATAAGAGAGATTCAAATAACTCAGGTTTGTTTTGTCAAGACAAATCTTTCTAAATTTAATCCCATGATTGTGATTGTGAGTAATTATTATCATTGACAATCCGAGTCTTGTTTTGTTTTGTGTCGAGTCGAGTCTATTATTGTTTCGCTAACAATGCATTTGCGCGATCACTATTTTAATACTCGCTTGTTTGCGCGTAATTTATTATAGGATCACAATATGTTTTTGTAGAAGCTTATCGAGTATTTTAGCAAATCACATGTTGTAAACTTTAAAAATATTCAAAGCTTTCTTTCGCAAGTTTGTCTCTATGGAATCGAAATAGTTGAAACATGCCTTATATTAAATTAAAATTTGGAAGCAATCATCGAAAATTTTACTGATGTACATGAATGATTTAATTTCAGAAAATCCCTGATTTATTATTACTAATAAAGTTTTGTTACCTTTTCATCGGATTCAAGTTAACAGATGCTGTATAAAAACAACCATTAAAGTATGAGGCATTTTTTTATAGGTTTCAGGAGTGTGAGCATTTGCTCAATTCCTTCTTACCAAGAGCGTCGCCAGCTCAAGACCTAGGGGGGGGGGGGGGCAATTGAATCCATTCATAGGTTTTATATATATTATATTACATTTAAGTGACAGATTTGACGATAATAATTATTTTCTCTTCTTGGCCTTGACATCTTTGATGAACTTTCAACCGAGAAAATATGGAGCTCAAAATTTTAGTCTTTGATTTAGATCAAACATTAAAAAAAGAACGTAGGTACTAAATTTACTTAAATACACAAATTACTTTTTGTGAGTAGCTTAATGGCATAGAAGCCACTGTTTTAAGGTCAAGAGGTCACGGAATGTTGAACATGTATCATCATTATCATTAAGGGTTGCGCCCTCCCATACCCCTGGATGTTTCAGGAACCTAAGTTCTCATTTTCATGTTGAACATGTCGAGAATTCTCATGATTAGGAGTTTCGGAGACTTAAACATTACCACCTAATGGCGAACGTTGTTAAGGTAAAGTGATCACACTAAGCCAGCCTTCGAAATAACAGTAGAAGACGGTCATTAGCCCGTGGTGGTTTGTTCCATTTAAAAATCTAACATCAATAATGAATTGTTAAGAGTCATTAGTAGTTATATATTCGTCAAATTACGTAAGATGGGATCCTTTAAGGAACGATATGACTAATTTAAAGCACAATAAAAAAATAATGAACATTTTCTATAATAGTTTGTTTAAATATTTTTTTTATTCTTTCCAGCTTCGAGAAAAACTGAACGTCATCGAGGAGGCGTTGGCCGATAGAGAAATGAGAGTCATGTCAACAGAACTAAAGCAAGAATATGAAAGACAACTACAGAATATCAGAAATTTGAGGATCATGTATGAGGAGAGGGCTCGGCTTTCTGAGATGACACGCCTCAGCCTTGTCAGGGAGCTGGATCTAAGAAAAGCGGACAACGAAGTACTTGTACAGAGGTAATTTCTTTTACAAACAATTCTTCTTCTTAAGTTAGGCCTTGTGGGTTGTAATTTAAGAGATGTGGTTAGCCTCCTACGAGGTCGACTCACAGCTGTCTCTTGACCTCTTTGGTGGTCTGCCTGGGAGCCATCTTCAATGGGGTTGGTCGTGCCATGCAATGTGAGGGAGTTTAGAAGAGTTTCTTTCTTTCCCATCTCACCATGTCTTCGATCTCGCATAAATCCCTAACCCTCGTATTTCTTACTCTATCTCTGAGTGTCTCAAATATTCTATTGATTTCGAAAAATAGTTGTCCGAATGAGTCTTTCATAATACGTTCGTCGAATTGAAATTTCGGAAACCCTTTTTTGGGTTAATCACCCTTTTTTGGGTTTATCACCCTTTTTTCCATTACCGGGCTTTAAAACCGACCATCGAACTCTCCAGACTAAAGTAGTTACATATTAGGTATAATTCAGGAGTAACTGAGCTTTGATAAAGCCGCGTACCAACTGAGCCTTGAGCTTGAGCCGTTGTATCTATCAGGTCAGTGGGCGGCTTAAGGGTTGTTAATTTTTTTTCAAAACAACCCTCATCAAACTCTGATGTATGTGCAAACATTATTCATTCGTGACGTTCTTCAATTCGAACTAGTTTTGTTAATCTTTATAATAAGTACCGTGTCACGGACGAACGTACTAATTATAATCTCTAATATAATTAAAATCGGGTTAGTGCGAACACTTATAACTCGAGATTGGCTCAACAGATTCTTCCGATGTGTGATTTATTGGATTCTTCCCCCGCTCCGGATAACAGACTTACTCCGCCGTTTAGGGCGTTTTAGAAATTTTTCATACAAAGTCAACCAAATTGCGCGCATATAATTGTATTCTTGCGTTGATCCCGTCTGAGCTTTGAATACGAATGAAAATATGGACGTTTCAGAATTAATATTTTAATGTTATTATTTAGTTAGTTTATTTTTGTTTCTGGAGGCGCAGTTCACAATGAACGGGCCGCCTCTGGCTAGGACCATAGGGTCCACAGAACAACGTCTGTCGGGATAGCTAGTTTGTATGAATGAAAGTCGGGTTAGTGCGAACACTTATAACTCGAAATCGGCTGAACAAATTTTTATCATTTTTGGTTTAAATTCCACAATTTTTATTCTTATTGAGTTTCTAAACATTGGTACGAATATTTTTGATAAAATTTCTTTCAAGCTTTTACAAATATTTTTTTAACATTCAAACATATTTTATCTAAACGTATTTTTTGTATAAATAACAAATTCGAAATCAATATTCATAGAAAGGACTACAGGACAACGTCTGTCGGAAAGGCTAGTTTTTAATAAACACGAAATTATTGTATTTTGTATTTTAATATTTAACCTATGTACATATGAAAATTGGTTTGTAGAAATGGTGAATTAGAAGAAAGAAACAAAGAATTAGAAAGTCAAATATCTGATAAAGTGGACCTCATTTCATCCCAAGAGAGCGAGCTAGGTTTGTGCAATGCCGAAATAAGAAACCTCCAAGCTGAAATGTCAGTCATTAACAAAGTAAGTGACATTTTCCTTTACAGCCCTCTTATGCTCATTGTCGAAGAAAGACCTCATATTTTGGACCTCTACACATCCTTATCTCACGTGATCAGACTACTTTACTCATTCGAGAACATTTTTCCGTCCATCTGATGTACGTCCTGGCAAAATGACTAACCCAACTCCCGATCGCTAATTGATTTAGTAGTAATACAATTTATTAACACTAGTGTTGTGTAAAAGAAGAAGAGATGTACGTCCTGGCAAAATGACTAACCCAACTCCCGATCGCTAATTGATATAGTAGTAATACAATTTATTAACACTGGTGTTGTGTAAAAGAAGAAGAGATGTACGTCCTGGCAAAATGACTAACCCAACTCCCGATCGCTAATTGATTTAGTTGTAATACAATTTATTAACACTAGTGTTGTGTAAAAGAAGAAATGAAATAAGTTGAGATGGTTTGGGTTTAAAGAATGGATGGATGCAAGAATTATGACAAATGAATTTATAAGACTGAATGGAAAGGTGTGGTCAACCGAGAATGACGTTGATCTTACTCATCTTCGTACTAATAGAAGCCAAGCCATACTCTTGAAATTCACTCCCGATTTCAATTTCGACCGTCTACAATTTTAATGCTTAAAGTAATTATACACACACTATTTGGGCCATTGTTTTTTCGTAAAATAATACAGGATTCAAAATAGACCCTTGTGGAACTCTTTTTATGCTTGGTTCCTAAATAAACATGTTATTATGATATCGTTGTTATTGGAATTGGATCGGAATCGTCATCTGAATGCAGAGAAAGGTCCCAGGTCAGACGCAAAAAAATGGAAAGGTTGTATGAGAAATGGTATATCTGTGGGAGAAGCGAAAGAAGTGTGCTTGGACAGAAAAGAGTAGAGGGGACATTCCATGATGGGTAAAAATAATGGCTCTGCTTATCTTATAAACTATTTCATGATTTCAGCTGTTCTCACAAATGCTAATGGGCTATCATCCTGCACAAGATTTGGACAAACTTGTATCCAAACTGGAAGAAAATCACGATCTTTTGAAAGATGTTGTGGTTAGAGGAGAAGGAGATGAAGGCGCGGCCGCACTTCCAAGGATGCTGCTGGACCTTTTAAATCAAGTGGACGATAAAGGAGAAAATACACTAGAAGAGCTCCAAAATAATGAGGACGGAGAAAGTACAAGTGCTGACAAACATGAGGGTGGGTGTAAAATAAACTATACAAATATTGATACAGAAAGGCATTTTAGAGTCTAAATATTCCTTGGTTTAATAATATCTTTTAGATGAAGCACAATCTGAGAAACCAACAACAGCTTCAGCAAAAGAGATAGTTGGAAATTTACCCAAAGTCTGGAAAGTTTTAATGGAGCTGTTGAGTCATCAATCTGCTGCAACCCCTCCTGAAATATCTGAAAAATCTGCCGAAATTTGCTACAAATCAGTAGAAACACCAAGCGGACCAAGGTTGGTGCCCAGTGTCAGCAAAACCTATATAAGATTAAAGGTAAGTTCAAGAAAAATCATGCTAAGGAAATTATTGATTTTTTTAATCGAAAACACAATAATACTTGTTTTTTCTTTTTAGGATCTGATTTTGGAGAAAAAATCCCTTCAAAAGGAAACAAATAGACTCAAACAACTGAACACACATCTTGAAAGCAGATTGCAAGATCACGAAAAGAGACTTGGTATGGTTAGTTCCGAGTTAAGCAAAACATGGCGAATAGTAGGAAAAATGCAGCGGGCACATCAGCAGATACACACACATGAGAAAATATTAAGGTATGAATTGCAACAGAAGAGGAAAATGTTAACGGAACTTAGAGAGCAGTTGGAGTTTTGTAAAGAGAAATGGGACAAAGCAAAACAGAAAAATTCGGAATCTCAAATTCAATGGGATAAGCTGCGTTTGGAATTCAAAAATCGCAAATTGATTTCATTGGATTCAACGAATAATTCTGCTGAAAGTGGATATAGCGATGAAAAGCCTAGTGACACTTCTGATTCTTCAGATGATGAGGACAATGTTTCTGAAAGGCGACGCTCCAGAAGGAAAACTAAAAGTCCCGAAAGCAATAAAGCAGTAAATCCACAGATTACATTTTTAAAGGAAGAGGATACAAACGATTCGGACACAGCTCAAGAGGAAGAATTGCCACTAGAAGGCACGGATATTCTTAGTGATGGTGATTCACAAGCAAATTTAGCAGATACAGAAGATCAATCAATATCTGAAACGGTAAACACTGAAGAAGATTCAGCACACAGCAGATCTCCTGTTTCTTGCCTAAAAGCATTAGAAAATGAGTCTACTAAATTGAATAAGCTCGAAAAGAGATGTTGTGCTTTGGCAAATAAAGTTGAAAAGGCAAACAATAAAGGGGTTGAACTTTGCACACAGCTAGAAAAGTTGCATAATCAGTATGGGGGTGGAGGAACGGATACACCATCAACGTCACAAGAACCTGCAGATCAACTCGAAACAGATACATTGGGCAGTGAAACAAATGAGTGCAGTTGTGAAATACAGAATAGACATTCTCAATCACCCACAGAAGGTGGGTCAAGCAATGCTGTAGATTTGGATAACTCAGAAGCTGCTCCGACTAATAAATATATACTCGAATATGAAAAACGATTTGCAGCGCGAGAAGCCAGACTCAGAAAAATGGAAGAACAAACAAAGACCCTGGTTAAAAAAGTTGCAGATACATCTACAAGAAGTGTAGTGATTAATTTTAAACTAGATGAATTACATAACGTATATGGAAGAAGTGAAGATGAACAATCTGGATCAGAGAGCATAGATAATATCAAAGAAGAAAAAGAAACAAATGAAGAAAAAACAGATGAATCGGAAAATACAAATAATATAGATGCAAATCAAAACAACCAAGTGAACACTGAAAATGAAACAGAAAGGACAGAAGAAGTAAATCAGTTAAAACAAAATGAAACAGGGAATAATGATTTGACCACAGAACAAGAACCAATAGGTTCAACAAGCGCAGTAGCAGGAAGTTCAAATGTAGTTACAGATTTAGAAGCAAGGTTTGCTGCCAGAGATGAAAGATTGAAGAAAATGGAGGAACTAGCAACATCTTTAGTGAAACAAGTCTCTGATACAACAACGAGAGGAGTCAAGATCGGCTATAAGCTGGATGAACTTCATAATGTTTATGGTAGAAGTGAAGAACATAATTCTAGCGAAGATGAAAGACCAGTTTTTAACAATACGGAAGAGAGAGTAAAGGAAGAAACAGAAAATAAAGAATCTGATGAGGAATGAATTGGTGTCTATCAATGAAATTATTAAATTAAATTTGGTGAAGACAGGGTATATAATATTTTATGAAGGTTAGCTAATGGATTAAATATTTTCAAGAATAGAAAGATTAAGTAGAGTTTCTAGTTCTTATTTGCATTTAATTTTTCATAGCCTGGATACTCAAAAAGGGTTTGAAAAATAGGCAAAATTTGAAAAGTGTTATTTTTAATTTCCGATTCTATTTATCAATGTTGTAAAAATATTTGACAGAATACAATATTTACTCATGTTATTGGTTTTTTTCATACAATTTAAAAAAAAAAATCATTTCAAATGCAGATACTTTTTGTGCCTGGGCTTTGGTCAGCAGCCCGATTCACGGAAAAGTTTAAGCCTAAGTTTAGTTCGAAGTTCGAACGAAGTTCGATTCAAACCCTCCGTGAATAGGTACATAGACTGTAGATAGTCGCCGCCTACAATTATTATTACCAGCAGCCCTATTCACGGAAAAGTTTGAATCGAACTTCGTTCGAACTTCGAACTAAACTTAGACTTAAACTTTTCCGTGAATCGGGCTGCAGGTGCCAGGACTCACACTTATATAGGAGAATGGGCAATGCACATGTATCAAACTGCTTGATATAAGAGTTAACTTATATATACTTAAAGAAATGTTTCCTGTCAACCAGTGCTATCCAATCTGTTACAGAATGCCAACAAGAAGAATGCTCTAATAAATTACTCAACTAAGCATCTTAAGCTTTACATAAAATTTTTGAATTCGGGAGTCTGTCCCCTAGATAACTGAATTTATGATAAAATGCTCATCTTTCAAATTTATATTCTCTGGTAATGTAAAGTAACACTCGCCTTTTAAATTCCACCCATCGTGTAGATAAGTCTCCAACATCCGTTACATCTTCGAAACTAAATTGTTTTATTTTATTCTCCATCACTTAATTTCACTTTTACCACAGCTCTTATTATTTATTTTTAAGGCCGTGACACACTCGGGGGCATCGGGGTACCGTGTACTGAAAAAAAAATCTTTTTGAGATACTATAGGTCACTTTTCCATTTACAGTCTGGCTAAAAAGAGTAGAAAATAATTGAGGGCGCTGCAGTCGTTTGTATGGCAACATTTAATAAGTACTCTACATTTATAAAGTAAAGTATTGTAACCGCCAAAATATTAAAAAAAAAAAATACTAATCAATGTGAAATGCTTTGTAGAGGTTATTTAAAAGTATTTAATAACGAACTATACCAGCCGTGGTATTAAAAACGAGATTGAAAAAAAAAAACTACGCAAAACGAGTCAAAAACAAGAGATAATAAGATAATATAATGGGTGCTGTAATCCACAAAATGGTGCTTACAACTGCTTACTATTCTATGGCCGAATTTCAATCATATAAATGTCAAATAAACATAACCTATAATTTATTTGTAAGTAATATTATAGGAATATATACAAAAAAATATATATCGGAAAAATATCCAAATTAGTAAAAGGTACTTCATAATTTTTAAAATGAATTGAATGTTGTATTTTTTACCAGTTAGAATTGCTGTCCATTTGTAATGTCAGACAATAACCTATGTTCAGTGTTGCCAGAGTGATAACATTTTAGTTCATCAATAATTATTAATGTCTAATCTTTTTAGCCAGACTGACGATATGGTAATTTTAGTTCATGTAGGTATCTTATTCTTTTTTTGATGTCGTGTCTGGTCCACCTTTTCTCTTTATCTTCTTTATTACAAAAATGGAGACCTATTTTGCCATCGCATCACGTCTAAACGGCTCGATCGATTTCGCCAATTCTTTTTTTTTTTGGCATGTTTGCCTTTGTCGGGGGAAGGTTCATACGAAAGAAAAAAAATAGAAAAGATGCGTGGATAATAATTAGAGAATCAAAGAAAACTCTAAGTAGACCTTCTTAGTACTTTTAACAACATAATTATTATTCCAAATTTGAAAAATTGAAATTAATTTAAAGTTTGACAGGAACTGTCAGTTGGTGCGATTGACAGAATGTCGATGGAAAATATATGGTTTGAAACTGATGCATCGATATAAATTACATTGCTTATTAAGCTTATCGATATACGAATTCGAACTCAATATTCATAGTTAGGAACACAGGACAATGTTTGTCGGGAAAGGTAGTAAAATATAAAACAGTTCTTTTATAATGGTATTGTCAATTTAATAAACTATGTATGTATAAGTTTTTTTTTAAATAGAAGTACATAATAACAACTTATTATACATAATGATATATATTTATTAAAGTAATGTACATCCGTCTTGTGTTTTAAATAATTTTTTGAAATACACAAAGCAAAAACAGCTAATTCATTATTTAAAAAAAAAAAACACAAATTGGCTCACTTCTCTCGGCTCTCTTCGAATGTTTTTGTCGTTCATATTATCACGGCATATTTTTTTTAAGGCTGAAGAGAATTTGTAATTTTTAATGGAAAAAATAAATTTAACAGAAAACCATTGAAAATGTACAAAATTCAGTGACTATTTTTAAAACCAACGAAATTCAAGATGTGTGATTTTCAAAAACGGTAAAAACACGGTTGAAAAGAGAGGTTATATATGTTTTCGTGGATAAAAAATATTTCATTTTTTAAACCAATTCATATTTCTTTTTTTCATCATTAGAAACAAATCAATAAATCGTAAAAAATATATATAAATAAAGTTTTTTACAATGTACATTATTTAAAATATTTAAAAAAGAAAAACTGCATTATTTAAAAAAAAATAAGTATTAAAATCACAAGTTGTTTTGAAAATTTTATGGGTAAAGTTCGAAAAAGAAAAATCATGATAATTTTGACAAAATGAAAATCGAAAAATGCATATGAGTATTATATTTATTTCATTTTGTATCTTTCTAAACGAACTTTAATTTTTAAACAAGACATATTTTTCCCATAACTTTTATTAAATCAAAATGTTTTTTTTTTCAATAATAATATAATGTTTTTTTTTTTCATTAAATACACACTTCTATATATTTTACAGTCTATTTTATTTTTTATAATATTTACACAAACATAAATATATAAAAATAAAATAAAACATACTTTAATTTATTTTTAAAATAACCGTCGTCCTACAAAGTGGATACTACAATCATTACTAAAATTCATACTAAAAAATTAAATGAAAAAACTGGTGGTCATTGCATCAAACGATAGTCTAAATAGGTTTCCTAAAAATGTTAGAAAAAAATTTAAAACTTGTAATGATATATTTCGTCACACCGATATGAAAATAACATTTCATAATAACTATGTCCATAAGGTTAAAACGAAAATAGTCATAAAAACCTATAAGCTTAAGAGTTACTTATGTTAAAAGCTCTTAAAAGTTTAAATAAATAAAAAAAAAACAATCACGTTAACGTTAAAAAACAAAAAAAAAACAGCTTAATCGAATCGCAAAATAAAAATTGGAGCATCCACTTCGTGAAACATTTAAGAGTATTTTGATTGCCAAAATCGTATATCGAACTCTAGAAACGTTCCTTTCGAAAATATACACAATCGTCGTCAAATTTTTATACATTTCACTTTTCTTATAAAGTTCTCACACTCCTTATATACTTACGATGTTACGAGTGAAAGTTATCATGGTGACGAAGATGGTTGTGTATATTTTTTTCGGAATACACACCTAGAGTTTGCTAGTCTCCCCCCCCCAAAATGGTATCCTTCGTTATCAGTATATTGTATATATAATATATATATTATTTAGATATGTATGTGAATATTATATCTCTTGAAGTGTATAATGATATAAGTTATAATAATATAATATATAGATTTTATTAACAATATGTATGTATGTGCGCTACGGCTGCTATTCTTGGAGTTCTTGCTGCGGCGAGATTCTAGGATAAAGCTGCAAAAAAAAAAACATAAATTAATATTATTATTTAATAAAGAGCCATGTGTTGAAAAAAGTGAGAAAGTTTTATTAGTAACTAGTAATCAATAGATGGCGTTAGAATATTTACTATATCCATTTTAAGCTATCTCTAGTATTTATTGTCTATTTGTTTTGTTGAACACATAGATATAGTACTATTGGATCGGTAATCTATGCAACTGAGGTGTGTCATGATAAAAACAGCCGATTAGCTACAAAAGTCGGAGGTTTTGTATGAGAGGAGCTGCTAGAAGTCTGTATTAAACGTTGCTATTATCGGATATCTTCGTAATTTGTGTCTACGTGATAAACTGAACATGGTTAAATCGTGTTGTGCGGACAATCGTACTCATTTTTTATTTATACAAAAAAATTAAATGAAAGGAAGCTAAATATACTGAATGAGAATTTTAAAAAGAAATGACTTGCAAGGTATGTATTAGAAGGAAAACGAGTGTAAAAAGTAATTAAAACACAATTAGTTACTTAATATAATATGTCCTCTTCTTTCAAAGAAAAATAACGAGAAGTAGGGGTCCATAAACATTGTCATAAAAAATTGTGTATTATTCCCTATGGGAGACAAAATGCAAAACAAAACATGTCCATTCATTACAAATCAACAGAATTTTTTTAAATTAGAGAATTGAAATCGGAGAATTTTGCTCTCAAACATGAGCAATTTTGTATGGGCTCCCAATACAAAGAATTCCCCCCTTGCCGCCAGTCACGTGACTTTCCATACAAACAGTGTTGTCACAGTTTGTCTGTATTTTTGACAGCTCGCATTACCAGTCCATTTTAATATAATATGTCTATGGTTGATCACAACATTCCAAATCTTTATATATGCTGCATCAAATATGATTTCACGCTACAAGCTTTTGTTTATTATTACAAAGATATATATCGAGAGGGTAGTTTAGTTTTAGAAAGGATTCAATTAAAAAAAAATGCCAATAGTAGCGATACTCACCCCTAAAAGGTTTCTCGGTACGTATCCTTCCCTCGCGCACTGGTCTTGTACCCACCACCATTCCCTTTCAGATTCATCCCCTTTCCTCAAGACGCTTAGTCTGCTGCCGGCGTTGAATGACAATTCGTCGTTTTCGTGTGCCGAATATGGGAAAACGGCGTAAACTGTACCACTGTTCATGATGCCTAGCTTTTCTTGAACGCCTAAAAGTGAAACGTAAACTCAGCATACGGAAAAACTTTCAATAAGAGATACAACTCAAAAAGCCTGTAAAAATCAACTAAAAAGGCCAAAGTTCATTATTATGAATTAAATGAAACACAGTTTCACTTTCTCAAAATTTGTATTACATCTTGAGTGCTTTCGCCTAACTCATGCACAGTGTAAGTTCAACAAAATTGCTCGATATTCTATACAAATTTTGAGAAAGCGTTACCGTGTTTTATTTAATTCATAAAAACGCCACATCAAAAGTTGTAATGTTAGAAATAGTTTGCGTAATAAGGGCAAAATTTGCTTTTGACAAAAACATATTTAAAATAAAGAAATAGGTATTTACTTTCTAGTTGACACTAAAACGTTTTTACATCTACAAATTCACAAGAGTAAGAAAGACAAGAGTCTTTATACTGAATGTGTTAGAGTTTATAGATTTTCAAATGACTTTGATAATGTCTGTCCCAGTAAAACTTCTTATAACATAGATTACTTACTATAAAGATATTCTGAGCAGCCGTCAAAGCCTTCTTCGTCCTCTTCGCATTTCTGAGCAGCTGTCTCGTGGTCGGAGAGGGTCGTAGCAAATATACACGCTCCTGAAATCCATAAATAAACATCTATGTATTGGATACTATACAATTTTAATACTATATCACATTATTAAAGATGTAATTCAAGAAATTTTCTTCCAAAAGACAAAAAAAAACATATAGATTTCACATTTCTATTCATACATATCAGTAAAGCTGGGGGAAATATTTGCTTATAGCATTCTCTACCAGTCAACCGGTCAGTCAATCCAAGACAAGATTAGAAATTTTAAATGAAAAAAAAAAAACAGCTGATAAGATCTGACCTGATCGGGAATCGAATCTGGGACCTCTTCAGAAGTAAATGCCGAAGCAATAATAAGGTTACAGATTGGCGGTAGGAGTACTGATAGAGGTGCAAAAAGAATATCAAATAAAGCTGAAAGGATGACGTGGATTAATCAAGAATGTAATGGATCAATTGCATTGAATCCATCTTCGAGGAAGGCCACTTCAGAAGCAGAAGAAACAGGAGAAGTTTTAGGCCAGATGGTACGAAGTCGGAAGTAGCCAGGTAAGTGAGTCAGGATAGAAAAGAGCGTTGTTCGTTCTCTTTGCCTGTGCTCTAAAGATTCTGGTGTGATGGCTAGTAAAAATTGTTAAAGTACCGTTTTCAACGAGGAATCTGACCATGGCTACGTTGTTGCAGCTGGCTGCGCAATGCAAAGGGGTCCATCCGTCCGAGTCTTGGGCGTTGACGTCACAACCAAACTCTACCAGGAATCTGCAAAATAAATAAATCAATTAACAACACATACGTGGCATTTCATTGAAAAAAAAAAAAAAACAAAGTATTGGGAAACAACCGTAACAGACAACCGTAACAGACACTGAACATGCTGAATCTCGGAGAGATGCAATCTTAAAGGTCTTTAACGTGAGCCAATGCAGGTTGTCAGGCTTCAGTTCGAAAGTCCGAAATCTGACAGCTGGTGAGATAATTTCCACCACTATGGTTTGATTTATTCACGTAATCGGAAAATATCCAGTCTAAACCCAAAAGGATTATGAAAAGACCTTTAGTTCAGATGTTGCAACATAGAAAACTAGGCGTACTAATTACCTACTTCAATTAATTAGAAATTTCAAGTGGATGGTAGAACAGCGTTAGCAGTCGGCGTCTTCCGAACGTGTAGCTTACTGAACGTCATGAGTTCGACTCCCAGTGCTGACCATTTCCACTTTCAAGTAAGATAAAATTGGAACCTTTTAATGAACTATATAACTGATTAATTTAGGACGATCAAACAATCAAAGACCCTTTTATCCGACAGGATTTGCTGCTAGTTTAAAACAAAGACCAGATTTTTTTTTTTTTTATAAAACGAATCTGTTCTCAGTCAAAATGAACACAATTACACTCCTTGACTCTTTCACAGTAAGTTACTTACAGCTTGTTTCATGAAAGAGAAAGATGGTCGAGATCAAACCACAACCTCCGAGCAAAATCATGAAAGTTGGCGTCGTAACTACTAGGTTACTAACCACTTCAATTCGTTAGATGAAAGCGAAACCAAAGCATCTTGATAAGATTGGTTGGATGGAGATATGGCTCTCTGCCTACTCTTATAGCGATCTATGTTCAAAGGAAATTCTCTACTTACTTGACAATCTCAAAATGTCCTGCACAAATCGCGTTGTGTAGAGCTGTGATTCCTTCGTCGTTCGCAGCACTGGGATTGGCCACCTGTTAATATAAAAAATGTCAGATTATCGCTAGAACTTATACACAACACAGATGTTTAAGTAATAATCATGGTCACTGTATGTCTAGACAAATTGCATTTGGCGATCGATTACAAACGAATTCTTCGACAATGTAGAGTAGGAGGAAATAAACTGTCCACTTTTTATATTTTTATACAAGTGTCTTTGTTTGGTTTAAATAATTGTTTACATGTTCCAGTGGACAGTTAATTTTTTCGCACTTTACATTGGCGAAATCTTCGTTTGTAGTCGAACGCCAATTTGAATTTGTCTACGGGGGCAGATCTATAACCCAATTATGGTTTGTATTTAAGAAATTATGATTCTAAACACCAGGTTGTGTTACTACGATTGTTTGACATAATCAACGCGATAACAACAAACAATATAAATTTTTGACGAGAATGACAGATCAGTGTTTATGCATCCAGTCTTTAACTTATGCGATTAAATGAGTTTTAGTGGTTTAAAACCATTTTTGTATTAATAACTTTCAAATGAGATCCGTTTAGGATATGTCGGTTGGATGGTGTTAAAGTTGGACATGGGTAGAAATATTTTTTTATGTTTTATATATACCAATAGTGGTTTCAAAGCATCTTGGCTGTATTATCTTTCTTAAGAAGCCAATTTGGAGTACATCGGTTGCATATTATGGTCTCCAAGTCTATAACCGATATAGAAACATTTTTCATATTTTATAGCTGATATTGATAAATAAACACTCTACTAAACAAAGGTAACACTTATTGTTTGAGGCAATATTTTCTAATCAACCGGTCCCGTCCAACAGGGCAAACTCTGATATAGAAATTTCAACATTAAAAAAGAAAGAAAAAAATCTCCTAATTAACATTAAATATTTAAAAAAAAAGTCTCAAACGATGACATAGGCTGTCTTTCACGTGATGAAAAGGTGATTTCAAGAAGTAACATTATAATTATAAATCAACTAGCTGAAATTTAGCTAATAATTTATTGCATTATGAAATAGTTATCGTTGATTCGGATGCGGGATGAAGTTCGATGGGTCATATGTTTGAAATCAAAACAATTCCTCTATAGATGCTTTACTTTTTTTAAAAAATCCAAGAGATGGCGGTAGAGTAGTAAATAAATCACAGATGAAACCTGTTACCGTCTTGTATAGATTGTTTAAAGAATGGACCCCATTTTACTGAATTCTTATAGAAAGATATTTTTCTGTACAAAAATGTCAGTATATCTGGGGGAACATAATGCTTGAAGCCTAATCTGTGACAGAATGCCCAGCTTTAGAAAAACATATACCCAATATGGAATTGAATTTGAAACTTCTTGATCAGAGAAATCCATGCACGGACAATTATTGGCTTGTAATGAAATAATTCTAACCTGAGTTGCTGTCTTCTTCACAAGCTCCAATTCCCCTTCCAAGCTTGCGTCGAGCAGCAGCGCCAACGGATCGAAGCTGACTCTTCGGGACAGGTTCACCTTACCGCCCTGTTTCAAGTTGCCCTTCTTCACTCTCCTAGAAATGATCTCGCCGTTGTTAGAATTGTTTATTTCGACCATGTTCATCTGGTCAGCGAGATTGGAAACTCCGTTTTTGTCAGACTGATCCTCGGAAGAAGTCTCACTCGATTCCGACGATACTATGGCTCTATCTACAACGTCGGAATTAAGGCAAGAGTTATTGGTACCGGAATGTTGAAGTTTACTTCCGTTATTCTTGGCATCGCCGCTTCGTTCCGTTTGCGGACTACTCTCCCTCTGCTGTTGCTCCATATCGGCAAACAGGAACGCCGACGGCATCTCTATTCTTCTAGTAGTTGCTATATTTACACCATTATTTTTTAAGGCATTGCTCGATTGGTTTCTGAGCTTAGGTTGCTCGCTCAACGGCTGCTTTCTGATGGTCAACGGACGAGCTTTGATGATCATCTGTTGATTTTCAGCGCTGCTGTTGGATTGAGGTGTGTTTTGATTGCTACTCTCCTGCTCCGTCTGTTCCGAAGATTGAATAACCGAAGAAGTTTCACTCGTTTTAGAATCTGATGAAACGTCAGAGGCATTAACCTGAAATAGATGATTGAAATTTTCAATTAAAAAATACATCCATTCTTGTATCAACTGTCGTTAAAAGTATATCATTAATATTAAACGGTATCGGCTAAGATTTGAATCAGATCACAACTAGATCGTATTTGGACTATTTCATGAATAGCCTCGTCTTAAGTTCACTTTTAAGCCAATGGATTATTTATAATGGTATTTCTTGTTGATATTTAATTTAAAACAAATTTAATAATAATGAATGATATGGTGTGAACATAAAAAAATGTAAAACACAAAATGAATAAATGTGCAATGTAGATACCTTTGGGGCGGGTTTTGGGGGTAAAGCCGGTTTAGGCACAGACTTATCCGAAGAAACATCCGGAGTAGACATCGGCGTGCTGCTACTTTGAGGCGGGGACATGAGCAAACTCGAAACTGAGGCATTTTGGAGCGGCAATGCTCCTCCTTGCTTGTTCTGATTTTGGAAGGAATTTATGATGCTATTCAGGGCGTTATTGTTAGATAGAGAATTGGAAACAGTCTGCGGTTGAACGGGTTGGATTTTGGTCGAGGACGTCTGATATATTGGAGACGGCTTACCACCGGCCACTTGTACCGTTGTCGGGGCAACGCTCGACACAGGCTTCTGCAAGAATGATTGAAAAGATGGTAGCTACATGATAATGAAATGAATTTGAACAAAACATAAAACAAACACAATTCTGATGTAAAAATATAAAGCAAGTCAACAATACAAAAACAATAATATGCGATTACTCATTCTGTTAAGCAAGTTATATACAATATTGTGTATTTCAAACACTTGATCAAAGGAAATGTGCAAATATCAGATAAAAAGGATTGTAAACTCATCACTACTAAGGTAACCATAGTGCCATTGTTCGATGACAGCAAAGTACCGGACTAGTCGACCAATTTATCCATACTTACGCAAATATACTCTATAATGTTACTTTTATTTATTTTCTAAGCTAGATAGACTTTTTTGGCTTTCAAATGAGGTATGTCTACTATAAGTTAATCAAAAAATAATAAAACGCCTGTGTTTTTGAAAAAAAAAAAACAACAACTTCATCTAACTATTTTTGCGTTTTGCTTTTAGTATTCGAACATTTCATTTGATCAAGTGTCAAAAATACATATTTTTGTAGACTATAAACATACACTTAAAGAGATGAAGACATTAACAGTTGAGTTGTTACAATTCTAAGGACGTGAGAGACTTATGATTTTCATATTTAATGGCATTCCAAAACACTTACAATAATAAAACAACAAATCGATAAAGATTTTAATTAGTTAAGTAGAAGGTACTTGTGGAGAATATTATTCTGTTTGTTACAATCATAATGAATAAATTATAAGTTGCCGGGGCGGAATATAAGCTGACAAGAAACTTTCTTCCAAACTAAAACTCCCATTCTCTAAATATTACATTATGCTAATTTTGTGTTAATAAGTGTTTCAAATCTATTTTCAATTTGAAGCAGAAAACCGATTTGATAATGTATTCAGAATTGACCATAATTAATATATCATTATATTGTATTTTTTAAATTTTGATTGATTCATTTTGGTGGCATTAAAAATTTTCAAAAGCAGCTTTGATTTTTTACTAACCTATCAAGCTGTGTCCCTTAAGGGGTAGGCAAACAGAACGGACCTCTTTTCTATCCAAGGACACTTCTTCCACTGACACACCATTTCTCATACAACCTCTCCTATTTATTTTGCTTCTAACCTGGCCATCCTTGAGACGGAAATCAATATGTGCGTTCCACGTCATTTTCAGTCAACCATGCCTTCTTAGGGTGCGTTTAAACCAAACGAATATAGAGCCTGAGCTGGAAGTGGAGTATATTTTCTTGATCGTTGATATGGACACCATGGATACAACAACTAGAAAGAATCAGAACTCTGGCGCGTGTAATCTGTCATCGCCCATCAAATAAGTTCTTACTCGTTGCTGTTTCCATGGCGTCTAATATCAACCATAAAAGAAAGTATACTTCACTTCTAGCCCCGGCTCTATGTTTGTTTGGTATAAAAGCACCCTTACACCTTTCCTGTCAGCCTTATAAATTCTCTTTGTCATTCTGTTTGCATCCATTCTTTCCACATGCCCAAACCATCTCAACTTATTGACTTTCATCTTTGTCACAACACTAACTTCTACACCACATTCCTTCCTAATATTCTCATTCCTTTCCATATCGCACAGAGTCTTTCCACATATTCTACGTAGATCTCTCATCTCTACTGCATTAGTAACTACATTCTTCTTTTTTTGTCCATGTCCACGATTCACATCCATACATCATTAACGGTAACAGGATTGCGTTATGCACTAGTTTCTTTGCTTGCAGTGAGACATTCTTGTTTCTCATAATAGGTCTTAGTGCACCGCCCACCCTGCTACCAGTCACTTTCATACGTTCGATCTCTATTTCACTCTTTCCATTTCCACTAAACATACTTCCTAAATACACAAACTCATTCAGTTACTCAAGCCATTCATTTTCCACAATTGTTTGACTTACTTTAAGATCAATTCGTATTCCCAGATCAATGGTGTAACAAGTCAAAAATTATGGATATTTAGTTAAGAATGCCAATTGATAGTATATTATGTGCCGAACATTGTGATAAAGTGCCACTAGTCTAAAACTAACACATACAAAATTGTAAGGATATACGGCACTCTAGGTTTGTCCAGATTATTCTCACATCAAAAACTTCAACCATGGTTTTCTCTTTTTGAAACATTTGGACATGTGGTATACGAATTGTTCTCTTTTTATTCTTGTACTCACATTATCTTGATAAGGTAGTTCAGAAAATCTTCTCTGTACTCTAACTAAATGCGTATTATTCAACGCTCATGTTTTAAATAGTTGTATGAAATTATTAATAGGGGTTGTTTCACCAGTAGGCGGAGATTTTTTATGAAGGCAAAATACACTATGGTTTGATGAACTTACCATTATTTGTCCTGCGCTTGTAGAAGTGACGGTAGCATGCTGGCTAAAACCTCGAACCAACTCGGCCCTTCCTCCTCCAAAACCGCTGACTTTATACTGTTCTCCGACCACTTTAGGCTGTTGATTTTCCCTAACGTTAGCGTGTAAATTTTCTTTTTCTTCCTGATTACATTTCCCCGAAGATTCCGATTTTTGTATGTGGTATCCCGAATTGGTTTCATTGTCATTCGAAAGAGCCGTAGCGTGTCCTTTATTGGTGATTGTAAAAGGCGCATGATTCACGTTTCCGCCTACAGTCGAAAGAATATTATTGACGTTTGAAGAGGAGGATGTTTTAACTATACCACTCGAAGTCAACGCATCGTTGGTTTGTTTATTGGCATCGTCGTAAAACTGTACTTTATTGTTCGTTTTGCCGTTGTTACTATTTACATTGTTGCTCGTCGAAAACTTGGTGTTGTACGGGAGTGTTTGATATTTCGGATCCGATTTGCTCGCCGTGAACTCTGGTAAAAATTCTTGATCATTAGAATTATTATTGCTATTGGTCCGCGATTGTTGCTGTTTGTTGCCGTTGGCGATTGACGATCCGTGCTGATTCAAATTTTTCTGCAAATCTACATTATTATATTTATTGATATGGTCTATAAGCATTTTTTGTTCGCTTTGCACGATGATTTGATTTGATAACCCTTGCTGTTGCTGTGGATATGTATTGATTTCAGACTGTTTGGGATATGTCGGATTGAATTGAGTGTCTGTTTGTATATGATTGGCTTGCAACCTTTGTTGATACGCTCCCGGATTATTGAATATATTGCTCTGATTTGTAAACTGTTTATGTTGCTGTAGATAATGTCCATCTTGTTGGTTGATTATGTGATTTCCGGACGTATCGTTTTGGTTTAATAGTTTGATCGGCGCATTGCTCTGGATTGCGTTGTGTTTCAAGGCCTGAAATACAAATTAAACAATTACTCACTAATTTTTAAATATGACATATTCTAGGTCCTAGATTGCCAGTAAAATTTCACAAATAATTAATAATTATTAAATATCTATTTGTTGCATACATGAGATTTTTCGACATGAATTCTCATGATTAGGAGTTTCGGAGACTCAAACATTATCACCTAATGGCGAATGTTGTTAACGTAAAGTGATCACACTAAGCCAGCCTTCGAAACAACAGTAGAAGACGGTCGTAAGCCCGTGGTGGTTTGTTCCATTCAAAAATAGAACATTAGTAATGAATTTTTAGAGTCATTAGTTGTAAGATAATTCTTTCACAAAAAAAAAACATTTTTGAGAAAAATTTTGACAAAAACTGTCAAAACAACTTAAATACAATTATCAACAGTGAATTCAGTAAATAAACAGAAGCCTGTGAAGGGGAAACAATGAATAAACGTTAAATTGAGATTTTACTTCTGTATGGTGGTGGACAAAGAAAGCCACTAGAATTTAAAAACTCAATTATGAAGGATTCTCTATTATTTTCTATTTACTGAACTGATCTTGAAAAAAAAAATATCTTTCAAACACGTATAAAAATTAAGCATAATTGCGTTTTTTTAACATAAATATAGCACTCAATTATTGTGAGATACTTTTGATATTTTTGCAAAACTATTTTTAATCTACTAAAAAGAAATAATGAATTTCGCGATAAAATACATGCAATTTAAGAGTGTAATTGATATAAAAAACAATAATTTATTGTAATAAGTAATGTTTAAGTAAAGCTAATAATAATTAAAATTCGAGAAAACAACTTGAAAAAAAAAGTAAACACTGATACAGAAATGGGACACTTCAAAAAAGAACTGAAATTCATGTATAAAAACAAACAAATATTTACTATATAACTGTTGTAGAGGATTGCCATTTTGAAATACTTATATAATCGATTAATTCAAATACGATTTCATTTTGATACACGATTAAAATTGCGCGTCGATTTACGTTTTTACTAGAAAATCTCATTGTGACAATACGCAAAATTCAAGTTTGAATGAAGGACAGGTAGGACTAATGTTGCCATAATTAAAACGGACATAAACAATAATTTATATTGCAATTATAAAAAAATTGGTTAATGTTTTATTATTCAAATGAATTACCTACATATTGTTTACATTTTATGCAATATTTTAAATAATCATTTTCAATCCATAAAATAATAAAATATTTTTTAGTTTCACAGGCTTACCTGGAAGTTATGGCTAACGCTCTGGGCATGAGGGATGTGATTATAAGGTTCTACTGCAGCGACATTGCCTCTTGGAGGCTGATTCTTTGTCAACAGATTACTTTGCTGACCTGGAACTGGGTAGCCAGATACTGCCAATCCGGTCGTGTTGTTTGATCTGCAAATAAAAAAAAAAAATTTATTGTGCGTATACCTATATTTGTTTTCTCTTCCAAAAGAAACGGGACAAATAAAATTATTCAAAGAATTCTCTCGTTGTTTTGAATATGGAAAGTTTTCTCGTGGGTCAGATATTCTTATTGCTGAGATTCTAAAATATGTAGGTCGACGCTGAGGACGTACCATCATTATACTACATTCATATTTATTTATTTATTACAGTAAAAATAAACACCACTCATCATAACAGCTTTCGCCTTTGCGATGAGTATAAAAAATATCAATATGTAGTCAGTTCGTAAATGTTGGAAAACCGTGAAGAGTTCGTGAGATGCTTATGTTGATTAAAAATTATTAGTCCAAAATTTAACGAAACATTTTTTCCGAATTTATAACAATGTCGCACATTGCACAATTTATACGCAACGCGAAGGATTAGTTGGCCCAGTGGCAAGCGTCTGTGCTTGGGATGGCCAAGGATGGGGGTTCGATTCTTGCCGGGAGCATGACATTTTTTTTTAAATTTATTTTTTTATTAGCCTTCCACTCATTAATGAGTGATTTAGGCGAGTATGGCATTTGTCGACATGTTATAGATTTTTAATGGCGAGAACTTCAGGGATTTAAATTAAATTTAAAATCGAACGTTTTACAGTAAAGATGGTAGGTACAAACTTGAAGCATTAAAGGCAATTTAAAATAAAAAAAACATTTAGTAATGTCAAAAGCACCTACTCGTTATTATATAATCAAATAGGTACATAGTTTTTAAAAATAATATATTGACATCTACCTAAATTAGTTTAATTAGATTGAAATGATATGTCAGTAGGTCCATAAATCAATTAACCACATACTTAATAGGTAATTAATTTTATGAATTTTTAATAAATTTGTTAAAAACTCACCGTTGTCTGCGTAAAATAAGAACCATTTTGATATCAAAGAAGTTATTTTCAAATTTCGAACTAATTTAAATAAATTTTATAGAATATCGAACTAATTTTAAACAACTTTTATAGAATATCGAACTAATTTAAATAATATTTTTTTAATAGGTACCGAACTTCAGTAAATCAACAGCAGAGCTACCAAACTCGTCTTTGGTCAAAATTAAACTGACTGTTGCAAGGGTATTATTGTTCTGTGGACTGTTGTGGACTTAGAAAGTGTTGGAAGAACCGGTGAATCATAGTCTTCTACCTGCCGCTCAGTGACCAACCCCCTTTGTCTTTTAGGGATGAGTAAGACAATCGGACGAATCAAAAGGGTTTTATTTTTCTAGAAAGATTGCGGTCGAGATTTTAAAAACAAAACAAACAGTGGCAACAGGTTTTCGGATTATCTGAACAATGAAAGGCGAATACAGTAAGACCTCTACGTATTTTTTTTTACTCATCGAGCCGCGTTCCTTAAGGAGCAGGCAGAGAGAACGTACCTCCACATTTATTCCAACGACATAACATTTCCGATACGAACTTTTCTATTTCTTTTACTTCCATGAGGACGGAATCGGTGTACGTCATTCTTAGTAGAACACTCCTTTTCACACCATTGCTTTCACCCTTATAATATATATGTATTTTAATCCTATTAGCATCCATTCTTTCAACATGCCCAAACCATCTCAACTTATTTACTTTCATTTTTGTCACAACACTAACTTCAATACCACATTCCTTCCTAATATCATCTTTTCTTTCCATATTTCACAGGGTCTTTCCATATTAATTTCCAGTATAAAGCTTTCATCTCTACTGTTTTTTATAATAAATTTTATTTTATTTTTACATAAAATATGCCAGCATTAAATCCTGGTATATTTTTGGGGGCACAAATTTTAAACTTGAAAACGTATAAATTATTTTTAATCAATACCTATCATACACTTTATTGGCATGTGTCAAATGAAAGTCAATAGTTGAGATGGTTTGGGCATGTGGAAAGAATGGATGCAAGCAGAATGACAAAGAGAATTCATAAGGCTGAAAGGAAATATGTAAGAAAGCGTGGCCAACCGAGAATGACGTGGATCGAACACATCGATTCCATCCTCAAGGAAAACCAAGTAAGAAGTAAGAGAAGTAGGAGAGAGTGTATGAGAAATGTTATTCGGTAGAAGAAGCGAATGAAGTGTGCATGGATAGAAAATAGTGGAAGTCTGTTCTCTCTGCTAACCCTTACGAGACACGGCGTGATGGGTATAAAAAATACACTTCATTAATATACAGTAAGATATTTAAATTAATAACATGGGTAATTTTTTCCTATCTACTAACCCAGTGTAAAAAGTTTCAAAATTCTAAAATAGTTGTACCAAAAAGTTTGCAGTGATCTATACTTCCGTCTCTACAGTATTTATACACTTTTTTATAAGTACATAGTTATTTTTTGTCTTTTTCGATGACCGTATTAAAGACGAACCCAGAGGTTCGACTGTACATAGGTACTTAACATTTATCTAGGTACCTGAAAAAAATACATAATGGGGGTTTACCACCGACGAACTACCCTTTCGTGAATAATAAAAATTAATCACATATTTTACAGGTAAATTTAGTTGACTGAACGAAAATGACGATATAAACATCAATATACATAGACGCAGGTATGTAGATAATTTCTTTAAATAATATTTTTACTATACTAGAACATTATTGTTTTTATCACTACTGAATGATCAAATACCTATAATATGTTTGTTCGGATTCAGAAAATTAAAAAAAAACTAATTACATTGTTTTCGTTAAGCAATCATGTACATTACCTATCAAGAAACTGGCAGCAAAGCCTGTTGGACGACGGACTAAGAAAAGGGTCGTGAATGTGAAAAAAACACATGAAAATTTCTGACCCGTCCGGGAATCGAACCCGGCACCTCTTGAGCTGAAGTTGGAGACTAGTGGCCACATGTTACTGGATATTTTTTTTTACCCATCACGCCGTGTCCCGTAAGGGGTAGGCAGATACACCTTCTCCCATTTCTCTTACTTCTTACCTGGCCTTCCTTGAGGACGGAATCGATGTGTTCGATCCACGTCATTCTCGGTCGGCCACGCTTTCTTACACCTTTCCTTTCAGCCTTATGAATTCTCTTTGTCATTCTGTCTGCATCCATTCTATCCACATGCCCAAACCATCTCAACTCATTAACTTTCATCTTTGTCACAACACTTACTTCCATACCACATTCCTTCCTAATATTTTCATTCCTTTCCATATCCCATAAAGTTTTTCCACATATTCTTCGTAGATATTTCATCTCTACTGCATTTATACTACATTCTTCTTTTTTCGTCCATGTCCACGTTTCACAACCATTCATCATCGATGGTAGCAGGATTGCGTTATGCACTAGTTTCTTTGCTTGTAGTGAGACGTTGTTGTTTCTCATTATAGGTCTTAGTGCACCGCCCACCCTGCAACCAGCAACTTTCCTACGCTCGATTGCTTTTTCACACTTTCCACCCCGACTAAACATGCTTCCTAAATACACATACTCATTCACTTGCTCAAGACATTCATTTTCTACGGTTATTTTACAATGCGTTCTTGCTTCATCCCTTTCAAATACCAAAACCTTTGTTTTGCTTACATTTTGCAATAGGTACATATATTATTTGGAAATATCGAACATTTGATTTTTCGTCGCACGCGCAGTCCATCCACCTCAACTTCGGTCTTCCTCTCTGGTACAGATTTGAGCCCTCTTTTCAGTGATGATGGCATTCCCATTCGCTCTACGTGCCCCAACTATCTGACTCTTGTGATTTTGATTTACCGTATTTATTTTATCAATGTCGCCTCGTCTTCTCCATATATATTTGCGACTAAAAAAGGGACGTACTTTTTTTTAAATATATCTGCACTCACTCAAAGTGAAGCAAAAATACACTCTTTGACTCTTTCACAGTAAGCTACTTAAAGCTTGTATTGTGAAAGAGGAAGATGGTCGGCACCTGAAGTCGGCCCACGACCTCCAGTAAGGAACAGTACGAAAGCCGGCGTCGGCGTCGCGTAACCGCTAGGCTACCAATAGCTTCTTGTCGTTTACCGGAAACATAGACGGAGTGTCCCAGAAAGCGACGACTAAGCGAAAGTCCTGAGATAGAACACCTTAAAGCAGGGGTTCCCAATCTTTTTCAGCCCACGGCACACTTGCAAGTTTAGTATTTTGTCACGGCGCTGGCTCCCTACTTTAATAAATACTGGACGTCACCAGAAACAACAAACTAATTATTAATTGGCGATGACAGTTAAGTCCATATCAACGGTCAAGAAAATATACTGTATTTTCTAGCTCTGGGTCTTTGTCCGTTTGGTATAAATGCTCCTTGACATGTCAAAAAAAAAGAAACACAAAGATTTCGCGAAGGAGACGAGCAAGAAAAACTCTCTACAGGTCCATGTTACTCGGTCAAGGGTCAAAAACCATAGACGCGAAAATGATAAATTGTTTTTGGTAATTCACTTAGCATGAAATGAGAAAAGGATGAACTATATAAATTTCCAATAACAATGAATAATGTACTTACTAGATGTGAGCAAAAATAATAAAGAATTCTGTCCAATATTCATTAATCTTTTCGTACGTTGCCAGTGTTGCCACCACTCTGGAGTGTGTATTTTTATTATTATTATTCTTTGCTTTGTTTATTTAGACAAACAAACAGAAAAAAAAACAACCATACACAAACACAACCCATGGAAAGGTGTCAGTCATGTGATGTCATATGTGGCGCGAAAATAAAGTAAAATAATAAATCACCTGCGGATCCATTCGGTTTATCGGAAAATCGGTTATTCGAGATGATTTGATATGAAGATATTATAAAGAATATGTCATTGATGAAATTCTATTTTTAATAATAATAAATAGTGCATGATTGGGGAATCGCCGATCCAAAGTGTCATCGACCCGTGCCGAAGGATGCGTGACTAACGGGTAGGTTAGTAACTAACGGAGGTTTCCTGATACCAGGCAACCTCAGGGTGACTTTTTGTCTTACCCCTACATGCAGAGATCTGTAGGGGCGGACTTTAAATTCCCTAATTCTGGCTATGTAGGATGTAAATGGCACCTATGTAGAGCCGACATGATGTGGTGGATATTTATTTATTTATTTAAACATAAACGGCGTAAACGCCTTTTGAACTCTAAAAATACATTATAATGGACAACAGTATAACAAATAGTAAGATTCACAAATATAATATAAGCTCTGTTTCCTTAAACTAGGTAACAGTAAAGTTGTTAATAATAAATTATAAAATAAAAATTTAACAGAGGATAGAAATTCTATAGTAATGACTGGTATTCTCAAATTCACGTTCCAACTCAACGCAAGAAGCTCTTGCTTAGAATTTAATCGGTTGCCAGTAGTTACGCATCTAATGTATTGGATAAAACATTTTCAGAATAGCTAAATGTCAAAAGTCTCAATAAAAATTGGATACGACGCAACTCAATCGTCTGTTTTTCATTTCAGAATAACCGTCAATATCTCAAATACATTCAGTTCAATTAATTCAAAGTAATTTCAAAACAATAAAAAATAATTAAAAATACAGAGAAAATTGGATAAAAATAACTAAGCACGATAAATTAAAGTCAAAACAAAACATATATACTGGGTACTTCTGCATAAGTAAGTCGTCACATGACCGAAAGCAATTGATGCAACCGGGAGATGGGAATTATGTTGGGACCTCTCTTTCGGAGGCATCAAAAAGACGGAGACGTTTGCGGAAGACAGGAGCCGGGAAGAGGTACTGTCACTCTGTCAAGAGACCTCTGGAGACGTGTCACAATAAGAGGTAGCGCTCCATGAATGAATTGAAGGATGTCACAATAGATCTTGTTTGGTCGCGTGACACAAGCGGAATATGGTCTCTTGACCTTCTTAAAAAAATGATTGGAGAAAAATTTTGTTATTTTGATATATCGATGAAAAAAACGTAACGTTCAAACGAAATCGATTATAATATTCTGTAGAAGTTATAGAATAGATTAGCAGTCGCTGATTTGAAGTAGAAAAATATTATTTATTTGCTACCCAGCGAGATACACCTGTTCGAGCGCTTTTCCGAATTTCCCCCTTTTTGGACAATATAATAACAGCAATATTTCAATATGGCAATAAAAACGTAGTATGTATTTTACCACTGAATATCGTTCTATAATATATTATTATTATTTTCTTGTAGGTAGAAAATTATTTAAAAAAATGGCAACATTATCTTCTTGACTCTTGTACCTAGTCTTTTTAAATTAAGAAAAAGATAAATAGAATGTGTCGAGCGAATGAAAGAGTATAACGATTAATGACTATTTGGTACTACTTATCCCAGTAAGAGAGAATGAGACGGATATATTACTCGAAGAAATCGCGGGAATTCAAAATAATAATAATAATTATATTATTGTCTATGCCTCGATGGCAAAATGATAAAATCGCTCCTTTTTCTCGGTCGATTGTGCCCTCGTCAAAATTAATGATCTGTAGAATAGGAATACTTATTATTTTCTGTGAAGATTTTCACCTTATATTCAAGATTTTTCCTTTTTCTCATAGAATTTGATGTACAAGTCAACAATAAAATAAATGTTTTTATTGATTAAGGTTAAGTACCCACCTCTATGCTTAACAATAACATTTTTATGGAAACATTTCGCTAGCTTAGCACATCTGACAGCCATTGAATCATTTTAGACAATCAGTATTGCCAGAATTAAAAATTGAGAATATTGCCGATGTTTTGTCATCCTATTAAAAAATTAATAATTTATTTATTTTTAAAATTCAAACATTTGATATCAAATAAAGTGAACAAGTGTGTCAATATTGACATACATGATATATTTAAAAAAAACAGAGGTAATAGGAATAAATTGGAAAAAAATAACATTTTTAAGTAGATAAGTACCTACTTATTTGCTGCCAGTTGGCACAAATCGTCCTTTACGTGACGTAATGCCATATTTATATAATAATAATAATAATACCTACTTATCTAATAATTCATTATTGTATTGTTGAACTTTTTCTTATTCGCGATATTAAATTCAAATATTTTTATTAATTTGTTCCATATTTTGACAACTCATTCCTTCAAACCAAATTAAAAAACGTTCCATATTTGAATATTGTTTTTGGTTTCTACGAAATTCGTTCGACTTTCAAAATGTTTTCATATTTTGATAAGATCTGTGTTTTGATTGGTTCATTTTTTATTTATTGTCTCATTTGAAAACTGGATTTCAATTATTCCTTCTTATTATCTTTTCAAATAGGATTTTTTTATACATTCCGAACATTGAACCATAGATTTAAAATATTTTTCTCATAATTCTTAATAGAAAGTTGATAGCTTTATGTACCTACATAATTCTAACAAGTATTATTGTTATAATCTATTATTTAATTTTATATAGCATCTACCTAAGTAAATTTATAAAATATGGACCGGTCAATTTCTAAAAATAATATACGTAAAAATAAAATAATTCGGACTGTATTGGAATGCTATTAATAAGGCACCTCTGACATTTAGAAATATGAAGTTAATAATACGTACAATATTTATATTTCATAAAAATAGGTATGCTCCTATTTAGAGAAGGAATTTATTTCACTTGAATTATATCAATCGAAATATTTTTATCCATCAAGCCTTGACTAAAAGAGTATGCAGAGAGAATGGACCCTCAGTTTTTCAATTTGGAAAAACTACTTTCGCATAATGTTACCACATCTCTAATATAAATTAAAGTCGGGTTAGTGCGACCACTTATAACTCGAGATCGGCTCAACAGATTCTTCCGATGTGTGATTTATTGGATTCTTCCCCCGCTCCGGATAACAGAATAACCAATTAAAAGTTGAAAAATGGATAAGAAATAATATAAAATATAATATTAAAGTTAGTATGGAACGAATTTCATGCGACGCCATCTTTGAATAAATCTAACAACAAAATACAATTAAAAAATTCATACAAAGTCAACCAAATTGCGCGCATATAATTATATTCTCGCGTTGATCCCGTCTGAGCTTTGAATACGAATAAAATATGGTCGTTTTAGAATTAATATTTTAATGTTATTATTTAATAGTTAGTTTATTTTTGTTTCTGGAGGCGCAGTGCACAATGAACGGGCCGCCTGTGGTTAGGACCAAAGGGTCCACAGGACAACGTCTGTCGGGAAAGCTAGTAACTGAATAAAAATAATCTTGTTAGTCCGTGCAAAATCTTGCTATTTATTTTTAAATAACACAAATTCTTATTAGATATTTTTTAATCTTATTTTATTCATCTTATTTTTAACCAACTTTCAGAATAACTCAGAACACGAAGATAATACATTATTTTAATATCTTAAGCCACCCTTAAATAAAATTTAATTCATTTTCGGTTAATTTTGTTTTGTACTTTATTGAGCATGAAAGCTGATGACAGCGGCAATATAAATACATACCGACCTACTACCAATATAAATACATACAGACTATTTACAAAACGCTCTGGAAATACGTAGGTAGGTACTTGAAAAATTCTTTTGAATTCTTCAAACACATTTTTTTTTTATAAAAATGAATATGTGCTCACTCAAAGTGAACACAAATAAGTACACTCATTGACTGTTTCACAGTGAGCTACTTAAAGCTTGTGTCGTGAAAGAGGAAGATGGTCGGCACCTGGGATCGAACCCACGACCTACGAACAAAACAGTACGAAAGCCGGCAACGTCGTAACCGCTAGTCTACCAACCACTTCGTTATTTGTAACATTGTATAATTCACATGCACTTCAATTTTTACAGTAACACATTAAGTATAAAAAATAGAAAATAATTTATATTCATATCTTAGCGCCATCTATAGCTGATTTTGAAAATCTTCGTTGTAGACATCTTTTGTTCACTTTTATACTGACTTAATTGTTTGTACAATAGGTAGTACATAAATATTGAGTAGACTTTTTTTTAAAAGGATAAAAAATATGGAATGTCATTAAACACGCGCTACTTTAGAAATTTGTGTCAAATGCGATTATCCAACAAAAAATATAATAGGTACAATAAATTAATAATCATAAAAAAATACAAAGTTTATTCTGATTGTAAATTGTCACGAAATGGCTGTGAATAAATTGAAATTAATTTATAGCCCGACTTGAAAAAAGAACGCGTATGTTTTATTTATTGCCAGCATAGAAAAAAATACAAAATCTAAACATATATTTTATAACTAGCTGTCCCGACAGACGTTGTCCTGTGTTCCTAACTATGAATATTGAATTCGAATTTGTATAATGATAAGCTTATTACCTTTTAACCAGTGTAATTTAGATCGATGCATCTGTTTCAATCCATATATTTTCCATCGACCTTCTGTCAAAAGTACCAACTATCAAACAACAGACAGTTCCTGTCAAACTTTAATTTTTAATTTCAATTTTTCAAATTTGGAATAAAAATTATATTGTTAAATGTACATTCAAATAAGGTTACCTTCTTAGAGATTTCTTTGATATTATAATTTTCCAAGCAATATTCTTATTTTTTTCTTTCATAAGAACCTTCTGACTAAAGCCAACACGACAATAAAGAATTAGCGAAATCCGTCCTGCCGTTTAGGCGTGATGCGATAACATCTGAAAATAGCTCTCCGTTTTTATAATATAGAAGATAATAATAATTATTGTCATTAAACAATGTTTCTATGTAGAAATTATAAAAGCGACATAATTCTTTTTTTTAATATCTGCCTTTTTTGAAAGCCAGAATTGGGCTGGCACACTCTCTCTATTTAGTTTCCAGCTTTATATTTACATTATCAACACAACTAAAAACCTATTTATATATACCAAAATTGTATATATAAAATATTACAAAAATAAACTCTCTATTTGACATTATATTTCTATTTTTCGAAAGAGGAATGAATAAATATAACCGTATAAACAAAAAGGGATGGCAGAAAAATATACATAATTGTTGTATAAGAAGCTCTGAAGTTGTGAATTCAGTTGGAAAAAATACTCCTAAGCAGGAACCTCCATACGAAATAAAAATATCGATCATAAAGAATAAAAAATATACTGGCAACAAAATTATACGTATGTAGATTGAAGAAATATACAGCGGATATGAAAATCGTTCTATGTTCTATTTTTGAATATTTCAAAATTTCATAATATCGGAATGTGCAAAGCGTGCAGGAATATACAAGCTACACAGTCGCTTTAGTAATTTGATAATACGGAAAAAAAAATATTGAGGCTTTAAGTATCAATACATGCCACATGGCCAAACCGTCCGCCTTGTGGATGAAATGCCAAAAAGGAGAAAAAAAGTATCAATACTGTAGTTCTACAGGGATACGTTTTGGGTCCATATATATTCTTTATAATTAATTGTCATGGGTTTCCTGACGAGAAAGTCTATACTAGATGCGAATGCTATGAGATAATTAATATGCAATACAAAATTATTTGTCAACTTGTTGAAGATATAAACCACAAACCTTTGGATATATAAATAAACGTATTCGACAGGGATGTGTTTTTGGTCCATTTATATTTTACTAATTGTCAGAGATCCCAATTGGTCAGAAAAGGCACAATGAGCCTCGGACGCCTTCGGGCGCAATGGAGAGCTCTTGATGCCTCCCTATGCTCCCGAGTAGGGCTTAGGCCCCCGCATTGCTGGTTGGTTTGGGGGTAGTTCGCGGCGGGCTTGATTTGTCCGGGGCCGGCTTTTTGTTTGATTGATTTGATCGAGCTGGGAGGTCGGTTTCGTGCGGGTCGGGTTTGCTGCGGATTGGTCTCCACCGGGCTGGCTTGCGGTGTGCGGGGTGCCTTAAAGGGAGAATGTATGTATGTATGTAATTGTCAGAGACTTAATTTCATACGATATTTTATGCAAAGATATGTTTTACACGAAAAGGCTGTTATAATATACTATGAGTTCTGGGCTACCCTAGGTTAGCAGCTTTTTTTTCTCGTAGCGTTTTTTTGTCTCTAGAGAAACAAAATGTCAGAGGCGTTTATTTATTCGATTCAATATAGGAAGAGAAAACAAGAAAAAGTAGCGAGCGACACTGCAGCTTTGAATTTTTATGAATAGAGTTGAAAGATGAAGATAGTGAAAGTGGAGAGGGAGATGGAAGTATATAGATACTAGGAGTAGACGCAATAATATTTAAAAACGAGAGAAGGAAAGCATTATTGCCATTTAGCACGCTACGATGGATGGGAGATGGTGGAGTGGGGGTCGCGAGTATTGCCAGTACGTTAGCGTTCTATTTGACTTTTTGAATTCAAAAAATAAACAAAGAATAGTTTCGATTATTGTATATCGCACGCTATTACAATTCCTTTTAAAAGTCGATTTTCACCTTTTTTTTTACAAAACAAAATTCAAGTTTACCTTTATTAAAGGTTTAAATATTTTCAACATATATGTCTTATCTACTATATAAATTAAAGTCGGGTTAGTGCGAACACTAATAACTCAACAGATTCTTCTGATGTTTGATTTATTGGATTATTCTCCGCTCCGGATAACAGAATAACTAATAGAATGTTACAAAAAAGGATTACAAATGATGTGAAATACAATATGTATGGAAAGGTTACTGGGAAGCGCCCACGACATCGCGGGTAGTTCCCTCTAATTCTCGCATACGCTCTTACAGTAGCCCATCCCACTTACTCCACCGCACCGTTTCGATAGTTTTAGAAAATTTTCATACAAAGTCAACAATATTATCGGGCACATTCGTGTTGGTAATAGGCGAGGTAGGGTGTGTGCGCGAGCGCATTTTTCTCAAGTTGTTTCATAAATAGTTTAATGTTATTATTTAATTAGTTTAATTCAATCGAATTAATTTTGTATTGTTTAACGGGGGGCGCAGTGCACATCGTGTACATATTAATGGGCCACTTCGGGCTAGAACCACAGGACAACGTCTGTCGGGAAAGCTAGTTACTCTATAAATAATGCAGATAATTCCTACCTACATAACTAAAATATTGACGTATTACGATAAGTTTAGTATCGGACGGTTGTCCAAAAGCATAAGTTCCTGCAAAGGCGGCAAGTTCGATTCCTGACGGCGGCATACAAGGTCAATTTTATATCGAAGATTCCCATGATAGAAATTTTCAAGGATTCTATTTTGACCACCTAATGTAAATGTAGGCAAAATGTAATTTTGTATATGAGAATAATATCTTTGAGTACCTATAAAATAAATGTAGTAGAGATGAGAGCTCTACGAAGAATATGTTGTTAGACTCTGTGGGATATTTTTTATTTTATTAAACAAATATACAAACAGTGATTTTATAACAAACAATTACACAAATAGTATGGACAATAAGAACACCAGTAAAGTATATACGTAGACTATAACAGCGAGCGGGTTATGGAAAATAATGAGAATATTAGGAAGGAATGTGGTTCGGAAGACACAAAAATAAAATTTAATAAGTTGAGATGGTTTAGGGATGTTAAAAGAATGGGTGAAGAAGTATTTGTAAGGATGAAAAGATGCAGCAAGGCGTGCTGGCATAGAATGACGTGGATCGATTCCGTAAAAGAAAGGTCAGGTCAAAAGTAAAAGAAACAAAAAAGGTTATATGGGAAAGAGAGTGTATGAATAGAAAAGAGTGGAGGTCATTCTCTCTGCCTACAGTGATGGGGAAAAAATGAAAGCATAAAATAATTTGTCTCCTTAGATAAATATTTTAATGGCTCTGAAAATATCATCCATACCCCAAAATAGAACATTTTCGATAGTGGCAACACTCGAACCGTCATTTTTCATTTCGAGAACAAGTAGTAGAGTGTAGGGGAGATGGGGGGGGGGGGGGTGGACGTTTGACAGGTGGCACCTACCTAGGCATTTAGGAAACGGTTAGTATCATTTAGGCAAAATGGGAAGGGGTTGCCGGAGAGTTCGTGTGGAAAGGTAAAAATAAATAATTAATCTAAAGGTAGCACTTTACCAAATTACTTGTAATTATTACTATTGTTGTATCCTGCTTCGAACTAAATACGCCCATTAATTCATACCGAAACAAAAGCCCTACGGTCAGGGCTGTACCGGAAATAACAGGAACGAATGATCGACATTTCGAAGGTACGAAACAATATGCATCAGATAATAACAGATCTTTTTATATGCCACATTTTAATTTTAATTTTGTGGCAAATCAACTCGACAATTTAGCAAATTCCTCGTAAAACCACCTAATTTAGTCTCTTTCTTGTCGTAAATGTCATACACTTTTCTCCTTTTGTAGTCGCAAATGTCTTAAAATAACATAATACGGCAATATTCTTATTTTTATTGCAATTCTTACACTTATACGGTATTAATGAGAGTTTTTTTTTCGGGGATATTTTGCCCTCCGACCTGTAGTGGTCTATTGTGCTTCCCCTGCTTGCTCATGGTGTCTCCCAATTAGAGCTTCCCCACTAATCCCAGACGCTTCAGGAAGTCCAGCATTAGGAGGGCATCCAAGGCGGCGAAGTCCTCCACCTCTATCCTGTGTTTACCAAAATTTCTTGCTCTCGCATAAACTACTACATCGCAGTCTTTAAGGAGGTTGTGAGGCGTTTCTACCCCTTCTTCGCAGAATCTACAGGTTCCATCATCTTCGTGTGCCAGCTTCCTCAAGACGTGTTCCCTAAAGCAAGTCTGTTAGTGTTTCAAGACCTATTTTACTCAGACTCAAATATGCTTTGGTTCTTTTAGAGTTAAAATTACCAAGAAGTTCCTTGGATTGTTTTTCTCTTTCTTCCCTTATCTTCATTTTTATCTCTTCTTGGAAGAATCTGATATCGAATTGTCTAACGGCTTTTTTTGTTATGAATGAGCAAATAATGTAAATATGAAGAAACGGGGCATGTGAGATAGAATTAAGATTTCTTCAAGAATTGGGATATGAAAATGCAAATAGAATAGAAAGTAAAGACTGATTTAAAAAAAAAAATATAATTTGTAGATATAATTTGTTTGGTGCGGACGTCGTGGTTCGATCCCAGGTGCCGACCATCTTCCTCTTTCACGACACAATCTTTAAGTAGCTTACTGCGAAAGAGTCGAGGAGTGTATTTGTGTTCACTTTGAGTGAGGAACAGATTCATTAAAAAAAAAATCTAGATTAGAACAATGCGAGGAAACACTATTAAATTATCTATCTGTGCATTCATAAGTGATACGAATTTGGAAATATCCAGAGATCACCAACCCTTTTTGAATTCAAGCGCCTTTGAGAGAAAAACGACAATATACAGTAATGATTTTTCACAGTCTGTCAAAAGTGATCTGTTATTAACAAAGTGTTTACAGGGCTATTATTAGTACAAGTGTAAAGGGGGCTGATACCATAGATAATACACATACAAATAAGATAATTAATGATTTTAATGTTTTAATTAAATTGTATTGTTTGTCTATGGATCTCTATCACGCGCCAAATAATAACAATGATTACCTTAACGCTCAACTAACTCCTTCTTGTCTGATCCCAAAACTTTGTCCTATATTTTTTATGCGACATCTGCAGGAGAGCGTGTTAAAGTTTTTACTGTCATTTTGTTAACATAACCTCAAAATATCAGAGTTGTTGGAATATGAATAAATTACATTACGTTTTTTTTCAGTTTTTCAAAGTAACATTTAAAATATCTACAAACAATATTTTACACCTCCAGCCTTGTTAGAAGCAGGTTTAGAATGGTGGTACATTTCCTGAAGGGAACCGTCATTTACACTCATCTAAGGAGTGATACATTCAGTGGCATTTCCGTGCTATTGAACTGAATAACTTGAAATATTATTTTTAAGCTACCAGGTGATGATGTGGAATCTTTTTTAATCCCAATAAAATTGCTTAAATTGATCGGTAGATAGCGCCCGTCATCATGAAAATACGTTTAGTTTGACTTTTTATAAAATGGCTTACCTTGCGACGTGCTTCCCGCTAATTTGTGAGGCCAACTGTCTATTCGCCACTCTTTTTCTTTGCAATCTCCCCTGCAGTTCTGATATTCTTTGATCTATGCTCGCCATCTCAGCCTGTCTCGCCGTTAGAGCTTCCCTCTGCTGACTCAACCTGGCATTTTGTTGTTCGTTTAATTTGTTGCGGTACTGAAACAACAGAAAAATAAAAATGACAGATATTTAAATAAAAGAACGTTTGATTTTTCATAATGACGAAATGGAACGTTTTTGAAATGACATAAATAGGTAGTGTGATTCGGAAATACTTCTTAGTTGATAGTCCACCCACACAATACGTCTTGTTTATTTAAGAGTGTTGTTTCCATTTGGCTCCCTTCATCATTATCAAGTTTTTGATTCTGAATAAAACTGCGGCTTTATTAACCACTTATGTATCTTTTAACATTGATACAGTCTCGTTGAGGTCTTAAAATATGTTATTTAATTTTAACAATTACACAAAATGATAGGCAATATTAAGGATAAAGCCAGAAAACAGATTCCCCAACACGATGGTAAAACAAAAAAAGGAACGAACGAAAAAATGTAAGTTTCCCTCCTCCTCACTGGTTGCCCCATAGTAAAACCCCACAATCACGTTGATTTATTTTGTCAAAATATAAAGATGTGATAAAAATATTGTTCTTGATTTGTGAAAGGCCTTTGATATTTTAACCACAAAACGAACAAGAGTCTTCATTGAAGAAGTAAACTACGAGTATGTACAGTACATATCATTTCGGATCTTTAATGACACAATTTGCCCAATTCGAATCCACATTATTATCTTCTAAGTGTCGTCGATTGTAATGCGGTTGCATCATTTCATAGTCGTATTCTTTTTAGATTATGTCATTGTGTTAAGGATCTCGAAGAGAAAATTGACTCAGAAGAGCCATTATAAAATGCAACATCTAATGATATAAAAGAAAGTCGGGTTAGTTCGAACAAAACATCGAATAATTCATAGAAAATAATAAAATATAATATTAAAATTAGTATGGAAATTTTGATAGGTACAACGATGCCATTTGCGAAAAATTATATATAATCACAATTTTTATTTAGTTGACCAATGAGTTTCAAAACATTGGCACGCAGATTGTTTGATGGAAGTTTTTTCAAGCTTTTTTTCTAATTTGCTAATATTAAATAGCATTTTTTTTTTCATAAATTTAAAAGTGAAAAAAAAAAGTTTTAAAAGTGATAAAATTGTCATTTGACACAAACGGTTTGATAGTTGGTGCGATTGACAGAATTCCGATGGGAAATATGTGGTTTAAAACAGATGCATTAGTCGGAATGACATTGGTTAAAAGTGATTTTTATCATTCTGTTTAATTCGAAAGGAATATTCATAAAATGTCTGTCGGGAAAGCTAGTCAAGAGATTAAAGTAGTTTGAGATTCAACATCAAAAAGCACTTAATGCAATGATATGTCGGCTAGAGTTAGGGCTAACCAGAGCATATGCTCCGGTGATGCAAGAACAACTTGTTACTTGACCTCTGTTAGAAAATTGGCAGCCATTTCTCGTGCGTGTTCAGTTTTAACGGGACAATAGTTGGCAGAAGACAGGTGAATACAACATTTTGTTTTGAGTGAGATGCAGTATTGAGAAAATCGATTCATAAGCGATTGTTTTTGTTTTGAAAATGGGTCACTTTGTAATTATGTCTAGTTCAATAGTTACGAACTCACCACCACGAATAATAATTGAGAAGAACATTACAGATTTTGATTGGAGATTTTATGAATACGGACTTTTTTTACAAAGTTAGTAAAAAATGTTTTTCTTATCCGTCGCTAGAGGATCTTTACAATGTGGGTCATATAGTTTTTTTTTTACATAAAACTATTGATAAATCTATAATATAAAAGAAAAAAAAGGTTAGTGCGAACACTTATAACTCGAGATCAGCTGAACAGATTTTTATAATTTTTGGTTTATTTGATTCTTCTCCGCTCCAAATTACAGAATATTCATAAAAATTAGAAAAACTTATAGCACATAAAATAAAATATAATAGTAAAGTCAGTACTATTATAACAACAAAATTATTATATAATTCCTTAGGCTTTCACGACCGGCCATGGTTATTGATAATCTTGTTTTTTTTTTGGGAGTAGGTCGTGGTCAGGGGCGTGTATAAGTTTGCAGGCGAAACGTCGGTGATCATGCACGCCCCTGACCACGACCTACTCCCAAAAACAAGATTATCAAAAAAAAATATTGTTTACCTGACAACCTTTGACATAAAAAAGATTGGTATGCAGATTTCAGTTGATTTCGAGTTATAAATGTTCGCACTAACTCGACTTTCTTTTATATTATAGATAATCAATTATTGTCCTGTTGAAAGGAAACAAATTCTTTGTCCTTCTAGAGATTTTAAATGTATAAAAAAGTCAAATCAAACACTTTCTACCTAATTTTTAAACTGTATTGTTATCAATAATTGACTTCGGATTTTTATTAGCAATCGCACCATAAACAAAGGTTTCGTACCACTGGATGTAATTTCGCACATTCGAATGCCAGTTTTTCGTAAGTGTAATTAGAATAACCGAACAATTAGATGCAAAGTAATATTTTAATATTCTCAATATCTATTTTTTACTAACCCGAGTTATTCGTATAGTACCTACAAGTACACGTACACATCCTGTGTAGAAATTTTATTTTTTTTTAATATACGCTACATATCTTTAATGCTAATTTTATGAACATAAATAGACGGGTAATAATCTGTTATATTGGGGAGAGTTTTCGTAATAAAATCCTTAATACGTACAACTTTTTTTCAAATTACAGCCCCCATATTTCATTTATAACAGCCTTATTTACGACTTTCAATTACTTTGGGCTAAATAAGTTTCGTAGAAGAGTGAGTTGGTTAATTTTTCAAAGCAACTATTACACTTAAAATGTTAAGAGTTTTTAATGGTCAAACATTCTGAATATTTACACCTGCTTGTACTCAATCTCATCATTCTTTCTCCCACATTTTTTTTTTGATTTCATAAAAGTTTGTACCGCTTTAATGTAGAGATATCATAACATGGATTCCATGAAAATTCTTCGAAACACAATTCTTCTAATCACAATTCTTCGAAAAATCAAATTCGGGCGAGCAGCTGAAAAGGTATGGGGGGGGGAGGGTCCGCCTCACCCCCCCCTATAATTAACCTAACCTAACTCAGTCATATAAATAGTGTTTCGAAGAATTTACGTGTTACCATAACATGTATAATGTACAAACATTCATATCAATATATTTTTTTAGAAAAATATCTATAGGTATTAATACGTGAAGGAAAAATTTTGTGACTATTTTAACGAAAATTGCGCGGACGGAATAGTATGACATTTCGCACACTTATAGTTTATATAGAGGAGTGGAGAATGCTAATAAATTATGCATAAAAATATATTAAATCAATAAAACAAACATTACAAACACTACTGCAATTTATTTAATAATCACACACACTCCCACAGACTTCTTATAAAGATCATTAATTTCTAGGAAACAAATGTAAAATGAAAAGCGCCGCATAATGGGCGCAGAGACCTTTTTGAAGGCGGTATATTCAAATGGAAGGTGGAGCTGGAAATGGCGGGATATAAATATAGAACAAAATAATATTGTTTGTCTTTAATAATAATTGAAAAAACATCGTATATATCAATATGTCAAATTTGACGTATCCATGTCATTGTTTTAGTAAGAACATTTTGAAATAGCGCTCGCTCAGTCTTTGACAACCTTAATAATGTTCAAAATTACAATTTAATTAAGTTATGGTCGATTTTCGAGTCGACCACTAGTTTAAATTATTCAATGTTATGATCCATATACACGGTCAATGTGTATTTGAATACGCAAAAGACTGTTGGCTTGAAATGATGGCATTTTTGCTAGAAATTGAATCAAAAGAGAATACACAAAAAATGCAACAGACCAGGAATCCAATTGAGATTATACTATAAGTGTGGAGATTGTAAGGAGGATTATTGCAGCCAATCGCTGCTACTTCGGTCTTGTAGCACAACTTAAGACAGAAAGACGAAAGTCAAGCTCTGTAGTCTAAAAAAGACTCTGATTGGACCAAGCAGGATGAAAACAGACTGGACGACTTCGAAAGAAATATCCTTCGCCGAATATACGAGTATGGACTTATTGAAGATGGAGAAATGGTGAAAACGATACAAAACAGAGCTCTATGACCTTTAAGAGGATGTCAGCATACTCAAGTTCATCAAGATTAACAGACTACGCCGGCTAGGACATCTGTTCTGTATGGATAACCAGGAGCTCCCAAAAAGAGTGTTGATTAACGATCCAGTTGGAAGAAGAAGCGTCGGAAGGCCAAAGCTGGGACTCTGGGACAAAGGAAATGGAGGGTAGCAGCCGGTGACAGGGAGGTTTGGAGACGTTTCTTGGAGGCAGCTAAGACCCACAAAGGGGTGTGAGGATGTACGTATGTATGCATTGCTTAGAAATTTATCGTCTAGGTTTAAGTATAAAACTAGATTACCGAGAACGGATAATATCTATGACACAAAGGAAAGTCGGGTTATTGCCAACACTTATAACTCGAGATCGGCTGAACAGATTTTTTTATCTGGCTTGGTTTATTGGATTCTTCTTCGCTCCAGATTATAACAGTATAACCAATAAAACATCGAAAAAGGGATAGAAAATACTAAACAACATAATAGTAAAGTTGTTATATTATTTGGAACGGATTTACTGACAACAACGCCATCCGTGAAAAGTTCAATAATAACATAATTTTTGTTTACTTGCAACTATTGAGTTTCAAAACGTTTGTACGCAGATTTTTGATAGAATTTCTTTCAAGCTATCATAAATATTTTTTTTTAACATTCAAACACACCTATTTTAAACGTATTTTTGTATAAATTACAAATTCGAAATCAAAATTCATAGATAGGACTACAGGGCAACGTCTGTCGAAAAAGCTAGTTTTTTTTAACAAACTGAATACTTATTAGTTTTTCACCACGATCATTTCATAAAGTAAAACCCTATTATATGAATCAAAATGCTTGAGGGGTAGAATTTGGTTTGTTTACATAAACATTGTTTATTTTTTTCCTGTCCTGGAGGTACACTTCAATTGAGTGTGGTTCGTTCAAAGAGATTGTGGAGATTTTTTCAGTGGAAACTTAGTGGCTTTATACAGAATAAAGCAAATATTAATTAAATACGATTTCTTTGTGTTCCGCAGATACTTAATTATATTTTAATACGGTATAGTCAGCATTTCATTTTGTCTTTTATAAAGGGTTTTTTTTTTATTAAAATGCAGTACAATACCAGAAATGATTGCTTTTGTTACAACAACAACACTCCCTTTAACATCACACTCAGGGGCATAGGGAGGCAACAAGAGTTCTCCATTGCACTCGATCTTGCATAATGTTTATGACCTCCTCCCACACCATGTCCAAATCCCTCAGCTCTGCTTGGAAGGAGCGGAACACAGTGTGAGAGGGTCTTGCTCGTCTTCGGGGCCCTAATGGGAGGAAGAACAGCGCTCTCCTCGGCCAATTGTCATTCGGCATCCTTAACACATGTCCCAGCCATGTCCATGCCATGTCCATCTCCTGCACAAAATGGTAGGAGTGATGGACTCACGCTGGGTGCGCCGACGTATAGCATCGTTCGTGATTCGGTGGTACCATCTTAGACCCAAAATTCTCCTGAGGCACTTCGTTTCGAATGCAGATACTTTTTGTTCCTTGACTTTGGACAGGTGCCAAGATTCACACCCATACAGGAGAATGGGCAAGCCCTTGTTAATATATAGGAAATTTTGTAGAAGTATTATGGCGTATAGGACGTGGAAATGAATGAGTATATTAGAAAATAATGTGGTACGTATAGAGGTTAGTGTTGTTACAAAATAGAAGTTAAAAGCACCAAGATTCATATTTAGCGCGTTTTTAGAATGTTCTACCTTGATGAGAAAAATACGATCAAATAATGAAATGACAGTTACAAAATATTAACAACTAGCTTTCCCAGCAAAAAGTTGTCATGAAGTCCATACTATGAATATTGATTCCAAATTTGTAATTTATAGAAAAATAGGTACCTTAAAAATATGTTTGAATGTTAAAAAAATCATTTCTGAAAGAACGACAAAAAATTAAAGAAAACTCTGCGTATCTACCATTATTTTTTAAGAGCCTAATCATCAACCGATACATAATTGAAAGATACGCTGAAATGATCATAGAAAAACCTCTTTCTATATGAGAAAATACGGATGAAATATCATTAAAACTATTTTCGTACTTACCATAGAATTATAAGTGTAGACTTTTTCCATTTTTAAATACTTTTATAAACACTGTAACTAGAGTTGATAAATTTGATATTGTTTTCTTTGGTTAAATAGGTTTATTTTTTAAGAGAACTTCTTTAAAAGTTATCTTCATTCAATACGTCGACGTCATTTAAAAAGATATCGTCAAAGAAATACTGATGGTAAAATCCAAGCGTAAAAACACTGCATATATAAAAGTTTTCAAAGTAGGACATTATAAAATTGTTTATCGTTGTCATTTTCGAATAAAGTTGCAGAAAAAACTTCAAGGGATTTGAGATATTTTAAATTACGAACATGCAAAATGAATAGACAATTATTTTTTCTCACCAAATCAACACATAGACGAAAAGACCAGACAACTTTACGAACAAATTATATTTGAAGCATTGTTCTTTTTTAGCTTCTAATTAATAAACTAAACAGTCACTTTGTTTTAACAAAAAAAAAAAGAACGAACCGTCAATAAATATTTGTTTTGAATTTTAAAATACCACTCTTTACAAATATAATTTCATCTATGGAAAAACAAGACAAAACAAAACACACAGCCGTTATTATTGTTGTTGTTATTACGTGGAACGAAATTTCAAATTCAAAAACGTAGGAATACTTTTTAAAACATGGAACAATATGGCGGATATTAGCTGTCACATTAAACTAAATTTATTCACAGAAATAAATTATAATTTTGTTTGAAGTTAGACTTTCGGTTATTTTTCCTCACATTTAGCGCGAGTTCGTCTGTTTGTTTAGTCATCAAGATTAGACTGAAAAGTTTACTCTGTTGTTGGGCCCTTGTCAATTTGTTCGGGTGATATCACCGGGGAGAAATTGCCACCAAAATATTATATTAATTTTTTTGAATTTTCATATTGTTTTCCAACTGACATCATAGGTGACACAAGCTAGACCATTAAACTCCATAGACTATAAAATACTTTGCAGAGCAAGACACACCATCAAGAGATAATTGAACTAAAATCGAAATGCATGGTGAGACTTAGTGGCGACCACATAGGGAACGAAATGGATAAAAAATCTGTTAGGGTTTTCGCCATTACGTATAAGTCGAACTAAGCACCATACTGCTAATCGAATTTGCTGAAAAATCAACTCTGCCTAAATACTTTTTTTTTACTCATCACGCTGTTTTCCGAAGGGGGTAGGCAGAGAGTACGTATTTCCATTCTTTCCTATCCAAACAAACCTCTTTCGCTTCTTCCAAACACATAACATTCCGCATACATGCTCTTCTATTCCTTTTGCTCCTGACTTGGCCCTCCTCTAAGACTGAACCGATATGGTCGGACCATGTCATTCGAGGTCGGCCTCGTCTGCGTGCACCCATTCTTTCAGATTTATAATATATCCTTTTAGTCATTCTCTTCTCGTTCATTCTCTCTAGATGCCCAAACCACCTTAATTTATTCACTTTCATTCTAGTCACTACGCTAACATCCACTCCACATTCCTTTCTAATATTATCATTCCTCACCTTATCAATAATTAGTCGCTTTCCGCATATTCTACGCAGTGATCTCAATACTTATGGGTAAAAGTATTAAAACAATGTATAGCGTCAAAGTGTTTTAAGCAATTCTAAAATTTTCAAATACGTATCCAGCTAGATACCAACATTATTATGATAAAAGTAGAACTTTTCTTCTTCTTCGATGGCACACAGCTGAAATAAGGCTCCCTCACTCTGCTGCGGATCTCCAATCTGTCACCTGAAAAACTTGTGACTCATATTTTGAAGACCTTCCAAAAGAAGGCAGAAAAGTTGTTGAAAGAATTCATCCTGATAAAGGAAAAAATATAAGAATGTTTGGACTAAGGGATGTTGCGGTAACTTTATTACATTCGGTATAATTGTGAATCGTCAGATTACCGTATACCGTGCGTATAGGAATATCACGTTAACACTACGTGCTAATATAATATCTAGGTATATATAAAAAATAGAGCCGCATTACGCATAAACGGCTGGATCATTTTCACTAATTATTTTTTTTATGTATTTGCATTTTATGTATAAGGAGAAAGTTTTTATGAAAGAATAAATTAAGAATGTTGCGTGAAACATTAGACCTCGGTAACCCGGTGGATTAGGCGTGGACATACACGTTGTTAACGTAAAGTGATCACACTAAGCCAGCATTCGAAACAACAGTAGAAGACGGTCGTAGGACCGTAGTGGTTTGTTCCATTTTAAAAATCGAACATCAGTAATGAATAATTGTTAGTCATTCATTAGTTGTTACATATTCGTGAATTGATTTAAAATTTAACGTAATTAATCTTCTAGTAGGTTCTTTTGACAGTATACAAAATTTTTTAAGTTTTAATTTCAATATTGACTTTTGAAAAACTGTCAGTTTATTGATGGTTGGTGCGATGTCAGAATGAGGCCTTCAGGTCGAAATTACATTGGTCAAATAGTAAATTTAAAAGAATTTATCATTACCTATAGAAATTCAGAATAATTAATAGAAAACAGGTCAACATCTATCTTAAAAAAAAATTGTAAGTAGGGAAAAATTGCGAGGAAATTGGACAAAAACCAACAATATTCTTTTCAATTATAGTAACTGTGTCACAATAAAGGATATTTGTTTTTTTTTGTGGTTGTGATTTACTGGAAAATATGAATCAGATAGGCTATGTAGGTGAAACAAAGTATACAGAAGCACTTAAACATTCGAAAGTAGGTATACTAAAAAAAACATATTATTTGCTATTTTTGACATATCGAACGCCTGAATTGGAATATAAGGGTGGTAGGACAATAAAGATTTGCAGAGAGAAAAGAGATTTTCTTATCATATTGATATTATGAGAGCGTGTCCGTTTATTTCCCGGACTATATTGGATGATAAATCCGACTCCTAATCCTGGTCACAGTTTAGCCGTATCCGGTTAATCCTCTCCTGTTCCAGAGGAGATTCTCCCCTTAATCCTTCTCTTTATGTTTGCCTTTGAACCGTTCTCCAAATAGAAGGATATCTTCCGAGTCTTAAGGATCCATCTTGCGAGTAGGTTATTCGAATCTTACAAAGCGTTTCGATATTAATTCGAGGTCTTGGAGAAGATTATACTCTTGGAATATTCACATTATAATAATACGAGTATATTCAACTCAATATTTAGATATTTTATATTAAACTAGTTTTCCCGACATACGTTGTTCTGTAGTCCTTACTATGAATATTGATTTTAAATTTGTAATTTATACAAAAATACGTATGAATAGTGAAAAAAATATTTCTGAAAGATCGAATAAAATTCGATCAACAAACTCCGTAGCATAATTTTTAATGTCAATGGTTGACAATAATTTTGTTGTTGTAGAGTTTTTCATAGATGGCGTTGGTGTCGCAGGAAATCCGTTCCATACTAACTTTAATATTATATTTTATATTAATTGCTATCCATTTTTGTTTTTTTTTATTAGTTATTCTGTTATCCGGAGCGGAGGAGAACCCGATGAACAAAGCATCATAAAAATTTATTCAGCCGATCTCGAGTTAAAAGTGATCGCACTAACCCGACTTTCTTTCATATTATAGATTAAGTTATTTTGAATATGAAATGATTTCTTAAGTCAAAGCAATACCTACGGTATAAACGAAATTTGGATTGATGTGTATAAGAATTGTTCAGAAAACAGACTGACCGATCGACTAATGCCGCCTACCATAATACGCTGGGCAATTTCACAACCATTGAACACACACGCAAGTTTTGCTGTTCGTTTTTAATATAATATAATCAAAATAAAATTTCATTGGAGCCCATACTTTTTATTATTTTGTTTTATTTTTCGCGATAATACCCTTATTTGTCGATACAAAATGGATTTCAGATATTATAATGATAGTTTGAAAAAGCTTAGCACGATAAAATATGTCTGAAAATAATTAAAAAATATAATAATAGCCCAAAGTATTATTTTTGGCGAAGTAATTACAATATTAAATTTGCGTGATTTAAATATTTTGCGTGTTTGAAGTTTTAATAAAATTTTAATCTATGTATCCGAACGGAGAAATTTTCGTTTTATTTGTCTGTGGTTAATAACAATTAGTTATTCGATGTTTAAAAAGTTTTTCATTATCTATGCTTTGTGAATTACTAGCTGATATCAGACGCCCTGCTTCCACAGTAAAAATAATCTAATAGAAATAGGAGAAATCGCTTTTTTATGTCTCTCTCATTAGAATTGGTAAACGATTCTATATTTTTCTAATAGTTAAAGATCAGGCACAAGAAAATAATTACAAAAGGCATGTTATTCAGGTTAAGCCTTCTAACACCTTATCTTTCAGCCGTATAAATTATTTTTGTTATCCTACTAGCATTCATTATTTAAACCTGCAGGGTTATTCTCGTAGCGGTCTTATTGCAATCTTAATCAATCCTTATCCGAAATCACCTTTATTTGCTCATAAAGTTTCAAATTCGTATACACAGGTCAAATCTCGGTATAACGAACTTCACGGGACCATAAAAAATATTTCGTTATACTGGATATATAGGAAATTATAAATTTTTATTAAACCTACTGATGTCAAATAAACTATTATTGCTATTATTAAGTGAGAACAAAAACAAATTTCAAGGATTTATCACTCACTTCAATATGATAGGCAAACACTTGCGAACTCGCCGATGACAAAGATAAACTGAAGTCGGAGAAATTTTATTGCCTAATTGCGACATGATTTTTAAATTTTAAAACAAAAAAGTTCGCTATACTGAGATTGACTTCGTTGCAACGAATTTTGGTTCAGTAGGTACATTTTATATCGAAGTTTTTCGGGCACACATTTGACGATTTTAAGTATTTAGTAAACGTTTTCCATAAGAAGGTGACATTCTCAAACTTCTTTGTCGTTTTGCGCCGGTAACATTGCAAGTGCAAATTAATGTTACTAATATACGTTTATGTACGATATTAGGACTACCTCAATAATCGAGGTATCAAACTCAAAAATAAAAGAAATATCTTTTTGGCGGCACTATATACAGTATACACGTTTCGCATACAAAATGTATCGTGAATCCTTCCGATGAAACTTAGAATAGGGGTACTTGTTAAAACATTCACGTGCTCGAACAAACTTTTCAATTTATATATTAGATAAGTAAGTAATAGATTATTTCATGTTGGTACCATCGTAAATGCCAATAGATAATAATAACCTTGTTTGATGGGTCTTTCGAGATATTTGAACATTTAGAGCACAGAAAATAAATTTTCTAGTTAAACCATGGTTAATGATTAACTCCAAGGACGTTCGGAAAATGATAGTTATAAACTGTCAGACTTTGTAGAAGGGGGGGGGGGGTGTGGAGAGGTGGGATTCACGACATATAACAAGGGGGGGTCTCGTTAGGATATCACGTGTATCGGTTATTACGCGATTTTTTTTAAATTTTGAAGAGTTTGTTCAGGCTAAAAAATAAGTGAAAATGATTTTTAAGAGGGGGAGGGGTGTTTCACTCTGAATCATAGGAAAGGAAATATTAACACGCGTAATATTCTTACTCTTTCCACCCCCTAGTGACATTTAGTAAGTTTTTCCACGAACCCCCTTAAAATTCGAAATCATTTTTTTAAATACTAGCGTACGTTATAATCTTTTGACCATATACCTATTTTGTACGCGGTTCAATGAATACACGTTCAATACAATGTATATCATAATTTAGCCAACCACCAAAGATGAAGGTCGCAAGCCCTAATGGTACAATTATTGACAGTAAAATAGTAGTCATATAAAGTGTTTTTTCTTGTGGTAAATATTTGCTTTACCCATGAATGAAGAAGACAGTGTGGTTGAATATTATTTGATAACATAATTGCATTTTTAGGTTAAAAATAAAATATACTTAAAAATAAAAATTACCACCTAATGGCAAACGTTGTTAACGTAAAGCGATCACACTAAGCCAGCCTTAGAAGACGGTCGTAAACCCGTAGTGGTTTGTTCCATTTAAAAATCGAACATCAGTAATGAATTGTTAGTAGAGTTATTAGTTGTTATATATTCGTAAAAATAAATGGTATAATATTTTTTCGTGTGAAACCATCCCTGCTCCATTTTTTAACTGCTCTAGATAAACGTCACCATTGCGATTCTCTGAGACGCAACGCGTTAGTGCGTATCAAGTCTTACTCGCACATATACATATATATTGAGAGATTATCTAACTCTTTTCACAAACTTTTTGGCAGATCAGCCAACGAACTCACAATCGAAACCATTCCGAGAATAATGTATGCAATCACAATCGACGGACTGGTGGGACATTTTGCTCCAGATGTTCGGAGATTGAGGTGACGATTGATTGATAAAAATCAGATTGGTCGATAGATACGCAACTTAACGTTTACCGAAGGTCGCGAGTTCGACACCCGATGACGATTATTATTCTCTTTTATGCATTGGCTTCCTACTTAAGGGGTTAGTACAGACGACAGATCCAAACTAAAACGGCGTATTTTATTGCAAGTATAGTTGTTTAATAAATAAGTATTTAAGATCGAAGACAAAACCGAATCTTACTGAAAGGAAAAGTATAAAAATGCCAGGATAGAACAAATCGATCTCATTTTCAAGATGGTCAGGTCAGAAGTAAAGTAAATAGGAGAAATTTAAAAAGATTTAGTTTTTTTATATTATATTCACATTTTTTATCTAATGATTAAAAAGATGACATTGATTTATTAGCACCAACATCATTTATGGACCCAGTTTTCATTGCAAAACAAACCATAGATTAAGTAACTCAACATACACAGAGTCTATGGAATAACCGTATGGAATAACCGTCGAAACTAAATTAAATTTGAGACGTAGAACAGCCCGATATTTTGTCGGCGAGTGATATATTGTTATGATGAGGTTGGTATCCTTGCTCGCAATCTACTCGGTGGTTCGTAAATACGTGTTCGCAAATTAATAATAATAATATTTAGCGTACAGAGTCTATGGGAATTGGTACTTGCTTTGCGGGGTGTAACTAGAAATGAGAAATAATAAATTAACCCACCTTTCGCGAATTCCCCACATTTTAAACATTTTACAAGTTTAGCTAACTTCGTACAACTCGTAATAATGTGGTTTTGTGAAACATTTTATACATAAAATGACGGGGATCAAGTTAACTTCTTTAAATTGTTTCAACACACACGCGTGTTGTTTAAGTTTAATCTTTCATTGACTAACTTATAACTGACATCTTTCGCTTCGATGACAAACGATGTCGAAAGCTTTTGTGAAGTCTATACAATTGAAAAAAATATTTTAAGTTTAATCTTTCATTGACTAACTTATAACTGACATCTTTCGCTTCGATGACAAACGATGTCGAAAGCTTTTTAACTGTCATATTTGTAACAACAATTATTCCATATCCCATCCCTTTATATTTTCATTACTTTCCACGGCCCCACATTTGACAAACAAAATCAGTAATGACAAGTAGTGAACATGACCAAAACCACGAACAAACCAAGGACCTCTCATATTAGGTAAATGAGTTTACGAACACGCTGTATTTTTAACAGAATCGCCAACTTATTAAAAAAACCCACACCACAGAAAATCGTATTACGAATGAAGAACAACGACCCTTAAGGATTTCCGTTCAAGAGAAATATTACAATTACTTAATTAAGATATTATATAATTATTTTGGAGATATAATTTTCTTTTCATTGATAATAATTATTATTCATCCGTTTGGTATTGCCCATAATATTAAAATAACTCTCAGGAAATCATTCAATCCAACTAACGCTACCAGGTGGTAGATTCTTTAACTACATTTGACATAATAATGAGGTATTTATAAATAATTGACACAAAAAAAGAAACAACTATCATCGTATTTGTACAAATCAGTATGGGCATAAAAAAATCTAAGAAAGTTGTCACGAATTCAATAAAACGAAGAAGGAAAAATCGGCGATCAAAATATAACGTCAAAAAAGGGAATGAAATCACATTTTTTTTCTGATATCTCACTTGGCACGAATAATTTGTCAGAAGGATTCCAATTTCAAATCAATTTGGGTGGGAAAATCCAATAGACGGAGACAAATGACACTTTAGATTAGTTTTCCCACACGTGAGAACGAGACGGATGTAAATGTCATTTGTTTTATTTCTTTTCTCTTTGATTTTTTCCATAGTGTTTTTGACGTAATGTTATGTGTTGCCAGATCGAGCATCAATAATGATACAGGACATAACTATCTTGTTTTTTTTTTAACGAAATCCTTTTTTTTTAATATATATTCTTACGTCGATGGCCTAGATCTAGATGTATGAAATTTCGATTTCTTATCACATAATTTTTACTGCAAAGGACGAGGTTTCTGCAAGCATATTTCTGGAAGACGTTATTATCAGGCAGGTGAAATAAATTATATATTTGGGCAGTAGAATACAGCTCAAAGGCAGAGATAAAGCGTGGAGTTCATCAGACAAGAGTCGCATTCAACAAATGATCAAAGATATTTGAATCCCACAATATTGACATCAAGGTGAGGAAGAATTTGATCAAGACTGTTGTCTGAAGTGTATTGCTTTATGGCAGTGAAACATGGACTGTATAAGCCAGAGCGAATCCGGGCGTCTTGAAGCGTTTGAAATGTGGTGCTACGGATACATTCTAGGGATCCATTGGCCAGAATATATCACAAATGACGAGGTACAGAGTAGAGCCGTGGAAAATAGACAGCTCTTAAAAAGAGTTGCCCAACAACGCGATTAATGGATAGGCCATAACCTCAGGCACCCGGGTCTGCTCTTCACCATCATAGAAGGAGTGATTGAGGCCAAAAATCATAGAGGCCGCCCTAGAGATAATCATATAGACCAGGTGATCGAGACATGGGCTGCGGCACTTACAAGGAGATGAAGAGGCTGGCCGGTGGGAGAGGAAAGAATTGGCCCCAAGACGATTCCCTGAGGAATCCCGTACAGACTGCTTCGTGAATCATTGACAATTGGGTAATTCTCTATGGTGTAGTTAAGCAATGAAAATCTACTAAGCAACAAAACACGTACAACAATATACATAACATCATACGAAAAGAAGTAGAAGAAGAAAATAATTTTAATGTATGTACTCTTTATGGGTCGATGGTTAGGTAAGTATTAACCCTTAGACATGTTGTTTGAACAGTGTAATATTTGTCTATGAATTTAAATGTCAAATAATTACAATTCCATGGTTTCGCTTAAGCTTTACCTTAATTAACAATTCATTTGGGTTATACAAACCTTAATTAAATCCGATTTGATTCGGGCGTTTACACTGCGGAGAAAAAACAACTACTTGGTTTTGTATTATTATCTAAGGCAAATAACAATGTTTACCGTAAATTTTCAAATGTTTTGTGCCTATTTATTTAAAACAGAAATTAATCGTTTTTATCCAAAGCATAACGGTTATAACACCGTTTTCAAAAGTTTCTAGAAACAAATAAATTATATTTTATATCGCGCTCATAACAATCTTTTTAAACTAGAAGATGGAAAAGATAGGAACAAGTTCCAATAAATATTTCCCGCCTTATTTTGTTTGCTATGAAAGGGTACTAGCCTAGCTTATTAGGTACTTATTGACTATCTGTGATACATTTTTGATACGTACCATTTTTTTATTAACAAAAAAGTACCTACAGTACCTATTATAAATTTATGTAAGTATCTGCATATTAAAGTAATGGAATTTATCACCCCACTAGACAAGAGCCCGTACTGAGGTGATACTGACTATCTCTTCTTCATCTAAATGTCCGTTCTCCGCGTAAACAAAAAATGTGACATAAATAAAAAAAAATTGTAGCCTCGACAATATTCAAAAAAGGATATTGTAATTCGTATTTTTGTTTCGTTGAGTTCAAAAACTGACTTAGTACAGTTGATCCAATCAAGAATCCCCAAAAAAGACACGTAGTAACAGGTTTATTGACAAATATACTGAAACCACAATGATTCTAAAAAAGGGTACATGAACAATTTCGCGATATCATCAGGGTTGACAATCTACTTATCAGGTTTGCAAAATGGCCCGAAAACCTACTCTGGAAAGGTCTAGGGTAGCTATAGCATCACGGAGTTATCTGATATTTCGATAGGGATGTGCTCTTCGAATGAAGAGTTTTGAAAAGAATCGAAAAAATCGGGTGACTTCTTTGACAAAAACATGATCCCTGACCATAACTTATTTGTTGTGTTATTTCGTTCTTTTAGCGCATGTTATTTTAATCTACAATATAAAAAAAGTCGGGTTAGTGCGAACATTTATAACTCGAGATCAGCAGAAGAGATTCTTCCGAATTATTGAATTTTTCTCCGCTCCGGATAACAGAGTAATTATTAATTCGAAGTTCGAAAAATGGATAGCATATATTATAAAATATATTATTAGTATGGTATATTATTATATAGATCAATGTTGGGTATCTCAATACGCGATCGCATCAGGAATACTGAAATTCGAAGGCGCTCTCGAGTCACAGATGTGGGAGATAAAATTGCAAGGCTCAAATGGAGGTGGGCTGGTCATGTGTCCCGCAGGGACGACGGAAGGTGGAGTAGAAGAGTGACGGACTGGAGACCAGAGACTGGCCGAAGGAGTGTGGGAAGACAGCCGATGAGGTGGAGCGACGACATCGTGCGTGCCGTTGGGACAGAGTGGATGGGGATGACCAGGGACAGAGAGGAGTGGCGTGAGCGTGAGGAGGCCTATGTCCTGCAGTGGATAATTACGGGCTAATATGATTAGTATGGTACGGGTTTACTGACAACAACGCCATCTGTGAAAAACTCTATAACAACATAATTTTTATTAACAAACTTGGCAACCATTGAGTTTCAAAATATTGGTATGCAGAATTTTGATAGATTTTTTTCCGAGTTTTCAGAAATAATTTTTTAACATTCAAACATACTTTAAACGTATATTTGTATAAATAACAAATTGGAAATCAATATTCATTGTAAGGACTACAGGACAATATCTGTCGGGAAAGCTAGTATGTGATATATCTAGTAATTTTTGCCAGTTTTTAATTCATTTTTCAATATGTTTTTTTCGATATTTGTTTTTTTTTATGCCAATAATAATCACAATGTTACACACTATTTCTTCAGCATATTGAAATTAAGTAGGTACCTACATATAAACCCATCGCTTCGCTTGTGATAAATATATTAAAAATTAAGTTAAAATTTATATACATGGTACGAAAGAGATTAAAACTTGCCTGCATACTATTATGTCACCGGAATATAATGTAAGTAGATGAAGTGTAATTATTAATAACGCAGATATTGATTTGTGCATTTTATTTATTTGTTTAATTCTGTGGCTGCATCACTCGATCCACATTTCGGGTGCAAGTCAGTAGAAAAAAAAAAAAAAAAAAAAAAAAAAAAAAAAAAAAAAATATTGTCATCATATGGCAACAAAAACTAATATATAAAACTGAAAATGTCTGATTAAACGAACTATTCTCTCGGACCGACCTGATTGCAAAGGTAGGCCAGGGTAGTACGAAAACGCATGTAGCAGATAAAAGTGTAGAAAATAAAATTTCTGGGACACATCATGCCTGGGGAGTAGTATTAGCAAATCAACCTGATTCTGAAGGGAAAGATCGAGGAAGAAGGCTTTAATAAATCTTTATTTTTATTCCATTTTTTGTACCGGATTCAAAAGGACCTAAGTGAAACTATTTATATGCTTAGCAAACTTAAATCTAAATGTCATAGCAACATCGTTATTGAAATTCGAATTGGATCGGAATCACGATGTAAATGTAGAAAAAGACCTTCTCCTTTCCGTGGATCTGCAGCCCGATTCACGGAAAAGTTTAAGTCTAAGTTTAGTTCGAAGTTCGAACGAAGTTCGATTCAAACTTTTGTGAATAGGGCTGCTGGTAATAATAATTATTGTAGGCGGCGACTATCTACAGTCTATGTACCTATTCACGGAGGGTTTGAATCGAACTTCGTTCGAACTTCGAACTAAACTTAGACTTAAACTTTTCCGTGAATCGGGCTGCTGTTCGATCCACGTCATCGAAGTCGGGTGTGTTTGGTATTTAGTTGCTTGTAGATAGGTACATAATATTATTCGCATCCGAAAATGTCGTTGAACTTTTCGATTGAAGAATTAGGTGTTATGTGTTAAATTCTAGACGAAGAAGAAAATGTTAAGAAGGAAAGAAAAAAATATGAAACAAGGAGAAAAATGTGGGTGCAGCCAATTTTACAGGAGCGAAAAACAGAGTCTTTTCAAATCTTCGTAGATCTCACATATCTATACAGATTTTATGCGTGTTAGTGACGTTTTTATGCTTAATTTAATCCTCGACCTCGCGTTTTTCCCAAATACAAGGGTAAATGACGAATAAAGGTGAAATGGAGAATGCAACGAAGAAGGTACTGGTATGCAAATGTGAGGAGAATGGAGACATTCAGGCTTTCTCATATAGCATTACACGGAATCCCATGGTATACTCTTCCCGGAAGACCACCAGAGAGGTGGAAAATGCTGAAAATCGAGCTCGCAAGAGGCCAACCCCACCTCTTGTATTACAGCCTTAATTAAGTAGAAGAAGGTGAAGTAGCGTTTTGGTGAAATAAAAAAAAAACAAACTGCGGGAGCGATGCGTCAGGTCAGCTAGTATGCTATCACGATGTACCGCCTCCTTGCATCTAGTAGGAACCGTCTGTTGGATATAAGATAAATCAATAATAGAGTTCGATGAGTTGAGTACCCCTGGCCCACCCTCAGCGCCGCTAATGGAGAGGTGTGCCAGATCTTGTCACCCCTGCCTCAGCCGCTATCACACATCTCTCGAGCCCTTAATGGGATCTTAACAGCCTACAAATTGCCTCTCTCATTCTCGCCAGACAAATCATTTCTACTACCGCCACTTCAACACTCTCAAGGACCGACTTGGATTTAAAAATTATCGGAAGTGGCTTATGAGGACAGTATATATTATTTTACAAAAATCTTTCTTTCTACTACAGGCGTATAATTTCGATTCGGCGGGTAAATGATGATTGATTATAGACAAAAAGTAATGTGACGCCTACCTACCTACCTTAAGTTCTTGTCTACACAAATGAGGTGACAGTTTATTGTTAAGACATCTTAATTTTTATTTACTATTTTAGTTCACTTTTCTACCACCGAGGGGTTAGTTGTATCGCATGCTTTTGTTATAAAGTTCTCTCGTTGCTTGGTTGGTTGATAGTGTCTATCTATAATATGGCTGTAGGTACCTAAAGTACTCGTCTACACAATTATGATTTAAAAATTTATTATACAGAATTCTTAATTCAAATGTCCAGTTGTAGTTCATTTTCCTACCACCGGGGCGTAAGTTGTATAAAGCTTGCTTTATTATAAAACCTCTCGATGCCAGGGTGGTTGCCGGCCAAAAATAAAAACGTTGCCACATAAAGCTCTTACATCGAAGTTTTCTACGCCTGCCTGTTGGGTTAAATGTTATTTTTTAGCGTAGACTGTAGAAAATTTAAACGAAAATTCTAGAGCATCAATTGCTAATTCTAGCATACCTATATAATACCTATTTTTAGAGAAGATTTACTCTGTACAGAATAAGATCTAAGGCCATCTCCAGACGCCCCTATATTACCACAAGCGTTCATTTATATTATAACGAAAAAAATGTAAATTTAGAATACAAAAAATGCAAAACAGTGACATTGGGGTTCTTTATTACACTTTAATTTTCTTGTCGTTTGTATTGAGAAATGAGAAATTTAAAAAAACACATTCCATTTTCATTATTTTTGAGAAGTTTTATCATTTTTAGACTTTTTACCAAAAAAAATAATTATTTTAATAGGAAGAACTTTAATATCAACAGGGTTGTCAATTAAACATATTATGATCGATAAGCTACTTTGTAGAAGCGTTTCAACTATTTATCAAATTACCTTCTCCCCTTTTGACTCAATTAGGGGCATAGGGAGGCAACAGGAGTCCTCCACCGTGCGCGATATTGCGTGACTTCAATAACCTCCTAGGCTGTATCATCCTTTTTTGGATGCAATGCCAAAAACAAAAACAAAAAAACAAAAAATAACCTCCTATTAACTATTTAACCATTTTTATTTTCTTTTTCAAGCCTACTTCAAAACGAGCCGAATCCTAAATACTTAGGAATCACGTTAGACAGGGCTCTCACGTTCAAAAAACATCTAGAATGTGTCAGGCAGAAAGCAAAGAGCAGAGTCAACATCATTCATAAACTCGCCGGAACAACTTGGGGTTGCGACGCTAAAACGTTAAAAACCGCCAGCATCGGTTTAGTCTACTCGGTTGCAGAATACTGCGCTCCAGCATGGTTTCAAAGTGCACATACCAATCTCATAGACTCTCAATTAAATGAAGCGATGAGAGTCATTAGCGGCACACTAAAACCAACTCCTGTGCCGTGACTATGTGTGCTTTCTAATATAGCACCTCCACACCTTAGACGAGAGGAAGCTTTTCTCCAAGAAGTAAGAAAAGTGGAGTCCAACTATAATCTACCAATCCATCTTGATGTAGATAATCCGCCTCCATGCCGTCTGAAATCCCGAAACCCGTACTGGTTAGCTGCCGCTACAACTACGGATTACTCGATCGAAGACAAATGGAGACAAGTATGGACCGCATCGTCAGTAAGGAACCAGAATCTCGTAGCTGACCCGACAAAAGAACTGCCTGGCTCAACGCAACCCAGAAATATATGGTGTAGAGTTAACCGAATACGATGTGATGTAGGCTGCACCGCTTCCAACTTACATAAATGGGGATGGATGGACTCACCAGCATGTGCATGTGGGATTACACAAACAATCGACGATCTGATTAACGAGTGCCCCATGTACGCATTTGAAAAAGGACTACAGGACTTGCACGCACTGACGGATGACGCGATCCAATGGCTTCGGTCTCTGGAGGTCAGATTGTGAGCGACCATAAGAAGAAGAAGAAGAAGATTTTATTTTTCATAAACTATCTCTCTATTAAAACCCAAATCGCAAAAGTGCACCCAACTTATTTCTGGGGACTTGGGCGGCCAGGCTATGGGATTTCAGAGGTCTAGAAGAAGCTGATGAACAAATAATAGAAGGTCATCTAAAGAAAGAACTCACTGAAAATATCAACAATGATATTTCAATCCATCTGTATGGGAAAACGCTGCAGGCATTCAAAATTATTATTAAAAACTAGCCTTCCCGACAGACGTTGTCCTGTGATCTAACTATGAATATTAAATTCGAATATAAAAGAATGATAAAAATGACTTAACCAATGTCATTTCGACCGATACGTATCCATCCATTCCATCTGAATTCTGTTGATTGCACAAACTAACAAACAACTGTCAGTTTGTGTCAAACGGCAATTTGATTACAAAATTAGTTTTATTCACTTTTCACGTTTTAATTTATAAAAAAGTGCGCTTCTAACTTAACAAATCAGTAAAAAAAAAATCCATAAAAAATCTGCGTACCAATATTTTTAATGTCAATGGTTGTCAGGTAAATAAAAATGTGTTTCTGTAGATTTTTTCACAGATGGCGTTGTTGTATCGAATTTCGTTCCATATTATATTATGTATTTTATTGCTATCCATTTTTCGATGTTTTATTAGCTATTCTGTTATGCGGAGCGGAGAAGATTCCAATAAACCAAAAATGATAAAACCTGTTCAGCCGATCTCGAGTTGGAATTAACCCGAATTTAGATTCACAAAAAAGTAAATAAATTTTGAACCACCTAATAAATACCGGATAACAGTAGTAATTAGAAAAAATCCAGGTTCCAGTCCGATATGTTTATAAACCTGAAAGAATTTTTTTATGAATGTGGTGGACTCACCATAAGTTCTCTTCTCAGCTTCTCCAACTCTTGGGCCGCAGGTGGTTGTGGCCTCGGAGGAGCGGTCCGTCCTCTCCGGACATCCTCCAGCTGCCTCGTGAGCTCCTCGACCTTCGCAACAGCGACAGAAAGTTCCTTTTCCTTCTCATTGAAGAGCGCCCGGATGGATTCCAAATCGTTGGCTGCAACAAGAAAAAATTACATTTTATTAAAAACCATAAGCAAAACAAAATCTGTAACTGATTAAGGCACAACATCTTACCATAATAATTCGGTAAAATTTGATTCTAATGGAGTCTATTTTTCATAAAATACATTATACAACAAAGTAATGTGTTTCATATGTGACTTATTTCCTACTACACCGCCATCTCTTGGATTTTTTTTTCAAAGCTACGTAACTGTAGAGGAATTGTTTGTTATTACAAACTTATGACCCGTCGAACTTCAACCCGCATCCGAATCAACGATAATTAATTATTGCATAATGCAATATATTATAAATTAAATTTAATTAAATTATTATGTCATAAACTGTAGGTTCATGTAATAAGTCAATTTTTTATTTTTTTATTTTGTGTTAGTTTTCCGACGGGCGGATCAGCTAGCATTAGATACGTAAAGTCATTTTGTACATTGTTGTTAGATATATAAAAAAAATCTTTATAAAAAAACACAATTTTTAACCTGAAAACTAAATAAAACAATTTGAAATTGAAACAAATCAAACAGGGATTGTAAATGGATGGGTTTTCAAAAAAAATAAATTAATTAGTAATTCACTTTGGGATTCTGTTTGCCCGAATTTGGACCGAAAGTTAAATTTGATTAACACATCCATTCTATGTAATCCTTTAACTGTCGATAAATAATTCAGGTATCTAATTTGAATTTAGAATGGAACTAAATGAAAATGACAGTATGCGTTCACTAGTTTAAGGGAATATACTGTTTCTTATGTTAGTACGGCGGTGAATAATTCTTATGAAGGAACATTACTTTATTCAAACAATTTATGCTGCCAGCTCATGTTTTGAATAGCCTAGGTCACTGGCCCTGTTACGCGTTGGGTTAAAACATTTACATGTTTTGGTTAAGGATGAGATTGTCTTTTATTGAGACCTGTCAATCGCGATACGATCGAAATATGCAGAATATGGTGGTAGATAAATTATTTAATTTATTTCGAGGAGAGAGAGAGATAGAAAGAGAGAGAGAGAGAGAGAGAGAGTGAATAGAAAAGTTTCACTCAGTAAATGATATTTCACTATAGTCGATTCAAAATAATATGAGGATATTTTTGGTTTAAAAATCAAATCACCATACATCATCGTTCAAAAAAAAATTGAAACGAACACATTCGAAATTTGAAATTGTTCTTCGCTATTATTTCATATCTTTTCTTCAGTTTCTGTTTTGGATTGCATTTCGTTAGAAGTTCTTGGTTTTCTGTTCCTTGGATCTATCAATTCAATAATATCCGGTCAATTTGAGTAAATCGTTCGAACAGTTTGTACTGAAATAACCCATTACAACAGTGAACCATTGTTTTCCAAAACCAAAATTGGCGTGTAATCATAAAAAGTCACATCAGAATCGTGCAAGCAAAGCATAATCATAGGAAGTTTTTGGAGAACAATTTTTGCTATATCTCTTTTTATGTGCATAAAACCAGTACAAAATGACAACACAATATTAATTGTTGTACTTATAATATCAAAATTTATTCAATTTAATTCAGCCATGGTCTTTGGTAGTGAAAATTGTACATGGGCAAAAAATTTGGAAGTTGATATAAATGCTGTAGAAATGAGATCTTCACGCAGGATATGCAGAAAAAGATTGATAAACAGAGGAATAACAATTTTAGAAAAAAAAAATTGGAGTAAATTTTAGAGTATAGTGACTAGAACGAAAATGAATAAGGTGAGTTTTTTCGGGCATGTTGAGAGAATAAACTACGAGGTCTTTTAAACCGAATGAATGGGTACATATAGACGTCTTATCAGATCTAGAAAGACGTGGTCTTTAAGGAGGGTCATGTCAGGATTATAAGGGATAGGAAAAGAAGATTATGTTTTTGGATGAAGTGAAACAGGTTTGTCTGTAGGGGAAAAAAATTGCATCCTGACTCTCCGTGATGCGTTAAATAAATAAAATGCAGATTCAAATGGTGGTTAAGTGTTGATATTTTTGTCAAACTCTAGGTGGGCAAATTTCCAGAGAGGTCTCTGAAGCCAAGCGGCATAGTATTACGCAGTTGAATGAAGCGATAGATGATAGAAAATACCTTATGTAAGTCAGTCCCTCTCTTTTACTCCCTACAGGAAAACGGGGTGACGATTAAAAAAAAAACACAATTTATTTATTTATTTATTTCAAAGAGACACCAACAGAACACTGAACAACAGAAACAAAATAAAGACATGAAATAAACACATGCTCCAATAACGGGTATCTTCCGCATATCTATTGAAAGTCGTCAGATGAATTTAAGTCAAGTATGAATCAGTTTAAAATATTCTCTTGACGCGATTAATGATTGAGTTAAAGGCCTCTGTCCTGTGCGACTATTTGTTTATCCTTCCAGGGACTCTGTATGTAGATTTTATTGACAGATAACCACCCTTTGTGTTTATACAGTAGCTATCCCGTATTGTCGACAGGACACCGATATTTAAAATTGCAAATTTGTTTTGGGTTAAGGAAGGATATACACAATGTGCTTTAACGACGCTTGATCAAACTAAGTAGACGAAAATTTACCTACTGATGTAAATGGAAAAATATTTCGACTAATTTTAAAGCAATGACAGTGGCTGGGGCAGTCTTAAACATTTGATAATGGAGACGGTAGTCTCCGAAAACCGGTTCATGTTTGAACGATAAATTTTGTGATAGAACTATACAAGACTCTTTTAATTTTTTATTTTGACAGTGGTGGCTGTGATTAGACTTAATAAAATTGAAATGATTTTCGCTATGAATTATTCTGTTGTGCCTAAATCTTGTTTTTTTTTTTGCTATTTTTATACCGTTAAGGGATTTAGCTGTGTCTATGTTCTGAATAATGTTTATTTTAATATTGTATTGGTTGTCAATTTACAAATGTGAGGAAAAAATATTTTTTTCAATTCTATTGTATTGTGTGGCAAGTTTTAAAAATCGCATTAAATTGTATTAATATCTGACTGGTTCTATAAGGATAAAGAATAACGGATCTTTATTTTTTTTTTATTTAATTGAAAAATCCATATTTTGGGGTTATTTCCCTGGAAACGGCCTATTTTCAACCATGTAATCCCATTTAAAAGCCATCAACTTTTTAATTAGGTAAACAAAAAAGAGCGATATCAAACTGACAAATTTTATATTTTTAAGAACTGTTAGAATATGTAGATTTTTAATGTGATTTTATTAAACTACATAATTTATTCTACAAGACATCGCTACTAGTTTCAGATTATTTCCATCTATGTTACAGATTACAGACCCAAAAAAAAAAAAAAAATTCACAAATTTCCAATCAAATACCTTTTTTTTCCTCTCTAAGACTTGCCTAGTGGAGGGAGTCACCAAATTGTATTTTTAATCATTGTGTTGTTTTTATTGAATAAAGTTATTATTATTGTTATACCGAGTTGTCGTGTTATATAATTAATTCTATCAATTTGTTATGATAGTTAGACTTCTTGACTTTCAATTGAGATAAATTTGAAGAAACTATTCTCTTTACTTGAAGCGAACATAAATAAACACACCATGGATAGGTGTCCATATAAAAGAATTTTTATAAAAAAAAAAAAATACATAGATAAATTTTCTTATAAATTAGTTTGATCAAGTTTCGAAAAAACACATCGAGTATGGTAAAAGATACCCTTGTAAATAATGTGTTACAGATAAATTTTACTATGGACTAACGGTTCCCTTTAACAGGGCTGAATAGAGGAGGGATTTAGAGGGATGTAGGCGTGGGAACTTCCCAGTAGTAACAATAATGATATGGGATTTTGAAGAATTTAAAAGATCTTCCCCCAACTGATCAGTCGAAAGAAGTTTGACAAGTTAAGTGATATTTAGTATTATTATTATGTATCTGAATGATTAATGAAAATTTATACGAAAATGATTATCGATTCTTAGTATGTAATTTGCGAACAAAGAATTTAGGAACTACACCGAATTTCTGGAAAGGTGTAAGAAAGCGTGGCCGACCGAGAATGACGTGGATCGAACACATCGATTCCGTCCTCAAGGAAGGCCAGGTAAGAAGTAAGAGAAACAGGAGGGGGTGTATGAGAAATGTCATGTCGGTGGAAGAAGCGAAAAAAGGATGCTTGGATAGCAAAGAGTGGAGGTCCGATCTCTCTGCCTACCCCTTAAATACGGGGCACGGCGTGATGGGTAAAATACTTTCTACAGATCTTTTAGTAGGTTAAGTGTATAATATGCTCATTATTTTAGATTCTACAGAACTCTTCTCGTGTTAATGAGAGTTATCAATCATTCTTTCGTTGATCTGATTTTGTTCGTCAAAATTCTATGAAATTTTAGTTTGTTTTATACTATAGTTCATTTTTTTTAAAGATACAGTACTAGAAAATTCGGCATACTTCCATTTCATTCTTTACATACATAAGAAAGAGACAAAATACTTCTATAAGATTTATGACTTCGCCGAGAGGCGGTACAGAACCTATTGTTACGCAGGTAGTTGTTTTTATGGGCTGCTATCACACTGCACCAGTTTTATGAAATGCAGTCATTTTATCGTATTTACTTCTCATTTTTATCGAAAGTGATTTATGTTGCATTTTTTATCCTGGTGTAGGTATATTTTACTCGTATATCATTTTTTATTGTTTCTTCAACAGGTTATATTATTAAAAATACATTCATTTGTTATATAATATATTAGTATTTCATAAAGTACAAATTGTTAGATAATATTGTACACAGATTAAAAAATGCGCTATGAAGACATAAAAAGTGCAATAGGTGTAGGATCATTATAGACAGATCAAAATAAAAACATACAGATAAAAAAGCATTAGGTATAAAATAATTATACACTTTAATTATTATTATTATTATATAAATATGGCATTACGTCACGTAAAGGACGATTTGTGCCAACTGGCAGCAAAGTAAGACTTACTCACAGACGGAAAATAGACATGGAGAGAAAAAAAAAAAAAAAAAAAAAAAAAAAAAAAAAAAAAAAAAAAAAAAATAATACTAAACATAAAATAGCTATCTATAATAAAATCATATTTTTCTCTATGTACACCAAAATATGTTTGTATATGCTCTTCGAAGGAGTGGACAAGAGATGGGTCATATTGATAGGGAGTTGAATATTCATTCTATTGTACAATTCGTATCTGTCTCTTAAAGGACAGTCAAAGAACACATGGTCCAAGTTCTCCAGATCCAGCTCGCACTCGCAATATGGACTGTCGACTAGATTAATTTTGAACAAATGACTGTTCAGTCTATGGTGACCAAAACGCATTCGGCAAATGTTAACGATTTGAGGTCGGGTCAACTTCAAACCATGATACCAGGGTTTTTTGGAGATATTATTTTTGATAGCTTTGTAAAGAGATCCCTTGGTAAGGCTCTCTCTATCCCAGAAGATTTCCCATCTTTTAAAGGCTGCCTCCTCCATATTGCGCCTCCGGTCACTTATAGGAAGAACAAAACTCCCAAGAATGGTCCCAGAAATAGATGCTGATCTCGCTAGAGAATCAACTTGTTCATTATATTGTATACCCTTGTGTGAAGGGATCCACGTGATGACTGTCTCCTGGTGGTTATTCATTTGATCAAATAGTTCCTTCTTAATTTGTAATAATATCTCATTATCCATACGAAATGGGTCTGAGAAAGAGAGAGATTGGACCAATGAGAGGGAATCTGTGAATATAACCGTTTTATCGAATTTAAGATCACTGACGATGTCAAGAGCCTTCAGCAACGCAACACACTCCGCCGTGAAAATCGATGCTTCTGGAGGTAACTTGATTAGAACTTTTATATCGAGAGAGGGGATAAGGACTGCTGCACCCACGCATTCCTCGGAAGTAGTTTTGGAGCCATCAGTGTAAACTTGAATATGCTTTGGCCATTTAGACTCAATTTGAAACTGAAATTCACTGTTTATTTGTTGGGCAGACATCAAACAAGATTTGTCTAAACCCATGTGTGGAACGGTATCAGGTCTAAAGATTAAAGCTTCGAATGGGAGGTTGTATATAGGGGAGGGAAATGGGTATTTTTTTACATGGAAGTTGATGCTCGAAAAACTTTCACACAGATTAGGTGGTTGTCGTTTCAACCAAAATCTATCATTTCTTACGATGTTATTGAGTACAGCAATTCTGCTGGTTAAAGGATGTCCTTCGTACATTATCTTTTTCGAGTAATAACAATCCGACAAATACCGACGTCGAATTCTCAATGGCATATCAGCACATTCGACCTGAAGGGCGTTATTTGGAGTAGATTGCATAGCTCCTAGAATCAACCTCAGGGACTTTGTCTGAATCCTGTCCAATTTAGACTCCAAAGTTTTTGGGAGAGGGTCAAATAGGAAACTCGCGTAATCCAAATGACTTCGGATTAAGGCATTATAAAGTAGCTTTAATGTGGAAGGGTGTGATCCCCAGGATATGTTGCACAGAGCTCTCAACATATTGATACCTATTTCACATTTTTGAGATATATGATTAATTTGGGAATGCCATGATAGCTTCCTGTTTATGAAAAGGCCTAAAAATTTAACTTCCTCCACTTGAGGAATTGGAAGACCTTCAGATTTTAGTACGATTGAAGGGTTGTTATGTTTTCTAGAGAATACTATTGATTGTGATTTATGGGCCGAAAGTCTCAAGGAATTATCAAACATCCATTTGTTGATCTTATCAATAGCAGAAGATATGCACTCCTCAGCAAGGGAGAGATTTTTGTTTGACGTATATATTGCGATGTCATCAGCATATTGGACAATAGAGCAGTTAGGTGGAATAAGAGATTCCAGATCAGAACAGTACAGGTTAAATAAAGTTGGGCTCAAAACGGATCCCTGAGGAAGTCCCTTCCACACGCTTCTACTCACATTTTTCTCACCATGATTGACGACGATGGTTCTTTCAGAAAATATGTTGAAAATTAATTTGGTAAAGGGTTCCGGAAAGGAAAGATTTATCATTTTTTTATAAAGAGTGGAAAGACAAACATTATCATATGCGGAATCGATATCGAGGAATACTGCGATTGTAAACTCTTTTTTGGAAAGAGCTATATGTACGTCGGAGATAAGTAAGCTAAGATTATCAATACAAGAAAGGGATTTACGAAAACCGTATTGGGATTTGGGAAGGATTGACTTATGTTCAATTAACCAATCAATTCTATTTTTTAGGAGGTGTTCCAGAATTTTCAAAATACAGGATGAGAGGGCAATAGGTCTGTACGAGGAACCTAAAGAAGGGTCTTTTTTTGGTTTAGGTATTGGAATGATAAGTTGTTTTTTCCAACTTTCAGGAACAGAAGAAGATATGAGAATTTTATTTACAAAAGACAAAAAATATTCTAGGAAAGATGGTGGGGCCTTTTGGAAAAATGTATATGGGATCAAATCTAAACCTGGAGCAGAGTCTTTTACACGCTGCAGACAGCATATTAGTTCCCCCATTACGAAGGGTGAAATAAGAAAAGAGAATGTTTCTGAGCTGGAGTAATTTAAACAAGGAGGAGAAATTTGATCAATACGTGGCGCATATGGGGGAGCCAAGAGATTCACAAATTCAGGTAACCAGGTCTCTACTCCTTCCTTAGGGAAGGAAGGAGAGAAAGAACCCTTAAATCTCTTGATCATGCTCCACACGTATGACGAATGAGAATGGGGAGACAGCGAAGAGCAGAATTTCTGCCATCCCTGTCTCTTTTTTTGTCTTAATCTTCTTTTGACTTTAGCCTGGATAGACTTAGCCGTTAAGAAGGCATCCAAACTAAAATTTTTCCGAACTTTGCGCATAGCCTCCTTTCGATCTCTGATGAGTTCAGAACATTCTTCGTCCCACCAAGGGGCATTTCTTCTAGGGCGATTATTACATGCCTTTTTAGGAATGCTTTCATCCGCAGCTGAGTAAATAAACTCTAATAATACAGTATTTTCTTCATCCACATTTGAACATTCGTTTCCTTTTGAAATTAATGATGGAACGTTATTATCTAGATGTCTAGAGAAGGCATTCCAATCTGCTTTGTTCAAATTGTATAATTGTCTTCCGTGAGGAGAATTTTTGATAGGTTTAGTATGAAATTGAATCACAATTGGATAATGGTCACTGGATCGAGGGTCATCCATAATCGACCAGTGGAGGGAAGCCATTAAGTTATTGGTACAAATAGATAAATCTACTGCGCTTTTGTTCTGGCCTGGAGGGGTCATTCTAGTTGGAGAACCATCGTTGACAATACATAAGTTATGAGAATCTAAAAACGAAAGGACAGAATTCCCTGCTCTATCTGAGATAGAGCTTCCCCAAACGTTGGAGTGACAGTTCAGGTCTCCTAAGATAACGAAAGATGAAGGAAGAAGTGCGACAACAGCGTCAAAGAATCCGACGTCGAAGCCGGTGTTGGGAGGAATATAAACTGATACATATGCGATCCCATCGACAAGGATCGCCACTATTTCCAAGTACGGGTTTTGTGGTAAATTAATTACAGAGTGAGGTATTCTATGATCAACTAATATGGCAGCTCCGCCACCTCTTCCATATAGTCTATCTGAACGCGAGCATACATAACCTGGTACATTAAAATTGAAATGAGGAAGGAGCCATGTCTCTTGGATCAATGCGATATCAATGTCCAAGTCATGGAGGAGTTGAATTATTTCGTGTTTATTTGATACGGCACTTCTGCTGTTCCACTGTAATAAATTTAAATGATCTCTTTTGTTTTTATTGTTATCTTGTAAATTTGCCATGATTATTATTTTATTGAAATATAAATGTATAAAACGATCGATTAATGCGTTGTGCTAAGGTTGCACAACACATCATTCTCACTGTCAGACATCTTTTCAAATACTTTTGTAAGCATAGGGAGAATCAAAGGAATAACATCATCTTTAGGACTAGAAATAACTAGTGAGAGAATCTGGGAAAGCATTTTAAATAGTTGGTTTTTTTCTGAATTGTATGAAAGCGTGGAAGGAACGGTTTCTATATTTTTAAGAGCGCAGCCATTTTGGAGATTTGTGGATTGCCCATTGGAATATGAAAGAAGGGCCTCTGTGGCTCTTTTATCTAGATTTGGTTTTACCACAGGACGTGTAACAGGGGTGGTAGGTTTATTTTTTGTAGATGAACCATACTGTTTTTGTGAGGACGAAACCACCTCACTGTAAAATTTTTTTGAAGGGGGAGTTTGTTTGACGGCTTCAACAAAAGAAATATTTTCAGATGCCATAATGTATTTTATTTTCTTTTGCCTGATGAATTCAGGGCAAGAAACATCTGTCGTCAAGTGTTCTCCCTTGCAATGGGAACACTTTGGAGGGAGTTCTTTATCTGGGCAAGATTCACCAAGGTGATTTTCACCACAACGGAAGCATTTAGGGGAAGAGGTACAGTTCTTTTTAGTATGTCCAAATCTAAGGCAACGATGACAAATATAACATGGACGAGCGTACAACTCCACTTTGATGGAGTTATAGAACAAATATATATGCTCAGGCAGGGATTGGCCCTCAAATGATAACAAAATAGTGGTAGATGGTTTCCATATAGTAGTCCCATCTGGAGCTGTAATCCTTCTGTTTAGCCTTCGAAGATTATTGAGCTTTCCACAAGAAGAGGGAACCTCAATATTCTCAAAGATTTCTTCGTCTTTAAGCTCTGTTGGTATTCCGCGAATGATTCCATGTTTATACAATTTATAGCTTGGAATGAATGCATTCAAATTGTATGTAGATAAAATATCATTAGAAATGAATGAGTTCGCTGAATTTGCAGATGAAAAAGTCACAGCTATTTTATTTCTACCGTCTGAACGCACGCCACCACTTACGATGCCTTTAACGCCATTCTTAGCCACTAGACCTCCAAATACCATTGGGTGAAGATGTTTGTCAGGGTTTTTATTTTCTACTATGACCAAAAATGGACCATGAGAAGATTGAGGGTACCTGGCCGGAGCCTTTCCTTCGGGGTTAGGTTGGGCCTCGGTACTCGGAGAAGTTACTGATGAAGGAAATTGAGTATCCATGATTGTCCCAGAATCGGACATCAGAGAAGAATCATCCGTTCTTCTTCTCTTGGTGCTAGAGTTTACATCGTCTAATCTGATTTTATCGGGGTCTTTATTAGGGGGGTCTCCCATGATGCTACATTAGTATTGAAAAAAAAATAACAACAAAAAAATCTAATTTTAGAATGAAAAAGAGAAAAAAATAAATGGGTACTTAAACCTACTTAACACTAATAAGTGAAAAAGAAAAAAAAAACAATAATATTATTATTAAAGTGAAAAAATAATAAATGGTTTTATAAATATCTGTTTTTTCCCAGCGATGTAAATAAATGACGTCACTACTGAACACCTGCACAAGAAATAATAATAATAAACGTAAACACACTCAGAGCCAGAGAGACGACCGTCCGCCACGAGAAGCCGAAGCGAAAAATATACACTTTAATTAATTGATTAAAAAACGCGGTATGCCAATATGAAAAAATGCAAAGGCAGAATTTAAATAATCTTTTCTCTGACTTATCGAGATGTTAGCGAAGACAACCGCACTTCTCGAGTTCGAAAATATTATGAGTGTGCTACCTGGTTAAGGGTGGCTACTGTTACCGCCTCTCAATAAAACAATAAATCTTATAGAAGTGTGGTGTCTCTTTCTTATGTATGAAAAGAATGAAATGGGAATATGCCGAAATTTTTCTAGCACTGTATCTTTAAAAAAAATGAACTATAGTACTAGCTGACCCACCCGCCAACTTCGTGGTAACCCAGAAAAAAATAATTTTGTCATATTACATGAATGAAATACAGTGTTTACGACATTCAAATCGTTAAAAATTTATTGCATTATTTAATAACGATTGTTGATTCGGTCGATACGAGATGAAGTTCGACAGGTGCCCATAAGTTTGTAATAAAAGAATCATGCCTCTAAAGTTGTGTACACATTCAAGAGATGGCGGTGTAGTAGGAAATGAGTGGCATGTGAAACATGGTAAGTCATTGTACATATTATCTTGTTACGTCCATCGAATCCAAATTTTACCGAATTATTATAGTAAAATAAACGGCACAAAACTTGCAATTAATGTATTCTGTCAATAAATGTCGATATGAAAATTTTTCTTTACGTCATAATACTATCAGAACTTCGTCCCGCCTTAGAACCAATGGATCCGAGTTCGATTCGCGGTCAGGTCAGAGTTTTTTTAATGTATTTTTTTTCCACTTGAAATTTCTTCCCGGGGTCGGCCTGTCTCAGATTGGCCGGGACGGGTTGACTGTGTGAAAAAATCGCCTCAGAAAATAAGTTCCGCCAGCTATACTGAAACCTTTGTAATATATGTAGTTTTGATTTGTTTATATCTACTAGTTTTGATTTGTTTATATCTACAACTACTGGGATTAGGTGGGTTTGGCGGAAATTTTGGTTTTATTGCGATTATTTGATGCAAAAAATAACAAAAAAAAATTTAAGCCAAAAATAAAAATAAGTTAAGATTTATTATCACCACTACCAAATAAACATTAAAAAATATTAAAATCGGTTCAGCTATTAGGAAAGAATAGGTAGGTATAAAAAAAACGACGTGACACGAAATTTTTATATATATGATAGGTACAATTTTATTGACCGAACTCAATACAAAACAATGTTTTTTTTTCAAAATCAATATTGTAACGTAAGAAATCTTAAGTAAATACTTTCACGTTTAAGCCATAAAAATTTATTCGGGGGAAATGTTCTCTATACGCTCAAATGATAATAACGGGCTTATAGTACGCCTGGGAATAATTTACAATTCATTCACATAGATGTCTCCCTAGTAGGATTGTTCTCGCAGGTGAAATTATGAAAGGTATTCCTATAATAAGCAGTAAAATAAAAGGAATAATATTTCTTTATGCTCAAATTGAATCAGAACTCGAAAATTAATTTAAAGAGGGTTTTTTTTTCTTCTCGCTGCGACAAATTTTGGGAATTATAGTGGTAAGATTTTGTAAAGAATGAAAAAAAAAATTTTGCCATCCTCAAACGCAGATTGGATTGGCTCGGGCATGTCCTCCGTAGGTCCCCAGAAAGCATAGGGCAAGCCAGATTATTCAGACCCCTCAAGACATTTCGCAATCCCTTCATGCCACCATGAACTTTGCTTTCAACTCTGCCCTCAATTTCTTTTTTAAAATGTACTGAATCAAAATTCGTTGTAACGAAGTCGATCTCAGTATAGCGAACTTTTTTGTTTTAAAATTTAAAAATCATGTTACAATAAGGCAATAAAATTTCTCCGACTTCACATTGTCCTTAACATTGGCGAGTTCGCGAGTGTTTACCTGTCATATTTCCTTCACGTGATTGATAAATCATTGAAATTTGTTTTTGTTTTCACTTAATAATAGTTTATTTGACATCAGTAGGTGTAATATGGCGATACAAAAAAGTTAAAATGTATAATTTCCTATATATCCAGTGTAACGAAATATTTTTTTATGGTCCCGTGAAGTTCGTTATACCGAGATTTGACCCGTATCGTGTTTGGGTGGATACAAGTTTTATATCTGACCTTGCTTGGGATTTTTAGCAAGATAAGTTTCAATACCGAGCTTTCAGATGATATTTTGGGTTGAAAAATGTTTTACGCAATTTACAACAGATGCCAGCGAAATACTAGTGTGATATTGCGTTTTTTTTTTACCATGTAATGTGTTTTCTCTATTATGTAACACTGTATTGTCTTTATACTATAGGCTGACTGATGACTTCCGGCGAGGTGTCGGATCGCTTGAGCCATTAAGTGCTATTTCCATCAGAAGGGTGACGGAGGAGTGAGGTGTAACACAGCCCTAATGAATGGAATCCATACACTACACATTACAAGTACATTGGTACACATAATTCTAATGGAGTTTATGAAAAAGAGAATTTGAACATACGTATTTATGTAGGTACCTACTGAAATTTTTTTACGGAATCAGATTGTATATAGTAATATTTTCGTAGTGCTTGGTAGCCCAGTGGATCTGTCGCCGGCTTTGGTATGTACAGTATGTTGTATATTATATGGCAGCATTTAGTTAATGGCAACACATAGTATAAAACATAGTATAAAAGAACTGTCATCCATGCAACCGGCCTCTTCTTCATCTAACATGTCTATGGGACACAATAAACAATGTTTATAAAATACAAAGTATTTTAACTCAACACAGTATACTGAAGGTCATGGGTTCGAATCGCAGAGCCGATCATTTCCACATTTACAACACAAGCTTTGATTTCTGTGTGCAAAGATGTCGAAAGTGTATGTTTTTTTAGTTTCGTTAAAAAAAAACTGATTTATTTGCATTTCACTAATCGTCTTAGACACATAATAGAGTATAGGGTGTACACTACCTTAAGAAAGGCAAAACGTTGAATTTTGTATTATTTTCTTTACAATGGACATTTTATCAAAGAGCAATTTTTATTTAACACTTTTAACACTCTTATGACTATTATAATGGTAAAATGTTCGTTACGATTAAAAAGGTAGCACGAAAATACCACCTCTAATATGTAGAAAAACATTATTTTGGATATACACAGGACACTCAAAAATGTAATTTTTAGGGTACATGTAGGTACATGTACCTATATTATACTTTTTAATCCGTTTCATAAACATATTCATTTCTTATAACTTTCAAGATTTTTTTTTGTTGGACGGCGTTATTTTCGGTTTTGTTGATTGAAAATATGCAAATTAAATTAATTCAAATTAATTCAAATTAATTCAAAATATGATTGAACTAATTGTAATCATCATCATCATCAGCCATCCCTCAGTTCAGTATTGGACATGGGCTTCCCTTCCCGACTTCCATTGCTCCCTGTAGGCAGCCATCCTGTGCCACCGGTGTTCGGTCACCTTTCTTATGTCGTCGGACCATCGCATTTGTGGCCTCCCTGGGTTTCTGCTCCAGGGTTCTTATGGTCCACCGATCGTCTATTTTTGTCTAGCCCAGCTCCATTTCAGCGATGCAACTTTTTGGACCACATCTGTCACCTTTGTTCGTTGCGTTTTCTGTCCCGCAAACTGATACCAAGCATCCTTCTCTCCATTGCTCTTTGGGTTATGCGGAGCAGCTATTGCATGGTTCTTTTTGTGAAGGTGTTAGTTTCAAAACCATGTCTAACCGGGAGAGTGCAAGTATCAAATACCCATTTCTTTAAGTGGTTGTAATTTTATTAAAATACTTGGTGTCGATTGCTTATTGTTAGGGGATGTGTCACCAGTAGACAATACGTAAGAGTATATCACTCATAATGTTAAGACGAGAATCGTAAAATGTACCTACTCGAAATAAAAACAGTATTACGTAAGCATATTAATACGGTCCCGAAATTTACGCGGTTAAAATATTTTCATCAAGTGTATTGTTTATAATACACACGCCCTGAAACACATACCTACTCGACATTTCGAAATGTTTGGTGAGAGGGTTAAAAGTATGATGAGAAGGTTAATATCATAAACCCGTTGAGATTTAGGGTCGTGCATAGAGGGTTTTAACCCAAAATTTGTTGTTCTGTCAGTTTAAACCCTCTTCAAAAATATTAAGATTAAATAAACAACAATAACTCAATCATAAAATATTTGTAATACATCTACTCATTAATTTATTTATTTATTTTGTGTCAAATGTAGGTACGTTAAAAAAATATTTTTCATCTAGGGTAGACTTATAGAATATGTAACAGCTAATGACTGTAAAAATTCATTACTAATGTTCGATTTTTGGATGGAACAAACCACTACGGGCTTACGACCGTCTTCTACTGTTATTTCGAAGGCTGGCTTAGTGTGATCACTTAACGTTAACAACGTTCGCCAATAGGTGGTAATGTTTAAGTCTCCGAAACTCTAATCATGAGAATTCTCAAAATGTTCAACATGTCGAAAAATCTCTAGTATGCAACAAGTAGATATTCCTTTCGAGCTTTCAGAAATAATATTTTAAACCTATTTTATTATAAGGACCACAGGATAACGTCTGTCGGGAAAGTTAGTAATATAAAATATAAAAAATCGTTTATTGGCAGACAATCCAAATGCGCACAATTTTGTTGTAGCCAAAGAGAACATTTTGTAGATAGTTAGCTAATGATTCGATTAACACGCCTTTCTTCTTTGTTTTTCTTTCTATTTCATCTGTATCCTTCCTTACATGAATAAAGAAACAATAAATAAATCAATCAAGCATCTAATTCCTTTTTTTTCCAAGCAATTAAGACGAATTCCCGTAGAAAGATAACAAGCATAATAAATAGATGTAAAAACTGCCCAACTACATGACGATTTTTTAAGCATGAACATTCGTAAATTCATTTATTCAAGGCTTACTTTGAATTTATGTAGCGATTCCGATGCAATCTCAATAACTATTTCATTATGACGTTTGAATTTTGGTTGCTGAGCATAAAAATAATTTCACATGAGTATTTTGAATCCAATTGAATCCAATGTTTATTAAAAGAATTGTAAAAAAATGTGAAATAAAGATTATAATTATTTATTTTAATATTGCTTAAAGAAAAAATATGTATAAATTATGATTTAAAAAATAATTTTAGTATTAAAAATGTGGAAGTTTTTTTTATTAGAGCAAAAAATATATATTAAAAAGTTCAAGGTACAATAGTAAAATCGCGCCGACAAATCTTTATAAATGGATTTGTCTGCGCGTTCTTCTACAAAAATAAAAACAATAATAAGAAATAGTAACTTAAAACCTACCCAAAAGCAGCAAATATAATATTATTCTTAATTATTTACAAATTTAAAAAAATAAATTATTTATGAATTTAAAGTGTAACATTTCTGTTAAAAATTGGACAGAATTAATTGGTTGACTGGTAGAAAAATTGTTTGAAATTTAACTCTGTCATCTATACTGGCATTTGTGTACAAAAAAAAAACACACCCCTTTGAATTCGATTGAAGAACGAGAAATAAGAATACCTAAATTTTTATTTTCTGATGGTTCCCTTTCTTTAAGTAAAGTTAGTATTTTTTGAGGGATAGTTGGCACTCAGCTTGCCAAGAGGACAACGTAGCAGGAACAACAGACCAGCAGGCCTAATCAAAGAGGAAGAAGAAGAAGAAGAATTTTGATATACAGTATACCAAAAAAGTGTACAAATTTGAAAAAATTTGAGTAAAAAAAGCGGATGACGCCCGCTAATCACACATTCATCTTTGTCACAGACTGACAAGCATTGGAAGAAAAAAGGAATGACAAGCCTTTGATTGCGCAAAAAAAATCAAATTGGTATATTTTTTTGGACATTTTCCCTAGAAATAGAGAATACAAAAAGGTGTTTTAGTGTTTGTTTCAAACAATTTCTATTCTTCAACTGATTACGTAAATCTTGAGATATGTCCAGGAATATCCTTGAGGCACCACATAGCTGAGGTTCTCCAATGAATCGAAGAAGGAAGGCAACGTATCCAAAATCGTGTCTTAAAGGCGTGCAAGATGGATTTAACACAAGATACACAATGACGAACCTCCACATTCCATCATTAAAGTTATGACTGAGAAGATAAAGAGCACGTCAAGAATACTCTCAAGAAATTGAGAAGGACTTGTCGTGCTGTTTTTTCTATACGAAGAATTCAAAAGGCTGGACTTGGACTCGGCTGTAAACTAATCTAGAGGGAAAGAAAAACCACCCAAAGCTCTGATTCGAACGGGTTACGAACCTGGTACCTCTTGATCAAAAGTGAGTGCTTCAACAACACGACGATTATTAGGTTCGCTATCAATTTAACTATTGTCTGTTGAGTCCCTTTGTAGCAGGGCTGAAGGCAGGGGATAACTTTGATTTTGATTAAGACCGGTTTGTAGTGGAGGATTTTTATGCACTTATCGGGTCATGGAAAGGAGAAAAGATATAATAAGCCTTGTTTGATTTCGAGCAATGTGATATTGGAAATAGTAAAAGCTCAAATTATCGTCTCATTTTCTAGAGTAAAACAAAAGAAGACGTTTTTCAGTTCCTGAAAAGAAAAACCCCACCCTTCTCTGGTAGGATTTTTATAGTTCGGGATGCAACGTACCTACTAAGATGATCTAATAAGGCACTTAAACCATTAGGCGATGTATAAAAACAGATGGGAAGGTGGACCTTCCTACCTCGGGGTTAAAAATGACATAACATTAAAACCCTTTTATCTTTTATTAGTATTAAGTATTAGTTTTGGGAAATTCTAGTACGAAGGAGAGAGAGAAAGCGAGGGAATGAGGGAGTCAGTTGTTGGCGGTTTACCCTGAATCAAATTACCAAATAATAAATTAGGAAAGTAACTACCCGGTATTTTTGTTGTTGTTCTTCTCCTTTTTTTTTCCTATATCCACTCCTTTATCACATTCTTTCTTCTTCTATATTCTGTACAAACAATAATATTATGTTTCCGGCATGAACATCGTGCGCATCGCTAAATTATGTGCGAGTTTCCAAATTTAAATAATTAATCTGACGTTCTGGCGTTGTTTTTCTTGATTGGATTTTGAAGATTAATTAGTTAGCTGTTTGATTGCTGCAGCGCGTGCATTATTAATGTTTCCAAAGGAATTTATAATTACGTAGTAATTATTTTAGAGTAATTGGGTTAAAATAATTATTACTCATCTTGCTGTAGATTTTTGAATGAGGAAAAGGCGGATACTAAAAGAAAACGACGCCTTGATCTAATTTAGGTGTTTTATATAGGGCTACACTATGATAATATTACCTTTGCAACTTTATCATGGGGGATCCTCCTTTATATACAACTTTAAGTTTTATTATAGATGTATTAGGAATATGTCAATTTGCACAAGTTATTCTAACTTGTATTACGACGTATTTTTCAAAGAAGCTGAACTTATTTTCGTAACTTGTTCCATCCACCTGACATTGTACCTATATTTCTAAAAATAATGGACTTCTTTGTGAAGTCAAAGTTTTCAACTGATGTTCGCAAAGAGCGCTGTAGTAGTAGTTTTCAAAACTGACATGAAGAATATTAACCTGAAGTTTGCTCAATAATTGTTTCACAGCAAAACTGCTTACTTCAACGACAGTCCACCTATCGTTCTATTAAAAACGAAACGTGACTGCATGTGTAAAATTTTTATGAAAACTTTTCAAGTGATTGAATATTCGTTATAAGAGGAATTTGTTCATATCTGTATTTGATAGCTATATGAGATATGGTCCTCATAAGCACTAAGCAAGACCATGCGAAATGATGAGCTCTTGTAGTCTTCCTATGCTCCTAAATGGGGTTACCAAGGGGGTATGTCTTGTAATTTTTTTCATCTTAAATTATAAATTTCTTCAATTCAATACTTCTTTGTTATAAAGTGGTTAAGTAATTTCACCATATTAAATATTTCGAAGTAAATGATGATTGTTCCTTATACCAGCAAGTTTGACTTCGTTACCGTAATGGTATTAAAAAAAATTGATAACGTGATATTTTTTATATTAAATTTGATTTTTTTTAATATAAATTGAAAATTTGTTATATCATGAATTTTATTAATTTTAATATAAGTAAAAAATGGGTTTGATATTTGTTCAAATTCGATTTGAAAACAATTTTAGATAACATTTTCAAGTGCAGATTGAAAATTTGTTATATCAGGAATTTCATCATGTTGGTGTAGGTACATAAGTAACATTGTTGTTTTATGTTTGTTTAAATACAGTCAGAAATTTTTGTAATATATAAAATGATAAGCTGTACGTATATCTCGCTTAAACTCGAGAACGGTAAAACCGCTTTGGATGATTTAGATTTCAAAATACTCAATCGGGGCCAAATATGGAAAATTGCGAGATAATTAGAAAATTAACAATTTTGTTTTACCATACAAAGTCATTCCTGCCTGTCAGATAAAGGCTTGTTATTTTTTTTGGTTGTGAGCGAGTGGAAATGTAGTAGATAGGTTTAAGAAGTAAGTGATACGACGTTTATCTAGTGATCAGGGAGAATAATTAATATTGAAGTAGAATTTGAAAAATTGTTATATCAGGAATTTCATCAATTCAAAGATCGTTATAAATTAGTTGAACGTTTGTTACAAGTAACATTCAATATAAAAGTTTTGTTTCTGTTGTCATTGTTGTCGTGCGACACGGTGTCATGTCAGCGGGAAGACAATTCTCTATGGAAATCAACGGGGATCTTTATGTCATAAAACCACAACAGGTTACTAGAAACATAAGAGGGCGAGAGATACTAAACGGATTGACATCATCACTTACATATATTCGTTTTATAAAATCACAATGTAACTTATATTTTCATATGTACTGTAAAAAGGCAAAACGTATACGACATTATAATCATTTACGAATTTATATGTCGTATCTCTTTATAAACTAGATTTTGCGAAAGCGTTTGATAGGTTACTGTGAGGCGATGGCGAATTTTAATAACGGAATCGATGCTCTTTTGTCTGTTTCTCAGCGAATTATTTCTAAGACTAGCAACAAAACCTGCAGGAAGATAGGCGTAGAAAAGGGTCTCAAAATTAGTTATTTCGTCCCATAAAGGGCCTAAATATCGCTTAACCACGTCGGGTACTCTGGAAAATTTGTAATTTTTTTCCCGAAGTAAAACAGTACCTAGTATATACGAACATCTGATCAAGTTTACACATTTCGTCGATAAATAATATTTCCAGTGGACACTATTATTGCATATTGTATTGTAGCGGTCATGTTTGGTATGACGACATCATCTACCAATAGCGTTTCTCCATGATGTCGTCACCCGGTAACAGCCTCCATAGAATCTACACAGAATATTAAGTCTTTATAGAATCTACACAGAACACGCATCATCCGTCTCGGGACGCGCATTGCGGTGCATCACACGTCCGCGCAGTACTTAATTATCTTCTTCATTCTTTGTATCATGTTACTTCTACAAGACTTTATTCTTCTTCTGCGTTTTTAATCTTTTGGATTGGTTTCCAGCAAGCGCGAACATCTCTTCTTCAACTCCTTTTGGTTCTCCGCTGTTCTCTTCAGTTTGATGTATGAACTGCACTCCATATTCTGGCATATCTGTTGCAAATACTCTTGACGCGAGCCTCCTCTACTAATCGAATCTTTGACCATTCCCTACAATATTGTACCTACCTACTAAATTTTCGTGTCCCATAATTACAAGCCCCAGCCATCTCGCGCATCTTCAGATATTATGATGTTTAATATTTGTCTGTCTTCTCGATCTCTCGCAAAAACCTCTTTGTGTTCGTGATGCTTCCTCGAATATTTCGAAGGTTTCCAGTCTTTTCCGTTTTCTTTCGCCGATAGGCCAGATTTCATACGACTCACAGACGAAAAATATAAAGCATGAAAATAATTTCGCGTATAGGAGTAGAGTGTTTCGGACGATCTTACCATTTATTATAAAGAAAGAATATAATACTATGAAACAAAATACCCTCAATCAACTTTTTTGATCCATCGCAAACTTTTCAACCTTCTTTGATCTTCCTTCAAATCTCTTGAAGTCCTTAAAAATAAATCTTTCGAAACATTTAAGGAGGAACAACATCCTTTATTTGGTAGCTCTCGAGTATCAATTTCCGTTTGAGTGTAATATCAGGTTATAAATAGGAAAATTTGTATTTTTCAAGTTGATGTAAAAGAAAGAAAGTTATATGAATATTCTCAGCCTGTGTTTCTCTTTCTTTTAAGTTGATATTCTTAAATAAAATTTGAAGGAATAAGTATCTACCTACTAAATAAGCGCTGACGAACTTGTATTGCGATGTTCGAAAGGGAGTTTTTACTTACAAGAAAAATAATCCATGCGTACTTAGTAAATGACTTATAAAAACTCTCCAAAAATAAATGATATTTAAAGATATTTTGAAAAAATGGCAAACTAATGAAGATGTGTTTCCAAATTTATGTGAGTGTGAGTATTGGGCGTCTACCAATTGATTTCTCTAAACTAGTCCAAGCCTTTAATTTGTTCGATTATTTTGAGTGACAATGTGTCGCTGTTAAATCAATGCAACAAATAATTTACTCCACTAAGAATATTATTGTAGCCATTAAAACGGTTGTATTTTCATCATAAACTGCACGTTAATATCGGAATATTTCTAAAGAGAAAGGTAAATTTTGTTTGCAAAAAGCTAAACTGGTATATCTAATGAGAATTTCCGTATTTATTTTATTTTGAACCATAGAATATAGCTACGGTTAAGCAAGTTACATAATATACGTTATTTTGGTTGCAACTGAATCGCAGAGTCGATAATTTGGCATGGAATTAAGAATTTTTAGCGGGAGATAAATTTTTAGCAGGATTGTTCGAGAATCGACCCATATAAATATGAGATAATATACTTACATTATAATACAATATCAATTTTTAGCGGGAGATAAATTTTTAGCGGAATTGTTCGAGAATCAACCCATATAAATATGAGATAATATACATTATAATACAATATCAATTTTTAGCGGGAGATAAATTTTTAGCGGAATTGTTCGAGAATCGAGCCATATAAATATGAGATAATATACATTATAATAGAATATCAATTTTTAGCGGGAGATAAATTTTTAGCGGGATTGTTCGAGAATCGACCCATATAAATATGAGATAATAAACATTATAATAGAATATCAATTTTTAGCGGGAGATAAATTTTTAGCGGGATTGTTCGAGAATCGACCCATATAAATATGAGATAATATACATTATAATAGAATATCAATTTCGTTCGATACTATTTTCTCCGATACCAAAAATACTATAGGTAGTTATTGAACAAAAATATTCTCCAAGTGTCTATTTCTTCCCACTTCTTCTAAACTACATTCAGCGCCTCTTCGAAAATTCAATTTCCTCTCAAAGGATAGGAAGTGAGACTCGCGGCATTATCACTCATAGACAATTTCAATAACTGTTGGTACAGGGTGTATTGTTGCGTATATGCCGACAGGATGTTTTTTTTATGGGTCGGGATTTTATTCGTCTACCCAATGGCGAAGATTGTTAACGTAGAATAATTAATAGTATTACATAACTACTGTATACCGAAGATATTCAAACTCAAAACCTTGACTCTTCCAGTATTGAAAAAGACCCTAATCGTTGGATATTGAATACGTTTTAGCGGTCTTAACATTGAAATATCGGACGGGATTCACTCCGATGTGGAACGTTTACGGCGATGTCGAAGTCCCGTAAAAAGCGAGTAAAAAGGAATCTCCGAATTCCTGTAATACTCGGGTGGTGGAGGGTCTTATTCCATGAACAAGTGAGAATCGTAAGGTGACACTCGGCGCAGCATCCGGCAGATCATCTCTCCGTCGGAGTATCGGGATATCTAACAATTTTGTTTATGACTTAATGTAATCTAAACGCTCAAAATGGCGTCATTTGTCATGTTCATGTATGCATTGCATTTGTGTGTGGCGTTGAACCCGGTTAAAGTGATTTGTTTTTGGATAACAATTTTGTTTACGACTTAATGTAATCTAAACGCTCAAAATGGCGTCATTTGTCATGTTCATGTATGCATTGCATTTGTGTGTGGCGTTGAACCCGGTTAAAGTGATTTGTTTTTGGATAACAATTTTGTTTACGACTTAATGTAATCTAAACGCTCAAAATGGCGTCATTTGTCATGTTCATGTATGCATTGCATTTGTGTGTGGCGTTGAACCCGGTTAAAGTGATTTGTTTTTGGATAACAATTTTGTTTACGACTTAATGTAATCTAAACGCTCAAAATGGCGTCATTTGTCATGTTCATGTATGCATTGCATTTGTGTGTGGCGTTGAACCCGGTTAAAGTGATTTGTTTTTGGATAACAATTTTGTTTACGACTTAATGTAATCTAAACGCTCAAAATGACGTCATTTGTCATGTTCATGTATGCATTGCATTTGTGTGTGGCGTTGAACCCGGTTAAAGTGATTTGTTTTTGGATAACAATTTTGTTTACGACTTAATGTAATCTAAACGCTCAAAATGGCGTCATTTGTCATGTTCATGTATGCATTGCATTTGTGTGTGGCGTTGAACCCGGTTAAAGTGATTTGTTTTTGGATAACAATTTTGTCTATGACTTAATGTAATCTGAACGCTCAAAATGGCGTGCTTGTCATTTGTCACGTTCATGTATGCATTGCATGCATGTAACGTTGAACAAGGTTTAAGTGATTTTTCGTTTTTGTTTTGTAATGTTTCAGTTATATGTTTGTTTATTTTTTGGTTTTCTTAATGGTAAACTTTTGCCTTCATAGTGATATTTGAACACCATCAGCGCAAAGGCGAAAGCTAACATGCTGATTGTGCTAATATTGTAATTCTATAAAACACAATAAAAATGACCAGGCTATCGCCATTTTCGTTTTTTTACCTAGTGAAAATTGAGGGCATCTTTAGTGTAATTTTGTAGTGATAATTTATTTTGATGGATTTAAGGAAACGCAGTTGCACTTTAACAAGGCGATGACTGTAAATCTCCTTCGAACTACGTCAAGAGGGAGACCCAAAAATACACGAATGCAACAGTGCAACAATAGAAGAGAATATATCCTGAGAACGAGTAGTGCCGACCCTAGCAGCCTCCAGAGGCAGTAAGCTGGGACAAGTGCCAGGAAGAAGAGGAAGAGCAGTTGCACTTTACATACATATATAAATTCTCCCATCAAGGCCCCCCGCACACCGGATGCCAGTCCGGAGGAGACAAATCCGCAGCAAACCCGACCCGCGCGAAACCTATCCCCTAGTTCGATAGAAGCAATCAAACCAGAACGCCCCACACACAAATCAAAACCACCGCGGACCCCCCCCCCTCCAAACCAATCTGCAATGCAAGGGGCCTAAACCCCACTTAGGGGCATAGGGAGGCATCAATAACTCTCCATCGAATGAATCGAATCTCAACTTGAGTGTCTGGTGAATTAGTATTTATATGAACTTTTATGAATCTATTTTAAATACAGTTTTAAAAGTAATTTCTCCCGGTATTCTTAAGACGTTATACTCTGTATTCAAGAAATTATATTATAAATATTTCGCATTCGAAGAAGACGACATAAACGAAACAAAACATAGAGGACTGTATAAAGAGTGTACAATATAACAATACTAGTAGACTTATTGAACTTCGTCCCGCCTTAAAAATGTAGGTATTAGGTATATTGTAACATAGCTGAATTTCGATTTTTGATTAGTTAGCAATTTGCATGAATAGCCATTTAGTGGCATGACCTGTACCCCTATTCTCTGATTTATCGGAAGGTAGTCACGGTAGTAAATTGAGTATTACACGATACATTTTGTATGGGAAGTACAGTAGACCGAGACAAAATGCATTTGGCGATCCACTACAAACGAGTTCTTCGACAATGTAGAGTAGGAAGAAAATTAACTGTCCACTTTTTATATTTTTTTACAAGTGTCTTTATTTTTACAACGTTTTATTTTATTCGTTATTTTTTTCATGTTTTAATAGTTATTAAATTATCCGGAGCGGAGAAAGATTCAATAGACCAAACACCATAAAAATCGGTTCAGCCATTCTCGAGTTAAATGGTGTTACAAACCCGACTTTCTCTTATATATATTTATTGCTGCACGACAGATGGCGCTATCCTGGATTATTAAAATCGCTTGTGAAGTTTTTTTTTATATTAGGTATGTGCCCTATATTCTATCTTCGCAGGCGTATGTCTAACATACGCTTTATTTTTTAATCCAATTGTTAATATTGTACTGCATCGCTTCATATTTTTTTCCCTTTCTTTTTGTGAAATAGTGTGAACCGTCAGATGTCTATATGATTTTAAATATTGTGTTCTGTCTTTAAGTTTTCAGCCAGACTCAAATACCTTACCAAAATTTTCTAAAAGATTTCGGACTTTAGCGTCAATTACGCATGAAATCATGTAAAACACTCAAAATAATACTAACAATAGTGGTTCAATTTATAACGCAAAATTTAAAATTCGAATGTAATTGTATAATAAGTTGACGAACCAACATAGAAAATAAAAATAACATGAAATGTAAGAGGCGGGAGAAGCAGCGAACATCTGCTGGTTTTATTACAAATTTGATTTATTTATGTAAGTAATTTTAATGAGACATTTTTACGATCAATTTTAACCTGCTTTTCTTAAGGGAGAATTAAAATTCCACTTTTTATAGCACCCTTGCTTTTTCCCTTAACTACCCACTAACTGACAAAATAAATTAAATGTTTATTGCTTAAAGCCTTACTTAAAAAGAAAATAAACATAAAATATTTTAAAATACCGATGTTCACTTTCTTATGCGGATATGTAACAACTAATGACTCTAATAATTAATTCCTGATGTTCGATTTTTAAATGGAACAAACCACTACGGGCTTTTGACCGTCTTCTACTGTTATTTCAAAGTCTGGCTTAGTGTGATCACTTTACGTTAACAACGTTCGCAATTAGGTGGTAATGTTGAAGTCTCCGAAACTCCTAATCATGAGAATTCTCGATATGTTCAACATGTCAAAAAATCCCATGTATACAACAAGTAGATATTTTTTTTAATGAATCTGTGCTCACTCAAAGTGAACACAAATACACTCATTGACTCTTTCACAGTAAGCTACTAAGCTTGTAAGCTTGTGTCGTGAAAGAGGAAGATGGTCGGCACCTGGGATCGAACCCACGGCCTCCTCACGAAACAGTGCGAAAGCCGGCGTCGTAACCGCTAGACCACCAACCACTTCATTTGATAATAATAATTAATGAGATATAGAGATAAAAGTTGGAAATTATTGAGAACAAGAGAGCAACCAAATTTAAAAACTGCGACTGCTGTCATGTATTTGGCGCCAGAATACGAACATATCAATTTTTTTTAACGTCTCATCTTTATTGCCTATTCTTCTGCGTCCTTAATATTCTGTGGATTGGTTGGCAGCAAGCACGAACATTTTTAACTTCTCCCCGCCTTTCAGTTCTCTGCTATTGTCTTCAGTTCGATGTACAAACTGTACGCCATGTCTTGGCATATCTGTTGCAAAAACTCCTGGCCCGGGGGTCCTCTACCAATCGAACCCTCGATCACTCCCTACAATACTGTACCCACTAAATTTACATGTCTTAGCCATCTCGCCTATTTATCTGATATGGTGTTCAATATTTTGCCTTTTCTATCAAACTCTCGCAAGAACCTATTCGTTCACGTTGTGTCCCCTCCAAGATATCTTCAACGTTTGCCAAAACGTCAACATTTTGAGGTCCTTCAGTCTTTTTTGCGTTTTCTTTAGTCAACACACCAGGTTTCATATCCATACAATCAAATTCTTCATTCATAGGTCTTACATAATTGTTTAAGAAGTTTAGGATCTATATTGCTGGTTGCAAAGATCTTAGATTTTGTGTTTTAGGCGAGTCTCGCTTGGTGGTGGACGCGTCAGTCTATTTCTGTTTTTGCACGCCCATCCCGTTTTGATGGAAGTTGTTAAACATAGAAGCGCATTTTTTTTATAAATTAAAACACGAAAAGTGAATAGGTAAATCTAATTTTGAAATCAAACTGTTGTTTGACGCAAACGTCGAGGTGGGTGGTAGTCCAGTGGTATCAATCGGCGGCTTTCGTACGCACAGCATATTGGGGGTCGTAGGTTCGAATCTCCGAATTTCCGCTTTTACGACACCTTCGTTTAGTGTGAAAGATGTCGAATGTGTATGTGTGTTCACTTCGAGTGAAAACAGATTCATTTTATTAAAATATAAAATATTGTTCACATGCATTTCGTGACAAATCTTGGGTTTTCACTTCCATTCATGTTATGCGGCACTCCCCGCTTTCATCGGATTCCACGATGTGTAGGCCATTTTGAGAAATGGTCTTGATGAGACACATGCGCACAATGTCGAAACACACTATCTTTTTGACTAATCCAATCGCATATTCTGGTGATGGGCACAGCCTCGTCCCATATGCAAGTGCAGTAGCACAGTCTCTGCCGAAATCATCACAGCGTAAAGGAGTAAACCTTCCATCTTCTACATATACACCCAAAATGAAAAAACATACTTTATGTCGTAGGTTCGAATCTCCGAATTTCCGCTTTTACGACACCTTCGTTTAGTGTGAAAGATGTCGAATGTGTATGTGTGTTCACTTCGAGTGAAAACAGATTCATTTTATTAAAATATAAAATATTGTTCACATGCATTTCGTGACAAATCTTGGGTTTTCACTTCCATTCATGTTATGCGGCACTCCCCGCATTCATCGGATTCCACGATGTGTAGGCCATTTTGAGAAATGGTCTTGATGAGACACATGCGCACAATGTCGAAACACACTATCTTTTTGACTAATCCAATCGCATATTCTGGTGATGGGCACAGCCTCGTCCCATATGCAAGTGCAGTAGCACAGTCTCTGCCGAAATCATCACAGCGTAAAGGAGTAAACCTTCCATCTTCTACATATACACCCAAAATGAAAAAACATACTTTATGTACTTATTTAAAAATATATGATAATTATCATGCTCATAGATTACTCTCTCGAGAGTAAAATCTTATATATAAAAATGGAGAGCTATTTCCCGATGTCACCGCATCACGCCTAAACGGCTGGAGAGATTTCGCTTATTCTTTTTTCGTCGTGTAGGCTTTTGTCAGGAGAATGTCCTTTTAGAAGAAAAAAATCAGAAAAATGCATGGAAAATTAAAGAAAACTTTACGTAGACTACCTTATTAGTACTTTTTACCTTATAATTTTTATTCCAATTTTGAAATTTCGACAGGAATTGTCAAATGGTGCGATTGACAGAATGCGGATGGAATATACATGGTTTAAAACAGACGCATCGTTCGGAATCACATTGATCAAATGACAATTAATTCATCACCATAGAAATTCAAATTCAATATTCATAGTTAGGAACACAGGACAAAACGCCTGTCGGGAAAGCTAGTATTATATATAAAAGAATTAAGCATATTGTTTAAGAAAGTAATATCTATCTCACAACAAAGGGAAAAGTGTCGGTACTTCAGAATTTTATGGGGGCAATAAATTTAAATATCAACACAGATAGGTGAGTACAAAACAACCGGAAAAATATATTATCTTTCACAAAACAGGGAAATTACATTCTTTTTAATGGCTCCCTTAAACATGACCATAATTTAGCATCATGCGTGGAGTGGCTTGTATATTTTTAGCGGTGAAATGGAAGCATTTAGAGGCTTCATAAAGCACATTAATTCGTACTGTCTTTTGTGTCGTACCGCATACCTGATACACCCACCTTTTTACGAATGCGGATAATTTGGAGTGTATTGTAGTCGGGGTGTTTATATCCTACTAGCTGCCCCGTCGAACTTCCTCCCGCTTTTGAATAAATAAACAAAATATGTAACAAAGCTGAATTTCGATTTAATTAAGTTCAGTTAACAAGAATAGTAATTTAGTGGCATTACTAGAATCTACATGCAATGCTGTATTCATTATGTTCGATTTTATTTTTCATTTAAATTGTTTGTTCCGACTTGAACGAAATTCTATCAAAAATTTTCGTAAGTATATATTTTTTGAAACCCAATCGTTGATTGTGTGGTAATTTTTTTTACAGATGGCGTTGTTATCACGGCTGGTCCATTCCAAAATAACTAAGATAAATATTATATTATACTTTAATATTTGTGGTTGGTAGTTTAGCGGCTACAGCGCCGGCTTTCGTACTGTTTGGTGCAGACGTCGTGGTTCGATCCCAGGTGCCGACCATCTTCCTCTTTCACGACACAAGCTTTAAGTAGCTTACTGTGAAAGAGTCAAGGAGTGTATTTGTGTTCAATTTAAGTGAGCACAGATTCATTTAAAAAAAATTATAAGTTTTTTTGTAATCTGGAGTGAAGACGAATCCAAAAAACCAAACACTATATTTTTTTTTATTTTTTATTTATCATTCTCATCCCTAGGCCTTTTCAGGCACTTGGAGTCGTCAAAATGATACAAAACATTACATTAATGAATTCAAACAAAAATGATACAAAATAACAGTAAAAAAACAAGAATCGCACATGAAACAATCTTCAAAAGTACACAACGAAATGGACAAATGAATTCGTAGACGAGGCTGAAAAGGTACTAGAACTCGGTTCAGCCTTCTAGTGTTATAAATGGTGTGACTAACCCGACTTTATTTTATATATTTGGACAAAGTAACTGGTAAGTTCGTTCGTAGCTTTATAACGTTCAAACTTATAATCTAAATTAGTTTTCGAACACTCGCCGACCACTAGTACATTTGTGTTAATACCTACGTGAAGCAATAACTTTGTGACCATTTTCAAAAAATTTGCCCGAATTTTAGACATACGAAGATTTTTAATAATAACAGGAACGGATTGCGCAAATATTGAAAGAATTTTCGATGTCTAACGTATTCGAAAAATGAGAGTGACAGAGATGAAGGTTCTTTTGACATTCGAGAATTCACAAAAAATTGGAATTCTCGAATGAGGACAGAATCTAGAAAGAGAAAGTTCAATGACTTACATACTCGTATTGCTATTAAACTAAGTTAAGCCTTGAGTAAGGAATCCTTTGATTTTAAAATCCCAAGTATTGTTGTCCATGTCCGTTATCCAAGGTTGGCAAGAGTTTCTGAATCCTTCCAAAAACTACGTAAAACCTTTCTGAAACATATTCACTTTCTTCGAATGTACCTATTCTATTCACTTTTGTATTTTGAAATTTAAAAGTTTGATTTCAAGATAATCGGGAACTTAGGCCTAAATTTATTGAAAGATTTGTAAAGAACATGCAAGCAAACAATTGAGAGAGAGATTTTTCAAATGTTTTAATTTTTTACCTCTATGAAGATTTTGACGGAATCGCGAAGTCTAGTAAAAATCGCAACTGTAACTGGCAACAGTTTAGTTCAAAAAGCTTTATTTCTCACAGTAAAAGCCGCATTAATAGTGGAATTTCCTATTCAGATGAAATTAGTAAACAGCACGACATCAAAAACGCATTCTGTTTGATAATTTGAGATTGATGGAAATAAGGTCTTATGAAAAATCACTCCTCATTTAGAATACAAGTTAACGGAAACGTAGGAAAGCATGGTTTAAACATGTAGCATAAATACATTTTTGGAGAAATTTTTTAGTTTGTGACTTCCTGAATTTTTTGGCAAAAGCCTGCAGATTGAATGTATATAAAAACCATGTTTTGGATAAGTAATAATTGATCCCTTTAAATGAACCGGAATAATTGCATAGATAAGCTAAAAAGCTCCCTATTAGGTCTTGACTTGAGCAATGATCTCCTTCCGTGCCGTGTCCAAATCCCTCAGCTCTTCTTCAAAAAACACGGAATACAGAATAAGAAGACATTTTCTTGGGGACTCTGGTGGGTTTTTTGGGGTGCTTTTCTCGCAATTCAGCATCCTTAATACAAAGCTCAAGAATAAGAATATATCGTTTTCCTTCCCATTTTGGGAAGAGGTGACGGATCCGTAGCAGGTTTTCTAAAAGTTTGAAAGTCTGTAAAGACCTTTAAAGACCGCGGGGCAGATCGCCGATCCGCTGGACCGACCAAATGAAACAAAATATCCACGCGACGACACTTCATAGAGCCGTGTATCTGGCGGCGGACAGAACATCTTGGAGAGCAATGGTGCGAGAGAGAATTCATGATGGCCACGACCCTCAGCAATGAGGACGACGACTGGGAAGGTAAAGACCTTAAGAAGATGATCGTTGTAGAGGCATGTTTCATTTAGCTTTGGATAGCTTTATAGACCTTCAACTTTATAGGTGTTTTAATATTGTGAAAATTGGCACACAGCGTATGCTCAATTTACAGGTTTAGTTGGATTCAAGAGCAAGTGCTTCCGAAGAATGCTGGGTATCCGGGAATGCTAACGAGTCAACCCCTCATCAACGATACCAATTAAGGTTTCACTAGATGACCCGGCTGAGCCACGTACCTACTGAAAAAGCCTACAGAAGACATTACGCGCTTAAGCCTCGACTATAATCCGGGAGGCAATCGAAGACGAGGTAGGCCCCATCATCAACAAGGTGGAATGGGGAGGACTTGCGGAGTCCATACGCTCCAACTAGGGACGGGACACGGTTGAAGAGAGAAGAATTAAAATCGAAACCAGTTCCAAGTTCAATAGTCGAATTTTCAACATTTCACAGATTTAACGATATTAATAATATGTCGACATACTAGACATTATTCAAGTACGCGTGTATCTCAATGTTTATCCCCTAAGGGATGCAAGAGACTTGTTCAAACAGGCAGAGGGAAAGCTCCAAATATAATAATATATTGTGTTGTATTATAATAATCATGCTTGTTTTTGATATTTGAGAATTAACGTGAAAGGTAAGTGTATAAATCCGGAGTGCCCCAGGGCTCATTGTCGGGTCTGTAAGATTACTATTTGTGCTTGTTTGTATTCGCTCGGCTAATTTGATTCCTGTTAATGCTTTGTTGTCTACGACTGCCCATAATTGCTTGAGTACCTACCTATACATATTTTTTATTGTTAAAGGCATTTCATCTCAAAATAGGTGCTATTTTTTAACCATTTTTGAGTTAATATAGGTAATATTAAAATTGTGATTTATTTAGTAGGTATTTGTGCAATTTAGTTCTTCGACATTTTGTGACTGTTGTACTTTTTTATCATGATAGACAGCTAGTGAGGTGGTACGTGGTTTTTATTATTATTATTCTGAAATTGTCTTGCTTCTAGGAAAGTTAGGTAAGATTTATTAAAAAAAAAATTGTAGTTGACATTGATTATTTATTTATTTACTACAATTATAAACGGCAAAAAGCCTTTAAAAACAAATACAATACCTAATGTAAAAATACAGAAATGGCATTATAATGTGGTTTTGAGATAAATAAATAAATATTAGACATATATAATATATGTATCATATTTATATTTCAATGCGCTATATCTTTAGTACTCCTTCAAAACTGGATGTATTTTAATAAAAAAAGTTTAGGTGTACTAATGGTTATTCGAGGATGGTTTAGAATTATACTCTAATGTAAAAATAGAAGAAGGATGTATTGTGAGATACATAACTAAACATCAAAGTTTATAAACACTTGAACTGCGTTTATAATAGATAATTGCAAAAGAAAAGATGAAAAACAAAATCGACAAAAAGAAGAAAAAACAAGATGGAAATTGTTATTTGGTATAACCTAGACCTACGACGGAGTAATTTACTCGTAAATGGAAGAGTCACACAGGAAACGGATGTCATTGTGTTTCCTTTTTTGTCCAACAGAGCGCGCTATCCGTATGTAGGGGAGGACCGTAGCACGGCTCCGCTCTGGTGGTCATGAAAGAAGCAAAAAAATATAGGAACGGCGAAGAAAAAATAAGAAAAAACCTTCTGAAATAATACATGGTACAAGGACAGGGATAATAGCATGAGAGATATTCACTACCATTCACCTGTTTTACCTGAGAATATAAAAGAAGGATCCATGCTAGAAGGTTTTCTTTCAAAGAAATAATGTACTTGTTAGGTATATTCTATTATTATAATACACATACTTTAATAGTTGAAAAATAAGGCTTTAGAAGCATGAACAAACGTATTTTTTTTTTCGAATTTAGAAGGTTGGTGAGAATTTAAATGCGGAATTTGAGAATTTTAACATTAATGACATTCGAAAATTATTGGATTAACAAACGCGTGGAATGCATAAATAAAAAAAAAGAAATTAAAAATAGAAGAAAAAAAAACAAAATAAATGTTCAAAAATGTAAAATTATTTAAATATCAAATTTTAACTACATACACTAAAATAGGGAAGTTATTAAATGAAACAGTTAAAGAATTTCATTTTTTTAATCAGATTTTAATGTGTTTAAAATCAATTATACATATATGTAAACTGTATATTTACGAATGTTTTTAAGAGGTCATTTTCTTGTTTGTTTATTTGTTTGTTTGTCCAGGTGGAATCTTGCCATCGACAGTATTGAAAAAACGACATTCGACCCAACTTTCCTAGAAGCAAGAGAATTTCAGAATAACTTAGGACACTATGACAATGGATTACTTTTACTTACTTGTGTGACAATATTTTATGTAAAATTTATGACGAATTGAATTCATCTTCATTTGTTTTTTAATGTAACATGACAGCGGCAATAATGTACCTAATACCTATACCTCTCTGGAAACAGTTATCGAGTTTAGAAAATTATGATTTGCATTTTGATATCCCAACTCATGAGGAAGGCCTAAGGCTTTTACTTCTCTCGATTCGACTTTCAATATCTTCATAACAAAAAAAAAACAAATACTTCCAAGAAGAGGTAAGAAGGAAAGGAAGGGAGGAAAGATAAGAACAGTGGAACAACCTTCCCGAACATAGGCAATCCAATGATCTTCTTGGTGGGTTTAACTCCAGAAGAACGAAAACATGTTTGAGCCTAAGTAAAATAGGTCTTAAAACCCTAATAGATTTGGGTCACTGTAGACTTAGGAAATACCTAAGGAAGTGGGACTGAGAGGATGATCGAACCTGTAGATTCTGCGAACAAGGAGTAGGAACGCCTCACCACCTCCTTACAGTAGTTTATGCGAGAGTAAGAAGTTTTGGTAAACACATGATAGAGGTGGAGGACTTTGCTGCTTGGATCCCCTCCTAATGCTGGACTTCTTAAGCCTCTCAGATTAGTGGGGAAGCTCTGGGATGGAAGACAGCATGAGAAAGTAGGGGAAGCACAATAGACGACTACAGGTCAAAGCGCAAAACACTCGCAGATGAAAATAAAAACATAAGAAATATGACAATAATAATTATGTTTGTAACGAAATATTATTGTTATGTCACTCCTTTGTCAACATGAATGAACACTTAGATAGTTTTACCGATCAAATGTCAATTTATCGATTGTATCTCAAAGTAGACGCCTTAATTAATATATCCATTATGTGATCGTAATTAATTGGGTAGTTCTTGTAAGGGTAATGAAGCATGACACACCATCCAAATAATGATATCAACAGCACTAACCGAATCCCCTTTAATCAAGGACATACTGTTGATGTGAGAGAAATTATTGTTGACACACGTTCATATACCTACAATAATGATCTCCAATGAGATTCAAGGGTATATATACAAGTTACATTATAATTATCACGGTGTATACTAGCTATCCGTAGTCCTTACTATGTTTTAAAAAAATATATTATGAAAGCTCGAGAGAAATTTTATCAAAAATCACAATGTCAATGCTTGTCATGTAAACATTATTTATTTGTTATAGAAATTGTCATAGATGTCGTTAGCGTCGCAGGAAATCCGTTCCATACAAACTTTAATATTGTATTTTATATTATTTCTTATGCACTTTTCAACTTTTTTTTATTTATTCTGTTATACGGAGCGGAGAAGAATCCAATAAATCATACATCGGATGAATCTGTTTAGTCGATCTCGAGTTATAAGACGTGTTCGCACTAATCCGACATTCTTTTATTTATTATAGAAGGAAAAATAGAACGTCTGTTGAGAAAGCTGGTTTTATATAGTAACAACAACACAAAGCATCGAGGTCAATAAAATAGTAAAGTATAACTTCGTAATTATATGGCACAAGAAAATATACGTACAATGATTCATATCACATTGATCGGCATATAGCTTACTTTGGACGATGCCTTCAGATGAATGTCTGGAATTAGCCGACTATGCTTTATCCAAAATGTTCCCTAGATATGCGAACGTAGATTTATTGAACTAATCACATGTTCGCATTTGAAACAAATTAGGATGATTATTCACGGGGAATCAATACGGATGGATTGCAAGAATTACATTCGCGTGAGAGAACTCTATAGATTAAGATACTATTATTATTATTAGAACTAGCTATGCATGTAAGGGTAAATTGAATGTGTTCGATTTTCAAAAAAGCATATAAGTAACGTATCCCGAGGATTATCTATCATTAGTCGAATAACGGCTCAGCTAACAGGACGTGTCGCGCGTTATTAATTAAAATGAATTAAAAGGTTTTAGGGGGCTAAGCTGACTAAATGAGTTGGATCGAGTTTAAATATTCGCAACACTTCATTGTTTTTTTTTCAGTTGAAAGCCAATGTTTGTGGTAAAATAATGTGTTAAAAAACTATTGGCGCAGGATGCGTTGGTTAAGGGTAGAAAAAGACTGAATATTTGAAAAGAAAGTGGAGTAAATTTATGCGTCGTGACTGAATGAAAGTGAATAAGTTGTTGTGGTTTGGGCACGTAGAGAGAACGACAAAAAGGATGTATCCGAAAGAATGGATGTACAGAGTCGTGGTCAACTTAGAATCGGCGCCGTCTGAAAGGAGGGCCAAGTTAGGAGTAAAAGGAATGGGAATATTATGTTGTTGAACGAAGCGAAAGAGATTTTTGTCGGTATAGGCAATAATGGATGTTCTTACATTCTGCCTAAACCTTGCGCGAAACGGCGTGGTGGGTAAAAAAAAGAAAATTGAGTCGTTCATTGATAGTATGAAAAAAAAGAAAATCATTTGAGAATTTATCTGAATTTGATTACTTTAAAAAGCCGTGAAAAATACACAATGCCCAAAAACATCCCTTCCTTGACCTGATTGTCGTTACAGCATCATCAAGGCTTTTTACTCTCGCCCCTTTGCCAGTTAGCGAGCTCGTTAGGCTGTAGGCTGTCGTTATCAGCCAACCCGCGTTATGGTTCTTGGAAATGGCACACATTTTTCCCTAAATACGTTCCCCACTGCAAGTTAAAGTCCCCAATGTCGTGATTGAATATCATCGAGAAAGCCAAACACCAAAATTTTTATTTATCTGACAACTAGAGTTTCAAAACACTGGCACGCAGATTGATGAAAGAATTTATTTCAAACTTTGAGAAATATTTTTTTTAACATTCAAACATATGTATTTTAAACTTATTTTTGTATAGATTCTTCTTCTTTTTCTTCCTAGCCTTCCCTCCACTGCTGGATGTAGGCCTCTTCCATCTGTCTCCACTTCTCTCTATTCTGAGCCGCTTCAACCCATTTTTTACCGGCGACCGCAACAATATCGTCGGCCCATCTCTTTTGTGGCCGACCGACTCCCCTTTTGCTTTCCCATGGTCTCCACTTTAAGACTCTGGGAGTCCATCTCGAGATTGGCTGTCTGGCTACGTGTCCTGCCCATTGCCACTTCAATTTTGCAATCCGATCCATAATATCGGCGACTTTTGTTCGGCGTCTGATTTCTATGTTTGTAACTCTATCACGCAGACTTATGCCCAACATTTGTCGCTCCATGGATCGTTGCGCGCATTTCATTTTGTGGATAGTATTCATGGTCAGGGACATTGTTTCTAGACCATATGTCATCACAGGCAGGATGCACGCTTCATAGACTTTTCTTTTTAAATTAATGGGGATATCCTTATTTCTCATTATATGATTGAGCTTTCCGAAGGCTGCCCAACCAAGTCCGATTCTTCTGGGTATTTCTGCTACCTGATTTTCTTTTCCCATTTTTTGTATAGATTACAAATCAATATTTATAGTAAGGACTTAGGGACAACGCTTTCGAGAAAGCTAGTTCATATAAAGAAGTTGATCGATTGATAGGAAAAAAGCCGAAAATGAAACAGGGATAACTAGAGACTTTTACCGAATGTCATTTTCAGAAAGATAATAAAGTAAAACTTTTTCGAAGTATCTACCTACAGTTCAGTTGTGTTGAATAAGTTTCGTAACATGGGCAAAAGTCGAAATACTTCCGTTTAACTCGTAATCAAGGTTAAAAGGGTGTATTATCGATCCATAATCTTTGGTGAAAGTTAATCAATGTTTCGATCCATAATCTTTGGTGAAAGTTAATCAATGTTTCAATGTACTTTTTTATGTGCCTAAACATGGTATAAATTAGGCGCATAGTCTATGTGCCTAATTTATGGCAGAACAATTTACACTAGGTAAAGGAACAATAAAAATGGTGAACACTTTACACTTAAGGAACTCCGAACCGATAGCCCGACTCGAAGAAGGAATATTGGCAGACCGAAGTTGGGATGGTTCGATTGCTTGGGTAGGGCTCTACAATCTGTGAGAACTGGAAGTATGAAGTATAACTTAGAACTGGCGCCGAAGGGCGGCGACTGCTTGAGGAGGCCGAGACTCACAACGGGTTGGAGCAGTATTGATGGATGGAAACAAAATATTCTTGTATGAGAAACATAACCGGTGAACCAAAGGGCGAAAATATGACGGGTTAACCAAATGTTAAAAAGAGTTAACCGTTGACAAAACATAATTGACATAGTTGTGCCTAATAGTGGAATGATGATGATACTGTTTCACTCGGTGATGGCGTTATCTGGTGAAACTTCGTTAAATTGGATGAAACCAACCACCCTCTTCAGGATGTTAGATGGAGTGTTAATAAAAGCCTTTTTAGAGAATGTAGCTAATTATCAACATCTATTTCAATTTATTTCAAAATCTATTTTACTTTCTCCCACGACCACCCCTTCTCCGGTACTATACTCGGTTTCCCTAGAGTTTGTCGACGCGGCGTTTTCTGGGGTAGCCTGCCTTTTATATGAAATAATATGTTTACAAATTAAATTAATAATTTACTGATTCATCTTGTTTGCATGTTGTCAAGTGGGCCATAAAGGAGATACGTTAGTTTTATTCAATCAAGTCATTAACTGCTTTATTTAAGACTACTATCAGTGGAAAAAATAGCTCAGCGATAGAAAATATTACGATCAAGCTGTCAACGAGATAGTTTAACTCATATCCTTTGATTATGAGCTGATTCTCTGTAGATTTTGAGCCGCCATATTGGATTTAACGTCAACTGATAGTTGTTTCGAGTATACAAGAAAGATTTTTGTAATAAATACACTACTGTATTTAAGTTTTTTCCCCGTCCAAATATGTGCTCCCTTAATGTTTTGGTCCATTGTATTTTGGTTTATCATTTTAAAAATAGGAAATTTAAAGAAATAAAGCAAATACCTATGCATTCTCGTAATCATTCGAGGACTTACAACCATGATGCACCAACTCAATTTATAAGAAATATAATGACGTTTTGAACAAAATATTCAAATAATACTTTCTGTAGGTACAAATATTAAAATTGAAGTGATCAAACATAAATTGTATAGTGTAGTATTGTAATAGTACGTATTTTATTTCCACTATACAATTAGTTAATTTTGGCTGAAACAAAAGGGATCGTATGATTTAATAAGGACCAGACTATATTTTGATAATATAACATAAATAATTAAACAATAAGGTACCTATTCTGCATCAATAACTCGAAATCATTCAAATCTGACATAGCTCATCTTGGTTGTAAACACTCGCGTGTCGGGCTACTATATTGTTTGTTTACAATATTTTGTATGAAAATGTCATCTTCATACATACCAAACGCGGATTAAATATTTTTGTTTATAAATGAAGTAAAAACTGATCAGTCAGTCATGCGTAATCTTACGATTAACGAATTTTTTATAAATAAGACTTTTTTTAGAAGATATTAACTGTTTTTTGATGCATGTAATTTTTGAACCGTACTTGTATAAATAACTTTTTTTTCCACCACTTTATCTAATTTAGTGCTTTGTCCTTTTTCGAAAATACGCAATAGATTAACCAATACAATCAACAATCAAAAAGACAGAGTGGCGTCGACACGGTTATAGGGAACCGTGTATACAAGGGTCTATCGAGCCCTTGTAAACAGTTTCAACACGTGAATCAATGAACTGTAAGGGAATATAAGGGGGTTGGTAGGGCCTTCCATGGGTAGGAATGGGTTGATTAAACCTCCTTCGATGGAATTATACAAGTTTTTTTTTACTTGGGAATTGGTTTAATATTATCATAATGGTCCTTTCCAAGAGATACCGAAACATTGTGCACACTATGAGAAAATGTTTTTTTCTTTAAAAAATGAATTCATAATTACAGGTGTAATTTTTTTTACATAATTACTTTCATAAATACTAAGACAGAAAACTGAAATAACATGGGTAGGACAAAACGAACTACACTGGAAAAACTCGGTATGAAGAAATGCATATTACCGTCCATTGAATGATACTGGAAAAACTCGGTAAAAAGAAATGCATATTACCGTCCATTGAATGATACAAGAAAAACCCGGTGTAATGAAATGCATAGGACCATCTATAGAACGATACTGGAAAAACCCGGTGTAACGAAATTCATAGGACCACCTATAGAACGATACTGAAAAAACCCGGTATAACGAAATGCATGAGTATCTATAGAACGATACTGGAAAAACCCGGTATAAAGAAATACATGACTATCTATAGAATGATACTGGAAAAACCCGGTATAAAGAAATGCATGAGTATCTATAGAACGATACTGGAAAAACCCGGTATAAAGAAATACATGACTATCTATAGAACGATACTGGAAAAACCCGGTATAAAGAAATACATGACTATCTATAGAATGATACTGGAAAAACCCGGTATAAAGAAATACATGACTATCTATAGAATGATACTGGAAAAACCCGGTATAAAGAAATGCATGACTATCTATAGAACGATACTGGAAAAACCACCGTATAAAAAAATGCATAGGACCATTCATTGAATTTTTGACACCAACAGAACATTGAACAACACAATCATACAAAACACATCATGAAACAATAAATATAGAATCTCTAGTACTACAATAACAGGTATCTCCCGCATAGCTATTATGTAGGTAGGTACTACGTTCGAGCAGTGTTACCTTTTTGAATGGACATTTTTCGATTTAAGGTCCAAGTATATAGGTATTTGCAAATGTACCTACTCTTTCTTCCAATAGACAACTTTTAAGTCTGGTGCACTCATATATTTTTTGAATCGGCTACAATGATTTGACTTGACAGTCGATTCAAAAGATGTATCCTTAAGTTGTTAATTGTATAGAATAACACAAGCATGGATCAACAAAAAAAAAAGAATGTATGAAAATGGTTTTATGATATGCGCATTTTTCTTCAGATATCAGTATTTCTATCTAGAGGGGTATACTTATACAATTATACACTTTATATAGTAACTAGATTTCCCGACAGACGTTGACCTGTAATATTGATATCACATTTGTAATTTTGTTTATGTTTGAATGACATGAAATATTTCTGAAAGCTCGAAAGATATTCTATCAAAAATCTGCGTACCAATGTTTTGAAACTCAATGGTATCGAGTAAATAAAAATTGTGTTGTTATGGAATTTTCATAGATGGCGGTGGCGTAGCAAGAAATCTGTTCCACACAAACTTTAATATTATATTTTATAATATTTCTAATCCGTTTTTTTCAACATTTTATTTATTATTATGTTATCCGGAGCGGAGAAGAATCCAATAAATCAAACATCTGTTCAGCCGATCTCGAGTTATAAATGTTCGCACTAACCCGACTTTCATTAATTATATTATAAGATATACAAGTAATAATAAATATTGATATTATAGAAATATTATATTTGTAGATATATTGATTGGAGTAGATAAGTATATTGACTGTGAACAAAATTAATTCCAGGCAAACTTACTGATTGTTCATACATTCGAAATATGGAAATTCGAGGGCGAATTTGATAAAAAGGTTCTCTCTGATTAAATTAAGACCCACTTAATTTAAATAATACAATCAATAAATGGCGGTGACGTCATATTTTTATTAGATATATATATATTATATAAGTCGAAATAAAAATTGGTATTGGATTGTCACTGACAAAAAATATAAGGTTTTTTTAATTATGGGTCAATTCTTTAAGAGTTTGCCTAAATTTTGATTTCGTGGATTACGAACTATTTGAATATATTATGTACTTGAAAGCCAATTTTTGCAACTAAAATAATATAACCCAAGCGATGGTTTATAAGAAATTAACGAAAATGTATAAAAATAACAACTAATGACTCTAACAATCCATTACTGATTTTCAAATGGAACGAACCACTACGGGCTTACGACCGTCTTCTAATGTTATTTCGAAGCCTGGCTTAGTGTGATCACTTTCCGTTAAGAACGTTCGCAATTAGGTGGTAATGCTTAAGTCTCCGAAACTCCTAATCATGAAATTTCTCGACATGTCGAAAAATCTCATGTATACACAAAATCTCATGGATGTATTTAATAATTAATGAAATATGGGGATAAAAGTTGGAAATTATTGAGAACAAGAGAGCAACCAAAATTAAAGACTGCGACTGCTGTCATATATTTGGTGCCAGGATATGAATATATAAATTTTTGTTAATGTGTCATCTTTATTGCTTGGCTTTGTTGGTATAAGTTGGTTGTAAGATTATAAGAAATTGACTGGCCAATTGATATCACTCACACGTTAAGCAGACATGTCAAAATTATCAAAATGCTTACCATATTGGAAAACTCTATTTATCTATTTATTTATCTCTAGCAAGAAATATAACAATATTTTTTTTTGTATAATAATTTAAGCACAATAATATGAATCTGAATGAAATAAATTTATTTTTAAATGCTAACGTTCTCTTTATAATGCCAATGCGATATTTACATATATATTGCCATAAGGAAATAAATAAAAGAGCTAAAAAATAATACATAATTGAAAACACAGACACAAAATTTATTGCTTTTGAAAATACACTAGTGGTCGACCAGTTCTCGAAATTCGGCCATAACTTATTTTAATTATACCTACGTTTGATCATTATTGAGGTTCCATTGTCTAAGACTGGTCGATTGATACGTCAAATTTGAAATGTTGATATGTAAAATTATTATTAAAGACAAACAATATTAATATATTCTCAATTTGACCACAGATAATCACAAGAATATATGCGTCTGTGTCAATGTCAAATATATCGAAGTGTATCTTGTACATAACATTACAGTAGTGTTAAATCAGACATCAACAAATATAGATGTGTTTTTTCTTCTATACTACATACCTGGATTATTTTCTCTGGTCTGCTTATTGAGCTTATCCATTGTTTGTAATGTTTGTTTAACGATTAAATCTATTTTTTATGAATAATTAAAAAAAAATATTAGCATTAGCCACTCCTTTTCTAAGCAAACAACAAGTGTGGGAAATTTCATACTTCTCCGACAGCGCAATTTTCGTAAAAATGGTCACAAGTTTTTCATTCACATATTAATAATATACAGATTCTATAGTCAATGGACTTATTGAAATTTTAATATTCAGATTTTTTTATTTAAATTCCAAAACTGCGATTTTTTTTATATTTCAGTAATTGAAAGGAATATTAATAATGTATTATTTAATAAAGACACATTTCTCCCTAGGGGTTAAGAATTAATTAAAATTAATTAAATAATAAATTGAAATATTTCACAGCCTTCCACGAAACACGGTCTTGTATTTTTCACAGTGATTTTACATTTTGTTATAACTTTAATAATATTACTTTCTCTAATATAATATCCCAGAATGAACATAATAATTACCCTTTTGACTTACTAATTTTCACAGCAAGCAAAGCTTGAATAGTGTACTGTCGAAACTTGGCGTGACACAATAATCTGATTGTCTACATTACTAGCTTTCTCGACAGACGTTGTCTTGTAGTCCACGGATGGATTTATTTTTGGAGCTTTAGAAATATTTTTTAAACATTCAAACAAATTCTAAACGTATTTTTGTATAAATTACAGATTCAAAATCAATATTCATAATAGGGACTACAGCACAACGTCTGTCGGGAAGGCTAGTAATCTATATTATAAAAATGGAGAGCTTTTTTCCACGCCTAAATGGCTTGACCGATTTCGCTTATTCTCTTTTTAATCGTCTTAGCTTTTATAAGGAGAAGGTTTTCATGAAAGAAAAAATCAAGAAAATTGCGTAGAAAATTAGAAAATTAAAGAAAACTGTACGTAGGCTCCTTTATTAGTAATTTTTACCATTTAAATTTATTCTAAAATTGAAATTAAATTAAAGTTTTACAGGAACTGTCAGTTGTTTGATAGTTGGTGCTTTTGACAGAATGTCAGAATGGAAAATATATGGTTTGAAACAGATGCATCGATCTAAATTACATTGGTTAAAAGGTAATAAGCTTTGTATAAATTACAAATTCGAATTCAATATTCATAGTTAGGAACACAGGACAACGTCTGTCGGGAAAGCTAGTTCATCATATCTAATGATAAACATCATTACAACTTTTTATCTGCCATAACGATGAGTGCGAAAGAGAAAGGGAGATGGAATAGTTTTATTATTGGAACTGCCTGGGTAAATTAATATTGCTATAGTTAACGAGATCATAGTATAACTAACGCCGTATAAAAATCTCAGAACTTGAAAAAAAAAAAAATAAGGGGAATCTAAAGGGAGAATTTCTCAAAAATGATTCAGCAAAGAAGGGTCTGATGGAAAGGTGTTGAAATTTTTAATGATTAATTAAGAGATGATTATTATTATTATTACTAGCTGTCTGTCCCAGCTTCGCACGGGTACATAGGTATTTTAATTCATTACATGATAATCGAAGAATATTTTTTGAAATTTGAAATAAAATAATATGTTTTTTCTTGTTAGATACAGTTAACTACTCAAATTATGAAATGGCATTTCAATTAATTTTTTAAAGTAAATAAACACTTATTGTGGCATAACTATAATAGTTAGACATATGCTGTCGAGACATTTTTTGTAAATGATGATCTCATCTACAAAATCGTAATACATTATTTTACTCTATCTTCAATAGTTTTCGCAGCGTACGCGATGTAAAGAATATTTTAGGTAAATTTTTTGCACCTTGGGTTACATTATTGGAGTTTTAGTAAGGATCAATGGCTATATGAAAATAAAAAATAGCCTATGTTCAGCGAGGAGAGTGTAGCTTCCCAACAGTGAAAGAATTTTTCAAATCGGTTCAGTAGTTTCGGAGCCTATTCCCGTCAAACAAACAATCAAAACTTTCCTCTTTATAATAGTAGTGTAGATTATGGCGGGCGAAACGTAGCGAGTTTACATGATTATTATTTCAGGCCGTGGAGCTGATCGAGGTGTAACGTTTCCACCTGCATATTTTAAAATAATTAAATCCATCAAAAAGTTGATGGGCTTTCACTACCCGATGGGTTTTATTTTAATTAACTCTTAATCAACACTTTCACCATCTAGATTTCCTCATCATGTTTTCAACTACTAATTACTTTCGCCGTTCAGGTAAATTAAGATACCCTGGATGACGTCGATATTACCTTAACTATAATTTACATGATTAACGGGTTCATAACTAGCTAACACTTTATAAACAACTAGCTTTCCCGACACATTGTCCTTTTTGTACCAACCTGAGGCGGCTCGTTCATAAAGGCGCATAATGTGCACTGCGCCCCCAGAAAAAACATAATTAATTCGATTTAGTTAACTAATAAAATAATAACAATAAAACATTTCCAAAACATCAATATTTCATTCGTATTCAAAACTAGGGCGGGAACAACGCGAGAATATATACGCACGCAGTCATTTTACCTCGTCTGTGGAGTGCCGATGCTGTGTGTGCACATGAATGTGCCCGATAATTTTGTTGACTTTGTATGAAAATTGGAGTAGGTTAGTGGGATGGGCTACTGTAAGAGCGGCAACTAGGTACGTTTGCGAGATTGAGAGGGAACTATCATTTTGTGCAGTAAACAATAATTTTGTTGTTATGGCGTCGCAGGAAATCCGTTCCATACAAACTTTAATATTATATTTTATATCAATTTTTTTTCAACTTTTTATAAGTTATTCTGGTATCCGGAGCGGAGAAAAATCAAATAAATCAAACAGCGAAAGAATATGTTTAGCCGATCTCGAGTTATAAGTGTTCGCACTAAGCCGACTTTCATTTATATTATAAGATTGTGTAAGATGCATACAATATTAATGCGAAATATGATGTAGGCAGAAGCGAACGGAAAAGAAATGTGAACGTATGTCAAAAATATCTTGGAGGGAGCATATCACGAACGAATGGAATCTTACGAGAGTTCAGGACGAAAGGCAAGTATTGAGCCAAACACCATATATTATCAAGAGAGACAAGCTAGATGGTTGTTATAGCATGAAAATTAACTGGGTACAATATTTGAGGAAACGGTTGAGGGTTCGATTGGTAGATGACCCCCGCGTCACAAATATGTGCAACAGATATACCGGGACATGGAGTGCAGTTTATAACCGAACTGAAGAGAATAGCGGAGAACCGAGAAGAGTGAAAGATGAGATGTTAGTGCTTGCTGCAAACCAATCCACAGGGTTTAAATCACAAAAGAAGAACTGTTGTGGGTCTATGATGTTTTCAAGGAGCTTCTCCAACGTGATCTGTTTTGGCTGCCACATTCCAATCATGCTGCCGCAGAGCCCGAGAGGCCCCATCACGCCAACGCCATCCAACCATCTTACCTTTGGTCTTCCGACACTTCTACCGTTTGGGTCTTAATGAAACATTCTTTTTGGGAGCTCCAGATCCTCCATACGGTGCAAATGACCCAGCTAGCGCAGCTGTTAATCTTAATGAACCTGATTACGCTGGTATCCTGGTAGAGGTCATAAAGCTTGGTGTTGTATCTTCTACGCCACGTGTGACCATAATAATTGATATGTCCATATATTCTGCGTAGGATTTTCCTTTCAAACGCATCTAGTATGTTTTTGTCGTGCTTGTTCAATGTCCAGGTCTCTGAGACATAATACGCTTAAGACTGGTCTAATTAATGAAAGCTTGGTTCAGAAGATAAAGAAATTGTGTGAGAATTTTACTGTCAGTGAAAGAGGCGAAAGAAGTGTTTTGGATAAAAATAGTGGAGGCATGGTTAAACAAAATACAACATTAAATAATGCAACGCAAATGCGTTTTTTTCACTGACGTACAGTTTGATTTGACTTCAGTTGACCCATCTTAGCCATTATAAACTGATATGTTGCGTAAAATAGTGAAATAAAACCTCAATTTTGAAAATAATAACCTTGTTAAAGTTCAAATAAAACATCTATAGAAAGAAATATTCAAAGCATAAAAAAATATTCAAAAACCCAAAAGTTTAGAAGTTTCATAATTATTCATTCCGAGAATTTTATTAATATCCTTTTTAGGATAACGTTGCAGGGTAACGTGATCTTCAATAAAGAGAAAACATAGAATATCAGATTCGAAAAATAAAAAAAAATGGTTGGGAATAAACCAATAATTCTAAGAATAAAACAAACGGAAAAAAAACTCGTGTTGCGTTGGAATGGCCCCTTTTTCAAAAGTGTTTGAAATTCAAATCCAATTTGTTGAAAGAGTTTTTGAAAGGTCACCCTCCTATTGAAATACGCAATCATTTTTGCGAATTTTGGCAATTGCCAATTATGATTAATGTAATTCAATTACGTTCAATAGCATTAGATGACAGCTAGGTGACAGACTATGCATTAAAAAGCGTTGTCTTTGTCGAAGGTATGAATCATTATGATGTAACTTTCTGGTTGAATAATCAAAGTTTTCATGATATTATCATTTAAAAACGTGATTTTCTATCTTTGATAACATTTTATTTCAATTAACGTAATTCAATTATTTTGGAGTTGAATTTGTACATAATTTCTTTCTAGGTAGGAAACGTGTTTACAAAGACATTAATAAAAATATGTTCGGTTGTCCATTGTGAACAAAACACTTTAATCCTTTAGAACGCGGAATACTCGTCATAAATTCAATTTTCGCGGAATATTTGATCGGGTGGTTTAGGCGCAGCGTATATTATGGAGCAGATTTTCAAGTCATCTGGCACAAACTAGGAAAAATACTACAGTATTAAGCCGCACGCCCTCAAGGGCATTGGAAAATGATGCTGTCAGATCTGGAAGGCCTTGACCTAGCAACCAATAAATATGAACGGCGAGCACCTCATAGCCAAACTGAATAAACATCGCATTTCACAAAACGACGAAAATAAAGAAAGTACTCACTGAGAGCCACATTGTTGATGTTAGTCTGGTCTAATTGGCCTCTTAACGCTCTTAACCTTCTCAGTTTCAATTCTTGCGCTTCTACCCGTTCTCTGAGCCTTCTGAGTCGTTCATTCTCAGCTGCCACCTGTAACAAAAAGAAAAAAAAAATAAGATGGATTGAAAATCTATTCGACATGAAAATTTCGGTATAAATTTGCAATTTTTGGTTCAAAATTGTGATAATAGTCATAGTGGTGGCTTTTTTGCTACCTATCGTTCAAAGAATTTTATTGTAGGTACCTATACTAGTTGAGCCGCACGTCGAACTTCAACCTAATCCAGAATAAAAAAAATAATGTTGACTTGCGCTGTGCGTACGAAAGTCGTCGACTGATACCACTGGTCTACCAACCACTAAGAATGTGCCTTCCATCTCAGTTTGCCAATTTATACCTTTTAAATGCTACCTATATATTTCATCATAACGTCTTACAGCAGTTTTCTGGCACACAATATTATCCTTTGCAGAATCTGCCCTTTTCGACTGTAAGTATTATGAATACTTTAACTTTATTTATTATTTTTTTTACCCATCACGCCGTATCCCGAAGCGGGTAGTCAGAGAGTACGGACTTCCATTCTTTCCTATCCAAACAAACCTCTTTCGCTTCCTCCAAACGCATAACATTCCGCATACATGCTCTTCTATTCATTTTGCTCTTGACTTGGCCCTCCTCTAAGACGGCACCGATATGGTCGGACCATGTCATTCGATGTTGGCTTCGTCTGCGTGCACCCATTCTTACAGATTTACATATCCTTTTAGTCATTCTCTCTACATGTCCAAACCACCTTAATTTATTCACTTTCATTCTAGTCACTACGCTAACATCCACTCCACATTCCTTTCTAATATTATCATTCCTCACCTTATAAATCAGTCGCCTTCCGCATATCCTACGCAGTTATCGCATCATTTATTCCAACTTTCAGATTGTATGTTATGTCCATGTCCTAGTTTCACTCCCATACATCAAGGATGGTATCAGGATTGCATCGTACATCAACTATTTGGATTTTGATCCATTTCGATACGTTCTCTTTCTTCAACACGTTCTTATTTCTTCAACACCTTCTTATTTCTTCAACATGTTCTTATTTCTTATACACTTTAACCATAACCGAAACAATCTCATCCCAAACTGCGTATGCTGAATGTTTCTCATCATCTAGATCGCACACTTCATTTCAGTCAACTAATGAGGCTTCTACGATTTGATGTACAATTTAATTAAGCATTTGATAATATCTCAAGGCTTTAGAATCTCTTCTCATTAAGACGTACAGCTGAACATTATGTTTCAACGCATCTGAACATACCCATATCCGGTACGGTTGTTGCAAACATTCTTTATCTTAGAACAACCCTTACAACACTAAATTATTAGGTATTAATACATTATTTTATTTCTATACTAGCTTTCCAGACAGACGTTGTCCCGTAGACCAAGCTATGAAAATTGAATTCGAATTTGTATAATTTTTTTAACTAATGTAATTCCAACCGATCTGTTTTGAGCATTTTCCACCCGCATGCTGTCAATCGCAGCAACTATCAAACAACTGACAGTTTCTGACGAATTTCAAAATTTGAATGAAATACATAATTGGAGGCGCTTTTCCGTTTCTCAAGGGGTAAGCGGTCAGCGCTGTCTCAAGAATGTGCAAGCAGAAAAAGACGCAATCTTCAAAGACGGGTTTAGTGTTCTGATTCTAACGGGCAATTAAATGATTCTATACATTCAAAATATGACTACTCTCTTTGCATTAAGGCCCGTTTCCAGTCTGCATCGAACCACCCTTAATTCGATGCAGTATTGATTCACTGCGCCGAATCCTGAAAGGTGCCATGTTTGGCGAATTCCTCGACAGATGGCACTGTATATTGTATTGTTTATCCAATAATGTTCTAAAAAATGCACCAAGATACTTTCTTAAAGGTTTCTTTGATTTTCTAATGTTCCAGCAACATAATTTTTTTTGCGTTATATTGTTTTTGAAGTGGTTGGTAGACTAGCGGTTACAACGCCGGCTTTCCTAGTGTTTCGATCGTGGGTTCCGACCATCTTCCTCTTTCACGACACAAGCTTTAAGTAGCTAACTGTGAAAGAGTCGAAGAGTGTATTTGTGTCCGCTTTGAATGAGCACAGTTTCATTATTATAAAAAAAAATTAGTTCAGCCGACCAAGAAATATAGAACTTCATTTTTATAAATAGAGATTACAATTTGACATCGAAATAGTCATTCTCCTGCTGATTTGTGCTCGGGGTTCTTCCATAATATAGTTTTGCGCCAGAAATAATAAAGACTGAATACAATTTTCGTTAGTTGATTTCGAAACAACGCAGATTCGTTAGTGATTTTTACTTAACTTACAAGATTGTTTGTCTTCGAAGTACATCGTAACGCACATCATGTCCGCAAGTCGATTCTATAGATATAGATTTTGTCTATGTTGAAACATACTGAAACATGGTATATACATCGGTGGCAGATAAAGGAGTGTTGGTTGTCGAAGAAACATCAAGGAAGTTAGGGAGCAGGAGGGGCAGGGTGGAAGAGGAAGGAGTCTTAATTAAATTTTCCCACAAGGGGGAGGGGAGTATTTCAGTCGTCGGAGAGCAAGAATTGAGACCACAGATTAATACTTGGAAGATTCCGATCGCTCGAAACGCCTTCAAATATCCACACATTCTCAATCGGAGTTAAGAAAATCTAGCGAAAAAATAATATAAAATGCCGACGCCTCGTCCTTTAAAGAGAGGACGGACTTCCATGCTTATCCAGATACACTTCTTTCGATTCTTTCACCGACATTATTTCTTATAAGTATGACCTGGTGGGCTACTCTTGGAACTCAATCCCGATCTCAATGTAGTCAATACCTTTAAAACTATAAATACTTGTATAAATCCATATTTATAATTCCTTATTTTTTTCGTAAAGTAAAGCCGAAAGACGGACGCGGTAATAATATTTGCATAAAAAACAAAAATCTAAGTGTGATAATTAGCTATCCCATTGACATAGATTTTTTTACACGCCCAAACCATCTCAACCGATTAACTTTCATATTTGTTTTTAAGAAATAACTTCCATAACACCTTTCATTCTAATATCTCATTCCTTTTCATAATAATAATATAACACTTTTCTATACAAAGGTGTCAGTATAGCCGGCGGAACATATTGCCTGAGGCAATTTTTTCCAGTCAACCGGTCCCGTCCAATCTGAGACAGGCCAACCCCGGGTAGAAATTTCAAGTGAAAAAACACTTAAAATTCTGACCCGACCGGGAATCGAACCCGACACCTCGGATCTGAAGTCCACTGATTGTGCCTCTTTTTACGAGTATTAGATACTCTAGACTCAAAATTTTAGGCTGGCAAAAGTCCAAAACACATTATGGACTATTAACGCGTTGTTCAAATTTTATTACTACGCGATGATAAACAAAAAAAAAAAAACTATGGTTCACGGGACAAGGTTTGAGAAGGTCTGGTAAAGATTAAAATATTAAGAGCGATTATCAAGTCGAGTTAATAGGAATTTAATTAAATTTATTAACTGCAATGATAACTTATTGTGTTGATATTCAATAAATTACATTAAAATTTATTTGAAAAAAAAAAAACACATTAATGAGTGATTTTGCTGTAGCTGAATGATTGAGGAACAATGACAATAATTTTATTAGTTACTAGCTTTCCCGACAGACGTTGTCCTGTAGTCCTTACAATGAATATTGATTTCAAATTTGGAATTCATACAAAAAATACGTTTAAAATTATTAGTTTGAATGTTGAAAAATTATTTCTCAAAGCTCGGAAAAAATCCATCAAAATCTGCGTACCAATATTTTTAAGGTCGATTTAATTTTATGTTATAGAATTTTTCACAGATGGCGTTGGAGTCGCAGGAAAACCGTTCCATACTAACTTTAATACTATATTTTATATTATTTCTTATGGATTTTTCAACTTTTCAAAAGTTATTCTGTTATCCGTAGCGGAGAAGAATCCAATAACTCAAACATCGGAAGAATCTGTTCAGTCGATCTTGAGTTATGAGTGTTCGTACCTACTAATCCGACTTTCTTTTATATTAGAGATTTCACACATCGACACACAAAAATAAACGATATCTCCAATGTTCCAATGACAGGCATCTCTGGAGATGCAATATCGAATTATATTCCTATTTTCTTGATTAAGCTCGGATCGAGTTATGCCTAATGAGGTAATTATTATTGACAGCATGCATAATGAAAATCTACAATGTATATGTTACCTAAGAACTATGTAATTAAAATGTAGAGTTTTGGTTCATTCTCATTGTTTTTTCCTTGGTGACCATATCAATGATCAAGAAAATATACTATTTCCAGCTCTGGCTCTATGTTCATTAGATGTAAACGCACCCTTATATTTTTTTCAAAGCAATGTCGGATTCAAATAAGACCAATCGTGGAACTATTTTCATGCAACCAATGACATCGTTATTGAGACTGGAAATGGATCGGAGTCATGATGTAAATACAGAGTAAGGCCTCTGGTGTGCTACTTGAAAGTACAACAAGTAGTACAGAGAGACTCTGTAATTAAAGCCGATTAAAGCGACTCTCTCAACGTAGTTTACTCTTTAAATAAATTATTGCGAATGGAGCCAATGTGGACTTACGCTCTATCTATATAAATCTATCCTAGGAGCGATAATCGCATGAATCGTATATTGGATGTGGTGGTCTCTGTTTAAATGCTGTTTAATAGAGAAAGGGATTAGTACGTATGTCGTTGCCGAGATAGAAGGATCAGATGTGGGACAATTGTCCCAAAACTCTTCAATTTATTTTATATTATTTAGTTCCCAAGTTTTTATTTATTGTATAATGATTTGTTTAGAAAACGTGTTTTTGTTCTAACTTACTGACTTAAAATATTTTCATAATCATGGGATGACTAGAAAAATCACCCAACTTTGGATATGGTTAACGTTAAAAAAGCACATTAATTCAGCCATACGATCAAAATAAACATTCGAAGTTCATTTTTTATTGACAATTAAACAGCTCTTTAATGTAGCAAAAGAGTTTAATCTGAATAGGAATGAATGGAAGTCCGTACTCTCTGCCTTCCCACTAAAAAAGCGATACGAGTAGTAATTATGTAGGCACACGCAGTATTTTATGGAATGACACATGAGCTAGTTTAAGTGCATGCAATATTAATATTAGGCTTAAGTAACTTATAATATACTCTATTTTGTGACATGATCAACAACGATATGATTTTTACTTATGCATTTTTTGTAGTTAGACTGTTTTGACACAATCTCACTATCGGACATAAGTCACAGAAAAATTGTTAGATTACACCTGTAAACGTTAAATTGTACCTGTTTAAGGGTTAATAACGCTGTTCCTCACAAAAAAGAATAAATGTTTTTTTTACATACAATTTTTTGGAGTTAGACCGTTTTGACACAATCTTCTTGTATGATAATCTTCCAATCGCCACACGCATAACCGGACATTGGTTAGGTAAGTATATTGTAGCCGTTGAAGGGTTAATAATGTTGCCACTAGGATGAAGTGGACTTGAAAACTGTTAAACTTCACCGATATAACTTGAGGGAAATTAATTTGAACTCCACCATCAATATTGGGGAATTTTGAGAGGTTAGCATGTGGACTTTAGTCATCATGGACTTGGCGTGTTTTGTTCGTATAATGAATCAGTTAACATTATTATTAAGACTAGAACTAAACTGTCGTCCTATCGTCTTCAGTTTTCTCACAACATAGCCCCTTTTGAATTCCACAACATATTACACCCAATCTGGAAGGATTGTCACGAACTCACTGTGATGCTCGGTGTCGGTTTGGCAGCCGTAAAGAATAAAGCTCCCGTTTGTATCGTCGCTAGGGTTAGGTTTTTGTGTACCAAAGGCCATTCGACGACTGAAATTCATTATTAACTAGCAGAAGTGTATGGATAAACGTGCAAATGGTGGTTTTTTGTTGATAAAGTAAATTGCAAATACTGCATATATTAAGTATTAGCTTTGCCGACAGACGATGTCCTGTGTTTCTAACTATGAATGTTGCATTCGAATTTGTATAATGATGAGCTTATTACCTTTTAACCGATGTACATAATTTAAATCTGTTTCAAACCATATATTTTCCGTCGACATTCTGTCAATCGCACCAACTATCAAACAACAGACAGTTCCTGTCAAACTCTAATTTAATTTCAAATTTTTAAGTTTGGAATAAGCATTATGTTGCTAAAGGTACTAAAAAGTTACCTACTAAGTGTTTTTTTTGATTTTCTAATGATTATCCACGCAACTTTATAATTTTTTTCATTCATAAGAACCTTCTCCGCCGAAAAATAGCGTCGGCAAATAAGTTCCGCTGGTTATACTAACAATTTGTTAATTTATTTATCTAAATTTATATTTTGTCTATCTCGGTATATTATGCTAGATGTTTAAGGGCCAAGTTTTGCACGAAAGATTGCCTAGATCGTTTCCCGGGCACAAACAAAAAAAATCCAACTGCTATGTGGAAGTCTGAAATTACAAGTGAAAAAAGGCTTGGAAAAAATCGAACTCTGACACTCTTCATCGAAAGTATGCCCCTATAACACTAGGTTACCGAGGTCGGTATCTATTATATTAATACGTGAAGGAAAAACTTTTTTTTTTAACGAAAATTGTGCGGACTGACGAGTATGAAATTTCGCACATTTATAGTTTATAAAGAGAAGGAGGGGCAAATGCTAATATATTTTTTAAATTTTGTATGAAAAATAGATTAAATCAACAAAAAAAAACATTACAAACACTACTGTAATGTTATGTATTTGATACTCACACAAATTTCTATGTAAGTATTTGACATTGACACAGACGCATATATTCTTTTGTTTACCTGTAATCAAGATTAATATTGTTCGTCTTTGATAATAGTAGAAAAAACTTTGTACATAATATCAATAGTACAAATTTGACGTACCTATCCATAACATTGTTTTTGAAAGAAAATTTTGAAATAGCACTCGCTCAGTCTTTGACAATGGAACCTTAATAATCTTCAAACCTAGTTATTATTTAAATAAGTTATGATTGAATTTCGTGCACTGGTCTACCACTTGTATAAATAAAGAAATGTTAATAAAAATGTTCCCAAACTTCAATAAGTGATTTGAAACACAATTCATTATCACAATTATTGACAAAAGATATAAAATGAAAAAAAGAGTCAACAAAAGGTTGAAAAGAAAAGCGTAGAAAAGTCGAAAGAGGTTGAATGATGTAGAGTAATGAGTGCGAGAGAGACAGAACAATAAATTCATTAGGTACGACAAAAGAAACATTGAAAAAATCTAATTAAGTTTTCTAATTGATTTATTAATACAATTACGTAGGTACTTAACATAATTTCGTCGTCTAAAATAATTTTAATTAATTGTTCCAGCAACTTTGCGGCTCATTCAACTCGATGGTTCCCCCCGAATCTTCCCATACTAAAAAACTGTTACGCTCAGGTTTTTTTTTTATTATTTTGGCAATAATTTGGTCTCTCTTTAGGTATTGCCAATAAAGTAATGTTATCAGTAATTGCATTGCATGCAAAAATAGCCTTATTGATTGTGATCTAGGGATTGCTTCACGGTCGGGTCAGAAATGGTTTAAACTAACGTTTTGTTCTGTTGTTTGAAACGGGTGGACACACAACAAACACCATGTTGGTACAAAAGTGAACCAATGCAGGAAATTTCAACAGGTTTTTATTTTATCTGCATTTGACACGAAGTGTCTCAGGAGAATCTAGAGTTTAAGATGATACCGCTGCATCACGAACGACGACAAGGGAAGGGGAAGTGGACGTGGCTGGGACATGTGTTAAGGTTCCCAAATGACAGTTGCCCGAGGAGAGCGCTGTTCTTCCTCCCATCAGGGTTGTTCGATTTATTTATGCTATTTGTTGGTAGCAAAAAATAAAACAAATTTAATTACATTCTTTGTTTGAGTGCTAAGCGGTTTATTTTTCAATAAAAAATATCCATAGCTCAGTGTGACATGGCCTTACAAATGAAAAAAAAATATCACAACACTCCTTTTCAAACGTCTTTCTCGCCCAAGCGGCCCAAGACGTGGCGGCGAACTGATTTTCAAAATAAATGGGTATACTGACAGTTCTTTACCCCTTCAAAACTCGCTGAATCCCTGACCAGTTGTCAACCTGTAGCGTTATTTATTCAGCAAATACGTTTGCTTGTCAAAATATTCCCCAAACAAACAACAGATGGCGCATGTGTAGCAGATATTCGATATTTTCAACATATGACAAATGTACATCGTTAGCATTCTCTGATGTAATATAGATTCATTGCTTATGGGGTAGGCAATTATTAATGCTGATACGATTTTGGGTGAATTTGTAGAGATGGAAGACGAAGGGGTAATGCGAATGGGCGGGAAAATGAGAGAGAGGGATGATACCCCATGACTCTGCAAATCTTTCAATAGATTGCGCACGAAGAGGAAAAAAATACTTTGTGTATTATAATATTTGAAAATTCAGAGAAAATATAGGAAATTTCGCAATGGGTCGAAAAGTTTACCGAAGTAATTAATTGCACATTTTTTCACATTGAAGAAAATAGAGGAACAGTAATTAATAAATAAATAAATAACACTCTTCTATACATAGGTGTCAGTATAGCCGGCGGAACTTAATGCTTGAAGCATTGTCTACCAGTCAACCGGTCCCGTCCAATCTGAGACAGGATTCCAACCCCGAGTAGAAATTTCAAGTGAAAAAACACATTGAAAATTTCTGACCCGACCGGGAATCGAACCCGGGACCTCTTGATCTGAAGTCGGAGCCTTTGCCACTAGGCTACCGAGGTCGGTAATTTACAAAAAAGAAAGAAAATGAGTTAAAACACGTGGACTTGGAAGGAAGATATTGTGGTTTTTCAATCATTTTGTCTTTTATGCATGTCTTATAAATCATTACATAAAGAATATGCAACCACTAATGACTCTTAAAAATTCCTTACTGATGTTCGATTTTTGAATGGAATAAACCACTACGGGCTTGAGACTCTATTCTACTGTTATTTCGAAGGCTGCCTTCTTGTGGTCACTTTACGTTAACAACATTCGCCATTAGGTGGTAATGTTTAAGTGTCCGAAACTCCTAATCATGAGAATTCTCAACATGTTCAACATGACGAAAAATCTCATGTACGTATGCAACAAGTAGATAAATTTAATAATTAATGAAATATAGACATAAAAGTTGGAAATTACTGAGAACAAGAGAGCAACAAAATTTAAATCATGGATACCATCCATGATGTAAGGGAGTGAAACATGGACATGGACGAAAAACCTGGAAGTTGGAATGAATGCTGTGGAAATGGGATCACTGCGTAGGATATGCGGAAAGAGACTGATTGATAAGGCGAGGAATGATAATATTAGAAAGGAATGTGGAGTGGATGTTAGCGTAGTGACTAGAATGAAAGTTCAATAATTAAGGTGGTTTGGGCATGTAGAGAGAATGGAGATGAGAATGACAAAAATGATATACAAATCTGAAATAATGGATGCACGCAGACGAGGTCGACCTCGAATGACATGGTCCGATCATATCGGTTCAGTCTTAGAGGAGGGCCAAGTCAGGAGCAAAAGGAACACAAGAGCATGCATGCGTAATGTTATGCGTTTGGAAGAAGTGAAAGAGGTTTGTTTGGATAGGAAAGAATGGAAATACGTACTCTCTGCCTACCCCCTTCGGGAAACGGCGTGATAGGTACAAAAAAGAAATTCTTTTTTTTAAAGACTGAGACTGCTGTCATGTATTTGGCGCCAGGATATGACTATATCCATTTTTGTTAATGTCTCATCTTTATTGCCTTTTGGCTTTGTTGGTACACTTTTGTACAAGGTCTTTTATACATGTTTATACAAACAAAGATATTGATTTAGAAATACAAGGAATTTTGGTCATTCGCTGAAAGAATCTAAGGTAGATTGTGATAGAAATGTGTGGAGGTTGGTTCTCTCTGCCTACATTTTAAGGAACATGATGTAGGTAATGATAAAGAAAATGAAATGTCTTCAAAATAATCTCTATATATAAAAATTGAGTCCTATTTTCCTTGGGCATCGCATCACGCATGAACGGTTGGAGTAGAAGGTTCCTATGTAAGAAAACATTAAGAGAGTTGCGCGTAACATTGAACTTAACGGGGGTAACCTTTTTAGTGTTTTTGACTTTTTATAAGTCTGCGACTTTGTTGAAATGTTGATGGTGGTGATATTGCGCTGTAAATATTGTTGAAAACAGATGCATCGGTCGGATAAATGGGTAGTAAAATTATCATCATTATTATAATAGTTGGTTATCAGATAGGCAGCAAAGCTGATATGTCTGATCTTAACAACCGTCAGGCACAGCAAAATCACAACACCAATGAGTCATACAAATTTTTGAAAGCGTTCACATTCGGAGAATCAACCAGCTCAGGCGGCAAACCATTCCAACGGTCGACTACTCTATTAAACAAACAAAACTTCAATGGATTCTGCTTAAACCTGTATAGCCATCCAATTTATATCCATGTCCCCTCAGGTGGACGTTCCGGTTGTACTTGAACATTGCTTGCAATTCCGGACAGCTATAGTTACCGTGGAGTATCTTATAGGTTTCTATCATGTCACCTCTCTTTCTTCTGTCTGACAAAGGTGTCAATCCCAGAATCCGGAGCCTCTCCTCATATTCAACATTTTTCAACCCAACTCCCAGCTTGGTAAATCGTCGTTGCACCTTTTCGATCATCTGAATATCTTTTTCAAAATAAGGATTCCACAGTTGATAACCATATTCCAGAAGGGGCCGAACATATTATACTATCTCGCTTATAAAAAGTCCTTTGAAATAACAAGAAAGAAAGAGACAGGAAATTGTTCGAATAAAATAATACGTCTACACCTTATTATGTTCGCTATGAAAGGGCACTTGGCTAGCTATGACGATGACATTTTGACGCAGTCACTAACTATTATCTGCTACCTTCAAGAATCTATGGAATAAGGAAGAAGGACTATCTTCACCTGATGTTGCTTCGCCTCCTGTTGTTTGAGGAACCTCAGCCTCTGCTCCCTCGCAGCAAGCAGCTGGTGCTGGCAGTCTATCTGCTGCTGTTGTCTCAAAGCCATGGCGCGCAGCTCGCCAAGGGTCAACTCCACGCCTTCAGGCAGCTGAAACAAACAGAAAAAAATCTATAAAATTTGAATTTGACACATTATTTAAAAACAGTAGGTACACCTACACAAATACATTTGGCGGCATATAAAATCAGAAGTTGTTGAATTTTGAACTGAAGACATATATCATATAAATATACAAAATAGCGTCAAGAATAAATAAATAAATGTAACACTTTTCTATACAAAGGTGTCAGTATAGCCGGCGGAACTCATTGCTTGAGTCAATTTTTTCCAGTCAACCGGTCTTGTCAATCTGAGGCAGGCCAACCCTGGGTAGAAATTTCAAGTGAAAAAAAACTTGCATGAAAATGAACGAATTGATTTCGTTCTGAAAAAAGGTCAGGTTAGATGTAGTGTAGAATGGGCAAGAGGATATGTGGAATGAGGGATGAAATATTCAAGAAAGAAGAAGGAGCTTCCTTATCTTTGCCTATCCTCTAAGAGATGTTTTGAAAAGTGTAGCAAATAACACAAGTAATAAATACGAATCAATCTACAATAAATAGAGAAGTAGAAGATTTTCCTCCATTTGCTCTCGCAAAGAAATAAATATAAACAGACATAAAAAATAAAGCAAATAAAATAAACAATAATAAAAACACCAAAAGCATCCCTCGTGTGCCTGGTGTTATTTTTACTTCAGTGTTTCTCATTTCGTTGTCAAACTTGTGGATTATATACTCCGTGAAAGCAACAAATCAGTGTTATTCAAACTTTTTTTGGTTTTGATTCACCCACGTAGGTAGCTATTATCGTAATGATACTTCATGCCATCTCATAAAGCAGATATTGTCAAAGTTTCCTTTTAACTCTCAAAGTTATAAAATGAATTTCTTCTTTAACGGTTATTAAAGTATAGGAGTTGAAAAATATCGATTAGTTTGGTATGTATTGAAAAAGCGTAAATTCAGATCTACAGCGAATGAAACTTAGACGTTTTGGTTATGTTGAGAAAATATATGATAAGATTTGAAAAAATATTATAAAAAGAAAGTGCTCAGAAGTTTGACTCAAAAACCTTCTGATACGTACGAAATACAGAAATTCGAAGAACATTCGAAGTTAATGATCTATTGATAGATGGAGATGTCTAAGAAGTAGACTTTTCATCAAGAATATCAGGCAAAAGATTCATTAGAGTGCTACGTAAATTGTTAGACCTTGTCATCCTTAATGACGGAAAGACAGCAGGATCCAAATCAGGTCGCAGGCACATGAAGACGTACCTGCGATCATTATCATTTGTAGTTTATCGTATTTTTCCTTTGTATAAATCATTAAGCAGCAATCAGTACATAATTTCTTCTGTGCTAGCAACAAGTCAAATACATAAATGTTCCAAGATTTATTGGTCTCTGAGGAATAAAGGTATTACAATAGCGGTTGGTAGACTAGCGGTTCTGTCGCAGACTTTCGTAGAGGAGGTCGTGGGTTCGATCGCCGGTGCCGACTATCTTCCTCTTTCAAAACACAAGCTTTCTGCAAATGAAAGATGTTAAAAGCGTTTTTTTTCCACTTTGAGAGAGCCCAAATTAAGAGAATTTAAAGAATCCATCAGAAGCATAATCGGTTTCAAATATTTAATATGACTTGAAACGCATTATTCTATATGAAACTGATATGATTTAGTGTTTACGACACAACAAGTTTCTAGGGTTAGATTAGATCTAACTTTGGTTAAAAACGAATCTGCCCAGGGGTCTTAATGACATTGGTTTAAGCAAGGAATAAAGAAAATACAGCAGTGAGGTTAGGTTATAAATATAAAAAACCAAAGTGTTTAAATGGTGGTTGAATTGATTAAAAATCCGAACAATAGATAATGCTGGTCTCTTAGAAGCACGTGTTATATAAATCGTAAAAACCAAAATTCTTCTTTTGGATTTCTTTAACAGTTGAACAACCATTCGTTGGAACACGGCGTAAGCCAGTTTATTAAGAGCTATGTATTTTCCCTTCATTCCATTTCTTTTCTTTTACTTGGATCATAAATAACCACCTATTTCTTTCTTTTTTTTTCCAACCCCATTCACATCCCATACTCCTTATCTCGACAAAGCCATGACCGGTCCAGATGCTATCTCAGAAACAACACACATTTAAAGAAACTCTAGTATTATGACGTGTTTTCCTACCCCTGTGAGTAAAACGCCAACTATGTATTTTCAAAAAAGTTTCTTTTCCAACTGTTTTTATATGAACAAGCGAATGACGCGACTTTTACAACGTGTTAAGGGAAAGTTAGATAATATTAAAACTAAATTACATCCCTTATTATCATTTAAGCAAAAAGGTTATACTGTAATAAGTAGAAAATTATGTAGACAAGATAGGCAATATTTTAAAGTGTTTTTCACGAATCCACTCTTTTCTATAGATACACACTTCCTTTGCAAAATTACAAACTAATGCAGCCTCGTCTTTTTATAGTTCGAAAATGTGCGTCAACCACGCTTTCTGTCACCTTTTCTTTCAACAATATTCTATTACCGTTCTTTCTTTTAGCACACTAAACCTTATTATCAACTTGTTGACATTCATCTTAGTTACATCGCTAACCTCTTTGCCAATATAATGTTATCTTTGATGATGTTCCAGCTCCCAGCGGAGCAGGCTGGTTTCCGAAATGGACGAAGCACTTTGTAAACAAGTTTATCGCTAACAACTAAAATTAAGAATGGTTATCAACTAGGTAAAAAGACTGGATATGTTCCATTGGATCTGACAGGAGATTTTCACACATTGTGGAAAACAGAGCTAGTGATAATGGCGCTGGACACGAACAAGGTTTTAATTATTCTTGTCCATGCACTAACATTTTGATAGTTTATGTTTCATATGTTATTATTATTTATTATTTATTTATGTTGATGTATTTGTAATATTTTATATTATAATATAAACGAAAGTAGGGTTAGTGCGAACACTCACAACTCGAGATCGGGCGAACAGAGTCTTTCGATGTTTGATTTATTGGATTCTTCTCCGCTCCGGATAACAGAATAACTAATAAAAAATTGAAAAAATAATGGATAAGAAATATTATAAAATATAATATTAATGTTAGTATTTATTTATTTATTTATTTATTTATTATAGATCAACGCGACATTGTCGCTTTTACAACAAAGATAAAAACATTTACTAATACAATACATACATAATATTATGCACTTACAAAAAAACTTACAATTACAAAAAAAAACAATTAGAAAAAACACTAAGTATGGTACATTAGTATTCCCCATTATGTCTATGTACTGTAGTACCTATAGGTAGGTCACACCGCAGGGCACCGCCACGCAAGACAACCATTCCTAAGTCGCAACACACCACACACACACACCAACAACCAAACTCACACAGTTCATGGTTCATACAGTTGTCCCGTCTGCAGAGACATCTCAATCATACATTTTTTCTTAAAGGAATATAGAGTTTCAGAAAATATGTCTGTGTTCGTCAGCTTGTTTGCATTTCTTAAAATTCGTTGTAAGGGAGAGTAATAGTGGTAGTTAGTGGTTGCATTGATTACACTGAACGTATCCACACTTCTGGTGCTCCGTCTCGGCACACGCAAACTTATCTTTTCTAAGAGGTCGGGAGCATCAATCAGTCCATGAAGAACCTTGTACAGAAACACCATGTCAGCGGTTCCTCTCCTTAATTCCAGGGAGTGCAGGTTATACTTTTTACGGAGCATTTCGTAATTAATATCAACCAAGGGTATACCGAGTTTATAATTTAGGAATCTCAGAAATTTATTCTGAACCCTCTCCAACCGAGCAATGTGTACCTGATAAAAGGGCGACCAGAGCACAGAATTATATTCTAATAAAGGTCTAACAAGACCAATAAACAAGGTGATAAAAGTTTCTATACGCCCGAAATCGCTACACATTCGCAATACGAAGCCAAGCGTGCTGAGACTTGCTGACTATTTCATTTATGTGTGGGACAAATGTCAGGCTCGAATCAAACACTACTCCCAGATCTCTCACACAATCAACCACCTGCAGCTCAGACCCGTTAATTTTATATTCATGAGCAATTGGAGATCGTCCTCTGAAGAATCTCGCAACGTGACATTTTTGATGTTCATTCAAATTTTCCTGCAATGTTTGACAGTCCTGTATACATGTTATAGCTTTATATACTTTAAGATCATCTGCATACAGTACGAAATCCACCCCACGAAAACCGTCAAGTAGATCGTTGACAAACAAATTGAAAAGAATTGGTCCCAGATGCGAGCCTTCCGGCACGCCGCTAGCAGCAGGGAACTTGCGGGAAGGAATGCCAGAGGTTTTTACCATGAGCTCTCTTCCGCGTAAATAACTTGAAAGCCAAGAGAGCATAGTCCCGGTCACCCCAAGTGACTCTAGCTTTCGCAGTAGTATATTGTGTGGAACTCGGTCAAAAGCCTTCGAGAAGTCGGCATACATACAATCAGTCTGTTTCCCGGCAACCATAGCTGTCGTTATATTTGAGTGGTAAGTGAGCAAGTTAGTGAGGGTAGAGCGGCTCTGCACAAATCCGTGCTGATATCGAGATATGGCAAGTATGGAACGGATTTCGTGCGACGCCATAACAACAAAATTATTGTTCACTGCACATGATGGTAGTTGCCTCTCATTCTCCCAAACGTAATTGCCGCTCTTACTGTAGCCCGGATCCCACTTACTTCATTATTCATACAAAGTCAACATCGGGCACTTTCATATGTGCACGCGCAGCATCGGCACTTCATAGGCGAGGTAGAAAGTCTGCGCGTGCGAATGAAATATGAATGTTTTGGAAATATTTTAATGTTATTTTTTTATTAGCTTAACTCAATCGAATTAATTATGTATTTTTTTTTCTGGAGGGCGCAGTGCAGTTTGCGAAGATTTGATCTTATTAAACCAAACGATATCCAAATGGAAAGCCAAGGTTTCCTGCAGTGGAACACAAATCTTTTGAAAAGTTTGCTTCAGGAACAAAAATTGTCGTTAGACATTAAATTGAAATTTTGAAAACCACAATCCCAAAGAAAGTCTTGACAATGCGCGCAAGGTGAAATGGCGCGTTGTGAGCGAGGAGAAAGATAATGGGGGTCAATTTTCCCTGATTCTTGCATAAGTTCCTGCGATTACACTTTGGCCTTTTTTGGTCAATAAGAAATAACCCTTTCGAATCCCAGGCAACTGACCTTAAGAAGAAGACGATGTTCGATCTTCGAAAATCGGTTAGCTTCATAATAAAAAAGTGGAAAAAAACTGAATATTTTGTATCATTAAAAATATTAAGTACCTAATTTAATTCGCAAATAGGATATAACCTCGGGGCTGAGCTCGTGATACGTATAGGTATGGCAAGTGGCGCCTTTAACAACATGACCAAGATTTGGAAAGCGTCGGCGTTTAGTTTCGAGACAAAATGAAAACTGTTTGATGCGTGTGTGTTGCCTATTCTCCTGTATGGGTGTGAGTCCTGGCATCCGACCAAAGCACAGGCACAAAAAATCTCTGCATTTGAAATGAAGTGCCTCAGGAGAATTTTGGGTATAAGATGGTACCACCGCATCACGAACAACGCTATATGCTGGCGCACCCAGCGAAGGCCCGTAACCTCTACCATTGTGGAGAGTGGACTTGGCCGACAGTTGGCCGTGGAGAGCGCTGTTCTTCCTCCCATCAGGGTCCCGAAGACGAGGAAGACCCTCTCACACTGTGTTCCGCTCCTTCAAAGCAGAGCTGAGGGACATGGACATGGTGTGGGAGGAGGTCATAAACATTGCGCAAGATTGAGCGCAATGGAGTATTGATTGATTGATTTTAATTCTGAAATCAACGCCCAATTGCAATGTTTTCAAGTTTAAAGGATCATATTAATGAAGCCATGAACGTTTGTGCGTACATTACGTATCCCACACCTCTTTATGAACTTATCTTTGTAACGTGTTGAGAAAATTCAACTAGTCTAAGCTTTCTTAATAGTTTCCAACCCTTCCTCTCCCCCCTAAGCTACCCTCAACCGATCATCCCTTGCCCCCATTACTTGTTATCCCACATAATCTACCGAAACTCACTTCGCACACGCGTGAGCTCGACGTTTATTTTGTTAGGTGCTGGCTTGATTTGTTTTCTGACGTCTCATCGAATTTTGATAAGAGATAAATACACTCAGCTCACAAATTAGTTCGTGGAAACAGAATGAAGCATAAACATTTTAACAACGATTGTGGCATTTACACCTAACGAAATCGAACATCATGATGAATTGTTAGTCATTAGATGTTACAAATTCGTTAAGAACTAGTCCTGAAAAATGGTCACAAGAATCTAGACATAATTAGAATATTGTGCACCAACAAAGCCAATAGGCAATAAAGATGAGACATTAACAAAAATGGATATATTCATATTCTGGCGCCACAGGGTGAAAACACGTAGAACGCTGATTCCGACAGGGCGGCGGCGCAAAGAATGTTTCTATGCGTTTGAATGGTATGCGTAGAACAAAAGCAGGAACCCGCTTTCCAGCATGCTCATTTAAATGCATTGAAACCATAGACAATATCCTTTGCGGCGATCGGTGTCGGTCGGAATCGACGTTCTACGTGTCTTCACCATGGCGGAGCAAAATTCATTTGAATGTTTTATATATCTTGCATCTATCTCTTTCCATTTAGTTGTTTAGAATGATTGTTCAATTCGAGATAGCAAAACAGTATCTAGAGACTTTTAAAGAAGACTATACGATGTTTTATCGAATGAAGGGCGACTTTACATGGCCTCGTTTTTAGAGGAGGTGCCGCTTCTAGTACGTGGTAATTATTTGTTCAATGCCTTGGGGTTTAATTTCGGATTAATTTTTTTTCAAGGGTAAGTTTAATTGAAATAAATAAAAAATGAACTAAGTACGTTAATGCCGTCTTAAAGGATCACCCTATATTATCTTTGTGGGTAATATAGCGCGAAATCCCGCCCGTATTTTTAATAAAAACTCATTCTCAAATCCTTTGATGGTACAATTTAGTAAAATAATACGGAAAATTGTTTCGCAACCAAAAGACTTAGCAGAGAGACCCGTTAATAATATTAGCATTGAATCTTAATTTTATCAAAAGACTTATAATCTTTTTATCAGCGGTAATTTTCATTTGTTAAAAGAGGAATTTTACCTTTTAAATTATAGGGAGGCACACGCGCAATCATCGATGACTTATTTTCCCATGGACATAGTGAATCTTCTGATTTACGAAGTCAAGTCCTACAGCATGCAAGCGAATACCCGGCTAGCTTTAAACGATTGTTCGACATGATCGACGCAATAACTACAAATGATATAACTTTTAATGAGAAAGAGAGATTAGTGCTTTTGAGACAAAAGTCTTTGAAAATGTGGTGAACATAAGTTTCACTGGTTTAAAACCATGTTTGCATAATTATATTTCAAATGAGAGCGGTTTACGATACATCGAAATATTTTTTGTGTTTTTTTTTACTCGTAATAAATAATATGTATAGATACTGGTCTTAAACCATCTTTGTTCTTATGAAACCGGTTTGGAACATATCGGTTGGATGGTTTCCGTGTCTATAACCGACATAGATTTTTATTGTATTTAATAGATAATGATTTGTTGATCCATCGAACTTCGTCCAGCCTAGGAGTCAAAATTGTCGCGTTACTTTATGTATTATCTTAATGAGATTACGTTACTTTATGTATTATCTTAATGAGATTACGTTATTTTATGTATTATCTTAATGAGATTACGTTATTTTATGTATTATCTTAATGAGATTACGTTATTTATTAAATTTAAAATGAATAATAGTTATATTTCTAAAGATATATAGCAGGAATATTAATCTAGTTCGAAGATTTCTTATTTTTTTTTAAGAGGCATTATAACGCTCAAAAGAAATCACGTTTAAGTAAATGAGACACTTTCCAATATCGCCCCCTTTTGTAATAATTATTCCACTCAACGCGTGAATTTTATTTGGATTAACAAAGGATTTGATGAATCTTAAAGTTAAAGTATAAAAAATGCCTGCCTGCCTCGCTAAATTATTTAATTCAAGTTAATTATACAGTAGATCGATTTATATAGTTAAAGCGCCAAAAAGGGGGTGTTTTACTGTAAAATGCCCTTTAATTCTCGTATTTAATTCGTTGAAAGCATAAACTTATTCGTAAATAACTCGTTTAAGATATGTCTTAAAATATCTTAAATCCAAACAGCTGATGCACAATGCAATCCTGATACCATCCATGATGTATGCGAGTGAAACATGGACGAAAAATATGGAAGTTGGAATGAATGCTGTGGAAATGAGATCACTCCGTAGGATATGCGGGAAGAGACTGATTGATAAGGCGAGGAATGAGAATATTAGAAAGGAATGTGGAGTGGATGTTAGTGTATTGACTAAAATTAAAGTTAATAAATTAAGGTGGTTTGGACATGTAGAGAGAATGAACGAGGAAAGAATGACAAAAAGGATATATAAATCTGAAAGAATGGGTGCACGCAGACGAGGTCGACCTCGAATGACATGGTCCGATCATATCGGTACAGTCGTAGAGGAGGGCCAAGTCAGGAGCAAAAGAAATAGGAGAGCATGTATGCGGAATGTTATGCGTTTGGAAGAAGCGAAAGAGGTTTGTTTGGATAGGAAATAATGGAAATCTGTACTCTCTGCCTACCCCCTTCGGGAAACGTAGTGTTGGGTAAAAAAAAAAAAGATATGTATAGAGTTCGTGACCATCGAATGAGATGAAGTTAGAAGCATAGACATCCCTAATTCAAGAAAGAGAAAGAGGGACGATTGTATAAAGAAATGTAATGGAATAACTCTGAAAATTTTCTGTAATAATAAGTATTTCTTCTAACTTTCTGAGAAACAATTTCAATTGTTTATTATTTAAAGAACAATTATTGTTATTCATGAATGTATTTCCATTCTTTACAAAGTTTTAATATTTTAAATCGCAGTGATGATTCATTCCAATCAATCGTCACAGTAAACTTGACGTAACCAAAAACGAATGGTTTTTTTTTTATTAAACTGATATTTTTGAAGTGGAAATAATTAAGATGGGGCAACCAGATCAAAAATATATATAAAAAAAAACTTGAAGAATAGTTGGTATGGAATATTGACTTACAAATTGTGGGGATTACGAACAGCTAAGAACTTTAATTTTCGGATGTGTGTTGAAAATTCCGGACCGATAGCACATATAGGACATCTTTCGTTTTTTATTTAGGACTAGCTTTCGCGACAGACGTTGTCCTGTGGTTCTAGCCCGAAGTGGCCCGTTAATATGTACATAATGTGCACTGCGCCCCCGTTAAACAATACAAAATTAATTCGATTGAGTTAAAGTAATATTTTTTTTTTATTTATTTTATTTAATTTTATTTCAAAAAAATAATACAAATAAATATGAATTACATGAGAATGAGAATAAAATTATTGGAATTTATCACCCCACTAGGCAAGAGCCCGTGCTGAGGTGATACTTGATAAGCCTACTATAATTTATTTAGTAGATGTATTTAAAAGAAAGTCGGGTTAGTGCGAACACTTATAACTCGCGATCGGTTTGACAGATTATTCCAATGTTTGATTTATTGGATTCTTCTCCGCTCCAGATAACGGAATAACTCTTCAAAAATTGATAAGAAATAATATAAAATATGATATAATTTAGTCAACAATATAAGATACAAAATTATATTGTCTTTTTTTTCCACCAGTAAATGATTTTATACATCGATTCACCAAAATACAATACAATATATATTTTTTCACCTAGACGAAATAGGTAGGTACACGTAGTAGTTAAGGTCCGGTTTCTTGTTAGTTTATTTTCTCCCAGCACTCCCTGTGGACGAGAAAAGTTTGAACTTTTTTCATTCAAGATTGTATTGTACTAGCATCAAATTCTATCGGACGACAGACATAGAAAAGGATCGTTGTCTGTTTGATTGTCCTTAAAATCAGTTATTTCATACCCTGTAGGGTTCCAAATTTACTTATTCATGTTGTGGACTGCGGACAATGCGACACTATTATTTCATTCCTGTAGCAACAGTTTTGTTTGTTGGAATCTCTTATCAAATATCACATATTATTTCATCGATACTTGAGGTCGACCAGAGCTAGAAATTCGACCATAACTTATTTAAGTTATAAGTCTAAGGTTAAGGTTCCATTGTCGAAGAATGAGCGAACGCTATTTCATGATTTTCTTTCAAAAACAATAATAACATGCATACGTCAAATTTGAAATGTATAAAGTTTTTTCTATTATTATTAAAGACAAACAATATTAATCTATTCTCAATTAATTATATCCCGCCATTTCCAACTCCACCTTCCATTTGATAATACGGCCTTCAAAAAGCTTTCTGCGCCCATAATGTGGCGCTTTTTACATTTTACATTTGTTTCAATGAAGTTGATGATTTTTATAAGTAGTCTGTGGCAGTGTGTGTGTGAGAATCAAATACATAACATTACAGAAGTGTTTGTAATGTTTTTTTTTTAAATTAATTTAATCTTTTTTTAGGCATAATAAAAAAAAATATAGCATTCGCTACTCCTTCTCTATATAAACTATAAATTTGCGAAATTTCATACTCCTCCGTCCGCGCAATTTTCGTAAAAATGGCACAAAACTTTTCCTTCACGTATTAATATATAGACCATACTTCCATCGGAACCTGTTACTATTATTGTCATTGAAACTATCAACGAATACTATAAAACAATGTCTTACAGCCAACCTCATAAGACTACTATACTCGTATGTATGAAAATATTACGCGTGGGGTTTGAGTGTTTCAACGAAAATAGCGAGTAACGGACGAACTTACCAATTATTATACAAGATAGTTTGACCAAAGGTCACAAAGCTACAATATTGGATAAACTCCCCAGAGTTTCTTTCAAAGTTTGTCATCGCGTGTGTTAACACGATCGATAGGTTTTTTTTATAAGCAAAAAAATAAGTTCGGCTTCCGTCAATATTTAACTTTTTATCAAAGTTGCAAGCAAAATTTGACCCATGTAGGTACTCACTTTTTTTTTATTACTTTTTCGCAGTGTCCTTTAAGGGGCAGGCAGAGACAACGGACCTTTAATCTCTTCTTTCCAAGCACGCTTCTTCTACCGATATACCATTTCTCATACAACTTCTCCTATTTCTCTTACTTCTTACCTGGCTTGCCTTGAGGACGGAATCGACGTGTTCGATCCACGTTATTCTCGGTCTTCCACGCTTTCTTACATTTTTTCTTTCAGTCTAATAAATATTCTTTTCCGTCCATTCTACCCACATATAGATATAAAGCTCCGCAAACAACTAGTGAAGATTTATGTGTGGAGCATCTTGCTGTATGGTTGTGAGACATGGTGCCTAACCGAAAGATAGAAAGAGACTAGAGGCCTTCGAGTTGTGGACGTACAGAAGAATTCTAGGAATTTCCTGGACGGACCACATCACGGATGAGGAGGTTCTAGACAGAATCGAAGAAGGGAGGCACCTTATTAAAACCTTATTAGAGAGGCTGGCCAGATGGAAAGGCCAAATATCACGGCACGACAATAATAGAGGGCATGACTGAGGGTACGAATGCTGGGGGGCGTCCGCGTTGAGAGTACCTTGAACAGTTATATGAGGATATGGGCTGCGCATCTTACATGGAGCTGAAGAGGGCTGCGGAGGACCGGACGAGATGGAAAAGTAGACGCGGATCCTTGCTGCAAACCAATCCGTAGGATTGAGACTACAGAAGAAGATCCACATATTTTCGTGTTATTGTGAAGCGATTGGTAGACTAGCGGCTACGACGCCGACTTCGTTTCGTTTGTTTCGTGCGGAGGTCGTGGGTTCGATCCCAGGTGCCGATCATCTTCCTCTTTCACAACAAAAGCATTAAGTAGCTTACTGTGAAAGAGTCAAGGAGTGCATTTTGTGTTCACTCAAAGTGAGTAAAAATGAAAAAAATATGTATAGTAAAACAAAACACCCTTTTTCACATAAGGAAACAATAAACATACTTCAATGACTTTTATTCATCCAATCTATATATTAATACGTGATGGAATTTTTTTTTGTGACCACTTTAATGTCAAACGCGCGGACGGAAGAGTATGAAATTTCGCACACTTGTAGTAAATATTGATAGAAGCGGCCAATGCTAATATTTTTTAAAAATTACGTATATAAATAGATTAAATCGATAAAAAACACTACGCACTGTATTATAATGTTATGTATTTCATACATACTACACTTCGATGTATTTTGACATAGATCTTTTGTTTATCTGTGGTCAAATTGAGAATAGATTAATATTTTTTTTTGTATTAAATAACCATAGAAAAACTTTGAAGATATCGACATTTCAAATTTGACGTATCCATTATTTTTGAAAGAAAATTGTGAAATAGCGCTCGCTCAAAATAAATTAGTTATGGTCGAATTTCGAGCACTGGTCGACTGCCAAATAAAATAATAACCACTTAATAAATACACAATAAAATATGTCCATATACCGAACTCGGTAGCCTAGTTGTACTGGTGTGGACTTCAGATCCGATGTGCCGGGTTCGATTCCCGGTCGGGTCAGAGAGTTGGACTGGAAATTTCTACCCGGTGTTGGCCTGTCTCAGATTGAACGGGACCGGTTGACTGGAAAAAAAATGCCTCACGCAATACGTTCCGCCGGCTTTACTGACACCTTTGTATAGAAAAGTGTTATATTATTTTTATTATTATTTACAAGACTTTGTCAAAACTTACGTTTTCTTAAAAAAAAACAATACAGGTACCTTTGTATACAATTTCAGCCCATTAATAAAATTGTGTATTTGGGGTCGGTAAATATCTAAATAATCGTAAAGTACCTATTTATATTTATTTATTTAGGATTTTAACCCTAGGGATCTATCAATGGAACAAATAAAATAAATATTTTGTCCACTGAGTATTTTGTTTATAAACGGATCGATATCAGGATCGCATGTAGTTACACGTGATTAAATTCCATATAATAATTATTTACCTTCAGTAAACAAACGTAAGCAAAATATTATGAAAAGGTGAATTCACGGTATGAGATTTTTTTGGACGATAACGCATATCGATGTGAATAGAATTTTATCTATAAATTAATACGTGAAGGAAATACTTTGTGACTATTATTACGAAAATTGCGCAGACGGAGGAGTATGAAATTTCGCACACTTAAAGTTTGTTTAGAGAAGGAGTGGAGTATGCTAATATTTTTTTAAATCAACAATTAATATTAAAGTTAGTATGGAACGGGTTTCCTGCGACGCCAACGCTATCTATGAAAAAAAAATCTATGAAAATGCTGCTATCTATGAAAAATTCTTCCACCGACATACCATTTCTCAAACAACTTCTCCTATTTCTCGTACTTCTGAACTGGCCTTCCTTGAGGACGGAATCGATGTGTTCGATCCACGTCATTCTCGGTCGGGCACGATTTCTTACACCTTTCCTTTCAGCCTTGTAAAATATTGTAGCGGTACGCCACTGAAATAGGAACGCCACTGTTCCTCACGGGTATTGTCGCAACTTATAACAAACAGCGGCAATACGACCGGTAGGACTTCCACCCTACAGCCGAGCAACGAGACTTCATTCTCGTGTGTGACGGCGCCTACCGCTACACGCCTTTACTAGCTTCTCTCAGTTTGATATCTTGTATTCGTTTATTGATGTAATTTATTGTAACACCATATTATTTGAGTAAATAAACTAAGTCTAGATTTTACTCGCGTTTGTTCTATCATCTAACTAACCTAATCAGGAAACAGCATCTGAGCGCCCTGCTCTGCTGTATGGTGTCAGAGCCAACCGGCTCCACCATATTCCCAGCGTGAGGAGTCAGCGCTGGAAGAGAGTAGCTTCCATACTCCAGATAGCTCCCCGAATCCGAGAGCTACAATATTCTTTGTCATTCTATTAACATTCATTCTTTTCACATGTCCAAACCATCTCAACTTATTGACTTTCAACTTTATCACAACACTAACTTCCATACCACATTCCTTCCTAATATTCTCATTCCTTTCCATATCCCACAGAGTCTTTCCACATATTCTTCGTAAAGCTCTCATCTCTACTGCATTTATTTATACTACATTCTTCTATTTTCTTCCATGTCCAGGTTTCACACCCAAACAACATCGATGGTAGCAGCTAGTTTTTTTTGCTTGTAGTCAGACGTTGTTGTTTCTCATCATATTTGAAAAATTGTAACATTCAAAAATATCTGGTTCTCACAATAATATGTAGGTTTATGAGATACATGAATGCGCGGAACATTTCCATGATATATGTAGCAGCGATTCTCCCAGGAGATTCGGGAGTAAGATGTGTAGGATTTGATATTACGAGGATGCTCTTCATCCGCCTCGGAGTCACGGCTGAACTCCAAACCCCAAGGGAATGAAGGGAGTTCTTTGAATGCGACTCTTCAAACCAACCCACTTGGCAATGATTCAAGCAAAAATGGAACATTTAGATCAACAAAGTTGTTTCTGGAAACTGTCAAACAGGTTATTGTTATTAAAAAGGTTTTCTATTTTTCTATGCTGTGTCATCCTGATAAGACCATCTTTCTTTTTCACTTTGATAACTTTGAAATATGTCAAAAGTGTATTTTTGTTCACTCAGAATCATTTTATAAAAAAACTAGCGGTCTCCCCAGTTTCGCACGGGTAGATAGGTATTTAAAAAAATTATTCAGTTTTCTGATGATCTTTATAGATCCCTAACTTTATCAAAATATGTATTCTATTGGCTATGTTTATCTGGAATAATGTAGCATTCTAATGGTCCCGTCCCGTCCGGCTCGTACCCCAGTGACGCCTTTATCTCTGTCGCATTTCAATTATTTTTTTTTAAAATTAAAGAACACAAAATTGTGGCATAACTATAAAAGTTAGACACATGCTGTCGCGACATTTTTTGTAAATATTGGTGTCTTCTACAAAGTCGTAGTACATTTTTTAGACCTTGGGTTACATTATTGGAGTTTTAGTAGTAGTTTAGTAGTTTTAGTAAGGATACCAAATATTTTAGAAAATTCATTCATCCTCCAGTAAACTTTACCTCCAACTTTTTCTGTCTTCTGCTGCAGTCTTACAACTGGGGATATTCAGTATTTGTGCGGCATCTCTCCCGATCTCATCCTCCCACTGCAGTCTTGGCCTGCCAACTTTTCTTCTCCCACCTAGCTGCCCTTTCAGTGTTCTTTTTGATGTGCGTGTCGATGGCATCCTCTGCACATGTTCCGCCCATCTAAGCCTGTTCAATCTAACATGTGCAGAGAGTGTGGGGGCCTTGTCGATATTATATAGTTCTTCATAATTTTTTTTTTTTTTTTTTTATAAAAATGAATCTGTGCTCACTCGAAGTGAACACAAATACACTTTTGACATCTTTCACAGTAAGCAAATGCTTGTGTCGTGAAAGCGGAAAATGGTCGACACGGCCGGGATTCGTACCCCCGACCTCCGCACGAAACAGTGCGAAAGCCGGCGTCGTAACCGCTGGTCTATCAACCACCATATCTTATATAGTTCTTCATCTTATATCTTATTCTCCATTCTTCCCTATTGCACACTGGTCCCGGGATTCTTCGCAGAACTCTTCTCTCAAATACATCCAGCAATTCTGCAGATTTCGCAGTGAGTGTTAATGCCTCAGACCCATATGATACCAATATGCACATCTGTCAAAAGTATATGAGATCCATTTGGAGTGGTAGTAAGAGACAACTAACATCCACCGTTAGGACGTAGATAATGTATAAGCGCAATTTTGTACCCTTCTCTAGAAGTCACAAAGCGGAGCTACGAATAAAACATTGCATGAATAATAACATAAACAAGCAAAATGTGCTTTTCTTTCAACTTTTTTCTGTAGATATTTTTAGCTTGAAAATAACAATAGAAGCTGCTCATTATAGAGCGGATCCGTCGAGGAAACAGTTGCATCCAATTTGACATTTTCATTCTTCGAAATGCACCGTCGTTAGAATTACTGCTTTAAAAGAACTGGCAGAGGAGGATAATATGTTATATTTCAAATTTGCTTATTTGGAGCCGAATACTGAATAATATGGTGTTATTTGACACAAAATTGAGCAACAAATAATATCAAATACAAGAGAAATAAATAATTTTCGCATGATATTTTTAATATGGATTTATGCTTTTTGACACGGACGGATCTGAATAAAAAATTATTGCACATAATACTGTGCAATAATTTTTTATATGCAAATATTGATTTTGTTCAATTTTCGATGGTGACATCCATTTTGAAAAATTACGGGCTTTCGACCAAACTGTTTTGTTTTAAAGGCCGGTTAACTGTGACTTACAAGAATCAAATAAATTCAGCAATTTGAATCATTTTTAAGGTTTTTTTTTTGATATTTTAATACCATTTTGAATTTGTTTATGGAAGGCAATCATTTGAGGGAGGATTTTTTAAATGAAACTGTGCTCACTCAAAGTGAACACAAATACACCCTTTGACGACTCATTCACAGTAAGCTAAAGAGGAAGATGGTTGGCATCTGGGATCGAACCCACGACCTCCGCACGAAACAGTACGAAAGCTGGTGTCGTAACCGCTAGTCTACCAACCATTTGTGACAACTTATTTAGTGTGTGCTAAATTTCAACACCAACAGCCGTACTAATAGAACTTAATTCTTCGAATACAATATGCAGAATATGTACGCAAAAGTGCTACTAATAAAACACGGAATAAGTTAAACCGAGAATAGTTTATATTTCAACTTTATTCCTGGCTACCTCCAGGTATAAAGAAGGAATAGCGACATTTAATGAGATTGAGACAGACTACCACTGCACTTTTCATATTTTGACACTTCTCATTTCACGCCCGTAAGTTTTTTTGCTGACCGTGGGGTTGCCGGTTAAGAAAAGCACCTCTGCTTATTTTGCTGGTTTTTAGCATCCTGTAAGAAGGAGGGAATCGAAAAATCTGGACCGTGAGGTTGACGTCCTTAAACCTCAACTGGTCATAAAAGGCACAATAAGCCTCGGACGCCTTCGAGCGCGATGGAGAGCTCTTGGTCACTCCCTATAGTCCCTATGCTCCTGACTGGGGCTCAGGCCCCACGCATTGCGGGCTTGATTTGTGCGGAGCCCGCTTTTTAGTTTGATTGCATCGATCGAGCTAGGGGGTCGGTTTCTTGCGGGTCCGATTTGTTGCGGATTGGTCTCTTAGAGGATAGATTGCGATGTGCGGCGGGCCTTGCAGGGAGAATGTATGTATGTAGTTTATTTATGTCTCCCTTTTATGTCTTCTTTTCTGCACTTCAAAAATATTTTATTTTGATTTATCTATTTCATATGTATTATGATACGGTATAAGTATATGTATGTATTTATGCCATAATATTCTAATTAAATTTTGTATCAATATTTTTTATACCTCTATGTATTGATTTATTTATTTATGTGTCTATTTTATTATGTAGGTATTTATTTAATCACTTGTAGTTTTTAACACTTCTTCTCAATTGGTTGGTTGGCAGAATTTGCCTCCGGCAATAAACCCGCCAATTGGGTGTATTGTATCTGATGCCCAATAAAAAGTTTATTATTATTATTATTTGTGTTATGTTTTTATTCATCATTATTATTCAAAACAAAAATTGATATTCAATCACTACAAACTACATATTGTTTATTTCTTTATAATCCAAACAGTACGAAATCCAATCGCGTCAAGCCATTCATCTATCACTCCAATGGAAACTTCAGTGGAAGTGGTCCAAGTCATCGCCTCACTTGATTGTCAGTGAAAGACATTGTCCAAATTTGTCTTTCATCCCTCCACCAGGGTACACGTGTTGGTATTTTAAATTTAACTATAGCAAAATGCAGGTATAAACGTAGAGAAATTTCGTTATGATTATTAAAAAAAAAAACTCAGATTTCACATCTATCATAATGGATGACACACGTACATTTGGAGTGACCGTGAATGGCTGGTTCTAATTATTGTTTGGTGATAAAAGTTTTATTCGTTGGTGAAAAGTTGAAAAACATACCCGCCCCGTATCTAGGGAGATGTAAAGCGTTTTCGCTTAGGTCACGTAGACGTTTAAGGCTTAATTACTTTGAAACCACCTGACCCTCAAGCTTATTTATTTAATTATTTATCCGAATTCTTATCAGTTTTGTAAATTATGTAGGAGCGAGCGTATAATTTAAAATGAACATTTAAAGAATTAATTTCATTTTGTGTATTTGAAGAAAGCCGCAGCGGTGAAAAGAATCAAAACACACTACACTTGTTTCGGAAATGAACCCGAGAAACCAAGAAATTCAGAAGTTTGCTTATTTACTGTCTAAAACTATAATAATTCCTTTTAAAGATTTGACTCTTGTCATTTTTGTCTTGTCTGGCTCGTTGTTGTTTCCAAGGTGTCCAATATTAAAAATAAAAGAATGTACATAACGTGTATCAAAGATAAAAGAAAGTACATAAATTGTATCAAGGATAAAAGAGAGTACATAAAGTGTTTCCTCTATTCCTAGATCCGGCTCTATGTTTTTATGGTCTACTGGTAAAAATGGACACTGTAAACGTTCAACTTATTATTTTGTTCTGCTGGAGATATTATTTTACAAAATTACAATATTAAAAGCTTTCGCCTTTGCGCTGATGGTGTTCAAATATCACTACAAAATCAAAAAATTACTATTAAGAAAACATACATATATGTCAAATGTCAAATATCACAAAACAAAACACAGATGAAAATACAAACAGTGCATGACAAATGACAAGTACGCCTTTTGAAGTGTTCACATTACATTAAGTCATAGACAAAAATATTGTTAGCTATCACGATACCACTCATTCGCCGATAGTATAAAATAAATAATAAAAACTCTTCAAAGAATATGTGGAAACGAGAATATTAGCAAGAATGTGGTATGAGAGTTGAAAGAATGAATAAGGTGAAAGGCGTGGTTGACCGAGAATGACTCAAGGAAGGCCATGTCGGAAGTAAATAAACTACGAGAGGTTGCAAAAAAATGCCAATGGATGTGTATTTGGATAGAGAAAAGTGGAGGTCCGTTCTCTCTGCTTTACCCTTAAGGGATACGGCGAGATGAGTTGAAAAATGTGTTTTCTTATATCCGAATTCCGAGAAATACTAAAACAAAATGATTCCCCGAATATTTTTTTTATTTGGCCCTAACTCAAACGGTTTAAAAACAAAATTATTTCGTATTGTCGTAATGACAGATAATTAAAAATAAGAATACTTAAATGCGATCGTTTATTCTTGTTGACAACCCTGTTTTACATTGGGATAGCGTTTCTCAAACTTTTTTTCTTATTTTTTATTTTATAATAAACTTATCTACTCATAATTTGAATAAATTTATCAACCTTAAATTAATAACAACAACAATATGAATTTGGTATTTCCTACTCTTGTGTAGATTTATAATAACTATCAATGTTTATAATAAAATAATAATGTATCTCCCATATTTTGATGGTGTTTATTGCGTGGTGGATTTTTACGTATTCTCAGAGACAAAATCCTTAGAGAGATTCTAATGTAATGTATGACATTTTTCAAGTTGGATATATTAGAGTTCCTTGCGCTACTCATAAACATACCTATGCGCAAAATAGGAGATAACAAAATATAGAGATTCATTGTTGTAAATATTTATCAATATCTTCCGCTTTAAAGACGCAAGCTTAAGGTAGCTTAGTGTGACACATTCGTTTTCCTTTTTTTCATTTTCTACTATTTTGTTTCTTCTGTGTTCTGATTGTTTTTGTTTGTATTTTTTTTTTTTGTTTTTTTTTTTCTCTTTTTGTGTCTTTATGTCTTCCATAGTACAGTGCCGCAATAATTAACAATTAGTATCACCTCAACACAGGCTGTCGTCTAGTGAGGTGATAAATTCCAAATATGTACCTATATAAATTCCAAATATGTACCTATGTAAAAGTTGGATAAAAAAAAAAAAAAGCTTGTGTTCACTCTGAGTGAGCACTGAACACAACCACTCTTTCTCAGAAATTAATGGAAAAGGTTTATTGAGATTTCATATAAAATGATTATCAAAACGTAGCTTGCAATCCATAATATTATGTTCGATGGTACTTGTTGATCTTACAAAAGCATTTGATAGTGTTTAGCATATTTTTTAAACGAACTATAACTAGATGAATACGCAAACATTCTATATATTCGGTGATGGTGATGCAACGAAAGTTAATCAATTAAAAAGTTTGAGATCTACTTAGGTAGGGACGTGCCAAACAAAATGAAAAAAGGCATTAGTATTCCCTGTGAAGATAAAACAAATGATCTTTTTTTCATTTTAATTACCACTCCGTCTTATTCTGACAGAGACGAGACAAAAAGTGGCTCGAGGGGGAAAGGGACGGAGAAAGACAATGATGAAACAAGTGAATGAGTTTAACATCTGCCGGTCGATTCCAGATTTGATGAATATTAATGGAACTAGAAAGAAACCGGATGAAAGAATGGAATGTGTGAATTTATATCCCGATGAATATAAAGATTAATTAAATCATATTTCTGAGATTCCAGACAAGAAAATACTTTTAATTTAAAAGATTTGATAAAAGAGAATGTAAGAAATTATAATTTCTTTGAATGGAGCACCGATTGGATTTAAGCCTGGAGATCCTTAACGACTTCCAGGAGATCATCACTAGAATGGTGGAACAAGCTTATCATCAAGCACGTTGGTATCAATCGGTCACGAAAGCCTTAGATGGAGCGGCGTGGACAATGGCACTCAAAGCAACAGAAAGAGGGCTGATCATCAGCAAATTTGTGGTTCAATTTCTGCCAGAAACAAAATCTATGTGATTTATCCACTTCATTCTCAGTCGGCCAGGCCAACACCTTTCTCTTGAGCCTTATTTTTCCAACATGCCTATATTTAAAGCTTATTACCAAAACTCTCATTCCTTTACAGAACCCATAGTTTTTATCCATAAAATCTACGAAAAACCATACTCTCTAGAGTTTTTACACTACATTCTTCTTTTTTTCGTTTGTTCACGTTTCATTTTCATACATATAAAACTAGTAAATTATGTAAATTGCTTTATACACGTACATATTGCATGACATAATAATTATACCTGTACCTCTTAATTCACATGGGGTAGTTAATAGTATGTATCAATGTACACATATAAAAAAGTCACTAGAGGCCTAGAAGCACGCACGCACATGTTCAATGCATAAAGAGAAACTACCCCAGTCAAAGAAATTCATCCCTTAAAACTTCAACACTTACGACCAGAAAAAAATATAAAAGGTTAAGAATGGACAAGATGAGGTCGCAAATGCAATAAAGGGTATAATTATCTACAATTTTGCAAAGTTTACCATAATCGAAATCTTTGAAAAAATTCTTGATATTCCGAGTGAATTCCTTTCTCGATTATTCGACAGACTTAAATGTGGTTATTATGGACATCCAAGAGTTCCACCTCATTTCATAAATAGACCAGTTATTCATATTTATGTTCTGGAAATTTTGAACGTATGGAAGTATGGTAGCCCTCTGCTTTGTTTTATCCTCGGAGAAAGGTGCATCCTATTCTTCAAGTGCCAGTTCAGCCTCGACTGATATCAGCTTTCAATATAGCGAAAGTTTGTCCTCCCGAAGCACCCAATGAATTCTAGTTTACTGTAAAATCTCTCAAAGCCGGGACATCTGACTCTTGGCCCAATGGCTATAGCGTCTCAGTACGGGACGGCTTGAAATACGAGCTTTTAAGGGTTGTTCAACATGCTGGAAATGTCAAGATTTCCGCGATTTTCGAGGATTTTAACTAGATCTAATAATGGCGAACGTTGTTAAGTGAAACTGATAATACTAAGTCAGTTTTCTAAACAATAGCAGAAGATGTTCGAATGCTCGCAATGATCAAATGCTTACCGTTATTTAATCGATCTTCGCTAGTGAGTGTAATATTATGAGTGTGGATTTAGACCAAACGATCATAGAGCCGGAACTAGGAACAGAGCATACTTTCTTTTATGGTTCAATTGGACACCATGGAAACAAAAACAAGCAAGAACTAATTAATGGGCGATAACATATTATGCGCGACATATTTTTGGTTCATTCTCGCTGTTATTTCCTTGGTGACCATATCAACGATCAAGAAAATATGCTCCATTTCCAGCTTTGGCTCTTTGTTCGTTTGGTGTAAACGCATCATTATTATTAGAATCATTGTTGTATATTTGCTAAAGTTTACTTCCTAAAAATAATATTATGACCTTTGTTTTCTTGATAATAAGTTAAGCCCGCTAGCATTCGGTGCCATGTCGCATGTGGAAGCCCGTTGTGGGTGATTCCACATACGCGTGATTCCAAAACTTTTCTCGGGGTTGTAAAGGTACAGGTGCGTTTATTATGAGAAAAGGTTTTATGGTGTATAGAATTATTGTGAGAATATTTTGGTAATAAAAGGGTGTCATTGGAGGTCAAAGTTCGTATAAACATAAATAAAACTTTCATATTGTGTTGATTAAAACCGGCAGTCTACTCCAACATTCCCCCTGTAATCTGAAGACATAATATATGCCAGAGCGAAAAAGTAACACGTCATGGACCTGGGATTTTTCTCCTAACTGGTTATAATCCTACGATTGGTGATCGCCAAGCATGACAACTCCATTCTTATACTCCTCCTTGACACTCGCCAGCTTCTTCAGTTCCTGATTGGTGCTGCAGCGCATATCCCCAATAGCTTAATCTGCATAATTATCTCTGGCCTCTGTGATTTTTCACCTCAATCTTTCTTTCGGCGATAGTTAAGAGCTGACCTGGGTGCCTGATGTTATAACCTATCCATTTGGGACGTTGTTGGGTAATTTTTTTAGGAGTTGTCTTGTTTCCTTGGCTCTTATAAGTAACTCATCGTTTGTGGAATGATCCAACCAATGGATCCCCAGAATGCGTCTGTATCACCATATATCAAAGGCTGCTAGAAACCCTAGGTAAATGGATCATACCATTTTGAATCTTGATTACTTTCTTCGAACGAATTATTAACGGAGGCAAATGCACCCCAGAAACTACAACTTGTGAGATCCATTCCCAGCTACACAGTAAATATGAAGATGACAGTAGGGAAACATGGAGACAGAGAATCCTTTAGACGAATTGAGATGTATATCTCTAGTTAAATGGCGCGTAATTTGGATACCGCAGTAAATAAGATGCCCGATGAAATAATATTAGATTTTTCTACGCATTAATAATTACGGCCGTTGAATACCGATTTCGCTTTTCTAGAAAACCATTGTATTAAAGGCATGTAGCTCGGTAATGTCGTCTCGTGTAGAGTCGCCTTAAATATGATATTTATTGACGTGCATGTTATAAGAATGTTTCATGGGAATTGTCGTCGGTTGATATAATTTTGATATTTTCGACGGTCGTTAGGGGTAAAAATGGGGCAGGCGGCAAGTCGGTATTATTTTGAAACCGTAGGGGTAGGTCACAGCTATTCTAGATTCAAGATAACAAAAAGCACGTCATAATAATATTTCTATGTTTATTCGGTACGAATAGTCTGATGTATGGAAAAAAACAAATACTGAAAGAGTACTCCTCGTCTTTCTTCTTTTTTTCTTTATTTTTCTTTATTTTCTTTTTATTCTTCTTTTTTCACATTACTAGGTATGTGACCACCTGAGTATCGAATGCCTCCAATCCTCTGTCCTCCCCAACCAGCAATTCCGAGTATATGTCCCGTTGGTAACTAACTAACTTCCGTACCTCCCTCATAAACAAAAATATGACATAACATTTTGAATGTTTTGTTCCTAAAGCCGTACATAAAAATCCAAGATCCTCATTAGAAAAGTATATCAACATTTTATAAATATTATATTTGAATTTGAATTTAGTTAAGTAAGAGGTTCGACAGAACGAAATAGTTCACATTTCAAGGCTGACCATTTATAAATATTTGAATACGGTAAAGGTGCACATTCTATAACCGTGAAAGGGTAGTTCTATAATAATAATTCAAGGGGTGAAGGAAAAATAAACCATATGTGAAAAGAATTACAAGCAGGGGAATATTCATAAACTTTGCGAAAGCCTTCGCAGGAGACTGTTTGCGCCTTCATCGATTGAGTAATAACAGGCGTATGTACATTGTACAGTATGCGGAATATGGCCTACCTCAGGGGGTTAGATTTGTTCCTTTACTTTACATACACTGATGTAATGATTTGCTTACACTAACTAACCCGTAACGCAAACGATTGTTTGCTTTTTTGTTTGCTATTTCCTACAGCATTGCTTACGAAATTTCTTCCTTTTCTTTTATTGTTGAAATGTCCTTACCTACCTTACCTAAGTCCTTGATAGAGTCTCGTTCGTTTAAGGAAAAAAGTGGTAACATTCGAAAACCGGTTAGTGGTTAAAACAATAAATTTGGTATAAAAAAATAAAGATTTTTTTTTGATTTTTGATATCATACACCAAACAGCTTAGGTGGTCCAAACAACTTAAATGTCCCCACGTCTATTAGCAAAATGCTATTCTCAGTTAACAATGCCTCTTGACTCTATTGAGATCTATTACATTAGTTTCGTAATTATCAGTATTAATTTGTTTCAAAGTGTTTAGTTTTATCTTTAATACCACCTAGCCTTTTCTCGCGACAAAATTCCTTACCACTATAGCAAAAGTTTTTAGACATATCTACACTAAATTTCATTTTCATCTATACTGGATTTTTCATTTGTGAGCTTTCTGCTACTAAATTTCATTGATAAATTTTAATATTTTTTATTATTATGTTTAAAGATCTCTACACGAGTTTTAAGTGATAGTAAAGATGGTATGTTTATTATTTGTTTGAAAGGTTAGCATTTGGAAATCCTATATCTCTGATGGGAAGCAGTCATTTTAACTCAACAAATATTATAAAAATATGTAGAAACCGAATAAAAATATGAAAAAGTGCTCAAAAGAAAAATGAAATGAATACAAATTTACTGTAAACCAATACTTTAAAATTGTTGCCCACCAACGCGCTAAAAGTATATGACACATTAGGCACCCGGGTCGGCTCTTTACCATCGTCGAAGGAATGATTGATGGCAGAAACTACAGACGCCACCCCAGGGATAATCATGGCAGACCAGGTGACCGGGACATGCGCTGCAGCATCTACCAGGATATGAATAGGCTGGTCAGTGACGGGGAGGATTGGAGGAACAGGAGTAAAATTCTTGGGATTGTGTCTCGAAAGAAAGAAGAATGCAGTATGACTGGGAACATTTAAACAAAAGGACCAATGAAAAGATATGTAATAAGATCGAGAAGGAACATGATGACAAGACCGGAGGAGATTGCGAAAGCCCAAATAAAAACAGAAGGTTGAAAGTGTTTTGTACAAGTAACCGACGCAAGTTTAGAAACTCCATGGATCTATAATAGCGAGAATATAGGAAACCATGAAAAAGAAAAGAATATAATTAATTAAATATTCACAATGCATAATAAGGAAAAAAAAATTACTGATGTTCTTTTTATGCGGAGTTAAACCAATTTTCTTAAAGCCATTAATAATATAAAAAAGTGGAACATTCATTGAAGGTATCGATTAGAGGGAGGGGGTTTGTGGGCTGAGAAGGCACTGCAAGGTCGCTTCTACCACTCGAGCTATGTACACAACTCAACATTTAAAACGAGTATTGTTATAATAGGTATGAGGGAGAAATATAATTATTTTTACATACAAAAACTTTATGCCGGAGAACTTTCACGTATATTGGCGTAATAGCTCGGGGTAAGAAGAAAAATAATATTGGGTTTATGAAGAAAATTCGGTTGAAAAAGTAATTGCTATCAGCGGTTGTTTTTCCAGGCGTTTACGTCATCGTGATTTTGTCCCTTATTTCTTTTTCCTCAGCTGAGCCTGCACAATATGCTATTGCCCAAGTTTTCTGTTGGTTTTCTTTTACTTTTTACTTACTCCCTGTTAATGTTTGCGCATATAGTTTGTGTGTTTTTGTTGTCCATAAAATTTGTGCAAATATTTTTTTTATCATCTCTGTCTATATATTATCTCTTCAATACTTTAATTTTCCATGATATGACTCAACTCTCTTTTCTTTTTTTTCAGAGCTTTTCGGACGGTCTTTTCATGAATGGCGATTTGTTGGTTGCCATTGACACCAGCCTATCGTCACTCTTCCTATCCACCCGGTTCCTTCAGAACTTTCTTTGGTGTCTACTCCAAACGGTCGTGTCTGCAATTTACGTTTCAGATTCGACCTCATAGTGTTCCTTGCTATAAATCTGAGGACCTTCATCTCTAATTCATTTATGAGATTTTTTGCTCTTATAGCATCGCCCCTCACCTCCACTACGTAAGTCATGATGGTTCTCAGACAGGTCTTGTACACAACTACAATATTTGACATAAAATTTAAGACTCCACTTAAATTGCTGCGCTCGAATTTCAAACCGTGACCTTTAGCGAGGGCCCCAAATGATGATTCTTACTGATTCTACTGGTATGACGCAACAGCCAGTTTTTTCAACAGTCAAATTAGCTGGATCTAGTTTATGGAAACTCCCCCTCCCCCTCAAGAATCTCGCTTGTCGAAGCAAAATACATCAACTAGAAGTCAGTAATAAACGTCAAAGAATCCTAGGTTTAATATAGACTGTAAACGATTGATCTTTGAATCACAGTGATTGACTGATTGAGGTCGATGAAAACTTTTAAGGTTAATTCCAAACGCCAATATTTGAATAGCTATTATGGTCTTAGCCCCGTTCAAATGAAAGCTTGATCATAGGGTTGGGAAATGTTCTGAATCAGTCGAATCTCGGTCAGTAGAGGAGAGTATTTGATGCAACAAGAAGGCAGTCATGGATTAAGATCAGGGTATATTCTTGCAAAAGCGTTAGTATTGTTAGAGATACTGAAACTGGCACTTGGTACAAATGCCAGAAACGTGATGTGACATTCTGTTATCTATTGCGAAAAACTACCCTAAATTGAATACATATCTCTGGCGAACCCCAGGTGCGTCACGTATGTAAATTATCATTTGATAAGCTCACGTGGGACCAATAATCTCTTTACACAGAAGCACTTGTGTATTACAAATTCAGGTTGTTACATATCGTTATTATTATTTTTGTATTTATCGATTAGCTGTTCCGAGTCCGGGCGAATCCGTGCGGGGGTTGGAAATGAAACAATCGTTAAGATCCGAATTCGGATTTCTTGGGGAATTCATAAATTACCATAAATTTGAAGGTAGCGGTAATCCATCAATTTTATGGACTTTAATACTAATGCCAACAAATAACAGAGTAACTGACAAAATTTAAAAATTTAAAATTGTATTAATAAAAAACTATTGACTGAGGATTTTGTTCAAGACTTTCAAGGATTTCGGCACGTTGAAATCACAGAGACACAGGTTCGAGTCCTGACAGAGGAAAGGGAATGTTGAACATTCTAATAATGTGTAAGTGATATAGTTTTTCCCCACCAGATTAAAATGGTGTACAATCTTTTTCTTCTGTTAAAACTTAGAGGACTAGATTCCTGTCTTCTATCTGATCTTCCTGTTTCAAGGATAAAATGTCCAGATATCCATGCGTCTCTTGGGTAGATTGCCATTTGGTATAGAATCAGCGGCTATTTTTAGGATACGCTTTCTCTAGGTAGTTTTTTTCCAGAAACACTTACCCAAAACCCACGATATTCTGGACATCACATGTTATTTTTAAATCGGGTTCCTTACATGTCCAGTAGTGTAAACAATGTGAGAATACAAGAATATCCACTGGTATGGATGAAACCAACAACATTTTTAAGTATCTTCCAGCAGATATACGAGTGCACCGTGCAGGCATTCAAAGAACTATGAGATTTGTACGCATTTAAAGATAAACCCCATTTGAATGCAAAGAAGGAACAATCTTAGAAGAAATATAACCAAGAAAAATGCGGGTAAGTAAATAATCATCTTAGAGTCAATCTCTCAATCGACACTACATTTTAGACTCTACTTAGTGCACAAAGTAAGGCTACAATAGCAATCTATTGCACTCAATCTAGTTCAATTTTGAGGACTTTATTATCTTTAATAGCCAAATTTCTTAAGAACATATTCATAGCGATAGGTTGGCCTTGATGAGAAAGACGCGTCATAGCTAAGGTTGAAGAAATTATGATTTATCAGTAAACAACGCGGTCTCAAAATGTCTTTAAGCCTTTACATCAGCTGGTTGTTCAGAAATGTAAGGGATTGATAGGGCATAGGGGTTTTCAAATTTAGATTTATGGGAAAATGTCAGCTACGTGATTTTCAAGCTTAAACCAATCGTTAAAATGTTAGGACTGACCAAATATTAAATGACACAGAAATTTGGGCCCAATGTAATCGAATAATAAAACGATATTTGCTTTGAAAACAACCTTGCATTTTTTCTACATCTTTCTTCATTACGGCGTAATGTGATTTAAATGGAGTGTAGTACCTCCATTATTAATGTAAGAGACGTTAAGCGGAGTGTAAACCGTAAAGTAAGCAAAAACCTTATATTAAGCGATGAAGGCTTTCTTGGAAACACATATTGTGAGCCGGGTAATGGGTTTCGAGGTCAATGGTTCACAATTCACCACAAGGATTATACAAATTAACATTTAATTTTAGCAAACCGCTGATAACGTATCACGGGAAATTCGAATTTCTAATGAGTATTCGAAAACATGATTGCAAGACCTGGTGTCTGAGATAAGTTGTGACAAGAAGCATTCAGGATGCGGTCCTGTAAAAGAATTCTGAGAATTTCTTGGAGAAACGAGAGATCGATTAGATTCAGGTGGTCATGAGTATAATAATATGTTAGTCTTATTCTCCTTTAAGAGAAAGAGTGGAAGAAATTGATTAAGTTTTGGGGGTTTACAAAATAAAAGACGGGATTCACTTCGAACTTATCCCACTGGCAATGTCGGAGTATCCGTTAAGCCTTCTTTGATACAAAAAATAAATCACAATCCTTGAAAAATTTGGTAAGTGGAGAGTCTTAGTGCACAAAATAAACGAATAGGGTCGAAGAAAGAAAGCATTTCCTCAAATTCAATTTATTCATTTCTAAAAGACAAGACGAAAATTGATAGGATGACAGAGGAGACAGAGTAGGATGAAAAAAGCAAGTAGCCAATCACTGATTGAAACCAAAAAGACAGTAAAAAAGAACTAAGGAAACGGTGATCGGTAAAAAAATCACAGACTGATTATAGTGATTATACAAAAGCATTCGATTTTTCCGAGAGTATCGAATATGGTATTCTTGTTTATCCGTCTCGTGTGATAATGATATGAAGTGTGTGTATAGGAGAAATTATTATTTTCTAATTTTCTTGTCAATCAAGTGACGAAGCCTCCAAACAGGGGTTGGGGATGAGATATGATGATGAGCTTTGCCTCATATTGCCTCCCCATAACCACCCTTAACGATGTCTTAACATAAAACGATGTTGACGAACGATGAATGGATTTTGTCCGATGTGTTTGCAGGCAAAATAGATGGGCGGAAGCGGAAGTCAATGGAACAAAATAGCGGCAGTTTAAAGAGCGGCGAAAACAATCAATAGAGCAGGATAGGAATTTGACGACTGATTTGATAAACTGGATAATTGTTCAAATTAACAAAAAAAATATGGAAAAGGAGCCGGTCTCAAAAAACAAACGACTAAGCAGTAAAAAAAAACAATTTTCTCGCGCTTTTCTCATCCATTTACTCTCAATAGCTTTATGTTGACTCTCCATCTGGCAGGTCATCAGATTTTCTTGTTCTTCTTCCTGTTCAAGGCTACCATTCAAATTTCTGAATACCTACTCGTTTCGACCACTTCTGTTCGATTTCGAATTCAATGTAAAGGGATTGATCCAACAATGTATAAATGTTCAAAAACCACAGTTTTCATGAATCCTTTTATGGTACTTGTAATTGATGAATACTTTGCTGTGTTAAGATTTTTTTGCTTTGTATATCATATAAGTTCTTATTTTTCTTCTTGATTAAGGCCTTGTAGCCTGTAGCTGTGGTGGTCTGCCTGGTGCCGTCTTCCATGGGGTCGGCTGTACAGTGTACAATGCCATGTGAGGGAGTCTGCATGAATCCATTTTTTCACATGTACGTACATACTAGAATCTATATTAAGATGATGGATATGATATAGGTAGGTCCATTTTTATTCTAGAAATGCCACTCCCATGGGAAGTCAGCGGTCATCTGCGAGAATGTTTCAAAATCCTGGCCATGTCCTAGTAAATCTTTAGCCTTTGGCACACCAAGCCATAATTTTTTCAGTTTCGAGTCTTTTATAGCGTTTCATATCAAAGTCTTGAAAATTTGAATAAAATAGGAAGAAGACAGAAGCAAGCTTTGAAACTATGTTGATGATGAGTTTGATTAACTAAGTCCATACTGTACTTACTTAATCCACGTTCGCTCCCAGTGTGGAGCACGTGGACACCACGAAGTTCCTCCAAGCCTCTCTATCTTGCACCAGTTGTATTTTTTTTGGCAAGTATGTATTTTGTTCTTTTTCCACTCTGTAAATGACCTCGTGGAATCACTTTCTACAAGGCCAAGATCCACTTGTCCATCCATTTCTTGGCAAGGCTATCTGCGAATCGTGTTCCATGGAGTTCGAGTGAGTCCATTTTTATCCTAACAGTCAAAAGTGCTCTTTAGACACTTGTTTGCCTTTCCTTCATAGTATCAAGTATTTGTGGCGAAAGATGAATGACGCAAATACTCCTTTTTTGGGGATGGATTGTGGAAAAAACTAAGGGTACTCTCTTGTCTCCCTTGGGTGGGAGAAATATTGTGTCAATATTACATACAGCACTCTGTCTCGTGGCAGTAACAAAAAGTGTCAAAATAACTTTTACTCAATGTCAACATCGTGGGGTGTCGGCGTTGAACAAAAAATACAGGCGACGCTGTGGTCGGGCAACTGGGGAATATCGAAAAGGGACTTTGGAAATTTTATTGGGATATATTATTGAAAGAGCAATCCTCTAGAGCCAGAGCTCGATAGAGTCAAGTCGCAAATAAAAGCATTTCCGAATCATACCGCCTATTTATGCAATTTCAAAAACGTTCGATATTATATAGGCTTGGATGTAATGGTCTTTTTATTCATATAGCGTAATTTTAATTTTTCGTACGATTCGTTAGCGGTGGAAACTTTGGAATATCGAAAATAAATAAATCAAATTTACCTGAATACACCATTCATGTCCGTAATTTTTGAAACCATCATGCGTATAGAAACTCACCTGAAATCAAAGAAAATAAACTATTAGTACAATGAATATTGTATGCATTTTCAATTATACAAACTTTATTTTCCACGTTCGAAAGCCCGTAGTAATCGAATTGAAAACGTTCACATTAAAACCTAACATTGTAGGCATTAAATACATAGTTAATTATATAACGATTTTCACTTCGAATTGCATAAATTGCATCAAATCAAAATTAGATGTATAAAACTTGTTGCGAAGGAATAGATTCTTCTTCTTCTTCTTTTTTACGAAGTGGCAATTCACTCTCGAGAGAGTGATCCATGCCAATATCCACGATTCTATAGGTATACCCTCCAGCAAAAATTCCGCTGTGCATGTTACAAAATAAACGACTATAAGAATTTAAAAAATATATATACATAAAAAAAAAAGGTTGCAACAATAATAAGCGAACAAAAAGAAACGGCCCTAGAATTATGAGACGCGGAAAAGCTATAGTATATAATAATTCCGCATGTTGGAAGCTATAGATGTAGTGAGTAGGTACCCATCGTTTCTGAACTCACCCAACAAAACAAATACACGCGGGTATCTGACTTCAGTACACTTAATAATTCAACCAAATTATTTGTGTGGGGAACTTTGAAAAAAAAAAATTTATAAATTAATGATTTTTTTTTCTTGTATAATTCAACATTTGAGGTGGTCAATTAAGATGTGGGTATAACTGGGAAATAAAAATTTAGTACTAAATAGAGAAACAGATTAGAATCTTCTACCATTCTCTGCCACTGCACCAAGAATAGTGGAGTTCACATCGTCTCGGTGAAGGGCTAGCAGAGACTGGATACTTTGAGGAAACTGTATGCCAAGGTTATTCAAACTAATAGCAAAATTTTCATTATTGAATCTATTGCAGTTAAAAAACACATGATTGATGGTCTCTGGTTCCTCGCCACATTCGCAAACCGGGGATGGGACCACGCCTATTTTATGGAGATGTGAGGCTATGCAGCAATGGCCCAATCTCAAACGAAAAAGAGTTGATAAGGATGGTTTGGAGAGTTTAGATTTATGGAACCAAGGTTTCGTAGGTATAGAACTTTGAATTGATTTATAATGCAAGCCCAAGGAATAGATTATTGAGGAAGAATTTCAAGGCAGTTAAGACAAAGAAAATTTGAAGATTCTTCCTAAACCTTTAGCCAGTCGTCGTTTTTAAACGAGTGTAGTGTGACTTAACCCTTTTATCACTACAGTCGCTAGTATTAGGCGCCGGTATAAAAGAGATATATTCCCATATCAAATAAATTTACAGATGTTAGAGAACAATAAATTAATTAAAAATTAATTACCCAACAAAATAAAAGTGTACTTTAGGGAGTCATAAATGTCACAAAGACGATGAAAACAAAGATTAATGACGAATAAATGGTACAAACGTGAGCCCAATAATTGTGACACAAGAGTCACGAAATCGTAATTTTTCGCCAAACAAAACAATGGTTCTAGTCTGAAAGCACATTTCATCATAAGTAAAAATATATTATAATCAAAGATTATGATGCAATAAGCGTGTATGTCTGTTACCATTATTTTGTATGGGTGGCTACTCTTGAAATTCAATTCCGATTTCAATGTCGACCGATCGTCTTTGAAATTGTCGAGATGTCGGAATACTATATACTATTATAGCCAACTATTCGTGTTGTTTTATCGTTTATAGAAAAAAATCCAAAGATGTCTGAATATTCTTTAATATTGCTGTCGGTAACATTACACACATACACGACGACCCCATCTCGACAGTCAACACGACTATCTCACCATCCAACCAAGTCTCAATACTCGGAACACGAATCGACAAGGCCCTCTCTATGGAATCCCAGATCTCGAAGACAGTAAGATCCGCATTTTATCACATCCGCGAAATACGATCGGTTTCGAAAAATCTCACATCCGACAGCGTCAAATCACTAATATCCGCCTTTGTAGTTTCGAGACTTGATTACTGCAACATTCTGTACGTCGGCCTGCCTCAAATACAGCTGAATCGCGTACAGAAAATAAGGGCTGTCACATCACACCTCTGCTGGAGAAACTACACTGGCTAAAAGTACGCGAGAGAATCCAATATAAATTGTGCCTCACGGTGTACAAGGCCATAAATGACATGGCACCCCGTACACTCTCTGAACTCTGCATCACCAAGGAGCCAGCAACAAGACCCTTACGTTCAGCCATGATATCTACAAACATACTAAAGGAGATCAACAGGAGCAACAAGTCGAACTTCCACGACAGGGCTTTCAGCGTAGCAGGACCTGTCACTTGGAACCGACTTCCTGAAGAACTTAGAAAGGACCAGCCCATCAGCACATTCAGGAACAAACTGAAGACACTGCTCTTCCCACAGAGCTTAGCTTCCCGTGCGCCCTTGAGATGGAAATCCATTAAACGGCGCCAAACAAATTATCCAGCATCATCATCATCATTATACATTCTCACTTTAAGGCCTCCCGCACACCACAAGCCAGCCCGGAGGAGATAAATCCGCAACAAACCCAACCCGCACGAAACCAACCCTCTAGTTCGATAATTTTCATGCTTAGTAACTGAAATATAAATGACATCAACAGCAACAGGCATAGGGAGGCAACAAGAGCTCTCCATTGCGCTCGATCTTGCGCAATGTTTATGACCTCCTCCCACAACATGTCCTATAAATGATATAGTGAAGAAAAAATAACAACTGATGACTCTAACAATTCATTACTAATGTTCGGTTTTTAAATGGAACAAACCACTACGGGCTTACGACCGTCTTCTACTGTTATTTCGAAGGCTGGCTTAGTGTGATCACTTTACGTTAACAATTGGGTGGTAATGTTTGTCTCCGAAACTCCTAATCATGAGAATTCTCAACATGTTCAACATGTCGAAAATTCTCATGTATGCAACAAGTAGAAATTTAATAATAAATGAAATATAGAGATAAAAGTTGGAAATTATTGAGAACAAGAGAGCAACCAAATTTAAAGACTGTGTCTGCTGTCATGTATTTGGCGCCAGGATATGACTATATCCATTTTTTGTTAATGTCTCATCTTTATTGGCTATTGGCTTTGTTGGTGCGCGACGTTCTAATTATGTCTAGATTCTTGTGACCTTATTTTCCGGACTAGATCTTAAAGAAAAAATAACAACTGATGACTGAATAACAATTCATTACTAATGTTCGGTTTTTAAATGGAACAAACCACTACGGGCTGACATAGTTACATCGTTATTGGGATTGCAATTGGATCGGGATTGCGATGTTGTTTTAGAGGAACTACCCTGGTCACTGCATCAAAACCAGGCACTGCCTAAGGATCTTGGCATTGTTGCTGATTGATTGTTGTAATAATTATAGTGTCCATCCAAATCCAAACTCCCTTAACGCCTACTCAGGGGCATTGGAAGGCAACAAGAGCAATTATAGCGCACAGTAAGAAAATTGAAATTCCTCAAATATTAATATTCTATTATACAGATTTGTTGGTAGGCACTCTTGAAAATTTTATGTAGATTTCTCGCTGCTAATGAAACGATAGTTTATTGAATTGAAAGGAAAAATATGTGAGATATTGCGAATGAAACAATATGATTTTACCCACAAATTATTAAATACCCTGACTAAATTGGCAGGCAGATGACCAAGGAACATAACAATCAATTATGATGATTGAAAGGGCAAAAGCACTATCCCATTGAGGTGTTAAAATTAGTGAGAATTTGTGCAAAAATGCGCGTCAATATATTGAGTACAACTTCATATTATGTACAATTAAAAAAATATCCAAATTGTGGCGATAGTTCGGGAAGCGAAACGCACTGAAAAGTTAATTTCAGGGTAAATGATTTTTGAATTTTGCAGAAACGGTTCGAAACATTTCGAAATTGAAAATCAGAAGAGTGTTGTGATTAAAATCCTAACGGAAAATACCTACGAGGGTCTGATGAACTTGTTTTCGAATGGGGTAATAATAATAAAAAAAAACTAAAACACGTTCGTCACAGGAAATTAAAAAAAAGTACCCGAACAAAAAATCTACTAGCATTTATTAGGCGTTAATTAATAAAAAGAAACTTGTAAGTATTTTGAAAAAATCTGAAAAATGGCGAAAATCAATAAAATTTTGAATGTCATTAGAAAAAATCCTGATTTCTTGAAAACATCGCGCTTCTTCCAATAATAAACCATTTTTCTTGGCCACAAATCACGCTATTCTTGTCACAGTCATAAAAAAACCATAATGTATTGGTTATAATATAAAAGAAAGACAACTTACCTCTAAAGCTTTGGTCCCATCTGCCAGGAGAGGCGCACCTATTCCATCAGTCTTATTCTTCACCGTAAGTCTGTTTACACTTTTGGACATGCTTCCTTCGGATTTACTGCAAGCATCAGGTTCATCGTTTCTCAGTTTGCCGAACAGGTCTTCCCCCACCAGAATCAAGTTATCAATGCAGTATATCTTGCCATTGTTATCGGTAATCGTTACCACGTTGCTGCAAACTCCATCTTTGTGTGCTTCCTGAAGCGTTGAAACTTCCAGACGATCTTTTTTCGATTTTAAACTGCGTTGATATTGACATTTCTGAGGATCATTTTTAGTTTTTAACAGTTTTTCTTGGTTACCTTTGGGCATATTGTTAAAGGGTTTCGGTATAATTTTAACTTCTTGTGTATGAGAAATGCTAGATTTATTGTTGGTTTTGTTGTTTTCTGGAGAACTGGACACATCACTAGATAAACTTTTGTTATCAACGGAACTTGTTATGCTTCGAATGATTTTATGGGGTATTGGTATATCTTTAGGTTTCTTCCCTATGCGAAATTCTTGCTCTATAAGAATGCTACGTTTAACTTCTTTGTGAACAAGTTTTTCTACTTTCTTGATTACATTGTCGTCTTTTTTATTTTCTTTATCGCTATTTTCGCTGTTGCCTTTATTTGATGATTCATTCGCTGTATTGTTTTGTCCAACTTTGAAGCTTTCGTCTTTAAGATTATTCGTGTTTTCGTCTATTATTGAACTATTGTGACTTGTAGATGATTTGGTGTCTTTATCGCTGCTTGATAGTGATTGTGGTTTCGGTGGTGGTTTTGGTGGTCTTGGTTTGACATATCCGGGTGGACGTCTTGGAGGTCTTTGTCCACCTATGTGTACTAACGGTGTTACCACGCCTCCCTTGTAAAGTCTTGAATCAGAGGGTTGGTAAACACAAGTCAGCATTTTGTGCAAAATATTTTATAAAATCATTGCTGGTACAAAATACATCTTCACAACCCTACTATAAAGATTTTTGGGCATTTTTTCTCTCGCGTTTTATCAAATATTCCCTTTTTGTCTCCGTATCTTCTTCGCTTTTTAAAACAAACATCTTTTCGCAATCATCGAGACTTGTTGAAATATTCTTCTTCCATTTTTTCACTCTCCTTGTTTTCAATTAGCACGTTTTAATTGAAATCACAGAGGTATTAACAAAACAATGTTCTTGTCTCTTCTTTTTTTGTAGGCACTTAAACACTTTTTTTCATATTTCACCGTCACTTGAAATCATTTTTTGTTTTGTTTTCAAACTTCGTCTAGACATTATCATAAATACTTTTTTGTTTGAATCTATGGGTAAAAATAATAAGATTTAAATTTTACATCTTCTAACAAATTAAAACTCTATTGAAGCGGTTGTATTGTTTTTATCTTAGAAAGTTTTACAATTAGAAATAAAGTTATAAAGTTTTTATGATTTACAGAATAAAAATGAGACAAAAAGCAAAATACGTTGAGAAAACCTTATAAATGTAGCAAAACACCAAACGAACATAGAGCCGGATCTAGAAACAGAGTATACTTTCTTTTATCTTTGATATTGGACACCATGAAAACAACGAAGAGCAAAAACTATTGAGAAGAAATAATACTAGAGAAATAATGTGCTACTGCGCATGGTCCCTACATGTATCACGTGACTGCTGTCAAACTCATACAAACTGTGACGTTTGTCGGTAGCAGTGTGTGACATTCAATTTTTTGTTTTTAATATTTTATTAGCGTTAACACAGAGGAATTTTATGTTTTAATCATATAATTAGTTAAAAGAAGTACCTATGGGCTTTGTTGTATTGTTTTGTACTTGTGGATGAAAGTAAAATGAAGTATTATTGATAATTTATCTTCAGTCACGCGACTGTTGAATAAAGGAACCAATTTTACGTTCTGCGCATCTATAAAAAGTTCTCTAATAATATTTGTACTCAGTGGCAAAAACTAATTAATGGTTGATGACACATCAAGCACGCCAGAGTAGTTTTCTTGGTGTCCATATCAACAACGATCAAGAAACTATACTCTTTTTCTAGCTCTCACTCGGTATGCGTTTGGTGTAAATGCACTCTTAGAAAACATGTTGTAATCTGCAAAATAAAAAAAACAAGTCCCTGGTAAAGCTTATTTTTTCCACCTATCTATAAACGCAGGCAGAACCCTCTGGAAAATAGATGATAGTTGGAATTGTATATGGGTATCAAGAGGAAATGGGACTAGGTATGAGCTCTGTATTTACAATATCAATAGATTCATTATTAATATCATACATAAAACCAACAATGGATTGAGAAACGCGTGTTTTATATATCAAAGAGATTACAGTTTTTGAATAAAGTTTATTTAAAAAAAGATAAAGATAAATAAATAAAATGTGTAAAAATCATAACCAATAAGAAGCACATGCAGATAAAAGATATTGTGCGAATAACACTGACAAAATATTGCATTAGAATAAGGTATACAAAGACGAAGACCCTGGCTATTATTTTGGGCACTAAGGAACATTGAAGATATTGTCAAGTGGGGTTGGATTATCGGCGCGACTACATATTATGTATACAAACATATTTACGGTAAGACTTATACAGAAAGCTGTCAAACTAATACAAAAAGCCCAGCCTCAAAGATGGGTTGACATTTGGAGCTTTTTGATAGTCCTCTCTACAAGGAAATAGGTTGGAATATTGATAGAGTCAAATATTGAGTATATGATAGATCAAATCAATCAAATCAAAACTCTCTTTGAACTGCACTTAGGAGCAAAGGGAGGCAACAAGAGCTCTCCATTGCGCTCGATCTTGCGCAATGCTTATGACCTCCTCCAAGTCCATTTCCCTCAGCTCTGCCTCGAAGGAACGGAATACGGTATGAGAGGGTCTTCCACGTCTTCGAGACCCTGATGGGAACAGCGCTCTCCTCGGCAAACTGTCATTCGGCATCCTCAACACATGTCCCAGCCATTCCCATCCCCTCTTCGTAATGGTGGAAGTGATGGGCCTACGCTGGGTGCGTCGACGTATAGCGTCGTTCGTGATGCGGTGGTACCATCTTATACCCAAAATTCTCCTGAGGCACTTGGTTTCGAATGCAGATACTAAAAAAAATATCTGCATATAATAGATAGGATGATAAAAATATTGAGTATATACCTAATTGTTTTTTGCTGGCGTCTCACAGCTTAGTTTTAAAATATCAGGATCTAAAGTTGAAATTACAGACTAAACAGCTTTTTGAATATCTAATTAGAAAATTTAAAAAAGGGGAAAATTCAACCATTTTAAATTGAAAAACTTTTGGGTATTTATCATTATTTTGTACTAGAATTATAATCCTCAGATTTTAAACCCTTCTCATAAAATTTGGAGTTTGCACTTTTTCTACGCAGCACAACTTATGCCTTAAGGATTAGGCAGAGAGAAAGAACCTTCCTGACTATGGGTAAGAAGACGTAGAAAGCCGATTCGACCCGCGCCGACCGGCTCAAGATTGTTGTCTATGGTTTCAATGCATTTAATTGGGCATGCCGGAAAGCAGGTTACTGCCTTTTCTGATGTGGGTATCCTCATTCAAATGCATAGTAAAAATCTTTGCGCCGGTCGGTGCGGGTCGGAATCGGCTTTCTACGTGTTCTTACCCTACCCATACATACTTCTTTTGCTATTCTCATAAAGCCTCTGCTATTGTTTTCTTTTACTTCTCACTTGGCCATCAAAGAGGATCATCATTTTTCGAACGATCGAACATTGTCATAAAATACTGTATAAAATAACTAAAGGTACTTTATGCTACATATCAGACTGGTTTTCTATAGTGTCCGACCGAAACCGAATCTTCGGTACTAGTCTCAGTTTCGGCCGAAACAGAAACCGAAACATTTTTAGACACGTTAAAAATCTATTGTTTACTGAAATTTGGCTTATTTTTTATTATTTTTACACCTACACCTATAGGCACAGACAGTTAACACATATTCAACGAGATAAAAAACAACAATTAAAGAAAGTGATTTTCTTTCCTAAAACAAACAAAAATTATAAAAATTAACATACATATTATTATTAGTAATTAACATGAGTATTCGTAATTATAAAGTCTAATATTGTAAGCAAAAAAAGAACTTTCTCTACATTTTCACCAAGCAGGTTGCTCCGACGATCTACGTATATTTGTCCAGCGGCACTGAAAAGCTGCTCGCTTGGAACACTTGCGGGTGGAGCAGAAAGATACTTTAAGATCACTTTTCTCAGGAAAGGGATATGAACTGCTGTTCCAATAACAATATATGTCGGCATTACGGTCCAATAATGGTTCCGCTAGGAAAGACTGCATTTTTTCCTTCAAAACATTTTGATTCAAATACTTAGACTCTTCTAGAAAGTTCTGGAATCTTACAGAAAATTCTACGATCCAACACGAACAGCCACGAAATCATTCGAAGTCAGCCGAACGACGCGCGGCAATTCACGAACGCGGAGTTTCGTCGTGGCCGAAGGTTCGGCAGATTTTATGCCGAAACCGAAACTGATGCCGAAACTCTATTTTTTTGCCGAAACTTGCCGAAACCGAAACCGAACCTTCGGTCGGTCACTATAGTAATCCCGAATTAGGAAGTCCGCTGGGGTATGAATATCTCACTCTAACTTTGCAGAGATATTGAACCTTGTGGTTTTACTTCATTATTATTTATTTTCAATTAATATTAATACAGTTCATATTAATAATTTAGATTATACTATTTTATTCTCACTAAACCTCATATTCTTAGACGTAAGGTAAAGGTTAATCACAGACGTAATAGGTAATATACTCGTATAATAACATTGTAGGTACCTATTTTTTAGTATGTACTTCAAGCGAAAGCCCTTTGATGTACCTACGCGAAACCCAGGTAACAATACACCAGCAAACAATAGCAAGGACACCATGGACACATCAAAACAATTGCCATGCGGCCGTGTGTTATTACCAAGTCATTATGTCCCTGTAATCCAAGCAATGCCATTTAAGATATCTATTTAAATACTTTTTCCAAGAATCTACTATTTTAGTTAAGGGTTTTTCTGTGACTGATGGGTGAGCTTGATTAATATAGAAATCTTGGAAATGTCAATTTCGATTTTTTTTTTGGGTAAACATTATTTTAAGTTAGTTTACATTTGGCTGGCTTGAGTGATAGTTCATTCGTGTTCATCATTAAAAATGGAAAAACGCAGTGTACTAAACGAACAAACGCGACAGTTTGTATTACGTCTTCGCGAGTATTTTGAACAAGAAAAGGCAAACGGTGGGCCTTTAATTTCAGTACAGAATGTTTGTGAACGAGTCGCTAATGCGCTGAAAATTAGCACAAAAACTGTGCAAAGAATATCAAAAGAGTGTCATAGTGTTTCGTGTGTCCAAAATTGTGAAAAACAAGGTAAATTAAAAAGACTTCGCACAAAAACCGTAAATAAAAAGACTCATTTGAAATCGACGCCATAAGACGTCATATTCATGACTATTATACCAGAGGTGAATATCCTACAATACAAAAACTATTGAAATCGCTTAAAGAATCGGATCTGTATGACGGCAAATCTACATCACTAACGACATTAATTTTTTTTTCAACAACGCGTGTCCTCCATTTGTTAAAAGAAGCCGTCAGTCATATAACGGAAGAAGACTGGCGTCGTGTAATTAATAGCACGAAAACAAAAATATTCGAAGATTGGGAGAGTGATTGTTATGCAGAAAGTGTTATGGACAATTTAATAATAAATGTAAACAATGGTAGTTCTAGTGGGAGTGACACTGATAGTGATTTGTCTGAATAAGACTCGGACATGAAAGTGTTTATATATCTAATATTATTACTTCTATTCCTAATAAATATTTTTATATAAAATGTGTAACCATGTCATTGTGTTGATTTATTTACTTTTTAATATTACTCAAAATCATCAAGACAACTTACGAAAATGTTATCAACCCCTGGAATCTACCGAATTCAGGTAAACGTTAAACCTTTTTACATTATTTTACCGAGTGTGAAAGAGATAATCTTAGTGTAAGAAGAGCAAAGCACCTCAACAGACTTCCTAATTCGGGATTACTATAGTTTTCTACTACATCGTCATCTGTCGATTTTTCAAAGCTATACAATGGTATCTAATATATTATTGAACTTCGTCCCACTTCAGAATCAAAAATTGATGGGTTAACTTATTATATTCTCTATAGACATTTTACCTGTGTTGGTTTCAACTCACTCCCTGGTTACCTCATTCGCGGAAATGCCCTAAGGGTGAGAAGGTACATAGACAATCTGGTATAATTTGATAATATAATAATATTTCATCATAGACAAGTGGGTTGTCTCTAATTAATTTCCAGGGCTGTATAATGATTTCGTAATGTTATCAAAGAACGGGTTGAATTATTTTCATAGGGGTATTCAATGAACCACCCTCTAGGATCTCATCCTCGGCAGGGTAGGCCGTCGCACCCACCCCTTGGAAACGTATACGTCAAATAAATTCGTAGAGACGGTGAGAAATGTCATTAGCAAGATAATGTTCCCGTGAATTGAGAATGTTGTATTAAAACTGTGTTTAAAATTTTAATTGGATCTGAACTCAGTTAAGGAACGCGTCGTAAGCCCGAAATAGCGATAATATTAATTTGAAGGGCGCAGAGTTTTAACATTTAAAATCATAAATTTACCAACCTATATCTATGTATAATATAAATGAAAGTCGGGTTAGTGCGAACACTTATAACTCGAGATCGGCTGAACAGATTCTCACGATGTTTGATTTAATGGATTCTTCTCCGCTCCGGATGACATAATACCCAATAAAATGTAGAAAAAATGGATTAGAAATATTATAATATTAAAGTTAATATGGAGTTAGTATCTCGCGCCGCCACCGCCATCTATGAAAATTCCATAAAAACACAATTTTTATTTACTTGACAACCACAGAGTTTCAAAACACTGGCAAGAAGATAATTGATAGAATTTCTTTCAAGCTTTCAGAAATATTTTTTTTTTTAACTTTCAAAAATGATAACAACACTTGGTGACTTAAGGCCTTAGTTGTGTTAATGAAATGATTCTCTGAATTTGAACTGGATTTGAATAAGATCGCAACTAGATCTCCTATAATACTCCTCCTGATTTTATCAATCATCTGACATTAAATGATTTATATTTTTGATCAAGCAAGACTTGCAACATACAAGATGTTGTTAGGTGGGGGTAGAGGGAGGAAACGTCACTGGTGAAACCACGTTGGCAGAATGAGTCCAGTGAGACTTCCGAAAAAACTACCAGAGGGAAGCAAACCACCAAAATCCAGAAAAAAACAGGTCATACATCAATAAAAAAGAATAAGCTACGTAGCATGAAACTCAAGTTGTAAATTTCACTTCAAATAAGAACAATAATATACATAATATGCAAATACGCGTAATATAGGTAACGATATTGCCATTCGCATACAGTCTCCTGGAGAGAAAACTTCGCCCATTATAATACGAGCCTCTCATATTGGAGAATACGTAATTTACAGTTCGATGATGATTGTTGGAAACGTTCTTGGCAATCCCATACCTTCACATATTCTCATTTCAGTAATAATGAGCGCACCCGTAATAGTGAATGGAGGATAACACCTTTCCCAAAAACTAAGTCCATTTGAGTAATATTACAGCCTTGTTTTTGGGAATTACTGTTTTAACATCATTTACACAATTTCAAAATATGATACCACCGCATCATGAATAGCACACTACTTGGCGTAGGTCCATCACTTCTACCATTAAGGAGAGGAGGTGGACATGGCTGAGACAGTTGAAAGTGAGCCGAGGAGAGGAGGGTCCCGAGGAAGACCCTCTCACAATGAGTTCCGGTACTTCGAAGCAGAGCTGAAGGATTTGGGTTTGCGCCATTGTGGGATCAAAGGCAGTATAGAAAGATGATATTATATTATGCAATCCTGTCTCAACCTGTCTAGAACATCAAACCGGATACGGAAAGTAGGTAAGTAGCCTGTCTAAAAAACCCTTTCTAAATTTTTCTAATTATTTTAACATTTGATCATCTTCTACCTTTTCTATATACTCCACAGTATCAAATGTAATGAAATTACTTATCGGCCTTAGTTTTTGGCATGGGCCGTATTCCTCGGGAATATGCTATTGAGCAAGAATGTGCTGACATTATTGTAATCTAGTGTCGGCTTAATGAAACGTTAATAATTTTCGTCAGCCAGTAGGCTTCATGTTGTCTTAACTTTACTCTTAGTGTGGGAAACGTTAATTATGATTTTACTTTAGTACTTTAAAATATCAACATTTGAGTACCTGTTTCATATTAAGAAATGTATATTTATTTAGGGTGAGAGCCCGTTAAAGGTGTGATTGGTCCAAAAAGTTTTTGTTACACCGCATACTCGTCGAAATTTATACATATGTAACGTTTTGTTATTTGTCCTAAACCTGATCTTCAAAGGTCATCGAATCATTAATACATATCAACAATATGCCATTTCCCTGTCATCTGATTGTAGATGAGGGTAAAATGGTTGAAAGATCGAAATGATGTTTAGAAAATCATACGCTTATTCAAATTCTCTTTGTCTATATTGAAAGGGATGTCGTATGACGTTACACTAAGGATCAATCGTTATAGTTATCCCCTTTGGGTAAAATGTCGGATAATAATATTGATAATATTGGCGATTTGACAAGTTATCAGTGTTTCCCAAACTGTAATATAATAAAATATATTATCTTATATTAATGGTATACCGCAAGAATATTAATATACCATTTTCATAAGGGTTCGGTATATTTTTATTGGTTTGCCGATGGTAGATAATAACACTTTGAAAAGGGTTGTGGAGGCGAGTGTGAGGCGGGTTGACAAGTTTTAAAGTGATATTGAGGTTATTGAAAGATCAAACACTGCTGAACAAACTTTCCTCTGATAAATAAGTTTTGTTGTAAATTTGTCAACGTTTTATTGAAAAATGTATACATTTATTCGGTTGAAAATGTCTAGATTGATGGATGACGGCTCTTATAGGATAGGCAGAGTTGCTTTGATTTTAATATTAATACATACATACATACTACCCTTTTTGACCCCACTCAGACAACAAAAGTTCATCACCGCGCCTCCTCCCATACCATATTCACATCCCCCAGCTCTGCCTCGAAGGAACGGAATACGGTAAGTATGAGAAGGTCTTCCTCATCTGCGAGAATCTGATGGGATGAAGAATAACGCTCCTCAATATTAATAACCAATGATCAATGTTCATAAAAAACAATTTATAAAGCAAGAGATCTAACGTTTATTTGAGCCCCCACGTTGGGCAGAAATTGAAAACAGGGAACATATTGACAATCTTTTTTAAAACCTATGTTTTCATTTTCGAGTGATTCGGCATTGAGTTAATATGAAAAGTAGAATATATTATCTAATGGAAAGACGCTACAATTTTTTTCCTCTATCCGAGTTAGAGTTGATTTGGGATGGTCAATTAGTCCCTTTTGTACAGTATTATCGTTGAAACTAAGGTAAATTATAACAATATTTCAAGACAGACAAAATGCATGTGTTATGCGTCTTCCTCTTTCATTAGAAAAAACATGCCTCTTTATCTTAAACATCATGTTTACAAGAATGCTGTGTCTCATGGGTCGAAAGGGTATCAAACGAGAGATTCCTGGGCATGATGCAAAAGGAAAGAGAACACCTGACCACTATCAAGAGACGTAAGGCCGCATACTTTGGCCACATGTTCCTTGGTGAAAAATATTCCCTCCTATAAATTTTGATTCAAGGAAAAATAGAGGGAAGAAGAGGTATGGGCTGAAGAGAGTCTCTTGGCTCAATTATCTTAGACAGTGGTTCGATATACCGTATAAGGCATCATTGATACGGGTGGCTCAAGATCGTGAGGCTTTCAAAGTGATGGTGGCCAACCTCCGTAAGGAGCGACATAAAGAAGAATATCTTTAATAGTATGCACACAACTGATTTTATTATGCAACCACTGTAACTTTTAAAAATATTCTGTACCCGAGTGAGTGAAGAAATTTGCGAGAACAATTCCAATGTTATTAAAAAAAAAAAAGAATCGTTTTGTAACACATATTCTTAAATGAACAAGTGGACATAGTTGAGAAAATAATTAAATTTTTAATTTCAACATTTCCATTAGGTTAAAAAAAACGAAAATGAATAATCACGATTTTGAGTAGATACCAAAAATATTCTTCCCGATTAAGTTTATTCGAATGAACAATGTTTAAGATTAAGATGAGCTAAATACTCGTGGGATATAAACTCGCTTACAAGTTGTCCTAGAAAACGATTTGACAAAACCGGAAAGTTTTAGACTTCAAATTTGAAATTAATCGGAAATGAAGAAGAATGTGTTCTTTGAGACGCTATCAAAGTATTAGATATTATTCTGTTCCTTGTCACTCGCCTTACTTTCAAGAGAAACGTTGAAGTATTTCGAATTCTTCGCAGGAAATACTTTCAAGTACCAAGGTCTCCTATATTATCAAACTAGCTATCCCGACAGACGTTGTCCTGTGGACCCTTTGGTCCCAACCAGAGGCGGCCCGTTCATTGTGCACTGCGCCTCCAGAAACAAAAATAAACTAATTAAATAATAACATTAAAATATTAATTCTAAAACGTCCATATTTTATTCGTATTCAAAGGTCAGACGGGATCAATGCGAGAATATATGCGCGCAATTGGGTTGACTTAGTATGAAAAAGTTCTAAAACGCCTGTAACGGTGGAGTAAGTGAAATAGCTAAGAGTGGCAAAAACGTCTGCGAGAATGAGAGGGTGCAGGTGCAGAAGACAATAATTTGATGTTAGATTTTTTCAAAGATTGCGTCGTATGAAATTCTTCCCATACTAACTTTAATATTGTATTTTGTATCTATTATTTCTTATCCATTTTTTTTTCAACTTTTTATTAGTTATTCTGTTATCCGGAGTGGAGAAGAGTCTAATAAATCACACATCGGAAGAATCTGTTGAGCCAATCTCGAGGTATAAGTGTTCGCACAAACCCGACTTTAATTTATATTAGAGATTCACAATTAATAAAAAGCCGCTAACCTAGGGTAGCCCAGAACTTATAGTATATTATAACAGCCTTTTCGTGTAAAACATATAGCTTTATGATAATTTTGATTTAACAATGATGATCCATTGATTATCAATATGAACCTATTCAAAATATATTAATACAATCGTTGCGTAAAATTAAAAAAAAAATATCTTTTCGAATTCACAACTACTTTTATTCAAAGTTGTTACTGTACAAATTGAAGATGATTTGTTGCTGTTCGTTGTTGAAGTTCATTTGTTTTCAAGTTGTAATATGTAAATTGATTCGTAAAACTTTGTTTGTTTCAGAGAATAAATGAAACGGACGAAGACATTCGTCTGTTTTTATCCAAATAAGTATGTATGAAAATACACAAGAAACATAATTGCTTTCAGCAAATAATATTACACGAGAATTTTTTTTTCATATTATAATTTTTGGGAAAAAGAATTCTTTATTCTGTACGTATTTTTTATGTGAATTATTAAAATAGAATAATTTATTTTGATAACATTAAAAACATTAAAGCTTGCGAAAGATTTAAATAAATATGACGCATGGTTTTAAAGAACAATAACAAACTAGAAAATGCTTGTTGAAATAGCATCTAAGTATAGAAAAAGCCTACAAAAAGAGATGCAACCATCAGGCAATCGACATGTCAAAAAGTTCCAGAAAGATCCGTCGACTGACCTGCCAAGGATATAATATGTTGCAGTAATGAAGTTTTTCGAAATTATACGTGTCTGATAATTAACTATCTTCAAAATGCAGCAGAAGATTTTGAAAGACTCTTTGAGGGATGGATTTAGCTAACAAATAGCTCCAGAATAATCGTGGGATCTATTATTTGCGCCAACAACGGTAAAATATGATTGACTTTCTTGAGGTTTCTTTGCTTTATCGCTAGATGGCACATTTAAAAGCGGCGGTAGAATATTTGTCTAAAAGCATTGAATGGAAGAGAAAATGGAAAACAGAGATGGCGAAAGATAGTGTAGTTGATGAATCCACTATTGTTTGAAGTCGGTCTTTATCAAAAGTAATCAAAATGTCGTCCACAATAATAATTATTATTAACAAAATGGATGCGCGCTTTTGAGTATTTCATAGCCCGAACAGACCACTCAATAAAACACCAACCCATCCACTACTACCCTGTTGTTCTAAATTTGAAATAATATTGTAATAACAATTGAAAATCAATTTTGTACGTCGATTGTTTTCAAGTTGTGGAAACAGTCGAATAATAATATCTTCTTCCAGAATTATTATTATTAGTATAGTTGTGGTTATGTTGGTAGTGTCTGGTACTTACTTACATTAGAGTGTAGTTGCGATTACAGCGACGTATGCGGTGAAATATGAAACCAATATCCAATCGCCATATTGGAATTTGGTTTGTCATGTTTGAAGTTTAAGGAACTATTAGACAGTAGGTATATTCAGAGTATAACTACATTAAATGTAGTTATGTAGCAAATTTTGCTATACAAAACTTTGTTGCGTTATTTAACGGATATTCCTTTGCTTAAAATTATGTGAGCTTTTTTTAAGTCTTTTAGATTAGATTGTAGTTTTCCAGAGCTGTGACAAGTGACAAAAAATGAAGAAGAACAAAATTACGTCGTTTTTTTTTTCAAATATTTAAATTTAGAACTTTATAGAGACTATTTTTGAAAAACGATTCGTTTCGTTGAAATCAAAGAGAAGATTTGGAATGATACAGAGAATTATTAGATCAAAAGAAAAAATATTGAAATGTGTAAACGAACCGAAAGATCAAACGATTTAAATATTGAGCTGATAAAAAACACGATACTTATTTATTCGCGCGAAAATAAGAAGAGGTGTCACCTGATGGAAAAAAATATAAAAAAGGCGCGAAAATGTGACGATGAGATAGGTAGCCATTTTGTTATGCATGATTGTTTGAAATGTCTGAACAAAATAAACAAGTTTATGCACTCAGGGAGGATTTAGGGGGAATCTTTTTAGTATTTTATTTTTTATTTTAAACCAATTAGTATTATTGCTTTTGGGCATACGAACCTCATGAAAGATGACTGACTTTTTAATGCAACGCCTGTCAAACCATCTCTTTGTATGTCGTCACTCCTATCCTGCACCAATGTAACTAGCATTGCACTGGCTCAATATTTTTCAGCCAAGAAACTCTTTTGACACAAAATGATATGTAGTAGGAATAAAAAGGATGTGAATATCTTCTAATATGAAAGCATTTTAAAAATCTAATGCGGAATAGGATCCTTAAACACGAACTGCCATAGATATAAATAAATATAATATGATCATTTTATTTCTTTTTTCATCGACAATCTCCATATACAAGGTACCTACTGAGGTATGTCTGTCGTATCTTCCGTTCAAGAACGCCATATTGTTTCCGGCTTTGTTTCAAACACAAGAACAGTAAACAATATTACTTTACGTTCTATTTCCGGTGTACGCTGAGCGCAATGGATTAAAGATTATATTCCAGAACTACATAGAATATGTCAACTAGTTCACAAAGGGATTTAATATTTTCTATATTTTTAATTTGAAAGAGGAGATCGTTATCATGTAGGTTCGTTAATTATTATTGTCTTTGTCTATGGTTAATAATTATACAAATGGCGCCCAATCGATGCGATCATGAAACCTTCACACGTCGTTATCACCATTTACTTCTAATATGACGGTTATCGATTTTGTGGGGTGAATCTTGATTGAAGAAAAAAAAGAAATATTCCCGATTGCCGTGTGTATTTAAAAGGCAATGGAAACTTTTCTCAAAATTTTCCAGGAACCCTTTTTGCGGTTATGTACTGTGATGGGTCAATAATGATAGAAACGCGCAAATAAATTATTGTGGATGGGTTTCCGAACGAATGACAATTCAGCATTAGAATATGACGTACAAAGTGTCGATAAACCATTTTATAGGGTGACTATAAATCGCGAGCTTAACGCACCAACAAATTGTTATTTTATCACGCCCGCACGTTATTGTGTGAGAACATAATAATATTTCATTAGCGCCGACTCACCCGGGTACACGCATGGTCAACCTAAACGAAAATTAATGGACGACAAAATTTCAGTGAAGGAGGGTTTTCATCGGGCATTTTTTTAAACGAAAATAAATTTCTTTGTTGGAATATTTTTTTTATGAATAATGCATAGTAATCAAATATTATTATTAATTTTGTAATGATTAACGATTTGTTGACCTATTTTATTGAAGTTACCACTAGATACGTCTTTAATTTTTTTTTGCATCTTATCTATGACAGCGTGATGTTCTCGCACACAAATTTCCGTTGAAAAAAAAAGCATAGAACTGGTCGGGTTTCGAACCTGTGGTGATATATTTATATCGAGAATGTCGCCTTCTTAGACAACTAGGTATGCTACTGGTAGTATTTATTTTTTTATTTTTTCCATGTGGTGAGAATTTACTCTGAGAATCTCTCTTTTGTGTTTTTGTCGAAAGGTTTTGCAAAATCCTGATTTAAACTGTTTAGATTTTTTTACATATTTTCATATGTGAATTCGCGTGATAATGCATTAGGTACAAGATTCACTTGAATATTTAAAACTCAATTAAAAAAAGTATTCGGTACACTTTTAAGAAGAAAACTAACATTGAATACTTTTAAAAAGGTAATCATAAGTTTTTTAGTTCGATTGAAACTTGTGTAAATATGGCATTAGAATCTTTAAAGCGAGAGAGATGAAAAAATATATCGCTCCTCTGCTTTTGCTGGCTCAGTATTGCGGGATAAAATAACGAAGTATTCACTTAGGCAAAGAGTGAATGTACTAACTTGTTGCGCGTGTCGAGTATGACGATGAGGAGGAAGAATATCATTTCATACATCCAGCACCGAATAAGTAAAGTACTCTTTAAATTCTACTTACAAAGTAGCTCAATAGATGTAGTGAGTCGTATCTTAATTCGATTGCCATACAATAATTAAACTCACTTGTGAAATTATCTGGGTAAGAAAATGAGAAGGGAATGCAAAATTTCATGATTTTGTGTTCGTTTTGTGTTCTTTCGGAACAGAACCCGTAGGTATCCTAAATTTAGCTCAATTTCAAATTCATGTTAATCTCTTCATATCTGCGCCAATTTCTTTAATAATTTTTTATCGTGTTTGCTATTTTTAGGAGAAGGTTCTTATGAAAGAAAAAATAAAAAAGCGCGAAAATGAAAACATTTATATGTAGAATTTTTCACTAGACATTTTTTATCGATTTTCTGAAAGTTTTGAATTTGTTCTGAGGTGGTTTTTCCAATTATGCATTCAAATAACTAAAGGTTGCATAGAGTGCAAGTAGTGTAAAAGATTGATCAAGGGTTGATACAAGTTAACCGAAGAGATTGCTAGAATGAAGAAAAAGAATATGACTATGACGAAATGTTCTTAAGAATGTTGTAGTGGCTTAGAAATGAAGAAAAATAATAAAAATACAGGTAGACGAAGAATAAATTCGATTTAAATCTCGATAAATCGTATTGAAAGAAAAATTGTGAACTGAAAAGATGTTTATAATCCGCTTAGAACATTTTTCTTTTTTAAGAAGACATAAAACACGAACTATATTCATATTTATTTACTAGCAGTCCAGAAATATGTCGTCCAGTCAAGATTATGAATATTAACTTGTATAATGATACATTAATTATGTTAATATATAATTCGGGTCTATGATACTGTTTTAAATTATATATACAGCGTATTTTCTGAAATTCGAAACAATCAAATAACTGACAGATGTCAAACGCCTATTAAAATTTAAAGAATGGAAATGTTTATTTTTGAAATTGAACGTGGATCCTTGGTGGAATTACTTTAATAGAATAATCTAAATGAAACAATTGATTTGTTATTGCACAAATTATTTAACACTTTCCCAGCCCGGGGCATGGGAGTTTTTCACAATATGTTAAAAATTCTCATAATTTTCTGGGATTTGAAGAATACCGCCTAATGGCGAACGTTTCTAATGTAAAGTGATTCAATTAAGCCAGCCTTCGAAATAGAATAGGAGAAGACGGTCGTAAGTCCGTAATGGTTTGATCATACCAATTAAAAAAAGCGAACAGTATTAGTCCGTCATCAGTTATTGATAATATTCGTAATTTATACTTGTTTCTTTGATATATGTACATAACTATGCAGGGCATGTGCCTGCTAAACCTAATAATTTGTGGAGTAAAACGATTGTGTATTTCATTTAAATTACTCTAGAAAAGTTCATATTGTCAAAAAAAAAAATGATGATAGGTATTATTTACATTCAGTTTTCTTACGCCCAGTATAACTTTCTTTATTGTTTCCCCTCATACGAACCTTCTCCTGACAGGGACAGGGACAGAAGGGAAATAGGGCTCCATTTTTATATATATAGAGATTAAATAATCTTTAATGAATAAATAATTTTCAAATAAAAAGAGCAGAAATATATAATCTCGTACTAGTCAAATATAATTAAAACAGATAATATAGGTATTATAATATTTCAACCATGAAAATGAAAAACACATTAATACTTTCTCTCTGAATAATTTTTAAGATTTAAACCGTGGTGAAAATATATTTGTATTTTGGGGGGTCTAAGAGGAAAGAGAAATTAAGTAGGGGTACGCAACCGATGTGTTCAGAGCCATGTTTAAATGAAACGAATTTTTCAGTTTTTTTTAATTGTTTTATTCTAGCGTATCTTATTTTTTTATCCATCGGTGTCCCTTCCACTCTTTTCTATCCAAGCACACTTCTTTCGCTTCTTCCAACGACATAACATTTCTCATACAACCTCTCCTGTTTGGCCTTCCTTGAGAACGGAACCGATGTGTTCGATCCACATTATTTTCGCTCGGCCACGCTTTCTTGACACCTTTCCTTTCAGCTTAATACATTCTGTTCGCATTCATTCCTTCCACATGCCCAAACCATCTCAAATTATTGACTTTCATGATTGCCACAACACTAACTTCCATATTGTTGTATAGGTATATGGCAGTATTTAGTTAATGGCAACACTGCGTCATGAACGTAGTATTAAAAGAACTGTCATCCATGCAACCGGTCTCTTCTTCATCTAACATGTCTATGGGACACAATAAACAACATTATGAATTACAAAGTATTTTAACTTAACATAATATATATAAATGAATATGAGCACACACACACATCACACCGATTTTTTTTATTAGTTTACAAAGTTTTGTAAAAATGTGTTTAAAAAATAACAATGTTATATTAAATTACACTATATCATATGAAAGGGTTAAAAAAAATATAGGTATTTTTTAACCGAGTATGTACCTAGTTACGGTAAAGACCATGATTTCAATTGCGAAGTGGTTGTTTGCCTAGCGGTTGCGATGCCGGCTTTCGTAGTGTTTCATACGGGAGGTCGTGGGTTCGATCCCAGGTGCCAACCAAATTCCTCTTTCACGATACAAGCTTTAAGTGGCTTACTGTGGAAGAGTCAAATATGTAGTGTATTTGTATTCACTTTCAGTGAGCACTAATTTATTATTTTTATAATAAAAAGTGGCATTTTTTTCACTCGTTCGCAATCCATTTCCATCCATGATGTATGGTAGTGAAGCTTGGACATGGACGAAAAATCTGGAAGTTGGAATAAATGCTGTGGAAATGAGATCACTGCGTAGGATATGCGGAAAGCGACCGATTGATAAGGTGAGGAATGATAATATTAGAAAGGAATGTGGAGTGGATGTTAGTATAGTGACTAGAATGAAAGTGAATAAATTAAGGTGGTTTGGGCATGTAGAGGGAATGAACGAGGAGGGAATGACTAAAAGGATATATAAATCTGAAAGAATGGGTGCACGCAGACGAGGCCGACCTCGAATGAGATGGTCCGTCTATATCGGTTCAGTCTTAGAGGAGGGCCAAGTCAGGAGCAAAAGGAATAGAAGAGCATGTATGCGGAATGTTATACGTTTGGAAGAAGCGAAAGAGGTTTGTTTGGATAGGAAAGAATGGAAATCCGTACTCTCTGCTTACCCCCTTCGGGAAACGGAGTGATGGGTAAAAAAAAAAAAAGTTCGCAAAATAATGGTAGACGACCCCTGGATTCATGATGAAGTGGACGTAGAGGCTTTTGTGTAAAAAAAGGCAAAAGGCGCGTCTATTAGGAAGGCAGCAAAAAAATATATTGAAATACTAAATTTGAATGTTGCGGAGAATACACAATATTTTCCTTTGTAGAGAAACGAAAGGACTCTTTGAAATAAACTCCATATCTGTCGCGTGTTCCGCAAGCGAAAAAGAACTCTACGGCGAAAAATTGTTGAATGGAATTATTATATTTCATTTATCGGATGGATGATTTTAACTGATTGCAATATTTTCGGGGATTTACGACTAAAAAATATCTACCAAGTATTCTGCTATGTCTATCTCTATATTGTGTTGTGTAAAATAATTTTGTGTTGAGAGAATAAATTAGAATTATGTAACAACTAATGACTCTAACAATTAATTCATTACTGATGTCCGATGTTAAAATGGAACAAACCACTACGTGCTAACGACCGTCTTCTACTGTTATTTCGAAGGCTGGCTTAGTGTGATCATTTTACGTTAACAACGTTCGGCATTAGGTGGCAATGTTTATATCTCCAAAACTCCTAATCATGAGAATTCTTAACATGTTGAAAAATCTCATGTATACAACAAGTAGATATAAATTATTGAGAACAAGAGAACAAAAAAAAAAAAAAAAAAATGTGTGCGCACCCATAACTCATAGTAATTCTTATCCGATTTGATTGAAATTTGGTAGAACGGTTAGCCCCTCGATGTAGATGAGTCAGTAAAATGTTGAGATCTGTACCTTCAGGGGAACCCTCTTAAAGTATCCAAAGAAAATTTCACTTGTTCTAGAAAAAGGGCTAAAAAAGAAAAAAAAAAATCTTCGATTTTCATAAAATTTGGTATACGGGTTGGTCTTATGCTCCTACACAAGCACGTGAAATTTGAGGTCCGTAACTTCAGTGGGTCCCCCTTCTTAAAGTACCGATTAATATTGAATATGTAGTTCAAAAGCAGATAATAATAATTGTCTTCTGGCTGTTATAATACACTATGAGTTCTGGGCTACCCTAGGTAAGCAGCTTTTATCAAAGAGTGTTGTATTCATTTTTCCTACATTTTTGTATTAGGTAAAAAAAAACTCGTATAAGTAATGGAATTTAGTAATTGAATTTTTTTATACATATAATTTAAATTAGTTGAAATGTTTTTATCCCGTTTTTTTTTATTAATTTGATATTGTTTGATAACGAAATAAAAAATGGCTATCTGGTAAAACATGATAGGAATTTTAAATTGAAATAATAACAAAAAAACAGGTCATTTTTTTTCGTAATTTACAAAGTATACTTTGATTATACCGTTGAATAATGTTTCACTAATAGTTATCATATCATCGTAGTTTGACGGAAAGAGAACACCGCTAGTTTCAGAGGGGGGAGTGAGAAGGGGGGGGGGGCTATAATTCCACCACTGCCACTAATTTTTTAACATGTGCTTTATGCAATTAAATAAATACATATTTATCAAAGTACTTTTTCTTAAAGTAATACCGGATACAGGGGGAAGAGGGGGGGGGGGGGCTTCTCTTGAAATTCAATCCCGATTTCAATGTTGAAAGTCTATTTGTTTATTTATCTACGTATTTTTTCTTAAAGCAAAACCGGACACAGGGGGACGAGGGAGGGGGGGGTTCTCTTGAAATTCAATCCCGATTTCAATGTCGAGCGTCTATTTGCTTATTTATCAAACTTCTTTTCCTAAAGCAATGCCGGATTCAGGGGGAGAGGGGGGGGGGGGGGCTCATATTGAAATTCAATCCCAGCTTCGCATGGTCGCAACATGTACCACGTGACTGCTGTTAAACTCATACAAACCGTGACGTTTTTCGGTAACGGTGTGTGACATTCGATTTTTTGTTTTTTTTTTATGATTTTAGCCTTAAAACGGAGGAATTTATGTTTTAATTATAATAATATAATTAGTTTAAGGAAGTACCTATGGGCTTTGATGTGTTTTCTTATGGATGTGGATGAAAGTAAAATGAATTATTGTTGGTAATTTATCTTCAGTCACGTGACTATTGAATAAAGGACTCAATTTTCGGTTCTGAGCATTCAAGAAAGTTCTCTAATAATATTTGTACTCTATTTATGAACATAAACTATGTAAAATCTCGGTTGTCTTGGTGGTATTTAAGACGTTGTTTATTAGGTTCCCTAGGGAAATCAGTGATGGCGGATGGAGAACGATACGAGGGACTTGATCCCTTTTAACAACCGTCATGACCTCATCCCTCATGGGGATCTAATGGGGATGGATGGATTGACAGTTATATCGCGAATCAAATTTTGTTTCCAAATAACCCATTGATTCCACTAATAATTACCTAATATTATTTGCTTAAATTGTTTGTTATGTTTTATGTGAATTTAAGTTTACGAAAAACACGTTATTACTACTCTCAATTCTTGGAGAGAATGGTAAAAATATACGAATTTAAAACATTTTGCACAATCAAAGATAGCTCGTTGCACTTTCGTCCAATAAAAACGTACGTCAGTCAGATGTCATAGTGAATGAGTGATAAGCGAATGTGACCCGCCTTTGATAGCGCAAAAAGTTGCAAATTTGTATACGTCATTCTCTGGCAATGGAATATGCGAGTAGGTACTTACATTACGACTTCGTCATCCGACGCGTTAATGATGGCTTACGGTAACCTTATGTTCTTGTCTATGTGTGATAAGATTTTTTTTGTAAAAAGAACTCTAAATTCAAATTTCTAAAAATAATTCAATTTTCTACCACCGGGGCGTTAGTTTTATAACGCATGCTTTGTTATAAGATTCTCTCGTTACCAGGGTGGTAGCTATAGCTAATAATTGATTTATTTCATGTAAAATCAACCACTACAGATTTCTACATTGCGATGAGTGATGATATTGACTTTAGGTACCTACCTAAAGTTCTCGTCCACACAAAATTAAGAATAGAGACGGTACTTTTATGCGATTTGTGTGTGTGTATTTTCGAAAGCACATAAAATTGAACATGAAAATTAAATAGAATTAGCGATATTATTGCAGCCAACGGAACAAAGGCACCATAAATAAAGCAGAAATTTAGGAGTAAAACGAAATTGCCTAACAAAAGGCGTAGTTTTATACTGAAAAGTTTAACGTAATGTTTTTAAACGGCTTCCAATTCACACGTTGTGCATTAATACTGTTTTAATGATATCAAGGCTCACTGTTGCCAACCTGACAGGCCATTATACTCTAACAAAGCTCATTAAATTATAATAAAAATTAATGCATCGTTAATGAGAGCAGGTTGGTACACGTGCAATGTAGCGAAACAAAACAAATGCAGGTCGAGCCCCCACCCTCCAAGCGTCGCACAACCTTGGTAACAGTTGAATCCGGATTGAAATAACCCTTGACATGTTGCACCCACACGTGATTTTAACTATCAAACTTAACATTTTTCATATCATTTTCATTTAATTTGATTATCTCATAGCTCATTGTATGATAGAGTTGAAAGTGGGGACTGGTATCGTCACGTTAAAACAAACATACACATTCACAGGATCATCCACGTGCCAAACTGGTTGAAAGTAAGATTCAACTACACAAGAAGAGAAACCATGCAAGGACTCCTGAAATCTAAAAAGATGAAGACTTTTCGGTTATTTCAAAGCCTGTTTCACTCTTAAATAGTCAAAATTTAATCATATCGATCTTTCGTAAGGAGAAGTGGTTGGTGGTCTAGCGGCTACGACGCCGGCTTTCGTACTGTTTCATATCGGAGGTCGTGGATTCGATCCCAGGTGCCAACATCTTCCTCTTTCACTACTCAAGCTTTAAGTACCTAGCTTACTGTGAAAGAGTCAAAGGGTGTATTTGTGTTCACTTTGAATGAGTACAGATTCATTTATATAAAAAAAAATTACAAATTCTAAAATTCTCATGCCCCTAACTAGATTTGAATATGCTCTTCTTGATTAACGGATGATGCATGCGATCCAATGGTTGGGTCTCTGGAGGTCAAATTGTAAGCAACCAAATATGAAGGAGAAATTCAAAAACAAGATTTAATTTAGAAAAGAAATTTCTTAAACACTGTTAAAAGCAGTCTCTTTGTCGAAAAAAAAACGGAACTTTGATGCTCTATTGAGAAATGAAATTGACAGATCAAGAGAAATTCCGCGAAAATATTAGTAAACAACCTATGTTTTCCATAGATATTTCCATTGTAACACTACCAACCTGCTACCAACTTTAAAATATTTTTTTGACATTTCTAATTTTAGCTGGAATATTTTTTATGAAACGCGTCAGCTTAGAGGAGTCTTAAATTTTTAAAAGGAACTTTAACTAAAGTGTTCTTTTGAAGCTTTTTATGAAACCGGCTGTAAGTAAATTGAAAAAAAGCTACGTGATTGTGATATGGAACAAATTGACTGCGCTGGAAAAAAACCACTCGGAATTCTACGGTACGAAAATCCATAATTACTTAGGCTTAAATATAAAAGTACCAGGAGATAATAGGCATAACGGGATGCATTTTTATCATAGAGGTTGAATTTAATTAAAAAGAACCGTGATAATTAGCAGAATAAATGTGCAAACAAAGTATTAGGATAGCAGAACAGTCGAGGGGTACCTACAACCTGTTGGCAGTGGAATGGAGAGGCGAGCTGCATTCTTGAGGGAAAATTATTATAAAATAGCTCAACATCTAATTAAAGAATATCAAGAATTAAAATCGCATTTTATCTATTAAAATGTTTCATCTAAGAAACAGTTCCTGGATGAATGACATATAGTCATTAAAACGTTTTATAATACGTTTGTCATTTAGTCGCAAAATAAATTGGCTAGATATATATAACACGGGTGTAACGAGTCGAAGATTACAGTAACTAATACCTACATATTAAAAAAAATATCAAAAAACTAGATGATATAGAATTTTTTTATGTCAAATAGTAAAAAAGCTAGATTTTTCGAATAAATATGTAGGAGTAGCTCCTATACCTACCTATTATATAAAAATGGAGAGCTATTTCCCGATGTCATCGCATCACGCCTAAACGGCTGGACCACTTTCGCTAATTCTTTTTTTGTTTTGTTTGCTATTATCAGGAAAAGGTTCTTATGAAAGAAACAATAAAGAAAGATGCACGGAATATTAGAAAATTTAAGAAACTTCAATAAGGTAACATTTTTTTTCTTTTTTATTTGTATCTGATGTGTATTATTGTTTTGAACTGTACAATATGTATGAATTTGATGTGACAATGATTAAATAAATAAATAAATTTTTAGTGATTTAATGAATATATTCTATATATTTAAAAAAAAAAATAGTGTGTTGTTGCGATAGACAGAATGCGGATAGAATATTTACGATTTTAAACTGATTAATCGGTGGGAATTACATTGGTTCAATGTTAATTAATTTATCATTTTAAAAATCGAATTCAACATTCATAGTTAGGATCACTGGACAACGTCTGCCGGTGAAGCTAGTAGATGTATAAATTAGACAGTACAGAAGTTAGAAATGCATTATTTGGCAAAAAATAATCATCAAGATTTTTTTTTACTTTTCTAAATCCATAAAAGATCTCGAATTCGAAATCGTTCAATGCTGTTGATTTTTGCATATTGTAAGTGAATACTGAATAGAATGTGAAATTGTAAAAATGTTCGATGTGAAATTTTTCCACAAGAGGCAAAGCATGCTATGCGTTTCTTATATCAATACTATATGCTTTCAAGGGATGCTAGATAAAAATTTAATTTAAATCTAACACAAACCGACATTGTCGCAATTCTCTTGCGCTTTGTTTAAGTTAAAAGGGTATTATCGAAGAAGCGAACATGCTTTTTTTTTTGTTGATAAAATCAATCTGTGCTCACTCAAAGTGAACACAAATACACTCTTTGACTCTTTCACAGTAAGCTGCTTATTGCATACATGGGATTTTTCGACATGTTGAACATGTTGAGAATTCTCATGATTAGGAGTTTCGGAGACAAACATTACCACCTAATGGCGAACGTTGTTAACGTAAAGTGATCACACTAAGCCAGCCTTCGAAATAACAGTAGAAGACGGTCGTAAGCCCGTAGTGGTTTGTTCCATTTAAAAATCGAACATTAGCAATGAATTGTTAGAGTCATTAGTTGTTATTTTTTCTTTAAGCTACTTAAAGCTTGTGTCGTGATGGTCGGCACCTGGGATCGAACCCACTACCTCCAGTACGAAACAGTAAGTCTTTTAATATATTACTAGCTGAATATCATTGAAAGAATATACCCCATTAAAACCAAATTTAACCGAATTTATATGGTAAGACTATGTCCTTTATTTAAATTAAAGTATACCTACCTCATTTTTACAGCGGAAGCCTAGCTACGATAGATGACGGTCTATTTTTAAGGCCTTTCTCCTGACAATAGCTAACAAAACAGAAAAAGAATATGCGAAATCGGTCCAGCCTTTCAAGTGTGATGCCATAAATAAGCGAAAAAGGACTCCACTTTTATATTTAAAGATAGTTTGGCAAAGCGTCTCATTCTTTTATGGAAAATGTCAAAATATTAACATTATTTTTTTAAATAAATAGAACGAATATCCATTCCATTTTTGAACTTTTCGAAATCCCATTTTGTATTCTATCAAACGGGAGAATATCATGTTTATTATTTACTCTCGGAGAAAATGCAATATTGTTTCTATGAGAACTTCTGTCGGTGGATTTCATGAAAAATATTCACGATGTTTGCATCTGGTTAACATGAACTGAGCACATGTTTATTTGAAAAACATAATCATACTCTTTAGATATTATTATATAACATGATCTTAATTTTTGTTCGACAGTATTATGAACAAATTTTTTTATCCTTTTACATAAAAATAAGCAGACATCTGGAATCTCTGGGAGTAAGGATTTGGCGTCGTAGTACCTACTGTCGACACTCGACAGGGTGGAATGGCGACGACTGCTTGAGGAGGTCAAGAACCACAAAGAGTTGTAGCACCATGGATGGATGGATTCATAAAAATGGAGCAACGTTTTTCGTGGTCATCGCATTATGCTTGTATAGTTGGACCGATTTCATTCATTCTTTTTTTGTCGTATTTGCTATTGTCAGGAGAAGGTTCTTATGAAGAAAAAAAAAACATTAAACAAACAGTAAATTTAAGCAAACTTAAAGTAGGTAACCTTCTTAATGATTTTTACAATATAATTTGGGTCAAAAAAAGGGAGCAGGTACAAGTATATGTATGAATGTAAAATGTTTTTTAAATTTTCTAAATAGGTACCTAGTTAGTTTTTTTTGGAGTGGCAATATTTTGTCCGGTCACGTAAAGTAAGTACCTAAGCAGTAATTATTATATAAGATTTTTATCAATACTATTTTTTATTTAGATTACTCCAATGGAGGTATAACTATAAGGAGCAACCTAGAAACATAAAAAAAATCAGAAAAAATGAGTTTTAAAAAATATTTTAAGAAAAAAATATTATTTTTTATCTAAGCAATTTGTAAATGTGAGTAATTTTAATGAATTGTTTCTAAAAAATAAAAAAAAAGATTAATTATTACCTAATTGAAAATTTCTATACATTTTTTTTTACATAGGTATGTAGGTATTTAAATCACATCCAAACGATGGCGAAAGTTCTTTTTTTATAAAGAAGGGTTTGTATGACGAGGGTAGGTAGTAACAAAATATTTCCGGAATTTTAATATATTCCTAGGGAATTGATAAACAGATTCCGATGTGCGGGTGAAAGTAATCTCTACTTCCGAATAAAAAAAAAATTGATCGAATGGCGATTTATTATTTTGATATTCTATGAATATTGTTATAGGTACTCCTGAAAATATAAAAAATAGATTTTTATATAAAAGTTTTTTTTTCATATCATTTTATGTAAAAAAAAAAAACAAGGAATACGATTGCGATAGAGTGGCAACACTAAAATTTGACAGTTGACAGTGTTTATTCCGATTATTAAAAACTAGCTTTCCCCGACAGACGTTGTCCTGTAGTCCATACTATTATTAATATTGATTCAAATTTGTAATTTATACAATTCAATGAACTTTGTAATATTTTATTTAATGACTGTAAGTTTGTTTGAATAAAAATAAAAATAAAATAAAAAATACGGTTAAAATATGTTTGTTTGAATGTTAAAAAAATAGATATTGACTGAACAGATTCTTCCGATGTTTGATTTGCTGGATTCTTCTCCGCTCCGGAAAATACAAAAACTATTGAAAAGTTGGAAAAAAAGCATCAGAAATTATATATAATATAATATTAAAGTTAGTATGGAACGGATCCAGCGACGCCAACTATGAAAAATTCTATAGAAAAAAATAAATGACAACCATTGACATTAGACATATTGGTACGCTGGTTAGGTACTCTTCGAGCTTTCAGAAATAACTTTTTAACATTTAAACATGTTTTGAAACGTATTTTTGCATAAATTATTACTTTGAAATCAATATTCATAGTAAGGACTACAGGACAACGTCTGTTGGGAATACTAGTTATATAAGATAGTGTAAGAGGTTATAAATAATATTAATGTGATTATGACGTTTATTTTAAGGATACAAAACACCCTCTCACGATTCAAACCATAGAGAAGAATGCGCACCATAAATATTGACATTGACAGATAGTGTTTATTAAAAGATTTCTCTCTTCCCGAATATAAAAAGGACGGAATGAATTTATGAAAATAGGCAGAGAGAAAATCGAGATTTATTGAAAATTCCTACAGATACTATATCAATACCATACGGGATAATATTCATATTCAACGGCCCTTTATAATACGATAGATATACCATAGCGCTGAAAAAAGGGGGGCATTTTGTCAAAGATACGAAGGGAGGGGGAGGTGACAGGTGACAATCAGAAGGTGATGTTATTTTTTTCAGTATACCTACTGTATAAACCTTGACCAAAGGCCTGGCACAAAAAATCTCTGCATTTAAAATGCGGTGCCTCAGGAGAATTTTAGGTATAAGATGGTACCACCGTATCATAAACGACGCTATACGCTGGCGCACCCAGCGTGGGCCCATCACCTATACCATTGTAAAGCGGAGATGGACTTGACTGATGGGGAATGTGTCAAGGATGTCGAATGACAGTTGGCCGAGGAGAACTCTGTTCTTCCTCCCATCAGGGTCCCGAAGACGAGGAAGACCCTCTCACCCTGAGTTCCGCTCCTTCGAAGCAGAGCTGAGGGATTTCGACATGGTGTGGGAGGAGGTCGCAAACATTGCGCAAGATCTATCGCAATGGAGAGATCTTGTTGCCTCCCTATGCTCCTGAGTGGGGTGTAAAAGAGAGAGTAAGTGTAAGCCTTGTAGGTAATTGAAAGTTCTGAAACAAATAGTTTAAAGTGGTTGATAGCCTGGCGGTTCGCATAAACCAAAAAGTGATGCGAAAGAGACACTGCAAACACGAGATCCCGCTACACGACCCAAGTGCGTGACGTCACTATGATCCTGGATTCTGGCCTGCATAGGAGAAAGAGACAGCAAATCTCGAAGACTTCAATTGAATTGGTGATTGTTAAAACAACATAACCAACAAAAACTAAATTTTTCAGGAGAGCACAAAAACTAAACAAACATCATTATTCGAATGCAAACATGTTTTAAAGTGTCTAATATTGTACTTTAGATACTTTTATACAATTTCCTATACTTTTATAGATTTTTTTTTATAATATTTAATTCAGAATACCTGAATTTTTTTTTCATTATATGTTATTTTTACACTCTACGTGTTACTTATATTGTTTTAACACTCATTTTCGTATTATTTATTTTTAAGAGTCATGAAAAAAAAAAGCTTTTTGTTGAAAAACGTACATTTTGTTATAAAAAATATTGATAATAATAAATAATATGTATATAAGATATATTTATGGTGTAAGCAAAATGCTACTTCCAATTTTCATCCCTTTCGTCCACGTTTTCTGCAGTATTTGTGGGCCTTTGCAGAACCTCATCATAATAAAGAGTAGGTATGTTTTTCAAGTATATGCGATTTTTTTTAAAGTCAATTGGTTTCTTTGGTTTTAAGATAATGCTAATAGCGTAACAACCAACGAACCAATAACGTACTGCTCAAGCACTACTGGATAATGAGGGTTATCATTATTTTGACAATTGATGCAAAGCTGCCAGATTGAATTTGAAAACCCCATATCTGCATGCACTTGTGGTGTTTTTACATCCATTGAAGTATTTTGCTTATATAAAAAATGTATTTTTTTGTATGAAGAAGGACCATATTAATGTCGTTTTCTTATCCAATCTATGGAAGGACATAATTTTTTTTTTTTTTTTTGTTTTTGTTGAGGCCTTCCACCCGATATCGAGTGATTTTGGCCATTCATCCATATAGAAGTGACACAAGTTAAAAGAAAAATAGTAGAATTATTGAGGAACAAAAATGTAAAAAGTAAATATTGTTACGCGCCTATCCACACACAGTGCAGGAGCAGTCGCGGGTACATCGACAACGAATCGCCGCCACCACCACCACCCTACACTCTGCGACGCGATTAGACTGACCACTGCACATTTAAATCTTTAAATTATTTAATTTAATAAAACCCGCCAGTTGTTTAAATATTTTTTGAGAGTTTAATGAAAGAAGATATGAGATATTGATTGGACGTTCACATCCAACCAGACTATTGTAAAAATCCGTATTAGAAGCGATAGGGCAACCAAAAAAAACATGATCCAACGTTTCGACGTCCAGACCGCATTCGCAGTATGGATCATCGACTATTCCGATTCTGTAAAGATGGGAGGCCACCAGGCAGTGTCCCAGACGCATCCGGCAAATAACCGATATGGTGTTTTTATGGTATCTATGCTTATAAAACCACGGTTTCCCAGGTATTTTTGGTTGAATAGCCTTATATTGTTTACCTTTCTCTGGATTTTCCCAAAGCAGATCCCAAGCCCTGGCTCCTCGAGCCCTTAACACAAGAGAAGTGTCACCAACCGAGGAACCAAAAGACCCTGGGACACCACCCTCTGAAACCGCAGTTTTTGCCAGATCGTCAGCTTTTTCGTTTCCATGTATACCGTGATGCGACGGAATCCACGCCAACCAAACTTCACACCCTGCAGAGCGGATGGCGAGGATCTCAGTTAGTATTTCAGCTAAAAGTCGGTTCATTGGTTGCCCCCATATGTTTCCAGTAATTGATTTAATCGAACTCAATGAGTCCGATAAAATTAGGGCTTTTTTAATTTTGTTTGAGTGAACTAGTATTAAAGCTTCTTTGATTGCAAACAGTTCCGCGGTAAAAATTGAGGTAGAAGGTGGCAGTTTATACATTAAATTAATATTGAGAGATGGAACATAAATTCCTACACCCACATCTAAATCTGGTGAAAACTTTGAACCGTCCGTATAAATTTCTGTGAATTCGCGATATTCTGACTGGAAATTTTGAAACTGTATTCGTGTTATTTTGGTGTTGGCCACAGATTTATTTAATCCTATATTTTCTATTACATATGCCTCCAGAGAGAACGCTTCCAATGGGATTTCATATATTGGAACAGAGACAGATTTTTTTGGAAAATGTGGCAAACTCGAGAGATAAGTAAAACTATTCAATAGATTTGGACAGTCTCCGTCGACCCCCCCGGATGAAGCAGGCCCCGACGCTCTCGCTGACGACAACGACGTAATCGACTCCACCAGAGCGTGGCCGCTCAAGACTAATCGCTTAAGTAAAAAATTATCTGATAGAAATTGTCTCCGAAACTGGAGAGGCATCTCACCCGTCTCCACCTGCAGTGCAGATGTAGGAGTGGATGACATGGCTCCCAATATCAGTCGAAGACATTTGAATTGAATTCTGTCCAATTTTAATTTTAAATATTTAGGAAGAGGTTCTAGCAGGAAACTCCCGTAGTCAAGATGGCTTCGGACCAAGGCATTATACATAAGTTTCATGGTAGAAGGGTGGCATCCCCACCACACTCTTGTGATTGCTCTCAGGGTGTTGACACTTTTTTCACATTTCGAAACAATATAGTCTATGTGGTGTCTCCAAGATAGTTTTTTATCTAGGATCATCCCCAAAAATTTGACCTCATTTTTTAAAGGAATTGGCGTTCCCTTGATTTGCAACTGGAGGGGAGGAAGTTTACGCTTTTTACTGAAAACGACTGTTTGAGACTTAGTAGGAGAAAGACCTAGACCTACAGATCCTAACCAATCATAAACCGAAGCGAGATTTTGTTCAACAATACGTTTTGCCGTTTCCGGGTTTTTATCACAGCAGTATATAACAATATCATCCGCGTATTGTAAAAAATTACATCCTCCAGAGATAACTGTTGCAAGACCGCAGCAGTAGATATTGAAAAGAATTGGACTCAATACTGACCCTTGTGGGAGGCCTCTAAACAGGTTCCTAGTATGTATCGTATCGCCTTGAGATATCTGTATGCGTCGTTCAGCAAGAATATTGTGAATAAGGGAAATCAATCTAGAAGGCACCCCAATGTTCATTAAAGCTTCTTTAAGATGCTCCAATCTAACATTATCGTATGCTGAATTTATATCCAAAAACGCCGCTATAAGAGAATTTTTCTTTACGAATGCCGTTCTTATGTCCGTAGTCAATATGCTCAAGTTGTCGAGGCAGGATCGAGCCTTACGAAAACCAAATTGGAATGGGGAGGCCAGACCATTTCTCTCAATATACCAGTCCAAACGATTCTTTATCATATGTTCCAACAATTTTAAGGCACATGATGATAAAGCTATGGGACGGTATGATGATCCTAGGGAAGGATCCTTTCCGTTTTTAAGATTGGAATAATCTTCTGGATGTGCCATTCTTCAGGCGTTGTACCCGAGGAGAGGCAATAATTATAAAACGAAAGCAGTTGGGACAGTGCGTTTGGTGGGAGCTGTTTTAGAACCTTGTATGACAGGTTATCTATGCCGGGAGAAGTATTTTTAACATATTTTAATGGTGTCAAAAGTTCTTGCAAAACGAATGGGGAATCCAACTCAGACAGACTGGGTGATGAGGCAGAAAGAGAAGGAATTATACGTAATTCGGAAAAATTGGGGGGGTAAGGGGGGGCTAGATTGTCGCAAAACTGTTCCAAACATGAGTCCGTTAAACTGTTGAATTTTGGAGGAATGGAGGAAGAACGAAATTTCCGGATAGAAGACCAAACAGTGGACAAAGGGGAATCAGGTGATAACGAATTACAAAAATCCACCCAACCTTTTCTCTTTTTCTTCTTTAGTACTCTTTTAGTTTGTGCCTGTAAGTGCTTAAAACTTAAATAGTTTTCCTCGGTAACGTTCCTTCTATAGTTCCGCATAGCACTCTTTCTTTTCCTTATCATGGCGGAACACTCTGCGTCCCACCAAGGGGGAGACGGTGGATACTGGGTCTGACTGCTATTAGATTTGGGAAGAGATGCTTCCGAAATTGAGTTTTTTATTTTAGATACTAAAGAATTGTATGAAGCGGCACTGTCTGAATGGGATTCTGTCGATAAGTTTTTGAATTTTTCCTTTAATAGCTCAGCACATACATTCCAATCAACGCCCCCGGTGAGACGTTTCCGCCCCGACCCAATATGTGATGAAATAGATTCTGAAGTTGTTAAAATTATTGGGAAATGGTCACTGGACAGTGGATCATCAGTGATCATCCAATTGATAGTGGATGCCAGTGGAGCTGAGGCAATTGATATATCCACCGCACTGGGATTCTGTGATGGAAATGAAAATCTGGTGGGACTACCGTCGTTTAGAACACAGAGATTGTTCGAGTCTATGAATGAGAGGATAGAATTTCCTGCTCGATCTGAGAAGGAGCTACCCCATACCGGTGAGTGAGCATTGAAGTCACCCAATAATAAATATGGCTTCGGAATATCTTTGACTAAGGAGTTCCAGTAGTTTTCCACAAAAGGTTTTTGGGGAGGAATATATAAAGATAGGATCGTAATGTCCGCTACATTTGCTGCAACTGCTTGAAATACTACATTTTTGGGTAAATGGATTGGTTTGAAGACAAGGGAGTAGTGGATAAGAAGGGCCGCCCCACCACCTCTAGCTTCAAGGCGATCATCGCGGAGGCAATGAAAAGAGGGAATGTTGAAAGGACATTCCGGAAAAAGCCAAGTCTCATTAAGCGCAATTAAGTTTATGTGATATTTGTTTATAAGATCTATCAGGTCACTCTTACTTGAGTGAACACTACGGCAATTCCATTGTAAAATTCTCAAAGGCTGTTTATTTTTTGGTCTAGAGAACATTATAATTATTAAGGTATTTTAACAAGATGGTTCTCACAATGTGCGAGCTAATTACTCGTAGACTGTAAGCACTCATCAAAACTTGTAGAGGAACTTGACATCATATTAAGAAGAGCCGATATTACAGATACCACAGAAGGAGGAAGGTTATTGTTACGATCAGTTATGACCAGAGCAAGAAGATGTAGAGCATAGCCAATAGTTAGTTCATTGTCTTGAGAGGAGACTGGGGATTCACTTGAAGTTGTCGTGGAAATGACCGGATTGGGAGTCTGTGAATCGCGGGCTTGAAGACCGCTAGAGGGACTATTAATTAGATGGTCATTATTGTATGATAAAAGTGATTGCAGTTCATTATGGTAATACGGACGTTGAGGGAATTTATGTGCTGTTGATTTACTTAAATTTTTGGGGCTAAATTTTGTTATTTTGGAATTTTGTTGGGATTTGTTGGGTTTTACTGGATTGGAATCAATTAAATTTGGGCTGGAATACTCTGGAACTGAACTTATTTTCGAGGACTGAGAACTATTTTTCGGGGCAAGAGAAACTTTATCTGCATAACTGCTGTTTGGAGGATGTAGTTCGGAAGCTTCTTTATATGACATATTTTGGTAAGCCATATCTTGTTTTATCAATCTCTGTCTTCCATACTCTGGACAACTAAAGCTTTTAGACATATGATTGCCTTTACAATTAACGCATTTATATTCCGTTAAAGTGCACTCTGCTCCTGGATGGTTGTCGGAACAGCGGTAACAGCGCGGTGAAGACCGACACTGTTTCTTTGAGTGCCCAAAACGTGAGCAATTGAAACAAAGGATTGTTGAAGAGATAAATTGATCCACGGGAATAGAAATATGGAACAGGTTGATTTTCTGCGGCAGAATTTGGCCTTCAAACGTTAAGAGGACTGATCGACTAGGCTTCCATACGATATCGCCATTGGTGGTGTCTTTGTAACTGAGACGTTTCGCTCCAATTACCTTGCACATGTTCATCGGAACCTGTACGTACTCCATGATTTCAGTGATTGGGATGTCTACGTCAATACCTCTCACTATTCCAATCTTAGACAGTTTGAAACTGGGAATAAAAGCTTTGAGGTCATTGTTTTTTATAAAATCAGAGGAGATGAATTCGTTAGCCGAAGAAGCTGAGTGGAAAGAAATTGACACTTTGAATCTACCTTCAGATTTAATACTGCCCGACACGACGTTGGGAATCCTACTTTTAAAAACAAGAGTACCGAAAGCCATGGGGCGAATAGGGGAATCGTTTTTCCCGGTAACGAAAACAACGAAAGGCCCAGGGGAAGTCTCTTTATAAAAAAGAGAAGGTGCTATGCTTGTAAATACTTGAGAAGGTTGGTTTTCAGGAATAATTGGCAGAGGAGTGACAGGTTGACAAGAATCAGATAGGATAGGGGATAACGGTTGGGATTGTAGAAGTTGGGAAGGTGGTTGTGAATGGGTCGATGGTTGAGGAGAAAGAGAGGAAAGGTTTGGAGGGAGGAAAGATGGATGTGGTTGGAGTGTTATTTTGGAAGGAGGTAACGGTGGAAAATCCACGCTACCTGATCTCTTCCGATCCCCGGGCACGAGCCCGGGATCGGGAGGTTCCATGATAAAACGTAAAGTTACTGTTTAAAACAAAATATAGAAAATGCAGTTTAAGCTAAATAAGAAGAAAAAAGGATTAATAATAAAAAAAAAGAAGAAGAAAAAATATACAGTGGGCAAATCTTCAGCTCGCACCCTGTAGAAGAAATGTTATGACATAGCGGCCGCGTTCACCGCGGCAGCCTTTTATTTGTAACAATAATAAAACAATACGAAATACTATTACGAAAATTAAACCTAAAAACTAACTACGATCACATCCCCTAAGGGGAAGTGACTCAAAAACTAAAGTAAATATAAGTCAAATAATGTATAAACAAATAATGCTACTAAACAAGTAATAAAAATGGTTTTGATAGACTTATCGACAGAGCGTTGCTCCAGACACGACTACACTCTCCGGGCGTCCACAAGAGAAAAAAAGGAAGGACATAATATTAATCGCAAATTCGCAATAAAAACGATTTTGTAAAATATGTTGGTTGTGTTGTTTTAACAATCACCGATTCATTTTATTATCAAATCAAGCCTCTCTGTCTCACACACAAGGAATAGTTTTTTTTTTTTTTTTTTTTTTTTTGAAAGAGGGTTAAGGGACCAGGGTACCCTTTGTGTCACTGCGACCATGATAGGAATATTGTGACTTCCCTCAATGTTACAGCTCGTTATCCAGGCCTATGTGAGTCATGTAGCTCACAATTTGCCTAGGTGCGAGCAGTCTTACCTTCTCAGCGTTCAGTAGTGGCCCACCGAGGGTATGACTTCTTTTGTGAGCGAGTGCTTCACAGCTGCAGAGGATGTGAATTGGTGTTTCGTGGTCCTCTGAGCAGAATCTGCAGATTGGAGTGTCTGATAGTCCTATTATGGACATATGCTTGCGCAGTCTGCAGTGTCCTGTTAAGGTCCTCGTCAGGATCCTTATTATTAAGGAATAGTTACATACCTACTTACATTTAAATCATAAAATAATTATGAATAATGTTTTTAATTAATAATAACTAACGAAATTAATTAACTAATTCGAAATAAATATGAAAACAACGGAAACATAATATTTCAAAGCAAGTTTCTAGGAAGGTGTCTAAAGTATGAAGTTGTTTGAATAGTTGGGAGTTTGTCGGAACTAGCCCGGTTTAGGGGTCGACCCATGCATAATATTCTAGGGGAAGTTGGAGAGTTTTGTACCAAAATTTATCCATTTTAAAGGTTTATTATTACACTGTGTAGCAAAAAAAAAAACAAAACCTTTGTAGAAGAGTTGATTGATTAAAATCTATTTTTGCTGTGTTAGAAGTAGATATTTGAATTTTTGAAAATGTCAGTAGATAGAGAAAAATCTACTCTATCGAATGATATAAACAACCGAAAATCGACCTAATGTATAATATTCAACGTTATTCCAGGCGATACCTCAGTTAATATCCTAGACTGGGGTAGTGATTCCGTCATTTGCAACTACGATAAACTCGCTAAAAAAAGAGAACCAGTGCAAGTACAATATTAAACTTTGAGAAAGCAAGACTACTTCCTCAAAACAAATTGTGCTAACTTCTGACACAGATTTTTCTGCCTGCGCATTTACTGCAAATGTTTTTTTAAGACCTTAACCTGAAATTAAATGTTATTTTTAATAAAAATAAAAATTCTGATTTAATCAATCTGGTCGTGTGTAGTAGAGCACAAACAGATTTGCCGCCCTCTCAATAGAGGCGCCCGTGGCGGTCCGCCCCTCCGCCCTCCCCTCTCGGTACGCCACTGATGGTGAGTTTCGTGATAGAAATTTCTTAGTAGACCCACAATCAGTTAAATATTAATAAAGCACTAAAAATGAACATAGACAATGCTAATAAAGAATGCATTTATTTTATTCGCAAATTGTTTTTGTTTAAATTTTATACTTTTTTTTTATCTAATTAAGTGCAAAATTATTGAACATCTCTTAAAATTCAACATTGTGTTACAAATTTGTTTTTATAACTAGAATATTCTCCGGAAGGGGGAGTCTTTGTAGATAAAATGTTCCTTCGTTTCATAAAATATGAAAGTCAATTAAAAAGTTTCGCGAGTAACGTGACGTTAGCTCCGTATACGTAGCCAGCAAATTACATAGATTCATTTTCTTCTTTACAAAGACTTCTTCCTTGTTTCAATTTATCTAATAGATATGTAAACGCTACATTGGACAATTATTTGATATGTATATTACTGTGTGGTCCCATTGAGTTGTATGTCGGATCCGACTTTTATTCGGATGTCGTCGATTGGGGACAATTCTACGAAAACTGTGATTTGTTAGCCGGATTTGTGACACGAAATTTTGTCGGATCCAACGGATGACAAGTACTGGTAATGGACAATAAGGAAACACCTGTCGTTACAGCTATAACTTCATCTTTTCCTTATTCCTGTCCCTTACCCTTGGCCTACATCCCTTTACATCAACTGAGCCTACACATCCTATTTTATTGTCAACCACTTAGATTCTTGCATTCCTAAACTGTTCTTTCTTGAGAACGAAATTGATAGATCGATTCTTTGCCATTTATGGTAGAACCAAGTTGTCCTTCACTTTTTATTGTTACTAAATTAGCAGCCATATTGGAAAACTTTCTTTCAGGTTTTAAAAGTTTTTGAGCTTACGGTCATCAAACACTATAACAACCAACAGGCTTAACGAGATCGTTAAAATAGCTCATAAAGGGATCCCCTAAGTAAGACACGAGTATTTGCCTAGTTATATTCCACTTTGTAGAAAGTTTGGAAAGCGCTTTAACGTATTACTAATTGTTACTAAGTGTGACGAAACTGTTTTCTTCAGATATATCTACTGTGCAAAAGTTGGACAACCTCATTATGAAACCACGCGTTGAGTTTAAACTTAAAGTATAATTTAATCACGGTGAAATTTTGAATGTTTGTATATGAAATTCACATGGAAATAATATACACAAAATTGACAATTTTATTAATTCCATAAAATACTTATAATTCATAAATGTATTGGCATCAAAAGAATTTAGTTACGATGAATAAAATTAATCGAGATAATTTCATATTGTATACATGAAATACTCTCCTGCCATCTAGTGAATTTTATGAAAAGTATTTTTTCTACATCCGTATAAGGTTTGTAACACTTATTTTGGTGTTTTAAAGACATCATTTAATAAAGATTACCTGCTTTATTAAATGATGTCTTTAAAAAAATACATTAGTTTGTACTTCAAAACTGTCTACCAATAGAGTTGAGCATAGTCATGCGCCATAAAAAATGGGCGTACACACATGAAATTTTTGAAACGGTTTTTGTGTTATTAATAAGTTTAATTGGGGTGTGAATGCATAATGATGTAGACATGATGAAAAATATATTGTGTAGTGTTACTTTATTACTCATTTGGTATCGTTTTTAAAGGTGATATTATAGAAAATGTATCGCGAAATATTTCACATGACGAACGTAATTTTCTACACTGCCATCTATGGAAAATTTTCGAAAGTTTTTTTTTTTAATATTATTATTACGAAATATGATATTATTATTATAGGAAGGGATGAAGGGGGTGAATAGAAAATTCCTTTCTTGAAGCACGTTCATACATAAATTATTAAAAAAACATTCCCTTATTTTATTTTAATAACATGGCAGGTAGTAGAGGCACGCGAGAAGAATTCAAGATGATAAAGTGTCTTCAAAATATGATATTAAATTACTCACGTTGAAGAATTTCTCAGCAGCACGTTGGAATTTTTCGATGTCGCCAAGATAATTAAGTAAATAGGTACATAATGTATGTGTAAAGATATTTCGAAAATTATACCTGTTAACTTTTACCAGTCTTTTCGAGAAAATATACGTGGAAGGGCGAGTTTGGATTTTTATGCCCCAAAACATGGAGTCAATATAGCGAGAACACACGAAACTTCTAAAAAGTCAAAAATGGTTTTCACCCCTCTTTTATACCTCTTACGAATTGATTTTTTTTTCATAGAAATAACAAATTAATGCGTCTACGGGAAATATGTTCCATACTTTGAAATTTCGTCGGAAAGTCGATGGTTTCTATGACAATCATCAATCAACAGGGCTCACTCAAAGTGAGCACAAATACACTTTTGACATTTTTCACAGAAGACAAAGCTTTTGTTGAAAAGTGGAAGACAGTCGGCACCTGGGATCGAAACCACGACCCTGGAAGCGTGGAAATTCTTTTTTATCATTATTAAATTGATTTTTGATTTTTATCACTATTTTTTTTTCAAATTTGATCCACTACGGGTTAAAAATCGTCATCTTATATTAATTTTTAAAATATCACTAATTGTACGTTTTTCAAGGAATTAGGCCCCACAATCTATTGTCCGTAATACAAAGAAAATTATACGGTATCCAAGTAACGTTCATTGACATTAAACGTTAAGAATACACTGTCTCTCTCGCGTTTTGATTATTTTACTGTCGGTAGTGAAAGAGATAAACATACATAGAATGCTCTGTACTTGTATCAAATAATAAAACATTCTTAGTTCTACGGCCGCTTTCCTTTCTAGGTAAACATCAGCGCATTAAAGTTTCCGCCGTCATTTGATGTGACGTTCTAAAGAACTGACAGAGGTTAACTCAATCTGAAGACCCAAGATAGAAAGATCTTCATTAAGAGCCGGACACTCGAAAATGGCTGTTTTTATATAAACGTTGTTCCCTTAATAGGTATAGTAGCACAACAAAAAAGTAAGTGTGCTTTAAGTTAGAGCTTTGGCTATCAAGTCTTAGTTTAAAATTTGTATTTTACAAATTTAGCTCGGTAGAAAAAATTTTCAAAGTTTGCTCTATATTTTTATAAATCATAATGGTGTAGGCAATCTACTCAATAAACAACGCTTTAAAATATACCAAAATGTGTATCTTTTAATTTTCTTTAAATCCATTGTCTTTTTTTATTTCTATTTAACATAGTTTATTAATTAATCGGTAAAAAGTGATTGGGCGCTTAGGACCTTTTCCTTTAGAAATAAAAACTGTATAGGCTCCATACAAATCGAATATTTCTCATTCGTGAGAGAACTTTGTGGCGGGCGGACGTGTCGCTCTTTGCTCTGTAGTTTTTTTCTGCAGAAACCTTCCACTTTCTAATGTTGGTCATTTGGGGCTAAATGCAATATTTGTGAGAATCCATGGATGTCAAAAATTTTATATACTTTATTTTTTTACATGTTTTTTTCCCTTTTATATTTTTTGCTTTACAAATATTTTTAAATACATACTCCTTTTTTTCATAAAATGATATTAAGAATTACGTTTTGACGTAATTTTTTTTAACGTAATATCTTAATTAGGTATAATCGTTTTTTTCACATAATTCTTGATTTTAATCGGTACCTAAGTCAAAGAACCTATCATAAACAAAATAACGAAAATAGTACTTGATAATATAGTTATTGGTTCATAACTATAATATATACCTACGTACCTACAATATTATATGAACAAAAAAGTTTTTATGTTACACAAAAAATAAAAACAAAATTAACTAAAACGAAGCCAACCTCTATTCGGGGTTTGAATCTTGTCTTAGATTGGACGGGACCGATTGATTGGTAGAAAACGCTTCAAGCATTACCTTCCGCCGGCTATACCTACCGAGAAGAGTGTACTTTAGTAAAACAAAACTTGTGTGCGTTTATTCAATAAGCTATTAAAAAGTTGGTTTTATTAATGTCACTCAACTTCGTCAAAATACGCGCTAAGAACTCAAATAGTACTTATAGAACTTCATTATATTTAATTTGAAAAATATCCATTAAGTATTTGACATGACACCTAATTTTAAATTTATTAATAAACCTGATATTTACGGTTTGGCTGCCAACCCTGACTCCCATTGCATTTTAACTAAGAATAAAGAAATGAACAAAATATCATTGTGTCAGAAAGGTAGTTAAGTGACAGAGACAGCGAGAAGAAAGTTCAACCTGTCTCATGCACAATATGACGAGGTATGCGCGGGGAAGCGGGGACAAAACTCAGTTCGGTGATTTGAGTGTCCGGCTCTTAAGGACAAAGTAAAACTAAGAAAGTAAGTAGGTACTGGAAACTTGAAAGAAAAATTTAATACGGACTTTGATGTTAAGAAAACACAGAGTTATGGGACGTCGAATGCCCGCATTTGTTAGAAAGTTTAAAGATAGGAAGTTTAGGAAAGTTCTGAAGAACTAATTGATGGAATTATTCTGATCTACAGCGTTTTGTAGCTGAGAAAGCATATCGGTATCCTTTCCCAATGATAAGAAGTATCTATGGATAACTTAACAGAAACTTACTAGGATCAGATGAAGGAATACAGTTCTAAACCAATATACAGTGGATTCCAATCCAAACTCCCTTTACGCCCCACTTTGAGCATAGGGAGGCAACAAGAGCTCTCCATTGATCGATCTTGCCCAAAGTTTATGACCTCTTCCCACACCATGTCCAGATCCCTCAGCTCTGCTTTGAATGTGCGGAACACAGTATGAGAGGGTCTTCCTCATCTTCGGGACCCTGATGGGAGGAAGAACAGCGCTCTCCTCGGCCGACTGCCATTCTGCATCCTTAACACATGTCCCAGCCAAGTCCATCTCCTGCCCATTATGGTAGAATATGATGGGCTCACGCTGGGTGTGCCGGCTTATAGCGTCGTTCGTGATGCGATGGTACCATCATACACCCAAAATTCTTCATATAATGGATTAAAACAATGACAAAAATATATCATTAAATATTATACTATATACCTACTATCCAATATCCAATCCCGGACTTAACCAATTATTCATTGGATAGTCGAAGCGCTTTTTGAAGATGCTCAAAACAGGGATATATACTCTCGAGTGATAGTCGACATCGAAGGGATCCAACATGACACATGAAGAAGAAGAAGAAAGGGAATAAATGTCTAAATGTGGTAAAGTAAAGTTGGGAACCATCATCGAAAATACTGAGTTACGGACGAACTTAACAATTATAATATACGAAAGGATGTGTGCTTAAGCTATCAATTCCAATAGTTGAGAGCTCTTAAAAGAAAGCGAAAAGAATAAAGGAAATAAAAAAACGAATTAGTCTTTTGTCTTTGATAGTTCAAAGTACATATTATTATTATACCATAAAAATAGGAAATTTGAGATTAAAAAGATCTTATGATATAAGAATATCCTTTTCTCATGCTAACCTTTAAATCCGCCCACATAAATATACTCTTTCTGAGAATTAAGAAATTTCAATAAGACGCAGATTTGATAATTTATTTCAGAAACGGAATTTATAAGTCAGAAATGTTAAAAAAACTAAAACTTGTATGAAAAATTATAATAAAATTTCTTTCTATAAATAACACGCCTTATATTATTTCCACGATTCTTAAGAAAAAAAAAATATAAAATACTTTTATGTACTTAATGACATTCAAAAAAAAAATCTCAAAATATTACCGCTGTTGTACACCAATCTTGAATCAATTTCTCTTCATATTTTTATTCAATTCAAACATTTTTCAAAAGTCAAAGTAAGTTCCTTAAGGGTGCAAACAAATCAAAGGATCATAGTGCCAGAGCTGGAAGTGTAGTATACTTTCTTGATAGTTGATATGGACACTAATCTGTCATCGCCCATTAATTAGTTATTGCTTGTTATTGTCTCCATAGTGTCCAATATCCACCATAAAAGAATGTATGCTCTCTTTCTAGATTCGGCTCTATGTTCTCTTGACGTAAATGCACATTAAGTGCGCATATTTTCTTTCGAACAATAATTGTAATTTTTGACAAATGTGTCTTCGTTAAAACTGATTTTCGACCAATTATTTTTGGAACAATTTTTCTGTCTCTACTCTATTGTATACGCAACTTTGGACAATAGGAAAACGGGGAACATTATTACCGAAAACGATGAGAATATTACCGAAAACTTTATTTATCAGTTTTTAATGTGAAAATTGATCGGTTTTTATTCTAAAACTAACTTTCCAGACAGACGTTGTCCTGTGTTCCTAAAAATGAATATCGAATTCGATTTTGTGTGGTGATGAATTAATTATCAATTGACCAATGTGATTCCGAACGATGCGTCTGTTTTAAACCATGTATATTCCATCCGCATTCTGTCAATCGCACCAATTGACAATTTCTGTCAAAATTTCAAAATTGGAATAAAAATTATAAGGTAAAAAGTACTAATATAAGGTTGTCTACGTAGAGTTTTCTTTAATTTTACTAACTTTCCATGCATTTTTCGTAATTTTTTATTTCTTAAAAGGACATTCTCCTGATAACAGTCTACACGACAAAAAAAGAATTAGCGAAATCGGTCCAGCCGTTTAGGCGTGATGCGATGACATCGGAAAATAGCTCTCCATTTTTATATATGACAAGATGAAACACTTGCACCTACGTTCCAATTTCAAAAATAAATACATACGTGCCAAACAAAACACCTCGCTCAACCCTCCACGCACCACCAGCTCAACTTTAAATCGATTTTATGTTTTTTTTTTGGAATTACTTTTATAACTTATTTATTTATGTAAGGGTGACCCAGGGTTAAAATACATTTTTGAATATTTTCCCCATAACTTCATGATTAAAATGTTCGTACGTTTGCTTTTGATTATATAATGTACGGCACGAAAGTTTCCGACGTGGACCTTTCAATTTTTTTTTCGAATCGAAAACAAAACACAGTTAGTAAAAAATAAGTAATATTGTATGGATCCGCCAATAGAATAGCTGATATCGGAAGAAAGTTAATTGAAATAATATGTTACATTTCCAGACTCACATTTCAACGATACGATAGGAGAAAAAAAAACATCATTAGTTTCCTGGGAGAGAACGTGCTTTCTACATGGCATTAGAAGGTTTCCGGCCCTCTGCTTTGCACATGACAATAATATGTGGAAAGTAATATACTCGTAATAATATAATATAACGCTTTTCTATACAAAGGTGTCAGTATAGCCGGCGGAACTTATTGCCAGTGGCAATTTTTTCCAGTCAACCGGTCCCATCCAATCTGAGACAGGCCAACCCCGGGTAGAAATTTCAAGTGAAAAAACACTTAGAAAAACTCTGACCCGACCGGGAATCGAACCCGGGACCTCGGATCTGAAGTCCACGCTAGTACAACTAGGCTACCGAGGTCGAAAGTAGATAGCTATGAAAATATTATGAAGAAAGATTTGGTATGGCAGTAAGCGTTATATAACGTGGATCGAAAACATTTTATTGAGCCTCTGGTAACAGAAAAGTTGAATGCAAGGTGGCTAGTTGCAAAAGAAGACTGAGAAGTTTGCCTGGACAGAAAATGTAAGACGTGGATTTTAAATGATTTCCCATATTTTGTATGTTTTGACAGTATTCTCAAAATGGTCCAAAGAAATTCCTGACTGTCAAAGAGCTAGAGAAAAACTACCAAAACCATGGAGCGACAGCCGTTCAATGATGTTCCAAAAGGTCTTGCCTTAAAACTCGTACAATTTTGCATATCATAGTCGGGTCTACCTGTTCTTTTGGGTCCAACTTCTACGTTAAATTTTAATTACATTTACACACCACTTAAGTCAATTATTGTTATTTTTTTCCGATAAAAATACTAGATAGTTCTTTTATTTGAAAAAAAAAATATCACAATCTCTTTTCAGGGACTTTTGGAACGCATCCCTTTGAGCGCTTCACACCTGCGTGTCCTATTTCCTGGAAATAAAATAGTGTTACCGATAAAGTTCGTGTGGACCGAAGTGCCATGAATTTTTTTTATGTAATATTGATTGATATCCATACTGCTACCAAAGTGCCATCAGTAGATAGATAGCTCGTAGATATCTATGAATATTACTTTGATGTACACACCTTCCTAGAGTATTGGAAACACCCCATAAAACTATGATTCCTATACAAAAAATGAGTAAATACTGTTACATTAGAAAAACACGCTATGTAATGACAGGATAATATGCTTAACGCTTATTTATTACAACCACCAAAGTCAATACCATAAAAAGACGATTTACCCTTACGTAATACGGAAACCCGCAGAGTAGGTATGCGAAGTTGACGAAGACATTGTAAGATTGGGGCGACAGAGAAGAAAGCACTTGTCCAGGATATCGGACATAAGAGCAGCTAGATATGGCATTCCCCAACCTGGCAGGCTTCCAGGATGACTATCTAAAAGATGGAAGGATAGTTGGGGGTTCACGTCACAAGACCTCTTGTTACCTAACAACACAGCAGGAAAAATAAAAGAACAAAAGTCCTGGTAAAAGTGGAGGAAGAAAAAAAGAATAGTTTATAGAATATTCACCATAAACGCATCAGGAAAAGAAGAAAATGGGATAGGATATCATCAAGGATCCATGTTGATTTGATGACAAGGCGTGCTTTTTAGTTTATCGCTTGATGGAATGGAGGGATTCCTCAAGTACAATTTGCGAAGAGAGGTTGTTCCAACTAGGGAATCCAATCCCGCATCAAATTTGCGATCCCGCAAGCCTGCGGGATTGGTGACCTCAATCCCGCGGATCCCGCGGGATTTGCGGGATCAGCGGGATTGACATTTCTTTGTTTGAAGTAGGTTATTATTATCAAGAAAACAATGAAATAAAAATAAGTATGCATTTTTTAATTATTAGAAGTGTTAGCAATTGAAAATAATGATATTTTAGAGGTAGGTATAAAAAAGCCGCTCTTTTAAGGAACGATATAATACAGCAATTGAACGTTTAAGCTTTTAGCATTGTGATTCGTATTGACAAATGAACACATTTATTGATTTAAGAGGCACAAAAACTAGTTATTTTTTTCTGATAACACTTCCGAAGAAATCATAAAGTGTCTAAACGTTGTAGACGGAATTGACTTTACATAATTGTAAGCAGTTTCCAAGTAGAGGTGAGCGTTATAACGAAAGCTGATAAAAATATTCGATAAATAAAAATAACTTATTCTCGTTATTTGTAAATATATCAGAGTTATGACTATACTGAATAACTTTTTTAGCGAAATTATACCTTACCGCCAACGGACATCAAATTTTCGGATTTATTTATTTATTTTATTAATTTTATAAAGTTATATAAAATCTTTTTATATATCTTATAACAATCATTTGAGTGATTTTTTTTTGTAGAAAAGTCTTTCTTCCGGATACTAATGAAATTAATAAGATTTGAGCCTTTAAAAATAACGCTATTTAAAATTTATGAATCTGCTATAAAAAGTTTATGGATTTAAGCCGTTATTCCCACCTCTACAACATCCAAGTGCTTTCCTCTATTCCCTCCACATCAGATTAAGAGAATTATCTCGAGTGGGTACGGATACAGGTACTCAGCTATCCATTCGGTACGGAGACTACGTTCTCATTCATTTTCTAGTGTAAGCGAAGGATCATCATTTAACAGATTCGTTAAAGGTATGCCTTTTTCATCGTCGTTGATGTCGTTGTCATCAACTTGCTGGTAAGCTGGTGTTCAGTTTCTTGTTGGATCCGCGCGTCTGACAGCATTCTGTCTATTCAACACACACATTTCAATTCTTGCTTTGCTCAGATAAAAGAATGGACCGTCCACCACATTTGTAGATCCTGAATCTTTTTCTAGATATTTTTACGGCAGTCTTTGAGGTACTTACTTACATAATCCACAATCGCTCCCAGTGTGGAGCATGTGGACGCCACGAAGTTCCTCCCAGCCTCTCTATCTTGCGCCAGTTGCACAGCTTCATCCCAGCTCAATCCAGCATCTCGTAGAACCGCAGTGAATGCCCGCATCATTGTTAATTTCGGCCTGCCTCGCCTTCTTGTCCCATACGGATTGTAGTAAAGACTTGCATATTCAAGACTCTCGGGGGACATGCGGAGAACATGGCCAAGGCAGCTCAATTTGCCATTCTGGATCACTGAGGTGATTCGTTGTTGTGACATAGTGGTACCATATAATCCCCAAAATCTGTCGCAGAAATCTATTCTTAACACTAAGGATCTTCTTCTGTTGAGGCTTCGTCAGATGCCAGGATTCACAACCATATAACGGCCATTGATGTACGGCGTTCTTTTATCCGACGAGATAGCGACACTATAAGTTCCGGGCTTATCCTGGTATTTTGTCGATAAATTTGGTTTCTGCATTAACTAACATTGCTTCACGCAGTAACCGTCTTTGACAATTTACTACGCTCGATACTGAATCTCCTACCGTGGGACAATCCCTAGCCACGGAGTAAATCAAATGACATTGATTTGTTCCGTTCCGATACAGGATTCACACAACACAAAATATAAATTCAAAACTTACTTAGTTGTAACTTAAAAACAAAAAGTATAATAATTTTCCATATGAATTTCAAGGAATAGTCCCGTTTTTCCAGCGAAAGTTGATAAATCTTTCATTAATGAGGTTGTACAGAATCTAATAAATAATCAGGAACTTTATCTGAGCCCATTCTTATTGTTTATTATTTTTTCCTTTTCAGTCCCGCAAACGTGCGGGATCCCGCATGAGAAATCCCGCATTTCTGATCCCGCAAAAAAGGTGCGGGATCCCGCATTTGCGGGATCCGCGGTTTGCGGGATTGGATTCCCTAGTTCCAACAAAGAAGCGCGATGAATCGAAAATGATCATCATAATATGAAATAAAATAATTTTCTAAAAACTTTGAAGAAATTTGTACCTATCTAACATTTTTTTACCCATTTCTTCCACCGATATACCATTTCTCATACAACCTCTCCGATTCCTCTTACAACTCACGTACCCTTCCTTGAGGACGGAATCGATGTGTCCGATCCACGTCATTCTAGATCAGACATGCTTTCTTTCACCTTTCCTTTCAGCCTTACGAATTCTCTTTGTCATTCTGATTGCATCCATTCTTTCCACATGCAAAAAGCTTCTCAACTTATTGACATTCATCTTTGTCACGACACTAACTTCCATACCACATTCCATATCCCACAGAGTTTTTTTTTTATTATTATTAAAATGAGTCCGTGCTCACTCAAAGTGAATTGGAACACTCATTGACTCTTTCACAGTAAGCTACTTAAAGTTTGTGTCATGAAATTGGAAGATGGTCGGCACCTGGGATCGAACCCACGACCTGCGATACGAAACAGTACGAAAGACGGCGTTGTAACCGCTAGTCTACCAACCACCTCACAGTTTTTACACATATATTCTTCCTAGAGCTTTAACATTTCCTGCTTTTATACTACATTCTTCTTTTTTCGTTCATGTTTACGTTTCACAACCATACATCATCGATGGTTATGCACTAGTTTATTAGCTTGTAGTGAGACGTTGTTGTTTCTTATAAGTGCACCGCCCACCCTGCTACCAGCCACTTTCCTACGTTCGATTTCTTTTTCACACTTTCCATCCCTACTAAACAAACTTCCTAGCACACACACTCATTCACTTGCTCAAGACACTAATATTACTACAGTTATATCTGCAAGGTTCTGCTATGATTGAAATATCTATCGTGAAGTCTGCTGTTTGTGCGTGCATGATATGTTTTTCACATTTGATAAGTATATGACATAGAAAAATCAGTAGTCATTTGTAGGATATAAAATGTACCTATTCATAATATCATACAATTGTGAAACGTTTGCCTACAAACATTAATTATTTTGCGAGACTGAATAAATATTAATTTATTTTTGTGAATTTATTATTTGGCTCTTAATAGTGTACTTTATTCAAATTAATGTGTACGCACTTTATGATTTTATTGTGGTTGTTTGTTTAACATGAAATGTTTATATATATAGTAGGTGGTAGAAATCTGTAAAACCTCTTGACAAAAATAATTTTCTAATCTAGTTAACTTTTTTGGTTTAAAACCACTAGGCTAGAAAAGGTTTCAGGTGGTTTGTAGTCTTCGTCAATCTATTTCCTTTGTTTCTATAAATTTCCTCTTCTGCCAAAAGGTAGGCAAAGTAGGTTAGTACGTAACTAGAAATTTTGTAAACAGGATGTTCCTAGAATGTTAAAAACCTTTTATACACTTTTATATACTATACTTGTTGGGTAAAATTAAAACTGTTCATTAGATAAGAAAAGGTTGTCAAAAGGTTCTGTAGCCTCCACAACAGGTTGAAATCCTTTCTAGAAACTCTTGTGCCAAAAGGTAGGTGGTTATTTTGTAAACAGGTTGTAGAAAGCTGAAAACCTTTTATAGTCTAATATACTTTTGGGTACAATCAAATAAGCACAGCGGGCTAGAAAAGGTTGTCAAATAGTTCTGTAGCCTCCACGATCTATTAAAAACCATTCTAGAACCTCCTGTGTCAAAAAGTAGGTAAGGTACATAGGTAAATATCTAACCAGAACATTTATTTTGAAAATAGGTTGTAGAGGTGGTTGGTAGACTGGCGGTTATAGCGCCGGCTTTCGCACTGTTTCGTGCGGAGGTCGTGGGTTCGATCCCAGGTGCCGACCATCTTCCTCTTTCACGACACAAGCTTTATATACCTAGCTTACTGTGAAAGAGTCAAAGAGCGTATTTGTGTTCAATTTGAGTGAACCAGATTCATTAAAAAAAAAGTTGTAAACCTTTTATAGTCTAATATTATACTTGTTGGGTACAATCAAAATCGTACAAAAGGCTAGAAAAGTTTGTCAAAAGGTTTTGCATTTTCCACAACCTATTAATAACCTTTCTAGAACCTCTTTTAATACTTTGCTAGCTACATTAATTATTATTCAATACGTCAATGTTTAAAATATGCGTATCCGTCGTAGAAAGCAGATTATGGTTTTATTAATGACTGCAATATAGGATGCCTGTTAGTTAGGCTTGATATTATCATCGATGCAACTGGTCATGTACCACACTCAGTACCATTCCTGGTATACCAGAACCGGGATCTATAATTACCATTGCGTCCACTGTATAATATCAACTATGTCTATAATAGTAGACTAACATGTTTTATTTTACTTAGTTGATGAAGTTTTTATACGTCTGTTTACTTAGTTTGTTATTCAAAACGATGGTATGATTCCATTGATGAATTTTCGTAACAAATTTCGACCATACATGGTTTATGATTAACTAGCTTTCCCTACAGACGTTGTCCTGAAGTCCTTACTATGAATATTGATTTCAAATTTTCAAAATTAAATTTAAAAAAAATATGCTTGAAAGCGATGTCATCGCATCACGCCTAAACGGCTGGACCGATTTCGCTAATTCTCTTTTTGTCGTGTAGACTGTTATCTGGAAGAAAGAAAAAAGAAATTAAGAAAAATGCATGGAAAATTAGAAAAATGAAAAAGAAAACTCTACGTAGACAACCTCATTAGTACTTTTAACCTTATATAATTTTTAATCCAATTTTGAAATTTCGACAGAAATTGTCAACTGGTGCGATTGACAGAATGCGGATGGAATATGGTTTAAAACAGACGCATCGGTCGGAATTACATTGGTCAAATGATAATTAATTCATCACCATACAAATTCGAATTCAATATTCATAGTTAGGAACACAAGACAACGTCTGTCGGGAAAGCTAGTACATAATAATTATAGATGTAAAGCGTGAACTATAATTAATGTACACGTTTTACTTGCAAAACGCATCGATAGTCCTGTCAGGTTTTGCAGAGGGACATTATTGGCGGGCATCAGGAAGCAATCCTGATTGTGTAATTGCTAGAAAGAATCCTGTCCTTAAACAATTTTAATCCTGCAAAATTGCAGCTCATTCACAACAAGCATAGAACAGGTTCATAATCACTTCTTGTACAAGTATTTAATTCCCACTTCCTTTTACTTGTTTAGATCATACTGTAAGAATTATTGAACAGAGAGACAACTAACTTTTTTTTCGCAAGCTTTACAATATTATCTTCTTCTAGATTCTACAGTCGGTTTGTTTTAAGTGTGACCAAAATAAAATACCAATTTAAAAGTTTTCTGCGCAATTGAGGCGGGTCTTTAAAATGTTGACCAATAAAAAAGTTTATCAGCCGAATTAAAAAAATGGCTGATCATCAGGCAGAGACTAAATATTGAAATACCGCCACAAAAGGAGCGTGAAATGGTCATTCTCTAGATGAATAGATTATAGTATAATTTTAAAAGCTCTATAGCATCCGGTAAACCAAACAAAATCTAAAAAAAAATCAGTAAAGAGCTACTTTTACATCCCACACTACAAAATTATCCTCAATTATTTTCGTATATTATTACCTACTGTAAAAGGGCAAATTTTCATTTCTGAGAATGTGAGTAGAAAATGAGGATTTTCTTACTGGCTTTCCCGACAGACGTTGTCCTGTAGTCTTTAGGTACCTACTATAAATGTATAGTGGAAATAAAATACGCACTAAGCGCCAAAAATGAAAAAAATGAGTTAAGTATGAGGAAAGGTTCTAAAAATCATTGTCAATAGCCTAAATATTACACTAAGTCCATATCGATGATCTAAATGCGTAAAAAAAAACAGATCCAAAAATCATCGTAGTACTATGTCTATATACAGGGTGACTGGTAATTCAATACATTCCTTGTAAGGCGTTATACTAGAGGAAATTTGCAACAATTTTGTTCCTTAGGGGTAACTAGGGGTAAAATACCAGTGGTTTTCGAGTTATTTAACTTTTTAGAGTTTTTTTCAATTTTCCACCTTTTGACCTAAAATTTAAAATTGTGAACAAAGTACTCCATTTTTTTTTTATTAATTAAAAAATATATACAAGTACAAAACATATAGGTACATTAACAAATATATCAAATGAAAAAGTCAATTTTATATGCCCCATTTGAAGTTAGAAACTTGTGTATGGGGCAATTAAAAAAAAACTTAAATGGTTAGAGCAATTATTTACAAACAAATCTACAGCAAATTAGAATATAATAGGTGAAAAAAAAGGAAAGTAAAAATATGCTTTTCCAATAGCTGAAGAATAAAGAAAAGGCTGATGTAAAATATCAAGATGAAAATCTTAAAAACCTCAGAAATACAACGTTTTAAAATCACAATTCGGTGTTTTTTATTTCGATTTGTCTAACGGACTTACACCAAAAAAGTATAAAACACTTGGCGTACAAAACACAAGAAAAACTTCCCTAATTAATAAGATTTCAGAAAGCGTATGAATGTTTTCTATTTTAACACAGTTTCGGAAAATAAATCTTATTAAACGATTAGAAGGCGCAGAATCAGTTCAACTTCGCCATACTAATGCTGGACTACCTAGTGTAGATAATCATAAGGAAGCGCAGCTTTGAATTTTATTCATGTTGAAGTACTCGTAAAGTCGTTTGTATGAAAACGCCTACGGCTTCATAGCACCATCTGATCGTCTAATATTGATTATTTTCCAAAACTGTAATAAATTGGTAAATATTTTTACCTTTTCGCAAAGCTTATTAATTGGGGAAGTTTTTCTCGTGGTTTTTACGCCAAGTATATTATACTTTTTTGGAGTAACTAGCTTAGAAAAATCGAAATTAAAACTGAAAAAAACTGACTTGTGATTTAAAAACGTCATATTTATGAGGATTTTGAAATTTTCTTCTTGATTTTTTACTTCGACCATTCTTTTATTTTTTAACTATTAGAAAAAATTATTTTTACTTTCCTAAATGAAGTACTTTGTTCACAATTTTGATTTTTATGTCAAAAGGTGAAAATTGAAAAAAAACTCTAAAAAGTTAAATAACTCGAAAACCACTGGTATTTTACCCCTGGTTAATGAGAACAAAATTGTTGCAAATTTTCTCTAGTAGGTATAACCCCTTATAAGGAATGTATTGAATTACCATTCACCCTGTATACATATGGGTGAAAAATCAGTTTTATTAGATTTTCTCAAAATGATTTTTTTGGCACTTAGTGCGTATTTTATTTCCACTATAAAAATATTGATTTCCAATTTGTAATGTATGCACAAATACGTTTAAAATAAAATATTTAAATGTTAAAAAAAATATATGAAAGCTCGAAAAAATTCTCTAAAAAAATCTGCGTACGAATGTTTTGGAACTCAATGGCAAATAAAAATTATGTTGTTAAGAAACTTTCACAGATGGCGTTGTTGTCAGTAAATCCGTCCCATACTAACTTTACAAGGTATATTTTATATCATTTGCTATCCATGTTTCAAATTTTTAATCATTATTCTGTTATCCGGAGCGGGGATTAATCCAAAAAAACTAGAATCATAAAAATCTGTTCAGACGATCTCGAGTTATAAGTGTTCGAACTAAACCGACTAAATTTTGTTTATAGAATTTGGAAAAGCCTTGAAAATTGACTGTAGGAGAAAAAGCCAAACAGGGTTCGAACTCGCATTCCTAACTGTCTCCAAGTTATGACTCAAGACTTTTAGACCATAAGCTATAAGGTGAGTTTTTAAGCCCACACAAGGATAACATGAGATGTTTATTGGAAATTGTGGAACCATAATATTATAAGAGAAATATCTTTCAAACTTTCGCCCAAACTAATATCATTTAGTAGCCCTAGTCACCGGCTTTAAATACATTTTTATTTCTTTAGTACAGAAACAACTCCATTAAGTGGTTGGTGGTCTGGGGGTTATAACGCCTGCTTTCCAGCTGTTTCCAACTGGAGATCATGGGCTCGTCCCAGGTGCCGACTATCTTCCTTTAACACGACACAAGTTTTAAGCAGTTTATTGAGAAAGAGTTAAAGAAAGTTTTTGAAAGTGTATCACTTTGAGTGAGCGCAGATTCATTGAAACAAAAAGTACATACGAGTAAGGGAGTTTTTTATTAACAATTATTTGTTTACTACAAGCCAAACTGAAAAACTTTGTTCTGCCTTATTACATCTTATTACATAAAATAACTTTGGGTTAGTGCGAACACTTATAACTAGAGATCGGCTGAACAGGTTTTTTTATGATGTTTGGTTTATTGGATTCTTCTCCGCTCAGATGACAGAATAATTATTATTAAAAATTCTAAAAAAGATAGCAAATAATTTAAAATATTATTAAGTTAGTATGGAACGGATTTACGACGACAGTAACGCCATCTGTGAAAACTCCATTATACAATTTTTATTTATTTGACCAAACTATTGAGCTTCAAAACATTGTTGTAAGAAACGCAGATTTTGGATAGAATTTCTTTCAAGCTTTCAGAAGTATTTTTTTTACATTCAAACATAGATATTTTAAACGTTCTTTAAATATAAATTCGAAATCAATATTCATAGTAAGGACTACAAGACAACGTCTGTCGGGAAAGCTTGTGTTAAATAAATTGAATGAGATTGAAAAAAAAACGGGGTAAGTCATTGGCTAATTAAAAAAAAAAAACAGGCGACGATGTTCATCACATTGTGACGGATGAACATTTCTTCTAATCTTCTGATATTTATCACAGCGTAGTCTAATTAGAATTTCCTTTGAAGGATTAGTACTACGTAAGCAGCAACTTGGTCTGAAATTACAAACAATGACAGAGTATAATATACACTGAAGCTATTGTACAAGCCGACTAAGTGTCATCGTTCGCCGGATAATCAAGGCTCCATCGTATTAAGTCTGGAGTGACCGGTTTAAGCTGATAAGCTTGTTTGGCATTTCGAGTAGATGAACTGGATGCCTTATCCTATATTATAATTGGCCGAGTTCGTTCGTGGCTCGGTATTTTCATTGAAACACTCTGATGTAAACTGAAATTTTATTTTTATTTATTTACTACCCGTCTTGCTTTACGTTTTTGATTCAGATTGTCAGGCTTGATCGGTAGGTAATTAAACAGGTTCTAGTCTAGCTTCCCATTGCTTAACAGACCTCTATAACTGACATAAGCACAGGAAAAGAAGAATGACACTTTTACAATTCATAAAAAGAAAGAAGAATGACACTTTTAATGTTAATAAAAAAAAGAAAGTAGAAAAATTATAGTCTGCCACTCACATTGAAAAAAAAAACTGCATGTATCATAACATAATGATATGTTACATACATCTCAAACTTGATTCAATTTCACTGTTCAATCGAAGAGTAAAAAAATACTTTAATACCTAATATTATTATTCGAACCTACCCACATAATAATATGCAAGTTATACTCTCACTGTGGTTTGAGTCTTAGCTAATGTGTGGAATGATATAAATTTTATGTGATTGACTACCTAATGATAACGGCAGCTGTTTCACTCAAATGTTAATCGAAACGAAATCCGAAAATGTACTTTCATTTCAATGTTAATAAAATGTGTTTTAATTACAATTTAATTTTATTTCGAATCAATGATGAATCTTTTAAGTACGTTTTTATTCAGTCAAACTTTGGTTCCATGCAACATTTACGTGGGTAATTTTGTTTTCAAAAGATGGCCATCTGTGTAGTGGAAGAGAAAGATTACATACATATCATATACAATACAAATAGTACCTAAAGTAGGTATAGATAAAAACAATTAAAAAAAACATACCTACATATTTCTTACATAACCGTACTTATAAAAAAACGAAAAAATGTTAGTACGAACAAAAGAGCAAATAACATACTAAATATCAATTGAAGTGCCTTGTGATGGGTATAAAATGTTACCACCGTATCATGAACGATGCTATTTGACTGCGCAACCAGCGTAGGCCGATCACTTCAACCATTTTGGGCGGACTTGGCTGGGCTGGGATATGTGTAGTAAATTATTTTCTCTACACCTAAAAAAGATGAAAATTTATTAATCGGTTGTACACTTACAACGTTTATAAAAGTATAAAAGTACTAAAGAATAAAAAAAATTAAGAAAAAAAAAACGATGATGTTATTTCGGAATAAACTAAGCAAAAGCTCTTAAGGCGATGTATTGGATTGAGGAAAAGAACACAAAAACAACCAACGCTTCTTTTCAAAACACGTTTAGCTTAAAATAGAACGGGGTTCCAGCTCGAAAAGCTTGATAAATCGGAGAGAATCAAGCGAAATAAATGGTCTTTGATTTTAATAGTGACGTGCATGTCAAATAAACGAATGACTTGGATTTTAAAAGACAACAACCAGCGCCCTTTTGTCATGCGAGCGGATAAAAAGTGAACTAACCACGTCATCTGTCATTCGCTATCGTTGTTCCAATATTCAAATAGATACATTATTTTTATCGATGATTTATATTTGAGCTGAATTCTTAATAAGTGTTGTATATTTATTTATTTATTTACTAGCTTTCCCGACAGACATTGTCCTGTGTTCCTAACTATGAATATTGAATTCGAATTTGTATGGTGATGAAATAATTATCATTTGACCAATGTAATTCCGACCGATACGTCTGTTTTAAACCATGTGTATTCCATCCGCATTCTGTCAATCGCACCAATTGACAATTTCTATCAAAATTTTAAAATTAGAATAAAAATTATAACGTAAAAAGTAAATAAGGTTGTCTACGTTTTTTTAATTTTCTAATTTTCCATGCATTTTTCTTAATTTTTTTCTTCTAATAATAAAATTCTCCTGATGAAAGCCTACACGACAAAAAAAAAATTAGCGAAATCGGTCCAGACGCTTAGGCGTGATGCGATGACATCGGGAAAGAGCTCTCCATTTTTATATATAAGATTAGACACCAACAAAATGCTGAACAACACAAACGGTGCTCCAATAACAGGTTTCACCCGCATGCATGGATATTGTTTTATTAGTAGAATGTAGACGGATAGAAAAAAATTAACTTTCTCTATAGAGTAGAACCCAAATTTCAAAAATGTATATAATATATCACATTTTTTTACGAGAAACGAAGGTGAGGCGACCTTTTCAAAAAAACATTACATATGTTTTTGGGCGGAGAAATATTTAGTCGTACCATTTCCGTCGTGTTGTTTTAAGTAGGTACCTACTATATGTTTGTTACCAGGGATTTTTGAAAAAAGTACATAGGAATTTGCATAATGAAAAATTAATCACCTTTTAACCAATGCAGTTCCGACCGATGCATCTGTTTTAAACCACATATTTTCCATCCGGATTCTGTCAGTCAAACAACTGACAGTTTCTGTCAAACGACAATTTGATTTCAAAATTAGATTTATACACTTTTCGCGTATTACTTAAAAAAATGCACCTCAATGTTAATAAATTAGAAAAAAATCTTGAAAAAAAAATAGCCATAAAAAAGCTGCGTACCAATATTTTTAATGTAAATGCTTGTCAGGTAAATAAAAAATTGTGTTTTTTATAGAATTTTAACAGATGGCGTTGTTGAATCGAATTTTCCATACAAATTTTTAATATATTATTTTCCATGATTAAAAATCCACGAAATCAAAAATCTGTTCAGCTGGTCTTGAATTATCAGTATTCGAACTAACCCGACTTTCTTTTATATCTTTAGAAGATGCTAGTAACACAAGCAATTTTCGGTCGAATGCTTAAAAATAAAAATCTTCTATCGATCCTAAGCTATAAATTGCGTGTTTTAAGCTAGCTATATTCTTTTATCTGAGGCAAGCGATATGTTTGAAGGCGACTCGTGCGGCTTCTATCTCAGATTCAATTGAGTTTCGATATCAATTTACTGATAGTAGGAAAAAATATACCAAACACTGCGAATAAATTGGCTTTATACATAATATATTGCGCGAATTTTACTTCTTTGAATATCCTTTTTTATACATAGGTACTTACCTACTTATTTTTTATTGGACGACAGGCATATGTTTTTTTTTTATCAAAGACAAGAAACAGCAACTACATAGGTTTATATAACAGGAACATCTGATCAAGTACCTTTTAAACTTTTTTACACATCACGCCGTGTCTCGTACGGAGTAGGCAGGGAGAACGGATCTTCACTCCTTTCTATCTTTCGTTTCTTCCACCAATATACCATATCTCATACACCGCCTCCTATTTCTCTGACTTTTGACCTGGCCTTTCTTGAGAACGGAATCGATACGTTCGATCCACGTCATTCTCGGTAGGCTAAGCCTTCTTACACCTTTTCTTTTAGCCTTAAAAATTTTCCTTGTCGTTCTTTTTACATCCATTCCTTCCACTTGCCTAAACCATCTCAACTTATTGACTTTCATCTTTGTCACAACACTAACATCCATACCACAGTCCTTCCTAATATTCTCATGCACTACTTTCCATATCCCACGGAGTCTTTCCACATATTCTTCGTTGAGCTCTCATCTCTTCTGCATTTAAACTACATTCTTCTTTTTTCGTCCATGTCCACGTTTAACATCTCTACAGCATTGATGGTAACAGGACTGTGTTATGCACTAATTTCTTGGCTTGCAGTGAGGCGTTGCTGTTTCTCATTGTAGGTTGTAGTGCACCGCCCATCCTGCTACCACGAATTTTCCATCATTTTTATATATCGAGAAATGTTGAATTCAACTTTGTATTTTAATGGATATGAATGAAAAATATGTTTAACAAACGAATCGATTCCAAAATTCCCTTTTATCGTAATGCCTTTATAAAAAAAAAAAAAAAGATTGTTTTTGTCTATAAAGGGTGTAATATTTCAAGATCGTACCTTTTTCGATTGAAGATATCAATATATCACCGATGAATTAGTACGTCTATAGAAACAAAAGATTACAAGTATTCCAATTACAGCCGTCTGTCGCATGATAATTACATTTTACATTTTCCAATGGTTCTTGAGAAATTCAAGGATCTGGGTCAAATAGTGTCAACTACATCGAAGTGTGTGTGAGTATGAAATACATAACATTACAGAAATGTGCGTAATGTTTTTTTTTTTATCAATTTAATCTATTTTTATGCATAATTCAAAAAAATATTAGCATTCGCCACCCCTTCTCTATACTAACAATACGTGTGCGAAATTTCATACTCCTCCGTCCGCACAATTTTCGTAAAAATGTTCACAAAGTTTTTCCTTCACGTATTAATATCTTGATGATAATGTTGTATTATTAAAAACTCTGTATAAGCTATAAAGCAAAAAAAAAAAGTCACACAACCCAGCCGAATTGGTTTAGTTTTGCATGTTTCGTTTTCAAGCAGATTTGGCACATTGTTACAAGCCTTTCGTCTTATTTTATTTTATATCATTTCTGCTTTATTTCTCACTAAACTTATTTTTTTCATTCGGTTTAAGTATATCGATATATTTTTTTTTCTTTTTCGAGAGAAGAGATGTCGGATCAGCGATACATTCAACCATTATCGAAAACCTTCTTGAAAATAAAAGCAACTACAAAATAATAATATTTCGAAACAATTCAAGTTTACGGGGTTGAATAGAAAGCTTAACGCAAAAACTGTGTAACATGAAAATAAAAAACGATAAACAAAATGGATGTCTCGCTTACAACATGACGGAAAAGGACAGTGAGCTGTTCTAATAAGCAAGGCACCGACTAATTATATTCGCGACTAGACACGGAAAGTAAGAAAATATTATATTAGCGGCGAAAGGGTACTTGATTATAGCAAATTAATCAATATATATTTAAAACTGACACACAAAAATAAATAAAGGATACTAGTGGTCGACCAGTGATCGAAATTCGACCCTAACTAACTAATTTAGATTATAAGCTTAAACATTAAAAAGGTTTCATTGTCAAAGACTGAGTGAGCGCTATTTCACAATTTTCTTTCGAGAAAAATGACATGGATGCGTCAAATTAGAAATCTTGATATATTCAAAGTTTTTTTTATGGTCATTTGATAAAAAATAATATATTAATCTATTCTCAATTTGACAGCAGATGAAGAAAAGATCTGTGTCAAATAACGTCAAATAAATCGAAGTGTCTGTGAGTATCAAACACATAACATAACAGTAGTGTGGGTAGTGTTTTTTTATTGCTTTATATCTATTCTTATGCACAATTTTAAAAACATATCAGGATTCGCCACCCCTTTCCCAAGTGTGCGAAACTTCATACTCCTCCGTCCGCGCAATATTGTAAATATATAATTACAAACTTTTTCCTTCGCGTATTGTTATATAGATAAAGTGGTTTGACTAAGACTTTGAATGTGAAGTTGGCCACCTTACGTGCTTAAACCCCAAAAGGTAAGAGAAGACGCGAGAAATAACCTTGGACGCCTGGACCTTATTAGGGGGAGGTTCAGGCAGCAGGTGTCCCCCCTGTGAAGGCGCAATCGGGAGCTCTTGTTGCCTCCCTATGCCCCTGAGCGGGTTTTAAAGGGAGAATCAATAAATTCAAGGCTTAAAGGAAAGTTGTAAGAAAAAGGTGTGGTGCCAAAAAGAGCTCACTTAATTTTTGTCCTTAAAAAGAGGTCACTTAATTTTTGTCCTTAAAAAAAGAAGAAATAAGCATTGAAAGAAATTGGGAACTATATGTTATTGGAAGAAGAATTATTAAGAGACTCTTCAAAATAATATATGCTACATAAAAGTCATTTGTTTGTATGTCCGGGCTGATAAGTGTGCCAAATAATCTGTTTACATCCGTATTCCTGATGCTGGATTAAAAAATTTGCAAAATGATTCCTCCATTTTGAAGTTTGACAGCTGCTTTTATCACCCTCTATGGGTGGAATGCCTAATTAATTATCACACTTAGAGGGTGTAGGGAATGTAGCTAAGATTCAAACCACAGTGCTCTCTCTCTCTCTATGAAAACTTCAAATTATGTCGGTAGGTTCGTATAATATTACTAGAGGTCCGCCCCAGCTTCGCACGGGTGGATAGATACTTAAAAATAATTTAGTTTTCATACAGATCCCTAACTTTTTCAAAATATTTTATAGCATATTATAGCGTCAACAACACGTGGTAATTATGCTGTTAAAATGTAGCTTATATGACACGTTCGTAGATTTACCATAGCAGCGCCATCTATTGATTACTTACTCAACCCAGTCGAAAGGTATCGACATCTGTTAGAATCATTTGGAGTTAACAGATAATTGTGACTGTCAAATAATAACAGACAAATAATTAGCAATAAATTAAAATTGCGTCTGTAATTTGAGATTTAAACTATCCTATCTCTCAAGTTGGATCGAACTGCACATGGTGTGCGAATTTTATTATAATCGGTTAAGTGGTTTAGGAGTCCATTGAGGGCAAACATTGTGACACGAGATTTATATATATTAAGATGAGGTCGGTAAAACAAAAATTGTAAAAGTGTCATTCTTCTTTTTCTGTGCTTATGTCAGTTATAGAGGTCTGTTAAGCAATGGGAAGCTAGACTAGAACCTGTTTAATTATCTACCGATCAAGCCTGACAATCGGAATGAAAAACGTAAAGCAAGACGGTTATCAGCTAGTATTCAATAAAGTAAGTTAAAGTGTGACATATAATTTTAATAGGTAGCTAAGGTACAAAATTCGATGAAACCATAACGATTAGTACGAACGAAATCCATATTAACTCCGATACAAGATTAATTGATTGTCGTTTCACAGGAAGATGACCCTTATAACTTATTCAAACGACAGATCTAGAGATAATTGGATTTGTGCCTTTTATACTTAATTTCCTAATCGCATTACGTTTACAACGGTTATTTCAAACAGTTATGTCAACTCTTTCGATTCCTATTTCCTCCCTTCCAATCCCTTTCCATTCCTTTTCTATAAAGAATATTATTCTTTTAAATCAATTGGATATTTTAAATTCCAATTAATGTACCGGTCAAATTTTAACCGCCCTGCAGTTTATTTCAATCGATTGAAAAAAATAAAATCGATATCGTATTAATTAGACAGTTGCGATCGATAACACTTACAGATCAATACGTGAAGGAACAATCTTTGTGACTATTTTTACGAAAATTGCGCAGATGGAGGCGTATGAAATTTCTCACATATTATATACTTTATCAGAGTTATTAATAAAAACACCTTATTCCTGGTGTAAACCATAGAATTACTAAATCTCTAAAACTGTTGTACAACGAGGATATTGTTATATGCGTATTCTATTGTTTATTATGGTATACCTGGATTATTAATAACACTTTTCTTAGACCATGGTATAAACCAGCGGTCCGCAACAGGCGGACCGCGGTCCGTTTGCGGACCGCGAAAGGTTGAACTGCGGACCGCCAAATATTATAATGCAAGTACATACCTTTATTACCTACTTAAAATATTTTTTTTATAACAAATAGAATCTTACTTGGTAAGTACTTAGGTATTATACTTTAATGGTGACTTTCACCAACGGTCCCTAGCTCTAGGAACTACATAAATTTAATATTTTTAAACAAAACGATAAGCTAGGAACTACCAAAGATTAGGTAACTCCTAACTAGGAGACAGCCTTGGAACCATTGGTGATTTGAACCTTTAGTTGTCTAGATCAGTGTTCCGCAAATGGTGTGCCACGGCACACTGGTGTATCGTGGTCATAAACTAGTGTGCGGCGAAAAAATGAGACCCAAGTGTTTTGTAAAGTTTCATGGTTCATATTATGTGTTAAAAAGAAAATAATGGGTAGTAAAACTTATTTATCTGCTGGATATAAGCACCAATTCGCCCATATAAATGAGCACACAGAAAAATTGAAGTCGCCACAGTCGTTAAAGAATTCCACTTTTAGGAAGATCGATGAAGATAGGAGAGCAACCTTATCAAGGATTGTACCAAATTTTGATCGCCTGCTGTGAAAAAAGTCACTTTCCTAATTAAACATTGAAAAACGTTACTCCGAGATTAATGGGCGAAGGGGAGGGGGGGGGGGGGGTCGAACTCCAAAAAATGGGTGTTGAGGTGCAAGTCGGGGTAGCAGGGTACCAGAAGTAATCTTATAGCGCGCCGGGTATAGTATCATTTGTTTTTTTCTGGACCTCGTTTGAATTTTCCCACAGTATTCGGACCCCAACTAAAACTACTTGCCGACCCCTGGTATAAACCATTGTATAATGTCATACCAAGATTTTAATAACACCGTATAGGTATAGAGAAAGGGTGGCGAATGCTAATATTTCTTTTTAAATCTACTATATAAATGAAAGTCAGGTTAGTGCGAACACTTATAACTCGAGATCGGCCGAACAGATTCTTCCGACGATTAATTTATTGGATTCTTCTCCGCTTCGGATAACAGAATAACTAATAAAAAGTTGAATAAATGAATAAGAGATTCTGTAAAAAACAATATTTTAGTTTGTATGGAACGGTTACCTATGACGCGCCCACGCCATCGCGGGTAGTTCCCTCTCATTCTCGCATACGCTCCTACAGTAGCCCATCCCACTTACTCCACCGCATCGATTAGAACGTTAGATAATTTTCATACAAAGTCAACAATATTATCGGGCACACCACATTTGTGTTGGTAATAGGCGAGGTAGGGTGTGTGCGCGAGCGCATTATTCTCAAGTTCTTCCCGCCAGAGCTTTGAATACGAATGAAATATGGATGTTTCAGAAATAGTTTAATGTTATTATTTTATAAGCTTAACTTAATCGAATTAATTTTGTATTGTTTTATGGGGGCGCAGTGCACATTGTGTACATATTAACGGGCCACTTCGGCTGGACCGATTTTCATGCTTTTTGATTTGTTGTATTCGTCTCCGTACCAAATAGGCTACTAGCTATTAAAAAATGAAAAATTGATAAGGAATAAAAAATATTAAGAAAATAAAATACCCATACATTTTATATGGAATGGTTATTCCTTTCTGAATAGTAAAGAATGTAAATCCGTACTCTCTGCCTACCACCTTCGGGAAAACAGCGTGATGGGTAAAAAAAAATATTATGGTAAGATGAACGATAATTCTTATGAATAAGTTTTAAACAGTTGTAGAGAAAAAGTGATTCAAATTTTTGAATTTTTCAGACAATAAATTAAAAAAAAGGTTAATACATGCACATAACACAAGGTTTACTAAAAATGAAGGTTAAAAGTACCAAAAACTAACAACAATAGTATGGTGATCGCACTCTAGAGTGCTTAGTTCCGAAAATGTTTAAGGGACCGTTCAAGTATTACGTAACGCATTTTTTTAACATTATTGACCCCCCCCCCCGAGATGCACCGTAACGCTCTTTGTTACCCCTCTTCCCATTCTCTAAACGTTACCTAACGCACATATTACAACTATGTATGCCTCAAATCACGATTATTACTGGAAAGTAACTAAATACCTTTATTGTGGCGCCGGTAATAGAGTAGTAACGTTTTACAAGAATACCCCCCCCCCCTCCCCCCCCTTTTGCGTTACGTAATACTTGAACGCTCCCTAACTCACTGCCAATGAAAATAAAAAAATGTAAAAACATTGGAAAATTAAAATTATTACTAAAGGATTGGCTGTGTAAAAATATGTATATTATATAACCATAGTATAATTAGTATTAAATAGATATGTAAGTGGATATTATGATGCGGTAACTGAAGGTGGAAGTGAGCGGTACCTGTTGACAAGTCATTTATTTTTTAAATGACTTAACGGGTTCCGCTCATTTGTTGCACTGTTTCTGTGTAATATATTACATACATTACATTCTCCCTTTAAGGCCTCCCGCAAGCCAGCCCGGAGGAGACAAACCCGCAGCAAACCCGACCCGCATGAAACCAACCCTCTAGCTCGATCGAATCAATCAAAACCAAAAAAGCCGGCACCACACAAATCTGTGTGGTGTAATATATATATTGTGTAAATAAGTTTCTTATTGTATCTTTTTGTTTGCTTGTATATTTGTTTATTTAATAAAGTTTAATTTCAAAAAATTAAAATGATAATAAATATATTTGTGTTTTTTCACTTTAAAATGAATATCGAAGTTGTATACTTGATGATAAATTGTTACCTTTTAACCAATGTAATTCCGACCCATCCATCTGTTACTATATATTTTCCATCCGCAAAGTCTCAATCACACCAACAATCAAACAACTGACAGTTTCCGTCAAACGCCAATTTAATTTCTAATAAATAAGGGTTAAATTATTGTATTGTAAATTACACTAAGAAGGTTACCTAAGATTTCGTAAAAAAAAATTTAATGTTCATCGGAACTTTCTTATTTTTGCTTCTTTCATAAGAACCTTCTCACAATAGCAAACAGAACAAAAAAAATATTGGCGAATTTCAGTATCACGGAAGAAAGGTCTCCATTTTTAAATACAGAAATAAAGTTTTTGACATTTTATAATATTATATTCTATTTTTATCTTTCTTTCATCTATGCACGTACATGCCACGCTCTCCATTTTCAATTTCACTTGTTCAAGAACACGTTTCCATAGAATAAAAATAATAATAATAATAACTTCAATTACAGCGCTTTTGTCGAAACAGAAGGAAAAAAAAGAAACACAATTTTCACGGCGGGGTGTATTCTTTGGTAGACTCCTGATTTTATTGCCTTCTTTTTGAAACTTTCCCCAAACCTTGAGAAAAAATATATGTATCTACATAGAATTATGTTTACTACATATTATTGAGACTAGAATGAAAGTGAATAAATGGCGGTGGTTTGAGAATTTTGAGTTAATGAATGATATAAATAATGGGTAATAATACCTACCGTATTGGATGTTAGTCCGGATATTGAATTGGTTGATCGTAGGAACGGAAAAACGTATCTCGTAGATATCACTATACCGTATGACGAAAATTTGATAAAAACTCGAGCAAGACAAGATAGTTTAATATCTTGATCTTGCTCACGAAATCAAGGATATGTGCCATACACCAACCATCCACATAATACCTAAAGTGATATCGACGATTTGAGTTATTCCTAAGTCTCTTAAAGAGATTCTAGGGAAACTTGGCATCTGTTGTGGTCTCAGATATTCCATTCAAAAGGCAGTTATGTTATCCTCATGTAGGATGTTAAGAATGTTCCTTTCTCTATAGTTCGAAGGTCTCTCATGATTATATTAGGTACATCGTGATGTGTCATGAGAGACAGCACCGATATTTTTATATTTAGTATAAAGCATTGCATTTAATATTGATTTTTTTTATATATGTAAAGAAAATTATAATTTTCATTGATTTGGAACATATTCAAAATTTTACAAACAAATGACAAATATGACATCGGGGCTGTCATATTCGTACAATTGTTGTTTATCAATAGTTATTTTATTTCAATTTATTAAATTCATTACTTTTAATGTCGTTTCTTTTCAGGTTTGTTTTGTTATTTTATTATTTGTAAACATTATATTAGTAGAACAATTAATTATATCAATAAATATTTATTCTCTTTTCAGAGAAAGAAACAATAAACTGTATTGAATTTATTAACAAAATATCTTATATATATATTATAAAATGATGTATACTTTGTATGATATATTGTGATCAAATGAATAAATGTTTTGAATAATAATAGAGGATCAATTATTCTGAAAGAATGGGTGTACGGAGAAGTGGTTGGCCTAGATTGACGTGGGCTAATCATATGGTGCCGTCTTAAAGGAGGGCCAAGTCAAGAGTAAGAGAAATAGGATACAATCTATGCGGAACGTTTTGTCCTTGAATATAGCGAAAGAGGTTTGACTGGATATAGGAATGAATGGAAATCCGTACTCTCTGCCTACCCACTCCGGGACACGGCACGATGGGTTAAAAAAACTACGTAATTACTAGAACCTGCATCTCCTTCTTAACTGTGTATACGAAAAAGAAGCGATTTTGTAAGGCAGTGAAGCAGATTACCCAAACTTTGTCATAACCCCAAAAACGAAGAAGCATATTATTATACCTTTGTTTTAACATAATGCGTACAAATACATTAATTAATTATTCATCTTTACAACATTCGACCCTTCCAAAAAACACTTTTTGCAGCTGACGTTCCAACATTTTATACATTAATAACGAAATAAACATTGATTTATTCTCAAACTTTTGCGGGCTTACGACTGTCATAAACGTTTGACTTTTTAATACTTTTCTTTATTTTTTCATTTTTCTTTTATACGCCCATAGGGGATTCCCATCTAATGTAATATTATATAAAGAAGTTCCTATGAGCAATTCATTTACAATTTTTGTTTATTAAAATATTATAAAAGTTATAATTTAGTATCGAATACTCAAATGTATAAACTAATTATTAATAATGTGTCAGTTTACTTATTCTGTATAGTGAATTCGAATGTCGTTAATTCTGTAAATTAAATTCTAATAAAGTAAATAATTATGTATAGTGTGGAGAGGATGTTAGCGTAGTGACTAGAATGAAAGAGAATAAATAATGATGGTGGTTTGGGCGTATAGAGAGAACGAACGATGAGAGAATGACTAAAATGATATATAAATCTGAAAGAATGGGTGAACGCAGACGAGAAGAAGCGAAAAGGTTTGTTTATCTGCCTACCCCCTTCGGGAAACGGCGTGATGGGTAAAAAAGAAAAAGATAATATTGATAGATTATTCAATGGCCTTTGTTTTGTACATGGAATTTTTCAATTTTTCAGTGTTTTCGCATATATCATATTATTTTTTGATATGCATAGTACGTAAGAGGCACTTATGTATTTTTTTCTATATGTTTTTTTTAATTATTATTGCTATATATGTAGATACTGGCCTAATTTAATAAACTGCTTAGTGAATGTTAGATTTTTGTTTTCAATATTTTATGAACAATCTGGGATTTAAAGTGATTTACTTGGTTGAATTAATAGACGTCAGATGGCGGTAATTTCATATCCCCCAATGGATTCATATAATGTCACAATGAAATATTTATTTTAATTTAACTCATGTTTCATATGCGCCGCAACCAGAATATGCCACCCGGGGATTTTCGAGTCAACTCCACTTTTGTGGCAAATCTTAGACGATGCATGTTTATGGTTATAATATTGAAGATTAGCCTATTGGCATTGAATATAATGAAAGTTTATGAAATCTTATTGATATTGGTCAATTTGTCGAAATACGTATTTTCAATTTTAAAACATGATATAGTTGTTATACACACATTAAAATTGCGATTTTTTTATGAAAATCATGGCATCAGATAAATATATTAATGTAAGATTCAGTTTTACCTAGCATAGTTGATTTTTTTTACACTCTTCATCCCTATTCCCTACATACTTGATGTATTGGGAAACAGTTTAACAGACAATGAGTCTATCAGATCTTGGACACCAGAGAAGAGGGCTTACAACCTCCTATATACAAGTTTCAACGAAATGACAATTTGCAACAGAGAACAGCGAATGTTTTCTAGGAATAGAAAGCGCTTTTAACCTGGCATATGTGGATGTTACCCCTCAGCTCTGTTGTCCAAGATCTGATAGACTCAATGTCTGTTGACATTGTTTTCCAATACATTGGTTTGATTACCTATGTTACTAGGAAAAATCCAATTTTCAGTTCGTGAGGATATAAACAAGAAACCCTGCATACTTGTCAATTTGATCTTCAAGACATTACACCTATTTTACAAACTATTCTTGGTTCATTTCTTTCAAATACCAAAACATGCTGATTTTTCATAGACGCTTCACAGTTCTTTCAAATCATATTCTAATTCAGCCATAAGTACTTAATCATAATTTAAGCTTTTAAACCCACAAAATAAAAAAAAGTAACTGAATAACGAGGTTACATGGAGCACCTCGTGTGTTTTTCACCAATCACCACATGTGTTTTTCACCAATAACCACATGTATTTTTCACCAATCACCACATGTGTTTTTCACCAATCACCACATGATTTTGATAATGTCATAACACTTTAAATCGCATACTCGGGCATACTTTGCATTCGCTAAAACAAAAGCTATGTATAAGCGCGCGGCAAAATTACTTTAACATAAGAAACCCCACTTCAAATCAGAAGGTATAAAGAACGATGTTTATAAAAACCAAGATGAACTTAGTACAAAAAAGTCCGTAAGCAAAGTCAATCCATTAACCACAGATTTCAGAGTTGTGGGTAAAAACGATGTTTTTTTAGAGAATGAATTTCTCCCTAAAAAGAATTCTGTTGTTGAAAGCGAGAATTTATATATTAAAACCGGAAGGAAAAACTTCTTGACTATTTTCACTAAAATTGTGCGGACGGAGGAGTATGATTCTTTGCCCACTTATAGTTTATATAAGGAAGGAGTTGCGGATGCTGATACTTTTTGTTTTTTAATTATCCATTAAAAATAGATTAAATCAACAAAAAAAACATTACAAACACTACTTTAATGTTATGTATTTAATACTCACACACATTTCGATGTATTTGACACAGATTTTGTGTTTATCTGTTGTCAAATTGAGAATTGATTATTACTTTTTTATTAGATAACCGTAGAAAAAGCTTTGAACATATCGACATTTCAAAATTGACTTATCCATCCATGTCATTGTTTTTGAAAGAAAATTGTGAAAAAGCGCTCGCTCGGTCTTTGACAATGGAACCTCAATAATGTTCAAAGTTATAATTTAAATTAGTTATGGTCGTATTTCGAGCACTGGACAACCACTAGTATCTAGTAATTTTTCATAAAAACAGACGTATTTACTTTTTTTTTGTATGTCATGTATAAGCAAATGTAATAATATAAGTAAATTATGAAAAAAAAAAGAAAAATAATAATGGCAAAGAGAAGGATTTATGTTAAAATTTATAATAAAAATTTGCGAGAAAAAATAATATTATATATTACGTTGTACGGGTATGGCAGCCAGTGTTTACTCGGCGCATATTTCCTAATAAAATAACTAACGGCCCTGTTTGGGGACAGTGAGAGAGTGGAGCGAAAATGAAAAAATTAAAAAAAAAAAAACAACCAAATTGAACGGAATAGCGTCATCTATAAATCCTTATGCGCAAGTATTATTTTTTATCCCAAGAAGTTTCAAATTGGTGTCGAAATATGGCGATTGGTTAGTGAAAATCATATTTATGTTTAAAAAAAATATTTTTATTTATTTGATACAGTAAATAACAGATGTGTATTTAGGAAGCATATTTAGTCGGGATGGAAAGTGTGAAAAAGAAATCGAACGTAGGAGGGTTTCTGGTAGCATGGTGGGTGGTGCACTAAAACCTGTAATGAGAAACAACAACGTCTCACTACAAGCAAAGAAATTGGTGCATAACGAAATCCTGTTACCATCGGTGACGTATAGTTGTGAAACGTGGACATGGACGACAAAAGAAGAATGTAATATAAATGCAGTGGAGATGATATTTCTTAGGAAGAATATGTGGAAAAACTTTATGGGAAGGAATGAGAATATTAGGAAGGAATGTGGTATGGAAGTGAGTGTTGTCACAAATATGAAAGTTGATAAGTTGAGATGGTTTGCGACAGAATAGTAAAGAATAATAAAGAGAATTCATAAGGCTGAAGGAAAGGTGTAAGAAAGCGTGGCCGACCGAGAATGACGTGGATCGAACACATCGATTCCGTCCTCAAGGAGGCCCGTTCTCTCTGCCTACCACTTACCGGGACACGGCATGATGGATAAAAAAGTAACAGATCATTAATTTGAAATGTTTGGAATAATACTTATTCCAAACAGTAGAAAAAAAATGCTTAAATTATGAAAATTATTATTTCCCCAAATCGACTGTTAGGATTTCAATTTAGTCCTGTTGTGGACTTTTTTTTTCATAAAAGTAACACATTTATTGCTGAAATTAGATTATTAGTTGAAAAACAAAAATAAATAAAAAATAAAAAAGTGACTTTGATCGTATTTATCTTTAGGAATCTCGATTAATCATACATTGATTTCTCTACAAGCGACTCATTATAGCCGATACACACACACACACACACTCCCTTTTACACCCCACTCAGGGGCATAGGGAGGCAACAAGAGCTCTCCATTGCGCTCGATCTTGCGCAATGTTTATGACCTCCTCCCACACCATGTCCATGTCCCTCAGCTCTGCTTCGAAGGAGCGGAACACAGTGTGAGAGGGTCTTCCTCGTCTTCGGGACCCTGATGGGAGGAAGAACAGCGCTCTCCTCGGCCAACTGTCATTCGGCATCCTTAACACATGTCCCAGCCAAGTCCATCTCCTCCCCACAATGGTAGAGGTGATGGGCTCACGCTGGGTGCGCCGGCGTATAGCGTCGTTCGTGATGCGGTGGTACCATCTTACGCCCAGAATTCTCCTATAGCCGATAGGCTGAGGAATTTTTAAAACATCCAGTCCCGTCCAATCTGAGACAAGATGCCTATCCTGAGTAGAAATATTGAGTAAAAACTCCATAAAAAATTCCTAACTTAAAAATATAATACACAATCGAGTAAAGTTTTGGAACAAACAATGTCGCGGAAATTTTAACCAAATTTTCGACCTATTCTACATGAACCATATCGCAAATTTTCATTCTTGGTGAAACAAAAACTCTACTGAATAAGATAATCCCACTTAATTTTGATAAAAAAGTCTCGTGGTGTTTTTCATAATAACCCCCTCTAGTAGTGAAAGGACACATGACATAGTGGCCAGGGGGGAAAATGTTAATACATAATTGTGTTCGTTGAGGGGAGAAAGGTTGTAAGTGAATATTTTTATGAACAAGCGGCTTTCGGCGCGACATATTTTATGGCGCAAGTGCGATTCGAATAGAATATCATATGATTTATGAGAAATATGTGGATACATTAGATCAGGGATGCACAAACCGCGGCCCGCGGGCCGCATGCGGCCCTTTGCCACTTTATCTGCGGCCCACCGACGATATTGGAAAATCAAAATAATATTAATTACTTTTGTAGCTTTTCGAAGGATTATTAAAAAAAATGCTTTTTAGTTACTTTTTGGGTTTCTTGTGTAAAATATCGACTGTGTTATCGTAATTAACAATATTTCTTGACTTTTTATTGAAAATTTTGAATTGTTGGTAATAAAAATGCGACATAAGTACCTACCTTCCACTTTCTTGTTTAGGTTTACTACGTACCTTTTCTACTCTTCGTACCAAGCACATCATATTAATTTCGATATGAATAAGCCAGGAACTAGTAAAAAACGCAAAGTTAGAGATGAAAATCGGCAGTTTCAAGATATTTGGAGCGAGAAATACTTTTGTGTTTCATCGCGTAAAAATATTGTGTGTTTAATATGCAATAGCTCTATTGCCATTCCAAAGGAATATAATGTAAAAAGGCACTATGAAACACAACATCGTACTTTTACAAAACTAACCGGTGATATACGAAATCAAAAAACTTTTAGTGCGGCCCGTCCTTGGCTCATAATCTTCCCCAGTGGCCCCTGCTCCCTATAAGTGTGTGCATCCCTGCATTAGATCCAATGTGCGGAATTTAATGACAGTTTATTGAAATGATTCTTCGTTCTTTTTCATAGATCGGTACAAATAATTAAGGGCAAACATCCTACCTGAACTGGTTTCATATTGAGAGACTTCCAATTTTCCTCCGTCGTAAGGGATGTAAAAAAACGTTAGACTAAGTTAAGGGTTCTGATGATTTGTAGTAGAAATACCGTTCTTGAGAAGTGTGTCATGTTTATAATCTATCTATTTGGTTTCGATTAAAAACGTTAAGTGAGAAAAAAGGAAAACATTGCATGTTGCAAGAAATGTCGCTGTCACATACAAGCGAAGATTGTATGTGTAAGTATAATGAATTTATTCCACTTTTAGTTAGTTATAGAAGGCGAAAAAGGATTATAATAAAAGGGATCACTTTTAATTGCAACAAGACAAAATCAAGGTAAGGAGATGGATAGAAAACAATTCAATTCGAGAATTCTCAATAAAATCATGGACAGCAAGGAGAACAAACGTCTCAATACTGCAAGAATTATTAAGCATGACAATCAGACTATCGTCCTACAATATCGAGAGTATACCCAAATACTTTGGTCAAGGGGAGTGGAAAGCTTAGAAAAGCTGCTACTGATCGTGAGAACACCAGGAATAGGACCCAGTGGCAGATCTATGATGGGTTGGTCCGACCGAATAAAGGACAACATCGCGCCGTACACCTACCTGGCTGCGGACAGACAAGCCTGGAGAACAATTATCTACGACAGAGCTCTTCAAAGCAATTTTTATTGGCCACGATCCTCAACAGTGAGAATGAAGACTGTTAAGAGAATAATAATGATAAATATTTTAATTGGCGGCTCCTGTCAAAAACTCATTTCGTAATCAACGTCTTTAAAAAACTATGGGGCGAGAATTTTATGGATTTAAAAATAGAAATTAATCAAACTTTCTTCGCGTTTTAATCAAAGTAAAAGCGTTTGCAAACAAACAGAAATTTGAAAATAATCAAACCAACGCCGGCTAAAAGCTCTGTCGCTGTGCCAAGTCCGAAGGCGGCTCCAAAGAAAATCTTAATGAGGGTCGCATTGTGTATATTTAAATGTGTAATTAAAAAAAATCCAGGCTGTTGGGGGAATGGGAAGGGTACTCAAACAATAGACAAGTCGGTTTGTTTTGTAAGCGATGTACGAGGATCACGTAGCACGTAGGTACTCCGAAAATAGGTCACTTTTTTTTTAATATTGCGAAGGTTAGAGTTTGCAGAAGAAATAAAAACACCCACGAAATAAAATCCGACAAAATAATGCCAGAGAATTAATTATTTAATGATTTAGACGGCTATCATTATTACTAATTAAAATTTTTGGACTTGATACTCTGAAAAATTGGTATTTGTTGGGTCGCTTGGATTGAATGCTCTTGCTGGATTAGAAAAGTACTGTAACATTACGCTTTTAGTCAGAGACTTTCACTGATAGCCAATCTTTGCCAGTCAATTCCAGGTTTGTGTAATGCTGTACAGTGGCATATGTGGGGATTCCCCTGTATACATTATAGAAATGTGTAATCGCAGAATTATTGTCACCTCGAGACGGTTGATACCGAGATCTGCAGGGAGCCTTTTCCATGAATTGGAAGAGCCCCAGAGGGTGGTCTTGATATGCTATGGTGATCGTGGTTTTGGTGTGACAAGCCCTAATGGAATGCTCTACCCTTGACTGTCCGACAGAAGTGTTGGTATAGTCTAGCGGTTACGACGCCAGATTCCATGCTATTTCGTATCGGAGGTTCAGGATTCAATCCTAGGTGCCAACCATCTTCCTTTTTCACGGCACAAGCTTTAAGTAGCTTACTGTGAAAGATTCAAAGGGTGTATTTCAATTCACTTTGAGTGAGTACAGAAAAAAAGGGCTTGAGAGAATTCAGAATTGGCCTAAAGACTCATTTGTTTGCTCAATGCTACGGGTCTAGTCAGACATCGACATATGATAAGAACAATAATTATATATTGCCACACCTGAATATACAAAAATCATCTATGTTTGAGGAGCTGCAAGGCTAAATTTTGTCTAGATAACGCATTGCACTTTCGAAATAGTTGTTAAGAAACGCAAATAACAAAGCGTAAACGAAGAAGTCAAAAAAGTAATTGAAAATCATGACGTAGGTTCATTAAAATTGCTGTTGTCTAGAAAATTCCTGGCATTAATTTTAGTATTTAGCGATAATTACAATCGACACGTTACAAAGGGTGCTTTCCTACACAAAGAAAGACAGGGGGTGAGCATTTTAAAGTAAGACTTAAGAAAGTCTTTCGATGGCTTAAAAATGTCAATATTTTATTTAACAAACTCAAGTTGGAGACATTTCGAGGTCATCTGCGTGGATTTTATTTTAATTTAATCCCTCTTTTAAAAGCAAATTAAAATAATTGATTCCTTGAAAGTCCTTTAGAAGCTTGTTTGAAATTTATGATGAATAACATACATTAAATATTTATACCAAATTCTTCCTCAAGGCACTGGACTAAGTCCGCGATAGAAGATTGAAATTTTGTTCAAAAAAAAAATTGGTAAAGTTATTACTGAAAATGTCAACAAAATAGCCATCTTATAATATAAATGAATGTCGGGTTAGTGCGAACACTTATAACTCGAAATCGGTTGAACAGATTCTTTCAATGTTTGATTTATTGGATCCTTCTCCGCTTCGGATAACAGAACAACTAACAAAAAGTTGAAAAATGGATAACAAATAATATAAAATATAATATTAAAGTTAGTATGGAACGGATTACCTGCGACGCCATAACAACAAATTTATTGTTAACTACACATGATGGTAGTTCTGTCCCATTTTCGCAAACGTAAATGCCGCTCTTACAGTATCCTATCCCACTTACTCCAATTTTCATACAAAGTCAACAAAACTATCGGGCACTTTTATAATATATGCACACGCAACATCGGCACTTCATAGGCGAGGTGGAATGTCTGCGCGCGAATATACTCTCGCGTTGTTCCTGCCTGAGTATTGAATACGAATAAAATATGGATGTTTTGGAAATATCTTAATATTTCAATGATTTGTAGATATCGAAACTACGTTTTTACGATAGGTTACTCATTTAAGTACATAATTTTATTGAGAAAACTGTGATTTGATCGAAAAACAAGTGCCCATTTTTCACACAGTACCTATATCAACGACCGTAGGTATTAAGTGCTTAAGCTTTACTATCATAGACGAATGAGATTCGAAAAGAAATACCAAAATTAAAACTAATTATTTTGTCCTGTCATTTCTGAAGGATGAGAGGATATGTACATAATGGCCACGGATGTAATGAAGCCTTCCGTCCATTGTGGAGTACTCCAAACTGTCAAGACGATGGAGCACTCGTGAAATATGTAAAAAAATGTGCTAGAGCTGGTTGCATTCTTAAAAAGCTTATAGTGTTTAAAGAAATATTCACAAAAGCTAGGTTATGGAAACATCGCGACTTTTTTCCGTCACATTCAATCCTTAAAAGGGTAGAAAATGATGATTTTTTCATTCTTATCTATTAAGACATAAGATATTTTGATTTGCTTCTTCCAGCTATAAAAATTCTCCAGCAGTTTTCTTCTGTTTTTTTTTTTTTACTTCAGACCATCAGGATTTTATGAAAACGAAATTGATTATTTATTTTATATATAGGTATATTTTTTTATATATTATGTCTGATGAGGATATTTATTGCTTTGTTTTATATTTTGTTTTTTGTATGACTGATAGGGATATTTATTATCTAAATAGTTTGTTTTATGTTTTATTTTATTTTATTTTTTTTATGATTGATGATGATATTTACTAGTTTTAATACTTTGTTTTATATTTTATTTTTGTATGACTGATGAGGATATTTATTGGTTTAATGCTTTGTTTTATATTTTATTTTTGTATGACTGATGATAATCTTTATTGTTTAATACTTCGTTTTATATTATATTTTGATATGACTGACGAGGATTTTTGTTGGTTGAATGCTTTGTTTTGTATTTTTTTGTATGACTGATGAGGATGTTTGTTGGTTTGATGCTTTTTTGTGTTTTGTATAGCTGATGGGGGTATTTGTTGGATTGCTTGTTGTTTTGTGGAGGCATTTGCCGTGCATTTTCGAAGATAAAAAAATAAGAATTATTTGGTAATGTTTGGCGTGCAATATAATGTGTAAATGTATTATACAATCTGCCTAATGGTATAATAACATGTATGATTGGTTTTGTTTGTATCTATCTTTTGTTTTATATAAATTTATCAAACAATCGAATTATTTTTGTAATTTGTAATAATTGTGTAAAGAACCTGTTGACAAGGCTTGTAAAAGCCTTAACAGGACTTGTATTGTTATTATTTTGGTGAATAAAGAGAAGTTATTATATATAAAAAAAAAAAAAAAATTCGACCGATCCATGTTATTTTAACTCATAACTTAATAAAAAAAAATGTTTTTGGCGTGTCGAACGAACGAGTGCTTAAAAAAACATCATTTTTATCAAGTACATGCACCCCTGAAAAACTAAACGTTTCATGCTCGTTTGAGCATGTTTAAAGAATGACGGCGCACAAAATTGTTATAACAAAATATGGGTAACTTTTCAAAACTGAAAAAAATATATATATATATATATATACCTATTTGTAATACAAAAAGTGTGGTTTAATTTTCATTCTATAGAAAGAGAAGATGGATAGAAACGAATTCTTAGAATACATTTAAAATAAAACAAATCAAGAAACACTTCTGTGAATGTCTGATGATTCACTTGACAGTTGTGATTATTCACTGTTATTTTATGTGCAGCAAAAATAGCAGCTCCCTAAAGGAATGGGTGTTGCCTACATCTAGCAATCTGCGTACAATGCGTGGTTGTATAGAGTAGAAAGGTAGGTAAAACTCCTCATTGACTAGGTGTAATGACATAATTTGGTTTTGAAGGTTTTGACATATAATCGATACGCTAACACTGGTAATGAAATATGTTTGGTAGGTAGGTACCTACCGGCACAGATATCTTTAACAGCGATTTTCTACGTTCAACAAGCTGACCGGTCAATAATAACTTTAATTGATATTTTTTTCCAAACTATCTGCTTACTATCTGAAACATCATGAGAAATAAATATTGGCTAATCGAACAAACAAAGAAATAAATTTCCGATGACTGACGGCATAACCTCAAAAAATATTAAACAAACCTAATTAATTCACCTATTTTTATTCACTTTCTGCGTTTTAATATAAAAAAAACGCTTAAAATATGTTTTAATGCAAAAAAAAAATATTACTCAAAACTTAAAATAAATTATATCTATAATCTTCGTACCGGTGTTTTGAAAGCAATGGTTGTTAGGTAAATAAAAATATCGTTATGAAATTTCCACAGGTGGCGTTTTTGTTAGGAAGTCCTCTCCATACTATCTTTAATATTATATTTTATATTATTTGTTATTCTTTTTCAATGTTTATTAGTTATCCTGTTATATCCGGAACGGAAAAGAATGCAATAAACTAAGCATCATAAAAATCAGTTTAGCCGATCTCGAGTTATAAGTGTTCGCCCTAACCCGACTTTTTTATTATTGCTAAGTTCGTCCGAAACTCGATATTTTCTTTGAAACATTTTAACCCCACGCGAAATAATATTTTTCATACATATCATTATGATAAAGACAATTTAACTAGTGGAAATAATAAATTTATATTCTTTTAGTATAACAAAAATAACAATCATAGGTGTTCGCGCGAAATATTATATCGACAAAATATGTTATACTTGGTCGGTCAGAGGTTTCTATATACAACTGTTGTTATGGGATTCTTTAGAGTATTTATAGGGCAAAAAAAAAACAATAATGCAAGATTTGCTTTCTGTAAAAGAGTCAGTATTGTATATTATGTAGGCAGTTTAGTTATACACAGATTAATTAAAAAAAATAAAAAAATAAAATATAACTAATAACGAAATAAAATAATATGATAAATTAAGTTTTAAAATAATATCTAAAGCTAAGATGTCAAATTGTAAAATGTAAAAGGCGACTCAGAAAAACTGACCGCAAATTATCTGTCAAATTTTCGAAAAAAAAAAAATATTTCACTGACAAAGGGAACTTTGAAAGAAAACAAAAAATAAACTGTTTTTAAGAGAAATTATAACGATTAAGTAAGTTAATTAATATTGATACCAACCTTAATGGTCTTAAGTTTTCATACAAAAAAAGATCGAGGTGAAAAAAAAAGTACAAACATCGTTTTCGTTTTTAGCCCCCTAAGTGAAGGGTTCAAGAAAGAAATAAAGTCTTTTAGTTTGTTTTTTTTTATAGGTATTATTTTTTAATAATTTCGTTTTGATGTTTTTTTTTTCCTCTTAATATAAAGTGTAAAGGTTACAAAGCGTGGTGGAGAAGAAAATGTATTTGTTTCGTAACAGCTTTACAAAGGGCCATTGTTTTACTTAATAGCCTTTTTGAACTCACTCCTTTGTAGCCTGCAAGACAAAAAAAAACCTTTTTTTTTCTTCATAATAAATATTATACACGAATTTAATGAGATCTTAAAACGGTGAAAAGCCTAATGATACTCTATACTAAGCGTTAGTGTGGTGTAAAATCCTAGAACTTCGTAATGTTAAACTGTTGCCTAAAGCTAAGATCGCAAGAACCTACATAGTACCATGCTCTGGTTATTGTGTGCTTTCTGATAAAACACCCCACACCGAAGACGACATGGACCATTTCTTCAAGAAGTTAGAAAGAAGTGCAAGAATAATCTTCTAAGCTGTGAAGCCATGTGTGTATGAGGATCACATCAACGTCAGTTTCTCAGATTTACTCATCCTTAATGACAGAGCGATAGCATTTATTAATACCATAGACAGAAGCATCTGACAAGCAAGACAATCGACTCTGTGCTATATTCATTCATTTATTCTGCATTTGAGTTCAAATAGGGGCATAGGGAGGCAACAAGAGCTCTCCATTGCGCTCGATCCTCTTCCACCACAACGGCCAACTTCCTCAGGTTTGCTTCGAAGCAATGGGTCTTTTCTCGTTTTGGAGACTCTGATGGGAGGATGAACAGCGATCTCCTCGGCCAAATCTAAACACATGTCCATCTGCTCTTCACAGTAGTGGAAGAGATGGGTCTACATATGCTGGTTGCGCCGGCGTATAGCATCGATCGTGATGCGGTTGTACCAAATTATACCCAAGATTCTCCTGAGGCACTGTATTAAACCATTCTTGTATTTTTTTTAATGAGACTTGCATAAGCTCAATCATATCTTTTTGAGAGTTACGTAATTTATCGGGTATTTTTTTTTAACCCAAAGGCATAAAGAGATGACGTTACACACATAGTGGTAGCATTCCATGAAACAATAATTAACCAATTGAATTGAAATTTTTGCGACCAAAATTACATCTTGGATTAAAATCAATTTTATTTCAAGAGTTTTTTTTTTTTGCTTCCATTATGCTTAATTCTGTCAACATCCATTCTTTCAATCTGTCTAAAGCCACATCATATTTTCAATTCTATACTATTCATTTCACACTCGTTCGTTTGAAATGTTAAAGATAATATTTCTATGCGGGTTTTAGCGTAGTTAAAACTTTTTCAAAGTGTTTTTAAAAGCTAATTAGCTCAGAGCTTCCCAAATGGGACAAAAGGCTTACGTTCTGAAAATATTTTTACAAATAGATTCTTTTTTATAAAGACATTCATCACTCACTTTTCTGACTACGGGGAAGATAATAATAATTAATCACAGGATAATTTTTTTTATCATTTTTAAGTAAATTATCCTACTTAAATCCTATGTTATTCTTAGGCAATGATAATATTTTGAAGCTGAGCCTTAACGCTAGGAATATTGCGATAAATAACGCTAATATTTTAAAGAAAATGAAGTCTTAAAATCCTAAAAGAAATGGCTTTTCTGTCAGACATTTTATCTATCATTATTGTAATCGAATCATTATTCATTTTCATATATCAGTGTGTCTCGGAAACATTCTCCTTTCCACACTTTTCATTCCGCTTTCAATTTTTTTCCATGCATTCCTTCAAAATTTCCAAACCATCTCAACTCATTGACATTCATCTTTGTGATAACACTAACTTCCATACCACATTCCTCCCTATATTCTCATTCCTTTTCATGTCCCACAGATTCTTGCCACATAATATTATCCTTCGTGGAGCTTTCATCTCTACTGAATTCATATACATTCCCCTTTTTTGCCATGACCACGTTTCGTACCCATCCCATCATTGTTTTGTCAATTTCAATATGTTCTCTTTGATTCAACTGGGTTGGCTGGCAGAGATCCTTCGGGATAAGTCCGCCCATTCGACTGTCTTTTTTTACTGTCTCCACACTTTACTTTGGTATAATAAAGTCTTATTTATTTATTTATCATTGATGGTAACAGGGCTCTTATTCTCGTAGCGGTCTTAATACGCTCTTATCTTGATTGACAATCATAAAATGGCGGATTGGTATTCACAAAACAAGATATCTAGTAGATATCTTAAAAATCGTTATGTTTGAAATATCAGTATGAAAATGATCCAGTTCAAGATAGGATTAAGATTAGATTCCGATAGTTTTGTGAATACGACTGCTTGCGATCGTGTCTTAATCTTATCGTTAAGTGAATTTTAAAAGCGATTGATTACGAGAATAGCCCTACAGGATTGCGTTATGCACTAGTTTTTCTAGTTTACAGCGAGACGTTGTTGTTTCTCATAATAGGTCTTAGTGCCCCGCCCACCCTGCTACCAGCCACTTACATTCGATTTCTTTTTGAAACATTCCACCCCTATTAAATATACTTTTTAAATAATAAACATTTTAGTATATTTAAAAAGGCATTACCTAATTTTCAACATATATTGATTGATAAATAAAATGATGAATAAAATGTAGCCACACTATTAGCAAAAATATTAGGAAGGAACCTATTCCCAAATAAGTCATATATTTTTTGACGTTTTCCTTCCCACAAAGAAACCATAGAGAAATTTATTAATCTCCCCTCTCTATGTAACCATTATCACAAAATTAAAATCAAACACAAATCATTAACTCCCTCCTTCCACTAAATCAATCATTTTTACACGGGGCCTTCGATAAAAATGTCAAATCGGGACCGTTTCAAAACGTCAAAAGCACCCCGATTGGGACTCGTAAATTATGATCTCTATAATATAAATTAAAGTCGGGTTAGTGCGAACACTTATAAATCGAGATCGGCTGAACACATTCTTTCAATGTTCGATTTATTGGATTCTTCTCCACTTCGGATAACAGAATAACTAATAAAAGTTGAAAAAAAATGGATAAGAAATAATATAATATTAGAGTTGGTATGGAACGGATTTCCTGCGATGCAAACGCCATCTATGAAAAAATCTATAGCAACTAAATTATTGTTTACCTGAAAACCATTGACATTGAAAATATTGATACGCAGATTTCTGATGGAATTTATTTCGAGCTTATTAGCAATATTATAAATAGAGAGAGAGAGAGAGAGAGGTATATTAGAACTGTAGTTAGTAGCTGTTGTCTTTTTTAATCTACTGAAGATACATCTGTTGAATAGTGACGAAAACATTTTTAAGCAATCGATCTTTATTAGCCAATGCTACCAATGTAATAAACAGAACGGGGTTGCATCTCCTATAAAGGGTACAAAGCTAGTCATCTTAATATATATAAATCTCGTGTCACAATGTTTGTCCTCAATGGACTCCTAAACCACTTAACCGATTATAATAAAATTCGCACACCATGTGCAGTTCGATCCAACTTGAGAGATAGGATAGTTTAAATCTCAAATTATAGTCACAATTTTAATTTATTGCTAATTATTTGTCTGTTATTATTTGACAGTCACAATTATCTGTTAACTCCAAATGATTCTAACAGATGTCGATACCTTTCGACTGGGTTGAGTAAGTAATCAATAGATGGCGCTGCTGTCACGGTGGTAAAGTGACGTGACACGATACATTGCAATGCAATTATTCCAGATTAACATAATATGCTATAAAATATTTTGAAAAAGTTAGGGATCTGTATGAAAACTAAATTATTTTTAAGTATCTATCTACCCGTGCGAAGCTGGGGCGGACCTCTAGTTACATTATAAAACTGTGTAATGTCTCATAATAACGCCTCGGTCCGTCCCATATAATGCGGGTCCCCCTTTTCTCCCCGAGATTTCGATTTTCCACAACGTTCACTTTATTAATGATAATGTTATTAGGGGGGGGGGGGGGGATTGTGATTTATTAGCGGAACTAAATGTGATAGAACGCGGCACGACTGGTATATATACACGTCCATAAATAATAACGGCACGATGGGGTATATTTCAACCGCAGGAGCGCCCGAATTATAATTATATTATAATTGGATTTTTAGGGAATAATTACTTTCATACTTAATTCACGTTCGCTCCCAGTGTGGAGCATGTGGATGCCACGAAGTTCCTTCAAGCCTTTCTATCTTGCGCCAGTTGCACAGCTTCATCCGAGCTTAGTCCAGTCATTTGTAGAACCGCAGTGAATGCCCGCTTGATTGTTAATTTAGGCCTGCCTCGCCTGTCTGTCTGTCCCATCCGGATTGTAGAAAAGACTTGCATATTCAAGTCTCTCGGGGGACATGCGGAGAACATGGTCAAATCTGCTCAATCTGCGATTTTGGAATATTGAACTGATTGGCTGTTGTGCTGTTCTGGCGCGTACGGTCTCATTTGAGACATAGTGGACATTGGTACCACCTGATACCCAAAATTCTTGCAGAAATATATTCTCATTACTAAGGATCTTCGTAAGGGAATAATTATCGGAAAAATGGTTTGATTTTGTACAGCGACACTGGTGGTATACGCCGACGACGCGATTGTGATTGCTTGAGAATATGTTAAGGATGCCTTACGAAGATTTGCCGAGAAGTTCTCCCTTCACACAGTTTCGATTATGACAAATTTAAATTTTCAATTAAATTTTTTAATAGATGACTCTAGTAAACTTCGTATAACCTAAGTCTTAATCTACCTGCTAGCCTATATCTATCTACTTAAATTCCAGTCACTCTATACACACAAGTGCTACTAATAAAACAAATAATAAGCTATAACAAGAATAATTTCCATGCCAAATTTATTCCTGGCTACCCCCAGGTATAAAGAAGTTATAGCGACGTTCGATGAGATAGACTACCACTGCACTCTTCATATTTTGACACTTAACATACGAATACTTGCAACTAGTCCGAGTTATCAACGAACCGAATTGACCTTCGGAAATATTCGTACCGATTCGTAGATACTCGCGATATTACGCACACGAACTTTCTCGAGGGTCCAATCGGGTTCGTACGGAATTCTTAAGAAACCGACCCCGTAGTATGGAACACCCACAAGCTTCATTGATAAATGCGAGATTGCCAAACTATTCTGCAGTACAGTTATGACATGGAATAGGGATGATTATTAGTAGCGCGTGGTATGGATTGGAATGGATTAATACCGTAAGAACTATTCCCGTCATAATGGTGTTAAAACACAGTTTCTATTAGTACCACTGAAAATGCAGATACTTTCTTGTGAAAATTTTCATAAGAAGGACCATTTTGAACGACAAAACAAAACATTTGTTTTTTCTATTTTCCTCCTGAGCTTATGAGAATATTTAGAAATCAAAATTAACCAAATCAATCCAGTTGTTCTCGTGTTTTTATAATTTATACTGTCCCAACGACATAGATTTTTTACGTAAATTTTAAATGTACATAATTCGGTATATGTAAAATTTGTAAAGCATATTTCACAATATACTTCGTATGTAGGTAATAATACGTATGCGTATTGATAAAATGAAAATATGTCATATGTTACGAAACAATATAAGGAACCCAAAAATGCTGAAGAATAGGACATTTTATAAAAGTATCGTTGTTATAATATTGATTCGTATCTATATCTCGGTATAATAATCGTAGGCAAAAAAATGATTTCGTTGATGTTACACAACGTCCTATGTCATAAAAGTTTAAAAAAATACAAAAGATAATTATTATAAGATAGGTACACAATAATATACATGCAGTGTGACGTCAGATTGATTAAAATTTCTACTCTTCTAAAGCTACGCAATTCTTTGTTTGACGACTACTGTAATATAATCAGAGATGCTCCAATGCTGGTAAATTTTGTATAATTATAACTGGAAACCAACATTATTTTTATTACAACGATAAAATAATAAACTAATAAATTCTTAATTTATAACGACAGACGTTGTCCTGTGATCGAACTATGAATATTTACTTAATTCGAATTTAAAAGAATGATAAAAATGACATAACCGATGTCATTCCGACCGATGCATCTGTTTTATACAACATATTTTCCATCCGAATTCTGTCAATCGCACAAATTATCAAACGGCTGACATTTCTTGTCAAACGACAATTTTATTACAAAATTAGATTTAGCCGCTTTACGCGTTTAAATGTTAACAAATTAGAAAAAAATTCATCAAAAGGCTGCGTGCTAATATTTTTGATGTCAATGGTTGTAAGGTACAAAAATAGTGTTTCTATAGATTTTTTTACAGATGGTGTTTGTTCCATACTTACTTTCATATTGTATTTTATATTATTTGCTATCCATTTTTCGACGTTTTATTGGTTATTCTGTTATCTGGTGCGGAGAAAAGTCCAATAAACTAAACAAGATAAGAATCTGTTCAGCCGATATCGAGTTATAAGTGTTCGCACTAACCCGACTTTCTTTTATATAAGAGATAGGTATATGTAATAATCATTTACAATATGAATTTATATTGTAGGTACTTGTATTTTTGTTGTACCTACATATATACGGCAGACTCTGTTGTTCATTTTTATTTATTTAAATATTGGAAAATCAAATTCGCTTGCTAATATGACAATAAATTTTTTTGAGCAATACGATGTTTGGAAGAAACTGCGTCGTTGGAAGGGAAATTGAAAGAAAACTTACAGCATGAGGGACGATAGTACAAGTATGATGGTATCTAAATACAAGTTATTTTACTTATATTTTTCTTCACAATGCTCTTAGGGGAGCGTTATGTTTGGAGTGGTTAACTAGGAAACCGAACCTTTTGAAGGATGTATTACATTCCGGTACACTGGACTATGTAGTAGAATTTCCAGAAAATATTAATATTACCCTTCAAGAATTTATTTATTTATATTATTTTCAATAAATATGAGGCCGAAGCTTTTAACTACTTTAAACTAAAGTAACATAATTAATGGAAATACAAAATACATATACATTGTAGTTAAAATTGAATTTGTCAAATCAATAACAAAATTTGCATAAAGTAATCTATATATTAATACGTGACGGAAAAACTATGTGACCATTTTTACGAAATCGCACGGACGGAGAAGTATGAAATTTTGTACACTTGTAGTTTATATAATGAAGGAGTGAAAACTTAATATTTTTTTAATCAATGTATAAAAAATACATTGAAAAAAAACAATACAATGTTATGTATTTGATACTCACACACAATTCTATGTATTTGACATTGACACAGACGCGTATTATATTATTTTGTTTATCTGTGGTCAAATTGAGAATAGATTAATACTCAATGTCTCAAATTTGACGTATCCATGTCATTGCTTTGGAAAGAAAATTGTGAAATACCTAGTTCTCACTCCGTCTTTGACAATGAAACCTTAAAAATGTTCAAACTTATAATTGAAAGAAGTTATGGTCGAACTTCGAGCACTAGTCTACCAATAATTTCTGGTCTAACTAAATAGGTAAATTAAGTTACCATATCAAGCAGCAACCTCAAAAATCCCCCATTTGATTTAAAATTTGTGAAACAAAACATTTTATTTCAAGTTTTTGGTCAATTTGGCCTTTAAAATTGGGTCAATATGGGATGGTATTTTGAATATATTTAAAGTAAGTTCAACTTAAGTGAGTCTAGATTCATTAAAAAAAACATAGAAGCGCAATGATAAAAAAAACACGAATGTTGAAAAATTAAATTCGAATGTTTTCATGGCAAAAAACCAAGAATAATATTCGAGTGTTTCGATGCCCCAACCTGTATTCGAAAATGTTTCCTCTAATAACAATTTTTGTTACCAAATATGAATATTTATGATTCATAATAATATTATTTTGTACTTGTATTTTGACGTTGGCCATACACGACAAAGCCTATCGTTATCCTTGCGGAGCTGCTAACCTGGTGGACTACCTTTGAAACACAATGTCGACCGTCAATACTTTTAATTATACATATATGCTGATAATATAAATGAAAGTCGGGTTATTGCGAAGATTTATAAATCGAGATTTGCTGAACTGATATTTACGATGTTTAATTTATTGTAGGTATTCTTCTCCGCTCTGGATAACAGAATAAAACGTTGATAAAATGGATTAGAAATAAGTTAGTAAGGAACGGATTTCCTACGACGCCAGCGTCGCCTATGCAATTTCCATACCATAGTTTCAAAACACTGGCACGTAGATTATTGATATAGAATTTCTTTCAAGCTTTCAGAAATAATTTTCAACTTTCAAAATGATTTTTAACGTAGTTTTGTATAAATTACAAGTCAATATTAATAGTAAGGACTACAGGACAACGTGTGTCGGGAAAGCTAGTACTTATATAAAACCTTGTTTATACCTTTTTTTTTGGTAAAGCAATGCCGAATTTAAAAAAGACCTATATGAAACTGTTTCTATAAATCAGTGAAATGGACTTAACATCTTCAAAAAGCCTTTGCATCTATCACACTTACAAGAAAATACAAAAAAAAAAACAAAGAAGAATAACTAAAAATACAAGTTATTTTCATATTAAAGTAGATCATCATATTTCTACACCAAATACTCGATTCGCCTGCAGAAAAGCTCATATGTAACATTGAAAATATCAACATCATCAGACAGCTGATTCATCACGAGCATTGCCCGGGTAACTGGTGAATGCTTTATAACATTTATTTGTACGTCCTCTGTGCAAATAAAAAATGATTGCAATCAAATAGTTGATTCTTTATGCAAAATCTAAATGCTATTAGGATATCATCGTTATTATGATTGGAATTGGGTCGGGATCGCAAACTTATACAGAGTAAGATTCCAGTTTTGTTATGGTGCAAGTTTGACGATAGACATGACCGTGTACGTTCGGCGTAACGTAGAGCTTTTGCACGGGGTTGAAACAAAGGTCGGTGGTGAGTGTTGTAATATATTACTCTATGAATTAATTATAAGGGATTTAATTAGGGGGTGATTATGAGTGTGCAACTAACGTTATAAAGTGCGCAGACAATGACAGGGTTGCCTTCAGGGGGATTTAATCCAAGGGTTGCTCCGTTTATTTGATTTTCGGGATTAATATTGCATGGCCAGATTCGTTTAATACTACTAGAGTACTAGCGGATACCCACCAATGCCGATATGATAATAATATAACACTTTTCTATACAAAGGTGTCAGTATAGCCGGCGGAACTTATTGCCTGAGGAAATTTTTTCCAGTCAACTGGTTCCGTCCAACCTGAGACAGGCCAACCCCGGGTAGAAATTTCAAGTTAAAAAACTTTGACCCGACCGGGAATCGAAACCGGGACCTCGGATCTGAAGTCCACGCTAGTACAACTAGGCTACCGAGGTCGGTACACCTTCGATACTAAATATATTTATAATTTTGTTTAACCGACCTCGATAGCCTAGTTTTATAGGCGCCAACTTGTGATCAAAAGGTCCTGGGTTTGAGTTTTCTGACTGACTTTTCAATTGAAATTCCTACATGCTATCTACGATTGGACGAAACTGGTTGACTAGAAGAAAATTGCCTAAGGCAGTAAGTTCCGCGGACTATTTTGACACCTTTGTATAGTAAAGTGTTAGTTAATCAATTTAGGTATTCATTTATGTCTAATCTCGACTGTTTGATACTGTGTTATGGATGTTACATATATTCAGGAGTAATCCTTGTTTGTACTCTAACATGTGTGACAATATTTTTTTAACGGCTCACTAGAATTGAACGCAAATACACTTACGACATCTTTCACACTAATCAAAGGATTTTGTTGTAAAAAAAAAGAAGATGGTTGGCACCAGGGATCGAACCTTCGACTTTTAGAACGAAAGAGGTCGACTGAATCGCTAGGCAACAAAATCCACATCATTACCATATTCTTATATCAGCTAAGTGTGCATTTACATCAAACGAACTTTGAGCCGTAGCTAGAAGTAGAGTATACCTTCTTTCATCGTTGTTATTTGACCCCATGGAAGCAACAACGAGCAAGAATCAAAGAGCTGTGACAGATTACGCACGCTTGAGTTCTGGTTCTCGTTGTTATTTCCTTGCAGTGGTACTAATAGAAACTGCGTTATAACACAGTTGTGACGGAAATAGTTATAACGGCAAAAATCGTTTATACCACGCGCTACTAATAATCATCCTATTCCATGTCATAACTGTACTGCAGAATAGTTTGGCATCCTCGCATTTATCAATGAAGCTCGTGGTTGTTCCATACTACGAAGGTTGGTTTCTAAGAATTCCGTACGAACCCGATTGGAACATCGAGAAAGTTCGTGTGCGTAATATCCCGAGTATGTACGAATCGGTACGAATATTTCCGAAAATCGATTCGATTCATTGACAGCTCAGACTTGTTACAAGCTTTCGTATGTTAAGTGTCAAAATGTGAAGAGTGCAGTAATAGTTCCATCTCTTTTCCATGTGGTTATTCTGTCCCTAGTACTGGGGGCGGGCAATAATAACCTTACCATTGAAACTATTGGGTACGCGTATAACTTATTCTGCACTCTATTGGTAGCACTTTTGGTTGTACCACGCGTATACGATGCACAAAGTTCTGGAAGAGAGTAGAGGTATTTTGTCTCGTTCAACATCGCTATTACTTCTTTATACCTGGGGTAGCCAGCGTTGCCATAGAAACTATTCGCGTCATAACTTATTCTGTGTTTTATTAGTAGCACTTTTGCTTATTCCGCGCTTATTCGATGCATAAAGTTCTATTAGTACGGCTGTTGGTGACCATATCAACGATCAAGAAAATATACTCTTTCTATGTTCGTTTGGTGTAAACGCACCCTTATAAAAGAAATCGTATTCACAATGAGCTGGTCGAACAATTATGTTATTACGAATTTGACAGATGGGAAGCCAAGAGTTGTTTCAAAGAATATTGCTTCTGATATTATGCAATCTGATAGAATAAATCACAACCTTCTTTGTGAAATAATAATAATAATGGTTTAATGAAATTACTTGATTTATAACGGACCTTTCTGGCTGGATATTGTTCCTGTAACCGGATTAACATTTAAACCGGCTAATCCGCCAAACCGGTCATCCGAGTAAATATTATTATTATCAACCCATCACCGCCCACCGTGCACTGTAAAATGATGTTATTTAGGTAAGTGGTAACGAACACAATCATCTGAAAAACAGAGAGAGACAATCGATGTTGAAACTTTATTGATTTTTTTCAGTAAATATAACACATAATTACTTTTATCAATCAAATCCAAACGTGTTTTACTCGGTCGACATTAGCCGTCAATGTCCACGAATGCCATCTATCGAAAAATAAACAAAAAACTAAGGAATGTACGTTTACGGGACTTTCTTACATAAATATTACAGATGACATAGTATTATAGAGCCGAAGTACTAAGTTCTGTCACTCAACCAAAATTCGTATACTTATTATAAAACGCACAAAATTTATATTTACATAACATTCACTTCAGATCGTGCATCAGAATGTGCCTTATTATCTTTGCACCTCCAGTTTTATCGATTAATCATACAAACATAAATGTAATGTGTCAATAAAATTATCTGTTTCAATAAAGTTCTTCTTTATGACTCGACCTCGTTGGCTGACACTTTGAAAATGAGCAAATTCGTGGTAGTTTAAGTGCCACGCCTATTTCTGTAGAAGCTTAGTAAACAAAGTCTGGAGCTATTTCCATATAAATAAAAGGAGAAAAATCACGCGAGTAAAATGGTTATCAGATTCTCCATACTCAATTAAATCAATCATATCTCCCTTTGAACTCCACTTAGGAGCATAGGGAGGCAACAAGAGCTCTCAATTGCGCTCGATCTTGCGCAATGCTTATGACCTCCTCCCACACCAAGTCCATTTCCCTCAGCTCTGCCTCGAAGGAACGGAACACGGTATGAGAGGGTCTTCCACGTCTTCGAGACCCTGATGGGAGGAAAAACAGCGCTCTCCTCGGCCAACTGTCATTCGGCATCCTCAACACATGTCCCAGCCATGGCCATTTCCTCTCCGTAATGGTGGAAGTGATGGGCCTGCGCCGGGTGCGCCGACGTATAGCGTCGTTCGTGATGCGGTGGTACCATCTTATACCCAAAATTCTCCTGAGGCACTTCGTTTCGAATGCCGATACTTTTTGTGCCTGGGCTTTAGTCAGGTGCCAGGACTCACACCCACACAGAAGAATGGGCAACACACACGCATCAAACAGTTTACATTTCGTCTCGACACTAAACGCCGACGCCTTCCATATCTTGGTCATGTTGTTGAAGGCTCCACTTGACCTACTAATTAGTGCAAAAAGTCGAAGAGTTGAGGGAGGATCACCGGTGATCACATGTAAGACAGAAAGATGTGGAGACTGTGGTAGAGGGTAGAGAGGGCATGGAAATGGAGAATAATTAGAATGTTGTTAAAAAGGAGTTTTCATTTCATACTTATATCTTTATACCATAAACTAGTTTTCAAGCACGACCTTAGTGGTCCATCTTCTTATGGACAAAAAGTAACGATCAATTTCGAAAAATTTCTCCTATAAAGACGAACAAATGACACGCTTGTTAAAAAAAAAAACTTAGGGTTTACGTACACATTTGTGTACGGTTGGTGGTAATGGGTTAAGCTGAAACAGCTTAATGCTTCACGTGAATGTTATTTATGAAGTACTCCATAAGTTTATTGTTATTTTGTTGGCATCTCGTTTTATTTTTTCGACTATTCCGTTTGAAAAATCCGATTTCGAATGTTGGCTCTTTTTTCCGAGCGGATTATCCACGAAAGAGCGCATCGGAAAGCTTAAATTTAAAATTTTGTTTACATATTCAAGGTAAAAAAAAATACAGGATTTTTTAAAGGATTATCTTTCGAGCGATTTTATAAATGCAAAATGCTTGCCCGAATGAATAAAATCTTTTTTTTAAAGTTTTAAGTAAAGTTATTCGAGTCTCTAGAACAATGGTTCATAGCCTTTCTGGACTGGTACTGATACCCACCAGTTTCATATGTCATTGTGAATTCACTGATCCCTTCTTAATTTGAAGAGGGGTTCAGTGATAAGTTCTTATTATGAGTCAGGCGTTTGTCTTAACCTCCACCGAACCCCTGGTGTTTGATCGTATCCAGTTTAAAACCTACTGAGTAAGAATCTAGACCGCTGTATGGAAATAAAGGAGCTAGGGAACTAGCAAAGGCTCGATATTACCTGCTCTCACGCCAAATTCAAAGCCCTCGGCTCTGCTTCGAAAGATCGGAACACGGTGTGATATGGTCTGTCTCGTCTTCGAAATCCTGATGGGTGGAAAAATAACGCTCTTCTCCGCCAACTGTCTTAACACAATATGTCTCAGTAATGCCCATTCCTCTTTATAACGATAGAAGTGGAGGGTACCACAATATTGTGCAGGGTGCGCGGCGTATACCAAACGCCAATCGGGATGCGATGGTACCTACCAACTTATACCCGAAATTCTTCTAAGGCTCTTCGTCATTTTAGATGCGGAGGCTTTTTGTGCCTGGTCTTTGTCAAGTTCCAGGACTTCTCCAAATACCCTATTAAAACACAAGATTGGATCAATAATTTTTCATTAGGTACCTTAAGGTAAGCTACAACAGAGTTGGTGGAAGGAAAGTTGTAGAAAGTCGTGGTCACCCGAAAATAACGTTTCTCAAACATTCTGTCCGCAAGAAATCTGGTATTGTTTTACGAAAAAAATAAGGATTTATACATGAATTTATGGCAATAAAAGTATTGAGCGTCGACAAAGACATGGTCAGAAGTAAAAAAAAATAGGAGAGGTTGTAATGTCGGTGGAAGAATCGAAAGAAGAATGCTTTGATAAGAAAGAGTGGAGGTCTTCTCTCTCTGCGTTTCCCTTAAAGGTGACACGGCGTTATTGGTAAAAATAACAACAGAATGAAAGTATGCCTATTTCCAAAACAAACTTCTTCATAAATATCAGTAAGTCGTTGATTTAAGAAGAAACTAATAAATTTCTAGAGAAGAAACGTGTAAGAAAAATGAACAGACATCAGATTGAATTATAGAGAAGAAAACCAAACTATACAAAATTGTTTACCAAAGGATTGTTAAACGCCATCTATGGAATTTTGTTACAAAGTTACAATATAAAATAAATCTTTATGACATCGAAATGTTTTGTCGTGAATTCGATTGATGGCGCTCATGACGGAGATTTATTTCAAATTTTTGCAGTCAGATTTAGGTACATCATTGGTTTATGATGATTGATTTTATTCCGAGCTTCAAACCCGATTTATGTACCAACTGAAATGATAAATGTAGGTATATTACAGAAAGCATAATATAATGTAGAAACAGAAAGCTACCCCCGAGTTATGAATATCTTTACATAAGAACCGAAACGACATGAAGTCTTTAGAACAATATTAAGGGTGCTACTTTCGGATCATATCTCAGAATTCTTTTTCCCCTACATTAGACTAATGTCTTCAGCTCCAATACGAAGAGCTCGCGGGGTTAAGGGTTACAGTCAATTTTTCGTAAATTTTAAATAAAATACGAGAAATTCATCAGAAGCAAACCTACATAAACAGATTTGTAGGTGCCGAATTTTAATTATTATCAGTTTCGATAATAAACTAGTATATAACGCAATTCTGCTACCATCAATGATGTATGGATGTGAAACGTGGGCATTGACGAAAAAGATAAATGTAATGTGTTAATATAAGGATACTTTATAGAGCGCCGTTTAGTGACAACAGTAATCACCTCAAGAGCGCTTATAGTTTGCAAATAAAAAAGAAAACTATACTAAGGCTTACAGCTTAACATTTAAGAGAACTAAAATTAAAGTAAAAAGAAAGGTAAATAGAGGTAGATCACAGCATAACATTATATGTTTATTTACCTAGCACAAGTTATAATTATTTTAAAGTAAACGGATAATAATTTAAGAATGGGCAAAGATTAGACAAAGATGAAGGTCAATAAGTTGAGATGGTTTGGGCATGCGGAAAGAATGGATGCAAATAGAATGATAATGAACATTTATAAGGCTGAAAGGAAAGGTGTAAGAAAGCGTGGCCGACCGAGAATGACGTGGATCAAACACATCGATTCTGTCCTCAAAGAAGGCTAGGTCAGAAATAAGAGAAATAGGAAAGGTTGTATGAGAAATGGTATTTCGGTAGAAGAAGCGAAAGAAGTGTGCTTGGAAAGCGTGGTGAATAATAAAAGTAAATTATATGAACCTAGATAGACAAATTGATGAAATTTGGACTCGATATGTTTCTCACATGATAAACCAGACAAATTATATTTGATTTCAAATTTTTTCGTATACATAAAACATTAGATACATTTTGCTGTCGGTACATTTCTGCTGCCATTATTTAAATGGCATCAGAACATCAGTGTGTTTCAGAGAACAGAAATGGAATATTTTGGTATGGACTTTTATGTATATCTACTAGTGGTCGACCAGTGCTCGAAATTCGACCATAACTTAACTAATTTAGATTAAAGTTTGAACATTATTAAGGTTCCATTGTCAAAGACTGAGCGAGCGCTATTTCACAATTTTTCTCTATTACAACAATTTCATTCATAGCACATTCTTTCCTAATATTCTCAATACTTTACATATCCCTCGGAGTCTTTCCAAAAATCCTACTTGATTTTTTATCTTTCATGCTTTTTTCTAATAAATTTCAGTTTATTCTTACATTTTTTTTTCTTCAGTTCAAATCTGCCATTCATTTTTAAAAAAGTTCTGGCGCCACTAGTATAAGTTTTCGATGATCGAATATCGAAACGATCATCGAAAGAGATTCGAAAAATTTCCGTACAAAAATGATCGAATGATTCGATCGTTTGATGTTAGAACACTATTTGCACGTTAATAAGCGCATATTAGTTTCGATTAAACTCCTACTAGACCCACTGAAATTTTTTTCACACATTTTTCTGAACTTTCATCAAAACATGTATTGCACACGCGAATTTCGAACTAGCTCCGACAAGATCCGGAGATCCGGTTATTTTAAAAACTTCATTCAATGCATAAGAGGAACTGAAAACTTCGCAGGACATAATATCAATTCTCTGTGAAGTTGCTTAAAGGAATAAAGGCAAAGGGTACCTACGTGCCTGAAGATTAAGAACCTACTCCTTGAAGGGAGAATATATTTAACGGCTGGATGAAAAATCATTCTCATTGTTACTCATTCTTTCTTTAGCGGAAGATGTATTACTAACACGGACGATAGTACTCAAACAACTTGTAGACTTCGCGTGTTCTAAGGGTGTCCTAGGGAGATTGAATAAAAAAGATACAGTCCATCAATATCTACTGAAATGATTTGCTGCTTTGCTATTCTGATGCCACTCAATCCCCTAATTTGTCAAAGAATATAATATATGCCACAAAATGTTGTGGAGAGACAACCCAAAAATGTGGAGGTTATTATACCCAGAACTTTCACATCAGTAGTCAAGAAGACACGACAAAAATAATAATTGTTGGAATCGGCAGAGCTAAGACCTATTTTTCAGAGGCAAAAAAAAGATGATAAAGAACGCTTCTTGAAAAAGCCAGGGATAGGCACTCACACTCTTCAAAAACCTCTGGAGACGAGGCTGAATAAAAAGCAGGAATTGAAGGATATTGCAATACATTTTAGACGTAGTGACAGAAGGGGAGTTAGTTTTAAAGTAAGTTAAGGTTAAGCTCAAGAATCGAATTCAAAAATGGAATGGGTTGACGATAAAATCGAATATATTCCAGAATATCAATTCAAATTCAAACTATCAGTTTAGTTTGTCAAGTACCTACTCGATAGTAGTTTCAACAAACTTCGTAATGTTGTCGAGTTTGCGAAGAGGGAGAGAGATCACAATATTGAGAGGTTGACCTTTCTGAGTAGAGCGAAGTGTCGAGAGGATTGGAAATAGCCAAGTTTCCGACATAGCCGCAACAGAGCGGATTAAGTTCTAGAAAGCGAGTAAATTGGTTGTAGTGGGCTATACAACCTTTTCTAGTCTAGCGTGATATTTGGGACAAACCTCGAGGATCCTTATGGTTTCCCAGAAGGTCCTTTAAAAGGAAGACGGCGGGCGCTGAGGGTTGGAATCTTAATTAATCAAGTTAATAATTATGAGATAATGGTTATTACAAAATTATTAAAAGGTCCTGCAGGGAGGAAAAGGGATGACTATTTGATATTAGGTATTTATTATATGATCGAATTTTCCAATTATTATTTTATTAAATTAATTACCATGGCGATACTACCCTTTTGCCTACCTGATAAGGGGTGTAAGATCCTGTATCACAGAATATTATTATGTTATTTTCTTTATCTATAGTGACAACCTTCAATTCAATTTATTGCCTCAATCTATAAACTTCCGACCTCCGCAAGAAGTCTTCTTAATCGTTTTTTTGATGCCCTTGAATGATTTTGATTTTGGTCCCAACAGAATTCAAATCTCCCGATTGTTTTTGGTCATTTAACCTTATGTATGTCCCCTTTAATCACTGATGCAGAAGTACCCATTATATCTACCACATCAAGTAGTCTCTACAGAGGTGCCTGGTACAACTTCCACGGTTAGAGCTAGGGAAATAAAAGTCCGCCCTACAGATACCTGCATAAAGGGATAGGGAAAAAGTCACCCTGAGGTTGTCTGATGTTTCGCCCACATTGTCTTCTATTTCGTTTACTCCTTACTTGGTCCTGTCCTGTCTGTCATTCTCTCAAAATGCACGAACCGCATCAAATTATTCACATTCATTCTATAGTCACTACGCTAACATTTAGTTTGTAGCGTAAATTGGAATTGCGTCTATAAAGATCATAAAAAAGTAGAAAAACATTTTTTTTCAGTCTTAAATTATTGTACCTTACGTAAGGTAGATTTGGGTAATGGAGAATTTGGCGAATTATAACAATATATTATCAGGGAAAGTACTCTATAAAGATATTTATTGAACGCAGGTCAAATGTTGCCTTAAATTTATTATCTCGAAGACGCAGCTTTCTCGCAAGAAAGTCGATAACTTCCTCAAATTTAAGACGTAAAAAAAATAAGAGAAAATTACCAATAGATTAAAAAAATGATCCAGAAAAAATAGAAGGAATTTATAAAGACGATTATTTATGACTAGCTAATTACCCGTCTTGCTTTACGTTTTTGATTCCGATTGTCAGGCTTGATCGGTAGGTAATTAAACAGGTTCTAGTCTAGCTTCCCATTGCTTTGTAGACCTCTATAACTGACATAAGCACAGAAAAAGAAGAATGACACTAATGTTTATTAAAATTTTGTATGAAGATCCTAAAAAATGGGGTTTTTTAAATAGCTCTAAATATATTAAAGTTAATGCAGCAAATTGTATTAAAGAACCTTCTCCGGCATTTTGCACGGCTCTGTGCAGATTCATATCTGACATAGCATTTGTATTTTGAGCGTGATGCTATGACACACGGTAAAAAGCAAATAAAAAAACATTTCTGAATTATTATGTAGATTTACCACGCAACTTTCTTAATTTTTTCTTTCATAAGAACCTTCTACTGATAAAAGCCAACACGACAAAAAAAGAATTAGTGAAATCGGTTCAGCCGTTTAGGCGTGATGCGATGACATTAGGTAAAAAGCTAATAAAAAAACATTTCTGAATTATTATGTAGATTTACCACGCAACTTTCTTAATTTTTTCTTTCATAAGAACCTTCTACTGATAAAAGCCAACACGACAAAAAAAGAATTAGTGAAATCGGTTCAGCCGTTTAGGCGTGATGCGATGACATTAGGTAAAAAGCTAATAAAAAAACATTTCTGAATTATTATGTAGATTTACCACGCAACTTTCTTAATTTTTTCTTTCATAAGAACCTTCTACTGATAAAAGCCAACACGACAAAAAAAGAATTAGTGAAATCGGTTCAGCCGTTTAGGCGTGATGCTCCGACATACCGTAAAGCAACGACAAAAGGCAAATAAAAAAACATTTCTAAATTATTATATAGATTTACCACGCAACTTTCTTAATTTTTTCTTTCATAAGAACCTTCTACTGATAAAAGCCAACACGACAAAAAAAGAATTAGTGAAATCGGTTCAGCCGTTTAGGCGTGATGCTCCGACATACCGTAAAGCAACGACAAAAGGCAAATAAAAAAACATTTCTAAATTATTATATAGATGTTAGTAGAATGGTGAAACCAGCTAAAATGGACGTTTTATCACATTTTGTTAATCTATCCATTTTTTCACTGTCAATTTTGAAGCAGATTCGTACAGAATACTACAAAAATGCATTATTTTAATACTTTCAGCTATCTTAAAGCAGAATTCAGCGATTCAATTCCAAACTTACATTTTTGGTAGAAATATATTTTAGGTACATAATATGGAACAAACTATTAGATGCAATCATTAAATTATTGATTAGTGTTAGATTTTTTCAAGGGGTATTTTTTCTTACAAATTAGAACATCGACGGGCATATGAACGTCTTTTACTGCTGTTTCGAAGGGTGACTTACTGTGATCACTTGACGTTAACAACGTTCGCCATTTAGGTGGTCTAATTCGTCGAAATCCTGTTCATTTTCAATTTCAAATCATGGAAATCTTCGACACGTTAAACACGTCGAAAAATCCCATCCCCCTTGCAAGAATCGAACCCACATCCCTGACTATCTCACGCAGAGACGTTAACCACTTGCCTATTCGATGTGACGACGATACGGTTATGTACTTTGTAATACGTGTATTTAAACATTGTAGGTAAGAATTAAATTACCTATATATTAATTAAATGCAGATAGGTACCTCTGTTGGAAAGTGGTAAAAACATTTCAGCTACCAAATTTTATTCTCTATTATTATCATTGGACGAATTCAAAAATTCTTCTCTCAATCCACCAATGAAAAATGGGCCAAATTTGAAATTGGAATTATTCATAGAATATTATGATGCGTGACAACTATTTGAAAATCGATGGATGAAAAAGTCTTCGGTACTTTATTATTATCATAGATCATAACAGCCAATCGCATGACGTTATTAGAATTGATACCCAACACGATTGGCTGATGGCAACCATTTGTCTACATTAACCAACCGTGAGAAAATTTATTATGATATTCCACTGTACTAGCATTTCAAGGGAATTCTAATAGGTGACATTTTTGAATTATTGTCTTTTGAATTTTGTTGAGAACGAAGTTGTTTTTTTTCGTTTTGAATTTAGAATATTTTTATCTATGATATTTTCTTTATAGGTTTATAAATTCTTGTCATTTTTAAAACTTTTGAATTTCGAACGTAGATTTTTTTCTTCTTTTTTATGGTCATTGGAAGTTTGGAGTCATATATGAAAACTTTTTTTGTACTTCAATAAGGATTGATTAGAATTGGTTGTCAATAGGTTCTGAAACCTTCTATTAACAACCTTTCTATTATCTAAATACGGCGCTTTACTTAAGGAAAGAGCGAATTCCTCAATACTGTATTAGTTTCAATCCAATCCAAAAAAAAAGTAAATTTATAAATAAATGTTATATTACATTTTTATCTGTTACTATGTAGAAATTGTGCTTACAGATAATTAATACATAGAATATTGGAAAAAAACTTAGTTAAACTAGAAATATTTAGACAAACTAAGGTAATGTATATTTTTATAGGTATATACACATCAAGTTATAGGTATACATTCTTATAGGAATCAAACAAGAATGCCTATTCAAAATCGATGATGAGTTCCGTCTGCTAAATAAATGCGTTGTATTTTACCAATAAAGTTTATTTAAAAACGATCTAATATCAATGGAAATACAAAAATGTTGACTATTCATTATGAATTTTTCTTACTGTCTGTTTCCAAGTGGTCGATACTTAGGCATTACAATTTTATAAATTCAAATACAGTACATTCGTTTTTTTTCTTCTTGTTATCTCATACGCATATAAATTGAGACATTCAGAAAAAGTGGTGAGATACTTGCAGATAAAATTTCACAAAGTGTCTTTATCAGGGATACAAAAATAACATGAGGTTGTGGAAATTTTAAGATAATGTAGGACAAAAGTTAAATAGGTAGGTACCTACATACATACTTATTTTTTTATTTTATTGAATCTTACAGGAACATACAGTCATTCTACTATACTATCAACAACAATCAAGTAATAATAATTATAAACCAGCAAAGTTCCTTCAATTACTTATCGAATATCCTACAATACAGTGATAAACATAAATCAATATATAAATAAATACATAAATATATACATTTAAGAAACAGGAATATAAAGTCAAGGTCAAACAACATAAGACATAAATCTTTCAAATATGAAAAAAAAAGAAAAGAAGTCACATAACATCATAGATATATAGCAATGTATAAATATGGTAAAACAATGAAAAACATAAATAATTGAATACAAACATATAAGAATTCATCCCTCTCATCTCATCAGCCCAACAACTCCCGCTCTAAATTGATCTTTATTCAGATGGAAAATGTCTAATACCTTGAACAGTGTATTATAGAGCTTACAAGAACGATGAATAAAACATCCCTGCATGTAATTCGTAGAGCAATGAGGCAGCCTAAACAAGTATTCGCACCGGGTATTTCTTAAGGGCCAATTAAAACTTAGCCTTTCTAGCAGCGATTCCGAGTCGACCTCGCCAGATAAAATTTTAAAGAGGTACATCATATCAGCCTGGGTTCTTCTGCTTTCAAGGGACGACATGCCATGGTAAATAAGCGCCTGCCGATAGTCGCTAAAGTGCCGGCCTCTCAAAAAACTGAGATGTCGCACCAGCCTTCTCTGGATGCACTCAATCCTATCAATATATGTTAAGTACTGGGGACTCCATACCACGGTTGAGAATTCTAATCGACTACGGACAAATGCATAATACAAGATCCTCGTGGTGAATGGAGATTTAAAAGGCCTACTCATCCTCATGACGAACCCCAACATTCTTTGGGCTTTATCTATAATCGAGTTAACATGAGATCTAAATCGCATCCCAGAGTCCAGGATCACTCCCAAGTCCCTAATCTCTTCCACTCTAACCAGCGTCTGTAATCCAAGTTCATACGAAAACTGCACAGGCTGCCTAGCCCTAGAGAATGAGATGACTTTACATTTAGACACATTAAGATACAGTTGATTAAGACGGCAGTAATCCTCCAAACGACTAAGGTCGGTTTGAAGTTTTGTGCAGTCTCGAATGTTATTTATCTGCATGAATATCTTTGTGTCATCAGCAAACATCAGAAACTTGGCGTGACGGAAACAGACACCAATGTCATTTACATATAAAATGAACAGTAATGGCCCCAAATGGGATCCCTGGGGAATACCAGAAGGGCAAGGAAGAAACCGAGATACCGACCCACCTATAGCCACGGCCTGCGACCTCCCCTCAACATATGATGCGAGCCAACGAAGGAGATCTCCATGGATCCCGTAACAACGCAACTTGTGCAAGAGTATCCGGTGACTAATCTTGTCAAACGCCTTTGCATAGTCCGTGTAGACGGCATCCACCTGCCCACCTCCGCCCATTCTTTGAGTTATGTAATCTGTAAACTCGAGGAGGTTTGACTCCACGGATCTTCCAATCACAAATCCATGCTGTTGGGGCGTTATAAATGACCTCACTGCAGGGGACATCTGTGACACAACTATTCTCTCCATTAACTTGCTGAAAATACACAACTTAGAAATTGGTCTATAGTTCGTAACGCTATGCTTATCGCCGGACTTATGAATCGGCGTCACGAAGGACCTTTTCCAGATGTCTGGAAAAATGCCCTCCGAAAACGAACGCTTATAGAGGAGATATAGGGGGTAACACAGTTCATCAGCACAGCTCCTCACAAAAATCGCAGGCACACCATCGGGACCAGAACCCCCCCTAGAATCAAGTTCCTTCATACATCTCAGAACAATTTCAGGTGACAGCTCAACATGGTGAATATTCAATTCGCCATCATTCACGTCCGGAAGGACAACATCACTATCATCAACGAAAACGGAGTAAAAATAATCACCAAACATTTCTGAGACAGATTGCACATCAGAGGAAGTTACGCCAGTGTAGTGCATAGACGCCGGCAAGGAAGACGACGACTTCTTTGACTTTACATAAGTCCAAAACTTATTGGGATCCCGTCTTATCAATTCCTCTGTGCCAGTTATAAATTTGTCGTAACACTCCCGAGCAACCCTCTTCTGCCGAGATCTCAACAACCCGAAAGAAGCATAATCGGAGTCATTGCCGCTTATCTTCCAGCGTCGATGGTATTTTTTCTTTTCTCTAATGATCTTTATCAGAGCCCTACTGTACCAGATGGGGAACCCACCGCTGGCATATACAACCTTTTTAGGAATATACTTATCGATTAACCCATTCAAGAATGCATAAAATCGACCAGTAGCCTCCTCCACACCCTGACATTCAAACTCCTTCACCCAATCATGGGACGAAAGCTCTAGCCTAATATTGTCATAATCACCTCTGTAAAAGAGAACTACTTCCCTCGGGGGAATCGCCGCTACAGGTCTACCCTCAATTGCCAAATTCACGATCAACGGTGGATGATGCGGGTCCTCAGCCCTGAGAGGCTCCTCGCATAGAGAGACCTGAATGTTGTCCGCACTCACATTTGACATAATGAGGTCTAATATTCTCCCTCCACGGTTACTATGAGAGTTAAATTGATTTAGATCGCAGAACGACATGAAATCCACCAAAGCGCTGGAAGCCGCATCACTGAAATCACCCGGCAAGCAGAATTTTTCTGTTGCATCCCCGATCCAGACAATGCCAGGCAAGTTGTAATCCCCTGTCAAGAGAAACAAATCATCAGGCTGCTCCAAAATCAACCGAGAGCACATTTCAATGTTTGCGTGCAGGTTGGAAGAGAAAGAACTGCCTTGTGGAATATAGGAACAACACACATTCAAGCTTACCCGCGAATTTGGCCGGGCTATTGACACCCACACATCCTCCGCCCGTGTGCCCCAGCCAACGCGGTGCACAGACGGAATACTTCGGTGCACAGCAATGAGGACACCACCCCCCAGAGATTGCCCCGCATTAGCGTAATCGCGGTCTCTTCTATATACGTTATATCTACAGTCAAATAGCTCAGAGCTACCGATTGAGTCCAGCAACCACGTTTCAGTAAGGCAAATAATGTGATAATCATTCAATAATACCCTGTACAGAAAGTCATTTGTCCTAGTTCGCAGGCCCCTAACGTTTTGGTAATAAATAGATAACTCTGTCATTTGCAAAAAGCAGCAGCAAAGCGTTGAGCATCGGAGTGGAAAAATATGAGAAAACAGGAATGCATCTCGTCAAGGTCAAAAACAATAATTCAAAGACAACACAATGATAATACACTACGTCAGTCTCAGCAACCATACGAGTAAAAAGCACAATAACAATCGAGATGAAAAAACATGATAATGAATCGAAATCGATGAAAATGTGACATTCAATCAGATACAACTCTCCAATATGTATGCAATAACACAAAAAATACAATAAGTCAAAATAAGATAAAATACAACAAATTACAAAAAAATATATAAAAGTACAATAGAAAACAATACAGTGAAATACAATTAATTTGAGTAAAATGGTGTGAGAAAAAATATGCCTCGAACAAGACTTGTAGTGGGGTGGGTCGAGACAAGCGGCTAAAAGTCATGTGAGCCTCCCGAGGTCACTAGTGGACTTAATCAATATTGGCGGAGCCTTTTCAAACTTTCTCACATAAATCCTGCAATCCTTGACCCAGGCAAACTTGTATTCCTTCAGCCTCGCCACTTGTCTAGTTTCCCTATACAACATTTTGTTATCCCTAGTAAGGTGATGGTTTATAAATACCTTACCCCCACTATGAATTCCCAAATCGCGTGCTACCAGCCCCCGTTTTTGCTTAGCAGCATTCAAGAACATATCTTTACTACTCCTGTCAGAAAATCTTACAATGATTTTTGGAGGAACCTTTTCCTGTGAATCCTTACTCCATGAGGCAACCCTTTGAATACTCTGCATAGATTCCTGCGGGAGACTGACTTCAATTTTCGCTGTTAACGATTTCATCAGTGTGGGAAGATTCTCATCCTTTAGCACGGGGATTCCAGATATTTCAACGTTATTCATTCTAGCATATTGCTCTCTATCATTGCTCTCTCTCTTGAGTTCAGAGACGCTTCTATCCAAGCCAGCAACTCTTTTTTCCAAATCGTCAAAACGTTTCAGTTTATTTTCAATTTCAGCAAGCTTAGTATTTAGGGTCTCACTCTGGGCGCTCATGAATGTCGAGGAAGCCTTTAGCTCCTGAACATCCCCATACATCAATCGAAAATCCTTTCTCAAGCTTTTAAGCTCTCGCAAAATGCTCTGTGAATCAGCCAAGCCCACAGTTACCGGGGTAGACACCTGTGGTGTAACGGCAACAGGAGCAGGAGATCCCGAATTGCTATTCATCGTTGAGTCAGAAACAGCAGGCGAGCGTGAACGGAGAGATCTTGGGTCTTCCAATCTGCACGAGGGACAACGCCAATGGGCTTTGGACATATTTGACATCTTCTTCAATTCAGAGGCGGCCGTTCCCAAACAAGTACAATGGTAGGAACTGTAACATCTACTGCACTTCAAGGCCTTTGAGGGACTAAGCAGGCTGCTGCACTGCTTGCACTTCATTTTGTTACCCTGTTTATGCTTGATACCTGATGACTCCATAATTTGGTATCTATTTATTGTACAATGAGAAGCAAAAAAACAAAGTTTTGTTTCTTCCTCCGCTTAATCAAAAACACTATGTGAGTGAAATGCAATAGAGATCAATAGATGACCTCAAAGTGTGTATGAGGCGGAACCCGGGTGATTGCAATCAGTCAATTGTTGTGTGTAGGTAGTGACATCTTATATCGGCAAAAATGTATGGAGAAAATGTTATTCCCACTCACAGTTTCCACAATGTTGAAGATAGAGAAACACCACCGCGAGGTTTTTTGTAGTAAATTTTATTATCTTTCGAATGGTATGTGGCAAAACTCGATCCAGCTTATAAGGATGATGGCACTTCACAAAAAAGTTTATTTTTCTCTTCAAAACGGCATAACTTCCACTAGACTGGTCCAAATCCGGTCACAAAAACACAGATTCACATCGATTTTATGAAGGGTCAAACAAGATAAAAAAAGAAATTTTTTGGAAAATTTTAAAAATTTTCACATTAGAAAAATCGTTTTTCCGAGAAAACCGTTCCAGATAGAGAGGTGCTGCCACGAGATTTTCTCTCTGGCCAGATGTCATCTACAGGATTACGTTTGAATCCCGGCGATCAGCACCCTAGAAGGGACAGGGTTTTCACTTTTCACCTTCCGATTCTTAGCTGTCACAGATTTTCATAAAACGTCACAAAAAGTCTCACTGCAGATCTTATACACAAAAACCACTATGCTCACTAAAGAGAGCAGAAAATTCTGCACCGATTGATATATAGATATCGGTGTTTAATCTCAGTTTACGCGAAAATTAATAAATTTATTATGGAACTCTGAAGTACGTGTTAACGGTATCGAAATTGATTATATTATATATTCATTCTTTCTTCAAAATATTTTGAATGGGTAGGTACATACAGTAATTGAAATATATTAAATTTAAAAAAATATGATACTCTTATATACCTATTTTTTGTATGTTTACTAGGTAGGAAGAAATATAACAGCTTTCAAAATTTATAAAATATGTCTAAATATAAAAAAAAATATTAATCTTCTTCAAATCTACAGGTTGAAACGACTTGAAAATTTTTCATTAAAAAATGGGTAGGTAGGTAGGTACCTATATTTTTATTTAAACTCTATTTTTTTTGTTAAATTAATAAAATTATTATGTACTCAATTTGTTTAAAAAAATATTTAAAAAACAATACAACCACTTCTGTTTTTTAAAGATTACTTACGGTACAGGAACAAAAAAATGATGCTGAAAAAAAATCACAAATAATTTATTTAAAAAACAAAAATAAAACCACTAAACTATTGAAGAAAATAATATGTGTAATGAATTTCTTTTGAATTATTTCACTTATAACACAATATAAAATTAATAAACACTTTATTCGTATATATAAAAAAAAACAAACACCACTAATATACAATTTTTAACTGAATTTATGTATTTACTAAACTACATACAATTTTTTTTAAATAAAAAATGTTCGATTCACTTATTGTTATTACGTCTTTGAAGAGAGATATTGTCCGTTATTCGAAGCAGCGCGCGACACAACCTCCCCTTAAAGCTTCTACGGAATAACTGTGTAAGTTGGATAGATCAACCTATCATAACGGGTGGTAGCTTCAAAACGTCGTATGACAGTTGTTGTTAAATTCGCCTACACACACGCTTACATAGTGAGGCTGTAAAGCATCTTCTCATCTCACTTAAAAGGACTTTGGAACCTTTATCAGTTATTTGTTATGGTATGCTATAAAAATAACCCATATTAACGTAAAGTGATCACACTAAGCCAGCCTTCGAAATAACAGTAGAAGACGGTCGTAAGCCCGTAGTGGTTTGTTCCATTCAAAAATCGAACATTAGTAATGAATTGTTAGAGTCGTTAATTGTTATGTTTTCCTTAAGATCTAGTCCTGAAAAGGTCACAAGAATCTAAACATAATTAGAACGTTGTGCACCAACAAAGCCAATAGGCAATAAATATGAGACAGTAACAAAAATGGATATAGTCATATCCTGGCGCCAAATACATGACAGCGGTCGCAGTCTTTAAATTTGGTTGCTCTCTTGTTCTCAACAATTTCCAACTTTTATCTCTATTTTTCATTTTATTATTAAATTTCTACTTGTTGCATACATGAGATTTTTCGACATGTTGAACATGTTGAGAATTCTCATGATTAGGAGTTTCGGAGACAAACATTACCACCTAATGGCGAACGTTGTTAACGTAAAGTGATCACACTAAGCCAGCCTTCGAAATAACAGTAGAAGACGGTCGTAAGCCCGTAGTGGTTTGTTCCATTTAAAAATCGAACATTAGTAATGAATTGTTAGAGTCATTAGTTGTTATTTTTCCCATAACCCATATTGTATAGTTATGTTTTTAAAATAACCTATAAGAAATCATTTATTGTTGTTTAGTAGATAAGTTGAATCTGCGTGCAAAATGCAGTGATATTTTTTTACACAACGTTCCAATTAATGTAAATGGATTCTTGCGTTTTTATTCAGGAATACAATACATACACGTACGTACGTACAATCTCCCTTTGAAATCCCTATCTGGGGTATAGGTAGGCAACAAGAGCGTTCGATCTTGCGCGATACCATGTCCAATCGTAAAACTCCCTCTGCTCTGTTTCGAAGGAGCGGAACACGTTATGGGAAGTTCTGTCACGTCTTGTCGATACACAGATGGGAGGAAGAACAGCGCTTCCCTCTATCATTTGGTATCCTTAACGCACGTCCCTACCATGTCCATCCCCTCTACATCATGGTGGAAGTGATGGCCTGCGCTAGATTCGTTAGCGTATAGCGTCGTTTCTGGTGCGGTGATACCATATTATACCCAAGATTCCCCTGTTTTCAGGACTTGATCTCATGTATAGAACTTGATGCCAATCAATATTACTGTTCGATATTTAAGAAGTACCTTTTCCGTTTCACTTACATATATTATTATTATTATGTTAGCAGTTGATAGTCCCGTGGTTAGGACGCTGCCTTTCGTACTGATTTGTACAGGAGGTCGTGGGTTCGATCCCAGGTGCCGACCATCTTCCTCTTTCACGACACAAGCTTTTAGAAGCTTACTATGAAAGAGTTAAATAATGTATTCGTGTTCACTATGAGTGAGTACAGATTCGATGAAAAAAAATGTAGAGGCTAGCTGGACTCCTGGAAAAAGAGACGCACCTGTCAGCCACTGTAATAGGACAAAGACCTAAGAAAGAGAAAAAAAAAGCAATTCTTGATGGTAGTAGACAAACAATATAAAAAATAACGAATGGACATCAAAAACAACAGTCAAATGAGTTATCAATGATATCTACTGTTGTATTTTTCGACCTAGAGAACAATATAATTTTTTTAATGTAATTTTTAAGCATAAAATTATGAAACTACGTGTATTACTTAAATATTTTTTACTAAGTAATATCACCGACGCAAATTTAAAAAAAAGGGCTTTAGCAAATTCTTATCCCACTCTCATTATCGATTTACCAAATTCCCTCACTAGAACCTGGAAGTACACATTACACAATTGATTTTCAAAATTCGATCTGCAGAATTCGTTTTCCCATTATTATCCAGAGCCCAAAACCTGTTAAATGCCGTCGCTTTACAGACCAATCCGCCCCTCTGGAAACTTTCTATAGAATAGAAGGAGTTTGGGGCGATAACTTTTGCCACAATTAAAATAGAAAGGGATGAAAGAGGTTTGGGACGAGCGGAGGGCGGTTTGTAGGTAGTGCCGTGTAAAATTCATTCGAACAGAAAATGTATAACGGATTATGGGATCTATTAAAAATCTATATTTGTCTCTTTGTATGATCGCCCAACGGAATCATTGGGGCCGATTCCGTAAGAGTTCCTTTGAAGTTTAAAACCTATAATATGAAAAATTGCATTTCAACTGGTAGTTACGCTTAAATTATCATTGTTTCCCTAAAAAGCTCAAAATTGTTATACAGGGTGGGGCAGAATGGACTCCCTAGTTGCAAACACTCACTGTAGAGCGCGCAGGTGGGTTAGCGGAGTGGGAGTAGTATCGTTAGGTGGTTAAGCAACGCCATTTTCATTTCTAGTAGTCGTCATGCAGTGGTCCGCTGAGCATCGAGGCTTTGTCGTAGAAACGTTCATTGAAAACAACGATAGCCTACGAAAAGCCCTCTGCGTCGCCACCACACTATCATCGTTTTTAACGAAATTTTCTACGACAAAGCCTCGATGCTCACCGGACCACTGCAAGTGACTACTGAAATTAAAATGTCGTCGCTTCCCCCACCTTACGTTACTACTCCCACTCCGCTAACCCACCTGCTCGTTCTACAATGAGTGTTTGAATCTAAGGAGTCCATTCTGCCCTACCCTGATCAAGATAAAATAAATAATTTGATTTGATTTGGTGGACATTACGAGAATTTTGATGTGGTTGAAGTCACTTGCAGCTGTATTTTTAACGGTCACCAACTTTTTATGTAGGTATGTTTAGTCACTCGAGTTAATATGTTATTTTGGTAGGAACAGCATGACGCTACCCGCGATGTACTAAATCTCGATGAAAAATGCATCGTTATTGAGAAATCATAACCGAAAACAGAAAATCGCTTCGCAATAACATTAATAGAGATTTTTTATTACACAGGGTGCATTTAAACCAAGCCAACTTAGTTTATGTCATAAAAGAAATTACCATGTTTAAGCGCGGTGAAGGGATTTGTTGCCTCCCTATGCCTCTAAATGGAGTCAGACAGACAGTATTAATTAATTGATTGCGTTAGATAATGGTATCAACCGATCTTTTTCAAAACATACGAAGTCTTAAATTTATCAGAAACTCTTAAAATATTAGAAGACTTAATATATAAAAAAGAGCTCACTAATTTCAATAGCTAGTTTACAGAAGAAAGGCAAACAAGTTTTTTCCCTATATATCGGTTTTTTTTCTAAGGTATATTTTTGTACAAAAAAATTTTAGACGATTTTGTCGAATACAAAAATACATACATACAAACCTATTTAAGTAAATATCTCTGTAGGTATATTTTGGAACGTTCGTAGCTTTCGAATGGAATTTAAAACTATTTTTTTTCAATTTACCAAAAAGCTCGAGGCGTGGGTATTGCCAGATATAAAAGAAAAACGAAATGTCATAATACACTTACCTGATTTGTATTTCTTTATTTTGTTCGAAATTTCAAGCTTAAAAAGGTGGTTTGAATAAATCCAAGTCACATACCTAGAACAAAAGAAAAAAAATAACATTAATAAGTACATTATATTAATTTGCTATGAAGAATCGGCAGAGTAGGTACAAATTATCCCTTTTTGGCTTAAATACACATGGAACTTTATAACTTGTTCCCCACATTAAAAAATGTAGGATAATCTATAATATAAAATAAAGTCGGGTTAGTGCGAACACTACTTATAACTCGGGATCGGCGAAACAGATTATTATGATGCTCGGTTTTTTGGATTCTTCTCCGTTCCGGGTAACAGAATACCTATAAAAAGTTGAAAAATGGATAAGAAATAATATGAAATATAATATGGAACGAATCTCATGCGAAGCCATCTTTGAAAAAATCTAACAAAATTATTGTCTTCTGCACCTGCACCCTCTCATTCTCGCATACGTAATTGCCACTCTTACAGCAGCTCATTTCACTTACTCCACCGTTTTGGGAGTTTTAGAAATTTTTAATACAAAGTCAACCAAATTGTGCGCATGTTTGTTGATTTGTTTGAAATGCTCGAATAACTAATAAAACATCGAAAAAGGGAAGGTATCGGAAGAGAGTTTTTTTTTCGTGCAGGTAGCAACACTGAATTTGACAGTTCATGTTTGTTTCGATTATCAAAAATAGTGAAAAAGCAACATAATAATTATTATTGTGGAAACTAGTCACAAAAATAGGGTTTCACCGCTTGCACTTTTAATATTGTCCTGTAGTGTTTACTAAGAACATTGGTTTAGAATTTGTAATTTATACAAAAATACCTTTAAAATATTATGTTCGAATGTAAAAAAAAATATTTCTGAAAGCTTGAAAGTAATTCTATAAAAAATCTGCGAATCTGCGTTTTGCAACTCAATGGTTGTCAAGAAAATAAAAATTGTGTTGTTATGGGAATTTTCACAGATGGCGTTGTTGTCAGTAAATCCGTTCCATACTAACTTTAATATTGTACTATTTTATATTATTTTATGTCCCTTTTTCGATGTTTTATTAGTTATTCTGTTATCCGAAGCGGAGAATACAATAAACCAAGAATGATAATAATCCGTTCAGTCGATCTCGAGTTATAAGTGTTCTTTGCTTTTCTTCCAAATGTGTTTAAAGTATTTCTCCATACAGTTGGTTTCAGGCAACCATAATAAGAATCAATAGATTCAAAATAAAGAAGGACTTATGTCATGGTACAAAATTTAATTCAGAATCGCTCTAAAAGCATATACGTATAAAGATTATAGTGCGATCTATTGGTGATGACGTTTGACAATACAGCTGTACCTACCGCCAACAATAATGGCTATCACACATAAAAAGATCATTATACAACAGGATACCCATTCAAATCATACACGACTATTATACGACCATTATTACTTCTTCTTTCTTTCAACGTGGCAATCCACTCTCGAGAGAGTGATCTATACCATTATTACTATTACACTGGTATATACTCTCTCCAAGTGTGTGTAGCTTTGAACAATCTGTTATTGTATAGACTTAAACACCTGAGTATTTTGCATATTTTTAAAATATGCATAATATCTGTGATATAAAAGAAAGTCGGGTTAGTGCGAACATTTATAACGCGAGCTCGGTTGAACAGAATTTTATCATGTTTGGTTTTTATTAGATTCTTCTCCGCTCCGGATAACAGAATAAAATTGAAAAATTGATAAGAAATAATATAAAATATAATATTAATGTTAGTATGGAACGGGATTCTTAAAAACAACGCCATCTGTGAAAAAATCATAAAAAAACACAATTTTTATTTACCTGACATCCATTGAGTTTCAAAATATTGGTTCATTTCAAAATATTTCAGATTATTGATAGAATTTCTTTCAAGCTTTCAATAATATTTTTTTTTAACATTCAAACATACTTTAAAGGTATTATATTTTTGCATAAATTAAAACGCAATAAGTGAATGAAAAGAGATGATTTTAGTTTGATTAATATGTTGTGAGGTTATGCCGCCACTCATCAGTCATTAAATTTTTTAATAAGCGATTTTTTTTTATTTACCGGATGATGTTTCAGAAAGTAAGTAGAAATTTTGGAAATAATTTTTGTATGAAGATGTTTGAAGGGCCAGCTAGTGTATTTTATACCTACTATTATCATACTTTTTTTAAACCATCACGCCGTTTCACTGACGGGGTTTGCAGAGAGAACGGACATACACTATTTTCTTTCCAAGCATACTACTTTCACTTCTTCCACCGACATACCAATTCTCACACAACTTGTCCTATTTCTCTGACTAACTTTTAACCTTCCTTGAGGATGGAATCGATCTGTTCGCTCCATGTCATTCTGGGTCGACACCTTTCCTTTCAGCCTTGTAAATTCTCTTTGCATCCATTCTTTCTACATGCCCAAACCATCTCAATTTATTGCCTTTCATATTTGTCACAACACTGACTTCCATACCTTCCTAATATTATCATTCCTTTCATATTCCACAGACTCTTTTCATATATTCTTACTTTTTTCCCGTCCATGTCCACGTTTCACAGCCATACATTATCAATAATAACAAGATTGCGCTGTGAACTACTAGTTTTTTACCTTGTAGTGAGACGTTGTTGTTTCTCATAATAATAGGTCTTAGTACACCACTCACCCTGCGACCAGCCACTTTCCTATGTTCGATCTCTCTTTCACACTTTCTATCCCTACTAAACATGCTTCCTAAATACACCTACTCATTCACTTGCTCAAGACATTCATTTTCTACGGTTATTTTACAATTCGTTCTTGCTTCATCCCTTTCAAAGACCAAAACGTTTGTTTTGCTGACATTCATTTAAAGACCGTTTTTTTTTGCAAAATTTACAACATAAATTCTTGCAAATTATTTCAATTTCATAAAATTATATAGTGCTATCTTTTGAGGATGATTAGCAAAAAGCATACGATAGGTAGGTATCTAAATAAATTCTTAAGATTACCCAATTTTTTCTATTTATTTACAAACATATTGTGGTATTATAGTTTTTTTTATCAAAGTATTCCACTGATCCCATTCACAGGCGCCGGTGCGTGACTTTACGGCATAGTGCTCAGAGCAGGTACTCGCATATTGTAACCCTGGGACATGTGCAATTCTTGGAATCGCCGAGATATGCAGTTTCGGGGTAGGCGGAGAACCCTTGAGACCAGATGTGATAACGTACCCACTTGACGGTCATTTCTTTGTGGAATTTATTGGGCATTTTTTTGTAAGATATCTTGATGGTAGTGTAGTCACCGCTCTAGAATAATGTTTATTTCTAAACATATGTATAATATTCCCACGTAATTTTTTTATTAATTAGCCTTCCCGACAGCCGTTGTCCTGTAGTCCTTACTATGAATATTGATTTCAAATTTGTAATTTATACAAAAATACGGTTAAAACAATACTTTTCATTTTATTTACATAGTTATCTTCGCAACAAAAGTTGCATTTTAACATTTCAAAATATAATTTATAAAACATTTCATAAAACAACGCTTTGGTAAGCAAACCAAAGAAGGTTTAAATGTTAAAAATTGTTTTTGAAAAGTCTAAAAATATTCCATCAAAATTTGAGTACTAATATTTTTAATGTCAATGGTTGTCAAAGCTCTCTATATCTCATTAATTATTATTAAAAAATATCTACTTGTGTTATAGGTATATGAGATTTTTCGACGAGATTTCTCATGATTAAGAGTTTCGGAGACTTAACATTACCACCTAATGGTGAACGTTGTTAACGTAAAGTGAGCACACTAAGTCACCCTTCGAAATAACAGTAGAAGACGGTCGTAAGTCCGTAGTAGTTTGCTCCATTTAAACATGGTACATCAGTAATGAATTGTTAGAGTCATTAGTTGTTACATATTCGTTAAGATCTAGTCCTGAAAAAAGGTCACAACAATCTAGATTTAATTAAGAATGTTCGCTTGATATTCGGTGAAGAAATGAAGTTTACTTTCTAAAAAGCACACGCAGTGCAGTAGGTTATATTGTATAAAGGTCCAAAAAATAGGTTGAACCAATCAATGTTGCTGCATCACCCAAGAATGGGTGCAAGCCAAAAATCAATACAAGAAGAAGAAGAACTACTTGACAACCTTTAATCAAATAGTCAAAAGAGTTACTATTTTTTGGTAAAGTTATAAGTATTATAATATCATGTATGGAGTTATACATACATACATATTAGAGAAAGAATTTATGTGGAAGTGTTAAAGTGTCCAAGTAACTGGATTACCTTGCCTCGTTATCTCTGACAAATTTGTCCATCCACACTAATGAGGTTTATAAAAAAACAGAACACCAACCGGACCCTAAATATCGATTGACTGATTATACCCCTTTTTGTAGGCATCCCGAAAGTTATTGGGTTGATTTTGGTCTGCTGGGGGTGGACGATTGGCGGAGCATGGCGGAAAATAGGCTAGCATGGAGAACTCTTTTGGAGGAGGTCAAGACCACGTCATGCGTATGTTTTCTTAAATAATTCATACGAAAATCATAATAATCGTACTAGACCTTTTGTATTTGATCAATAAGCTATATAATACACAATCGAGGAGTATAATATTTTAAACTTTATCTGATTTCTTTCTGTGATCACCTGCATCACGACCTTGACAATTCCGTTGTTATCCATCCTTTCGACATGTCCCTCCAGAACCTTCTTTGCTGTCTTCTCCGCCTTATGATGTGACCGAAATTGCAAGTTCTGCATATATATTATCATCGCTGGGGATTCTGTCTCTTAGGAATCTCGCTATAATGGGTTGCAACATTACTGTACTTACTTATTGTAGTTTTTTTTCATGTACAATTGTTGGAGCAAGTGGACTGTAATAGAGAGGGTGAAAAACTAGGAAATTATGGGTGCACAAATATATGTATATCAATTGTGCATTCACCGCCTTTTGTCCTTGAAATCACTTCGAAGTAAGACACGAAATAATGCACACTAGGCCGCTGTAGTTGAACTGTTGTAGGTTTTATTCATTTCTTCCAGAAGTGCGGCGGTGACAAAAATTTGGCAGCAATAACATTATTTGTGCGGGAAACGGGTAGGTACGAGAATTCCCTAACAACAATTATTATCAACTAGCTTTCCCGACAGACCTTGTTCTGTATTCCTATCTATGAATATTGAATTCGAATTTGTATGGTGATGAATTAATTATCATTTGACCAATGTAATTCCGACCGATACGTCTGTTTTAAACCACGTATATGCCATCCGCATTCTGTCGAACTAATTGACAATTTCTGTCAAAATTTCAAAATTGGCATAAAAATTATAAGGTAAAAAGTACTAATAAGGTTGTCTACGTAGAGTTCTTTAATTTTATAATTTTCCATGCATTTTCCTTATTTTTTTCTTCTAAAAGGACATTCTCCTGATAAAAGCCTACACGGCAAAAAAAAAGAATTAGCGAAATCGGTCCAGCCGTTTAGGCGTGATGCGATGACATCGGGAAATAGCTCTTCATTTTTATATATAAGAAGATATGTATCTGAAAACTTTCGGGTTGCGACTTAGCCAATCTCTCCGTAGGAACTGTATTGTTCAACATAATTTTCTTGTTGAGTTCCCCGACCGTCTTCGACTATCATCCTTCATCTCGTTTTTGCGACTCTCCCCCTTTGCTGCCCTGATAAGGTGATACCTTAATTTCCTGTTCTGTCCGCAGTCAGGGGTACTTAATGGGAATGTCATGTTTGTCTGTAAGTAAATAGGGAGCTCCTTTCTAAAAGGTTTTATGGTTGTAAACAGAATCTAATGACCAACAACAGATCTGTAGTTTGGACAAATTCTTACATTTTTTGGGTTATAACATTCTTCTTTCTTTTGAGCTTCTGAAATCCTGACATCCAGTAGTAACTACAGTTTTTAGTGAGTCCTGTAGCAATCGGGAATTACATTGAAGACAAGTTTGTGGAATTCTGTAGTTCTACAATATGCATTGAATCAACTATCACGCCGAGTCCTGTAAGGGATAAGCAGAGAAAATGGACCTGCTCTATTTTAAATTCAAGCACACCATTTCTCCTATTTCTCTTGCTTCCAGAAGGGGTATTCACGAAAATTTTTAGTTAGGACTAAACTTATTCTTTCAACTAAAGGTCATCATTAGAGACCGGATTATATGCAATTGCATATGTTGGCTATTTTTTCAGGATATTGCATGTTTCGACTAAAATTTAATGATATTGGGTATACTTTATTCTTAAATTTTAATGAATCTTTGGTAAAGGTATTGAGTACACATACGGATTTTTTCGTAAGAAGAAAACGTTTACGTTCTTGATTGTAAACGTTTTCTAGAACAAAAATGATAGCATCTAGTTGAAAATGTAGTAGGTAAATAAACAAAATTGTTTTAATATAATTTGGGCTGTTTTTTTTTTAAATAATACTCGTAAACGAGCAGATCACTTTGTCTAACAATAGATTATAAAAACGTTATTTTGTGGTGCTTATTTAAATTTGATGTTGCATATTTTGGCCCTTTTGGGCGTTTTTGGTGCATATTTCGAGTATTTATGGTGCATATAATCCGGTCTCTAGTCATCATAATGCTAAAAAATTAATAATTTTAGGTAAATGAGACAAAATCCAATTGTTATTTAGATTAATCTTTAAATTTTTCCGCATCATTTCCGTATCTATAGATATTGATTTTTTTTTTTGAGCTATGGATTGGATAAAATTGAGAGAGGTGTCTCAGAAAAAAATTAAACTCAAAAAGCATTCTGAACAAGGTAAACTGTTTAATTAAGGTTCATTCTATAATAAAACCGAAATTTCAGTTTCTTGTGGTAAGGACTCGCGGAACAATTACATAAAATCGATAATACAAAGTGAAACAAAAAAAAAACGGATGTTTACGTGCATCACACCCCTTTAAGTCTTCTCTATTCCAAACGTTTTCGTAAATTACCCTTCTGGCTTGCTATTACTAATTGATACAATTTTATTAATTGATTTTATTCCCTTACCCGTGGGCCACCAGAAATGTCAAAACAATGTTAATTGTTTAAGATTATTCGTGTGTAGTTTTCTAAAATCACACATTTTTGTTCTGAGTTCTCAGTTTTGATTCCTTGGTATCCAAACCTATCCATATGATCCCTCCAAAAGGCGTCTTCGTCAACTCACACTAACCCTAAACCGTCGAATAAAACCCTTATCATACCATCGTCTTTCGGTTTCCTGATTCTGAGCTCTGTCCTTGACAGTTAGGCCAACTCAAGAGCGCATTTTCTCTTTGTTATTTCTGTGGTTTGGAGTAGATTCTTAGGCTCGGTGGTTTTCATGTATGGTCTGTATTTTGATGACCCCGAAATTAGAACTCACAATGAGTGAGGATTGTCAAATTGGTAACAAATACTAAAAGCTATCGGAAATAAAATTATTTGTCATCCATGAAGGTATCTACGCCTTACAAAAAGATTATATTAACTGTTATAAAATGATCTGTAGGTACATCGAATACATAATATGTATACAAAACTCACGAACTATGATCAAAATATTACAGAGATTGTGTGTGATCGGGTCTTCTACTTGTACTCCCTGTTAGCCAGGGGCCTACTTAGAAACATTCCTTTAATATCTAAACAACCTCAGACACTAAGCTAAGACTTAAGCGGCACTTATGTAGAGATGATCGCGCGGTTTAAACGTGCGTACACTCTATTCACTATAACCTGTCTCTTGAATATTTGTTTCATTTCGCTTGAAATTTCTACTCGGGGTTGAAATCCTGTCTCAAATTGGACGATTGACTGGTAAATAATGCTACAGACATTAAGTTCCCCCAACTACTCCTCTATCAAGAAGAGTATTATTTTTTTATTTAGTCGTATTTTAGAACAATAACAAACTTTACTTAAAATTAAGAATCGTATTTACAAAACCATAAATAAACTTTTTGAAATTCAAATAAGGAACATGATCTGAACTAGATTATATGTATATGATTTTATAAAATAACTGATAAGTGCCAATAATTATAATACAATCTCTAATTTTAACCCGTATTTTAGAACAACAACAAGCTTTACTTAAAATTAAGAATCGTACTTACAAAACCATAAATAACCTTTTTGAAATTCAAATAAGGAACATGATCTGAACTAGATTATATGTATATGATTTTATAAAATAACTGATAAGTGCCAATAATTATAATACAATCTCTAATTTTAACCCGTATTTTAGAACAACAACAAGCTTTACTTAAAATTAAGAATCGTACTTACAAAACCATAAATAACCTTTTTGAAATTCAATAAGGAACATGATCTGAACTAGGTTATATGTAGGTATATGATTTTATAAAATAACTGATAAGTGCCAATAATTATAATACAATCTCTAATTTTAACCCGTATTTTAGAACAACAACAAGCTTTACTTAAAATTAAGAATCGTACTTACAAAACCATAAATAACCTTTTTGAAATTCAAATAAGGAACATGATCTGAACTAGATTATATGTATATGATTTTATAAAATAACTGATAAGTGCCAATAAATATTGAATACAAATTAGTACGTGTCTAATTTGTTACCTTCTCGTGAAAGAGGTTAAAACTCACTCAAAATTAACTTCAAGGAGAAGTGAACGCTACTTATCCAAAATTTTATGGATTTCTTTTCTCAAATAGGTACTTAACTAAATAAGTAAAAAGCTTAATGTGTTTCAACCATTTATTTATAGTCTTTATTGAAAGTGTCACTTAAACAGTCATTCTCAAACTTGTATTAATAATTTCAATCAACATACTTCAATAATAAAATTCCTATTATATTATTACTTATGTCGCGTAGAAAATGTTTAAAATCAAATATATTTATTTATCACTTTACTGTAAATTGGTAGTATGAATAACACATAAAATTTCACATAACAAAGACATCACAGAATAAACATACAGAGGGCGAGTTTAACACAACGAAGTAGCGGTCTCTAACAACTAACTCAACTGTATATTTTTATTATTATTTATTTATTTTCTGTCAAAATTAAGCATTGCTCACCATTACAGAGTAATCCTTTGCGGTGAGCAATGCAATAACTAAACTGTTTATATAAAATCACATTATGGTAATATTTATTAAATTTTTTCAGGAAATCTCAGTAGCCTTGCATTTTTTTTTCGAATATTTCGTTGGTTCATAACACAATCGTCATTTTAAAATTAACTGCACATTTTTATTAGTACCTCATGGTAAATTATTAGGAAATATGCCTAAAACCCCCAATCCATGCGTCACTAAGGGTAGGATAGTAACATTCGGAGGCTCCCTGATACCAGGAAACCTCAGGGTTACCTAAAAATCCGTTCAGCCGATCTCGAGTTATAAGTGTTCGCACTAACCCGACTTTCTTTTATATAACAAATTGCCAGGACTGGCCAAAAAAATCACCTTTCATTTCATAAAAAAAATTTTTTGGTTAAAAATAAAAAGAAAATGTTTTAGAACCATTACTGGCACATACGACGACATACGTATTATCTGATTTATTATGTTTGGAAACATCCTAAGCATTTTAAATTATTTATTTAAATTATAGCCTTTTCGACGTTAAAGTATAAGTATTTGTTGAGATTAGTTCAAAACACTTAAAAGTAAACAGTAGCTGGTATAGTTCGATTCATAAAAAGAATATAAAAATCTTACACAGTTGGATCGAACTATACTTTGGAACGTTTTCGAATAATTTTGAATTTTAGTCAAGCGGTTATGCGTTATACTTAATTTGTAAACTAAAACAATATGTTTATGAACATGTTCTAGCTAGTATAGCAGATCAAACTGTGATCTAAACTAAGCCATCCTAGAATCACTTTTAAAACACACATTTTTCTAATAAAATTACTTAAAAGCCGTTATTATAGGTATGTATTGATTTTCGCATATTGTGATGATATTTTGCCGGTTACACGCCTAGCGAAATAAGCAATAAATAACGTTTCAAAGTCAATACAAAATATGTACGTATTTTCTTTCTTTTTTTCTTCTATAGAAAGCGTATCGATTCAAAATAGTACCAGTATAGAATATAGAAAGAAGATGAGATATGAAAATTAAAAATAGGGTAGAAAGAGTCGGACTTGAATAGTTTAGTAAACACGCCGAGTATGTAGATTCTATTATACTCGGAAAGCAGAAAGAACTTCGCATACTGTGATTGAGCTTCTTTCAATACAGAATGAATCCATATAAAATACAATAGATGATATTATCAACTATGTTCATAATATATTGATTGTCGAAAAAATAGAGCTAACATATTTTATTTTCCAACTGTCGATTTGTTGAAGAGAAATTATTTCTCGAGACAGATCGGCAGTATCAAGCCAAGATACGTGAGATTTGTATGGCCAGGTCTACATTTTAAACGGTTTTTCAAACTTTGACGACAAAAAACACCAACTTAGAGGCTTCGCAGCATATATTTTCTTTGTATGGATTTACTCAGGATTCGGAGGAGAACATTTAGTGTGTCTGTGTGTGTGTGTCCCCCCCCCCCTTATAACTTTTGATTCGCTTGATGTACAGATCCTAAAATATCAGAAAATATTATATACTTTAAGTCTACAAAACTTGTATACTCAGAATTTTGAAATATTCTTTCAGTCAGGGGTAATCAACCTTTGAATTTTTACTTAATTTTTTCATATATCTCGAAAACTATAAAAGCTAGAACCCTAAAAATGTGTATCTTTATAGAAAAATACAATATCTCAAATCAAATTTAATGAAAAAGTTCCAGTGTTTCTCAAACTTTTTTTTATAAAGAAAAATATTTTTTTATGACAAATTTACGAGTTTCAATGCCTATATTTCAGAATTTTATAAAAAATATCGAAAAACGCTGAAACACATCAACTAGATAATTTAATTTTCTATAAAAAATAAATACATTATATCAGTACATCTCAAACTTTTCTTAACAATTTTTGTAAAAATTTAATTTATTGACGACATCGTTTCATACAATGAACATTGAACATACCGACTCAGGCCATCGACAGTTGGATCTCATGTATACATGCAACTAGTAATAAAAATAACGTCATATTTTAACTCGAAATTGTTTGAGAAATTCTATGACATTTACTGTATAGTAAAAAACTTAAAGCTTGAACATTTTGAAAGAATGGATGATTGTAGGATATCAAAAAAAATTATATAAAAATACAAAATATAAAAATGTATAACGCTGCCAAATTAAATTACATCTCTACTATATAAATTAAAGTCGGGTTAGTGCGAACACTTATAACTCGAGATCGGCTCAACAGATTCTTCTGATGTTCGATTTATTGGATTCTTCTCCGCTCCGGATAACAGAATAACTAACAAAAAGTAAAAAAAATAGATAAGAAATTATGTAAAATACAATATTTAAGTTTGTATGGAAAGGTTACCTGGGACGCGCCCACGACATCGCGGGTAGTTCCCTCTCATTCTAGCATACGCTCTTACAGTAGCCCATCCCACTTACTCCACCGCACCGTTTCGATAGTTTTAGAAATTTTTCATACAAAGGCAACAATATTATCGGGCATATTATTCGTGTTGGTAATAGGCGAGGTAGGCTGTGTGCGCGAGCGCATTTTCCTCAAGGTGTTCTCGCCAGAGCTTTGAATACGAATGAAATAGGGATATTTCAGAAATAGTTTAATGTTATTATTTTATTAGCTTATCTAATCGAATTATTGTTTAACGGGGGCGCAGTGCACATCATGTACATATTAACGGGCCACTTCGGGCTAGAACCACAGGACAACGTCTGTCGGGAAAGCTAGTTTTTGATATAACAAGAGTCAAAGTGCATCCACAACTTTAAAAAAATATAAATATGTATATTATATAGGTACGTTAGATGCGAAAAATGTAAAGATCAATCTTAAAATGAATTGAAATTTGTGTCATTTATCTAAACATGATTTCTTTTTAGCATTATAATGCTCCTTAACAAAATAATCCAGTTTAGTTCGAATAAAACTTTTTGGAGAATAACCATGTTGTATCAGGATAGCATAAAGCCTGGGTACAATTTTTTGGAAGATTATTTTTTTATATACCTAGGACCGTAATATCCTTCCACATGATATAGATAGGTGTGTTGATACCTCCAATTGAATGGGACGGGTGAACACTTCTTAAGTCCATTGTGGGTCCTTTTTAGACATTCCTTCGAGCATTATGATTGACAATGTCTCTTTATTGTATTCACGACCGACTAGCGTACACAACGAGTGCGCCCGTTTGAAAATCATTGCATTTTTTTTATGAATCTGTGCTTGATCGGTTTTTAATTCACATGTCCTTCAAAACTTGATGTAATTCAACAACAACAAAAAAACATCGGCAGTGGTACTAAAAGAAACTGCGTTATAACACCGATATGACGGGAATAGTTATTACAGTATAAGTCGCTTGTTCCACGCGCTACTAATAATCAATCCTATCCCGTGTCATAACTGATTCGCAGAATACTTTGGCAACCTCGCATTTTTATCAATGAAGCTTTTGCTTCTTCCATACTACGGTGTTAGTTTCTAAGGATTCCGTACGATCCCGATTGGACCCTCGAGAAAGTTCGTGTGCGGAATATCACGAGTATGTACAAATCGGTACAGCTCGGCTTGTTGCAAGTTTTCATGTGTTTTCGTAAGTAAGGTATCAAATATGAAGAGTGCTGTGGTAGCCTGTCTCATTAAATGTCGCTATCCTTCCTTATACCTGGGGGTAGCCAGGAATAAAGTTGGCATGGAAATTATTTTTCGTATAGCTCATTACTTATTTTATTAGTAGCACTTTTACCTATTTTGTGCACATTCGAAGAATTACGTTCTATTAGTACGGCTGCATGTGTTCTATGTTTTGTAATTTATATAGGTAAATAAAAAAATAATACTTTTCTATACAAAGCCGCGGAATAGTCGGCGGAACTGATTATCTGAGGCAATTTTTTCCAGTCAACTTGTCTCGTTAGACCGGCCAACCCCGGGAAGAAATTTATAGTGAAAAACACACACAAAAACTCCAACCCGTCCGGGATCGCATCCGGAATCTCTTGATCTGAAGTCCAAGCCTATATCACTAGGCTAAGGAGGTCGGAGATATTGAAATTCCGCTCATTTTTGATAGGTCTATTCAAGTCTAATGAAACTCTATCGATATACTCTGAAAGCTTACTTCAAACACGCGTTAGTATTTTATATAATAGTGTTCAAGATTATACAATACAGTCCTATAATATTATTATTTTCGTTTGAAGATTCAAATCCGGTATCATATTATTACCGTCATTGTGTAATTCGGGGGCATATCCTTCGAAATATTTCTGGTCAATTATGAGAAGAATTTAAATGAATATATTTATATTTCCTCTTTCATATCCTGTGCATGGGTTAATCTCTAAAAGAAGTTGAATGTTAATTGATTATTGTATGTTAAAAAATAAAAAAGTTAAGCTTACAATATAATATGTAATCATCTGTTTTAATGATATTTTTAAAACTTAAAAAAATTATAAAAAGTGTTTTGAAATTTGGACATGGTGTGGGAGGTCATTTAGGGCGTGCTAGATCAAGCATGGTGGATGGCTTTTTTGTCTCCTTATCGCCTCTAAGTGCGGTCACAAAGGGAGTATGGATGGATAGATTTTATAGTCTTGTGAAAAACATTGTTTGTAGGTAAAATACCAAAAATTATCCACAAAACCATTATAATTTATCGCTTTGCGGATAGGAATGGCACATTGAGCATAAAAATACGCATATTTTTTTATTTTTTTTTACCCATTACGCCGTTTCCCGAAGGGGGTAGGCAGAGAGTTCGGACTTCCATTCTTTCCTATCCAAACAAACCTCTTTCGCTTCTTAAAAACGCATAATATTCCGCATACATGCTCTTCTATTCCTTTTGCTCCTGACTTGGCCCTCCTCTAAGACGGCACCGATATGGTCGGACCATGTCATTCGAGGTCAGCCTCATCTGCGTGCACCCATTCTTTCAGATTTGTATATCCTTTTAGTCATTCTCTCTACGTGCCCAAACCACCTTAATTTATTAACTTTCATTCTAGTCATTACTCTAACATCCACTCCACATTCTAATATGATCATTCCTCACCTTATCAATCAGTCGCTTTCCGCATATCCTACACAGTGATCTCATTTCCACAGCATATATTCCAACTTCCAGATTTTTCATCTAAGATGTCCAAGTTTCACTACCATACATCATGGATGGAATCAGTATTTCATTGTGCATCAACTGTTTGGATTTAAGAGATAGTTACGCATGATATTCTCACTAACGAAAAATCTCCTGCCATGGCAATCTTTCTCTTCGAAACCCTGGCCTTCACTTTCGAAATTGTTCAAACATAAATGCAACCAGTAAAAACTAAACATAAAAAATTATCGTATTAAGAAATTTTGTAGACTTTTTAGTTCGATTTAAGGAACGAATACGGAAATAATGCTCCTACACAATTTTATTCAAAAAGCATAAATCTGCACAACTGTTGGCTGGGTAAACGGAGCGTTTTGTAGCAAAAAAATATATGAGCTTGTATCTGAGATCGAGACAGTGGCGCATCGCCGTTTGAAAGAAAACATAAAATTACCCTATCAAAGCCATAAATTGCACAGCAATTGGAACACAACCAAAAAAACGTTGGTTCTGATCCAAGAGCCACCGAATGCAGTTGTTCGAAAACACAATTTAATATCGCATTCTTTTGTGTTTAGTGTTGTTCTTTTGTTTTCATATCACCTTTTTATTGACTTTTATTTTTGTGTATTTGTTAAGTTCGGATTTTGCAATGGATAGTTTATTCAATAGTTTGACATTTTGTGGGTGCGTTTATACCAAACGTACATAGAGCCGGAGCCACCAGAAATAGAACAGTCCCTCCTGATTGATGAATTAGTGTGTGATGACAGATTAGGCGCGCCAAATTTGGTAGTATTCTTGCTTGGTGTCAATATAAACAGTAATGAAAAAATGCTCTATTCAGAGCTCTGGCTCCTATATGCTCATTTGGTGTAAATGCACCTAATCTTATATAGATTGGGTAAATCGTAGAGCCATACATCTGGCAGCGGATTAGAACAACTTGGAGAGCCATGGTTCGAGAAAGAATTCATCATAGCCAGGACCCTCAGCATTGAGGACGACGACTGATAAAGTAAGGTAGGTATATATAAAAATGATAAGCTGTGAGTGTGCCAGGCTAAAAAGTGAGAACGGCTGAACAGATTTGAATATTTTTTGTTTCCAAACATTAGTTTATTTTTAAATGATCAAAAAACACGAAAAATTGGGAGGAAAATAGAAAAACAAGAACTTTGTTTTCCCATAAATTTTCTACCTACCTCTTAAATGTATTACAACAAAGGATGGATAGTTTTTTTAAATGTTAGTGACTGAAAATGAAGTAGATAGGTTAAGGATGTACGTTGGTGATACAAAGTTAACAATATAAAAATAACTTCATCCGAAGAGTTATGAGTATGTATGCATGTATATTGTGGGTATATATGAAAATTATCTTGAATATAAAAAATATAAAACGTAATCGTGTGATATAATCCCATATTTTAAAGACACAATTCGAGCGTTAGAGAAAGGTGGTTGGCAGGCAGCCCTTTTGACCACAGAGTCAAGAACTAAGCCTTGACCCGTTTCATTCTTCCGCCCGTAGGTAGGTGACATCTGGTCAGGATGTTGTGGAGGCTGTCCTACTATCACCATACGCACAGCCATAAACCTAATTCCATAGCACTCTCAAAATATAACTCTTTTTATGGGAAATTACACCGACAATAGGTATTATTATATTATTATAAACACAAATAATCGTATTATATAAAAACGTTACGTGCCTATTCTCTATTTCTGGAGAGAATTATTAAAAAAAGTGTAGGAAAATTTTTTTCGCGATCAAAGGCAGGATGTTGTACTATCGTCCAATAAAAAAGCTTGTCAGTCAGTTGTCAATGATGGGTGTGACACGCATTGAATTGTGCAAAAAGTTTCAAATTCGTATACGTTTTTGTATGAAAATATTAGGATATTAGGAATAAAATGTAGATGTTAGTTAACAAGTTGAAGATATGGTTTGAATATGTTGAAAGAATTGTCGCAAATTAATAAGAATTCATAAGGCTGAATGGAAAGGTGTACGAAGACGTAGTGCAGTGTTCCGCAAAGGGTGTGCCGCGGCACACTGGTGTACCGTGGTCATCGATTAGTGTGCCGCGAAAAATGAGACCCAAGTGTTTTTAGAGGTAAATGGTTCAGATTTGGCTTCTGTGTTCAATAGAAAAAAAAATGGGTAGTAACACTTGTATAAACGGTAGGCAGATAACTGCCGGACATATTCGTTCATTCCAATGAGCTCAACAGAAAATGCAAGAGAGGAATTCTAATATTATAACGTCTCTAGACAAAATTGAAAGCTTTCGAAGAAGTGTGCAACCTGCAACCTATGGGCTGAGTACGAAATGCATTCTCGGATACCATTTCTCTTGGATACTGATCGGATATTAAAATATAAAAAATCCGAAGAAGAGACTAAGCCTAAGTATCCCTGCAATTCGGCAACAGCATACTTCGAACAATACTTATGCGAATTGCGGTAGATATATACAACATGGTTAGGGAAAGGGGAGGGGGATGTTACGCTGCGTTTAATTGGGGGAGGGGGAGATCTCAAAAAGTTCATTGGTTCCTCTGAAATTTCTTGATTTGGTAGGTGTACTTTGAATACAAAAAGTTTGCGGAACACTGACGTAGTGGACCGAAATAACGTGGGCGGATCACATCGATTCCATCCTCAAGCCAGGTGAGGAGCAAAAGAAAAAGGAGAGGTTGTGTGAGAAGAAACGAAACGAGTTTGCGTAAATTTAAAAGAGTCGAGGTCCGTTCCCTCATCCAACTCCTTAAAGGATGTGATGTGATAAAAAAATCGAAGCTTTTTTAACGACACAGATTTTCAAAATTTCAATGACCATTTTCAAAATCGTTATTTCATATATTTTTTTTTAATTTATATAATTTTACCGTACGTTGTTGTCTAAATGTAATGTTATGTTTTTATCTAGTTTAGAACTATATTATGGAACATCAAACATGTAAAAGGCCTAGGCCGTAGATTTCATTAATAAATAAATATAAATATCAGGCAGCATAACTGCTGCATTAGGCATTTGTGGTTTTGAGTTTTTTTAAAACCTATTTTTTTTTAATCCTTGTTGTTCACGATAGTATCGGTAGATCTCGCTGTAAAATGATATTTTTATAATCATGGACGTGTAGTATAATTTAGACAAATCTCGAATATCAAATTATTATGACGACTCTAAGACTTATCCATCAAAAAAAAAAAAAAAACTCTAAGCCATGTTTCGGTAAAATCTATAATGACAATACCTCATCTTTAATATAAAATTGGTGAGCTTATTGAACATTTTGTTAAAATCTTCAAGTTATTTGTTTTCTCACCAAACCCACTAAATATTTATTTTAATAATAATGTTATTTCGAGATGAAAGTTTCTCTTAAACCATCCGCGTCAGTCGTAATCAACCAGTAGTCAGCGATCCAAACGCGGTCCATTTTGATTTTATGAGGAGCGGAGAAAAAATAATTAACTGCAAGGGGGAATATTAAGATAATGATTTGTTTTTCCATGAGAACAATATCCCGGAATGTTTTGTAGGAGACGAATTTAGTTTGTGTAAAATTTCTTTATTATTTTCTATGTAAGATGGTACCACCGCATCACGATGACGCTATACGCCTGCGCACCCAGTGTGAGCCCATCATTTCTACCATTGTGGGGAGGAGATGGACTTGGCTGGGACATGTGCTAAGGATGCCGAATGACAGTTAGCCGAGGAGAGCGCTGTTCTTCCTCCATCAGGGTCCCGAAGACGATGAAGACCCTCTCACACTGTGTTCCGATCCTTCGAAGCAGAGCTGAGGGATTTAGAAATGGTGTGGGAGGAGGTCATATAATCATTGCGCAATATCTGATCTGCTCTTGTTGCCTTCCTATGCCCCTGAGTGGGGTGTAAAAGGGAGTAATGATTGATTGATTTTCTATGTAACAATTTTAAGATTTAATAAGGGAAATAAAATAATAATAATAATAAAATAAATATGGTGCCGGTTAATGTTTGAACGATTTCCGAAACAATTTCGTCTTGCTTATTTTATCTTATAATTATATTCTCGCATTGATCCCGTCTGAACTTTGAATACAAATGAAATATGGACGTTTTAGAATTAATATTTTAATGTTATTATTTACGTAGTTAGTTTATTTTTGTTCTGGAGGCGCAGTGCACAATGAACGGGCCGCCTCTGGTTAGGACCAAAGGGTCCACAGGACAATGTCTGTCAGAAAAGTTAGTTTATTTAATAAAATAAAGCAATATATTTATTTTGCTGTAAGTCTTTTTCACCTTTCATTTACCTCATGATGTTTAAAATCATTTTAATACAAGATGTGACTTAACACCAGCATCAAAAATCATCTAATTAATACATTTTTTTTTAAGAAAATTAACCCATTTGTGGATGGTTGTTACAAATTGCTAGCTGCGTAACTTTACTAACATTTTGTACCAATGCGGCCCGGAGAAGAAAACGGTTGAGAATGACTGATCTACAAACCGAGTACACTTTTGGAGAAGAGAGCTGTTATTCGGTAAAGTACAGAATTAGAAAGTTTTAGTATTAAATATTAAATTCCAGTTAAGTGAAACATAATTTGTTGGTTTCAAAGTTCATTTTTAGGCCGAAGTTTGGGATTCTCTGTAATATTATTTATAATATCATACTGCCTACATTTAGCCCTTTTTATATTTTATATACTCGTAAATCGTGTGTATTCTTGTTCGTTTGTTCAGTACAAATCTTTCAAAAAGATTTTTAACCAGCTTTGCTACAAGTTAGATATTTTTATTTTTAACAATCTTAAATTTAGCCAACCTTAAGTAGAATTGGAAATTATTTAGCATGACATATCTCGTTTATTTTTATTAATATTATTAAAAAAAAACTGACAATAGCAAACACAACAAAAAAGAATTAGTGAAATTGGTCCAGCCGTTAACGCTTGATGCGATGGCTAAGGGAAATAAGGCTTAATTTTTATATATAGAGATTGTACCTACATCTAATTGACGAATAGCTTACTAAAGAAGTGTTAATCTATAGATATAAAAGAAAGCCGGGTGAGTGCGAAAACTTGTAACTCGATATCGGCTGAAAAGATTCTTCCGATGTTTGATTTATTGGATTCTTCTCCGCCCCGGATAACAGAATTACGAATACAAGTTGAAAAAAGGATAAGAAAAAATATAATATCAATGTTAGTATGGAACGGATTTGCTGCGACGCCCACGCCATCTATGAAAAAATATTGTTTACTGGACCATCCGATGGTAGTTCCCTCTCATTCTCGCATATTATGTATTTTGTAACTCTTTGAGTAGCCATCCCACTTGCTCCACCATTTCGAGCGTTTATAAATTTTCATACAAAATCAACAAAATATCTCGAGCACTTTCAAATGTGCACACTGCACACGCAGCAGCGGTACTTCATGTCTGCGCATGCATCTATTCTGAAAGTGCATATTTCTTTATTATATTTTTTAAATCGGTGTTTTTATTAAATAAAATAATTTATTGATATTTTTATACGTTGTATTTTACAACTTTCAATCGAACCCAATCTCATTATTATGAACCCAGGTATGAGGCTTATTTAGACACAGGCTTTGTCCAGGTGAGGCACTAAAACATTTTATTGTCTGTTAAGTTTACTGCAAACGTAAAGGTATCTAATGAGTATGGTTATAGGAAAACATATACAAATAATAAAGACGAATTCAGAATACAGTCACTGTTATTTTTTAACTCGGGCAGCTTGAATAGATCACAACATCCGGCACCCTGGCCTTCCTTGCACATGCACACACACCTTTCTCTATCGCTAACCAGTTATTGCATCACAATGTAAGTCGTTATCGCATGTTGAGTTGAATGTAGCATTATTCCAAGCGATCTCTTCAGTTGGGGCGTCAATCATTCCTTCGCTGGATGCTGGATATAGTGGCTAAATTAATTTTACCTGTTTTGCAACGTTTTGGATATATTATGGTACCAAGATAATAACAAGCTGTCATATTATAGACCATCAATTTCCGCCATTTTTAATCTATCACTGCGGTGTGCTGTTGTTAGTACTAAACATCTTGATGTGCTATATTTGAATAATTGTGTTTTCTCAATAAAATACGAAAAATGTGGCTTAAAATAAAACAAATGGCATACCAGGTCTTAAGTGTTTAATACGAGTATGACTGATTAAAAATGGCAACCATTCTTTTGTAAACCGTTTTGACAGCTCCGTATATGAATCTGTCCGTATTTTTGTCTAGGTATGTACCTTATTTATTTATTATAAAAGACACCAACAGGACATTGAAAACACATAAAAAATAAACATATTAGGAAACACATACAGTTCCCAATGCTCCAATAACAGGCGTCTGTAACATAATTAATATAATCCTCCGAATATATCTTTCAAGCCATTTGTACATATTATTTAAGTAAACTTATATACTATATAAGGACAATAATTATTGTTACCTTATTTGGAGGATATATGTTATCTTTAAAGCTGTCGCCAAATACACGACAGCAGTCGCAGTCTTTAAATTTGGTTACTCTGTTGTTCTCAATATTTTCCAACTTTTATCTCTATATTTCATTTTTTATTAAATTTCTACTTGTTGCATACATGAGATTTTTTGACATGTTGAACATGTTGAGAATTCTCTTGATTAGGAGTTTCGGAGACAAACATTACCACCTAATGGCGAACGTTGTTAACGTAAAGTGATCACACTAAGCGAGCTTTCGAAATATCAGTAGAAGACGGTCTTAAGCCCGTAGTGGTTTGTTCCATTTAAAAATCTAACATCAGTAATGAATTGTTAGTTGTTACATATTCCCTGCTTAGCTGTTCTGTGCTTTGAACTTTAGGCAATTTAGGCGCGAGTCTAAATATGTACCATTATATTATGTCAAACGCGGATTTCACAGCAAATCGTCAATAGTTGTTACTTTAACAAACCGTGTAGAAAATGTGACTGCTACTCGTTGTTTGATTTCTAGCCATATTTAAGCTTCTTTCAATCACAACAGATGACGATCACAGAATATAATATAATAAGTCCTAAATGGGTACAGGTTTATAGGTTCCTAGACCTGACTATACAACTCGTACTGGCGACTACAATAGAGCAGGTGTTGTGGGATTCAATCCCACGATCGTCAAAATAGTAATGCTATTTTTTTGGTATGCGCAATAAAACCAAATACTTTGCATTTTTTGTCATTTTATTGTACAATAATCTGTTAACATGTTTATGAACCCTGTATCTCAAACTTTTTGATAGAAGCCGAAATCTATGAGAAGTAAAATTTACTATATTATAGATAACGTGCGCACATGGTTCCAACATGAACCACGTGACTGCTGTTGATTTTCATAGAAAATCTTACTTTTGTTGGTAGTGATTTGTGTGATTTATTTGTTTTCATTTTTAATATTTTGGGTTGGCTGGAAGAGATCCTGCGGGATAAGTCCGCCCTTTGACTCTCGTGAATGGATTGTATCAGGGCTGCATTTTTGGAACAATAAAGCATTATTTATTTATTTATTTTGGCATACATATTTATGTTTCGGTCATATAACAGCAATTCGCTGACTACCTCATAATATGAAAGAACTAGGGGGTCACCATGTGACATGTGATGCAATTCTGTACGTCCTGTTAGCCAACTTTTCTTAACTCCATTTTTTGGGTGAAATCAATCAAATTTTGCAATTTATTGTAAAGAACTCTGTATTCATATCAAATTTACTGCAATAGTTCACTTTTCTACCACCGGGACGGTAGTTACAAATAGCACGATTTTTTATAAAATTCTCTCGTTGCAAGGGTGGTTTTCCAGCCATTTTACAACTTACTGAAATTGTACGGGATAGGTGTGCGTCTATTTTCAAACAACAGATCCCACGCACCACTATAATGCTTTGCACGCCGTGAGCTGCTGTGTAGGCGGCATTAGTCGGTCACTAAATAATTCAATCAGTGTTCTGAACATTTCTTATATGCACGGATTAATAATAAACGGAACAAGAAAATAATTAATCTTCATTCGTTCGAAATTCGAAATTACGTTCGTCAGCTGTTTTTGACAGAGTGTGTACCTACGGACGTGACATTTTGAGACCACAAACTACATACATCACAAAATCAGACTTCACCAGCGCCAGCGTTTCATCCTAATAAATCATCATATTTGGACAATTTCCCCTGATTGATACATTAGCAGCGGCTTGCGTTGACAAGTTGAATATTTCCAAATAATATTATTGTCTTTAGCAAAATACGTCAGACATTTTGCAAGGCAAATTGCTATTTTAGAATGTCTTACAGCCGGTTTCAAAATGAGTGACTAAAGAACTCTTTAGCTGAAAAGGAACTTTTAAAATTTAAAGTCTCCTCTAAGGTAACGCGTTTCATAAAAAAATAATCCCGATTACTTTAGTTAATGTTTGAAATGTGAAAAAATTATTTTAAAGTTGGTAGTGTTAACATGGAAATCTATGGAAAACATAGATTGATTACAAATATTTTTGCGGAATCTATATATTAATAAGTGAAGGAAAAACTTGTGACTATTTTTACGAAAATTGCGCCGATGGAGAAGTATGAAATTTCGCACACTTTTAGTTTATATACATATAGAGAGTTATTAATCTGAAAACTGTCTCAAAGTTTTTTACGCAGAATTGTCGGATATGAGTTGTGTATGAAAATATTTTTGATATACACTGTAAAAGCATATTGGAAAACATTTTTCTTACGCTAAATCACCTTTTCACCTCAAAAATATCGTAAACTCAGAATAGTCCTTTTCATGAATCCTTCATCCAGCCAATCATTCCATGCTGCGTTTATTGTCTATGAAAAAAAAACTGTGAATCCCTAATATCGGGGAGATTTATATTCATGATATAGAGATAGATAGACAATGTACGGATGTCAGACCTATGCATCGAACATCGATTTTGGGGTAAAGTTTTGGAAAAAAAAAAATTCCCTTTGGGAATAGCTCTGTATTGTTTAATTAATAGCTCTTCATCAGAAAATAGGTAAATTGGAGAGTTTGCAAGAAAATCTGAGTAAACAAATGAAACTTTGCGTTCTAAGTTTAAAACAAGTAAGTAACAAAATAGAAAACTTTTTTTTGAAAAGAAGAAGACGTCCGGTCTTCCAAAAACAGGTTAGCTTATTAATGGAAAAAATCAATATTATGTAATAGTCTATATTATAAAAATGGAGACGTATTTTCCGTTGTCATGGCATCACGCCTAAACGGCAGGAACGATTTCGCTAATTATTTTTTTGTCGTGTTTTATTTTGTCAGGAGAACGTTCTCATGTAAAAATTAAGAAAGTTGCGTGGATAATTAGAAATCAAAGAAAACTCTAAGTATGTAACCTTCTTAGTACTTAGTTTTAACAATATAATTTTTATTCCAAATTTGAAAAATTGAAATTAAATTAAAGTTTGACAGGAACTGTCAGTTGTTTGATAGTGGGTGCGATGGAAAATATATGGTTTGAAACAGATGCATCTATCTAAATTACATTGATTAAAAGGTAATAAGCTGATCATTTTATACAAACTCGAAATCAACATTTATGTTAGGACTATAGGACAACGTCTGTCGGGAATGCTAGTTATCTATAAAATGTGCATTAGAATAATCCTGACATAATATGGTGTAGCGTCAAGAGCCGATACAACAAGGATGAAGAGCCACCTATAATATAATAATAATAATAATATAACACTTTTCTATACAGAGGTGTAAGTATAGCCGGCGGAACTTATTGCCTGAGGCAATTTTTTCCAGTCAACCGGTCCCGTCCAATCTGAGACAGGCCAACCCCGGGTAGAAATTTCTAGTGAAAATACACTTAGAAAAACTCTTAGCCGACCGGGAATCGAACCCGGGACCCCGGATCTGAAGTCCACGCTAGTACAACTAGGCTACCGAGGTCGGTACCTACGTACAACAGAGATGAAAACGCTCCACTCCATTGCAGGAACAACACTCCGGGACAGAGTAAGGAACTCCGATATTAGGAGAACATGCGGCGCCGAGGATGTTGGATCTAGAAGGCGTCTCTGAAGTGATCACGTAGAGAGAGCAGATCCTGAAATGATTATAAATATAGCGGCTGATTCTTTACCAGCTGACAGACGACCACCAGGCAGATCGCCCCAGGCGAAAATGAACGCCCGAGATATTACAGGAAGCAGTCCTAACTGAAGTCGAAGAAGCAGATGTTATTTTAATAAATCACAAAAAATGGAAACAGTCAAAATCTTGACGCCATCTACAGATAACAGTCCTAATCTATAAATGAGGTTGTTTAAATTTATCAAAAATTTCTACAGATGACTCTTTGTTTAATGAATATAATATATATTGTTTTACCCCTTTGCACGAACATAATATATCTATTCGTTGTAGGTCTTTTCACTAAAATATTAATGATAATATTTGCACAACTTTTATGGCGCCGTTTAGTGAAACATCTTCACATCAAGGGCGCCTCACATAAAAAAAGAAAAGAGTAATAATCACCAATTAGGTTCGTCATGTTGTAAAATAGTGAAATATGTGAAATCGTGAAAAATATTCTACATAGCGGTCTCGTTAGCCATCATTTCGTTTGAAAATCGAAGGTTTTGTAAAATTGTAGCAGGTAATAAAGTTTTTGTATTACCCACCAAGCCCTACAGGAGAAAGCAAAATGGACAAAACTCCACTCTTTTCTATCCAAGCACAATTCTTTCGCTTCTTTTACCGACATAGGTACCATTTCTCGTTAGAAAATTTCGATTAGCAATAACGTCATACTTTATCGATGTTTTTTTTTTTTTTTTAAATCCATCGTCAATCATTGTCGTCCCTATGAGAGAGTAATAAAATACCGATGAGGCTTTATAAGGGTTGATTTTTTGTCATCTGTGGGGTCCATATTTTTTACTACCCCCAAAGAAACCGTTGTACGACTTCATACACGAAAGAGTTCAGATGATTTCATCAAACTCGTACACAACTTTTTCATAAACAACCCGATATTTTTTTTTAACCTTTAGTATCACTGAATTATGTCGACAGATATTTTTTTTTCTCTTCGTGTTGTTCCGTAACGGATAGACAGAGAGAAAAAGAACTGTATTCTGAAATATGCGGACATATTCTTTTGCGTATAATGTACTGTTCGTCACGTTTATTTCCCTATTTCTTTTACTTATGGTCATTCAGATTTTTTTACCCATCACGCCGTGTTCCGTACGGGGTAGGCAGAGAGAACGGATCTCCACTCTTTTCTATCCAAGCACACTTATTTCGATTCTTCCACCGACATACCATTTCTCATTCAACCTCTCCTATTTCTCTTCTAACTTTACCTTCTTAGAGGATGGAATCGATGTGTTCCATCCACGTCATTCTCAGTTGCCCACGCTTTCTTACTCCTTTCCTTTCAGCCTTACGACTTCTCCTTGTCACCTTTCCTTTGAACTCAGGATAATATAAATACAAGTACACTTGATGTGTTCGATTTGCATAATTTAATAATTCCTTCTCCATTTTTTAAATAATAAATAAATAAATTTATTGAAACATGAATCTGTGCTCACTCAAAGTTGACTCTTTCACAGTAAGCTACTTACTTACTTTCCGTTTCCGGTACATCAAATCTAAAACCCCCAGTAACTGGCCAACCGAATGCCGCTATCCCTCGCCATCACGGTGTCCTCGTGTGTGCATGTGTCACCAATCAGAGGGCACGAGAACAGGTGAGAGTATTCTTGCACGTAGCCGCACTCACAAGTGTCTTCTTCTCTGTAACCCCACTTTTTGAGGTTACTGTAGCAACGGGTGACACCTGTTCTTAGCCTGTTGAGTGCTCTCCAAGATGTGTAAGTTATGTCCCACAGATATCTCCTCAGGTGGAGGAAGACGTGGGATTGCAGGTCTCTCTCCACAGTGTCAGCCGTCGGGCCTCGGGCAGTTCATTCACAGGGGGTGTCGTCTCCAGGACACTCCTCCTCGATTTCAGTCTACACTGACGCGCTTGAGCGCCATACATGGGTTGTCTGGGGTCAGTGTCAAGTTAATTCCGCTCCACCTCAGCTGCTACGCGACGTCTCACTTCGGGAGGGGCAATGCCTATTATGGGATATAATTCTTTAATAGGTGTTGGCTTCAAGCAATCAGATACAATTCTGGCAGTTTCATTGATTGCCACGTCTACCCTCTTTGCAAGAGTACAGTGAGCTACTTACCTAACACTTGTGTCGTGAAAGAGGAGGATGGCTGGTACCTGGATCGAACCCACGATTTCCAGTAGCCGCTGACTAGCAACCACTTTATATTTACAACATTCTAAGTATGTATGTCTAGATTCTTGTGACCATTTTTCAGGACTAGATCTTAAAGAATGTGTAACAACTGATGACTCCAACAATTCATTACTTATGTTCGATTTTTAAAAGGAACAAACCACTGCGGGCTTACGACCGTCTTCTACTGTTATTTCGAAGGCTAGCTTAGTGTGATCACTTTACGGTAACAACGTTCGCAATTAGGTGGTAATGTTGGGGTTTCAGAAACTCGATATCATGAGAATTCTCGAAATGTTCTGTTCATCAAATCGAAAAATTTCATGTATAAAACAAGTAGATATTTAACAATTAATGATATATAGAGATAAAAGTTGGAAATTATTGAGAACAAGAGAGCAACCAAATTTAAAGACAGCGACTGCTGTCATGTATTTGGCGCCAGGATATGAATATATCCATTTTTGTTAATGTCTCATCTTTATTGCCTACTAGCTTTCCCGACAGACGTTGTCCTGTGTGTCTAACTATGAATATTGAATTTGAATTTGTATGGTGATGAATTAATTATCATTTGACCAATGTGATTCCGAACGATGCGTCTGTTTTAAACCATGTTTATTCCATCCGCATTCTGTCAATCGCACCAATTGACAATTCAAAATTTCAAAATTGGAATAAAAATTATACTACACTCTCCTGATAAAAGCCTACACGACAAAAAAATAATTAGCGCAATCGGTCCAACCGTTTAGACCCCATCCGATGACCACGCGAAATAGCTCTCCATTTTTATATATAAGATTGGCTTTGTTGGTGCACAACGTTCTAATTATCTCTATACCTCATCAATTATTAAATATCTACTTGTTGTTATTATCATGATTGAGACTTTTAGTCATAGTAGGTATATGGAATATACATGAATCTTGTAATCTGATTTCAAAAAAAAAAAAAAAAAAGATTTCGGAAAATCAATCGGACTATGTACCTACGGCAATTTTTTAATATTTTTTTTAAATGGATGCTTATAGGATTTCAAAAGTAATGAACAAAACCAAACGGAAAGTTTTCGAAGAAGTGGGCCATTACTTCGTATTGTTTTTTTTTTGCATTCACATGTTTTTCTTGTATGAATAAAACACAATTATTATTATAAAAATACAACGGTGTCATCGAACTAAATAAAAGTATAGTGAAGGACTTCCATTCAGTTTCTGAACGGCACGCGGTGCTCAGTGTAAATAATATTAATGGCAAAAGAGTGAAGAGGTCGCGTCGAGCGCTAAATAAATATTTCGTTCCGTGCAGCAAGCAGACTTGTAAACTCACTCGGTTGAAATTTCTACGTTTCAGTGATTCAGCGAACAGAGAATAACTTTCGTTCGTTGCAAACCAATGTACAACGTTTCCAGAAACTTGAATAATGTGGTTGATAAAAAAAGTATTTTTTATGCGCGTGCAAAAACAGAAATAGATAGACGCATCCACCAAGCGAGACTCGCATTAAACAAAAAAAAATAAGATCTTTAAATCCAGCAATATAGACCTGAAACTTCATAAGCAATTGTGTAAGACCTATATATGGAGTATTTTACTATTTTCCTAAGGTTGGCAATGCATGGTTATGTGAATAGAGGCAACAACACTTGGTTCGCGCTTTCACAGTGTACTGGCACCAAAAGTGTATAACCAATTGGATCCGCAATGGAGAACCATGAGGCAACCAGAGGGCTTCAAGAATAGGGTAAAGAGTCGTCTCCTTGATCTTGGAGTTGTGAGAGTCGTTGCTCCACTTTATGACTTAGGAGTGATAAATTGAGATGAACAACCTTCTGAGAAACAAACATACTCAATTATTACTTACCCTCCGCGACACAGTTTTTGGACTAGAGGCGGCAGATATAGGAGAGGAAGACATTAAAATAGCCGTACTAATAAGACATTATTCTTGAAATACACGCAGAGTACTTCAAATTCAAGTGCTACTAATAAAACAAGGAATAAGCTATTACAAGAATAATTTCCATCCCAACTTTACTCCTGGCTACCCCCAAGTATAAAGAAGTAATTGCGACGTTTACGAGACAAACTACCATTGAATTCATCATATTTTGACACTTAACATACGAAACTTGCAACAAGTCCGAGCTGTCAACGAATCGAATCGACCTTCGGAAATATTCGTACCGATTCGTACATACTCGCGATATTACGCACACGAACTTTCTCGAGGGTCCAATCGGGTTCGTAAGGAATTCTTAGAAATCAACCCCGTAGTATGGAACAACCACAAGCTTCTTTAATAAATGCGAAGTTGCCAAACTATTCTGCAGTACAGTTATAACACGGAATAGGGATGATTGACTAATCCCTTCATAACGGTGTTATAACGCAGTGTCTATTAACACCACTGTAAATGTAGATGGAAACGAGGAAAAGGGCCGAGTTGATTGCTGTGTAGCTTGGGGGGAGTTTTCGCGATGACGTGTTATTAATCTTTATGTAACTTTAAGTCTCTTTTTTCTTTCCTTTATTTATTATGATTTAGAAAGCGCTCATTTATGAAATCTTAAGTACCTGCCGTTTTTATTCAATTAGACTTATATTGTATATTATCTAAGTTAATGTCGGTCGGTAAAACAGTACCTGTTAAAGAACATTTAAAAAAAACAGTTACTGGACCATTGGTTGAGAACATCTATCGTGACAGACGAAATTGTCAGCACCTGGATTCGACAATATTTAAAAATTACATTCATGCGACCTAAAAACCGCTTTGATAATAATATATTGTATTTTTTTAATCAACATCCCGAAAAAAAGTCCCTGGACCATGGGTTGCCTACCCCTGTCTGCTAATGATAATGTTAAGAGTCTAGGGTTAAGCCAGAATAAACAAACAGACCCTCCCAACAAACCACAAATTTACTGTAACCGGTTAACCAAATAAAACCAAACACACCTATGCGCTGTACATTTATAATTCTTGGTCATAATATATGTAATCTGCACAGACCTTAGAACTTTGTACGAAATAATACTGAAAAAAAGGCGAGCGGTTATACCGCACAAACAGTCGATTTCAAATTGCGCACGGTGTTATGACGATGGTCAAGTAAAATAAACTGCGCACAGAAACAATGATCTTCGTTATTCAAGTATTTTTAACGTAAATGTTAATAAACTGTCAAGGTGTGACATCATTGTTTCGTTGGAATAAAACCGACCTGCAGGGTTATTCATGAAAAAGTTTAAGTTTAGAACCAGTCAAATACTTGTGACTTGAGGGTGCTTTGAAAATCCAATTTCAAATCAATTTACGTTTGACACAAAATGTCAGTTGTTTGATAGTTGGTGCGATTGACAGAATCATTCAATGGTTAAAAGTCATTTTTATTATTGTTATAAATTCGAATTCTAAATTCATAGTTAGACCACAGGACAACGTCTGTGGGAAATCAATTAATCAATTCTTCCTTTTACACCCCACTGAGGAGCATAGGGAGGCAACATGAGCTCTCCATTGCGCTCGTTCTTGCGCAATGTTTATGTCGAAAAAGCTAGTTTAAATATAAAAATAATAATCTTAAACAAAAAGACTGTTATTACTACATACAACCTTATATATGTACAGAAGCTCGCTGCGCTATTCCCACATGACAAAAAGAACGGTGCTTCATTGGTGGTTGACAATCGCAATTCAATTAGCAATGAAATGGTTGTTCTGAATGAGCAATTGAATTGCTTATGGTATTTCTATGGAAAAACACAACAGTCCTGACAAATGCGCTGTCAAAAAGTGTATAGCCCGCGCAATAATTTTTGGCTCGCGGTGGCCAATTTCGTAACTATAACGTTATCTATGTACAATAGAGCACTGCGCCATTCCCGCGTGAAAATAGAGTATTGCTGTCTACAAAATATCACCATGTCAACATAAACAACGGATCAACACCTAGTGAGGCGGCAAATTTTTCTTTTTTATTTGTATCTGGTGTGTATTTTTTTTTGAACTGTATAATATGTATGAATTTGATGTGACAATGGTTAAATAAAATAAATAATAAATAAATAAGGGCGGCGCTCATATTGTTGAGTAGTATGTGCGAGGGCGGGAACAGGTGCGAGTTACAAGTAAGTAAGTATCAATATAGTCATAATCACAATTTATTGCAACAATAAATTGAGAAAGAACCATTTGCGCACACGCACATTTGTAAAGTACCAACCACACTGCGCACACGTACAAACCTTCTCGTGTCGTCCGTGTAACATAATATTTACATGTGCGGCGTAATATAATATTGTTTTTCGTGCGAATGGTTTCAAATTAAAATAGACCTTCTTTTAATTTTCTGTCTCATTAAATATACGTGGAGAGCCCGCGGTATATTTAATAATTATTATTATTAGAGGGTAAGTTGCCTCAGGTTTGCGATAATTACAATTATTATTTGTTTTGATTAAATTATGTATGTATTATTCGAGGTAAATTCTTAAATAAATTTAATTAAACTATATTATTATAGTCTGGGTGTGCTGCAAAAATATTAATTCATTTTACACAATATTACTATCTTTCCCGACAGGCGTTGTCCTCTAGTCCTTACTATGAACATTGATTTCGAATTAACACGTTTGAATGTTCAAAAAATATTTCTAAAAACTCGAAAAAAAAATGGTTCTAAGGTAAACAATAATTTTGTTTTCATAGATGGCGTTGGTGTCGCAGGAAATCTGTTCCATACTAACTTTAATATTCTATTTTATATTATTATTTTTTATGCATTATTTCAAACATTTTATAGTTATTATGTTATCCGGAGTGGAGAAGAATACAATAAACCAAGCATCATAAAAATCTCTTCAGCCGTTCTCGAGTGTTCGCGCTAAACTGAAATTCTTTTATATAATATGATAACATTATTACTTTTAAGAAGCTAAGAGCAAAAGATTTTTTAAAGTCGACCCTAACAAGATGAGAAAAAATGCGGATTAAGTATAAAATACGACACATTGATCAATTTATTTTTCTTTACATTAAGAGAAACCATTTCAATGAATACCCACCTCTCTCACTCTCTCTCTCTGCTCTGCTTCATAGGAACGGACTAACTTTTATACATATTATAAATTTTCTATAAATACATTGTTTAGTTTTAATATAAGTTAAGTGGGCTTCTAAAAAGCCCATGAACACATTCTAAAGGACTCTAAGGTTCTACAAAAAAGGTTTACTGGTGTAATTTATTTTCCAATAAATTTCCCGCGAATAGTGGGAAGGAGATGTTTTTTGATACAAAATAAAAAAAAATAAAGTAAATGAACAACGCCAACAACTAGTGCTTTAGGCATTTTTTACAGATATACATTTGGTTCGGTTTCGGTCGGTCGCGGTTATTTTTCGGTCACTACCAACCGACAAACATGAAACGGTTCTTCTATATCAATCGGACCGAATTGTATAATCGGTAGCCGAGTGGTATAGACACTAATTTCTGATGAAGGTGATCGCGGGTTGGATTCTTCATCAAGCAATAAGTTCAGCCGACTAAAGCCAAATAAAGTCTAGAATAATAGCTATAGATAGATCTTAAACACTTCTCATCAAAACCCTATATGGCGAAATACTCTGAGACTTTGTTTCTATTTGTAAGAAACAAGGGAAAAAGGGAGACTTTTGAGACTAATGTAGATGTTTTTCAAAGAATTGAAGGAGGTAGGCACCTACTCAAAATCTTTTCCAAAAAAATGCAAGATAGTGAAAGGCCAGGCTCCCATGGACGACTACACCGTAAATAACTTCACGACAAATAAACACAACAGAACATTGCTGCGACCAGAGAAAGTAACAGAAAAACGTAATATTTTGTCACCAGTGACCGAAAACGAAATCGAACCGGAGAGAACCGAATATTATGTGTGAAAGAGACTTTACGTAGAAGACATTTTGAGTAGGTATCGTCGAAAAGTAGGTAGGTACTTAAATTTAACAATACTCTGAAAAAGTGGGTATTCTGACCTTCGATCAAAGCAGAATACTTCTGGCTTATTATTTTACAAGAGATTTGATTATAGGCACAGTTGATGAGCGATAATTCGATCCCGAAATCTAACAGTCAAGTGGTGGTAGCTGAGTCGTATCAGTCGACGGCTTTCGTACATACAGCGTACCGAAAGTCGCGGGTTCGAATCCCGGTGCCGACTATTTCCACTTACACAAACTTTGGTTTATATGAAACATGTCGTGATTAAGAGGTTTAACATATTGGATATGCCTATCTTATTTTGAGCATATTTAAATTTCATTCAGAGAAACTTCATTCTTTGATTGAGAAAATATTTTGCTTGTTCCGAGAATCAAAACTCTTGAAAGTAGAGCATGTATTTGAAAAATACTAGCTTGTTTCGAAAAATTTCATGTCTTCAATAAAGAAATAATATTTCTTTATTGAAGACATGACATTTCATATAATGAATTATTGAATCGAGTATTTTATTGAGAATTGTTGTGTTGATAATTTTAATTTCTTGAACTAAAATTTGTTTTCTTCTTCTTGAGAATTTTAATTCTTATATAATGAAATGCTCTCTTGGATTGAGAAATAAAAATCTTGTTTTGAGAATTATAATTTTTTCAACGAAGATGCAAGTTTATAAGATTGAGAAAATAATTTTATCGCTATACGTGAAATTGTATTTTCTCAACTTTTTTTTTCTGTGCATGTCGAAAGTGTACTTTGTTTTGTCGAAACATCTGTAAAAGACGGCTGTTAGCTCGTCGTGGTTTAAATTTATTAAAAAATTCCAACGTTAGTAGTCAAAGGTTAGCGTCATCAAGTTTCTCACTTAAACTTGGTTAAATTAAACTAATTTCTATACAAAGGTTTTAGTATAACCGATAAAAAAGCAATATTATGTTATGTCACAAACATACTGTAATAAGTTTAGCTAGAGTTGATCTATCTTGAGTTTAGAAGAACGATTTAGCGGAAATTGCGATGAACAATTATTGTACATCTCTCGCAAGAACGTTCTAATAGACATCACCACGAGGTTTTATATACAAGGTCTGTTTATTTAAAATACTCAAGATAGATCTTAGGTAGAGAAAAGAGATCCGCTGCATAACATGCCAAGGGTAAAGATACCTACATAGATATATCGGTTCTTAGGCAACTTTTAATGCACATATAGAGGAAACTGTTGGCAAAGCGATGAGAATTTTGGGATTTGTATTCAGACTGTCAGCTGACTTGCAACTGATTCAGTCCTACAAGCTTTTATTTGTTTCCCTAGTTAGGCCACTGCTTGAATACAACTCTGCGGTGTGGTCTCCGAACTATACCATTCATGTAAATAGTTTGGAGAGGGTGCAGAGGAAGTTCTTGAGGCTGGTCAACTTTAGAAAAGGCATCCTATTAGATAAAATAGATTATTCTGTCCTTATGAATGAACTTGGATTGCTCAGCCTGCGAAATCGCAGAGACATATCAGACCTCTGTTTCCTTCATAAGCTGATCAATGGTGTCATAAACTCCCCGGAACTTCTCGCACTTATTCATTTCCGCATCCTAGCTAGATCTACTCGACAGACGTCTCTGTTTCGGGAGCAGACAACTAGTAATAATTATATGTTCCACTCTCCTATGATCCGTATTCATAGATTTGGAAATCTGGTGGATGGTTGTGCGAACATCGTTGCCGACAGTTTCCTCAAATTCAAATCTGACATAATTATCTTCTTCCACTCCTTGTATAATTGGCAATGGGCAAATCGATAACCCGCTTCAACGCTCTTTATCCCATTTATTTTTATTGACACATGCTTGAATTTATTTAGTATTATTGTTTTTTTTTGTGAAATCACTTAAAATGAACAAATTTTATTTAATTGTATAAAAATCATCTTACTATATTCCCTCTGACTCATCATTATAAATTTAACTCTGACTGACTGTTCTCATTTTATTTCTGACTTGATCTGACTAAAACTTCACCACATTGACTTTCTATTTATTTCATTTGTTAAACTGTGATAATTAAAACTGGAGACTATGTATTTGTTGTTGATTATATCGTTATTATTTTTATGTGTTACAAATCTAATCCTAATTGACGATGGATATAGAATCGCATTGGTCCAAAATGACTGGCGGTGCGATTTTATACTCCTGATTATCATTATAATGTGTATCACCCACTTTGATCTGTCCAAATTTTTGTTGTTGTTAATAATTTATATGTATACCAAACTGTATTAACATGTAAATGGCTTTACGCCGTGTGCTGAAATAAATAAAATAAAAAAAAATCTTCTTCTATTCTTCTATATATACCCAATGCTGCCAGGAAGACTCCGGGTAAAAAAAAATTATATGAAAATCACTTAAAAATCAGTCTCCTACAAATGTGAATGTTATGTCATGCCATAGAGATCAGAGCTCTACGAAGAATATGTGGAAAGACTCTGTGGGATTTGGAAAGGAATGGGAATATTAAGAAGGAGTATGGTATGGAATTAAGTGTTGTGGCAAAGATGAAACAATTAGTTGATATGGTTTGGGCATTTTGAAAGAATGGATGCAAAAAAGGTGTAGAAGTGTGGTCGACTGCCAGTTCGAGGGCAGGTCATAGTCAAAGAAATAGGAAACCTGTTATAATATATTGTTATGTCGACGGAAGAAGAGAAAGAAGTATGCTAAGATAAAATAAAGGACGGACGTTCGGTTCTTTTTGCCTGCCCGTTAAGGAACACAGCGTGATGGGTAAAAAAATAAGCCGTAAATTATAGTACCTATAGTTTTTGATCTTTGTCATGAAAATAATTGTGATACTGAAGAAGAAAATATAAACTTAAAAGTTTTTTTGGTAGACAAAAAAGGTTGTTTTCAAAGGAGTTTATTGTGTTGAAGGTTGTTGAATAAAACATGACGAGAGGAAGAAAGGAAGGATGAAGGAAATGTGGAGGAGGATCAGAAAGATTGGATACTTAAAACCAATCATGCTGAAACAGTTAACACTTGAAGGCAATATGAGGGGAAGGTACTCGGAATTACAAATCGTCGGAAGAACAGTCAAGATAAATTGCCGGTGGGATGGATGTCAATAAAAGGTAAACGTTAAACTAAATATAAAAGGTAAACGTTAAACTAAATATAAAAGGTAAACGTTACCCTAACAGGTTCTAGAACGGTTGTCAATAGGTTGTTCAAGGCTACAGAACCACTCCAGTCTAGTGTGATGTTTTGGAAGGTACTAGCGGACTCGACACGCTTCCTTCGGTCAAAAAAATTTGAACTGTCGCTGATTCCTTAGCTCAAAATTCATCTATATATCAATACGTGAAGGAAAAACTTTGCTACGAAAATTGCGCGGACGGAGGAGTATGAAATTTCGCACACTTATAGTTTATATAGAGAAGGAGTGGCGAATGCTAATAATTATTTTTAAATAATGCAGGACAGGAATGATTGGAAGGAGGCCTATGTTTATCAAAGGACGGAGACAGGCTGACGAAGAAGAAGAAGAGGAATGCATAAAAATGGATTAAAACGATTAAAAAACACTATGCACCCTACTGCAATGTTATGTATTTCATACTCACACACACTTCGATGCATTTGACATTATTTTGACACAGATCTTTTGTTTATCTAATACTAGCTTTCCCGACAGACGTTGTCTTGTGGTTCTAGCCCGAAGTGGCCCGTTTATATGTACATAATATGCACTGCGCTCCCGTAAAACAATATAAAATTAATTCGATTGAGTTAAGCTAATAAAATAATAACATTAAAGTATTTCTGAAACACCCATATTTCATTCGTATTCAAAGCTCTGGCGGGAAGAACTTGAGAATAATGCGCTCGCGCACACATCCTACTTCGCCTATTACCAACACGAATGTGCCCGATAATATTGTTGACTTTGTATGAAAATTTTCTAATACTCGAATCGGTGCGGTGGAGTAAGTGGGATGGGCTACTGTAGGAGCGTATGCGAGAATGAGAGGGAACTACCCGCAATGGCGTGGGCGCGTCATAGGTAACCGTTCCATATAAACTTAAATATTGTATTTTACATCATTTCTTATCTAGGTTTTAAACATTTTATTAGTTATTCTGTTATCCGGAGCGGAGAAGAATCCAATAAATCAAACATCAGAAGATTCTGTTGAGCCGATCTCGAGTTATAAGTGTTCGCACAAACCCGACTTTAATTTATATTAGAGATATTTTTGTATTTAATTACCATAGAAAAAACTTTGAATATATTATCATCGATTCAAATTTGACGTATCCATGTCATAATTTTTGAAAGAAAACTGTGAAATAGCGCTCGCTCAGTCTTTGACAAAGGAATCTTAATAATGTTCAAACTTATAATCTAAATTAGTAATGGTCTAATTTCGAGCACTGACCGAGATCCATGTTATAATAAATCAAATAGGTTAATTGATTTTAATTTTTAGCACTATTGTCTAACCCGCGTAGAAATTCTCAGTAGAGTATCTTTGAATGAGTTGGACGAAAGCGCTCGATGTTCGATATTCAATTTTGTGAAGTTACGAGTACAAAACTATGATGTCTTCTTTACGATTCACCATAACAGACTATTGATACATTAATACACGACTTACTAAAATAATAATTAATGAAATACAATTGGGTATTTTAACATGAGGTATCTCACTTATATCAACAGATGGCAAAATATTTAAATAAATGGTAAACAAAAAATAAACAAATTTAACGGATCAAATTGCTAGTGGGTACGAACAAATTATCTAATCAGCGTAACCACACCACAAACTTTCATAAAAATTATTTCAGCCTTTTAGAGGGGGTTCAGTAACATGCACACACGGACAAAAGAAATTTATATATAAAGATAGCTGCTGGTGTTAAGCTAAGTGATTCTATAGAGAAAAAGTGAAGGAATGACAGACGAAGAGATAAGAAAAATTTACCTTGTCTGTAAACAGAAAAATACGCATGTTTTCAATCAGGGGAAATTTGTCATTTTGAAGATTTTTCTACGGGCTGAAATACGTACAATCCTTTACATTGAAATAATCCTTTATTACAATTGCTAAAGTTCGTATGTAGTTCAGTATTTTCGTAGAAAAACTCTTATCCAAAAATAATTTTAATACACAGTAATAAAACAAAACCAATCTAGCTATGGGACATACTATTTCATACTTGAAAATTCGTCTGTAAGATGATGTATGCTATGACAATTAATAGTAATAGCTGACTAATAGGGAGAACATATTACTATGAAGAAATATGTGAAACTTGATCAATGATTCCTACATACAACTATTGCTGCGGGAAAAAATGTCAAATTGTCGCAGTCCCCAACGTGTTGAAGTAAATTGGGATGCTTTCCTTCCTTCCTATCCTTCTCTCTGTCTACCCCTTTAATAGACATTTGAGTAAAACTTTGAAGAAGTCAGAAAGTACAATACAGTATAAATCACACGATGACAGTTCTCGTATTACGTTACTCTTAAGTCCTAAATCTATTCGCATGAAAAAAAAAAGAAAGTTTTCTTTCTTTCTATGTAAAGTGCTACCAAGTCTTTCTGAGTGTCCATTATAACAGGATCAATTACCATAGAAAGTGCTTTGGATAAGATTCTTCTCTACTTTCTTGAGGATAATATTCCGAGAAAGTAACTTAAGCTCTGTTCGTAGTACTTTCTGAATCTTCTGTAAAGTAGGATATATTGTTATCTATTTGAAAGCTAGACGTACCTATTATACCTATTTATATTCTTATTCTAATGTAGGTATGAAAAAATCTTTGGTCTTTGATATTAACACAACTTTCTAAGTTTGTCTAGATTCTTGTGTCCATTTTTCAGGACTAGATCTTTACGATAAATCAAAAACAACTGATGACTGACTAATACTGTTCGATTGTTGAATGGTATGAATAAACCACTACGGGCTTACTAAGCCCGCCTTTGTTCGAAATAACAGTAAAAGACGGTCGTAAGCCCGTAGTGGTTTGTTCACACTGTTAAAAAACCGTACAGTAGGTATTAGTCAGTCATCAGTTAGTTGTTGATATATTCACTTCGATATTAACGTTTTACCAAATTTTTATTATATCGTATTTGTGTTTGTTTGTTTGTTTGTCCAGATGGAATCATGCAATCGATTCATAACGAATGTCCCGAGAAGCTTTCAGAATATTTCAGGACACGATGCCTTGTTTTTATACTTTAAGCCATCTTCAAGTCGAATTGAAGTCATTTTAAGTCAATTTTGTTTTTTTTTCTGGAACATGACAGTTGATGACAATGACGTTATTCATACACAAAATAGATACCAATTGCGTTTAAAATTTTTTTTTTCCATTTGTCAACCCAATTGTTGAGGAAGGCTTAACGTTATTTCAAATCACGCCTAACGAAAAAAGCCTACAATATAATTAAATTTGCAAACAATAATTTCTTTCCATTTCTCATAGAATCTTCCACAATGACAGGTATCTTTCGAAAAGTTTTCATCTGTAAAAATTCATTCATAAAATTATCATCTTTGTTTATCTATTTTATGTCCACGTGTTACATCCGTGCTCCATGATGCAGTTTCAATACATGGCAAGAATCACCTATGCAAGCGTAGTAGCAATATCTCTTTCAAAACAATTTGATAAAGTAATAAGTGTTGGATATAATAATAATATGATTATGGTTCGGTTGGAGTGTGTCTCCATAAATAATAAAAGTTATTTTTATGTATTGTTAGTACAGAGAGATCCCGGAATAATTTGGAATTTCTCTACGCGTAAGTCCCCACATCCATTACAGACTGAGAATAAGAAATCCCCATAAAGGCGCATTAAATCAGATGGCGCGAGCAGGGACATGGCTCAATAGCAGCGCCGATTCCACTAACGCCTCTGATAGGGTAACTCACACCAAACGGAAATAATATGGACTGTATACAATATAAAAAAAATCTAATACATTGGAGACAAAATTGTACACAAACAGAATTCCATTGGCAAAATGACTATTTTATTCACTTTGTGGCAGTGAACTTTCAGCAACATTTTATTTTTCTATCTGATGTCAACGTGTATATAGAACCATCCAGAATAAAGAGCCATCTAGCGGAATACGACGAATACATCTCGTATTTTATCAACAATGTAGATTCATCACCGTCTGTACCAAGTCAACTAACTTAGGATATTTCACACCAGAGGGAGAACACACCACCTATTTTGGAAAAAAGATCTTGCGTGAATAATCCTACTATAAAAGCTTTTTCAGTATTCAATTTTATTACTCTTTCCTTCAGAACCTACCAGTGCATATTATTGTAATTAGTTTTAAGTTAAAATATATTTTTCTGTGATACTTTATTTGAATTCTCTAATATAGTGTTTGTGTTTTTTATAATATAAAATCGAGTTTCTTTTTGGTAGTTAGTCGAGTTCCTCCTTTACTGTTTAATCTAGTTCATAAAGAATAGTGAAACTTGGTGAGTACTCCAGATATTCTTAATCCTGCCAAAACTCATAAGAGAGTTTCTCATCTTCTGACAAAGACCATTTTTCCCCAATATCTTTTGACCTTGAGAAAAGAAATCAGTACTCCTTCTTCATCTCAATCTCATCTCATCTTATGGATCAGATCCGACAAATCTGAAAGCCATAAATTGGTGACCCTACGACGTTCGAACACCCTTCTACCAATTACCATAATAAATTGGTGACCCCGCGACTTTCGAACACCCTTCAATTATCTACTTAATCCATCATTTTCCAATAATCTCCAACAATCCATCAACATTCTCAAACAAATTTTTCTCAACAATCATTCTAACAAAATTGTCACATGTACACCTTCATCCACTAATCCATATCAAATATTTAACAATCTATACATTCATTCCGAATTATTTCTTTCACAAAGCCATCTAAATAATATTGTCCCACAATCTAAAATTTTCATCTCACATAATACATTCAAATTTTAAGCGCGTCTCTCACATTTACCATTCGACGCAAACTTCACTCCACTGCGAGTACAAATGTCAAAATAACATTACAAGCCGCTTTGTTCGCGATAAATATGTTCAAATTTTAGACAAAATATATAAATATAGGGTAAAATCTTGTGCAAACTCTAAAATTCAACTGGTTCTGAAGGGATGAGTCATCCGATGGGTCTCAGGCAAGTAAAATCTTTAAAAATATCATTGTAAAACGGCATTCAGCCCATATTTTTTTTTCCAAACAATTTCAACCCATCGGATTATTTAAAAGCCTCTTGTTTTTCTGCCTTCTAATTATTATTACAAACATTTAATCAATAATGCCTAAACCTTGTAAAAACGATATTAAAATCTTCAAAAAAAGAAAAAAACTTAAAATTTGTGGACAATAATTTGTAGGTTAAATTTTTTCACGACACAACGTCACATCGAAATTTTTTCATAAAACTTTTCATGTCTTTAAATACTGATAAAACTTAATTTAATACATTAACTATCTATAATCGCATGCTGAATTGCAAATTTAAATGATTTTTTTACAAAAGAATAACCTTTAATTATCTGATTGCAGATTTACAAGTACATTGTTTTCATGTTGCCAAACTTTGAGGTAACCTTTTTATATTTTACATAAACAACAAGCGAAACAAATACCTACACTTTTATTAGATTTTCATAGCGCATTATTGCATTTTAAAGAAAAACAAGAAATTTAAATCGCATTTTTCACATAGGTACATTTGTATATTGTCATATTGATATTTGGTAAACACATAAAGGACATTCAGACTCCTTCAGTTAATATCTTACCAACATTTCAGTCATATTCTACAATTCTTATTTTATTCTGGTCAATAAACGATTATTTATGTATCAACTTATCAACGATACAAATATTTCAATGGTCTATAAAAAATATTCTATCTAAATTGTCAATGTAAAACAATTATATTACCATCTTATATTACCATCTACTAGCCAATTGCTATTAACGTTTTCCGCGACTAGAGAAATTCTGTCTCAAGAATCTCAGTCCGAATTCAATTCGAGGTCAACTTACATATGCAAATACGGCCTAATACTTATACACATGTATTCATACACATGTACTCAAAAAAAGCTCTATGTATTTCACGCCACGTCTAGTACAATGCACCGCGCATGTTCAGACCGAAATTCCCATTTCGTCGGCTAACTACATACACACAAGAGCAGAGATACTCATCTCAAAAGCTTTCTTGTAGTGACTGAGCAACAGACATACACACATGATCATAGCATCATACGTATAGTCTACCAAAGGCATACACACATGACCACAGCGTCATTCGTATTGTCCATATTATACACACATGACAACAGCGTCATACGTATAATCTATTACCATCAAATATACAACTCAACGAGTTAAAAAAAAAAAGACAATTAATGTATTTACATTCATACAAAAGACCATTGAAAACAGAATTCTAAAAAGTGTCATATTAATTTTCCCAAATCAGTAACATTTATTTAACATTATTGACACACATACATTGACAAAATAAAACATTATAAAAATTTTTAATTCAAACACAATATGTACAACTATATTACTATGTCTACCCACTATTTTTTACTTATTTTATTGTATAAAAATTCTAATATGTATTTTTACAAAATGATTACAGATCCCAATACAAAACCACCAACTGTATATTGCTAATACCAGATTGGTAACAAATTTTATTATATATAAAGGATCTCACATAGTAACTTCACTTCATAAACATTATAGAAAAAGCATTTAAACATATACCAATTGTGAACCATAACTACTCAATACCAATTTTAATAATTTTTCCTAACTTTATTTTGAATATTGAACAAAAAAATAACATTGAAATACCACACTTAGAAAATTTTTCCTAGAACAATTATCTTAGTAAAATATACCTTGCAAATTTATTCAAAATCAACATTTGTTTATAATATACTCAAATAAATTTTAATTTCAAATCCAAATTTAAAATGTATTTCACAAAATTTAAATTCAAGAACCACCCTAAAACAAATATACTTATACCAATTCTATTGTAAATTTTTTTTGTTATTCTATATGTTGCATATTATCTCATCACGACACTACTCAACCAACGCTGGACTTCACCACAATCCAATTGATGGAAGCCTACGATAGCAATCTTCACCTGCTGTACTTAGCAAAGGCGGACTATACGAGTTGTCTCACAGACTTCGTAGCTCGGAGGCCAAACTTCTCCAACGAATTTTGCCCCACTACTGTCTCTTCTCTCCACAGTGGCAGATATACATCACTCCACGATTACACCCCACTGAAAACAACTGATGCATTTTTCCTTGCTCGTCAACCGACATCATGGATCAACCAGTTACAACAGCACAACCACCATCGCTGCTGCATTAATGGCCGAGCGCAAATCAACATCGCCGCTTCATATGGTAAAACACATCAACGCTGTTTTAACCTATTTTAGCCATCATATTACCCTAGTGCAACCGCACTAACGTCGTGAACACTCTGTCCAACTTCTATTAAGTTCCAGTCGCTACAACGACCAGCCCAGTCGAGCCAAGTCAACATCCAGTACGTACCATCCTACAAACCGCTCAACCAGAGGACTGCAGAGTTCCATTCCACACTCCATCACCAGATCCACATCAGAATTTATAGCATGCCATAAATTCTTGCGGGAGGCTGTGTGGCAGTGAACTTTCAGCAACATTTTATTTTTCTATCTGATGTCAACGTGTATATAGAACCATCCAGAATAAAGAGCCATCTAGCGGAATACGACGAATACATCTCGTATTTTATCAACAATGTAGATTCATCACCGTCTGTACCAAGTCAACTAACTTAGGATATTTCACACCAGAGGGAGAACACACCACCTATTTTGGAAAAAAGATCTTGCGTGAATAATCCTACTATAAAAGCTTTTTCAGTATTCAATTTTATTACTCTTTCCTTCAGAACCTACCAGTGCATATTATTGTAATTAGTTTTAAGTTAAAATATATTTTTCTGTGATACTTTATTTGAATTCTCTAATATAGTGTTTGTGTTTTTTATAATATAAAATCGAGTTTCTTTTTGGTAGTTAGTCGAGTTCCTCCTTTACTGTTTAATCTAGTTCATAAAGAATAGTGAAACTTGGTGAGTACTCCAGATATTCTTAATCCTGCCAAAACTCATAAGAGAGTTTCTCATCTTCTGACAAAGACCATTTTTCCCCAATATCTTTTGACCTTGAGAAAAGAAATCAGTACTCCTTCTTCATCTCAATCTCATCTCATCTTATGGATCAGATCCGACAAATCTGAAAGCCATAACTTTGGCCTTAGGGCATAAAATGGTTGGGTCCAGACAATCAGACTATCGAAATGAAGCAAAAAGAGAGGCTTCAGAAAGCTTCTTTCCGTGGCTCTATTCCAAACACACTAAAAACTAAAAGAAACTGCGTTATAACACCGTATGACGGGAATAGTTATTCCGGTATGAATCGCGTATACCACGCGCTTCTAATAATCAACCCTATACCGTGTCATAACTATACTTCAGAATACTTTTGAACTATGAATATTTTACTATGAACCTCTCGCAGTTTATTGCAAGACAGTTTGATCAAAGTCAATGTGAATAGTGGCAAAACAATTTGCTAAAAAATGTACAGCCGTACTAATTGACGTTATTTTTGGAAAACATGCAGAATACGCAAAAGTGCTACTAATAAAACAAGGAATAAGCTATTACAAGAATAATTTCCATCCCAACTTTATTCCTGGCTACCCCCAGGTATAAAGAAGTTATAGTGACGTTTAATGAGACAGACTACCACTGCACTCTTCATATTTTGACACTTAACATATGAAAACCAACTCGAAGTTGCAACAAGTCCGAGCTGTCAATGAATCGAATCGACCGCGTACTCATATTCGTACCGAATCGTACATGCTCGCGATATTCCCGAGGGTCCAATCGGGTTCGTACGGAATGCGTTTAAACCGACCCCGTAGTATGGAAGAAGCACAAACATCATTGATAAACGCGAGGTTGCCAAAGTATTCTGCGATAAACGCGAGGTTGCCAAAGTATTCTGCGGTTATGACACGGTATAAGGTTGATTATTAGTAGCGCGTGATATTTATGCCGGAATAACTATTCCCGTCATAAAGGTATTGGTATTAGTACCACTGTTGGAGTATATTTTTATACTACCTCTTTACGAAAGAATTAGTCTAAATAAAATACAAACTAACATATAGGGAAAGTTCTTGTATAAATCCTTATTTTCTACCATGTTTTTTTCGTAAAGTGATGCGGAATTCAAAATAGACCTACGTTAAACTATGTTTGTGCTTATCAACCAAAATCCAAAATGCCATAAAGACATCGTGATTGAGATTTTAATTGCATCTTAAATGCGGAGTAATGCCCCAAGCTGGTTGTAAAAGAACTGATAGCAGTTCTGTTGTCTCTGTACATAATTTCAAAATGGGTATAAAATTTTTTGAATTTGTTTGTATGATCTTAAAGCTGATATTGCGCTGCTTATCAATTGAGTAAACGTTGGTGAAAATTGCTTGCATGAGAGAAAAAAGCCGTACTTAGTTTTTTTTTATACGTTCGGATAAAAATCTCCCATATAAATTATATCTCAGCTTATTTACATATTATTATTATCCTTACTGAGGGATATTTTATCCTTAGCGGTCCCACTTTAAATGTAGTCAGCCTTTTTTTATTTCATTTTCATTTGCCAAATTGTTTTTTTTTTAAATTAGCGGACTTATCGAATTGTTTGGAATTGAAAATAATAAAAATACTTACAAAGGCTAAAAAGGGGGGAACGAAAGAAATTAAACAATATTATTATATTTTTTACTGTCATTCGGCATCCTTAACACGACATGTCCCAGCAAAGAACTCTCCACAAAAAAGTTGTAATTTGCGAAGAGTGTGGAGTGGATGATCGTTCTTCATGCCTAACAAATAAGAATAATGAATACCTATTATACATAGATATCATTTATATATTTATAGATACGTGAAGCAAACACTTTGAGACTATTTATACGAAAATTGCGCGGACGGAGGAGTATGAAATTTCGCACACTTGTAGTTTATATAGTGAAGGAGTGGCAAATGCTTAAATTTATAAAAAATATGTATAAAAATACATTTAATCAATAAAAAAACATTACGCACACTACTGTAATGTAATGTATTTAATACTCACACACACACTCCGATATATTTGACATTGACACAGACGCATATTATAATATTTTGTTTACCTGTGATCAAATTGAGAATAGACTTTATATTGTTTGTCTGCTATAATAATAGAAAAAAAACTTTGTACATATCAATATTTCAAATTTGACGTATCCATGTCATTGTTTTGGAAAGAAAATTTGAGTGAGCACAGATTCATTTTTATAAAAAAAAAAAAAAATAGCGCTCGCTCAGTCTTTGACAAAGAAACCTTAATAATGTTCAAACTTATATTTTAAATAAGTTATGGTCGAATTTCGAGCACTGGTCGACTTCTAGTGATGAAAGCAGTTCTCTCTGTCTACAATAATTTCATGATGATGTTCAAACTTACTAAATTAGTTATGGTCGAATTTCGAGCATTGGTCAACCACTAGTATTAATAAATATTATGTACTTCATAATTATCTATACAAAAATTAACCCATTATTTTTTTACGTAAATATTATAAAACGAAAAGATACGTATTTTTTTGTCTTTGATTGAAATGATTATGCTGATCGAAATAGTTTTTTTTTGAAAAAAAAAGTACCCAATCAGGCATTTTAATGTCGATATAAATTCGTTGCAATGATTTCCCCCAAGTATTAAACTGGAATGAGGTCGATATTGATATTGGGTAGTAGCAGGTATAGCTGCCTTTTTTTCTTCATTTAAAACACCCCATTTAACTTTATACTCATTTTTTTAATCGTATTTATTTATTAATAATGTCTATGAAAAATCTCTTGCTAAATGATGAGGATAAAATTAAAGAATTAAGTACTTCATCATTTTCTTCTCATTTCTACTGTAAGGCCGGCTGATGAAAGAAAAAATCGAAAATAAATAAACATGTCCACACTTTAGATGTCAGAATTTAGCAGAGGACTTTGATGAATTAAAATTGTTGAATTTCTGTCAAAACACATGATTGTTAAAATGCCATCTTTATATACAACTAGCTTTCCCGACAGACGTTCTCCTGTAGTCTTTATTAGGAATATTGTTTTCGAATTTGTAATTCATACAAAAATACGTTTAAAACATGTTTGAATGTTAAATAATAAAATATTTCTTACAGCTCGAAAGACATATGAAAAATCTGCGTACCAATGTTTTGAAACTCAATGGTTGTCAATAAAAATTGTGTTATGAATTTTTTTACAGATGGTGTTGATGTCAGTAAACCCTTTCCATACTAAATTTAATATAATTTCTTCTACATTTTTTTTTCAACTTTTTTAGTTATTCTGTTATCCGGAGTGGAGAAAAATCCAATAAATCAAGCATCGGAAGAATCTGTTCAGCCGATCTCGAGTTATAAGTGTTCGCACTAACCCAACTTTCTTTTATATATAAGATGTTCTTAGGTCTTTGTTTGCGCCTCTAATATTATCTCAAAAATGTCTGAACCGATTTTTATAGAATTTTGGCTACCATCAACCACTTCGAAAAGGCACATTACTTATTAGTTGTGATTTTTGTATTGGACGTTTGTTTCAATAGCTTTCGAGAGCACATTATTAAATTTGTCAAAAAATTCTATTTCTAAAAATTCACTTTATGTGTAAGTATGAAAGTACAAAAAAGCCTAAAAATTCTCATCAATACAAAAATTAAGAAGAATAAATCAATTACAAAAATAGAACAAAATTAAAAAAAAAAAAAAAAGAAATCGTCGAACAGAAATAAAAAGAATAACAATCCAATTTGAATATTCAAATTGGAAATAGGTTTATGTTCACTATTATTAATAGTGAGTGATGTACCTGGTAGAGATTTTGTGTTGGTGGGCCCATTATCCTCTTTGTAGTCTATGACAATCATAGACAATAAACAACAACTAGAAAGGTATTTTAATCGAACTATTTATTGCCACACCTACGATTGTTCGTGAACAAAAAAAAAAGAACTGTCATTGTCACATGTTGAGGAGTATTGTTTAAAAGGATCCTAAATCCATATTTATATTTTATGTTTTGCTTTTTAACAGTATCTTACGAATTGAGCTGTCTCCATCATATACTTGTTTATGATACTTAAAAAAAATATTGTGCTGGGTGCAAATAATGAGAAGGACTTTGTGGATGTGTGATAATTATCTGCTATTAAGCCAAAATATTTTTTTAGCTCTGCACTACACAGCCAAAATATTAGAAATAAAGTTTGTCTCATAAATAAGAACATAAAAAATGAATCAAAAGATGATTGATATAATATGTAAGTAAATGCTATACCCTAATGCGCTTGATGTCAAATTAAGTCGAGCGAACCCGAGAAATCGACCGGAGCTGGTCAAAGTAAAATGCATCTACAGAGATTTTCAATCCACATTTATAATGGCGAAAAGGCCGTGTGAAGTAATCCTAAATTACAATGATGCAGGTCATCCTATATTATTATAGTTCGTCAATAACTCAACGGAAAATATTTTTCATGCATTGGACAAAAACAATTATTAACAACGGGAAATATTTTTCATATTTAAATAATTCGTCTAAAAGTCGATATTCGTTGCCGTGACTTTAATAACATCCAGGGTGTTTGTGGGAAATTTGACGTAGAACATGCAATGCAGTTCAAATATCGAACTTAAAAGAACAGTGGAGAACCGAGAGGATTGGAGGACATTTTCGCGCTTCCTGCCAACCAATACGCAGCAGTTGTGATATTTAGGGTGACTGTCCACGGCAGCGTAGCGTATGCAGCGCGTACTCGTATTTTGCCGCATGGTCTACGATTGCTTGCAGCTGCACATAGAATACAATGAGACTGTGTCCACGGTGCAGCAAATGCAAATAATGCTTCGCGTACGCTACGCCACGCCATGCAACTGCACGCAATCGAATACTATGCGGTAAAATAGGCGTACGCGCTGCATAAGCTACGCTGCCGTGGACAGTCAGCCTAAATCTACAGATGTTCTTATACCTACAACTGTTGTTACGCGAAGAAACATCCAATTGTAGATATTAGTAGGTATATATATATTTTTTCTTTTTTTTAAGGCTATCGTCCGACAACCATATTAGTCGGCCAACAAAATTCTATACAAAAAATGTAACAAATATTATTACGTACATAAAAGAGTCCTTGATTTAAATATGTAGATGGTACATTTTGAGCAGTGACTCCTGAACAGACGCACTCTACAGGAATATTTCGTAAGTGATGGTTTTCTATTATCCGTTTCTTTTGTTGTGTTTAATCATTGACGATACATTGTCATCGGACCATACGATATTATTATGACGACGCAACATTGTCCCGTTGTTACAGTTCCTATTTACGCACGGATAATGTGACATCTACCCCATATTGGGTTTCTATCTCTGTAGGTACGTATATGTACGTATAATGGACACAGATACAAGAGAATCTGTCATACATAACGAAATGTATTATTCAATACAAGTTCATACAACTATATACGACAAAATTTTCTACCTAAACTTATGATTTTCTACAAATTTGATAGAAGGGAACTTCAAAATCCGATTTTATAGCCTTCGAAGCAGACGGTCGTAGGCCCGTATTGGTTTGTTCCATTTCAAAATCGAAAATCAGTTATGAATTCAATGAATTGTTAGAGTCATTCGTTGTTAAATATTCTTTAAGATCTAGTCCTGAAAAATGGTCACAAGAATCTAGACATAATTAGAACGTTGTGCACCAAAAAAGCCAGTAGGCAATAAATATGAGACATTAACAAAAATGGATATGATCATATCCTGGAGCCAAATACATGACAGCAGTCGCAGTCTTCAAATTTGGTTGCTCTCAATAATTTCAACTTTTCTCTCTATATCTCATTAATTATTATTAAATATCTACTTGTTGTACACATGGGATTTTACGGCATGTTGAACATGTGGAGAATTCTCATGATTAAGTGTTCTATTTATCAAAGTTTCCTCCAAGGGTCGTACCATAAATGGCGATGAAAAATTATATTGAATAGTGTAAACAAGGCTGTCTGCATTCTCCCATGGGAGACATGAACAGTGGACAGGGGACAAGATTCGAAATCCAGACTGGAATTTGAAACCAGAAAATATTCTTTAGAAATCTGTATCCAAAGCAAACAGAACTACGCGGCTAGTAAAAGCAGTGTACATACATATACAAACATACAATCTCCATTTGAACACGTACTTCAGCTCTGTCTTGAAAGAACATAATGCAGCATGAGAGGGTCTTCCAGGTTTTCAACACACTGATGGGACGAAGAACAGCGTACTCCTCGGCCAACTGTCAATCGGAATCCTTAACACACAATATCCCAGCAATGTCCATATCCTCTCCATAATGATGGAAGTGATGGACCAGCGCTGGGTGCATCGACGTATAGCGTCGTTCATGATGCGGTGGTATCATCTTATAACCAAGAAAAGCAAAGGCCTTCCACCCGAAATCGAGTAATTCTGTACCCCTATTCTGTAGCAAGTGTAGGGTAGTCACTTGAAAAAAAGTGACTATTAGGCGATACATTTTGTATGAAAAACGTCTATACGTATCGAATGCGATTCTCGCATAGACGTTTTTCATACAAAATGTATCGCCTAATAGTCACTTTTTTCAAGTGACTACCCTACACTTGCTACAGAATAGGGGTCCTGGTCACAAAATAGGTAGGAACCTACTTATATATTAAGTTTTGTTACAAGAATTGCAGAAAAAAATGTTCAAACATTTTATGCTATGTGTTAGCTAGATTACCACCGTGGGGCTGTCGGCTTAGAATAGCACCTCTGTTCTTTTTGCTGGTTTTTCGAGCATCCTGTAAGAGGCAGGTAATCGAAAAATCAGATCGGGGTCGTGGGGTTGACCACCTCACACCCTTAAACTCCAGCGGTCAGAAAAGGCAACAAAATTAAGCCTCGGACGCCTGGGCCCCACCAGGGGGGGGTCCAGGCAGCTAGTGTCCCCCCTGTGTTGACCACGGCTCGGAACAAGAGCTTGAAAATCGGGACCCTGAATGTCCGCACTCTGAGGGCGGGCGGGGAGCTTGTTGCTGCCAAGTTGGCGGGAGATTATGGACTGGATATCCTGGGGCTGAGCGAGGCACGCATCCCAGGGACGGGGCAGAGTGACGCTGGCAACTATGTCATGCTGCACTCTGGTCACCGAACTGCACGGATGCGTGGCGTCGCTCTACTTTTAAGTAAATATGCCTTCTCTCGCCTTCTTGGTTGGGAACCTGTTTCTGACCGCCTGATGAGTGCGTCCTTCAAGATGACAGGCGAAACACTGACGGTCCTCCTATGCTATGCTCCCACTGAGGATGGGGATGCGGCTGCCAAGGACTGTTTTTATGACAGTCTGGATGCAGTTGTGTCCCATGTCCCAAGGCGCCACCGCTTAATTGTACTGGGGGATTTTAATGCCAAGGTTGGCAGTGACCCCCAGTATGGACCAGGCGTCATGGGTAGGCATGGCATGGGAGTGATAAATGATAATGGAAGCCGTCTGATTGGTTTCGCCACACTCCACGGACTCTTAATAGGGGGAACTCTGTTCCCCCACAAGGATATCCATAAATATACTTGGACCTCGCCTGACAGGAGAACAAAAAACCAGATTGACCATCTTCTGGTAAGGGCCAGCAACCGAACTGACCTGCGAGATGTCCGCACCTACCGAGGGGCAGACATGGATACTGATCACGAACTCCTTGTGGGTTCGTTGAAATTCAGATTTACCCATTTCCAGCAGGGACCGTCTGCCTCTCGCCCGCTGGACATACGCAGGTTAGAGAGTGCTCAGTGTCGTCATTCGTACGAGGCTGAGTTACGCACCAGGTTTGCCCCCTTGCAGGATTCACACGGAGCTGTTCCAATTGAGACAGCTTGGAATAGCTTCCGTGACGCCGTTATGGAATCCGCACGTTCTTCTGTCGGCTATAAGAGCAAAAAGAGGCCAATATGGATGTCCGATGGGTCCTGGAGCCTCATCGAAGATCGCCAGAAGGCTAAGACCCTCAGAGACAGCGAAAAAGACCCTCAAAAACTGGCTGCTTTGGTGTCTGAGTACAGGGAGCTGAGCCGCAAGGTGAAGCACTCTGTACGAACAGATAAAAGAAGACACCTGGACTCTCAGATACGGCGAGCGCAATCTGCTGCACTCGGAAATGACTCAAGGACACTTTTCGAAATCACCCGGGAGGTCGGGGGCAGGGGTCAAAAAAGACCCGTGACGGCAATACGAGACTCTCGTGGAGCCACTGTCACTGCCCCCGAACTGATTAAAGGGAGATGGAGGGAGTACTTTGAGTCAATATTAAACCGTCCCGAGCCCTCCTCACCTTACAACTTTGAGGAGGAGTTGGCTGGTCTGAATATACCTCAGGCAACTGGGATATGTGAGGAACCGCCGACATACAGTGAGATGGTGCTGGCCGTGATGAGACTTAAGAACAACAAAGCGCCAGGAGACGATGGAATTCACGCAGAGCTCCTCAAACAAGGCATAGACACCCTTGGCCAACCACTATTAGATATATTTAAAATGGCGTGGGAAGAGGAGAGGTGCCCAAAAGATTGGCGGAATGGATCCATCGTCGCAATATTTAAAAAGGGGGACCCCCTTGAATGCGGAAACTACCGTGGAATTACTCTACTGAGTGTTCCCGGTAAGGTATTATCTCAGATATTACTACACCGCATTCGGGGGCCTGTCATGGCTGTCCTGAGAGAGCAACAATGCGGCTTTGTACCTGGAAGGTCCTGCACGGACCCAATTTTCTGTGCCAGGTGCATCTTTCAGCAGTGCAAGGAGTTTAACTCTCCAGTCGCTTGTTGCTTTATAGATTTTGAAAAGGCCTTCGACAGCCCACATAGACCATCAATATGGAAAATACTTGCTCTGTATGGTATACCTCCGAAAATAGTTAAAATGGTGCAGTCCCTGTATGAAGACTCTGAGTGTAGCGTGAAAACGCCAGGTGGTCCTACTGAAGCTTTTAGGATCACCACGGGAGTCAGACAGGGCTGCGTACTAGCTCCCTTTATATTTATAATAGTCATGGATTTCCTGTTGAGAAAGTCCATGCAAGGAGCAAGAGGTATACCGATAACACAGAGAGATGGTCTAATGGGCGAACTGTGCGATCTGGAGTACGCGGACGACCTAGCGTTGTTCAGTACGACAGTGGAGGAATTACAGCGCAGTGTTTCAAGACTCTGCAACGAAACAGCACGCCTCGGCCTTCGAGTCAATGCCAGTAAGACGGAGCTCATGGCGAATAATGCCTGCCCCGATAAACAGCAACCGATAACCATCGATGGTCACCAGGTCTCCCGGGTGGATAAATTTAAGTACCTGGGAGCAACCATTACCACCGCTGGTGACCTCGGGGCTGAGCTCCCGATTCGTATCGGTATGGCAAGTGGCGCCTTGAACAACATGACCAAGATATGGAAAGCGTCGGCGTTTAGCGTCGAGACGAAATGTAAACTGTTTGATGCGTGTGTGTTGCCCATTCTCCTTTATGGGTGTGAGTCCTGGCACCTGACCAAGGCCCAGGCACAAAAAGTCTCAGCCTTTGAGATGAAGTGCCTAAGGAGAATTCTGGGCGTAAGATGGTACCACCGCATCACGAACGACGCTATACGCCGGCGCACCCAGCGTGAGCCCATCACCTCCACCATTGTGGGGAGGAGATGGACTTGGCTGGGACATGTGTTAAGGATGCCGAATGACAGTTGGCCGAGGAGAGCGCTGTTCTTCCTCCCATCAGGGTCCCGAAGACGAGGAAGACCCTCTCACACTGTGTTCCGCTCCTTCGAAGCAGAGCTGAGGGACATGGACATGGTGTGGGAGGAGGTCATCACCGTTGCGCAAGATCGAGCGCAATGGAGAGCTCTTGTTGCCTCCCTATGCCCCTAAGTGGGGTCTAAAGGGAGTTTGGATTTGGATTTGGTTAGCTAGATTTAAAAACATGGAAAAATGATCTTTTTAGAATAAACGAGTACATAATATTGTGTCGAAACTGATCTGTACCGCTAGTATAGGTTTTCGAGGATGGAATATCGAAACGATCATCGAAAGAGTTTCGAAAACTTTCCATACAAAAAAAATGATGGAATGATTCGATCGTTTGATTTTAGAACACTATTCGCTCGCTTATAAGCGCTAATAAGCGTGCAAAAAGCTTTCGATTAAACTCGTACTAGCCCCACAGATTTGAAACACTTGATGTACCTACAATATATGTACATGTACCCCTGCTAATGATAAAAATAGGCTTAATGCGTCACACGCCTGAATATAGGCAATATTATTACACCCAGGTGATCAATAGAGGACAATTAGGAGGATGATGCAACGCTTAATTGTGCAATAATTACTCAGTTTTCAAGCGATGCATTTAATTTTAATCCCTCTTGTATTCCCGTATAAAAAACTAGTAGCAAACCCTGTCAGACGATGGGACTAATGCACAGATCTCAAAGTAACTTTTTGTGTGTATTAATGGTTATCCGAGGATGGGTTTGAAGCAAAATCAGATCTTTAGACGGCCTATTTGAATTGATGATTTTATCGATTTTTTTGTAATGTTTTCAATAGAGGTGTAAACACATAGTGTAAAAATAACATCGTAGAATTGGTAAGGCTTTTTCTTAAAAGTAGATGTTATTGGCTAATATTAAAGAGTTTTTATATGCTAAAATGTACAATTGGCACTAGAACCAAAAAAAATCCTGTCAGTCTAAAGTTTGTAATAAAAATTCAAGTAATGGTTTACCTGATAACCAAAAGATGTAATGATGCAACAAAAAAAAGCATTATGGAACAGCAGATCGCCTGAAAAATGTGAATTATGTATGAAAAAAAATTTCGCGTGAGGTTAGTGTTTCACCGAAAAAACCGAGCTACGTACGAACTTTACCCATTATAATGTAGGATAATCATTATTATTATGCATTTTATGTGATAGAGTATAATACTCTCATGGTTCATCTGATCCCATAGAGATTAATTTTCACATTATAATCACTTTCCATGGTAAGCGACTCTTTTGTTCTATGGCACAGATTTAAAATTCAAAAGTGTTCTACGCGCCTCCATAGAGAATGATATATTATTAGATATACCTACCAGTTGTTCCAACATAGAGACTTGCTAGGATTAAACTGTAACTAGATGCAAAAAGTTTACTCTCGATTCCCTTAAAACTGTAACATGCTAGTTTTAACAGTACAGTTTTTAATATAAAAACATTAGGACTGTCATTTTAAAAATAAAAACATTCAAATTCAGACTAGACGGGAATGTTATATAGTTGACGGGACAATATAACCTTATGTAATAAGTTCCGCCGGCTATACTGACACCTCTGTATACAAAAGTATTTTAGTTTATTAAATAATGTAGTGACAGTCAATCAATCAATCAAATCTACCTTTACTGCATCATTTGAACAATCTTCCGAGGTATACCGAACAGACCTAATATTTTCCATATTAATGGTCTGTGTGGGATATCGAAAGCCTTTTCAAAATCTATGAAGCAACAAGTGAATGGTGAGTTAAACTCTTTACAATGTTGAAAGATGCACCTGGCACAGAAAATTGGGTTCGTACAGGACTTGCCAGATACAAAATGTCAGTCATATTTTAAATTTTCCAAACCCCATTGATTGGCAAAAACGCAAGTATTTTTTCTAATTTCGATGGATTTAAATAGTTTTAAGACAAAATGATTTTTAAAAGTTCAAAATTTGACATAGAGCGAAAAACCAACTTCCGGGTAAGTACCCGGAAGCACAACTGTCATTTTCAGAACTAACATGCAGTACCTACCCAAACAAATTAGCAAGAATACTATTTCAATTCTGCACCAAAAATAGCTAACAGAATATTTGCAAATTTTGTAGTGAAAAAAAACAGGAATAACAAAAATACAAGTTCTCTAAAACATGGTTAAAAATCGCAGTTTTTGTAGAATGCAGTGGAACTGCCATAGACTGGCAGTTGGGTGAAAACTGCGGTTTTGTCTGAAAAGAGCTGACACTCGTGAAAAGTTTCAGCGGTGTCTAACTAACTGAATAGTTGGTTTTGATATTCATGCTTGAATAATAGAAAACCAAGCACGTTGAGCTATTGTCGGCCACAATGCAACTAACTGCATACCTGGGGCTTTGTAACAAGGATACCGACGTGTTCTGTGCACTTTGTGTTCGTTTTGGTAACGAACGAGGTTGTTGAATTATATACCAAGATATCTTGGTCCTAGTGTGTGGCATTTTGTAAAGAATAATGGTCAAAATAATATAATGGTAAAAAGAGCTAAGTGCGAAACAACTCTACATAAAAATGATTTGGGTAAGTGATAGAAAAAAAGAAGTGCTGAAAAACCGAAGCTTAAATGAAGGACGGAGGATACAACAAGATAAAGGGCTCTTCTGCAGGCAACAAAGATCTAAGACGATTTGAAATTGCTTTGATTGTTTCGTTGTGAAGTTCTGACACTGATTAATTATTGGAGGAAATCTGACATTGACAGATCTTTTGTTAAATTCTAAAATTTACACTGAATGATTGAGGAGTTCTGACATAAGCATTGATGGTATTGCAACATTCATTCCAACTGATCGGTTAAAGGAATTCTGCCGTTTGATCGTTCAAGAAATTTTGATATTTATATTGATTTTTGAGAGATTCTGACATTTACATTGATTGATGAGTTGAAACATTTTTAAATTAACGATGGTTTTTGAGAAACTCTGATATTGATTAATTGGTTGTTGAATTCTTACTGTTGGATTGTGGACATATTTTGATATTGATTTTTGAGAAATTCTAACATTACATAACTGATGTTTGTGAAATAAGTAATAAAAAAGAACATTTCAGTGCTATATTTAAGTACTATCCCGTAAAATTTTCGGACGGCTTTGCGCCCATTTTCAGCTGAAAGAATTTCACAACTCTTACATTGACATTGATTGATCAGTTTGAGGAACCCTAACACGAATTGATTGGTTGAAGAATTCTGACATTAACATTGAAATTTGAGAATTGTGACATTGATTGCAATTGACCATCTGAGAAATTTTGACATTAAAATTTACTGACTGGTTGAGGAGTTCTGAAGTTGATACTGACTATTTGGTTAAGAAATTCTGAGAATTATTGAATGGACTATTATTTTGTCATGCGCTTGATACAAGAATTTGAAAATGGAACGAGTACCTAACCGGCGCCGGTTTTAAATCTTTAGTACAGACTGTTCTTATAGTTTATGCACGACAAAGGAACATAAAAATGTAAATGAATCGGACGTATATGTCGTAGACGATATCGGTCATATGATCACATGGCTGAATGATGTCACAAATAAAGGTGGGATTGTGGACAGGTGCGTGTGTGGAACCCATTAATTATGGAAATTACACTGTGATATATTATGTAACACGTATATTGTGACAGTTTCGGTCCAAAGACACAAAACACCTGTTAAAGCTGGCAAAGGTTTGAGAATTTTTTGAAAAGTTTCTCATTTTATTAGCAAAATCTATAATGCTAAGAATTCATTTTTAACCACAAAAATGTTCCTTTTTTCATTCTGTCGACTCATTTGAGCTTGTACGCCATGTCTGTTTTAGAAACTCGATACAACGAAATGTATGAATAAAATTCGAAAAACTATCGAGGAATTATAAAAGTATTTCTTTTCTTTTTTTGTATTTAATCATTACTTGAAAGTAAAAAAAATGTGGATGATATGCCAAAAAGGAGAAAAAAAAATCAACCTTTTGACTGATTACACAAAAATAATCTCCAATGCAGTTTAGTTGCCAATTGAATAAAGTTAATTTTAAGGATGAGGTATGGTGAATGTTTAGTTTGTCATTAGTTATAAAGTAAATAAACCTAATCAACGGTGGGGCTCGTCACACACTATGTTATGTCAAAAAGGCGCAAAGAGGTGAACGGATAAGTGTAGAGTTGGTATGGGAATCCAAGGTGATGCATGAATGCTAAAGTTATAGATGGTATGAATTAAAAAGGTCTTGATATAATACCTATGTCTGAATGAAACAAATAAGAAGGCTTATGTAAGGCTGAAAGGAAAGGTGTAAGAAGGCGACCGAAAGTGACGTGGATAGAACAAATCGATTCTGTCCTCAAGGAACGTTTGGTCAGAAGCACGAGAAATAGGAGAGGGTGTATGAGAACTGGTATGTCGGTGGAAGAAACGAAAAAAGTATACATGGACAGAGAAGAGTAGTGGAGATCTGTTTTCTTTGCCTACTTCTTACGGGACACGGCGTGATGGGCAAAAAATAAATTTGGTCTAAGCCCGCCTTTATATTGAATTTATTGACGGCGATCTTAATATTCTATGGTATAAAAGAAAGTCGGGTTAGTGCGAACAATTGTAGCTCGGATCGGCTGGACAGATTCTTCTGATGTTTGATTTATTGGATTCTTCTCCGCTGCGGATAACAGAATAACTACTAAAAAATCGAAAAATCGATATCAAATAATATAAAATATAATATCAAAGTTAGTATGGAACGGATTTACTGACAACAATGCCATCTGTGAAAAAATCCATAGCAACATAATTTTTATTTACTTCAAAACCAATGAGTTTCAAAACATTGGTACGCAGATTTTTGATAAAATTTCTTTCAAGCTTTCAGAAATATTTTTTTTAACATTTATAGTTATTTTAACCGTGTTTTTGGATAAATTACTAATTCGAAATCAAACCATCTTTTTTCAAGATGATGGTTGAATAACTCATATACTTGAAGTAGGTACAGTGCTATGAATTTTCAACTTTTACGTGTCAAGTGTATTTAACAGCTGCTTTATGAAGTGTAAGTTAATTTTAAAACCGTCTGTAAAATGTTTGATTTTCTCGCTCGCGACTAAGATAACATTTTAGCGAACGCCCCGGGCTTATCTTTGTGGAAGAAGAAAATGTGAGATAGAAGCATCAGCGAATAGTGAAGACAATGCCGGAAGATGTGGAGGAACTCTTGGAGAATTGTTTCAGTAAAGAGTTAAGATAGATGAAGAAAATCTCAAGAACGTGCATTACATAATGGAGCGTAATATAAATACAGTGGCACCTCTGTTAACGACTTAAACTCTTCTAGGACCGATAAGCAATTTTCTCAATATGCGTTCATCTTCTTTCGGGTCTCAATTATTATTTATCGATTGGTCTGTCCCTAGCATTAGTTGTCATCTCGATGTTTCGTTAGAACGAACCCGATACCTACTAGTTTCCCAACAGACGTTGTCCTGCTGTAGTCCTGTGATCTTACTATGAATATTGAATTTGAAAGAATGATAAAAATGATTTTTAAGCAATGTCATTCCGACTGATACATTGTTTAAAACCACATATTTTCCATTCAAATTCTGTCAATCGCACCAACTATCAATAACCAACAGTTTGTGTCAAACGACAGTTCTGTTTGATTTCAAAATTACATTTATTCACTTTTCGCGAAAATGCACTTCAATGTTAACATATTAGAAAACCATCAAAAATCTGCGTGCCAATAGTTTACATGTCAATGATTGTCTGGTAAATTAAAATTGTGTTTCTATAGATTTTTTTACAGATAGAGTTGTTGTATCGAAATTCGTTCCATACTAACTTTAATATTATATTTTTATACAGTTTTCTATCCATTTTTTGAAGTTTTATTAGTAGTTATTCTGATATTGAGGTGGTTGATAGACCAGCGGCTACGACGCCGGTTTTCGCACTGTTTCGTGCGGAGGTCGTGGGTTCGAATCCCGGCCGTGTCGACCATTTTCCGCTTTCACGACACAAGCATTTACTTACTGTGAAAGATTCATTTAAAAAAAATTAACTAAATAACACTCTTCTATACATAGGTGTCAGCATAGCCGGCGGAACCTAATGCTTGAAACATTCTCTACCAGTTAACCAGTTCCGAAATCACAAATGAATATATGTTAAACGGGATATGTATCATATTACGGATTTTCACAATTATGTTTTTTCTTGGTATAAGAAGTGATCGCTATGAGATGTACCACTGTACACGTTTTTGAGGGAATACATATGTCGTTTTGTATTATTTATAAATTTCAATAGATGGCATTCGCAGACTAAATACACTTGCGTATCGTTCATCACCAGCGTTCCGACTTACGGTTGCCTCGGGGCATCCCTTGAAGTTGATTTGACGCTTTTTGATATTTTTTATTGTGAAGATTGGTAGGAACTTCGCATTATTGTTTACTTTTAGATTTTGGTTGGTAAAAATGATCATGTTTTATTCGTAGTTATAGAAACGTTTTAAAAAACATTTTTTTTTATTACTAGCGGCCTGTCCCAGCTTGGCACGGGTAGATATGTAGGTATTAAAAAAAACAGTTTTCTTATGATCTTTATAGATCCCTAACTATCAAAATATTCTATTGGCTATGTTAATCTGGAATAATGTAGCATTCCAATGGTCCCCTCCCGTCCGGCTCGTACCCCAGTGACGCCCATATCTCTGCCGCATTTCACTTATATTTTTTAAATAAAAGAACACTTATTGTGGCATAACTATAATAGTTATAGACGTTTGCTGTCGCGACACTTTTTGTAGATAATGATGTCTTCTACAAAGTCGTATTACATTATTTTATTCTATCATCAATAGTTTCCACAGCGCACGCGATGTAAAGAATATTTTAGGTATTTTTTTTACACCTTGGGTTACATTATTGTAGTTTTAGTAAGAACCCCAATTATTTTTGAAAATTCAATATAGCCTATGTTCACCGGGGATAGTGTAGCTTCCCAAAAGTGAAAGAATTTTTCAAATCGGTTGAATAGTTTCGGAGCCTATTCAATACAAACACTCAAATATTTATAAATAATATATTCGTAAATATGTAACAACTAATGACTTTAACAATTCATTACTGATGTTCGATTTTTAAATGGAACAAACCACTAACAATGTTCGCCGTTAGGTGGTAATGTTTAAGTCTTCGAAACTCCTATATAATCAGGAGAATTTTCGACATGTTCAACATGTCGAAAATTCTCATGTAGGTACCTATACAACAAGTAGATATTTAATAATTGATGAGATATAGAGATAAAAGTTGGAAATTATAATTAGTATTAGGAAATTATACATAAGTATTAGTATATTAGTACAGAAAAGTCTACATACATAACCTGTTTTGTGTATAAAACGGGGATATACATGTACAGTTTATTGAGGTTGTAAAGGAAAACTTCCACATCCATTTTATTCTCTTCAAATAGGTCTGTTGCTCTGTTTTCATTGTAGACTGGTTATTGGGACACAAATTTAATATACCTACAACTGTTGCTACGGGAAAAAATCTCAAATTGTCCGCAGTTCTCAACGTGGTAAAGTAAAACGGAAAACCTTTAAGGGAGGAAACTGGTAACAGCTTTATAGGATAGTTTAACAACAATTAGTGACATATTTCTATGCCTGTCATCCGACAGGTTTTGCTGTTGCTTCTGTATATAGAATGAAATGTACAATATCATGTACTAGACTAGATTAAAAGCAGTGTGGACAGTGCACTAATGGTCTGGGTTCCTACAGATACGCCGCTACTAAAAACAGCAGTGAATATGTCAGTTGAGAACATTGTCAATATTGTTGCCGTAGTAACGAAAAACATTGTCATATAATTTTGAAAGACGCCGTCTTGTCAGATGACGGACCGTTCCCTAGGAACCCACTGCATATGACCTATTGTCAGAAACAAAAACGTCTCACTACAAGGCCAAAAAACTAGTGCATAACGCAATCCTGTTACCATCAATGATGTACGAATGTGAAACGTGGACAAAACAAATTGATTATAGTATAAATGCAGTAGAGATGAGAGCTTGACGAAAAATATGTGAAAAGACTCTATGCGATATGGAAAGGAATAAGAATAAAAGAAAGGAATGTGGTATGGAAGTTAATGTTGTGCTAGGTAAAGATGAAAGACAATAACCTGAGACGGTTTGGGCATGTTGGAAAGAATGAATGCAAACAGAATGACAAGGATAATGTATAAGGTTGAAAGGAAATGTGTAAGAAAGCGTGGCTGTGGATCGAACACATCGATTCCGTCCTCAATGGAGGCCAGGTCAGAAGTAAGAGAAATAGGAGAGGTTGTGTGAGAAATGTTATGTCGCTGAAAGAAGCATGCTTGGATAGAAACGAGCGTTCTCTCTGCCGTTCTCTTACGGGACACGGATAAAATGGATAAAAAAAGTTAAACGCTGAAATGCACTCAACCGACTTCATTAAAACTATTGTAAGAAATGTCGGATGGTGTTCGCTAATTGGTCCGCTGCCGTTTCTTCGACTTCAAGCCAAGTTTTTCGCTTTTACAAGTGAGAAAGAGAAGTTCTAAATAAGAAAAGGACAAGACATATTATTAAAGAAAATGCCACTGAAAATTGACCTATATCGCATAATCTTCGAATTTCCAGCATGATATTTTTCATTATACTAGTGATTATTTAATGAACAGTATGAACTCTGTCAGTATGTGATAACTAGCTGACCCGCCCGTCGACCTTCGACTAGCAGAATAAAAAAAAATTGACATATACATGAATGACACGCAATTTACCTACGACATAGAAACTTTTAAATTAAATTTAGCTAATAATTTGTTGCATTATGTAATAATTATCGTTGATTCGGATGTGGGATGAAGTTCGATGGGTCATACGTTTGAACTCAAAACAATTCCTCTATAATTGCCACACTTTATAAAATAAATCCAAGAGATGGCGGTGTAGTTGAAAATAAATCACATGTGTAACCTGTTAACTCTTTGTATACATTGTTGAAAGAATAGACCCCATTTAAACCAAATAACTGAATTACTATGGTAAGATGTGTTGCAGAATCTAGCTCGTTAACCGAAAACATTTTTTTTCATAGTAATCAACGTAGAACGTACTTTGGGTATACCATACCCAAGATATAAAAGCATGATACCTTTGGTCAGATCGTCAATCTTTCGTTGTACAACTCAATTATTTTACAATCGATATTTTATGTATAAACGACAATGGGTATACCATACCCAGGTTATAGAGAGCGCGATACCTTTGGTCGCATCGTCAGTTTTTCGTTATTTTATTTTATTTAACCTTCTTTTTTCTACGGCTTCATTAGCCAGTTACAATTTACATATAAGAACACAATAATAAACAGACACATATAAGATGATTAATTTTTCCGTTCTTATGACATATTATGTGTCACCAAGGAAATAATATGACAAGAATCTACTTGTACTCAACACCCCACTAGAAAAGAATCATTATTTTACGTCCTCAAGGATACAATAAAAAAGGAAAAAAGTACGTGTACAAAAAGGACAATAATCATAAGGAAAGTCTGATATACAAAAAAAGTAATAGGTAAGTAGTTAAACACAATTAATACAACTGTTATACAACTCAATTACTTTATAATCGATATTTTATGTATAAACGACAATGGGTATGACATACCCAGGACATAAAAGCACGATATCTTTAGTCGGATCGTCAGTCTTTCGCTATACAACTCAATTATTTTATAATCTATATTTTATTTTAAAAATCACAATGGTTATACCATACCAAAGTTATAAAAAATACGCGATAGTGGTTTAATTTTATAACCGCTTCTGTAATAAAATTCAATATTTAAAAAAAATATCGACACCTATAATAATTTACGTACAATCTAGGATAAGTATGCCGAATCATTCAAAAACGAGTGCAACGATAGAAGAAAAAAAACCTAGGGTATGTCACACCCAGCCACATGTTCGCCGTTACAAGAAACTTAGATTGAAAATTCATAATAGGTACTCGGTTCGAAGGGAAATATAAGAATTTACCATAGTTTGGACATTGACAGTAACATGTAAGGCGTGTTAGTTTGAGACAGAAGAAAATTTAGAGCATACGGAAAAGTTTTAAGAGTTGATATAAAGTAATGTTATAGTGTAGTGAGGGAGAGTAGGTACCTATTGTTATTTCCTTTATTAGCTAGATGGCGCGCGTAGCGGTCGGATCGGCCATTTTAATCTAGAAGTTTTGAAGAAATGCGAAATTACCACGACTTACTGTGGTAGTAAAGGTTATAAATTCTTTTTGTAACTCAGACGGACATATTTTGATTAAGTTTTTGTTTAAAAAAGTATACCTAGGTACGCGTAGCGTAAATGCAGAATAACATACAATAGATATGGGATACATAAAAAAATTATCTTGATGTAAAAATATAGGTAAAAAACCTACTTAATATTATAATGTCAAGGTATTTTATCAGATAAAAAATCAAAATATACATTAAAGTTTTAGAATGCTTACATACTTACCAGCTATTCCCAAACTTTTAATCATTTTCAAACGGATAAAGAATTGCCTTACCTGAAAACAAAAAGAACATAATTGTTAATTTTTAAAATAATTAAAAATAAGAAATAAAATGAATTTTTCTGCATAAAAACAACAGTAGGTATAATAATTTGATGAACTTATGCGTTAGGCGCTTTCTATTACTCAACTAAAATAAACGAATATGTAACAACTAATAACTTTAACAATTCATTACTGATGTTCAATTTTTAAATGGAACAAACCACTACGGGCTTACGACCTTCTTCTACTGTTGTTTCAAAGGCTGACTTAGTGTGATCAATTTACGTTAACAACATTCGCCATGGTGGTAATGTTTAAGTATCCAAAACTCCTAATCATGAGAATTCTCATGTATACAAAAAGTAGGTATTTAATAATTAATGAGATATAGAGCTGACAGTTGGAAATTATTGAGAATAAGAGAACAACCAAATTTAAAGACTGCGACTGCTGTCATGTATTTGGCGCCAGGATATGAATATATCCATTTTCGTTAATGTATCATCTTTATTGCCTTTTGGCTTTGTTGGTGCACAACGTTCTAATTATGTTTGTTAAAAATAAACTGGGTTTTTTAAATAAAATTTCTCTTTGGCTTGCATTTATTGTGGTCGGGTCAGGAATGTATAAAATTTCACCTGCAAATTCATCCTCGGTTCTGTAATTATTGTGGTTTTGAGTTTTGAATAATTATCCAGTTAAACTAAACTAAATAACAAAATCAGAATCATACATTATTACTATTTTCACTCGAGCTCACCGTAGCGGAAGTACGTGCACTATTTGCCGGAAGCGAGTGCAGCGCTCACCGGAAGAAGGGGGAGAAATTATAACTACTTTATAGTCAGTGGGTCAACTGTAGCCAGTTATATTTGTTAAAAGAGGATACCTGGTTGTGCTAATTCGATTGTTTTGCATAATCGACGTAATAACCACAAATGATATAAGTTTTTGATAAGAGATCAGCATTTTTGTGTTAAAAGTGTGATATGCTATATTTTTATTTTTAAGACTAAATTTCACATTAAAAAAAAATATGTTTTGGGTATATCATAAATAATACAGTTAAACAATATTTTAGAAATTTCTTCCGACAAAGGTTTCACGAAAAGCATTGTGACGAAAGAAACTAACATTCGTATTGTTCTTAAAGTGTTAAAAAACTAGGAACTGAATAGGATATTGTCTTAAATTTCGGATGTTTTAAAAAGGGTACAAGTTATTGAGGGTAATAAAATATAACTGTAGCGGGAATAATATTCTAGAAAATATTAATGGCACTTGTTTTATTTTCAAAACAAGAGGGGCCATAAATGAACGCTTTCTAAATCAGTAAAATTATTGAACATGGGTCGGTTTTTGAGTTTGGACAATGACGCGAAAAATAAAATAATTTCTGAATAGTTCGAAATATAAACAATGAGTAGACAATAGTTTATAAATATAATAGGTGAATTTTGTAAGGATTGAAGAGACAATAAGTACGGTAAATAATCTGTTAAACACATGTTTGTCTCCGTCGCAAGTGTGTAGAAACGACTTAGGTACTTACATTAGGTACAGTAAGGAAGCCGTTCGATAAAATAAATTATGGACGAAAATTGCACTTCTAATTGGAATAATTATAAATTTTAATCGTGTACATGTCACACCCCGTTTAAATTAAAGTTCTCTTGATACAGAATGTAATACTTAATTTATATAAGAGGTCACCAATGTATTTGCTTGTAATTCTTCATAAATAATTATTGTGTACTTGAAAGATGTAATTTTAATTGTAAATCTTCCATACAGAAAGTAATTAAATTATTGTTCTTGACCATGAATCAATTAATTTCAAAGGATATTCTCAAGTTTGTTTAAAATGAGGAAGTAATGATATTCAGTCGACGTTTATTTGGAGGACATAGCATGTTTCGAATTGGAAAATGTGTATTTTTTTTTAATGAGTAGTTTTAATGTTCAAAATTAACGTCAGCCAGTAGGTACTGAGCTCTTGTTGTAGTAAATGAAATAATATCGAAAAACTCACATCCCTTTATCAATGTAATTAATAATAATGCTTTGTCTTAGTAGTATAGTTGAAACCAAAGGTCCTCCAGTGATACATTTTAATTAAATTGTATATACCTATCTATAATTGTAAGTTTTTTTTATACTATTATTAAGAAATTACTTTCTAATTAATTAAGAGATTGATTAGTCGACCAAGCTATAGTTTTAAGTTACCTTTCTTGTATATATAATTAAGATATGCAATTTTATATGATGCACACCCCAAAAATACAAATTTCCCTGTAAGTACTTAATTAAATAATTTAAATAATGATCCATTATCTAAAATCCAAATTCTTTTGCATACATCTCCAAAGAGATATGAATTACCTTATGTATATAATAGTAAGTAGGTAGCTATGTATGTAATTACATAATGTACCCAATTAATTGTAATAATATGTAATTATTTTGTATTAACGTCATTTCGTTCAATGGGTACCGAAAATATTATTACGGTGCACAAACAACCGTGGAGAGACGAACACATAAGTCCATAAATCATCCACAAGGGCGTGCGCACAATCTGCGTGAGACAACGAATCACGGAGATGACAGAATGGTTCCACCACCGAAATCATCCCCCACGCTGGTCAAAAAAGGGGTGGTTTGCTGGAAGGCCTATATAACCCCATATGAGGTCCCAGCACAAGACAGTAGAGAGTTGAGAGTTAAGAGTTAAGAGTGGACAGTAAACAGTTGACAGTTAACAGTGAGGTGAAGAGCGCGAGGTCCGTCGAGGGAGGCACCTGCCTTCGGGCAGGGTGCCCTTGGACACGTACGCCAATATAATTCGGGTCGGAGTGAAGTAATACGAACCTTGTTGTGTGAAAATCCCAGAGACAATAATAATTAAAAAAAATGAATAGTTCCGGTCGAGAAGAGACGTTATTTTCAAAGTGAATAGTGCGCGACATCTACTGAGGCAGCCTGATCCATGGCTGAGGGACCCACGCAGAGGGTGAAGAGGTTCCCAGGATGCGCCCGGAAGGGAAGAGTACGGGCAAGGAGCTTGAAGCCATAATTGTAAGTCGTCAGATATTTTACAAAAATGTATTATGCTCAGCGGAGGACATAAGGACCACTGCCCAGGTGGCGATATCCCTTTTCAAGGGTGCAAGCCTGCAAGGATGGATCTCAAGTGGACCATAAATCGTCGGCCGTAAGGGCCTTATAAATAATTTTGTTTGGACATTAAAATTTTTGCATACCTCACTTAAGTTTATGTTTTTATTATTTTCATAAGTATTTACTTATTGTAATCATATTTTTCTTTCTTGGGGTGTGACATCTGTTAGGATAGATTCATGTTTTGTCTTCCTTGTAATAATTCGTAATACGTAAGTTAGTTTTATTTCTTTTTGAGTTAGATTTTTATTATTACTAATTTCTTAATTTAACTAATTTCTTGACCAACATATTGATTTTTTTTTGTTTTCATTTTTTTTTTGTTTATTTTAAAGAAATAAAGTAAGGATTATTGGTCGTTGTACTTACCCAAATCGGTAATTTGATTTGATAACTCCATGCATGCATCCCTCTATCAGTCACCAGCTTACCAGAGAGAGAATGTTTGTTGATATAGAGGTAGTGTGGTCCTCGGTGAACACTGAGCTAGCCACAGGGGCATTTTCGGGGACCAACTACCGCCCCTCTCGGTAAGGAGATTTAACTGAGAGGGTGGGGAGAGAAGAAGGAAGAGACAGACCCCCTCTGTGCTCTGCCCTCTCTCCCTCGAGTTGAAAAAGAGGTATATCAAAGTGGCGGACCCAACGCGGGCATTGCTTGATTAGCATGCTATTAGTAGCACCTACTGTGGTATGAAGACAGCAAATTTGTGCGTCAAGCACGAACCCGAGGTGTACTGCTTTCCAGCAGATACGCGAAATGTATCTTTCTCTGTAACGCGATACGTGTGACTTGAGGGGATGCCATGGACGAGTGTGTAATGTATACGGTTTCATTACTAATGTTGTAGATTATAATAGAATTATTTAAATTGTAGAAATCTGCAGCGCTATTTTATGTTTGGTAGACCGGTAGGATTTATGTAATAATATTTGGGTAGGAAATTGTAGGTATCGGAAATATCCGGGAAACGGATGAATTAGTAGGTACATATTGTTTATCCCTCTCTAGTGCGTTACACATACAATACTTCGGGATTATCGTTTAGGTAGAGATTGTGACTCGATAGTTTTCTAAGAAGTGTTGACCTTACGAAACGGCAATATGAGTCGTGCGAACAGCACTAAGAAGGGGAACGGCACAAGGGTAGCGGCCTCCAGTGGGTCAGAAACGAGTAGTGGGGCGGACGCTCAAGAGATCCCTCTGTTACAGACAGGGAGGGAGCAGGGCGCGAATTCACAAGAGGAACGGCTCGTGTTTATAGACCGAGGTGATGGGGAGAGGCGAAATATCGCCGTCAACTTCGACGGACGTCCTGATGAATGCCCGGAAGCATTCATCCTCGCTTGTGAAAGTCATTTTCGGCGCTACGAAACGCCCGAAAAAGACCAAGTGAGGAAGGCAGCCCAAAGGATGGGGGGCGCAGCAGGAACTTGGTGGGGAGCGAGGGGTAGTGACCTTCTTCGCTGGGAGGTTTTCAAAACCCTCCTCCTTCAAAGATATGGGACTGAGGAGGCGGAACACTCACTCTTGGCTCACCTCTATGGTGACCCACAGGGGCACCAGGAGTCGGGTTTGGCTTTCCTCGAAAGGAAGGCCAAGGTCTTCAAGAGGCTGAAGGGGGAGCAAGCATGGGGTCTGTTGGTGTCACACGCGGTGACCTTGATGTCCCCGAGGTATCGGGAGTGCCTGGAGAGGGACACCAAAATTTTTAATTCTTATGAAGAATTATATAGGCGGGTGATGGACATAGATTTCCCCAGGGAAATGGTCCACCCTGTAGGGGTAACCATAAGTAGTGAGAGGCCCAGAAGGGTCGAAGGGGAGGTTCGATCGGGACCGGCCATGGTCTCTAATGAACCCAGAATTCAGAGGAGGTACCGTGTTACCTGCTTCCGATGTGGAGGTGGACACCTCCAGAGGAACTGTCCCCAGCAAAGGACAGATGGACCACAGAACAGACGCTCGTGGCGGGGAAACGAGCAGCGCCCAGACCAGCGAGGAACCGTGGACTCGCCGGCCCAAGGGCGCAACTAAATTCACCACAGTACGAGCCGGGATCTAATCGATTGCCACCTACCCGGCTCGGTAGCAGGGAGGCCGTGGCGGGGTCATGTCAGGTTTGTAGTACTGACCTTACCCCTGCCCTCCCGCGAGTGCGAGTTTGTATCAACGGACGCGAGCATATCGCACTCATTGATACGGCGGCATCCCACAACCTCCTCAGAGAGGGAATGCTGCGACCAGAACAGGTGGGCGATATCAGTCGGACCACGTTGCGACTCGCTGATAGGAGGCATACGATGACACCGAGAGGGAGAGCGCGCGTTAATTTGCGGATTCAGGGCTACGATATACCTACCGAGTTCTTAGTAGTTGACGGGTTACGGGAAGAAATAATATTAGGGGTGGACTGGTTAACATCGCAGCGGGCGGTGATAGACGTGTATCGAGGCTGTCTACACTTCGGGAAAAGTGAGAGAGCCACTGCCCACCTCTTACCCCAAAAGAGAATAACCAGTAACACCGCTCTACTACCGAAAGTGTCTACAGGTTTGACACCTGAGCAGCAAGTAGAGCTGGGAGGAATTTTAGGAGAGTTTAGGGAGGTATTTAACCCCTATGCGGGCCCCGCCCCACTTCAGTCGTATAAAATAAAGCTTACGGATAAGCGACCTATCAAATTACCGCCATATAGGTTGTCTGACGTGAAGAAAAGAAATTTGTATGCACAACTTGAGGGAATGTTGAGCGACGGGGTGATCGAAGCTAGTCGGTCGAACTATAGCTTCCCTATAGTTTTAGCGCCGAAAAAGGGCAAGGAAGAATTTCGTTTCTGTGTTGACTATAGGCGGCTTAATAGCGTTACCGAAGAGGAGTTGTCACAACTTCCTCTTATTCACGAGACCCTGAAAGATCTTGGTGGAGCAAGAATATTTTCCACGATTGATCTTCAAAAGGGATACTGGCAGGTTCCACTGGATGAAGAATCCAGGAAATACACTGCCTTTACGACACCGGACGGAGCGAGTTATCAATTTCGGGTACTTCCGTTTGGTCTGAAAGGGGCCCCCGCCCACTTTCAGAAGACCATGTGCCAAGAAGTCCTCGCAGGATACCTACGAGACTTCTGTATGGTATATTTGGATGACATTATAGTGTATTCCCCAGACTGGAAAACACACATGTACCATCTGCGGTTGATTTTTGAGAGGTTACAACAGTTTAGTCTGCGCTGTGCCGCAGATAAATGTAATCTGGCCGCAGAGCAGCTTAACTACCTGGGGCATGTGGTTACCAACGGGGGTAACCACCCACAGGCGGTTCATGAATTATCCATTGCAGATACCCCCGTCCCGGTAACACGACGGAAATTACGAGCCTTCCTCGGCGTGGCGGGTTGGCTGAGGGAGTACGTCCCGCGGTATGCAGAGATAGCGGCACCTCTTACCGACTTACTTAGTACAAAGAGGCCGTACAGATGGAATCCGCAAGCGGATAACGCAATGAGAAAATTGAAAGAAGAGCTAGCTAAGCCGCTTTCATTGAGTAGACCCGACCCGAGTCGGCAGTTTATTTTACAAACCGACGCTAGTAAGCTAGGCGTCGCGGCAGTGTTGTTTCAGGAACGTCCCGACGGCGGGCGGGACGTTATATCGTACGCTAGCAGCCGGTTCTCAGTCACCGAGCAGAGGTGGCACTCGAATGAACAAGAGGCGTACGCGGCCGTATGGGCCATACGTAGGTATAGACCGTTCCTAGAGGGGAACCCGTTTATATTGAGAACAGATAATAGGGCGCTTACCTGGTTAGATAATAGTAAACGCGAAAGGGCAAAGTTAACACGCTGGGCATTACTTCTACAAGAGTTTACGTTTGTGATCGAACATTGTCCTGGGAAAGATAACGAATTGCCGGATTTCCTATCGAGACAACCTGAAGACTTACTGGTCTCTCAGGCAGACGATTTAGACCGTGCTATGTACCCCGAGGTAAAGCAAGAAGGATGGAAGACGGACGACTCGAACTATGTTTTACAGATAGAAGTAGACCGTCCTGAGGAGGAAGGGTACTCTGACAGCTTGGCCAGCAGAGTCAGAAGCGCACAACGCACAGATACTAAGCTGAGAAAACTGATTTCTAGCATAGAGAGAATACAGACAGAGGATTCTCAAACTCGTGAGCGACGGACGCCGCAGAGAGAGCCGTATAGTTTAAGGAACGGTGCGTTGTACCGATTATCACAGGATGGACGGGGCCATAAGCTCGTTGTCCCCCGCTGCATGGTGAGGGATGTCCTTAAGGCGTATCATGACGATGCCTTAGCCGGTCACCCTGGTGGGCGTGAAACCCTGAGGGCAGTAAGACAGTATTACGTATGGAAAGGAATGGGTGTCAACACGCGGCAATTTGTGAAAGGGTGCATGACCTGCGCGAGAGCCCGGGGTAACCCTCCGCGACCACACGCCCCGCTTGGTACGACAAAAGCTCAGCATGCTTTTGAAATTGTCTCGATTGACACAATGGGACCATACGTTAGGTCGACGAAAGGGAACAAAAGTGTTCTGGTAGTCACGGATCTTTTTACGAAATGGGTGGAAGCCTTCCCGATGCGAGTAGGTAGAGCTCCCCAAATAGTTAGCCTCCTAGAAAGGGAAGTATTCTCGCGGTATGGACATCCGAAAATCCTTGTGTCGGATAATGGACAACCGTTTAGGCACCGAGCATGGAAGGAAGCCATTCGGAGGTGGCAGTGCCGACATAGGACAACAGCGGTCTATAAAGCACGTCAAAACGCAGTGGAAAGAATTAATCAAGAAGTAAAGAAATGCTTGCGGCTCAAACTGCTCGATAAACCACACAGATTTTGGGAGGATAGTTTGATCGAGGTCATTGGTTCTCTACGGAGACGACGGAATGAAGCCACGGGGTTTACTCCAAACCAGGCCCTCCTGGGGTATGAACCTCGAAGGCCAGGGGAGTGGGAGCTGGCAGAAGCGAACACTGAGGGTGAACTCGGTTGGGATAGAGAGGGGCAGGACGAACAAATCCGCGAAAATCAAGAAAAGTATCGGAAACGATACGCTCCTGACTCGGAAGTGGTTAGAACTTACAGGACAGGGGACAAAGTGATGTTGAGGGAACACCCATTATCAAATCAGGAAGCAGGTGTACATGCTGGCTTTGCCCCGAAGTGGTCAGGACCGTTTGAGGTATTGCTGCCTCTAGGACGGAATAGGGTTTACTTTGTAAATAAGAAAGGGAAAATTCTGAAAGTACATATTGACGACATGCGCGATGCACCACCACCTCAGATTGTTGAGGGTGAGGAGCCTCCGCTCCAATCAGAACCAAACGCGAACATTGAGACAAGTGAAACACGTCCTAGTTAGGTACAGATTACAGAACTAGTTGGTGGAGGCAGGGAATAAATAGGCGAAATGAGTATGTGCAGAGAATAAAACATTTTTTTTCTCATTTATAGCAAATAGGAAAATATATAGTTATTTTTAATAGTATTTTAGGTATTTTTCGTGTGTGTAATTATAATAATTCATCCCTCCGGAGGGGAAATGATAAGCAGAGGTAATCTTCTTCTTTTTCGTATGTAGTTGAAATTATAATTAGGATAGTTAATAGCTGGGTCGGCCTAGTACATAAGTATTTTCTTTTCTTTAGTTCTAACGTGTTTATATATGTAAACCTCATTATAGTGCATTGTCTCGAGAAGAGGGGTAAGAGGTTAGGTATTGTAATCTGAGTGGCAGTTATAGTTTGAACTACAGATACCCATTATAAATAGAGAAGGCAGGCATGTATTTTTCATTATATTTGTTTTAATGTTTGGGTGTGAATAGTTATGCTTAGGTAACATAATGTTAGGTTGTAGTAACATGACGGTAGATGATCGTCCCGTGAAAGCACGGTGAAAGAATATGCTTTCCACTGGTTTTACACGGTTTTCGAGTGTCCTGTAAAAGGCAGGAGAAACGTAAAAACCCATGTGCTGTGGAGCCACGGCGAAAGAATATGGTTTCCACTCCTTTTCTCAGGTTGGTTTTCGAGTGTCCGGTAGAAGCCCGGAGAAGCGTAAAACCCACATAGGATGTAAGATTTAGTTTAGTAGGCTAGGGAAAGATATATAACCGGAGGATTAGGTACAAGGTAGGTTAGATACAGTGTCATTTCAGTTGGGATTTGTTTTAAGAGTTATGTTTTTGTGTTTCGCGTTAGGTAGGTAGGTACGCGTCATAGTAACTAGAAAGGTACAGGCTTGGATTGGGTACGGTAGATGGGTACAAAGATGAGTGTTCTTTAGCAACCTGGTCCAGGACAGTTGATGGTGGATTTGTCGGTGCGTCAATGTGATAGTGAGTGGAAAGGCTGAGTAGTGATAGTCTTTCGGGATTTTTATATTGATGAAGCAAAGCCCCGTGGAGGCAACAGAATGATTCGCTCTTCTGGCTCAACTCAGTGGGGAGGTGAGCAAGGCCTGGAGGCTTAGATTCATTAAATATAGGTTAGAGCTCCGTGTGGGCAACGGAAGGATTCGCTCTTCTGGCTCAACTCAGTGGGGAGGTGAGCAAGGCCGGAGACTTGGATTAGTTAAAGATAGGTCAGAGCTTCGTGTAGGCAACAAAATGATTCGCTCTTTTGGGTAGATTCAAGTGTGAGTTTACCATGGCCTGAAGCAGTGAGATGTTAGGGGTCGCTAGAGATAAGGCCGGCGACAGAGTTCAGAGTAAGGTGATGGAATTACTCGCTCTTCCAGCCTAATTTAAGTGAGAATTAGGCATACCTGAATGAGAGGAGAAAAGTTCGAGGGGTTGGAGAGTTGGTATTAGGAGACAGTTGTGAGTTTGGACCGGATGTGGGGAAAGTGATCAATTCCCAAGAGGTCGTTGTTTTGGACGCTGATAAGACAAGGAATACGGGGTGCTTAGGTTATCTGTAAGGACAGGTGAAGAAAGACACGGAAGTAAGTTTGGAAGGTATCCATCAGCATGTCGAAAAGGGGGTTGAATCGCAGTTTTTTTTTTGTACGTACACTCAGTACAGGTTCTTATTAGTTATATTAGATCAGTGTAATTAGCGGGTACGATGGTGGTATGTAGCAGTTGGTTCATACATAAAAGAGTCACGGGCATGAGATCTTGTATAAGCGAGTTATATTCTTTACCATTTGGGATTATAACAGATAAACGTTAGCTATAACAATTGGTTGGCGCCTAGGGTAAAAAGAAGAGCCAGTATTGCTAATTATTTTTAGATGTGTATAACGATACAGTAATTAATAATGTGAAATTAGTCGATTGAGTTGGGAGGATTTGATATGGTATATTTATGACGACTGAATTTCACATTGAAAGAATATTGGGTATGTCGTAAATTAGCTTTCTTAAAAATAATAGTTGACAGTTTTTAAACAAAAGGGGTAAATTTCTGAAAACGCACTGTAACGAAAGAAAACAAATTTGGCATTGTTCCTTAATTTTTAAGAGAAACAATTGGCTGGGATATTAAAATCATTGTTCGTTTCTTTAGGACTCGTAGAAATGAGGCATGACGAACTGATGTAATATAAAAAAATCTAACTTTTTTTAAAATATTACATAATACAAAATACACTCGTTGTATTTTCGAAACAAGAGGGCTAATAAATTAGGACTTTCTAAATCTTGAGAAATCGTATGACGGGTTTGGCATTGAATATTTTTATGGACAATAGAGGAATCAAGCACATAAAAAAATAAAATGATTTTGAATAGGTTGAAATATACAATAAAGAGCGTAGTTAAAAAAAAAATAAATAAATAAAAGGAGACTTTGGCCATTGTAATAAATTCAAAGACGAAATGGATGCACATTGCACAGCACCATTTTTAGAAACATATGCTGGACACATGTTCAGATATTAAGTACTTGGTTACGATATGGAGATAAAGAACGAAATAATTGTAGAATTAATAAATTTCTTATTGGATTAATATTAAATTTAAACTGTAGAAAAGTCGCACCCCTCTGAAGGCCGTAGGTCTTGATTCACATGTATGTAATAATTATCTATTGTAATTTTGTACAAGTTCCAATTTTTATTTCGCAAATAAAATAAGATGTAAATCTGAAGGCCGTAGGTCTTGACTCCCATGTATGTAATAAATATCTATTGTAATTTTTGTACCAGTTCCAATTTTTATTTCGCAAATAAAAGAAAAATGTAAATCTGAAGGCCGTAGGCCTTGATTCACATGTATGTAATAAATATCTATTGTAATTTTGTACAAGTTCCAATTTTTATTTCGCAAATAAAAGAAAAATGTAAATTGCTATAGGTATGCATAATTAAGTAATTGTTCCGACGGTTTAAAGTACCTAATCATATGTAATAATTTGAGTGTACCTAGATTACTGAGAAAAAATAGTATCAGTTGAGCTTTAAGTCTAAGCGTAAACTATAAATTAACTTTTGTGAAATGCCTTAATCCTCCAGTGATATAAACAATATTATAAGATTAACATATTCATGTATTTTGTAAATATAATAATTCACTAAAATTTAATAATAACTCATTATAAATTGATTAGCGTAAGAGATGAATAATTATTGTAGTAGTAATATAGGTACCTACTGTAGGTAAACATAGCTATGTTCTAGTGCTTAGGTATAGTTTGTTTATTGAATATAAATAATTATAAGTGTTCGGTATAGTCTCGTAGGTTGATGCACACCCCAAATAGATATTTAATTCGAATTTTATTTTTGTAAATCTGATATCTAGAGTAAGTTATAAATTGTATTTTCTCTTAAACTTTATTACACGTAGGTAGGTCTTTTTCTTTTTGAATGTACCGCATATTAAATGATCCTGAAATAAAATTGGTCCACAAAAATATTGAATTATGGAGAGAGCCGGACACGAAGACATGGAACGGATTGTCCATAAATCATTTGCAAGAGTGAGGTTTCGACGAATCACCGGGACACCACAGACACCCCGCCCACAAAAAATTGCCCCTAGAATGGCAAGGGGTTGGTCCCGAGATATGGGCTATATAACGCCATACAAGGCAGGCCTCAGGGCAGTTTTTGAGAGTCCGTCGGGGCAGTTTTTGAGAGTCCGTCGGGGCAGTTCTTTTTGAGAGCCCGTCGCGGCAGTTTTTTGAGAGCCCGTCGGAGAACAGTTTTTGAGAGTCCGTCGGAGGATTGAGTATACGAAAAGAGTACTCCGGGAAGAGTTGCGAGGACGGTCGCGAAACAAGTTGAGTTTGTGAGAAGTGTAAATTGTACCTAAAGACGAAAACCGGTCAAACGAATGAACACTCCGAGCATACAGGTACTAAGACTTCACGATTACATTTAACGATGCCGACGACTAAGTGACAAAGTGATTAAAACAATTATAGTGGACAATAATCTAGTTGAGTATTGAATGAAGTGGTTCCTGGACGACCCCCAAACAGCGAGGAGGGACGACATACAAAGCTCCTGCAGGAGTGCGTAAGACAGCGCTCTAAAACGACCGAACACCGCCTTAACAACCAGTCACGCATATTATTGTAAGTCATAAATTTATTTTTCACCGACCTGCCAAGTAGTGGAGGATCGCCAGCCGACCCAGGCCAGATGGACGCTCCCGTTTTCCATAGAACCTAAGGGCGCTCAAGTGGGACCAATCAATGCTTTGTGGACCTATCATAAAATTTGCGGATTGCTTTATTGCCCTCTTCAGTTTGAAAGACTTCTTTTTGTTATATTATTAGTTTTAAGTAGACACTTTTACTTTTTATTGTAATATGCTTTTACTATCTTTCGGGGTGTGACATCTTAGGTATTTTTTTGTGTCGTTGATTTTTTTTAAATAACCTAAATTAGTTTTCATATTTTTTTTATTTACAAATAATTATTCTCTTTGATAATTACTGATTCTATTGATTTTACATGTTTTATCTAATGATTTTCCCTTATCATTATCTTGTGTGATATCGCAGTTTGTTTTTTTATTATTTCATTTTTGTTTTATTATTGAAATAAACTAGGTTTCTTTTGGGTATAAAATTAACCGGTAATTTGATTTAAAAACCCATGCATGCATCTCCCCAAGTAAGTCACCAGAGAAAGATACCAGATTGGATATAGAGGTAGGGCGGTCTCCAGCAATTGGAGCTAGCCGAGGATCTTTTCGGAGGCCGACTACCGCCTCTCTCGGTTAGGAGATTTAGCCGAGAGGGTGAAGAGCGAGCGGACCTCCCTCCGCGCTCTGCTTTCCCTCCGTGTGAGAGGAAAGCCGGTATATCAAGTGTTATAAAAATAAGTTTTAGTGTAAAATATTTCAATATTAAGACTACTTTAGGGTATGTCAGTTGTATTGTGACAATGTTGGACGTATGTAGATTTTTTTTTATTAAATAGCTATGAAACCGATTTACACTTCGGTAAATTGATTTCAGGGTGTATAACTTTTGACAGTTTTTTTTTGTTTTAATTGAAATTTGGCTAACTCAAAGTGGACAAAAGTACACTCTTTGAGTATTATTTAACCGTAAGCTACTTAAAGCTTGTATAATAGTGAAAGAGGAAGATGGTTGGCACCTGGGATCGAAGCCACTACGAAAAGCGGCGTATAGTAACCGTCAGGCTACCAACCAACCTCATTAAATTACCCGTGTTAAAATTCTATTTTTGAATTTTACTAAGCGTTTACTTTGAAAACAGATGCATCGGTCGGAATCATTGGTTAAATAGATAATAATTTTACCATTATACCTACAAATTCCAATTCAATATTTATAGTTAAGACAGGAAAACGTCGGTCGGGGAAGCTAGTCATTAATAAAACTAAATTTTAAAATTATGTATGAGTACCTTATTTAATAATTGAATAAATAGCTCGATTTTAATGTAATTAAATTATATTTGTAATTTTTTTCAGTCAAGTCGCAGCTGTACTTACGTCTTTCTGCCAAGAGTGTTCTCAAGTTGTGACAAAGATACGTCTCTCCGATTGCCGCTCTTGCGCCTGTCACGCTGCAGCTGCCAGGATGAACTCTTCAAGAAGCTACCAAGGGCCACTTCAGCCACTCCCAGAGTCTTCAAGAGTGGAAGAATAAGGGAGGAATCATGTGAAACTGGGTTAATTATTACTCAAGATGTTGAAATGTATAGCAATTCTTATTTCTTAGTACCTAAACAGAATTAAATTTTGCACGATGTGTTATCGTAAACGCAATTTATACATTTTTCTGCGACCAAATATCACTCTTGAAATGGGTATGACAATAATAGTTGATAGCCAGCGGTATGAACGTTGGTTTTGCAGCTATGTCTAAAGTACCTACCTAATTAATTATTTTTGGCAAAATTTGTTTTTATTTTGGGCTTTCATGTATATAGAATGTTTTTCCTTCTCTACTTTTTAATTACTGATTTTGTGAGTTATTATTTTGTTCAGTGTGCATATTTTATTGTAGGTGTTATCATCACTCATAGCAAAGGAGAAATCTGTTATGGTGAGTGATGAATAATTATACTTAAATAAATAAATAATAAAAAAGAGAAAAAATTGATCGGATTTTGGAATTTCGGGTATCGATGATAACAAGTCACATTCTGGTCATTGCACCAACTTACAAAGGCTGACAGATGTGATACGCCTATCATAATTCAAGCTAGAAAAGTTATTATTGTCAATAAGATGGATAGGTACTAACGTTAATTTTTTTAATGTTCCGCGTAACTTTATAAATTTTTTCATTCATAAAAAAACTTCTCCGGCAAAAGTAAACACAATAAAAAAATTTTAGCGAATTTTTCTAGACGATCATTCATGATGTGATGACCAAAAGAAATAAGGCTCCATTTTTATATTATTTAGCTGCCACACAATTTTACTAATTTTGAAGCGTCGTCAAAAATAAATATATTTTGACAGTTTTTAGTATACAAGTACCTACTTATACGTATTTTTTCCGCATGGAACGCGTACTCGAATTTTAATTTGATTTTTACGGGAATAATTTGTATCGCATAACGAGTACTTATTTTACCAAAGACACTGAAACCAATTAATTATGCTCGTTAAGAGAGGTTCCATTGTATCATTCTATAACAAAATAAAATATATTACAGTTATTTATGTGCTATGCACTGGGTTCCTTGCGAGCGGTCCGTCATCTGACAAGACGGCTGTCTTTCAAAATACATATATAACAATATTGTTTGTTATTACGGTAACAATATTGACAGTGTTCTAAACTGACATACTCACCGCTGTTTATAGTAGCGCCGTATTCGTAGGAAAACAGACCATAACCGTTTTCATCGATTTCTAGAAATAATCCAACAAACATTACTTCACCCCGGTCCACCTACCCTTCACAGATTCATCATTGTCCGTAATAAAGCGGGACGCCCACCCCATCCAGATGGTCGTTGGGGGTAGTAAATGTTCCCGCTAACGGCCCAGAGAATATCTACATCCGTTACAGGTTTATATTTTTCCAACTTCCTGTTTATATTTACAGACTAGATAAGCTAGAAAAGAATATTATGTATTACGCCATTTCCGTTTCCTGACAATGTTGCCTCGATGAAAATTTCGACACCAATAATTCACTCTTTTATTCTCATTCTAATCTCTTTAATGACAAACTAGAAAAGAGAGTTGGAGTAAAAATAGGAGTGAAAATGTTAGTGAGTGAGAACTCTCATGATTAGGAGTTTCGGAGACAAACATTACCACCTAATGGCGAACGTTGTTAACGTAAAGTGATCACACTAAGCCAGCCTTCGAAATAACAGTAGAAGACGGTCGTAAGCCCGTAGTGGTTTGTTCCATTTAAAAATCGAACATTGGTGATGAATAATTGTTAGAGTCATTAGTTGTTATTTTTTCTTGGAGTGAAAATGATTTCTAGAGTACGGCAAGGGTCATAAAGAATTTATAAAGTTTATAAAAAAGGTTCTCAACTTTTGAAATGAAGTGCCTCAGGAGATTTCTGGGCGAAAGGTGGTACCACCGCATCACAAACGACGCTATACGCCGGCGCACCCAGCGTTAGCCCATCACCTCTACCATTATGGGGAGGACATGTGTTAAGGATGCCGAATGACAGTTGGCCGAGGAGAGCGCTGTTCTTCCTCCCATCAGGGTCCTGAAGACGAGGAAGATCCTCTCACACTGTGTTCCGCTCCTTCGATGCAGAGCTGAGGGATTTGTAGATGGTGTGGGAGGAGGTCATAAACATTGCGCAAGAGAGCGCAATGGAGAGCTCTTATTGCATCCCTATGCCCTTGAGTGGGGTGTAAAAGTTTTGTATTGTTGTATTATATCAAAAGGGTAGAGCTTCCTATAAATTTACCAGCCCCCTGTCCCATTTGAGACACAAATATCCAACATTTTTCTATACATAGTGTTCACCAAAACCATTCAGTAAATTATTGTTTTGCATAATCTTTTTTATTTCTTTGTTATGTATATGAAAATTTACGTTGTCTTCTCTTTCGCGTCTAATTCTATTTTTCTTCTCCATTGTTCCACTGCACATGTCATAAATTACCTGTACTTTATCCATAATAATCATATGCCAGGTTTGCCTAACCTTTCCTTTGGAGATGTTATAAAGCAGTCAAAGCAGCTTCAATCTATTCCAGTTAATAATACTTGCTCCATGATTATTTTCAATAGATGAATAGTCTATCCAACAATTTTCGCTTAGTACTTAGTTGTTGCTGATGTAAGCTTTAAGCCATGTTTCGGAAAGCATACAACATCATATTGCACTTTTTGAAGTTGGACGGATCACTATGAACTATCTATCCTATACGTATCTACCTTCGTTTTAGTTTCGCTTCGAGCGATCACGATGCTTCAAACATATTACTTTCTTAGAATCTACACAAGTTGTATTGAAATACTCGAGTGCACATAAATTTGAACATGTCTGTTAGTTTACTTAATCGTTTTCAAGTGTATTCGGCGTAAATTTCACCATTTCTCGAAAATTCGGTGAATTGTTGTTCGGTCATTTTCAAGGTAAACTGTCCCACTCGCCGGAAAAAGCTGTCGGGTGTAAACGCCCACTAAATAACAAGGGAATGTTCTATAACTGTCATGATAAAATACTCGCCGTACACAGTATCATTTCATTTTTACACCTGTGTCTTTATTTTTTATTACTCCAATATATGTAGCACGCAATACACACCGCTTATAATAATATCATGATTATATTTTTTTTACACATGCTGTTTTTTTTTGTACTTACTGTTGTATAAACATAGCCATCAAAGAAAATGCTGATTTCATACAAAATTCTATGACCATTTTTTGAATAGATTCAAGAAATCTGCACTTCTAGCATTTTGCTATACGCATAGTGTGGATGTCAGGATTTCGAAGGTTAAGAGGCAAATAATTATCTAATATCTAAAAATATTCAAGTGGATTTTTGTAGATAAGGTCCTGCATTTTATCTTCCATATAAGCAGCTACATCCATAGAGTGATTTTCGATATAAATCTAAAGAAAATTGAGCATTAGATATAAGATATTTACGAAGTATATGTAGAAAGATACTGTGGGACATGGGAAGGGTTGATGGTATCTTAGGTTATATGGTATAGAAATTAGCGCTTTAATAGTGGTTGCTTAATGGTATCAGTCGACGGCTTTCGTAGGTACAGGGTACTAAATATACTCCTCCTCATAATCATCATCAGCCTTCACTCCTCTAATATTGGACATAGGCCACCCTTCCCCGACTTCCACGATTTTATGTCTCATGCTATTCTATGTCATTGATGATCGGCTACTCTCCCAATATCGTCAAACCATCTCAGTGTGGCCTGCCTGGGTTTCTATGACCAGTTCTTGGTCTCCACTCCAGGGTTTTCTTGGTCCATCTATCACCTGTTGTTCTTACTAGATCAATCAATCAAATCTCCCTTTGAACTCCATTCAGGAGCATAGGGAGGCAACAAGATCTCTCCATTGCGCTCGATCTTGCGCAATGCTTATGGCCTCCTCCCACACCAAGTCCATTTCCCTCAGCTCTGCCTCGAAGGAACGGGACACGGTATGAGAGGGTCTTCCACGTCTTCGAGACCCTGATGGGAGGAAAAGCAGCGCTCTCCTCGGCCAACTGTCATTCGGCATCCTCAACACATGTCCCAGCCATGCCAATCTCCTCTCCGTAATGGTGAAAGTGATTGGCCTGCGCTGGGTGCGCCGACGTATAGCGTCGTTCGTGATGCGGTGGTACCATCTTATACCCAAAATCCACTTTAGTGACGCTATGAGTTACATCGGCAACTTTGGTCCTTTCTCTAATTCATTAATTTCGCTTCCTGTCTCTCAGACTAATGTTTAACATCCTTCTCTCCATTGCTCATTGTGTTACTTGAAATTTTTGTATTCTATTAGTACCTAAAGGTAGAAGTTTCAAAACCGTATGTCAATACTGAAAGGATGCAACTATCAAATACCTTTTTCTTGAGATGGTATGCGAATTGTTGGGATTTGAGATTATATAGGATTGTTTACCAAAAGTAGATGAAAATCGTGGGTTCGAATTTCGGTGTCGACAATTTCGACTTTTCACAACACAAGGTTTGCTTTATAAATTAGAAAGACTGCTAAATAGATGCTGAAAAGTAACCAATTCATACATTCAATAATTGTAAATGTATTTTAAAACAACAAAGAAATTCTTATTCAAAACAATTTCATTTTGAATCAAACCGCCTTGTTGCAAATAAATAAAAAAAAGTTGTTTATATTTTTCAAATTAAGAATTTCTTTCAATCGTTATTATAATATTATATTTGTAGAAAAACAAGAAAAGTTAGTTTATACATTCAAATAATATTAAAAATGTATTTAAATGTGATGGAAATTAAATGGAAAAAAAACATAATATTTCTTTTGAAAATATTCATGCTTCTTTTATAATATTTTCTCATAAATAAAAACACGTACTTACGCCTTACAAAAATGTTATGTTGTAGAATGTTATTCGAGTACTTAAAAATATTTTATTAAAGATGTAAATCCGTACTTCATATTTTTAACCTAACGACGGGATATTTAATAGCTTAAATAAAAAAATTGTCAATTTGTTTGTTCGCTTGAAAATATGTACAGCAAAAAGTTGACAGTCGTATGCATCAGGCAAGACTTGCATTTGACAAAAAATCCACGATCCTTGAATCTAGAAGCAAACATGCTTGAAGTACATAAGTACCTTACAAAATCATACTTGAGTATGGAGAATATTGACCTACGGAAGTTAAACATGGTTCCTTAACAAAATATATATGTAGGTTGAGACTGGAGGCATTTGAGATGTGATGCTATAGAAAAAAGCTGCTAACCTAGGGTAGCCCAGAACTCATAGTATATTATAACAGCCTTTTCGTGTAAAACATAAGGAGGGCCAAGTCAGGAGCAAAAGAAATAGGAGAGCATGCATGCGGAATGTTATGCGTTTGGAAGAAGCGAAAGAGGTTTGTTTGGATAGGAAAGAATGGAAATCCGTACTCTCTGAACTACATATTCAATATTAATCGGTACTTTAAGGGGGACCCACTGAAGTTACGGACCTCAAATTTTACGTGTTTGTGTAGGAGCATAAGCGAGCAACCCGTATACCAAATTTTATGAAAATCGAAGAATTTTTTTTTCATTTTTAGCCCTTTTTCTAGAACAAGTGAAATTTTCTTTGGATACTTTAAGAGGGTTCCCCTGAAGGTACAGATCTCAACATTTTACTGACTCATCTACATCGAGGAGCTAACCGTTCTACCAAATTTCAATCAAATCGGATAAGAATTACTATGAGTTATGGGTGCGCACACATTTTTGGCGCCGATCGGTGCAGGTCGGAATCGGCTTTCTACGTGTTCTTACCCATAGACCTATTTACTTCCTGTGGCCTAGAATCTTTACTAATATCCCTCCAACTTTTGATTAGTCATCTTGGAAGCCTTCACCCAGGTGCAGGTTTTAAATTTTCCTTTTTATTTTGTGACCAAAATTTGCAAAAAAATAACAAACTAATAACTAATGCACATTAGCAGAAAATGCCTAGCTATTTGACGTTCACACTACGATCTCTTCTAATATTTTCTTTCAATCCGATTCATGTGGGGTATAATCAGAGTCACCGTGTAGGTACATTGAGGGTTTGAATAGCTTTCTATATATAAATGATTCCCGACCTCCATTTTAAGGGGATTAATTTAGTATTGAACTTTCTAATAAAAATTCTCAGAAAGAAAGAAAGAAATAGAATCAAAAACTTCTTAAAGAATGTTTATACACGTTAAATAATTGAAGAAATACCAAGTAGGTATATAACAAAATACTTTTATTATTTACTTGATTTTCGTAAAGGTTTTCTGACGATGGTAGGTATCCATTTCGAAGGCTTAAAAATATGGATGTTGGAGGTTTAGGTTCGATGTAACCTCATAAATGTCATCGATGAAGCGTTAAGATAAATAATATCGTAAAAATATGAGAATAGAGGGAACAAAAAATAATTATAACTTTTTTTTTATCAAGGCCTTTCACCCAAAAAAAATATTCATAATTATTACTAAATGTGTTTTGCTTCAATTCTAAACGATTCCGCTGAAATTTTGAATTTTTTGGTAACAACTAAGATGAATATATAGCTGCAAGACAAATAATTTCAATCAAAATAACACGAGGAGCGGTATTTTATAAGGAGCTGATCGATTTGAATGAACTTGAAAGTGGATAATAATAAATAAAGTAAGAAGATATGATAAGTAAGTAAGTATATATGATATTTTTAAAGTAATTAGATGTGTAAATAAGGCGAGTAGATACGTAAATAAACCAAAATAAAGTAAGTAGATATGATATTTTTAAAGCCCAATTATTAACGTAAAAACCACCAAATATGTATGTTTTTATTTTAAGAACTTTATCTTGATCGAGAAATATGGAAATTTACTGGTTTATTTAAAAACTATACGCCGAACGACGAGCGAACGACGCTATACGCCGGCGCACCCAGCGTGAGCCCGTCACCTCTACTATTATGTGGAGGAGATGGACTTGGCTGGGACATGTGTTAAGGATGCCGAATGACAGTTGGCCGAGGAGAGCGCTGTTCTTTCTCCCATCAAGGTCCCGGAGACGAGGAAGACCCTCTCATACTGTGTTCCGCTCCTTCGAGGCAGAGCTGAGGAATCTGGACATGGTGTGGGAGGAGGTCATTAATGTTGCGCAAGATCGAGCGCAATGGAGAGCTCTTGTTGCCTCCCTATGCCCCTAAGTGGGGTCTAAAGGGAGTTTGGATTGGATTGGATTTAAAAACTCTGATCAGTGGAAAAAAAGAGCTCAGTGGAAGGAAATTTGCGATCGATTGCGAGCTAATCTCTGTAATCTTAGCTCGCCATGTTGGATTTTATGTCAACTGACAATGATTTCGAGTGTACAACAACGCTTTCTGTAATAAATATACCGTTTTTAAGTTTTTTTCCCGTCCAATTAGGTGCTCATTTCATATTTTGGTCCATTTTGATTTGGAATATAATTTTAATAATAGAAATTTTAAACAAATAAAGCAAATATTGCATTCCCGTAATCATCGTGGTCTTACAACCATGATGCACCAACTAAATTTATGATATACATATAATGACGTTTTGAAGAAAATATTCAAAGAGTACTTTTAAAGTAGGTACAAATATTAAAATTGAAGTGATCAAACATGAGTTGGTTTATTTTGGCTAAAACATAAAGGTTTCGGATGATTATTAACTATATTTTGATATAAAATAAATAATTAAAAAATAAGGTACCTATTCTGCATCAATAACTCGTTCAACTCTGACATAGCGCACTCGAGTTGGCCGGCTACTATTCGTTTGTTTACAAAATGTTGTATGAAATGTCATCTTTATATATAACAAACGCGGTTTAAATATTTTTTTATAACTAAAGTAAAAACTGATCAGTGAATTATATGTAATCTTACGATTAAAGATATTTTTTTAAATAAGACTGTTAACGTTCAGTTACTTAATGGTGGAAATAAGAACAGTTCTTTAATTATTATTTTATAACATAACTACCAAAGAAAACATAATTTGACAGTTGTTGTTATATTTGCAAATATATTACCGTGTAAAATTTTAACGGACAATGCTCAAATACCGCTAAAATTGAATAACTTTTTTTTTCAAAAAGTTCCCTTAGTTTTAAGCAGAATTTAAATCAATCGGTTAAAGTCCCCTAAAGAACACCAACCTACTCTGTAATTGCTTTGATCTCAAGTAGGTATCTACCTATTTTCAATCTGTTTGTTTTATCCAAAAACTATCCTACTTAGAAATCGGGCTTCCAAATAAATGTGTGATAGATAAATAATGCATACCAAATAACTCGAATTAAAAAGTTTAATTCTAAAAGATATAAAATTTTTGCAACTAATTCAGGTTATCTGGTTTGCGACCACTGAAATTCCACGGACTGTTAATTAAATAAGAAAACCTTTATTTAATTTTAATAGGGTGTCGCAAGCAGTTACACGAATTTACATATGAATTGAGGCTATAGGGGGAGTGAGTACTAGTCATAGATACGCAACCGTTGTTTTAAGATACGTCGGTTTTAATTTGATTAGCATTTTAATTAAAATAATCCTTTAGTGATTTACATAATCAATACGCAATGATGTGTGTAAACAAAATTATCTAAACCACATGAACTGGGTTGACGACAAGGGGTGATTTTGAAACTACAGGATATTTAGGAAAATACTAAAGCGAGTATTTTATTATAATAAACTAGCTTTCCCGAAAGACGTTGTCCTGTAGACCTTACTATGAATATTGATTTCGCATTTGTAATTATACAAAAATATGTTTAACTATCCACAACCCTAGTGACATGATCATGGCAGTCTGAGTTTGGGGGTTTATTCGGCAGATTTCTCCTAGCGAAAAGAAGGTACTCTCGGATATATGCACCGGCCGATGTGAGAATGCCACGTTCTTTAAACGTATTATGGCAAGTCTCCCGAGGCTGCATACCCAATAGCGCCCTCAGAGCTCGCTTCTGCAAAATTGATACTCTTGATAAATCCGCCCCTCCACTCCAAACCATCACGCTACACTTTTTTACTACACTCTCAGCAAGACATTTCTCGTATTTGTTTCCTCTATAAGAAGAAATGTATCGTCTGCGTACATAACAATGTCACATCTGCCCTTCACAGAGTCAGGAACGTCATTAATGTAGACCAGAAACAACAGTGGTCCCAGAACTGAACCCTGCGGCACGCCATGCCTGACTTAGGTCTATCGCGCACTAGGCAGCCTGGCTGCGGCAGTCAGTAAAACATATGACGTTGTATGGGAGCCCGCGCACTAGGCAGACACGATTTCCTACGAATATTCTGGCTGCCGCAGCCATGGCTGCGCAGCCAGGCTGCCTAGTCCGCGATGGGCCTTACACTACACTTTAGAACGTGTGCCATCAATCTCTGTAATCTGCTGTCTCTGGTCCAGATAAGATATGAAGAAACGTATTTCCGAGCCACGGATACCATAATGTTCAAACTTACCGACTGCTTAATCTTCTTTCTGGCCAAAATACCTGATTATTAATGAATAATTGGTGAATCTAAGAACATCGACACAAAAAATCAATGAATTAAAACGACAAACAATATTATGACCCTACTACCAATAACATGAATCAACTAAATAGTCTAGCACCTTGAATAACTACAGCACCAGAGTATATTATATAAGATGTAAAAAAACAAAACATGTGTTTTGTGATCTTGCAGTGACCAAATCCACTAAAGAAAATACAACATCCTGTATTTAAGCAATAATCGTAGCATAGTTTTCATCACTGTTTGTCCGCAAAATGTTTGAAAAGGGTATTACATTCTTATATCCTTTGGTGTAGTCATATCCGTGTGATCACACAGCCATTTTGCTAATCTAATTACCTACAACTATTGTGGCTTATCCGGTACTAAGGACCACATTTTAGACTCGGGTCTTCTCACTTTTACTTTAACAGATAAATTTTACTTTTTTTTAATTATTGATATACCTACTTTAATATTTTTGAGTATTTCATAATATAAAAATGGAGAGCTATTTTCCGTGGTCATCGCATCACGCCTAAACGGCTGAACCGATTTCGCTAATGCTTTTTGTCGTGTTGTCTTTTATCACGAGAAAGTTTTTATGCAAGAAAAAATTAAGAAAGTTGCGTGGAAAATTAGAAAATTAAAGAAAAATCTAAGTATGTAGGTAGCCTTTTTACTACTTTTTACAATATAATTATTATTCCATTTTCGGAATTTTGACAGGAATTATCAGTTGTTAGATAGTTGGTGCGATTGACAGAATGCGGTTAGATTATAAATGGCATAAAACAGACGCATCAGTTGGAATCACATTGGTCAAATGATAATTAATTCATTACTATTATACAAATTCGAATTCAATATTCATAGTTAGATCACAGGACAACGTCTGTTGGGAAAGCTAGTTTCATATAAAAGAGACGAGTACTTACTTACTTTTTTTTTAGGGAAATAAAGCCATATAAACGCAAATATGATTTTATTTGATCGAATTAACGAACGAACCAAATAATTGTCTCCCTGACCACCATTGACATTAAAAATATTGGTACGCCAATTCTTGATAGAATTTCTTTCAAGCTAAGTATCAGAAAGGGGTCCAAGGAAATGTTGCTAGGGTCAACAAGCCGAAGAGAGTACGGGGTGCCTTGCATGGCTGTCCAACATGCAGGGCATTTCCTACACCTGATTCCTTTCCTCCTGCCTTCTATGAGCCCTCCCATCCATATTCATCTAGTCCTATCATTCCGGAAGGAGTAAACCTTTCTGCCCAAAAATCCCCAATCCAAGGTGTCATTCGACCCGTGCCGAGGGATGCGTGACTAACGGGTAGGTTAGTAACTAACGGAGGCTCCCTGATACCAGGCAACCTCAGGGTGACTTTTTGCCTTACCCCTACATGCAGGGATCTGTAGGGGCGGACTTTTATTTCCCTAGTTCTGGCTATGGAGGATGTACATGGCACCTTTGTAAAGCCGACCTGGTGTGATGGATATAATAGGTACTTCCACATCAGTGGTCAAAGTGGACAAAAGTTCACATGATCAAAATAATTTGTGCAACCGAGAGATGGGAATCCTGTTGGGACATATCTTTCAAAAAGAAGATTAAGGAGACCTTTTGCGGAGGGCAGGAGCCGGGAAGAGGCACTGTCACTCTGCAAGAGGCCTCTGGAGACGTGGCACAATAAGAGGCAGCGCTCCACGAATTCATTGAAGGATGTCACAATAGATCTTATTGGTCGCGGTGACTCAAAGGGCATATGGTCCTTTGACCTTCTTTACAAAAAAAAAAAGTATCAGAAATGATTTTTTTAACATTCAATCATATTTTACTCGAGAGTGAATTGCCACTTCGTAAAAAAGAAGAAGAAGAAGAATCATATTTTAAACGTATATTTGTATAAATTACAAATTTGAAATCAATATTCATAGTAAGAACCACAGGACAACGTCTGTCGGGAAATCTAGTGGTATATAATATTTCTGATTTGAAGTGGGGACTGATAATTCCATATCTCATCGAAGTGAATCGATGAAAACTATAAAAGGCTGGCAGACGGTTGAAGAGGCTTTCACTCAGCTCAGCAGGAATAAGGATATACGGCGTCGGATACCTACTTAGATATATCAATTTCTCTCTCAAACGTATAATATCCATAGATTGAATTTCATCCCAGAAAAATGATATTTCCTTCGCTAGTGGAATATCTCATCCTAAGCGACATATCCCATTAGATTATTATTATTTTGAATCAATGTTGCAAATAATGGTATTATTTTACGAAATAAGAATATTATGCTTATGGCTGAGATAGGAAAATCTCAAACCTCGGACTAAACAGCACGGTTATTCACTTTTTACCTGCCGTAAGGCTAATAAGTGCGAAAGGGAGTTGGAATACCAATACCTAGTTTTCTTATTGAAAGTGCCTGGGTAAATTAATATTCGTTATTTTTTTAGCATTAGGAGGCAAAAAAGGCTCTCCATTGCGACATCACAGGGTCGACACCAACTGCTTGAACCTCCCCTTGATGAGGGCTAGGGGTCCGAGGCTTATTTCTAACGCATTATCTTAAGCTGATAGGCCCATATCATTGACTCTCAAATAATCATCCATCATTTCTTACGCATTATCGTTTGGGTTTAAGAACGCGAGGTGGCCAACCCCACGGTTTTTCGATTTCCTGCCTCTTACAGGATGCTAAAAAAACAGCAAAAGAGCAGAGGAGCCGGCAACCCCTCGGTCGATATTACTACACAACGTTCTAAGCTTATCTAGATTCTTGGACATGGACGAAAAATCTGGAAGTTGGAATAAATGATGTGGAAATGAGATCACTGCGTGGGATATGCGAAAAGAGACTGATTGATAAGGTGAGGAACGATAATATTAGAAAGGAATGTGGAGTGGATGATAACATAGTGACTAGAATGAAAGTGAAGACATTAAGGTTGTTTTGATGTGTAGAGAGAATGACTCTGAAGGATATATTAATCTGAAAGAATGGGTGCACGCAGATGAGGCCAACCTCGAACGACATAGACCGACCATATCGGTGCCGTCTTACAGAAGTGCCAAGTCAGGAGCAAAAGGGATAGAAGAGCATGTATGCGGAATGTTATGCGTTTGGAGGAAGCGAAAGAGGTTTGTTTGGATAGGAAAGAATGGAAGTCCATAGGTAATCTCTGCCCACCCCCTTCGGGAAACGGCGTGATGGGTAAAAAAAAAGATACAAAATATAGGGGTTAAAAGAGATGCATCGGTCAGAATAACACTGGTTACAAGGTAAAGAATTTATCGTTATACAAATTCTAATTCAATATTCATAGCTGGGAGCACAGGACAGTACTGTCTGTCGGGAAAGACAGTAGCCAATACATTCTAAAGATATTCTTTAACGTACACGCACAATTTTCTATTTTTCACGCACAACTTTTAATTTTTGTGCATGTTTTGGACCTAGTTGGTCAAATGGACTGACATTTCCAAAGATTGTAATAAAATCACGTGCTCTTAAAAAAAACCCTAATCAAATCGAATCCAATAATAATAATTATTTTATTAAGTTATGAAATTATTATAAAAATAATAAAATTATCATTCTTCATTAATAATGTTCGTTGAAGTTTAAATTGCCAATTACGCCGGAGAACTCATTAGCAAACATGATAAAGGAATTTTTTCTTTATTGTTTTTTTTTTTTTCTTAAATAAAATGTTTTTTTTTTAAAGTAGATAGATACTTGTATTATTAAAACATGAGTTTAAAAAAACATAAAGAACGTATCCAAATCCAATCCAAACTCCCTTTAGACCCCACTTAGGGGCATAGGGAGGCAACAAGAGCTCTCCATTGCACTCGATCTTGCGCAACGTTAATGACCTCCTCCCACACCATTTCCAGATTCCTCAGCTCTGCCTCGAAGGAGCGGAACACAGTATGAGAGGGTCTTCCTCGTCTCCGGGACCCTGATGGGAGGAAGAACAGCGCTAAAGAAGGTATATTATTTTTAATATTTATAGATAGAGTTTTAAACAGTTTATTGTGTGTAAAGATTATATTCTCCAAATTAGAAAAGAAGAATATCATTGATATTATTCCGGGATAGGATTCCGTTCGATTCAAAGATGGGTCTCAGTTTCATTTAATTGTTATACACATCAATAAGACTGATTAGATTCTGAATTTTAATTAAGCAACTGATTGTTCGACCTTTTTCTTTTTAATAACTTATTTGCAATAACTTTGTTCCCATTAACTAGGAATATAATGTTAGTGGTTTTCGAGTTACTACTTTTTTTAGAGTTTTTTATAAATTTTCCACTTTTTTTAGCTAAAACTTAAAACTAAAAGCTGATGAATGAGGAAATGAAATAAAAAAAAACCACAGAAATAAAACATTTGAAATTCAAAGACAGTTTTTTTTTAATTAGATTTTTCGAAGGGAATTACTCCAAAAAAATATAATAAACTTGGCGTAAAAACCACAGTAAAAAATTCTTCAATTAATAAAAAGTATCAAAGTTTTCATTACCTACACTACTGCTTTGGAAAATAAACTTTTAGGGAAAAAGCAACTATAATAATCATGAAATTTCAATACGTAAATACACCAACCTTGCAAAACAATATTTATAAAAGGTTTGACTGAAATTTCTACTCCGGGTTGGAATTCTGTCTCAGGACTGGTTGACTGGTAGAAAGCGCATAATAATTGTAAGTCCCGATGGCTATTTTGATACATTTGTGTAGTTATTAACATCTTTTTAAGAAAATATTGTAGTATGATCATGAATACTTTTTTGGTTTAAAAAAAAAAACAAATACCGAATACTTGATAATATTTTATCACTCAAATATCAGTTTTAGTAATTGGTTATCGATTCGCAATTTTCTCAACAAAGATATTCTCGCTATGGATACAGAGGTATCTATTTTCAATCTGCGAGTTTTATCTAAGTAAAAAGTTTCTTTTAATATCGACATACATTTTTCGATTAATAATTAATATACACACTCTCTTATTTTATAGAAAAAATAACAACTAATGACTCTAACAATGAATTTTCAACATGTTCAACAATTTCCAACTTTTATCTCTATTTTTCATTTTATTATTAAATTTCTACTTGTTGCATACATGAGATTTTTCGACATGTTGAACATGTTGAGATTTCTCATGATTAGGAGTTTCGGAGACAAACATTACCACCTAATGGCGAACGTTGTTAACGTAAAGTGATCACACTAAGCCAGCCTTCGAAATAACAGTAGAAGACGGTCGTAAGCCCGTAGTGGTTTGTTTTATTTAAAAATCGAACATTAGTAATGAATTGTTAGAGTCATTAGTTGTTATTTTTTCTTTAAGATCTAGTCCTGAAAAGGTCACAAGACTCTTATTTTATAATTGAGAAACTCCATTTAGAAAAACAGAAACTGCAGGTTGTTTAAGTTAATTAATATCTAAGAAATATGATGAGCTATTTCAGAATTATTGAAACATTTTCTTAAGATGATGCTTCTTCAAAGCACACCTGAGGGATTTGGACTTGTGGAAGGAAGTCATAAACATTGCGCAAGATCAAACTCAATGGAGAGATTTTGCTGCCTCCCAATGCCCATGAATAGGGTATAAAGGGAGTTTCAATTGATTGATTGATGTCTTAAGATGATATAGTATTGTGGAAGTAAGAGTAGTGATGAAGATATTAATAAAGTTATTCTTAGGCCATTTCGAATGAAAAAATAATGAAAATAACAGTGTGACTTTGAAAGAATTTTTGAGTGTGTGTCCTAAAGGGACTAATGATGGAATTTAAGAAGTATTCTTTGGAGATGTATAGAGACTATACCTGAAAACGCAAACAGACCCTTAGGAGAGGTGATGGGGAGGACTGTACGAAGGTCAACTGATGGATGGCTTGATGATAGACCGGCCAGTTCTGCCATTTATTCTTTTAACAACAGTGTTCAATAAAGAACTGAACTTATTCACCAACAATTTGAACAACTTTTGACAACTCATAATATAATAACCAAAATCCTGCCAAAAAACATCTTGTCTATAATTCAGAATGTCGACGAAAAGAACACTACTTTATCATTTCATCTTAAGCAATATTATATAGGTAGGTCTAACAGGAAACAAGAATGGTTATAAATAGGAAGAAGGACAACCACAAACATTGTCCAAATCATAACTTCTTCCTGTATAAGGGATCAAGCTACAGTGTCCTATTATGGTATTTGACCACTTCAATAACACTTTTTTTTTTTAATTAATCTCTCACTTACTACATTTCTAGGAGTGCGGTGTACACATAACCAACTCTTTCTCTTTTCATTCTTGGGTATTCCATTCTGATATGAACTCTGTCTTGTCTGGTAACTATGTCCAGATTATATTCATTGGTCACATTGAACAGCTCAAGAATAAGGATGACTTCTACGTCTACAATATCTATTATTTTATTGTTTACGAGTTGTGTTAATTATTTATGATTTTTACGTGCAAGCGCACGCCGGGTCTCCGCTAGTAAAACATAAAAATGATGAAACAAATACATCTCCATTACTATCTTGTTAATGAAGGGAAGAATGGCTATGGCCGTGAAGAAATCTCGGGTCCATTATGCGTCATTATTCTCAGAAAGGGAATTCTCCCTGACTAAGTATGACTACGAGACCCTATGAATAAAATTATTTAAGAGAGCATCTGAGACCACAGGAGGGTGCGAGATGGAGTAGCTAAAAAGTCGTCATAAGAGAGTTGGAAATAGCAGTCGCAAACAGAGAAATGTGTTAATAATGTGTTTTTTTTTAAATTGGAACCCTTGTTATATTTTTTAAGACAGCGATTGTATCTTTGAATTCTACGTTATTACTATTATTATTTGAAATATGGTTCTGATGGGTAGGTACATTATAAATTTGATGTCTTTAGATTGAATTTTGTTTAAGATGTATTTTGTGGCGTACTTTTATTATGACTTTCACCAACCGTTCCCAACTTAGAGATAGCTCTTAGCGTTCTCCACACTACGATAAGAGATACCTACATCCATGATAGTTTATTGGGTCTTCCTGATTTACCACGACCTTTGGGATGTGTAAGAGTTAAGCGTCTGTTTTGGGCTGCTTCGTTCATTCGTATTATGTGCCCAGCCCAGCGTAATTTTGCTATTTTGATGAAGTTGAGATCCCTGTAAAGATCATACACTTCTTGGTTGTATCGCCGACGACATACTCCTCCGTCATTTACTAGCCCAAAGATTTTTCAGAGAATTCTCCTCTCAAAGACAGCAAGCTGTTGCTCGTTCATTTTCATAAGCACCCGGGTTTCGGAAGCGTACAACAACATTGATCGTATGAGTGTTCTGTACAGCACTCTTGTGAAGAATGACGGCGTTATAAAATAGCTGTTCCTGTGAATACAAGATACGTTTATAGTTGTACCATTTTCTAAAACATCAATTTCCATCAGCGAAATTAAATTTGGGGAAAAATGCTCAAGGTCAGGTTGGATGTTCTGAGACCACTCTCATCGGGAAGTAATGGAGAGAGGCGGACTGTAGAGGTTTTTATTAATAAAAAATATCCCGAGAAAATAATAATACCTACAGTCATCTACTAGTAAAAAAATTTCTCCTTCTTCTCTAAATAGAGAAGGCTTGTTGACATAGAAGTGATATAAAAAGGCAATATAACAAGAGCAGTTTATATGCAATATACAATGATTGAAATATACATGCATATTTAACAGCTGAAATGAACAAATATCTATCAAATGGGTGTATTAAAATTTCTATGCATATTTTGAATGGGACTCAGGACTCATTACTTTTTATAGCTATAAAATTTTACTTTTTTAGCAGCCAATACCCCTATTCTGGTTTTGGTTCGAACTATAATATGAACGTTCCAAATTTTAAGAATCAAGTTCACATGAATTGAAAATGAACTAATTTAAATTTTAGACTAATTAGGAACGTTTGTTAATTTTTATAGAATACCAATGTGCACTTATTAAAATTGGCACGTTCTTATTTTAGTTAGTGCACACTAAAATTGAAATAGAATCGGGCGTATTGTGTATTTTAAAAATTCTTAAAAATATATATTTTTATTCATTTTTTTATTGTATTGTTTCTTTTACATTTTGATTTTGCCCGTATTATCTTTTTATTTGCATTTTATATCGTAATATTCTCACTGTTGAGCGCAAAGGGTGTGAACCTGTTTTACTGAATGGTTGATATTTTTTGAAATAAATAAATAAATCTGTACATTTGAGTCAAAATATGTACCATCCAGAAAAATCCAAACGTTCATAATAATATGTAAATGCATATAGTTCGGTTTATTATTATTAATATCACACCGTCCTCAGTGGCCTAGTGGTAACTACTGATCAAGAACTCTCGGGTTCGCTTCCTTGTCGAGCCAAAAGTTTTCTGAGTATTTTTCTTTCGAGAAAAGTCGCATGAGAATCTACAATATAAAAACTATACAGTTATATGGAGAGGATGGTTACAAGGATATGCGGAAATTTGTATGGATAAGGTAATGTTTGGGATACACCAAAAGATGGACCGCGGCTGGGAAGAATAAGGAAGAAATATGAGAAAATTCTGAATAAATACCCTTTTTGAAACGATTATAATATCTCTGAGGAGTGATTTTCTTGCAGTATTTAGCTGAAGTGTGCTCTGGAAATCATACGCTTCCTGAAGCATACGGTTTCCTACTCGCGTGGTATTTAGAAACTAGTTTTTTCTGATTTACAACTGAGCAAGTTAAAGGAAAACACACGCAACGGCCGTCAAACAAAACAACTAGCAGTTGAAAGTTTGAATTTCGAAGAGAAAACAAATGCTACGGAGCACTTTCATTCCCATTGGACGAAACAATGTGGAAGTAATTTAAATTTGAGGTAAGGAATTTTGTTTCATAATTTTGACGGATACTTGAAGAGATTCAGTTGACGGCTTTCGTAGATACAGCGTTGGGAGTTCGAATCCCAGTGTCGACCATTTCCAATTTCCTAACACAAGATTTGCTACGTGTGAAAGATGTTAATATTGTTATTGGTACAACTGAGCAGGCATAATGAGGTTAATTAAAAAAAAAATTCCAACTCAATCGAAAATTGAACCTAGGACTTCTGGAAAACGTGACTTGGACCATAGACAACTTCTTAATTGTTTACAATCTTTACCGATTTTTGTAAAACGAATATACACAGGAGTCAGAGCTGGAAAATAGAGTAGGTATATTTTCATGATAGTTGGTATTAGACACGACAAAAACATCAACTAATTAATGGCCGATGACAATTTGTTGTTTGAAATGCAACATATTGAAATGTTCTCCAACCAAATCACGCATGGTTGACACAATTAAAAAAAAACTAGAACTCATTTGTCACATGCAAAGAAACATTTATTTACTATAGGTTCGAAAAATTAATATGTCATATGACAGCTGTATAAAAAGTTGGTTGCTCTAGTTATTCTCAAAAAATTCTAACAGATGGCTCTTTATCTCATTAACACCAGCTACTTGTTATATGCACGTATTAGGAAGGAATTAGCGTCGAGGCAATTAGCCCAGTGGTTAACTTCTCGGCATGGTACGTCAAGGGACGCAGGATGTTTTCACATGTTGAAATTTCTCATAATATTCGGGCATTTGAACATTACCACCTAATGACGAACGTTGTTAACGTAATGTGATTACACCAAGCCAGCCTTCGAAATAACAATAGAAAGCGGTCGTCAGCCCGTAGTGGTTTGTTCATATCATTTAAATTCGAAATAACAGTAGAAAGCGGTCGTCAGCCCGTAGTGGTTTGTTCATATCATTTAAAAAATCTACATAACAGTATTAGACAGTCATCAATACCCCTATTCCCAGTTTTATCGGAAGGTAGTCACGGTAGTAAAGTGAGTATTACATTATACATTTTGTATGGAAAACGTCTATACGTATCGAATGCGAGAATCGCTTTTGTTTCTAGAAATAAAATAATGGGAATGGCTAACCGACGGTTTGTGGACATACACTGTGACACTTAAGAATCGCTGTACTGTAATCAAGACTGTCATCTCTTGCCACGTCTCCAGTTGGCGCTGAGCCAAGATTAACTTTGGTGACAAACAGAGGGGCAGAAAAAAAAATATCACAACACAAACACATGACGGAACTCTTTTAAAAGAAATACGCGGAAATTATAATGGAGAAGAAATTAAATGAACTAGTGGTCGACCAGTGCTCAGAATTCGACCATAACTAATTTAAATAACCTAAAATGTTTGAACATTATATAGGTTCTTTTGTCAAAGACTGAGCGAGCTCTATTTCTAATTTGAATTAAAAAAAAAACAATGACATTACATAATCGAGACGTCATATTTGAAATATTGATATGTACGACATTATACGCACAATGTTTTTTCTACTATTATTTATATATATAAACAATATTGATCTATTCTCAATTTGAACACAGATAAATATAAGAATATAATATGCATCTGTATCAATGTCATATACGTAGAATTGTGAGTGTGTATCAAATTTATAACTTTACAGTAGAGTTTTTAATATTTTTTTATTGATTTATATTTTTTTTATTTTTATCCATGATTAAAAACAATATAAGCATTCATTATAAGTAGGTATGCGAAATTTCGTACTACCCCGTCCGCGTAATTTTCCGTAAAAAAGTCACACAGTTTTTCCTTCACGTACTAATACTACATAGATTTATGTTAGAACTAGCTTATACCCGTCTTGCTTTACGTTTTTGATTCCGATTGTCAGGCTTGATCGGTAGGTAATTAAACAGGTTCTAGTCTAGCTTCCCATTGCTTTGTAGACCTCTATAACTGACATAAGCACAGAAAAAGAAGAATGACACTTTTAATGTTTATTAAAATTTTGTATGAAGATCCTAAAAAATACGGTTTTTTAATTAGCTCTAAATATATTAAAGTTAATGCAGCAAATTGTATTAAAGAACCTTCTCCGGCATTTTACACGGCTCTGTGCAGATTCATATCTGACGTAGCATTTGTATTTTGAGCGTCATGCTATGACATACGGTAAAAAGCAAATGAAAAACATTTATGAATTATTAATTAGATAGAGGAGGGGCTAATGCGAGTTTTATTTAATTTTCCAATTTACCACGCAACTTTCTTAATTTTTTCTTTCATAAGAACCTTCTACTGATAAAAGCCAACACGACAAAAAAAGAATTAGTGAAATCGGTTCAGCCGTTTAGGCGTGATGCTCCGACATACCGTAAAGCAACGACAAAAGGCAAATAAAAAAACATTTCTAAATTATTATATAGATGAAGTGATTTTTTTCTAGCCAAATAGTAGACTTGCTTATTTTGCATGTGTTGATATAACTTATAAGTTCTCAAAGCTTGTGTGGTGAAAGAAGAAGAAATTCTACACCGGGATTCGAACCTATACTTTTCTGTATGTTTCTAAACGAAATTCACCGCCTAAAACACTGAGCTATCAACGACTTAACTATGAGCTACTATACAAAAGAAAGGTTAAGGAATTACAATATGTCCCCTGTGCCACCACGATCAAATATGAGGTCTATTATGACATCCGTAAATTTGTTCCTGAAGCGCTGTCTCTAATTTGGCATTGCCTCTCTTTTTTCGGTTTCTTGCAGAGTTTTAGGCCTCCGCAAAAGGTTTTATTTATCGTCTTTTTGATGCCGCTATCCCATCGTCCAATTGTTTTTGGTCATGTTCCCTAACGTATCTTTTGATTATTGGTGTGGAGGTACTGGGAATATTCTCCACACTCATATTCTCTTCATGCGCATTCTCTAAAGCTAGAGCTAGGGAAACAAGAAACCGCCCTTACAGATCCCCACATGTAGCAGTGAGGTTTTAAGTCACCCAGAGGTTGCCTCGTATCAGGGAGCCTCCAGCAGTTTAAAAAAAAGCATATCAACTATACATACATATTACATAGTCAACTTTGAATTAATAATAAATAATAAGACATTTACTAGCTCCACATAGTCTTTAATAGAATTTACAAATGACAATTTTTGTGTACACCTATTATTATTGGTTTGCATTTCATTTTTGTATTATTCTTATAAAATGTATTTTGCCGTTGATAAATTTAACAAATACTACAAGTACCTATTAACTTATTTGTATTTTTATCGAGCGAATTAAGCAGAATTCTTTTTAAGCAGTTTTAATTTCCCTCGGGTAGTATACGAAAGCGTTTTGTTGTTAATTTATTTCTTGAATAGCGGAAAGTTTTAATCTTACTCGGGTAATTAAGCTTGATGATTATCTGGTATGTGGCTAAGTTAAGCATCTGTTTATTGCTTATATACAGCTGTACATATAGTGTGAATGTGGAAGTTCGATAAACTATTATAAGAATATACCAAAACTGGCATGTACATTGTGTACAATGTACATGCCAGTTTAATGTATAGTCAAATGTTTTATTGATAGCATAAAAATATCCTATATGTCTTTATTATAAAAGAAAATCGAGTTAGGTAGTGCGAAAACTTATAACTCAAGATCGGTTGAACAGATCTAAATGATGCTTGGTTTATTGGATTCTTCTCCGCTCCGGATAACAGAATTACTATAGTAAAACATCGAAAAAGGGATAGAAAATAATGTACAATATAATATTAAAATTAGTTTGTTACGGATTTACTGACAACACCACCATCAATAAATAATTCCATTACAACACAATGTTTATTTACTTGTCAACCAGAGCAACCAGAGCAAGAGAGCAATCAAACTTAAAGACTGCTACTGCTGTCATTGGACTATTTTGCAGGACTAGATCTTGAAGAATATTGACACGAGTCTAGATAAGTAAAAAAATACAAGTTTCCATTTACCTCTATTTTTTTTTTCAATTATATTATTAGAATAAATACATTCATTCGTGAAGAAAGAAATAATGCTTCATTTTATTTGCTTTGTTTCAAATTATATTTTCAGTCAAATCACGTGGGATTAAGTTTTAAATCAGCGCCGGAAAGCCAGTTAAGTCCACCGCAAATAGACACTCAAATAATAATACTGACTTATCCATCTAAAAACTAATTCAATTTTCAGTTGGGATACAGTGTATTTATTCACAGCATTATAAGTATAATATTTTTGAAATGTTTGAAAAGTCCCGAATCATTTTGGGGCTCTATTACATTGATTTATATGTAATAATAAGTACTAGAAGAGGTATCTTCACATGACATGCGTCTATAAACAGTAAGCCCTTTTTTCACCTATATTAAAGTTCATTTTATTTTCATACTAGATTTCCCGAAAGACGTTGTCCTGTGATCCAACTATAAAATATTGAATTCGATTTAAAAGAATGACAAAATTGACTTAAGGCTGTTAGAGTCGCTGGAAAGGCGATTTTAGTGATTTTTCAATCCATTTTCCGGCGTTATTTACTGTCGGATTTCAATGAAAAAAATATATAACATAAATTAGACTTTAATGAAGGCGGCCTCAGAGCCGTTTTTTGATATATAGTATAGTTTCTTGTAAAAAATAAAATTAGTAAATGTCGTTTTTCGTCGTTTTTTTAATATTCCAACTGATATATACGTCGGAATGAAATGATTCTTTTTTTGTATTAAAGAGCTTTAAAAACTCTACAAGATTATAGAACGAAACGCCAATATTTATTTTCTGTTTAGCGTATAATCCCAAAAAACCTCTATTTCACAAAAACTCTCAATATCGAAATATTCTGTCGGCTTGAAGGTGCATGCGATAATGACACTTATAGCACGGGAATTACAAAGAACGCAGTGGTTTTCGTTGTGTCAATTGTTCAGTCGCCCAACATCTTTTGGGCTGGGATGACGTATGGTCTGCGCCAGTTCAATTGACGTTTTGTATTTTATATATTTTGACGAAAGTCCGTATATTACAGAGGACGGCAAACATAGGTTTTTTAATTTATTATTTAAATTCTGCAATTAATTATATCATCGCTGTTTGGTGATTTTAAAGTTATTATTGTTGAATTTGGTATAGGTAATATTACGTTTACAATCACTTATATTGCATACCTGTTATTAATTTTTTCTTCTAAATTATTATCATTTAGTATTACTACGAGTAGGTAGTTTTGTTGTTGGAGTTATTTATATTATATAACTAGTTTTCCCGATAGACGTTGTCCTCTATTCCTTACTATATGAATATTGATTTCAAATTTGTAATTTATACAAACATATTATGTTTGAATATTAAAAAAATATTTCTGAAAACTTGAAAGAAATTCTATTAAAAATCTACGTACCAATGTTTTGACACTATGGTTGTCAAGTAAATAAACATTGTGTTGTTTTGGATTTTTTACAGATGGCGTTGTTTGTCAGTAAATCCGTTGCATACTAATTTTTATATTTTATTTTCTATCCCATTTATGTTTTATTAGTTATTATGTTATCTGGAGCGGAGAAGAATCCAATTAACTAAGCATCATAAAGATTTGTTCAGCCAACCTCGAGTTATAAGCGTTCACACTAACCCGACTTCCTTTTATATTATAGATTATTGTAAACACTGTTTGGCGCAAAGGGTTTAACTGATGCTAAACAGTGCCATTTTTAACAATAAAAAAATATAAATCTTCAAACTTTTTGTCGCGAGCAACTTTGTAGAACATTTTAAAATAAACAAAAATAAATTAAAATCAACAAAAACTTTGTCAGTTCTACGTGAGTATATTTGGTTAAAACGTTTTCGGACAACCGTCCATCTTCAGTAACCTTATCAATAGTATTGATAACCTTATCAATAGTATTGATAAGGTTACTGAAGATGGACGGTTGTCCGAAAACGTTTTAACCAAATATACTCACGTAGAACTGACAAAGTTTTTGTTGATTTTAATTTATTTTTGTTTATTAAAAAAATATATGTTTACAATCATTTACATTGTATGTTCAAACTTTTTTAATGAATTCTTTTTCTTCTAAACTATCATCATTTAGTTTTACTACCAATAGGTTGTATTAAGTTTTTGCTGCAGAAATTATATATAACATGTATCTACCTACACGTTTAAAATCATTTGCAATATCAACATATTACCTTTTTTCTTCTTCTTAATTATTATCGTTTACTATTACGAGTAGGTATTTCCCTATGTTCTAGTGGTTTGTAGATTATTAAACGCTTATTACTTTAGTATGTATGCGTTATACAGGGCTGCACGTTTCTATTGGACAAAATTAAACTCCTTTCCATTCCTTTTTTGCATTATGATAACATGTCAAACTTAAAGACGACTAAAAGAACGTTTTAAACAACGTTATTAACCGACCGATGCATCTGTTTTAAGCCGTATATTATAAAAAAGCACTAAGAAGGTTCCGTTCTTAAAGTTTTTATAAAATTTCTAATGTTCCTCGCAACTTTCTTATTTTTTCCTCTCCTTTCTTCTCCTAATATTTAGAAAAAAATAATTAGCAAATTGGTCCAGCTGTTCACGCTTGATGCCATGACCACGGAAAATAGGGCTCCATTATTATATGTAGAGATTTTGTTAATAGAATACATAGAAATAACCTTCCCCACATTATCTTCACATCCTTTTCTTTTGATACAATGACATAATTATCTTGACCGTCCAGTTTTAAAAGCGGACTACGACGACAATGAATCTGCACACAAGACATATATACCTAAATAAGATATAAAATTTGTTTTTGTAGGAATTTTGTATATAATTTATTATTATATAAATATAATTGTGTGTTCCATTCCTTCGAGGCAGAGCTGAGGGAAATGGACTTGGTGTGGGAGGAGGTCATAAGCATTGCGCAAGATCGAGCGCAATGGAGAGCTCTTGTTGCCTCCCTATGCTCCTAAGTGGAGTTCAAAGGGAGATTTGATTGATTGATTGATTGATATAAAATATAATTCAAAAAGTATATTTTTTTCCATTCCCATCATATAACCTGAAATGGTGGCAATTAGAATGAATAGTATGTGAGCGTTAGAAAAAAAAATTGAGAACATTTAGATTAATAATTAATGTTGAGAACTCATGTTTAAAAAAACTGGTAAAAGCAATTTATACCTACGTGAATGTAACGTAAATTTAATAATGTCGCCTAAACCAAATAGATCATCATTGTCAGTATAAACGTTATTATCACTTTCATCCACCGCTGTTCAAAAATTCCAAACACATTTGCAGTCAAAAAAACATTGAGATTTTGAATATTGCGACGCATTCCACTGGTTTCCGACCCCTAACTCTACACTTACATACGTACCAATATAGTGAAAGCGGGGTAGGGGAAAGAGTTCGCCGTAATTTTTATGCGCCGCTCAAAACTGACTTTGAGGTGAGAACTGTACCCCTCTTAAGCAATGTCATTCCGACCGATGCATCTGTTTTAAACCACATATTTTCCATCCGAATTCTGTCAAACAACTGACAGTTTGTGTTAATAACAATTTTTTTCAAAATTAGATTTATCCACATAACGCGTTTAAATTTATAAAAAATTCGTTTCAATCTTGAAAGAGCGTGAGTAAATTCCATCAAAAACCTGCGTGCCAATATTTTTAATGCTGTCAGCTTAATAAATTTTTTGTTACTTTAGAACTTTTCGCAGATGGCGTTATTGTATCGAAATCCGTTACCTCCTAACTTTAATATTCATGGATCACTCTCTCGAGAGTGGATTGCCACATTCCAAAGAAGAAGAAGAACTTTAATATTATATTTATTTGCTATCCTCTAACGATTTAATTAGTTATTCTGTTATCCGGAGCGGAGAAGAATCCGATAAACCAAAATTATAAAATTATGAAGAGGTCATAAATATTGCATAGGATATGGGCGCAATGGAGCTCTTGTTTTCGCCTAATTCCCTTGAGTGGGGTGTTAAAGGGAGGTATTGTATACTATTGATTGTAATGAGGAGAATGGAAAGGAGATAGTGCTTCGATTGTTTCTCCTAAAATCTCGTCCTGATTGGGGTCCAGCGATACTCAGCTAGTAGGTACGTCATAATACAGGGGACTTAAGATAATTTATTGGCGGTTAGATTCACTCAAGTGGCTCTATATCACCGTATTATAGAGAGTGGCGTTACGTAACTCGTGGAGCAAGCCATGGAAGCTACCAATTTTTTTCTCTACCTTAAGATACTACATACGCGCCGACAGCGCCCATGTTGAGACTTGGAACCAGCCGATACGCGCCGACAGCGCCGTGTTGAGGCTTAGAACCAGCCGTAACTAGAATCTTAACAGTACTTATTGGTTTTAGAGAAGTTATCTAGATAGAGGTTAACACTCAACTATTCTAGAACTGGAGAGCACTGTAGAGCACAATTTCTCCTAACCTAGAGTGCTCGAATAAACTGACTAAGTAAGAATAAAAGAATCACTGTGTAGGTAGGTACCTACAATATTTCTAGAGTAGGAATTCTCTATCTACATAGATCTACAGCGGTTCCTGCTAAATAAATGTCTTCAGCTCAAATATCTACAGTCTATTTGTGTTTTTACTGTCCGTGTAGAGTGTAGAGACTTCAATTACAAAAATAATGTTTTTCAAAATTTATCTTTTTATGCTTTTATTTTTAAAGTGGAATTAAATTGATTTAAAATAATTTAACAATAAATTTGAAAATGAAACACTGGACTCCTATTTTTTGTACCGATTCATGGATACATATGCTTAAATTAGAACACACAGTTTTATTTTTTTTTTTAAATAAAAATGATACCTACTTTGGAAATAATGTTGAACTACGATTTCGGTAACACCAAAAATAAAAAAATCTTGGATTACTTCGGTGATACGCTGCTATGAGCCAAGTGGAGATGAAATGAATGAAGGCTGAAAAAAAAAAGGAAAATGGAAGAGCTTGATGGTTTCGAAATAATGACATTTTCGAAAGAAAATACAGTAAAACAGAAATGGCTAACCATTATATAAATACCCAGTTAAAGAGATAGACCAGAGAAGACACTTCGCTATAAACTAAATTAAAAAGGAATTTTAAATAATAGCTTTTTAAAAAGGAAATCCCCCCCTTACTCGGAGCCTAAAATGGGTATCGTTCTTTTTGTTTAATATGACAATAGCCTTAATTGAAAATTAAATGGTTTCAGTATTATGTTTTTTTTTTATGAAAAAACGACAATTTGGCAAAATATATTTAGTGAAGGTAAAATTAAATTAAAAGAGTTTGAGATGATTTAGGAAATAAAAGGAAGTTATGGTCTTTATAGGAATGGAAACTATTATAATTATACCGACAATGTTCTAAGTTTTTTTGTTAATTCATGTTGTTGCATTGATTTTAGGACGTATTTTGGGCTGCTGGCACCTGGAGGCTAAGAAGTAGTGCAAATACGAGCGCTCACAGGGCAACCATGATTATGATCAATCACCAGGACATCAAATCAAGAAGTACAGATTATACAATATATTTCTAGGTATACAAAAATCTTCTAGACAGCGAACCATGACAGAAGACTAAGACAGCGTCTGATGTACAATGCTGCATGGGACCTGGACTTCCTGGAGAGGGAGTTCGTTGCGCAGGATAGAACGCCTTGGAAAAACAATGTTCATGAGGCCAAAACTCTGCAGGAGTTGTTCGGCCATCGGGAGTATGTAAGAAAGTAATTATGCATTATGAGGGTAAAAAATAGGCCCACTTTCTTAATCACCCCAAATGAATGCTTAAAACACTGATGTAACACATTCTGACAGAAGTGAATCTTGATCATAATAATTACACGCAATTTACTATTATTTAATTCAAAACAGCTACATTTGAAGGATGATGACAAAATGAGTTTTTGACACTGAATATCAAGCGAAGCGACGAATTGCTTCACAAAAAATATCTGAACTCTAGCATTGAAAGTATTGATAAGAAAACAAAAATATTTTCTTTAGGGATTTGTCTTGTTACGGGAAATATGTATGAAAAAGAACCAAATCTGGAACACCTGATCTCAGACAATAGTAGCTGACACTCGTAAAGGAAGCATGGGTTTATTCTAACGATCTACGGTAGTGTTGATTTACTTATTGACTTATGTATAGGGTGATCCAAAACTAACGCAAGATTTAAATCATACAAAAAAAACAGATTTTTTTGTTTCTTTAAATGCATTTTTGATCTTTGAAATCGCAAAGCACACAGGTTTTACGTAAGTAATGACGGATGGGGGAAATACCGAAGAAATGCGAAACGAAAACCGACCTCGGTAGCTTAGTTTGGACTAGACTTGGACTTGGGTTCGATTCCCGGACGGGTCAGAGTTTTTAAATATTATGTTTTTATCACTTGGAATGTATTTATTTAGAAAATGGAGTGACAAAAATTACTTATTTTATAACTTAACAACAACAATATTATTCCACTTAGATATACTTACTATACAATTTTAGCATTTCTACCTGGTCTTGTCCCAGATTAGACGGGCCCGATTGACTGTAAGAGATTAATAAATAAGTTCCGCCGGCTATGCTGACACTGTTGTATTTAGAAGTATAAAATAAGATCGTGCGCAATGAAGAGCTATTGATAAAGGGAGATTTGATTGATTGATTGATTTATTGAGGTACAACATAACATCAGTAACTATGGACACACACATTTAAGGGTTCAACAATATTCTACATCCAATAAAAGTCAGTTGGTTTCCCCTTCCATTCCCGATAGGAATTATTGGAACCATAAAAGGGAATGAAAAAACAATTGGCAAATTTCCGTATATTAAATATTTTCTTTGTTTTGTTTGCGAGAGCATTCTACAAAGCTCAAAGGTAAATGATTACTTTTTTTCCCTGTTTAGCGTGAAGGATTCAGTTTCGCTACGAGGCTAATACTGAACACACAAGCTTAATCGAAAGTTCCACATAGCGTGCGCGGCGACAGATTGGAATGTAATGTAAGCAGACTTGGTTTTAACAGCCGGTCTATTCGGGAAGTTGTGGAATTTTTCGACATAAGATTCATAAAACCAGAGATAGAAAAAGAGCATAAGATTGACATTGACAACAAGCAAAAAGGCACCTAATTGCGAACGTTGATAACGTAAAGTGATAATAACTGAGAAATTTAAACACATAATTTTGGTATTAACATCAATTTGGGGACGAGGTATGTATCAAACTTGTAGCTGATAAAGGGTCTATCATAAGCCCTCATCTAAAGAACAAAATTGACCACATATCTATAACCTCTAATACATTTGTAAACAACATTTATAACTCGGGAACGGCTGAACAGATTCTTCCGATGTTTGATTTGTTGGATTCTTCCCTGCTTCGGATAACAGAATAACTATTAAAAAGTTGAAAATACATAAGAAATAATATTAAATATGATATTAAAGTTAGTATGGAAAGGATTTTCTGCGACGCCAACGCAATCCATGAAAAAGTTTATAACAACAAAATTATTGTTCACCTGACAACCATTGACATAAAAATATTGGTACGCAGATGTTTTATAGATTGTTTATAAGCTTTCAAAAATATTTTTTTAATATCCAAACATATTTTAAATATAGGTATTTTTGTGTAGGTAAATTATAAATTTGAAATCAAAATTAATAGTAAGGACTACAGGACAACGTCTGTCGGGAATGCTAGTTATTTATCATCACGAAAATTTTGGTATTAATATGAATTGTAAGAACATCTTACCTTTTAAATGAGATGACATCGAAAAAAAAATAGATATTCTAATTTTGCGGAAAATTGTTGCTCTTACCTGTAACAAGAAAAAAAAACATAATTAAAGTTTAATTTATACCTATTAAAAATATTATTTTTTTGATTGACAGGAAATGGCACCGACACCGACATTAATGGATAAAATTTTAAAGTAAAGGTTAACTCGACCGACAAGATATTCCATGGACAAGTTTTTCCATAGAATATTTATATTGAAAACCAGCTTTGCCGACATACGTTGTCCTGTGTTCCTAACTATGAATATTGAATTCAAATTTGGATAAGGATAAGCTTTTTACCTTTTAACCAATTTAATTTAGATCGATGCATCTGTTTCAAACCATATAATATTTTCCATCTAAATTCTGTCAATCGCACCAACTATCAAACCTGTCAAACTTCAATCAAATTTCAATTTTTCAAATTTGGAATAAAATCTATATTATTAAAAGTACTTAGAAGGTTACTTACTTAGAATTTTCTTAAATTTTCTAATTTCCATTTTTTTTTACATAAGAACCTTCTCCTGATAAAAGCAAATAGGTACGAGAAAGAAAGAATTAGCGAAATCGGTCCAGCTGTCTTTAGGCGTGATGCGATAACCACGGAAAAAAGCTCTCAATTTTAGAAGATATCGAATGTTTTTTAAGAATAAACTTGTTGAAATTACCCTATTCAAGCAAAATCATAAAATCGATATCGCTCCACCTTGACAATGATATGCTCAGTCAGCTGGTAAATAAGATAAATAAAAATTTCTATTTGCGCGGAAGAGGGGTGGAGTGAAAAAGAATAGAAGACAAATTCGCTTCTCTAACAAGTTGACAAAAAAAAAAAAAAGAAAAAAGAGACGCAAAGTTATTTCCATTTCAGAAACACAATAAGATTCAACAAGTTATGTTTATTTGCTTCGGAAGTATTCAGAGTTTTCGGGTTCAACAGTTAAACCGCATTGTCATACTTTTCAAGATTCAAGGATTTCGACACAAATTTCAAATACTAACAAAACCGTCAGAATTCTATTATTATTATTAATACTAAGAGATCTTATTTAATACTAGCTCATTCAGTATTTTGTTGAAACCTTTCACGTGTAACATTTTGCATACAAATGACAAAACCAACCACATACTTAATATGTTTGTAAGTTGATAGTTGCTATGACAATACCTAAGTGACTGGTAGAAGGGTAGACGGTGTAGTAGGACCTATTATGTGAAACAACAACGTCTGACAACAAGCTTAAAAAATAAGAGCAAAAACTTAATCCTGTTACCAACTAAATGGATCTGAAATGTGGAGATGGATGAACAGAGAAGAATGTAGTATAGGTAAATGCAGTAGAGATGAGAGCTCTACGAAGAATATTTGTGAAAACTCTGTGGAAAATGGAGAGAGAGAAAATGATAATATTAGGAAGGAATGTGATATGGAAGTTATGCATTGGGTTTCTCGGGAACGGTCCGTCATCTGACAAGACGGCGTCTTTCAAAATTATATGACAATGTTTTTCGTTACTACGGAAACAATATTGGCAATGTTCTCATCTGTCATATTCACCGCTGTTTAAAGTAGCGGCGTATCCGTAGGAAAACAGACCATTAGTGTTGTAACAAATATGAAGTTAAAAAGTTGAGATGGTTTGGGCTTGTTGAAAGATGGGAGGTTGTATGATAAATGATATGTATGGGACAAGGCGTGATGAATAAAAAATATATTAAGGATACTTCTCTATGCCTGTCACCCAAAAGATTTTAATGATATTATACAACAATTCCTGTAGCAACAAGGTCAATTTATTTTAACTTTTATGTTGTTATACACAAAATTGAAGGAAACGAAGTGGTTTCAAGTTTCATCCCTTTCAAAAATTCCTTGGAACTACCACACATTTTGACGCGTCATGACACTGAAGATTTGCAAAGTTCATAGTAATATACCTAAGTTGTGGTTGAGAGGGGTTAAAAGCCAACATCAGCAGATGTGTGGAACGAATCCTCACTTGCCACCTTCTCTTTGTGGATATTTCAAAACTAATACACGAATACTCTTGGTAAGAAGTTTCCAAGAACCGCAGGACAAGTTCACAACATTCCTTCGTGCATTGCGGAAATCAAAAGTCACGTAGGTAAAGACGTGATGAAATAGGCATTACGACGAGAATACACTATCGAATGCTTTACCGAAATCAAAAACACATGGCAGAATAACACATATAAGAAATGGAAACAAAATGTTAGACTGTCGAAATTCAATATGGTAACAAAACATATTGAATAACAGTGTACTAATTACAAACATATTGTTTTTGAAATACATATCTCCTATATCAACTGTCACAGCCTGATCTCAATTGTCTTGTGTCGGACACGAATTTCGATTGGATGCTCTGGTGGCAATACATTTTATATGGAGCTGTTAAAACTTGTCGCCGGGTTGTGTTAACAGCATATGAATATTTTTCTTAAATAGGCATTATTCCCAAAATAGGAGTCTTACTAAACAAAATGGCGCTCATTGATCTGGTTTCTGATTAATTCATTGATACTGGTTTCTGATTAGGTCATTGTGAAATGTATTATTGTATGAAAAACTATTGAGGAATCAAAATCTTACCTTTTTAAATCCAGAATATTTGATGGCTCTCTGTAGGGCCGCAGCTCGGTCCGTTCTAACAACGACCACTGGACACTTGTCAACATCCGATTGAGGAATATCTTCGAAAAAATATTTCAATTTGTTGTTAATCTCAATATTCTCTGCACATTTTTCAGATTCGTCACTTTTCTTTGCTGTCGTGTTTATTAAATTTTTGACATGATTTACGGCATTGTTTGTTTTAATCAAAACATGAACATCATCTTTTGTTTTGAAATCTATGTAATCTGCTTTAACATCACACTCGATTGTTTTATCGCTAACGTCTTCGTTTGTTTTGTAAATTATAATATTGTTTTCACTATTGCTTTTGGTATTTGTGTTTACAATACAATTTTCACCAGTCGTTGTTCTGACGGTTTGTTTAGCATTGACTGATTGTTTTGTTTGTTTCGTATTCAGTTCTTCTAGACTCGCGTTTAGGCTGGATATTGTTTCCGCCAATGCTGCGTCTATGATTGAATAAACTTCCTGACCACTTTTTACGGAATAAATGCTATTTCTGACTGACGATCCGTCAGTATTGAGGGAATATAAATCCTGGCCACTTTTGACAGAATATATACTATTTCTCAAAGACGAGTCATTGGTGCCTGTGTCTATAGAGTAAATATCGCTGTCATCATCGGGGAATGAGACTAAATAATTATCATTTTGAGAAAAGCCCTCGTCACTCTCATAAGTTCCCGATCTTCGAAAATCCTGTATTGAGCAGACTGTTATGATATTGGAATCTTCGTCCTTGGTTTTTAACTGAAGTATGTGAGCATATCTGGATGGATGTATGGTCTTCCTAACTTTTGGTCTATCGCATTTAGTACTCCCTGAGGAGACAGAGTCATCATCTTTATCCATCATTTTTTTTATTATTATTAACACATTTAAAATATCGATCTATAGTTTTACCAGTTTAGAAATTGGCAGGTTTATTTTCATACACTAATTCAACACTTGACACATTTTTATTATTCGGTAATATTTTTTGATTTTGGATTTAATTTCAATTTTTTTTTGTTATTTTCGTTCGGCTGACAAAAATAAAACCTATTCCAAAATATAAATTTTCAATTTTATATTGTGACAATAATTTAACATTTAGTCGTCCCAGCACAAAACTGTGCTATCTTAAAATATAAAAAATAAAATAAAAATATAACTTTTTTACGAGCAGCATTTAAAAATAGAACGTTACAGCATATATGTAGGTAAAAAAGTATGGAATACAAAAAAGACCACTAGCCGAAAAATTATGGGTTAGGGTTATGATGGCCAGAAACATGGAGTAGCGTGATGAAAAGGTAATTTTTGTCCGGCTAGAATATTTTTAGTCTCAACTTTCTCATTCATCTTATACGTGGATTTTTTTTTGTAATGAATCTGTGCTCACTCGAAGTGAACATAAATACACTTTTTGACATATTTCACACTAAGCAAAGGCTTGTGTCGTAAAAGCGGAAATGGTCGGCACGGCCGGGATTCGAACCTGCGACCTCCGTACGAAACAGTGCAAAAGCCGGCGTCGCAAACGCTAGTCTACCAACCACCTCAAAATAATGTGCATTTCCGAGAGTAGGTATTTATTTATTTATTTTTTTATTTATTTATTCGCAACCATACACCAACAGGTACAACACAAAAATAATAACACATGAACAAATATCAATAAACAGATCATGCTGCACCCCATTACAGGTGTAAATATATTATGACTCAGGCCATCCACCCCCGAACCCAATGCCCAACCCGGCACACCAAAGCGCCCACCAAACCCCCAGATCCTAAAGTCCCGGAGGTCCCACAGCCGCAATAGGGAGCCAAAGCAGACAAGGAGAACCAAGGGGAAGACGGCCCGAGTTCATCAACATACATATTATACAAAAATTAACAAATTTAAATAATGTCAACTTATATACTAAGGTTAAAAAAAGAAGAAAAATTGAAAATAGATTAATATTTGGAATTTAAAAAGAATAAAATAGTCCAAAAAGGAGTGGGGAAGAAAGGAAGGGGGAGGGATACTCACTGCTCAAGTATAGATAATATTGATCTCCTGAATGTATGGGAACTACTGTGAAACATATCGACATCTTTAAATCTATTATTGTAGTTTTTAGTCATTCATTATTTATGCTAGAAACCTAAGAAGTAACAATAGAGTTCAATTTTGGCCAAATAAGGTGTTTTAATGACTAAATTTTGAAAAAGAATGAATGCCTTGCGCAATAGATTCTTCATAAAACAGTTATTCCTACATCTTTCGTTCTGTGCCTATGTGTTCATTTAAATAAAGTGGTTGGTAGTCTAGCGGCTACGACGCCGTCTTTCGTACGGTTTGCTATCGGAGGCGTTGGTTCGATCCCAGGTGGCGACCATCTTCCTCTTTCATGGCACAAGCTTTTAGTAGCTTACTTTGAAAGAGTCAAAGATTGTATTTTTTACTTTGACTGAACACAGGTTCATTTAAATAAAAAAATTTCAAATAAAAAAATCTCAGATAGGACAGTATAGAATTATGACGGCGACATTTTAAATATCGAACACAAACAAAATTTCATTATTTCTACTCCAGACAGAGAGCGGATATGGTGTACACGATTCAAATTATTTAGAACATGATATAAAATTGGAAATTCGATATCCTGTACCCGAAATTGGAAAAATATCACATTTTTGGGAAGTTACAACCTACTATGGTTAGTAAATCTACCTGCCTAACAAAACAGGTACTTATTTATACATAGTGTGACACTGCGCCGATGGTAGAAATTTAAATTTTAAAAAATGTTTAAGGCGATGATTTTGTTGAAATCGCTTAAATGTCCTCTAAGAACCCTGTGGCGAAGGCTTTAAGTGAACTTTATCTAACCTGAGTAAGCCCCCAACAATTCAATAGTAACCTCAATATAAAAATCCATTTTTGACGTACTGTATTTTTTACCTGCCTTTGTTGCTATAAATTTGATTATAGTAAATCGTATTTCTAATTGCAAAGTTCGTCTGTAACAGGACTTTTCAAAAACTCTAACATCTAACATACAAATGAAAAAAAAAACCAATACAACTACTGGAAATGTTTTTAATACATTATAATGTTCGTCGGTAAGTTGATGGTTTCTATGACAATCAATCAACGCAATCTTTGGGAAATATTGCTCCTGCAAACAACTGTTGCTAGGGGAAGAAATGTCAAATAACTCGCAGTTCTCAAAGTGATGAAGTAGAAATGGGACGCTATTGGACTGTATAAATAATGATTTAAAAAGGGATATCAAAAGTCAAAACATTGGTGACCCTTTCGATGATCGTCCGAGAGGTTTTGCTGTTAGTTTCACAATCAAAATGTGGTTATTTTGTTTTATTTTAAGATAATATACCACATAATTCTGGTAACTGACAGTTATATTAAAATGGAAGTTCCGAAAATTTCCATTTATTAAACAGAATGTCAGAATATACGCTGATGGCGAAATCAAAGAACAAAATAACGTCTCCCAAAGACAAGGTAATTATATTAGCAAGGGACAATGATAATGGAGACACAGCCACTACCCGAAAAGTCTGGTAAAAAGGGACCTTTGATGGGTTAGAGAAAGACTATTGTAAGTCTATAAAAATATTTTCGAAAGTTAATATTACAACTGATAGTGGGTAGAGTGTCCTATATTCAAACACATTTAAAAATAAAAAGCTCAATGTGAACTACTAGGATTACCTATTTGTTAATGAAAATAATTTAGTTTTCCCCTAAATAAGAGCTTTTGGTATAAATAAATAGGTATATTGTAGTACTTTTTGAAGACTTATGACTAAGAAGGATTTTAAGAAAGTGTTTTATTCCCAAGTAATTTTGATATATTATAAGAAACTCGAGTCATTAAATTGTCCATAACCAATATATCTACAAGGGTATTTTAGTACTTTCAGATACAAATTATAAGAGGTTTCTAGCTTTGACTATGACATTTTAAAAACCAACTAAAGTAATTCAAAACCATGCATATTGGACGTTTATCTGTACGGGTAGTGAGTTTAATGCCGAATTTAGTCGCATTTAAAATAAAGTTACACGCGAAACAATCAATTGGACGTAAAATGAGACAAAATCAGACAAATATAATACTACAAGATTTAAAAAAAAAAAACACATTTTTTTAGACATGCAACGGTTTTCCCTTGTGACGGTTCTTGTACTTTTAGTGATATCGCCTGTAATTGGAAGAATTGGGAGTAGCTGGAAAAGGATCGTGTAATTCATTCCGTATATTATTATTATTATTATTACTATTAATTACTGTAATAGCCCCTGAAATATAGAATATACATAGGAAATGGCCACTTCCAATTTTGTTTTATTTTAGCCCGTAAAAAATTATGAATAAGATGTGTGTACCTATCGCTATTTTAGAATACTCTTGACATTGGTATAAGTATTATATTATAATATGTCTAAGATTACATATATCTCTTTTAAGATTAAATAATGGTCAGGTGAACTACCTATGTGTAAACAATATCTACTTGTGTTGATATAGATTTTTTCATAGATGGCGTTGTTGTCAGTAAATCCGACACATACTAACTTTAACATTAGGGATATACCTTAGGTATAATTTGCTATCCGTTTTTTTTTAATTTTTAATAATTATTCTGCTATCCGAAGCGGAGAAGAATCCAATAATCCAAGCACTATAAAAATCCGTTCAGTCGATCTCTAATTATATTATAGAATCTTTATTAAAGATTAAAAGGACATCAACACAATAATTATTGAAGTGGTAAGTAGCCCAGCGGTTACGACGCCGGCTTTCGTACGGTGTCGTTCGGAGGTCGTGGGTTCGATCCCAGGTGCCGACCATCCTCCTCTTTCACTACACAAGCTTTAAGTAGCTTACCTTGAAAGAGTCAAAGAATGTATTTGAGTTCATTTTTGAGTGAGCAAAGATTCATTTAAATAAAAAAAAAACACAACCCTTTTTTCTATGCCTCTCGCTCGACAGATTTCGCTGCTTGCCGATGCTAAAATAATAATCAATGTGAACGAGTATGTAACAACTAATGAGTCCAACAATTCATTACTGTTGTTCGATTTTTAAATGGAACAAACCACTACGGGCTTACGACCTTCTAATAATTGATGTTGATTTACAAATAGGTACGTTATAATAACAACACTAAACGTAGAAATAAAATGTGTAACAAACATGGTGTACTTTTTTTCTATTTCGTAGAGTTGAAACGCTAAAGAAAATCAATTTATTGTTTCGACATCAAAGGGGAAAATTTATTTCCTTTGAAAATTATCGATTTCGGAAAATCAAAAGATACATTTTTGATTTTTCACTAATCTCAACTAGTTGGAATTTTCACAGATTTTACGGAAATCTTTTGCTAAATAAGTTTCTTTAATGAAGACAAAAAAAATAGCTGCATAAAAAAGTAATAGAAGGAATATCACGAACGACGCTATACGCACCCAGCGTCTTCTACTATTATGGAGAGGAGATAATATACTTCCTGGGATAGATGACGAATGACAGTTGATGGCCGAGGAAAGCGCTATTCTTTCTCCAATCAGGGTTCTGAAGACGAGGAAGACCCTCTCATATTGCGTTCCGTTTCTTCGAAGCAGAGCTGAGGGATCTGGACATGGTGTGGGAGGAGGTAATTAAAGCGCGAGATTGAGCGCGTTGGAGGTCTCTCGTTGCCTCCCTATGCCCCTAAGTGGAGTCAGAGAGGGAGTATCGATTGAAAGGATATGGAATGAAAGTAAGCATTTGTATAAATATAAAAAAAAATTCAACGAAATGACATGGTAGCAAGGAAAAAGCGAATATAATAAAAAAGTGTTTTAACCTATTCTAAGGGAGGTTATATAATGGAGACAAACTAAGTATTAATTATTGTAACGTTCATGTTTATAAAATTAAATAAAAAGTCAAAAGTTTTGTCCAAAATAATATTAAACATAATAAAGGAAACGATATAAAACAATACAATCACGAAAGATATGATACGATTTAAAGATCAAAATATAAAAGATGTCTGCTTTTGATGTTTTCAATGTCAACCCATTTACATCAAAGAAGGTTCTAAGAGAGATGTAAGTACGTAGGTACCTAACTTTGATAAACCTCAAAATTTTACTGAGTTTTATAGACCATCCTAAAGTTATTAGTACTTAAATCCTTTTAATTTGAAGTAACCACTGATGATTCGTGAATAATGTTGTCTGTATAGTGAAAAATGGCTTGAAAAGTCAATCTATCCAATAAAGCCTTAAGAGTAAGTACCTTTTTGCTATTTTTTAACCAATAAAAGAATAAAAATATAACATTAAAGTTAGTATGGAACGGATTTCCTACGACGCCTACGCCATCTTAGAAAAATTCTATAACAACAAAATAATTGACAACCATTGACATTAAAATACTGGTACACAGATTATTGATAGAATATTTTATTCTAGCTTTCAGGCATATTTTTTTTACCATTCTAACATTTATTTCAAACGTTAGTTTTTTTTTGTATACATAAATTACACATCTACGATACAAATTAAAGTCGGGTTACACTTACAACTCGAGATTGGCTCAACAGATTCTTCTGATGTTTGATTTATTGGATTCTTCTCCACTCCGGATAACACAATAATTAATAAAAAGTAAAAAAAAATGGATAACAAATAATGATATAAAATACAATATTTAAGTGTGTATGGAAAGGTTACTGGGACACGCCCACGACATCGCGGGTAGTTCCCTCTCATTCTCGCATACGCTCTTACAGTGGCCCATCCCACTTACTCCACCGCACCGTTTCGATAGTTTTAGAAAATTTTCATACAAAGTCAACAATATTATCGGGCACATTCGTGTTGGTAATAGGCGAGGTAGGGTGTGTGCGCGAGCGCATTTTTCTCAAGTTGTTCCCGACAGAGCTTTGCATACGAATGAAATAGGGATGTTTGAGATGTTTCAGAAATAGTTTAATGTTATTATTTAATTAGTTTAATTCAATCGAATTGATTTTGTATTGTTTAACGGGGGCGCAGTGCACATCATGTACATATGCATGACTACCCTACCGAACAATTATTTCTTGAATTTAAAGTTCCTAAATTTAGAGACCTGTACTGTAAATTTTGTGTTCTGCAGATTCTTAAAGAGCCAGAGTGTCATTATTTCCTTACTGAGAACCGTACAAGAAATAAATATGTTTTCGTTCGCCCTAAAAAGCGCACGGTTCTTGGACAGCAGCACTACTCATATTTTGGTGAAACCCAATTTAACGACCTGCCATTGGGAATACGAAAGACTCCAAGAGGTGACGAACTCATAAAATTAATAAAGAAACGTTACAAACCGCGGTCATGAATGTATGTGTGTGTGTGTGTGTTTGTGTCTGAGAGGTGTTTATGTGTGTATGTGTGTGTGCGTGTTTGTGTCTGAGAGGTGTTTATGTATGTATGTGTGTGGAGGAAAGTTTTGATTTGTTTTTGATTAATAAAGTTTTGTACAAAAAAAAAAAAAAAAATACCTCCGCTCAAGCATTTAGTTGCTTATGGAGGAATACCTTGTCTTGTGTTATTAATTGTTGTTTAATTGATTGTTGTATTTTAAATGTTTATTATTTAAATAAAAAAAAAAAAAAAAAAAAAAAATATTAACGGGCCACTTCGGGCTAGAACCACAAGGCATCGTCTGTCGGGAAGGCTAGTTTCAAATAAAACTTCACAGTAAGGACAACTACAGGACTATGAATGTTGGGAAAGTTTTTATAAAAAAAGCGTGCAATTTTATTTTTTCATTGGACACCTACGTGTTGGATTCTTGTAAAGTTTAAATGTGCATTAATTAATCTGACATAGGGACCAAAATTAAATTAGGGTTTTTAAAAGACGTCAAGTTCAATTTAAATCTGATTGAGTTTCAGTTATAATAGCCCGAGACACTTACTTTATAACAAGGTGAAAAACTTGTATCATTAAACAGGAAACTTTCACGGATTATATCAATTAGTGTCTGCTGCTAGCCTAGCAATTCAGTCACATACTTTAAGTTCTGAAAGCGGTGGGTTCAAACACCGAAGCCGAACGAAATCTTCTTTTACGGAATAAGTATGATGTCAAAGGTAATTTTGAGATTTTTAATCACTTTGAGTGAGCCGAGATCTGAAAAAAAATTGGAAAAAATAAACTTTCACGCGTTTTGTCTAGATGGCGCTATTGTAGATGTTGCTTATATTTTTAATACTTTTTAATATTTCCAAACATTAGTTAACTTTGTAGTTTTTTTGATAACTGCTATGGGATAATTATTTAGTAGTAAACGGAAACTAAAAAAACTACTTCTTGATAACGCTCGCGCAAAAACTCTATATCACTCAATTAGTTTAGATATTCACAAAATCACAAACAACAACACACATTTAAGAGAGTAAATAAAACAACAACAAAAATCAACAGCTGAAAAAAAATAAACAAAAAAAAATTAACTTATCGCATAACAAATCAATTATTGTAAACATAAATAATTACTCTTTTTTTTATTATTTTGTAAAATTGTTGATTATTTTGTTTTGTTGTTTGTTTTGAAACCACTTGTGGCGTCCACGTCGCGACGTCTGCGCAAATTCGGCGTCGAATCCACGACGAAATGATCCCGCCGTGTTTTGAGTGCAAGAGAAAATAGATCTTAATATAATACTTCATGGAAATAGGCGGTAGCGTGTTTCCAGCGTGTCAACAGAAATATATATACGACATATTGTATACAGAGCGTTCGGTGACGGGCGTCCTTTTTATTAATTTTTAGTACATATATAAATCTGGCTCATTCAAAGTGAACACAAATAGTCTATCAAAGAATTTCACAGAAAGCAAAGCTTGACTATTAATCGGAAATGAAAAACAGACGATTGAGTTGCGTCGTATCCAATTTTTATTTAGACTTTTGACATTTCTTCATTCTGAAAATGTTTTATCCAATACATTAGTTGCGTAACTACTGGCAACCGATTAAGTTCTAAGCAAGAGCTACTTGCGTTGAGTTTGAGAATACCAGTCATTGTGTTGAAATGAGAACAAATATCTACTACATCTCTGGAATGCCAAAAAACCAAACCTTCATACATAGATCATAGATCCATAAGGGGGTGTCCATTAATCAAGTGGGCTCAAAAGGGGGGAGGGAAGTTCTAGAAAAAAATCATGAAAGATCACGAAGGGGGAGAGGGAGTCTAGTAAGAAAATCACGTGCATTTATCATTTTTGAAGAATTAAAAGAAACACATTTGTATTTTCAGAAAATTAAACAAAATATGACACCTGACTGAATACATAAATCATTATTTCTACTAAAAATCACACGTGATTTCTAGGGGGAGGGAGGGGGGGTTCTTAAACTTCACCAAATATCACCAGGGGGATGGGGGATATAAAAAGTTTCAAAAAAACATCACGTGAATAATGGACGTCCCCTAAGAAAATTACAGAATTGTTAATAGTTTTCAGAAAATTTAAAGGTAAAAAAATTAAATATAGGTATTCATCCTTCTCCTTAAACGTCACGATGTGATGTGTAAAAATTGTTATACATATAACAAAAATCATTCATATTTGATACCTAGGTCAATACTATTTCTCGTTAAATACAATATTTATAATGTTGGTGTTCAACAGGACTCCCTGTTTAGCCCGAAAGCGATGCAGCACGCGCGAACAAATAAAAACACATAAAATTGGGTTAAAAACTTCATGAATCAATTCTTAGAAATTTAAATTCAAATCGTTGGATAAATTTTATGTATAATAGTGTCATATAAATAACTTTACACATAAAATAGGAATGCATATTGAAAATTTATTTATTTACACAATATGCAAAGTGTTCCATCAGCTGTTTTGGGATATATTTGGAAACGGAGTAAGTTCCAGTTAAATAATGTACTTTTATATTTCAATGCCATATTAAAAGTACTTTTATAAATTCCAAGCATAAAAATAGTTCCACATTAAATTTATTGCTTTTCAAAAAAATAAAAATGGTATAAATAAGATTTTTTTTAATAAATGAATCTGTGCTCACTCAAAGTGAACACAAATACACTCCTTGACTTTTTCACCGTAGGCTACTTAATGCTTGTGTCGTGAAAGAGGAAGATGGTCGGCACCTGGGATCGAACCCACGACTTCCGCACGAAACTGTACGAATTTACACAAGTAGGTATTTTTAGTATTCAAAATATAGACGGTAGAAATTGAAATGCAATCCCGATTTCAAGAGGAAGGCCATGACAATAATAAATATAAATGAGGCTAATACGAAGTCCTGTCTGACTCCCGCGGTGATCCTAAAAGCTTCAGTAGGACCACCTGTCGATTTGACGCTACACTCGGATTCTTTATACAGGGACTGCTCCAAAATTACTGGAAGTATACCGTTCAGAGCTAATATTTTTTTTTATACAAAATGAAAATTTCAACAATTTATGATAGAAACATTACAATCTATAATAATAATAATAATAATAAAGCAATAATAATAATAATAATAATTTAAAGCACCTGATATAATTGATAAATGTCGTGCATGTGGCCAAACAGGAGAAACACTCAGACATATTTTGTCTGGGTGTTCTCTCCTGTGTGGTTCTGAGTATCTGCACAGACATAACGATGTGGCTAAAATAGTTCATCAAAAACTTGCCTTGAAATATGGTTTGCTCGATCTTGAAGTACCTTATTATAGGTACACCCCGATTTCGGTAATGCAAAACAGTAATACAAAGTTGTATTGGGATATTCCAATACAAACTGACCGAACGATTAACGCAAATCGTCCGGACATTGTATTGGTTGATCGTAGGAACGGGATAACGTATCTCGTGGATATCACTATACCGTATGACGAAAATTTGAAAAAAGCCGAGCAAGATAAGATAATTAAATATCTTGATCTTGCTCACGAAATCAAGGATATGTGGCATACACCAACCACGCACATAATACCTATAGTGATATCGACGAATGGAGTTATTCCTAAGTCTCTTAAAGAGAATCTAGGGAAACTTGGCATCTGTTGTGGTCTCAGATATGCCATCCAAAAGGCAGTTCTGTTGTCCTCATGTAGGATGTTAAGAAGGTTCCTTTCTCTGTAGTTCGAAGATCTCTCATGATTACATTACATCGTGATGTATCATGAGAGATAATACCGATATTTTTATATTTAGTATATATATATATAGCATTGTATTTAATTTTAATTTATTTTTATTAATTATTTTTTACAATGATGTATACTTCATATGATATATTGTGATTTAATGAATAAATGATTTGAAATAATAATAATGCCCATTGCCCGTGAGTCGAGCATAAGGAGCACAAAAAAGGACTAGTTCTGTCTTCTATGCCACCTTGTGTGGCTGTAGAGCCTATTCTCGAAAGACAAATCCTGCCGCATTCCGAGCACGGGTATTCTGCTCCCTCGTCTGGACCTCTCCTTCTCTGCATCTCGGTTCCCTGACTTGCGTAACGATCTTCCTCCACTCAGGCCTGTTTGTCGCTGTTTGTTCCCAGTCTGACTGCCTACTAACACTCTTCAACGCAATATGTAGATTATCCTTATACCTCTTACGTTGGCCTCCGTGCTTTCTTTTTCCTATTTCCAGTTCACTGTATAGGATATTTTTGGGAAGTCTACGGTCATCCATTCGAAGCACGTGACCGGACCATCGCAAGAGAGCACGCGTCATCAGAGTGTCAATCGTGCAGCAGTTGGTTCTTCTTAGGACCTCTGTATTTGATACTCTATGGAACCAGCGTATACGGAGTATTTGACGTAGATGACGTTGCTGGAGCTTTTCCAAGGATTTTGTGTGGCGCCTATAGTTCACCCAAGTTTCACAACCGTATGTAAGTGTTGGAATGATCACCGCTCTATATACTGCCACCTTAGTGTTTATTGAGAGATTATGGTTATTGAAGACCCTCGCCCTGAGTTTCCAGAATGCACGAGATGCTGCACTCAGTCTATTCTTAATCTCTTCATCCATGTTTGCTTTATCATTTACGATGCTGCCTAGGTAATTGCTCGTAACCTGCTCGATATCTTTGTCATTGGCTTTAAAATCGTAACTTGGTGACCCTGGGGGCATGGACAGAATTTTAGTTTTCGCTTCATTGAGCTTTAGGCCCAGAGCAGTGTAGGCCCATGTATAGGTATCCAGGATCTCCTGTAAATCTTTTGCAGAATGCGAGACAAGAGCACAATCATCAGCATATTGTAAGTCAGTAACGCATCTCTCCTTAGTGGACTTAGCTTTAAGTCGGCTTATGTTAAAAAGGCCACCCTCGTGTCTATATCTAATGACCATACCTCTTGTAACTAATTTTCTGTCAACAATCATAGACAGAACCACCACGAAAACATTGAACAATATTGGCGCCATTGCACACCCCTGTCTAACTCCAGTGTTTGTGGGAAAGAGATCAGTCATGGAGTCGCTACAGACAACTTGCGCATAATTTTCAGTGTGTATTGCCCTACAAACCGCCACAAAACTTGGGGGAATGCCAAGCTTTCCCATGATCTTCCATAGTGCTGTGCGATTCACCGTATCGAAGGCCTTAGTGAGGTCCAGAAATGCTACATGCATCGTAGTCTGTTGTTCGACTACTTTTTCTTGGAGCTGCCTTAATGTAAAAATAAGATCTGTTGTTCCTCTTCCGGGTCTGAACCCGCATTGTGTGTCAGGCAGCAACAATTCCAGCACTGGAACCAGTCGGTTAACCATAATTTTTGAGAGAACCTTTCCTGTCACTGATAGTAGTGATATTCCTCTATAATTATTGCAGTCGGAGATATTCCCTTTATTCTTGAAAAGATTTACTATTATCGCTCTCCGGAAGTCTTCAGGTACCAAATGTGTTTCCCATAGGGAGTTGAAGCATGCCGTAAGGTGGTCAGCTATTTCATCTGCAACAGCTTTAAGGACCTCAGCAGGGATATCATCGCACCCCGCACTTTTGTTGTTTCTAAGCTGTCTTATAGCTGTATTTACTTCGCTCTTTGATATGGGAGCATCTAGACCATGATTTATAGGGTATTGAGGCAATAGATCAATTGCCTCCCAATCCACGTTCGAGCTGCAGTTTAAAACGGTGGAGTAGTGATTCTTCCATCTTTCTTTTATTTTACTCTCTACTCTAAATAAAACTCCGTTTTCGTCAAGGATAGGTTTGGTGCTCTTTACTTTGGGTCCATATATTTGCTTTATTGTCTCATAAAAGTTCCTTTGGTCGTGGGCATCTGCATATTTCTGGATTTCCTCTGCCTTTTTCTTCCACCATGCGTTCTTGGCCGATCTTATTTTACGTCTAAGGTTCGTCTTGGCTTCGCCGTATTCAGAATTCGCTCTGTCGTTGGTAGAACTGGGAGAACTCATCTTTTTAAAAGCATTATGTTTACGTTCCAGTGCGGGTTCTATCACATCACAACTGTCATTGAACCAGTCCTCCTGTCTTTTCCCTTTCGCTATTCCAAGAGTAGATTCGCAAGCCTTATTTATCGTATTTTTTATACTGATCCATGTGTCATTTGCATTCTTGTCTCCATCCATAGCGGGTAGCCCCTGGCTCACTAAAGATGAGAGATTGTGTCTTACTTCTGGATCATGCAGCTTTTCTATTTGATAGCGTTTCTTTCGTGCTCCCACTCTATGGAAAGCCTTAGGTTTTAATTTTATATTGAGGTTGGCTAAAACAAGTCGATGATCAGTCCAGCATTCTATGTCCATTCTGGCTTTTGTTTTTGTGACATATTTTAGGTCCTGTCTTCTAACTATTATGTAGTCCAATGTATGCCAGTGTCCCGATCTCGGATGTCTCCAAGTACCCTTAAACTTATTGTTCATAGGAAAGCATGTATTTGTGATGGTTAAGTTATGCTCCGCACATTTTGTAAGCAACAGTTCGCCATTTGCGTTCATATTGCCCATTCCGTTTCTACCAATAACTCCCCTCCACAAGTCGTAGTCGGTACCAACTCTTGCATTAAAATCACCCAGTAATAAGATGTGATCTTGTTTTGGAACCTTTGACAGAACCTCCTCGAGTTGTCCATAAAACACTTCTTTTTGCTCTGGTAATGAGTCGAGTGTGGGTGCGTATGCCGAGATAATGAAAACATGTTGGCTCTCCGTTATTTGATATCTTAAGGTCATAAGTCGTTCAGATACACCAATCGGTAACACTTCCAAATTCTTTGAAATCTCATTTCTCACGGCAAATCCGACACCATGTAATCCCTTTTTCGCGATCGCAGGGTAACCCTTCCAATAGAAAGTATAGTTCTTCTCGGCAAGACATCCCTCATATGGGAACCGGGTCTCACTCAACGCCACTATGTCCGCGTCAACTCTCTTAAGTTCTCTATCGATGAGAGCAGTTCGTCTTTCAGGGTGGGCTGAGGTTCTGGAATCTGATAAAGTTCGGACATTCCAGGTTCCCACCACGAACTTCCTATCTGTCCATCTGTTTTTACTTTTACTTTGATGATTCGCTCGAACAGGCACCCCTCCCCGGAGATCCGATTGGAGAGGTATTTTACCTCCGGAATACAAATTTTGACTGTCTGATCGATCCATCCTTTTTGTACTGCTGCGTTAGTTTTACTGAACCGGTCACGCATCCGGCACAGTTTGAGCCAAGGAACTTCGGAGGTTTGTCCTGTGGCACATTTGGAATGCGACGACAGGGACCGTCCGTAGACCTTACAATCTATAGACCTACCAAGATAGATACGTGAATGAACCATTTTGTGACCATTTTTACGAAAATTTCGCGGACGGAAGACTACGAAATTTCGCACACTTATTACAGTTCAAATAGAGAAGGAGTGGCAAATGCTAATATTAAAAAAATATATATGCATAAAAATAGATAAAATCAATAAAAAAACATTACAAACACTATTTCATACTCACACACATTTCCACAGACTGCTTAATATATAAAGATCATCAACTTCATAGAAACAAAAATGTAAAAAGAAAAACGCCTCATAATGGACGTAGGAAGCTTTTTGAGGGCGGTATATTCAATATAAGGTGGGGCTGGAAACAACGGGACACATATTAAGAATAGATTAATATTGTAAGCCTTTAAGAATAATAGAAAAACATTTCGTGCATATCAACATTTCAAATTTGACGTATCCATGTCATTGTCTTTGAACGAGAATTATGAAATAGCGCTCGCTCAGTCTTGGACAATGGAACCTTAATAATGTTCAAACTTATAATTTAAATAAGTTATGGTGAATTTCGAGTATTGGTCGACCGCTAGTATCATGAAGTTGTTCGACAGTCCCTTTTAAAGCCAACATATTAATGTTGTTGGCGAACCGTAATACACTATTTTCACACTCGTCGTGCATAACAGCTGATGAAGGGCTGATGAGGGGCCCTTGATGATTTGTCAGATTCAAGAGGATGTCGCGACAACACGACGCAAACAATCCTGTATGATCATATTATCAAGGACCGAAAATCATTCATAATTACGAATATTTACCCATATGATATCAATGGGTAAACAAGGGTACCTACCCCTATCTATATTATAATATGTAGAAAATTGTGGAGGAGATTTAAAAATTATACGACCGAAATTCAATTACACCCTTAACCGCTGAGTACAAACTATTATTAGAGAACTTTTTTAGATGCGCAGTGCAGAAAATTGGTTCCTTTATTCAACAGTCACGTGACTGAAAATACCTAAAGTATCAATAATAATTCATTAAACTTACATTCACCAGCACAAGATAACACAAGAAAGCCAATAGGTACTTCATTTAACACTTATTAACTTATAATATGGTAAAAATATAACTTTCCTCTGTGTTAACGATAATGACGGTTATTCTGAAATGAAAAACAGACGATTGAGTGGCGTCGTATCAAATTTTAATTGAGACTTTTGACATTTCGCTATTCTGAAAATGTTTTATCCAATACATTAGATGCGTAACTACTGGCAACCGATTAAGCTCTAAGCAAGAGCTTCTTGTGTTGAATTTGAGAATACCAGTCATTATTTTAAATGAAAAATCGAATGCCAAACACCGCTACCGACAAACGTCATAGTTTGTATGAGTTTAACAGCAGTCACGTGGTACTTGTTGGGACCATGCGCAGTAGCACATTATTTCTCTAGTATTATTTTCTTCTCAAAGGTAGTTCCCCAGAAATCTCAACGTGGTGGCGAAAAGTCCGGGGGAACCCCAAAAAGATGGAAAAAAAGTTCGGCATCGCAGGAATCTTCAATGTGAAAATAACAGATTCTCGGATCTATTTCAAGAGTTGGAAGAAGAAGAAGATCTAGTTCTGAAAAATGGTCACATAATCTAGACATAATCAGAACGTTGTGCACCAACAAAGCCAAGGCAATAAAGATGAGGCATTAACAAAAATGGATATATTCATATTCTGGCACCATATTCATGACATCAGTAGCAGTTTTCAAAATTTGGTTGCTCTCTTGTTCTCAATAACTTCCAACTTACTATATCTCGTCATCTCATTAATAATGATTAAAATATCTACTTGTTGTATACATGAGATTTATCGACCTGTTGAACATGTCGAGAATTCTTATGATAGTTACGGAGACTTTTTCACCTTATGGCGAACGTTGTTAACTCAAAATGATCACACTAAATCAGCTTAAATATAACAGTAGGCAGAAGACGATCGATAAGCCCGTAGTGGTTTGTTCCATTTAAAAATCGAACATCAGTAATGAATTGTTAAGAGACATAAGTTGATACAATATATTCTTTAAGGTTAGAAGAAAGAGATTTTGAAGAGTTCAGAAAATTGTTCAAGCAATTCAAGCTCTTGGTGAAGGTCCATTAAATAATTTCTTTTACTCCGAAATATTCCCATTACTCTCTAAAAGCCGCCATCAATGGATGAAATATGTCCCAATAATCAGTGGGGCCAGGTGAGTTAAGGAAACGTACCATCAGCAAGGTATGTCTGAAAGGTCTGAAATTTTTGAGGTGTTCTATGATCATTATGGACTTATTCAAAGGCAGTGGCGTAGCGAGATTGTCATTTAAGCCCATGTATTAAAAGAAAAATCAAACATAATCCTCAACACTAATAGAACGTTATTCTTTGAATACACGCAGAATGCCCAAAAGTCCTACTAATAAAATAAGTTATCACAAGAATAATTGCCATGCCAATTTTATTCCTAGCTACCCCCAGCCCCCGTAGACAAATTCAAATTGGCGTTCGACTACAAACAAAGATTTCGTCAATATGTAGTACGAAAAAAATAACTGTCCTATGGAACATATAAACAATTATTATTTAAACCAAACAAAGACAATCTGGTCTGATAATTTTCTTCCTACGCAACATTGTCGAAGAATTCGTTTATGGCGACGTTTAATGAGACAGACTATAACTGCACTCTTCATATTTTGACACATAACATACGAAAAAAATCTTGAAGTTACAACAAGCCCGAGCTGTCAATGAATCGAATCGACCTTCGTACCGATTCGTACATACTCGCGATATTCCGCACATTTTCGAAATATGCATGCTGTCTTGAATGAGGGCCAAGTCATGTATGTATAAAAAGGAATAGGAGACAATGAATGCGGAACGTTATGCTCTCGAATGAACGAAAGAGGTTTGTCTTGATAAGAATGACTGGAACTCCGTACTTTCTGCCTAACCACTTCGGGATACGTCGTGATGAGTAAAACAATCATGATGCGACGTCTGACGTTTAAGTCCCTCGTTCACTATTCAAAGAGAAGAAAATAATTTATCGCTTCAAATATTTTTTTCATAAAAGAGTGACGCCTATGATCTCCAACAGATGGTAGACTAAAGATATGAATGTACATAAGAATTTAGATATAGGAACCAAATGGTTATGGAGTACGTGATCTCATCTCTAGAATGTTCTCATGGAGGGGTCTGAGATCAGGAGGGTATGAACTGAGGGTGTGGGATGAGGCCATCTTATATGTGGATTACCATCGTGATGAGACACGATGATTGGTTAGAGATGACAAATCTTAATCGATGCTTTTATAACATCGACTTTTATTAAGTGGTCGCACAGTGCAAATCTTTAGGGTACAGGGAAATAGTACCTAAAAAGTAAATCATATTATACAATTGACGAAATGCTGAATGCATAACTCATACTAGGTATATGTGAGAGAAGTTTTCATTTTATTGTGTTCTTGTTTCCACTCTGAATTTAATAATATCGGCCAAAATTAGATGATGGTCTTTGCATATCCAACACCTCATAGTTAAAATTCATTTTATTTTGTTTTTATTATCTATGACAAAATGTGATATTGGACCCTTTACATCTCACGGCTATTATTTATGTTATTATGTACCTATTGTATTTAAGATGCTTTTTATATTTATATTTTTCGCATAACAATGTGATGCTTTGATGTATTGTTTTGACAAGTTTAAGTGCCCAAATTTGGGCCTAGAAACGAGAATAAAGAATAAAGTGCTCGAAATTCGGCCATAACCATAGTGCTTCCAGCGAAAAAATGAGCGTCAAGTATGATGGTCTCTTTCTCTCATGATGAAAAGGGACCATTCTATTTTTGGTTAACAACAACTGATGAGCCAATCACAACGGACCGTCTAGGAACAAAGACAGGATGGAAGAAAGGATATAGAGGATGCTCGCATGCACCCACTCGCTGGAAGCACTATAATTTAAATTATAAGTTTGAACATTATTGAGGTTCCATTGTCAAAGACTGAGCGAGCGCCATTTCACAATTTTCTTTCCAAAACAATGACATGGACACGTCAAATTTTAAATGTTGATATGTACAAAGTTTTTTCTTCTAAAGAAGTATGAATCTAAATAAAATATATACTTACTAATAATATACGGAAATTATTTGTATAAATTCTTTTATACCATTCATTAAGCAAAAAAAAGTAATGTTTGCAAACTTTGCTGGTTTATGTGTTGTATTTTTTCGTTAAAAACTGTATGTTTGCGAAAATTTGAAAAAATAAAAAGCAGTTTATGTTGAATCATTCAAAAAACGAGTGCCGAGATAAAAAATAAAATACATAATAATACCGGATTGAGAGTAGACCCATCGCGAAACTCTTTTCATGCGTAGCAACCGATAAATGACCGACCTCGGTAGCCTAGTTGTACTAGCGTGGACATCAGATCCGAGGTCCCGGGTTTGTTTCCCGGTCGGGTCAGAGTTTTTCTAAGTGTTTTTCACTCGAAATTTCTACCCGGGGTTGGCCTAGATTGGACGGGACCGGTTGATTGGAAAAAGTTGCCTCAGGCAATAAGTTCCGCCGGCTATACTGACACCTTTGTATAGAAAAGTGTTATTTTATTATTATTAAATAGTGTCATAAGGACGTCGCTATTGAGATTGCAATTGACTCGGAATCGCGATGTAAATGCAAAGTTACCGAAAAGATCCTTGCCGACTAATTCGAAACGCTCCATACAAAATAAAGCATGCGTTATGAAATTAATGAAAATTGGAATTAAAAGTTCATACAACATAATATTCTCGCCATATTTATGAAGAAAATAACTTTATGGTGCTATATTATGCAGACAATATTGACACGTTGGATCGAAATTATATAATTGCGTAGTAGTGGCGGATGAGGCCCAGTAATAAAATATTGATGGAATTAATTAAATTTTGTATTAAACTAAAATCGATGATAATACATAAATATTTTTGACATCCCTAAACTTGTTGATTTTTTTCTATTTCACCAAAGCTTTTTTCGGGATTAGGTGCTTTTTTCAGGAGATATGCAGATTATCATAAACCTTATACTCGTAACTAACAATTATAATATTTTTTGCTGCCCTTTTACACATCCAAGGAAAATGATTAGAGTATTCTTCCGAAATCCTTCATGGATACGTTTAGTTCGAACTGAACATAATTATTTTAGATGACGTATATATAATAAGTATTGTTACAGACATCGGTAGCCTAGTGGTATAGGCGTAGACTTCAGATTAGGGGTTCCGGGCGTTCGATTCTCGAAGTATTTTTCACTTTTTCTACGCGAGATTGGCCTGTCTCAGATTGGACGGGACCGGTTGACTGGAAAAAATTGCTTTAAGCAATAAGTTTCGCCGACTATACCTTTGTATAGAAAAATGTTTGTTTATTTTTTTTTTTAGTTATAGATAGGGTAAAATATGAGTTCCAGAAAAAAGAAAATTACTCAAAAAGCATGCTGAATAAGCATTACTTCTCGATTGTTACAGTTTATTGTACAGTGAAACATAGTTTTATATATATGTAGGTATACGGGGAATCGCGAAATAAATAACGTAAAGTTGGTTTATAAAAGTGACAAAAAAACGGGTATTTTGGTGCAAAGCATCTATAATAAGTTACAAAATATTTGACTAGTTCTATACTCTGCGGGCTAGATAATATCACAATCTTTTAAAAGATTATTTTTCAATTCAACCAATACAGGCAAACGACCGTCATTTATAAACATGTAAATAAAATTATTTTCCCAACTACAACAATCTATAAATAATGAAACTGCGCAGAGAATTAGCAAGATTTTGTCATATAGACATTTGGAAAACACCTTGCCTTTATCATTTTACAGAAAATGCCATTTAAAAATATTAATTAACACAATTAAACATTATTATTCGATACAATTCACTGAAAACTTTTATGTATGTACTGTAGTGAATTTGAAATATACACTTCTGTTATTACACACTTCACTTTTTGGTAACATCATTATATTTAAATTATTTATTTATTACGCCTTTTAAACACACGCTACGCCCATACGTGATAAATAAACAGTGACAATAATAATATCAAAACAACAATATATGTTACTAGCTTATATACCCGTCTTGCTTTACGTTTTTGTTTCCGATTGTCAGGCTTGATCGGTAGGTAATTAAACAGGTTCTAGTCTAGCTTCCCATTGCTTAACAGACTTCTATAACTGACATAAGCACAGAAAAAGAAGAATGACACTTTTAATGTTTATTAAAAAGAAAGAAGAAAAATTATAGTTTGCCACTCACATGAAAAAAAAGTTGCATAGGTATATATATCATAATATGTTAGGTGCATCTCACACTTGATTCAATTTCACTGTTCAATCGAACGTACCTACATAATATTGTGCTAGTTACTCTCTCTATGGTTTGAATCTTAGCTACATCCCTCTATGTGTGGAATGGTACAAATTTTAGGTGATTGACTAATGATGAAGGCAGCTGTTTTACCGACCTAAAATAATATTATACGAACCTACCTACATAATTTGCAAGTTTTACTCTTTCAATGGTTTGAATCTTAGCTACATTCCCTACACCCTATATGTGTAATAAAGACAGCTGTTTTACCGACCCCGAATGTCACTAAAATATGAGGAATCATTTTGCAAATTTTTTCATTAAATCTTTATTAATTGAGAATAATAAGATTTGAATAACATTTATATGTATAACAAAACAATCTACAATTTTATTACATTTTCATACCGTAATACCAAGATTCTATTCAACGTTTACATGAGTAATTTTGTTTCCAAAAGATGGCTTACTGTCTTTTTGAGAAACTTGTATGAAGATCCTAAAAAATAGAGTTTTTTTTTTAAATAGCTCTAAATATTATATTAAAGTTAATGCAGCAAATTATTTTTAAGAACCTTCTCCGGCATTTTGCACGGCTCTGCGCAGATTCATATCTGACGTGGCATTTGTATTTTGAGCGTGATGCTCCGACATACGATAAAAAGCAAATATACCAACATTTCTGAATTATTATGTAGATATGGACAACAGTATATTATGTAAAACTATGTTATCTTGTAACTTAATATTTTCAATGATATTGGTTGTATCGACTAACAGAGTTGTAAAACATTGTCATATTATGGCTATTACACCAAAGGATTGATTGATTGAGAGTATATAATGTTTATTTATTCAAATGACAAGTTACTAACTTACTGATACCTTACACTAATAAAGTTAGTAATTTTGATGGCTTTATCTAAAGATTACTACAGGCTCACGACGTCTTTTACTGTGGGTTCGAAGGCTGGCTTATGAAATGATTTTCTAGAAAAGTAGACTTCCAATTGATTGGCCCTTATCAATATATTAATACGTGAATCGAAAACTTTTTGACCATTTTTACGGAAATTGCGTGGACGGAGTATGAAATTTCGCATACTTTTAGTTTATTTGGAGGAGTGGCAAATGCTATTATTTTAAAATTATTAAAAATTACGCACAAAAAGTCTCAGCTTTTGAAATGAAGTGCCTTAGGAGAATAATTATTCTGGGCGAAAGATGGTACCACCGCATCACGAACGACGCTATACACCGGCGAACCAAGCGTGAAACCATCACCTCTACCATTGTGGGGAGGAGGCGGACTTGACTGGGACATGTGTTAAGGATGCCGAATGACAGTTGGTCGAGGAGAACGCTGTTCTTCCTCCCATCAGGGTCCCGAAGATGAGGAAGACCCTATCACACTGTGTTCCGCTCCTTCGAAGCAGAGCTGAGGGATTTGGACACGGTGTGGGAGGAGGTCATAAACATTGCGCAAGATCGAGCGCAATGGAGAGCTCTTGTTGCCTCCCTATGCCCCTAAGTGGGGTGTAAAAGGGAGAGTTGGAATTGGATGCATAAAAATACATTAAATAAATAAAAAACATTACGAACACTATACCTACTGTAACTGTAATGTTATGTATTGATATTTATACACACTTCGATGTATTTGAAATTGACACAGACGCGTATATTTTTTTTTGTTTATCTTTGGTCAGTTTGATAATACATTGATATTGTTTGTCTTTAATTTTAAAATAGAAAAAACTTTGTACATATCAATATTTAAAAATTGACGAACCCATGTCATTGTTTTGGAAAGAAAATTGTGAAATATCTCTCGCTCAATCTAATAGAAATCTCAATACAAACAGAATTATGTTTAAACTTATACTTAAATGAGTTATGACACATCACCTCAAAAATGACAGGTCATTAGGCCCAAAATTTGAAGAAGAGGACAGGTATCGAAATACACAGAAGTCCCTTCGGAGTGTAATGGAGAATGAAAAACAAAACATGCAGAAAAAGCAATAAAGAATCGCAAGATGCAATAAGAATAAAACAAAAGCTTGCGGTTTCGTAGAATGACAACAATGATGACCAGTGTGACGACTCCTGCACCGTCCGAGGCGACCGCAAGTCGTGTAGGTTTTGCGTTGAGGCTAACAGAAGAAGAAGAAGAATCCATGTTGTGGCGAAATAAAGACAAACTCTCAGACGAGATGCAGGTGTATTACAACTGGTTTTAATCATCAAATATCATAATCACTAAGTTCGTGCGTAACTCGGTATTTTCGTGCCTACATCTGAAAAAACTGATCCAGCTATGAGAAATATTTTTAAGACTTTTTTTTTTATTTATTTATTTTTCTTATTTTCCATAGGCCCCGTCTGGGATGTAAAACCACTATTTTTAGTAGAGTAACTTACGGACGCACTTAATCAATTATTATATTATTTTATTTTTAGATTCTTAAAAAGGAATTTTATTAATTCTGTAAAAAAATAGAATGTATTTATTTTATATCCAAACTATTTCAACAATTGCAGCTGTCAGATAATAAGAAAAGACTAATATAATATATAAATCTTTCCGTAGATGCAATAATTTCTGTAATTCCAGAGCTCTCCGAAGCTTCATATGTCAGATATAAATAACTTATATTTTATGCTTGTAACTGCAGCAAGCAAGCTGGGTCGTGAAGAACAATGCTTTGATAGCACGTACCGTAGGTTCTACTATCACAAGTCAAAACGTCGCATCTCAAAAAAAAAAAGCTTTAAGATACCCATTTTATTTTAACAAGTGGTCGACCAGTGATCAAAACAAAGGTACCATACTAATTTAAATTATAAATTTGAACATTATTGAGGTTCCATTTTCAAAGACTGAGCGAGCGCTATTTCACAATTTTTTTTCCAATACAATTTCGTGGATACGTCATAATCGAAATTTTGATTTATACAAAGTTTTTTCTATTATTATCAAAAACTACATTAAACTATTCTCAATTTGTCCACAGATAAACAAAAGAATATTTTATTTTTATTTATTTTCTGTCAAAAATTAAGCATTGTTCACCATTACAGAGTAATCCTTTGCGGTGAACAATGCACATACAATACAAAACAACAACAATATTTTCTTAAACTAAAATAAAATCCATACAAAGAGAGAAAAAAATGGACAATCCATAGACAAACTGTCCATGTTATGTTATTATAATATTATTGTCGACAGTCACATACACACACACACACACCCTCACACACACACACACACACACACACACGCACAGACGTCAACAATACTGTCGAGTCGCGCGCCGGTATAGTGAGTGTACCATCGCACCAAAAACAAAAATTCATCGACACATCGACAAAATATGCTTATGTACTACAATAACAAAAAATAAAACAAGAAAATCAGTCTCCTTATCGACAAACAGCCTTCTGATTATACATATATAGGTATTTATAATATTTACAACAAAATATATTCGATACTTTTAATAAACTCGTTATAACTAATATTAAACAAATCGACATTGATAGACAAAATATTAAGCAACATTATAGCCTTTCCTACCGGTGAGCTCGAGACAAGATTGGTTCGGCCCCTAGGAGGATAAAATAAATATATATGCGTCATGTCAATGTCAAATACATCGAAGTGTGTGTGAGTATTTTATTTTTTTAATGAATCTATGCTCACTCAAAGTGAACACAAATTCACTCTCTGACTCTTTCACAGTAAGCTACTGAAAGCTTGTGTCGTGAAAGAGGAAGATGGTCGGCACCATGGGATCGAACCACAACGTCCACACCAAACACTCCAAACAGTACGCAAGCCGGCGTCCTAACCGCTAGACCACCAACCACTTCATACATAATTTTCAGTATGACGGTAATAAAATCAACAAAATTGACAAATGCTAGATTCAAACTTTGTACTTTTTTCTATTTTATTAATTTTAATTGACGTTTGAGAAACTGTCCTATGATTGATATTTGGTTCGAATGTCGGAAAAAAAAATTTTTTTTTTAGATACCGGTTTTTGAACTTATGTCCGCAGACACGTATGTTTGTGCTGAGTTCATGAAGCGAAATTGTGAGCAATATATCCCAGTTTAGACGGGCGTATGTAAGGCACTCGAATGTTAGTGACAAAGGTAGAATCATTTCCTTGACTGTCTGCAACTATTAAGCGAGTCAACTGTCACAGTTTGAATCGTGAAGAACTGTATTTATGTAACTTCTGCCAACAGTGTTGTCAACAAATCGGATTATCCGTAAACTACATTGCCATTTTAAGCCAGAAGCCTTCTACAGCTGCTTGAGTGTTGTTCTTTTTTTTTACAAAACAGCCCCCGTAGACAAATTCAAATTGACGTTCGACCACAAACGAAGAATTCGCCAATGTAGAGTGCGAAAAAATTAACTGTCCACTGGAACATATAATAAACAACTAGCTTTAATATTATATTTTATACTAGCTTATACCCGTCTTGCTTTACGTTTTTGATTCCGATTGTCAGGCTTGATCGGTAGGTAATTAAACAGGTTCTAGTCTAGCTTCCCATTGCTTAACAGACCTCTATAACTGACATAAGCACAGAAAAAGAAGAACACTTTTACAATTTTTGTTTTACCGACCTCATAATATTATACGATTCCTCATCGGGACGGAATGCCATATTTATGTAATAATAATAATATTATACGAACCTACCGACATAATTTGCAAGTTTTCATAGAGAGAGAGAGAGAGCTCTGTGGTTTGAATCTTAGCTACATTCCCTAATGTGTGATAATTAATTAGGCATTCCACCCATAGAGGGTGATTTGTGCTATCTGTCAAACTTCAAAATGGAGGAATCATTTTGCAAATTTTTTCATTAAATCTTTATTTATTGAGAATAATAAGATTTGAATAACATTTATATGTATAACAAATCAATCTACAATTATTTTATTACATTTTCATACCGTAATACCAAGATTCCATTCAACGTTTACATGAGTAATTTTGTTTACATGAGTAATAGCTCTAAATATATTAAAGTTAATGCAGCAAATTGTATTTAAGAACCTTCTCAAGCAAATTGCACCGCTCTGCGCAGATTCATATCTGACGTAGCTTTTCTATTTTGAGCGTGATGCTCCGACATACCGTAAAGCAACGACAAAAGGCAAATTAAAAAACATTTCTAAATTATTATGTAGATTATTTGCTATGCATTTTTCGATTTTTAATAATCATTCTGTTATCCGGGGCGGAGAGGTATCCAATAAACTAAGCATCATAAAAATCTGTTTAGCCGATCTCGAGTTATAAGTATTCGCACTAACCTGACTTTCTTTTAAATTATAGATTATCTAAAACAAACAATGACACTTCTATAAAAATATAAAAAGTGGAGAGTTAATTTTCTTCCTACTCCACATTGTCGAAGAATTCGTTTGTAGTCGATCGCCAAATGTAGTTTGTCTAGGCCTACTGGGCTCAGCTTAATTGAAAACAAAATACACTTTGGAAAGTAAAACTTGTGTTACAAATCTTGTTGTGTAAAGAAGGAAGATATTCCGCACCCGGAATCGAACCTAGGAAAGTCGACGACTAAGCTGCTAGGTTACCAACTAAAGACAAAAGAAATGCATCAAGACTGCCCAAAATCGGTCTTTCGTTTGTTTAATGAGGAGGTACTGAGTAGAAGTCGAAAAAAGGGCAGATCCTAAAAAGAGTTATCCAAAAATGTACTAAATGGATAGGAATTACATCAGGCACCCGGGTTTGCTCTTTCGATCGTCGAAGTAGGGGTTGAGGGCAGAGTCCATAGAGATCGTCCTAGAGATAGCTTGCTGTACAGACCAGTTGATCAGGGACATGCGCTGCAGCACCTACCAGGAGATGAATAGGCTGGCCAGTGACAGGGAGGAGTGGAGGAGCAGAATTAAAAGGTTTGGTGCAGACCAATCTTGGGATTGTGACATAAAACATATCTATACATTGAGACTTAGAGCAAAAACTTTCTGACCATTTTTACGGAAATGCGCGGACGGGGGAGTATGAAATTTCGCACACGTACCTATAGTTTATGTAGAGAAGGAGAGCGATGTTGATACTTTTTTTAATTTTTGGTTGGTAGTCTAGCGGCTACGACGCCGGCTTTCGTACTGTTTCGTTCGGAGGTCGTGGGTTCGATCCCAGGTGCCGACCATCTTCCTCTTTCACGACACAAGCTTTAAGTAGCTTACTGTGAAAGAGTCAAAGAGTGTATTTGAGTTCACTTTGAGTAAGCACAGATTCATTTAAAAAAATATATATATGCATAAAAAATAGATGCAGGATGCAGAAAAAAATATAACATTAAAAAAACATTACAAAAACTACTGTAATGCATTTGATACTGACACATACTTGGATGTATTTGACATTGATACAGACGCATATACCTATTCTTTGTTTATCTGCGGTCAAACTGAGAATAGATGAATATTGCTTGTCTTTAATAATAATAGAAAAAAACATTGTACGTATTTATCAACATTTCAAATATGACGTACTATCCATGTGTTTTAAAAAGAAAATTGTGATATTATAGCGCTCGCTCAGTCTTTGACAATGGAACCTTAATAATGTTCAAACTTATAATTTAAATAAGTTATTATCGATTTCGAGCACTGGTCGACCACTAGCATCAAAAACAATATCAAAATTGACCAATTCATGTATTTGCCATGAACTTTTATAGGATCCAACCAGATAGGTGCATACGTACATGTGTAGAATATAACTATAATTCTGGCGTTTTAGATGAGTATGGGAAGTTGAGTACAGAACGGAAATACAATCACACTAAAACACAATAACGATATTATTACAATGTGTTTAAACATCGCGTTAAGCGAGTAATAACAATAGAAGAACGTCGGATCCAGAGGATGTACTGTATGAAGAGAAAGTCAATTATAATTACTTTTCCAGGCACCTACCTATAGTACAGTAAGCGTTTGACTTGACTTTTTGTTCTACGTACAGTGTTTTCTCTATTATATTCCCGACTATGAGCAATCCGTCACTATGTAACGCAATTTTTAATTTTGATTAGACGCGTAAATGATGGGTGCAGGTACTTTAAGTTTTTGCCTATACAAATATGGTGAAGATTTATTGTTGAGATCACTTAAATCAAATTTCTTGTTAGGGGCGTTAGTTTTAATATATTATTTTGTTAGTACCTACATTTTGTCATATTTGTTTATCAACGTGTATACAGTCATTTGCAAAACATACAACAATCATAAAACAATACTCCCTTTGTTACCCCACATAGAGGCATATGGAGGCAACAAGAACCCTCCACAACGCTCGAACTTGCTTTCAAAACATAACATTTCTTTAATATTACTAGTGATAAACCAGTGCTGGGAATTTGAAGATAACATAAGTATTTGAGTTATAAGTTTTAACATTATTGAGGTTCCATTGTCAAAGACTGAGCGAGTCTTATTTCAAAATTTTCTTTCAAAAACAGCGACGTGAAATGCTGATATTATTATGTAAATTGTTTTTTCTATTATTATTAGAGACATGACAAATAAATTAATCTCTCAATTTGACCACAGACAAACATAAGAATATATGCGTCTGTGTCAATATCAAATACATCGAAGTGTATGTAAGTATCAAAACCATAACATAACAGTACATAGTGTTTGTATTTTTTTATTGATTTAATCTATTCTTATACAATATTTAAAAAAAATATTAGCATTCGCCACTCCTTCTCTATATAAACTATAAGTGTGCGAAATATAACACTCCTCCGTCCGCGCAATTTTCGTAAAAATAGTCAGAAAGTTTTTCCTTCACGAATTAATAATATGTATATAGATAAGTAGACTAAAATGATCATTTGTAATGACCTCCACAAAGTAAGGGCACAGGAAGACAAGACTGCAGCAGGCACAAGCTGCTTGGAAGATAGCACAAGGCGTCGGCGTTTAGTGTCAACACGAAATGTAAACTGTTTGATGCGTGTGTGTTGCCCATTCTCCTGTATGGGTGTGAGTCCTGGCACCTGACTTTGGCCCAGGCACAAAAAGTATCTGCATTCGAAACGAAATGCCTAAGGAGAATTTTGAGTAAAGATGGTACCACCGTATCACGAACGACGCTATACGCCGGCGTACCCAGCGCAGACCCATCACTTCCAGCATTACGGAGAGGAGATGAGCATGACTGGGACATGTGTTGAGGATGCCGAATGACAGTTGGACGAGGAGAGCGCTGTTTTTCCTCCCATCAGGGTCTCGAAGACGTGAAAGATCCTATCATACCGTGTTCTGTTCCTTCGAGACAGAGCTGAGGGAGTTGGACATGGTGTGGGAGGAGGTCATAAGCATTGCGCAAGATCGAGCGCAATGGAGAGCTCTTGTTGCCTCCCTATACTCCTGAGTGGGGTTCAAAGGGAGTTTTGATTCGAGTGAATATTAAAGTTTTCTTCTTTAACACGCCTTAAGAGTTATTTAGTGGTGCAGATTGATCGTAGATTTAATGAAGATTTTTAAAAATCAAATGCGATAAAGTAATTTTTGTTTGACATTGCTATAATAGTAATTATAGTTCCGGTTGGCGAAATTAATCCTAGTGCGTGCTCTGTTTATGTGTCAAAACTATTATTAAAACATGGCACCTTGCCACGGCCCTGAAATAATGATTCTGAATGAAATCAGGTGAACGAAGATTATTAATGATTATTTAGATGAAATACGTAACGACTTTGGTAGTCTAGTGCAAAAAGGAGCTGGGGGCTCGAATCCGAAGTAAAATTGGTCAATTTGTTTCTTACTTTATTTTTTTTTACCTGCCGATGGCTTTTGTCATTCTCAAAATACTCAATGGTAGGAAAAAAAGAACCAAATCCAATTATTTTATCATTAAGAACACGTGTCGAATTAAAAAAAATGGAATGTTGGAGAATCTTTAACCAAAATTTGGGGTTTTTGTTTGATCTGAGGAATCAGGGAAACAAACCAGGAACCTGTTGATTAGTATTTAAGTTAATACAAAAGAATAGGATAGGTACTTACGAATACCCGTCTGGTTTTACAGTTTTGATTGCGTATTATTAATTATTTTTAATTGTTTGATGTATGTACATAATATTACATTAAAGATATAAAAATATACTTACATGAAATATCATAATTTATGAACATAAGTCGAGGATGTGGAATATTTTTTTTTCCAATTTCTCCTATAGGTACTTCAAGGATTTGTATAATGATAAAAACACTGTTTTTATAGATTTTTTTAAACTTGCAACTGGTTTCGATTCATGCAGGCATCGACAGACAAAGTTCAAAACTACAACTATTTTAAAGTTTGGTCAAGTCAAATTATGTCTTTTCAAAATTTAGCAACCTGCTTTGCCAGTTCAACTTTTCTATACATTTCTATAGATACAATCAAACAATGAAATACAAATTACTCAATTCATAATCATACCTACAGGGGTAAATATTGTGTTTAGTATAATGGACCACTTAAATGGTACTACTAACGCCATCTATCCATACAGAGACAAAGTTAAAACACGTTATTTAAGAATTTCTTTTATTTACGATAATGCGATTACCTGAAAGGATCGCGTGCCTCAAAGTCCAAGATAATTTACCCCCAAAACCCCTCCGGCTACAAAGCTACTGTCTAAATTCCAAAATAATTAGTCCTACCTTCATCTGTCTTGATCCTTCCCGGTATGCCTGACCTTCCCAAATTGCCGGAGCCAGAATCCTTTACACCGGTGTTTCCCAAATACAAAGTGCAACTGGGTCACATTTAACAAAAATCCAGTTAGACAATTTATCTATATATTAATACGTGAAGCAAAAACTTTTTACCCTTTTTAAGAAAATTGCGCGGATGGATGAGTGCGAAATTTCGCACACTTATAGTTTATATAGAGAAGACGTAGAAAGAGCTAATATTTTTTTTATAAATTATGCAGAAAAAATACATTAAATCATTAAAAAAAACATTAAAAACACTACTTTAATGTTATATATTTGTCACTCCCACATATTTCGATGTATTTGACATTGACACAGACCCATATATGCTTTTGTTTATCTGTGGTCAAATTGTGAAGAGATTAATATTGTTTGTCTTTAATAAAATAGAGAAAACTTTTTACATATTGAGAGAGCAGCACGGTTGGATTAACCAGGAAATGGATAAGCCAAATCTGATCTCTCTTTTGAAAAAAATACATAATGTTGAAACTTATTAGTTAGTTAAATTAATAATATTGGAATTTCCAGCACTAATAAAAATCATTTTACCTACTATGAAGTAAACACCGAACCAGAATAATAATTTATTTATTTATGTATAAAAGACACCAACAGAACTTACGATACTTAGGTAGGTATATAATGAAAATGTCGAATATTCCCATGATTAGAAACTTTAATACCAAAAAAATACACGTGATTCTACGCGGTTTTAATACTATTATTATATACCTAAAGTTTAATTTTAGCTACAGGCAGTAGGTAATGTAAAAAAAAATTATATTAAAAACATTTTTAAAAAAAGTTTGAGAAACGCTGCTTTAAATAGTTTGTATGAAACTGCCCCTTGTTCGAAGAAAAATTGCATTTTGTTTCTAAAATAAAACAAAAAGAAATATATCTAAGATCTGAGTTGTAAAAAAAACTTTTGGTTAGAATTTTTAGATTGAGACTTAATATTATACTATGAAAAAATAGCGTAAGTAGGTACTACCTACCTACTAACAAACATTTAATTATATTATACCAAATTATGAACTGTGTAGGAATATTCAAAATATATTATGACTCATTCTTAAAATATGCGCTAGAGGCTTTTAACAAAAATGTCAATTAGAATGGATCGAATAATGCAGAACAAAAAATACCCACCTTGCAATGTAACCAATGCAACATTTCCGCATGTTTTCAGATGTGTGCCTACACAGTACAGGCCCTAACAGTTTTCATATCATGGATACAAGATACATAATTATGGTGATCCAATATGGTATCATTGCATGGGGAGGGGCATATAAAACATCGCTGCAACCCCTCGAGGTTCTGCAGAGGTCCATCATCAAAATAGTACTAAGAAAGCCCAGAGATTTTCCCACGTATGTCCTCTATAGGGAGTTTGATGTCCTCCCTCTGGAGAGAAATCCGAGTGGAATGGAGATAAGGGTACCTCGAAAACGAACCTCTGCGGGACAACACCACTATGGTTTTCGAGGGGTCGCATTTTTCAACGGCCTCAGTGCAGAATTGAGAGGCACCACAGACATGAATTTAAAAAAAATTAAAAGGAAAATTCGCGACTCCCTGAGGGCCTTGGTGAGAGCCTTGGAGTGAATGACTTATTTGTTGTTGTCGGTGTTGGATTGGGGTGATTTTGTGGTTTGTGTATTCATTTTAACTTAATGTAATTAAAAAAAATATATATAAAAAAAAAAATGGAAAGGATTTGACTCTGGTATGGGATGTGATACACATACTTAATATTGATATTTTCTCATTCTTAAGTTACCTAGACCTAGGAATAGAACACTCTTTCTTAATCGTTGGTATTGAAATCAAACAAACAAGAACGAGAAAGAACTAGAACTCTGGTGCGCGCAATCTGTCATCGCCCATTGATTAGTTCTTGCTATTAATAATTATGTCTCGCTTTATTTGTTTGTGTCAATCTCAATCTAATGCTCTATTATAGCTCTTGCTCTTGAATGAGTGTATTCGGAGACAGACCAACCCCAGGTAGAAATTTAAGTACTGAGTAATTCTGATCCAACTGGGAATCGAATCCAGGACCTCTTGAGCGCCTACACCACAAGGCTACCGAGGTCGGAAAATTGAAACATAATAGAATGTGAAATAGAGTCAATGACCTCATACATCTTAATAAAGTAGCCGCATGAATATGTTATTTTAAAAGCAGTATAAAATCTTAAAGGCTTCTAAAATAATAATATTCTCATTTCCGAGAATCACGCTGAGTCTGGGATCTGAGAATGTAAAGGCGAACTGGGAACACACGCGTCCTGAGGGATACGCTCAACATGGCGATCTCAGCATGCTAATCAAAATATAATAGCTGTTCACAATGGGGAGGAAGGGGGCATTTCTAAGTTGCTCTTAGAAGGTTCAGGGGCCAGAAGGTGGCCGTTTCTAATACTTAAACTGATATCTACATACATAATATTTCAGAAATGTTTGTTTTTTTATTTGCCTTTGACAATACTTTTACCTTATATGTGAACATCACGCTCAAAATACAAATGCTACGTCAGATATTAATATGCCCAGAGCCGTACAAAATGCTGGAGAAGGTTCTTAAATACAATTTGCTGCATTAACTTTAATATATTTAGAGCTATTTAAAAAAATCTATTTTTTTAGGATCTTCATACAAATTTCTCAAAAAGACAGTAAGTCATCATTTGGAAACAAAATTACTCATGTAAACGTTGAATGGAATCTTGGTATTACGGTATGAAAATGTAATAAAATAATTTTAGATTGATTTGTTATACATATAAATGTTATTCAAATCTTATTATTCTCAATAAATAAAGATTTAATGAAAAAAAATGCAAAATAATTCCTCCATTTTGAAGTTTGACATATTTAAGTGACATATAGAGGTCTGTTAAGCAATGGGAAGCTAGACTAGAACCTGTTTAATTACCTACCGATCAAGCCTGACAATCGGAATCAAAAACGTAAAGCAAGACGGGTATAAGCTAGTTTTAATATAATCTATTTATTTTTTTATTTATGGCTTGTACTTAGACTCGTCAAAAGCAGTAGGGCAATATAAAAATTTCTACACAATATAAAAATAAACGTACAATGGAGCAATGGGACATCTTTGAGCAATTGAGTACAATAGCATGAAAATTAATATTTATCTTTTACTGGTGATCGAAATTCGACCATAAATAATTTAGATTCCTTATAAGTTTGAACATTATTAAGGTTCCTTTTTCAAAAACCGAGCGAGCGCTTTTTCACAATTTTCTTTCAAAAATAATGACATGGAGACGCTAAATTTATAATGTTCAACTCGAAAACGAGTGCAGGGCTTAAAAAAAATGTTTTTTCTATGGTTATTTAATACAAATAACCATAGAAACTTGATCACGGATAAACAAAAGATCTGTGTCAAAATAATGTTAAATATATGTGTGTGTGAGTATGAAATACATAGAGTGAAAAAGTAGTGTGAAAAAATACGGTTCCATTTTTTTATATGGAGATGTGTGCCTACCCATATCTTGTAATTATTATTTAATCCAATCCAAATCCAAACTCCCTTAAAACCCCACTCAGGGGCATAGGGAAGCAACAAAAGCTCTCCATTGCGCTCGATCTTGCGCAATGTTTATGACCTACTCCCACACCATGTCCAGATTCCTCAGCTCTGCTTTGAAGGAGCGCAACACAGTATGAGAGGGTCTTCCCCGTCTTCGGGACCCTGATGGGAGGAAGAACAGCGCTCTCCTCGGTCAACTGTCATTCGGCATCCTTAACACATGTCCCAGCCAAGTCCATCTCCTCCACATAATAGTAGAAGTGATGGGCTCACGCTGGGTGCGCCGGCGTATAGCGTATATATTATAATATTATGTAACTGGGTTATTATAATATTTAGTAGAAGAGACCTAGAATAGACGTGTAGCAGTAAATAAACTTGATTTGTCGATGTAAACTAGTCTGTTTACATCGACAAATCCGAACAGGCGATGCCTCAACGAATGCTACTGACTTAACTACATAACATAACGGAACTATTAATTCATCGAACGGATACGTCTCAAATGAACATTATTATCGGCGTGTTAGAAGACAGTCTCAAGTGCAAAATTTCTAAAATCGGGATTTTTAAACCAAAAGAGAAAAAAGGCATATGTGGTAGGCTGGGCCGTTCTAGTATGGAAGTTAAAAAAGTGCTTCTAATCTTAATGTAATAGTAATAATTTGTTGCCTTATGATGTATTATAGCTATCTACAAAATTTCATGACAAAAAAATAATATCTTCTGTCTCCGAATCGACATTGAAGTTTTGTATGGGACGAAAATATCCCATACTAACTGACATTTTTATAATAATCATGTAAAATGATTACGGCCTTGTTTTTTTATTCATTTTTTTTCACAGATAATTCAAGTACATACTTCTATTTATTTAATTACATAAAAATAATAAATAAAACTTTTACATTTTTTATGTAAAGTAAGTATATTATGAAGTTATGTTATTTTGCAGTGATTGTTTTTGATATCTTTTTTACTCGTTGCTTTCTAAGCTTTTACATAATGTTTTCTTGATAAATTTCTCCGTAAAGTTGGTGAGGCTTTTTTGACAATTTCACAGATCATCAAACTCTTTGGATATGACAAGGAAAATTCAGGAAACTGTATTTATTCATCTTCGCCATTGTATGTAATGAATGCCGTAAGAGCTTCGTCGGATACTTGTCGTTTGGTGTTTCTGTTACATTTTGCTGTCTGTCTATAACGTAGTTCTTGTAAAAGGATTCTTTAAATTTACTTTCGGTACTTCAAGGATCAAAAATACGTGTTTTCGGGTGATTCGAGCTTTCACTATCCGGCGAACGGTTCATTATCTTACTACATAGTGTATTTTGAGTGAAATAGCTTTTTCTTTTAGTAATAATTACCTACAGTTTATATAACAGATTTGATCATCTGATAAATATGTGGATAAGAAATTAAACTTCCATAGGTAACGGGATCAGTTGCGAGGTAACTTGGTGCACAAACATTAACAATAAAGATAAGTTAAGGTCATCAAACTTTATGAAAGAATCGCAGTCGCAGAATCCTATTAGCTTCGTTTAGCGATCTAACATGGAATATTTTTCCTAGAGCTCAGTTACCTAAATCATTAGAACATGTTTCTGTTGGTATGACTGCGCCAATTTGGAATAAATATAATTGATCTTTTCGTAGATCTTGAAATGATAAAATAGTAATTTCTGTTGTAATCACCTGGAACACATCAATTTTTTTTTTTTACTTTTCCAGTTGTTTTCCGATTTGGTCAGAATGCGAATGATGATTTGAGAAAGCAATATCAACATATTATACAAAAACCTAAATAATAATTGTTACTTGTCGTATGTAAAACATATTTTTACTTTCTTTATACCTGATTCAAAATAGGACAAATTTAACAATTTCTTGAAACTTTGAGCTCAATTCGGAGACAGAAGATATCTTTCGAATTGAAAAATATTATGCATACGTATTTAAAACAGCATTTAGCACTAAAATATAACTATTACGTTAGCAATAGAGGGAAAAAAGGAAATCGGCCCACACTAATATGTGGTCTTTCGATTACTTTCTGCTAGGTGGAACTTGTGTCATTTTGCATCGTTTTTTTTTCCAATCGTAGACATGAAAAAATAAAGTTGTGTGACTGATAGACATGCATTGAGAACGAATAAAGTCGTATGTGGTCTTTAAATTACTTTCTGCTAGATACTTGTGACATTTTGCAATCAATCATATGTAGACATAAATAAATAAATTCGTGTGACTGAGAGTCATGCTTTGATCATTGGCAAAGATTATTCTGTGATGAAATGAATGGAACTTTCAAGAGAAAAAAGTCTTATGTGGTTTTTCGTTTACTATAATATGCTAGATGAGACACTTTATGTTGTTTTGTAGCGTTTTTCAACTATCGAGACAAGAATAAAATGAGTCCGAGAGCTTTTTAAAGTCTTTTTTTTTCATTATAGAGTTAATTAAAATAATAGATTAATAATATTACAAGTATTGTTATACTAATGTCGTTTGAGTCTCTTTGCTTCATAAAATAACGGTTTTTTTACGTTCAATAACTGAAATATCCGCTTAAAAGAAATAAGTTGCAGATTCGTCTTTTTTAATAAAAAATAACATAATGTGTATTTTTATTGATAATGATTTATTTAAAATACACTTCAAGAACGATGTCTGATTGCATCAAAAAATGACATTCTTATAGAAAATTATAAAAAATGGCAAAAAATTCATTACACAAATATATTTTCGACAAACAAAGTACCCACTTTAGATATTTGGAAAACTAAAAGATAGTTTAACCGGAGACATGATAGTTACGGGTCTTTGGCCTTTAACTGGACGAGTCCTGATCATTAAGGATTCTTCTTATCTCTTATAATACATCAGAGTGCATTGTCATCATGAGAGAACTTCAAGCAGTAAAGAAAGGAATTTTCTCCACACGGAGACAACGTGTGTCCACATGAAGAAAGTGATTTCCACGGGATAGGTTACTTTGTTCTAACGATTGTAGCATGTATTTTTGTTATGAAGCTTCACCCGTCTCATAGTACGGAATATTATTTTTAAATTTCAGATATTGCTATGCATACCTACCCCTATACTAACAGGTATGCATCTATATATAATTTGGTTTCTGTTGAACGCGAGTGTAAGCACGTAGTCCACAGGTGCTGTTGCCAAATGTTAATATTATTGCAAGAGTGCAAGTGGAATGGATGCCTATGCATTTCACTCACTCACTTTCTCTCCACCCCTTTTTTTTAATTATTTGCGACGCAGATTATATTCCGAGGTTGTCAGACGTTCGCTACTGAGTATGGTGAATGTGAGAGGCAGATATCTTCCATCTCTCTCACCCATGGTCACATGATCAAGGACCTGTTGACTCAAGTAGAAACGACCGTTAAGTATTTTTCCTTTGTTTCAAAATTGCATTCTATAAACTCACTTGGTGGGAATCAGACGTATAAATTTTGGAGTACTCCCTGATAGTTGGAGAAACTCAAACAATTTTACCGCGATTTCCTTAGAATCCAACCAATTATATTCATAGATACGAAAGTGATTATTATTGTTGTTTTAAAAGAATAAGCAAACTTTTTTAATTGATTGTAAATTTGATACAATTACTGTTGTGAATTACGTGAAAAATCTGAACTTTTGTATATTTTCCAATTTCCTGTTAAACGCAATAAACAAGTGTTTCTTAAATTATCTAACAACATCTTTGATTAAAAATCATCATCTCCTCCTGGATCGAACTTCCAAAGACCAGAGAGTTCGGAGTCCGCTCTACCAACACTAGCCGAGGCAAATATTCATGGTTAAAAGAAGAAGAGAAACTGAAGCAGATTCCACTCCGATAAGAAAGACACGTAACACGATCTACCAATACAATGTCCGGAATATAACAAAGTATCATTGTTTGCAAAACTGAATGAGGGTATGTATATATGAAGATAAAAGAATGCAAAATAAACTTACCCCTTCGTCAAGAGTTCCTGGCTCCTTCATACCATCGCTAGTGTTCAGTCCGCTTCCTCCTGGAAACAAAGAAATAAGATTGCCTTAAGAAATCTTTAAGATCATTATCCCTTAGCATCATAACATCATCGAACTTCATTAATTCGACATTAAAAATATAGATTTTAAATATAGATTTTTTATGGATTTTTTTCGAGCTTTCAATTTTTTTTAAGATTCAAACATATTATTTTAAGCGTATTTTTTGTATAAATTAAAACGCAGCAAGTGAATAAAAAGAGGTGATGTTAATATGTTTGATTAATCCCTGTGTCATCGGAAGTTTTTTTTGTTTGATTATTTGATTAGCGAATTTTTATTTACCATGATGTTTCAGAGAGTAAGCAGATATTTTGGAAAAAAATATGTTGAACGAAGTTGACGCGTCAGCTAGTAATGTATAACTTATCTTTATATTCCGAAATTTCAAAACAGTATAGGTATTATTTGAGGACAACAGGTGATTCGAAATGAAGATACTTTCATGCTCGTTAGGGCCTGTACCTATCCTTTTAGCAATGAAGGTCATGTGATCTTCAATCGTCGAGTATCATCCTATATGCTTTAAGTATCATATGATGATCTTTAATCCCTATTCTCAAGATATTAAAGATCAAATAAACTTGTGTACTTTCAGTAAATATACTTATTAAACTTTGATTAGTCAATTAGGTTATATATTATAGAACTCGATTCTGTAACAGTTTCTTTAAAAGTGAAAAAGAGCCTGCTTATACGTATGTTTCGTTGCAAATAGAAAGGAAAGTGTCAAAGTCCTTTCTCTATGTCTGCAACTTTAAAAACACGGCATGATGGGTAAAGATAAAATGATCTTAAAGAATAAGGAACAAAATAAATCTTGTTGAAGAAAAAAAAATAAGCAAATTCGTTTCTAATTCTAACAAATCTAACATACAAAAAATTCGTGTCTTGATGTTTGTAACCGTACTCTTCCGAAATGTGTCAATCGATTTATATGAAATCTTTTCTGTATATTTAGTAGGCATGGGAATAGGTCGAAAATTATACACCATACTATAGGTCAGTGGTTGGCAAACTTATAATCCATAGTGCCAAATATGCAAATTAAAACGATTAAAAAATCTGTTTGTAGAAAAGGTATATTTTTCTTGAAATAATACATAAGTTTTTAAATAAAAAACAACTTCTCTGAGATTATGCGGCGTATATTTATTTTATGTATTTTAGTCATTCACAACAAATTGAGTCAAGAAATATTCGCTGTCAGATAAAAAGTTTATTATTCCATTATTTTACTCATAGTATATGGAATTACATGAATATTGTGATCGGATTTCAAAAAAAAAAATAGATTTGGCTGAAATTAATTTTCTCGACGTTTTCGAGGGTGTAGATTTAGATTCCAAAATTGCAAAAAAAAATATTTTTCACAATTTCCGCGTATGCGTACGCCAAAAATGTGTGCGCACCCATTACTCATAGTAATTCTTATCCGATTTGATTGAAATTTGGTAGAACGGTTAGCCCCTCGATGTAGATGAGTCAGTAATATGTTGAGATCTGTACCTTCAGGGGAACCCTCTTAAAGTATCCAAAGAAAATTTCACTTGTTCTAGAAAAAGGGCTAAAAAAGAAAAAAAAATTCATCGATTTTCATAAAATTTGGTATACGGGTGGCTCACTTATGCTCCTACACAAACACGTAAAATTTGAGGTCCGTAACTTCAGTGTGTCTCCCTTAAAGTACCGATTAATATTGAGTATGTATTGGATGTAGTTCTAGCAGATAATAAAAAGCTTCAATAGTCGATATCATTTTAAAGTTTCTATAATAATTCCAAGGATAAATTCATTTTAATCGTAAAATTATGATTTTTTATGCAAAGATATGTTTTACACGAAAAGGCTGTTATAATATACTATGAGTTCTGGGCTACCCTAGGTTAGCAGCTTTTTTTTATTTGGCTCCAAAAAATTCTATAATAATATAATAAACCCATATTTTCCCTCGAAATGAAATAGTATACTGTATAATGTAAATTGTGGCAATATGCATTATAAACATGGTTAAAATAGACTATAATTTAGCTAATCAAATACACCGATTATAATAATTATTGGTTCTTAGGTGGGACGATGTTAGACGGTTTAGCTAGTGTTGTATGTCTAAAATATAGGACAACATTCCTACAACATTCACTATTTGAAAAGAATCCCTAAATTAAAATAGATGTCCTTTGATAGAGGCTACTCGATGAAGATTTGTCGATTTTATTGGGTTGGACATTGACGTTTATTTCCAGCAATAAAATCTAGAAGATTGACGTAAACAATGAAATAAAAGCTTGAAAATAAAAACTCGATACATTTAAACAGCTATATTTTGATGTTTTTACTACTATATGTTTTAAAATTTCTGATTTAAGTAAGAAAATATCTTAATAATGGAGCTAGGAGGTGGGTTTAGACTAAACGAACAATGAGCCAGAGCTTGATTAATTGGTAGCCTAGTGATTCCATCGCCGATTTTCATGCTGTTTCGTACTGGAGTTTGCGGGTTGGACGACTCAAAAATTCAATAGCATACTGTAAGAGTCAATGAGCGTATTTTGTATTCACTCTAGATGTAGGTACATTTTAAAAAATATGATTTGAAAAGAGAATGAGTTTTTTTAATACGCTATCGTTCAACAGATGTCGATAGCATCACAAACGTTTATTAATGTGAAATATTGCAGGATGAAAATCATCATTAATATTATAGGTACGTTTAAAACTTTGAGCAATTTAATATTATATTCCAGGTAGACATCCCATGTACAATATAGCCTGATCCTTACAAAGACAATATGTTTAATAGTTGGCTTTAAATGTAATTTATGTAAAATAATTGTAGAATAGTCAATGGGATCTTTCGCCTCCATCTCTCGCACAACCTGTCTCCCTGCAAAAGCGATCCCTGTCCCATCACCATAACTCCCCCTCCCCCTCTCCTCCCGTCCCCATATAACCTTTATAATCTAATAAGAACGAATTTCACATCAAAATGTCCTACATGCTCCTCCTATTAATGCTTACTTCCAGAAATTTGGGACAACATTTAAATAAGTTGAGGAATAAATTTTAATAATAATGACAAATTCTTTCACGTTGTTGTTTTAATTTCACACCAGCGCCATCTATCGTGGAGTAGATAATATTTTATTTTTAAGTACCATTTTTTTTGCCTATACCAACTTATGTAATAGGTACATACATAATTAATGCAGGCATAAAAATTAAGTCAAAACTAAGAATTATCAATGAAATATAAAACTAGTAATAAAGTTATTATAAACATATCTACATAATAATTCAGAAATGTTTTTTTATTTGCTTTTTATCGTATATGGGAGCATCACGCTCAAAATACAAATGCTACGTCAGATATGAATCTGCGCAGAGCCGTGCAAAATGCCGGAGAAGGTTCTTAAATACAATATGCTGCATTAACTTTAATATATTTAGAGATATTTAAAAAACTCTATTTTTTTAATCTTCTTACAAATTTCTCAAAAAGACAGTAAGCCATCTTTTGGAAACAAAATTACTCATGTAAACGTTGAATGGAATCTTGGTATTACGGTATGAAAATGTATTAAAATAATTGTAGATTGATTTGTTATACATATAAATGTTATTCAAATCTTATTATTCTCAATAAATAAAGATTTAATGAAAAAAAATGCAAAATAATTCCTCCATTTTGAAGTTTGACATATTTAAGTGACATATAGAGGTCTGTTAAGCAATGGGAAGCTAGACTAGAACCTGTTTAATTACCTACCGATCAAGCCTGACAATCGGAATCAAAAACGTAAAGCAAGACGGGTATAAGCTAGTCTCTAATATAAATGAATGTCGAGATAGTGCGAACACTTATAACTCCAGATCGCCTGAACAGATTCTTCCGATGTTTGATTTATTGGATTCTTCACCGCCCCGGATAACAGAATAACTAATAAAAAGTTGAAAAATGGATAAAAATAATATTTAAGTTAGTATGGAACGGATGTTACGTTGGGGACATTACCGCCATCTGTTGGGGGGAATGTCTCCAATCCAAATGTCTGGCAGATTGAAATTTTGGTAGAAAGATTCTGTAGATCAATGCTTTCCCTATGTTTCCACAGATTGCAATGTGACTATCATTAAAATTAAAAAATAAATATTGATACGTACGAAATTATTTTTTGATGATACTATTTTCAAGCTTTTTTATAATTTGTTAACATCTATTTATTTTTTATGTATATTAAAAAAAATAGTGTATAAACAGTGTATGAAAAAGTGGCAATGGCGAGATTATAACTGAAGCAATCTCTATCATCCAACCACATCTAGATATAATATAAAAGAAAATAGGTAGGGTTACTGTGACTCGAGATATGTTGAACAGATTTTTATCGTGCTTTGTTTATTTGATTCTTCTCCGTTCCAGATAACAGAATAACTATGAAAAAATAATAAAATATGGAGGGAAAATAGTAGGTATGAAATATAATACTGACAACAACAACACAATTTTTATTTACCTGAAAACCGCCGAGTTTCAAAACATTGCGCATTGGTACGCAGATTATATTGATAAATTTTCTTTCAAGATTCAGAAATATTTTTTTTAACATTCAAACGTATTTTAACCATATTTTTGTATTTTTAAAGCAATGAATGAATCTTTTTCTGGTGTTATAGTTGTGCAATTCATATAGACGAAAATTCAATATAGATATCTAATACAAAAAAGGGTGCTTTTGAAATGACTGATTCATAATCTATACTAATATATGAAGAGGGATGATTTGATTGTTTGTTTGCATGTTTGTTTGCATTGAATAGGCTCCGAAACTACTCAATCGATTTGAAAAATTCTTTCACTTTTGGGAAGCTACATTGTATCCGGTGAACATAGGGCATATTGAATTTTCAAAAAAAAATTAGGATCCTTACTAAAACTGTAATGTAACAGAAGGTGTAAAAAATAGCTAAAATTTTCTTTACATCGCGTGCGCTGCGAAGACTATTGATGATTGAATAAAATAATGTAGTACGACTTTGTAGAAGACATAATTATCTACAAAAAGTGTCGCGACAGCATATGTCTAACTATTATAGTTATGCCACAATAAGTGTTCTTTTATTAAAAAAATGTAATTGAAATGCAGGAGAGATATATGTAGGCGTCACTGGGGTACGGGCCGGATACATTATTCCAGATTAACACAGCTTATGGAATATTTTGATAAAGTAAGTGATCTATAAAGATCATAAGAAAACTGATTTTTTTAAATACCTATCTACCCGTGCGAATCTGGGTAAGACTTCTAGTAATATTATAACCACATAACTTTTGATTTTTTCACACACAATAGTCATGTATGTTAGCTATGCTTACCCAGCAATATTTTATTGACTTTAAGGCGGGACGAAGTTCGATGGGTCAGCTAATTTTTAATTAATCTCGGCTTATTCTAAGTCAATTCAAATCAAAGTTTCAAATACATTTTTCACACATAATAAGTAAGCATAATGTTTTCCAGAGGGGTTGAAAAAATGTACATAGTTTCATTCTATTCAATCCAAAAGAACCATTAGCTTCATTCAATAGCAAAATGTTCTGCATAAATTGTCTCGTATTCCTTGTAATTCTGATTGGGCCATCCAGGGCCAACGTCATTCTACATAGGTCAGCCACATCTCCTTAGACGTATTCTATCAGCTTCATCAATCCTTTTTGTCATTCTCTCTTTATTCATTCTCTCAACGTACCCAATTTATTCACATTCATTCCAGTCACTACACTTACACCTCGGCCTCATCGATCTTGGTAGCCTAGTTGTACTAGTGTGGACTTCAGATCCGAGGTCCCGTGTTCGATTCCCGGTCGGGTCAGAGTTTTCTAAGTGTTTTTTTCGCTTGGGTACCGGTCCCGTACAATCTGAGAGAGGATTCCAACCCCAAGTAGAAATTTCAGGTGAACAAACGTATTGAAAATTTCTTAACCAACCGAGGATCAAACTCGGGACCTCTTGATCTGAAGTCGGAACCTTTTCCACTAGGCTATCGAGGTCGGCAGTATTATATATACAAGATTCATAGTAAAGACAGGACAAAGTATGTGGGGTCAGCAAGTTTACTATAATTATTAAGGTTTTAAGTTGTGATTGTAAAAATATCTTCCTCTTTTCCGAAGACTTTAAATAAGAATAATGCACGATTTCAAGCCAGTGCCTCACACCTCACAGACAATACGATTCAAAGTAATTGCAATTGCATGCCCCAGTTCCTAGTTGTACGTTGAAAGTATATAGGCAGTATAGTATTGTATGGGTATTATTAAAGCTCATTGGGCACATCTGTTGCTTAGCCTGATCGATATTGTATCGTTATACTGTATTTGCCGAGTGCATCGCACACCATTATGCGGTATTACGTTCATAATATAATATCGATAGTAGAGCTAAACAAAAATGGATATATTATATTCTTTACCTGAGAGCCAACAAGTGCCAATTCCAACAAAACGACGTTTCTTATGCAATATGCGGCGTATATTTCGAATATGTAATTAACCAAAAAATGGACATGAGACATATTGGCTCTCAGGTACGCATATTCTATCAGCACCATATAGTTACAGAAAAGTTGTGTTTTTGGAGTTAAGACATTATCTCTCTTTGGGTGCATTTTACTCAAAACGACTATTGAGACGAATCTGTAGAAACAGAGCAAACTTTCTCTTATGGTTGATATTGGACATCATGGAAACAAAAACAAGCAAGAACTAATTAATGGGCGATGACAGATAAGGGTCCATATCAATGATCATGTAAATAATATAACACAGAAAAAATAACAACTAATGACTCTAATAATTCATTACTCTTGTTCGATTTTTAAATGGAACAAACCACTACGGGCTTACGACCGTCTTCTACTGTTATTTCGAAGGCTGGCGTAGTGTGATCACTTTACATTAGCAACGTTCGCCATTAGGTGGTAATATTTGTCTCCGAAACTCTTATCATGAGAATTCTCAATATGTTCAACATGTCGAAAAATCTCATGTATGTAACAAGTAGAAATTTAATAATAATTAATGAAACATAGAGAAAAAAGATGGAAATTATTGAGAACAAGAGAGCAACCAAATTTAAAGACTGCGACTGCTGTCATATATTTGGCGCCAGGATATGACTATATCCATTTTTGTTACTGTCTCATATTTATTGCCTATTGGTTTTGTTGGTGCACAACGTTCTAATTTTGACTAGATTCTTGTGACCTTATTTCAGGGCTAGATCTTACAGAAAAAAATAACAACTAATGACTCTAATAATTCATGACTAATGTTCGATTTTTAAATGGAACAAACCACTACGGGCTTACGAATATAATACTCTAAAAGCTTTCCCGACAGACGTTGTCCTGTAGTCCTTACTATGAATATTGACTTCAAATTTGTAATTTATGCAAAAACACGCTTAAAATATGTTTGAATATTTAAAAAATATTCTCGAAACTCGAAAAAATCCATCAGACATATGTATTAATATTTTTAATGTCAATTGTTGTCAGGTAAACAATAAAATTTTATATAGATGGCGTTGGCATCGCAGGAAATCCGTTCCATACTAAGTTTAATGCCATATTTTATGTTATTTCTTATGCATTTTTTAACTTTTTAATAGTTAATAATATTATCCAGAGCGGAGAAGAATCCAATAAACCAAACATCGGAAGAATCTGTTCACCCAAACTCGAGTTATAAGTATTGGCACTAACCCGACTTTAATTTATATTAGAGATTATGGAGGTGTGAATCTATGTTCGTTTGATATAAACGCACCTTTAGAGAAACTTAATATTTTACAACCTAATAATACAGTCAAAGTATGTAGTTACTTTTGTATGAACGAGACACATTTGTGAGATATAACAATGTTTAAAGTATCCATCCATTCCGTTTGAGATACGACATTTTACAAGGTAACGGTCGAGGGGGACGTTAAGGTAAATGAACATAATAAGGAAGATCTCCTTCTCTCTCCGAAACTCGGAGACAATATGTGTAATTAATTAGAACGTCTAGGAAAGGGTCCTTTCTTCCTTTAGGAATTACGAATCTGTATCAGGAAAATTGCGTATGCCTACCCGATACTAGGTTAGACAGAGGACATTATGCGCACCAACGATTTAGTTGGAAACCTTTCATTCAAGATACACCCAGTTGTCCTTCAAAATATATATTATATACAGCGCAACCTTCTTAATGCCTTTGTATCATAAGAATATATTAGTTGAGCCAACAACTCAACGTTCTTCTATTATCTTTATATTAATACTAGAGGTCCGCCCCAGCTTCGCACGGGTAGATAGATACTTAAAATAATTTTAGTTTTCATACAGATCCCTAACTTTTTCAAAATATTTTATAGCATATGTTAATCTGGAATAATTGCATTGCAATGTATCGTGTCACGTCACTTTACCACCGTGACTACTTTGCGCGGTATTTCTACTAAACTTGACATGACTCCCCTCAGTCCCCTCCCCGGCTCCCGTACGCACTCTGCATCGGATAAGTTGAGATGATAAGAGACTATGCTTTTTTTTCCAATACTCACATTTTTAAACTCGTGATAACTTTCGAATGGAATGTCCGAATTGAATAATTCAAAAAGTTATACAAACATATTGAAGCAGACTTGAATATGAACTAATTTATTTTAATAAGGAGTAATACCAAGATACTAATAAAGAGCCTTTTCTAGAGGTGACATTTTATTGATTTTTTTAAATAAAAAAACACTTATTGTGGCAAAACTATAATAGTTAGACATATGCTGTCGCGATACTTTTTGTAAATAATGATGTCTTCTACAAATTGTAGTACATTGTTTTATTCTATCATCATTAGTTTTCACAGCGTTCGCGATAAAAAGAATATTTTTGGTAAATTTTTTACACTTTGGGTTACATTATTGAAGTTTTCGTAGGTTACCCAATTTTTTTTGGAAATTAAATATAGCCTATGTTCACCGCCGATATTGTAGCTTCCCAAAAGTGAAAGAATTTTTCAAATCGGTTCAGTAGTTTTGGAGCCTATTCGATGCAAACAAACAAACAAACAAAAAATCAAATCTTTCCTCTTTATATATTAGTATAGATGTGAAGCAAAAACTTTATACACCTTTTTTACGAAAATTGCGCTGACGGAGGAGTATAAAATTTCGAACAATTATAGTTAGTATAGAGAACAAGTGGCGAATGATAGGTAATATCAAATCAAATCAAATAAAAAAATCATCTATATATTAATACGTGATGAAAAAACTTTTTGACTATTTTTACGAAAACTGCGGTAACAGAGAAGTATGAAATTTCGCACACTTTTAGTTTATATAGAGAATGGGTGGCATATGCTAATATTTTTTTTAAATTTTGCATAAAAATGTATTATATCTATAATATAAACACTACGCACACAAGTGTAATGTTTGTATTTCATACTCAAACACACTTCGATGTATTTGACATTATTTGACACAGATCTTTTGTTTATCTGTGGTCAAATTGAGAATAGATTAATATTTTTTGTATTAAATAACCATAGAAAAAACTTTGAACATATCAACATTTCAAATTTGACGTTGATATGTTCAAACTTATAATCAGTCTAAATAATTAGTTATCGTCGAATTTCGAGCACCGGCCGCCCCCTAGTTTTTTTTTTAATTATGCATAAAAACTGCATTTGATTTCAAACTCATGATTTTCCCCTGCCAAAAGCATCATCACGGCCGTCAAATTTCCTTTTTTTTTTCAAACAAAATTGTCTTGATCAATAAATTTAACCACTATTAATTGTGTCTTTTATGATAACAAGAACAAAATAAATTAATATAGGACCTGATAGTCGATCAGTCAGTCAGTGTTCTGGGCAATTCGAATCTTGGTATAGATTCCAAAAATATATCCATCTCCTTTCGTTGAGCATAAAGATAGCGGTATAATTACTCTAATAAATAATTTTATATAGAAATTTAAGTAACAGCACATTCTAAATTCAAACAATTTAAACAACGGAAGGTGTAAAGATTGCCGTGTATAAATGTCAAAGAGGTGTTTAGTAACAAAAGTTCCCCATATGAAGTACCTAACTAGAGGTGACTGAAGAGACGCGAGTCGCTATCTCCATAGAGAATCGTGTGAAATGTGTTGCCATTCAACTTAATTAACGACTTGGAAATTTCCCATTGTTTAACAAAAAAAAAAAGGGAAATCACACTATTTTACAAATTGCATCATAGATTATAGATTTCACTGGAGTGTCTGAAAAAATTCGTATATTTTTTTAAAAAATATCTAACAACTAATGACTAACAATAATTCATTACTGATGTTCGATTTTAAATGGAACATACCACTACGGGCTTATGACCGTCTTCTGCGGTTATTTCGAAGGCTGGCTTAGTGTGAGCACTTTACGTTAACAACGTTCGCCATATTTTTTTTTAGTTTGAACCATTGAAAACCAAAGATTACTTTTGCTGTGGGAATTTATCAGATCAGCATCCTTAACTCATGCCCCAACAATGTTCATCCCCTCTCTATAATTCAATAAATGATGGGCCTGGACCGTACGCTGGCGTATAGTGTCGTTCGTGATTTCGGGAATTGCTGCCTTTTATTGTCTTTTTTAGAAGAAAATTTACTATACTATCCCTCTTCTGGTAATGCAATCTATGATGTACATTTCAAACAAAAGAGAACAAATGGTTCCGCGTTCCATATTCGAATTTGAATTCAAAACGAGTAAAATGCAACAGCATTCGAATGTGATTTAAATCTACTACCATAGATAGTAGACATCAAGATAGCACGGCCATAGAGTGAACGCAATTACGAACGCTAATTTGTAATGTCAAGTTGGTTAAATCATTTTGCGTTATTTACTGCCGGTAAAATTCGTTTAATAAACCACGGAAAAGAGAGAAATTGGTACAGATAAACATTTCCGGTATATCCCATTTATTTATTTCCCCACTTACATATATCATTTTTCGTGTATTTAATTGAGAGATTTCTTATAAATTTAGCACTAGATTTTTAGCTCATCATGCAAGGTAGGGAGTGCAAAAATACCACAAGTCATTCAATACTTTGGTCAAATGGCAAAAAGTTCTGTAGTGTTTTTTTTTTGTATAACCGGGACCATATCGGATCTATAGTGACATCCTTCAATTCTGTCATGGAGCGCTGCTTCTTATTGTACCTTTTCCGGCTCTGACCTATGTAAGAAGCCTTCTTAATCGTCTTTTTTATGCTTCCGTAAGATAGATCCTAACAGGATTCCCATCTCCCAATTTGGTCATGCAACCTTATGTCTCCTTTGATCTCTGATGCGCAAGTACCTACCCACTATATCCACCCCATCAAGACATATCTACAAAGGTGCCAGTTACATCCTCCATTGCCAGTCAGGGAGCCTCCGTTAGCTAGGAACCTACCCATTAATCATGCAACCTTCGACACTAATCGAATCAAATGACACCTTGTAATGGAGATTTTTGGCAAGAAAGATTTACTCCTTCCAGAACGCCAGGACTAGGTGAGCTCATAGAAGGCAGGAGGATAGGATTCAGGTGCGGGATATGCCCTGCATGCTGAACAGCCATGTAAGGTATTCCGTAAGTACTCTCTTAAGCTGGTTGACTCAAGAATCCACAGGGACCGATTGTACCGTCGTTTGAGCCTATGCCAACATTGCCAACGTAACAAGGTGCGCCGCTTGTAGGCGAGAGTAGAGTTGAAATGCAGTGGCTTAGTGTTTGTAGTTGTAGGGAAAATAGCAATTATTTTGATATTTTTTTACTAGGCATTATGAATCAACTGTCACTTTTTATCGATAATGCAATAAAATCGGTTGTTATGAAATAGATCCGCAGGTGAATATGCATATGCATTTCAAATTAAATATTCTTGCTCTTGTACCTAGATAGAAATAGTGCGCGCGCGTTCCCTTGTTATTCTGAATTACTGACCCAAATGAACTGTTCTTCAACATACATAGGTATAATACTCCAGACTACTAGTATATGTACCTACATTGTATTTTCTGCATTCACATATATTTGAAAACACACGGAGAATGATGCTATAATATGGAGCTATGAAAACTATTGCGGTAGCTAAGACTTTTCGGAAGTTTTACATTTATAGATAACTAGCTTTCCCGACAGACGTTGTCTTGTAAGTTAGTCCTAACTATAAAAATATTGATTTCATATTTGTAATGTATATAAAAATATGTTTAAAATATTAAGTACCTACGTTTTAATGTTAAAAAAATATTTCTGAAAGCTCGAAAGAAATTCTATAAAAAAAACTGTGTACCAATGTTTTGAAACTCAACAGTTGTCAAGTAAATAAAAATTGTGTTGTTATGGAATTTTTCACAGTTACTCCGTTCCATACTAATTTTAATATTATATTATTTGTTATACATTTTTAGATGTTTTATTAGTTACTCTGTTATCCGGAGCGGAGAAGAATCCAATAAAACAATAATTATAATAATCTGTTCAGCCGATCTCGAGTTATAAGTGTTCGCACTAATCCGACTTTGTTTTATATTATAGAAGATGTCTAAAACCCCGAAATATTGTACTCCTCTCCTAGACAGGCTAAGCCTAGTGGAGGGAGACATGAATGTTCATCTACCATTGTACACTATATTCAATGAATAAAATTTATTTATTATTATTATTATTGTCTCCGAATGCTATGCACTTCAGCAACTTTAGGTGAAGACAAAAATCGAGACAAACATGTTCTTAGTACGTCTACTTTTACACGCCGTGTCATTTTTGTCACACCACTAACTCACATACCACATTCCTTCTGAATATTCTCATCCCTTTCCATATCCCATAGAGTCTTTCCACATATTCTTCGTAGGGCTCTCATCTCTCTCTGCTATATGAACTGAATGGCTTATCTGCTTGCGCCTGTGAGATGACAAAATATTTCGACCATTTCCGAAAATCCCAAAAGTAAGATGCCCAGGTGCCGACCATCTCCCTCTTTCACGACACAAGCTTTCAGTAGCTTACTGTGATAGAGTCAAAGCATGAATTTGTGTTCACTTTGAGTGAGCATAAATTTAATGCGATCCGTCCCTTCAAAGTTGCTCACTATGCTCAATTTTGAGCAACGTGCAACGTCAATGCCCTATAGTCTTCAAACGTGCCGAAATATCCCACCAACTCTGTTTTTTTTTAAGAACGAAACGCAGTATGATCGATTTCCTCCTATAATTATTATTAAAAAAAAAAAACATGACAGAGAACCAAGAAAGCTTAGAATCACCAAATACATCAGTGCTTCTATTGAGACAGCCTCTTTTAAACAAGTATAAAATATGAATACATACCTACATGTATATAGGTAAGTGTCTATATTTCATATAAATGAAGAAAATAATAATAATATAGAACTTGGTACATACATAGAATCTTATGCAAAATAATTATGTATACAATATTATAATTTGTGGAATATGCCTGATGGTAAATAAATAAAACAAAACAAAACATAATATATACTGTAGGTAGGTACATTCTTTCTATATGGATGAAATGGGTAAACACACTGTCGTTGGTGTCTGTAATTCTTTGCACAAAATAAAGGTACCTACATTTACGGTGTGCATCATTCTATTTAAACATCGAACATCAGTAATGAATTGATAGAGTTATTAGTTGTTACATATTCATTAGTTGTTACATATTCATTAAGATCTAGTCCTGAAAAAATGTCGCAAGAATCTAGACATAATTAGAACGTTGTGCACCAACAAAGCCAACAGGCAATAAAGATGAGACATTTACAAAAATGGATATAGTCATATCCTGGCGCCAAATACATGACAGCAGTCGCAGTCTTCATGGTTGCTCTCATCTGTGGAAACATAGGAAAAACATTGATCTATAGAATCTTTCTACCAAAATTGCGATCTTTCGTGTGAAATGTCGTGAATATCTAAAGCGTAGTGATAATCATAGAATAATGTGAATGTTGTAGAAATATGACGTATAAATCTGTAAAATATAAGTGGAATAATATTGTTGTTTTTAAATTATAAAATATGTAATTTTTGTAACTTCATAATCTAAATAAATAAATGAATATCAATCTGCAAGACATCCGACAATCAACAGAAAATCGGTTCCATACTAACTTAAATATAATTTTTTATATTATTTGTTATCAATTTTTCAACTTTTTACTAGTTATTCTGTTATCCGGAGCGGAGAAGAATCCAATAAATTAAACATCGGAAGAATCTGTTCAGCCGATCTTGAGTTATAAGTGTTCGCTCTAACCCAACTTTAATTATTTATATTAGAGATAAGTGTGCGAAATTTCATAGTCCTTTGTCCGCGCAATTTTCGTAAAACAGGTCACAAAGTTTTTGCTTCACGTATTAATAATAAACATAATATATTCCAGTTTATTTAATTTCCTTCCTCTAGTCTAGGAAGGTGCTGATGGCCAGGCGGGAAGCACACCAACCAACGCAGTTAGGATCGTTCTATTATTATACTCTGACGCGACACAATAGAGTGTCTTCTCCTTACAATGCATGCCATAGCAATATTGTTGCAATTTCCTTTTCATTTCCCTAACAATGCTTCACGTACAAATGTAACACAGAGCTTTTCTCATACGAGTACTCGAAATGGTGGCCATGTTAGCAGAATACGTCAACCATTTTGTAGATAAAATGTTAAAATTGAGCCTAACAGCCGGTTTCATAAAAAATAAGGGAGACTTTATGTTTCCTTTATAAAATAGCGTGTTTTATAATAACAAAATGACTCTTCAAGTCGACTATATAGTACAGTAACTTTATACATCACCGTATGAGTTAAATCCGGTAGTTCTGTTTTATAATAACAAAATGACTCTTCAAGTCGACTATATAGTACAGTAACTTTATACATCACCGTATGAGTTAAATCCGGTAGTTCTGTTTTATAATAACAAAATGACTCTTCAAGTCGAATATATAGTACAGTAACTTTATACATCACCGTATGAGTTAAATCCGGTAGTTCTGTTTTATAATAACAAAATGACTCTTCAAGTCGAATATATAGTACAGTAACTTTATACATCACCGTATGAGTTAAATCCGGTAGTTCTGTTTTATAATAACAAAATGACTCTTCAAGTCGAATATATAGTACAGTAACTTTATACATCACCGTATGAGTTAAATCCGGTAGTTCTGTTTTATAATAACAAAATGACTCTTCAAGTCGAATATATAGTACAGTAACTTTATACATCACCGTATGAGTTAAATCCGGTAGTTCTGTTTTATAATAACAAAATGACTCTTCAAGTCGAATATATAGTACAGTAACTTTATACATCACCGTATGAGTTAAATCCGGTAGTTCTGTTTTATAATAACAAAATGACTCTTCAAGTCGAATATATAGTACAGTAACTTTATACATCACCGTATGAGTTAAATCCGGTAGTTCTGTTTTATAATAACAAAATGACTCTTCAAGTCGACTATATAGTACAGTAACTTTATACATCACCGTATGAGTTAAATCCGGTAGTTCTGTTTTATAATAACAAAATGACTCTTCAAGTCGAATATATAGTACAGTAACTTTATACATCACCGTATGAGTTAAATCCGGTAGTTCTGTTTTATAATAACAAAATGACTCTTCAAGTCGAATATATAGTACAGTAACTTTATACATCACCGTATGAGTTAAATCCGGTAGTTCTGTTTTATAATAACAAAATGACTCTTCAAGTCGAATATATAGTACAGTAACTTTATACATCACCGTATGAGTTAAATCCGGTAGTTCTGTTTTATAATAACAAAATGACTCTTCAAGTCGACTATATAGTACAGTAACTTTATACATCACCGTATGAGTTAAATCCGGTAGTTCTGTTTTATAATAACAAAATGACTCTTCAAGTCGAATATATAGTACAGTAACTTTATACATCACCGTATGAGTTAAATCCGGTAGTTCTGATTTTTTGCAGACTTGTTTATGATGTTGGCCTGATGAATAATCCAAGGCTTTGGAAGCAAATGGTCTAAGAATTAGCCGAACGAAGACCGAATACATGCCATGTTACTTTTCTGGACTGCGGCCGGGTGAGCCAGATATCACGCAAATTCAGAATGAACCAGTGCCCACAGTCAAGTCGACCTCGGTAGCCTAGTGGCAAAGGCTCCGACTTCAGATCAAGAGGTCCCGGGTTCGATTCCCGGTCGGGTCAGAAATTTTCAATGTGTTTTTTCACTTGAAATTTCTACTCGGGGTTGGAATCCTGTCTCAGATTGGACGGGACCGGTTGACTGGTAGACAATGCTTCAAGCATTAAGTTCCGCCGGCTATACTGACACCTATGTATAGAAGAGTGTTATTTATTTATTATTTATTTATTAAGTCCTTCAAGTACCTTAGCACAATGGTGTCCGCTAAGGGTGGAATTGATGACGGCATGGCACATCGCTCAAGACTTGGTTGGATGAAGTGGAGATTTGTCTCGGGTGTTCTGTGTGACAAGAAAATGCCCATAAAAATAAAGGTTCAGGTCTAAAAAACGGTGGTCAGACCAACCATGACATACTCATCTGAGTGCTGGGCCCTAAAAAGCAATCACGCCCAAACTCTGCACCAACGAGATGAAAATGCTCAGATGGGCTAGTGGTGTTACAAGGTTGGATAGGGTCAAAAATTTCCATATCCGTGGTAGTTTCAAAGTCGCTCCCAGCTAGAAAAAGTGACCGAGGACAGACTTAGATTGTAGGGACACGTAATGAGAATGCCACAGGAAAATATGATAAGGAAGACAATGGACATATGGAAGTAGGACACAGAAGACCAGGTAGAGGACGCGGAGGACAGAGGGACTTGAAGGATGAGGACTAGGAGAGCCGACCCCACGTAAATGGGATAAAGGCTAGGGCAAAGAAGAAAGAAGAAGATATTAAATTGAGAAAATAATATTAAAAGATTTGGCGATTTGTATAAAGGTATACAGGCCAGTTAAAAAAAGAATATAATGAGAAATAAACCTTTGCTAATGTAAAAATAATCGTATCTAGACAATTTTTTTTGACAATGAAAAATTGCAGATATTGATTGTTATTCACTTTTATAATTAGTTTTATAATACTAATAAGTAGTCATTTCAAGATAAGATATTATATCATCACGTAACCTGTTTTTTTTTAATTGAGCGTTTTGTATAGAAAAATGTGTAACCATTTTTCGCAGTAAAGCTACGTGTACATAATTTACGAGTGTTATTAGTAGAGCGCTGTGCGCTAACCTTTAAGCGTCGCAATTGCTATCGTTGTGGCATACAAAATAAAAGGCATGTGCGAAATTATGCGCATTCAAAAATTTCTTACAAATTTGAGTGTGATACCTACAAAATTGTTCGATATTAAATTAAAGGAAACATTTTTGTTGAAATTCATATCAAGCGGCTTGTCCATTAATATTGATTTATTTATTTATCAGAGACTCGTGAAAAATCACGATTCAAATCATTGAATCTCCAATGCTTGAATAACAGGTATCTCTCGCATTTATTGTGCCAACTTAACTGTATTACAGCTATATCTATGCAAAGGTACCTTTGTATTATTGGACACCAATAAAACACCGAACAATACAAACATTACAATACAACAAAAAAATCATGATACTACAACATAGATCCTCCAGTGCTCCAATAACAGGTATCTTCCGCATCTATTGTTTGTACTAACATACCTGTATTATAGCTTTATGCGAAGGTGTGTGTTATTGGAGCAGTATACACATTTTTATCATGATTAAATCTGTTTGTCTGTTTTCTGTCGACGTCTGATAAATAAACCACGTGACTTTTTTTAATTTAATTTTTTTACCCCCCCCCCCTCCCCTTAAAGGTAGGTACGTCGTATATTTATCCCCCCGCACAATAAACAAAAGATTTTTAAAAATCGATAACGTACCCGAAAAGACTACATACATACGCACTTTTTTCATTGTCCGCAAAAAATACTTACACTAGATTTATCAGTGGCTGCCCCTCCCCATTGTTATATTTCGTGATTTTTTTCCACTCTTCACCTTCGATTTAGAGATTACGTGATTGATAGATGAGTCAAATTTGCGTACTTACACTCAAATTTTCACATGACTCGCATTTTGTATGAAGGACGTTATTGCGTTGAAAGTATGAAGCGGCCTTTATGGTTCACTCTATACGTCGCCGTCGCCTAGATTATGAAATTCTGGAAAATATAAGGTACCTACTTTTGTACTCGCATTTCTTCAATTGTTTCTGTATCAAAATATAAGGTACCTACTTTCGTACTTGCATTTCTACAATTGTTTCTGTATCAAAATATAAGGTACCTACTTTCGTACTTGCATTTCTACAATTGTTTCTGTATCAAAATATAAGGTACCTACTTTTGTATTTGCATTTCTCCAATTGTTTCTGTATCAAAAGATAAGGTACCTACCTACTTTCGTACTTGCATTTCTGCAATTGTTTCTGTATCAAACTAGGGTATTTAATAATTACTGTACTCCCGAATAGGTAATATAAGAGGTTCTAGAAAAGTTGTATATAGGTTTTAGAAGGCTTCACGGATTCTTGACATCCTTTCCTAATCAAAGTTTTGTAATTAATCTCAACGGAAACTGAATCTCACTGCGGAAAGATATCCTGTCCCATAATATCTTCCCAAAATCACCGCTTCATAATAATTATTGTCAAATGTCACATCCTTGATTTTTCTTTCTTATTTTGTGAATATTTTATTTTTTAAAATGATTATGTGCTCACTCAAAGTGAACACATATACACTCTTTCACAGTAAGCTACTTAAAGCTTGTGTTGTGAAAGAGGAAGATGGTCAATACCTGGGATCGAACTCACGACCTAAGCTGGCGTGGAGCCAATGGAGAAATCTCCATCAATTTTGGTTTTTTTTTTCTGGGATGTTTTACCAATAACATACTTTTGATCTGGTGAGGTTTACGGATAGGACATAGATGCTGAAGGTGCAAGATAGACGAGAGTGGAAGAACTCGGAGGAGACCTACGTTCAGGAGTGAATGGATCAAGGCTGTGAAAAGAAGATTTCAAAATTTAGCATTGAACTATGGGAAAATACAGCCTTTTGTTTTTCTGTTTCTCAATAATGACATTACATCCAAAAAGAATGATGAAGCCAATGACACTATTCTATAATACAGCCTTCATAGACAATATCTTCTTATATATATAAAAATGAAGAGCTATTTCCCGATGTCATCGCATCACGCCTAAACGGCTGGACCGATTTCGCTAATTATTTTTTTGTCGTGTAGGCTTTTATCAGGAGAATATCCTTTTGCAAGAAAAAAATTAAGAAAAATGCATGGAAAATTAGAAAATTAAAGAAAACTCTACGTAGACTACCTTATTAGTACTTTTTACCTTATAATTTTTATTCCAATTTTGAATTTTTGACAGAAATTGTCAATTGGTGCGATTGACAGAATGCGGATGGAATATACTTACATGATTTAAAACAGACGCATCTTTCGGAATCACATTGGTCTAATGATAATTAATTCATCACTATACAAATTCGAATTCAATATTCATAGTTAGGAACACAGGACAACGTCTGTCGGGAAAGCTAGTATTATAATATAAAATTGAAGTGGTTGGTAGACTGGCGGTTACAACGCCGGCTTTCGTACTGTTTGGTGCGGACGTCGTGGTTCGATCCCAGGTGCCGACCATCTTCCTCTTTCACGACACAAGCTTTAAGTAGCTTACTGCGAAAGAGTCAAGGAGTGTATTTGTGTACACTTTGAATGAGCACAGATTCATTTAAAAAAAAAAACCTTGAGTTTCATTATATGTGTAGGTACATGTATAGGTACACCAAATCCTTCGCTCTGGTTATATTTTTTTATCAACCGCAATAAAATTTAAATTATGTGAGAGTAGTTGAAACATTAATATACTTTTGTTTTCTATGTTCGTGGGAACATGACAATCTAATTTGTATGAGATCGCGGGTGGCTCCATTATCTGTAATAATATTATAATTACGTTATTACTGTTTTAATAACGTCATGATCTCGATAAAGTTCGCTGAATATAAATGTCAGCCCGTCGAATGCAACGGGCAGCTCAGGTATCATCTAGGTATATGGGTTTATACTATAAAACCTTTCGAACCACAGTGAAGCGAAATTTATCCGGAACAAACTTAAATTTCAGTAGATACACGACAGCCGTCGCAGTTTTTAAATTTGGTTGCTCCTTGTTGCCTCCCTATGCCCTGAGTGTGGTGTAAAAGCGAGTATTGGTTGATTGATTGTTCTCAATAATTTCCACCAGTTGGCTCTACATCTCATTAATTATTATTAAATATCTACTTGTTGTATACATGGTTTTTTATGACATGTTGAACATGTTGCGAATTCTCATGATAAAGAGTTTCAGAGAATTAAAAATAATCTACATGGTAAACGTTGTAATCGCTAAAGTGATCACACTAAGCCAGCCTTCGAAATAACAGTAGAAGACGGTCGTAAGCCCGTAGTGGTTTTTTCCATTTAAAAATCATTAGTTGATGGAAAATAGATGGTTTGAAACAGATGCATCGATCTAAACTATATGGGTTAGAAGGTAATATAATTAGAAGGTATTCGAATTCAATATTCATAGTAAGGAACACAGGACGTCTGTCGGGAAAGCTAGTAAACTTGTTATCATTCTGTAAAAATGTTCCTGAAACAGGACACAAGAATTCATGGTTATTTTAAAGCTGTATATCTCATGTTTTTGCGTATCTTTTCTTATACAATGCGTGTTTTCTGCTTTTTCATTCCCTCATAAATTTACTCAAAAAGCAATATAACCTTGCTCAACTGTTTGATTAAGGTTCATCTACTATATAAATTAAAGTCGGGTTAGTGCGAACACTTATAACTCGAGATTGGCTCAACAGATTCTTCTGATGTTTGATTTATTGGATTCTTCTCCGCTCCGGATAACAGAATAACTAATAAAAAGTAAAAAAAAATGGATAAAAAATGATGTAAAAATACAATAATTAAGTTTGTATGGAAAGGTTACTGGGACGCGCCCACGACATCGCGGGTAGTTCCCTCTCATTCTCGTATACGCTCTTACAGTAGCCCATCCCACTTACTCCACCGCACCGTTTCGATAGTTTTAGAAAATTTTCATACAAAGTCAACAATATATAGGCGAGGTAGGGTGTGTGTGCGAGCGCATTTTTCTCAAGTTGTTTCAGAAATAGTTCAATGTTATTATTTTATTAGCTTATCTCAATCGAATTAATTTTGTATTGTTTACGGGGGCGCAGCGCACATCATGTACATATTAACGGGCCACTTCGGGCTAGAGCCACAGGACAACGTCTGTCGGGAGAGTTAGTTCTATACTAAAACGTAACTTTGAGTTTCGTGTGTTAATACCCGCGGAATCTTTAAGTAAAATCGATCATGTAAAGGTGTCAAAAACGGGTGTTTTTGTGCAAAGCCCTCTTAATCCTAAATATTTGACTAGTTCTAAACTTTTCCGTGAATAATCCTGCAATTGACTTGTTTTTTCAGGTAGGTACTAAACTAAAAAGTATTCCGATTCTATTGATTTGCCTCTCTTTTTATTCATACATCCCATCCTCCTGATAGTAAATAAAAGCCGAATAAATCAACATTAACTGTAGGATAAATGATTGCGTAATCACGGCATGGGTCTTATTTCTGCAATCATTACCATTGAGAGCGGTGGGATTCACTGGAAGAAAGAGAGAAAGAATCAAATAAAAGAGAGAACGAAAACCTACTTGTACGTGACAATTTATGCGTACTAACCATAATGAGAGTACATCAGGCAAAGATATACTGAATGAAAATCTCTACACCAAAAAAAATATATTTACTTTTTGTAAGGTTTGTGTATTCACATAGTGAAAGTTCATTTTGATGATTAAAATGATTACACAGTTGCAATTTCACAATTTTTTTATGAATCTCGAGCGCTTTCATCCGACCACGCAGACATTGTCAAGAGACTAAACTAAAAATTATAAACTCAAAGAAAAGTATGGTACAATGATGGCGGGAGAGGATACTATAACTAACAGATGACAAGATATTATTATTATTATTGCATACATATTTTTTTTAGGCTAGATCTTTTAGAGATTAACCAAGTCATAACCATTCTTTTAGTATGAACAATGTGAGGGTATTGCACTCAGAAGAACACAAGTATCGCAGATTAGGTCTTGAAACGCCCGAGATACATAAAAATCGCGATTCTATTGTTAACATTCAAGTCCCTGCACCATCTCCTCTATTATCATAGATATTGTCTTATGAATAATTAATTTATTGTATTTATTTTAAACTAATATATTACTTTATCAGCCTATTCATAATTTCGGTCAACCATCCTATTGTTACCTACTAGTTAATTTCTAAAAGATCTAGCGTAAAAAAAAAATTGTATACAATAATAATAATATCTTGTCATCTGTTAGTGTTACCATTTTAATCAACAAAAATATTTCTTAGTTACGGCATCACGCGGAACTGCCGGACAAATTTCGGTAATTATTTTTGGTTGTATTTGCTATTGTCAGGGGAAGAAGGTTGTTATGAAAGAAAAAAGTAAGAAAGTTACGTGACATATTAGAAATTAAAAACAAAAAGTATGTAACCTACTTAGTGCTTTTTGCAATATATTATTTTCGTTCTAATTTTGAATTTAAATTGGCGTTTGACAGAAACTTTGAGTTGTTTGAAAGTTGGTGCGATTGATAGAATGCGGATATAAAATATAATATGGTTTCAAACAGATGCATCGACCGGAATCACATTGGTTAAAAGTTAATTAACTAATAATTTATCATGATACAAATTCGAATTCAATATTCATAGTTCACACGACGACGTCTGTCAGGAAAGCTAGTCTATCGGTGTTTTTAAGATCTATAGTCCTGAAAATGGTCACAACAATCTAGACATAATTAGAACGCTGTGCACCAGCAAAGCCAATTTACATAATAATTTAGTTATGTACCTCTGTAAATTTATTTATTTATATTTTTTGATATTAGCATATCACACATAAACCGCAGACTTTACGTTTGATTTTCATCGTCGTGGATCCTTGGAGGTATATTTATGGTAATCATAGATACAAATTTTTCCAATTTATCAAATATACATATTTAATGTCATTAACAAATTTCTAAAAAATTTAAAATTCGCATACATAAATTTCAATTAATGAGATAATAACAGTAGAAATCGTTCGAAAGCATCAGTAATGAATTGTTGAGAGTTATTAATTGTTAGATGTTCGTTTTAAAATATATTTTAATTTAAGTTTAACACATGTTGCACTATCTAAAAGGGGCAAGACTGTACATTGCTTCATGTAATGGCTGGATAAGAACAATCCTATCTTCGAATTGAATTACGTACGTGAGATTCATCCTGTATGTTCCATTCCATAAATGGTGTAACCAGATTCTTACTTAATATTCAAACTTCATTTAATCCAACATATAATTGGGAAAACAATCAATCCAATGACAAATGACAAAAATAATGAGACTAGAGGAAAAAAAGTAATACATTATATTTTTATTCTATCATCAATAGTTAAGAATATTTTAACTTATTTTAAAGAAACAAAATATTTAGTTTTTTCCACAATTTTAACTAAGTTAACATCTACTAGCCTGACGAAGAAGACGTACGGTCTTCGAAAACCGGTTAGCCGAATAAAATTGTGGAAAAAACTAAATATTTTGTTTCTTTAAAATAAGTTCGAAGTATGTTCCACCAAGTAGCCACGGTCGAAAAGATAAATTATCAAGAATAATAATATTTTAGGTATTTTTTTTCACACCTTGGGTTACATTATTGGAGTTTTAGTTAGGATACCAAATTTTTTTGAAAATAAATTCAATATAGCCTATGTTACCCAAGCTAGTACAGTACAGCTTCCCAAAAGTGAAAGAATTTTTCAAATCAGTTCAGTAATTTCGGAGCCTATTCAATGCAAACAAACAATCAAATCTTTCCTTTTTATATATAAAGTATAGACGAGCTTTCCCGACAGACGATGTCCTGTAGTCTTTACTATGTATACTTATGTATTGTAATTATAAAAAATAAGAAAGTAAGATTTCATTCATTCATTAAATTTTTTTATTGATTTATCCTATATTTATGCATAATTTATTAGCTTTCACCACTCCTAAGCGTGCGAAATTTCATACTTCTCCGTCCGCGCAATTTTCGTTAAAATAGTCACAATGTATTAATATATAGATTTTCTATTTCTCTACTTTTTTGTGTATCCTCTCGGAAACATAGGTGGCTGACAAAGTCTTTCATTGCGTCATGTCTTTGAACCCATCTTTTTACTGATTTTTATTAGAAAACATTCTTAAAAAAATCAATAAAAAACGAGAACACCTAATATATAGAAAAATCTAACTTCTTAGAAACACTAAAAAGCTTAAGCTAGATGATATAGAACCGCGTGATGTTTAGAAATCAAATAAAAATCGTTTCTTTAACAAAAAAGAAACAAATCACTGACATTTTCAAACGTAAGTATTCAAATTTAAAGTCATGCATGACTAAATACGATAATCTAAAGATATAAAAGAAAGTTGGGTTAGTTCGAACACTTATAACTCGAGGTCGACTAAACAAATTTTATTTTGCTTGGTTCATAGGATTCTTCTCCGCTCCGGATAACAGAATAAAACATTGATAACAAATAATATAACATATTGTAATATAAATAAAAACTAAAAAATTGAACGCCATCTGTGCAAAATTCTACAGCAACACAATTTTTATTTACCTGACAACCAATGAGTTTCAAAACATTGGTGCGCAGATTATTAATAACATTTATTTCAAGCTTTCAGAAATATTTTTTTTTAACATACAAACATATTTTAAGTGTATTGTAGTATAAATTAAAACTAAATAAGTGAATAAAATGATATATGAATCGTCTTCTGGTGATTTGTTGTGCTAAAATTTGTGAAATTATTATTTCAGTATTATCTGACTTATGAAAAATCAAATTAAATATCTATGAAATGTATGAGTTTTAGTGCTTTTGAAATTCCTTATAATATAACCACACAAATTTTGATTTTTACACGATGAGTAAGTAGTCAGGTCAGCTATGTGATATTACCGGCAATATTTTATTGACTTTAAGGCGGGAGGAAGTATGACGGGTCAGCTAGTAAAAGATAAAACGATTGTTTATACCGACCTATTGAAATCGCAGGCCCACGAAGGTACGCCGTCATTCTCCATACCACAATAGAGGAATTCAAATGAGTATAAAAGAATTTTGGGCATTGTGTTGCCACGTGGATACTTGCTGCCGAGTACTTTGCTAAATTAAAATCGAGTTTAACAATCGATTTACCCGAAAAGTTATTTTACAAAACATTTAAATTAGTAACACTGGATGTTGATGACAAAGAAATGCCTTTGTCAACATTATCTTCTATATTATAAAAACGTAGAGCTTTTAATTTCCCGATGACATCGCATCACGCCTAAACGGCTGGACCGATTTCGCTAATTAATTTTTTGGCGTGTTGGCTTCTATCAGTAGAAGATTCTTATTAAAGAAAAAATAAGAAAGTTTCGTGGATAATTAGAAAATCAAAGAAAACTCTAAGTAGGTAACCTTCTTAGTATTTTTAACAATATAATTTTATTCCATATTTAAAAAATTGAAATTACATTATAGTTCGACAGGAAATGTCAGTTGTTTGATAGTTGGTGCGATGGAAAATATATGGTTTGAAACATAGATACATCGATCTAAATTACATTGGTTAAAAGCTAATAAGCTTTGCATTATACAATTTCGAACTCAATATTCATAGTAAGGAACACAGGAAAATGTCTGTCGGGATAGCTAGTAGTTGCCAATAAATCTTATATAATAAAAGTGTACGTTGTAAATGTTAAACAGACAACATAATATATCTATAGTCATATCCTGGCGCCAAATACATGACAGCAGTCGCAGTCTTTAAATTTGGTTGCTTTCTTGTTCTCAATAATTTCCAACATTTATCTCTATATTTCATTTCATTAATTTTTAATTATCTACTTGTTGTATACGTGAGATTTTTCGACATGTTGACATGTCGAGAATTTTCATGATTAGGAGTTTCGGATAATTAAACATTACCACCTAATGGCGAACGTTGTTAACGTAAAGTGATCGCACTAAGCCAGACTTCGAAATAACAGTAGAAGACGGTCTAAGCCCGTAATGATTTGTTCCATTTAAGAATGGAACATCAGTAATGAATTGTTAGAGTCATTAGTTGTTACATATTCGTTAAGATCTAGTCCTGAAAAATGCCTGTAATCAGGTTAGTTACTAACCTACCTAGTCACGCATCTTTCGGCACGGGTCGAATGAAATTTTGTATCGGGCGGACCTACATAACTTATCCAGAGTACGAATTATCTACAACTCACGTCATTATACAAGAAGTTCTTCGATCCATCACGTAAATCAATCTTCTCTCTAATAACTCAGAAGTCGAAATTAGTATTTATTTTTACAGTCCTGCAGACTTGACTTTTCAACCACAGATCTTGATTTTCCAATTAAGGTAGATTTACATTGTAACTTTTCAGACAGTCAGCGTTTGGATTTGACACGATCATTTCACGCTTGGATTCATCTAAGTGGAAAATGATTCTCTACTCCTTTTTTGCATTTCGTTTCCATTCAACCAACTGTGAATACAATCTGTTCAATTCTAATTACATACAGAAAAAGAAAGAAGAAAGAAAATGACAGTATGAATAAGATGAAGGAAAGACTTTGAAAAGATGTTATGTGACTATCATTTTTTTATAACACGAATGTAGATCTTTACAAACTAGTTATCGACCAGTGCTCGAAATTCGACCATAACTAATTTAGGTTATAAGTTTGAACATTATGAAGGATACATCAAAGACTGAGCGAGCGCTATATCACAATTTTCTATACCTATAACACAATGGCATAGATACGTCGATTTTGAAATGTTGATATGTACAAAGTTTTTCCTATTATTATTAAAGACATACAATATAAAATATTATTATAAAATATTTTTGGCATAATAAATTTAATTAATATTAATTTATTCTCAATTTGACAACAGAAAAACAAAATAATATGTACGACTGGACCATCACAATGCTACATTATTCCGATTTTTTAACATAGGCTATAGAATATTTTGAAAAAGTTCGGGATCTTTATGAAAACTATTTTTTTAATGACTATCTACCCTACCCATGCGAAGCTGGGACTGACCGGTCGTATGGACAATCGCACGTGCAAAAGGTTTTCAAGACCTCATGCAGTCTTCTTAAACCTTTTAAAAACCTGCTGTGTCTTATCCTTACATAGATATAATATAAGAGGAGTTAATTCGGGTCAGGGTTTTCCAAGGTTTCTATAGTTCAGTGAACCGGTTTAATTTGGAGATTATTTTAGGAATTTTGGACAAAATTAGGAAAATAAGAACCGGTTTTTTAATCACTTGATATCCAAATGAAATGTATTTGTGTGGAAAAAAAAGATTTATTGTAGAAATAAATCAATTATTAATTCGTATATTATATCTTAAGAAGACACTTGGAGTCGGAGCAAAACTTCCTATTTTCCTCTTGTTCCTTACATGTCCCTTAATTCTGATCCTCACCCTTGGACTTTGTACCTTTACCATAGCCGATCCCACACATACATTTTTAATTTGCCTATGTTCTATTGTTGTTTGTCTTTTACTCCTTACCTACTCGCTGCTAATGTTTATATAGGTACCTCCGTATTTTTACTGTATTTTTAGCTGTCCATACAATTTTTATCATTCTTACGAAAGAAAGTAGAATAAAATAACATATTATTTAACTAGCTGACATCCGTCTTGCTGCTTTGCGTTTTCAAAAGATATGTAAGTATCTGTTTTGTTAAATTCTTACTATGAATATCGAGTTGTTTTAAATTAGTAAATATATTCGGGAAAGATGAATAACTTTTATCTAACATTACTACAAATATATCTGCAAGAATCAACGATGAATAAAATCGAACGTGAGGTCCGTAAATTAATTATGAAATTTTATTTTATCAGCCATTGTTAATGATTCACGAATATGTAACGTAGTGTTGAATAGAAATGAGTTTGGTTACGGGCGAAATTCGCGTGGGTGAATGGCACGCAATTCGTGCACAAATTCAAATAATACTAGTCGAACTACATTCCTGCGATTAGCCATAGGGTACGGTCGGTATTCGTTAACCTATAGACGCGTGATGTTCTTTATTCAAAATTGCGCTGTCCGCATTCTGAGGACATTTTTATGTACGCGTTTCGTGGGAACAATAGATTTGTCCCAAGAAAGCGGCATTTTAAATTGTTTAGTAAATAAATTATTTCTAATTAAAGACACTTTAAACTTTGCTGAGATCATTTTATCAAATCACTAGCTTATACCCGTCTTGCTTTACGTTTTTGATTCCGATTGTCAGGCTTGATCGGTAGGTAATTAAACAGGTTCTAGTCTAGCTTCCCATTGCTTAACAGACCTCTATAACTGACATAAGCACAGGAAAAGAAGAATGACACTTTTACAATTTTTGTTTTACCGACCTCATAATATTATACGAACCTACCGACGTAATTTGCAAGTTTTCATAGAGAGAGCTCTGTGGTTTGAATCTTAGCTACATTCCCTACTTTGATAATTAATTAGGCATTACACTCATAGAGGGTGATTTATACCTGTCAAACTTCAAAATCAAACTGCAAATGTTTTCATTAAATCTTTATTTATTGAGAATAATACGATTTGAATAACATTTATATGTATAACAAATCAATCTACAATTATTTTATTACATTTTCATACCGTAATACCAAGATTCCATTCAACGTTTACATGAGTAATTTTGTTTCCAAAAGATGACTTACTGTCTTTTGAGAAATTTGTATGAAGATCCTAAAAAAATAGAGTTTTTTAAATAGCTCTAAATATATTAAAGTTAATGCAGCAAATTGTATTTAAGAACCTTCTCCAGCATTTTGTACAGCTCTGGCATATTAATATCTGACGTAGCATTTGTATTTTGAGCGTGATGTTCACATATAAGGTAAAAGTATTGTCAAAGGCAAATAAAAAAACAAACATTTCTGAATTATTATGTAGATTAAGATGGTTGGTTATATTATTGCATCATGCGAGAAACACCAATATAACATTATGTCTAGTTTTGATGAATTACTTATTTTGACAGTTTCTGGAGACTTTGATACAGTGAATAGTAGACATTTGGGGTTTTGTTGGGCTAATGACATCATAAAAAAAAACATAACAGAAACTATGGGATCACCCCAAATTCTATCTTTGCCAACACTTGACATTTGAATTTCGATGTCGACCGACATCGAGAATCGATTATTAATCTCGTCTTAATTTTTTTAAGGCGATTAGAATAATATCAGGGAAATCTTGCAATTAGAAATCGTGAAGTCATTATAGAAACTGTTAATGTAATGATAGTATAAACAAGTTGGTAGCACAGCATTTTTTTTTTAAATTTGGTATCAGATTGGTTGTAAGAATTTAAGTTAAATAATAAAGCCTGCATTTTGAGGCGTTAGAGGTGTCAATAATCAATAGAAATTTTGTTCATCAATATTAATTATTATTGGTGTCCCAAAAAAACTTACATTGGTGGATTATTTTGTCCCAAATAAGCGGCTGACTTTAGATTATAAGTTTGAACATTAATATTCCATTGTCAAATTCTGAACGAGCGCTTTTCACAAGTTTCTTTAAAAAATAATAAATACGTCAAATTTGAAATTTTGATATGTTCAAAGATTTTTCTATGGTTACAGTATTAATCTATTCTGAATTTGAACGCAGATAAACAAAAGATCTATGTTAAATAATGTCAAATATATCTTAGTGTGTGTGAGTATGAAATACATAACATTACCTACAGTAGTGTGTGTAGTTTTTTTTATTATAGATTCAATGAATTTTTATGCATACATTTAAAAAAAATAGCATTTGCCACCCCCTCTATGTAAAGTGTGCGAAATTTCATACTCCTCCGTACGCGCAATTGCATAAAAATGGTCATAAAGTTTTTCCTTCACGTTGGTATTAATATATAAATAGTCCCCACTGATGCGTATTCTGTTTTAAACTATGTTACAGCATACATTCTAACAACCTTCCCAGCTATCAATCAGTTTGTCAAACATCAATATATATTGAAAAAATAATATGTAGAAAAGATTCTATCGTTAAATAATAATATATATTCAGAATCTTAACTATTTTAAGTTTTATTAAATTTTCTACGGTCCCCCACTCTCTCTTAATATGTTCTCACTTTTTTTTTCAAATATAAAATGCGGGTGAAGACAAAACACAGAAAATGTTATGTGATGAATTATGAAAACGGTCGAATACAGAACTGACTTATGACGTTCAGTAGCAAAGTCATCAAATCATACGTTAGACTACCAATTTTTACAAGTATAACTTTTGTTCAGTACCTAATTTAATAGTTTATTTATTTGAAAGTAAAAGAAGAATTTATCTTATAGACGTAAAACAAGAGATCGACGCGATGGCATCTATGAATGGCGCGGAGAAAACAATGTTTGTCATAAATATCAATACGTTCGCAAGGACCACAACCGATAGAATGTTCCAGGCGCTAGCTATAGCAAAATGTTTGAATCTAGTTCGATAGAAATACCAATTAAAAAAAAAAAACTCTATCGAACAAATCTCGAATATAGTGGAGAAGAAACCTAAAAAAATTTACCTTCTCATCGGGAAATAAATGTGTATTTATTTAGCGATAGGTCCATGGTACGAAATTATTTGTTAGTCGCACTGTTTAAAGAGCATTTTTAAAAATAGAACATAGAATGTCGTGTTCTTAAAATGTCGATAGTAAAAAAAAATACAACAGCAAATTTCGTCCAGAACACAACCGTACTCTATTACATTACCAACACAAAAGCAAACTTGCCCAGGAACTCTTTTCTCGAATGTCGATTGATGGTTGTTGTAATAGAACAATTTCTTAAAAAAGATAGTCTTGATTCTCGGCTGCGACAGTTGTTGACTACGGATTAGCACGCGATTTTTTGTCGAGTGCTACTTGACCACTCGAATTGTATGTATTCGATTGATTTCATCTGTGAAAAATGGCTGACTCACAGTAAACACCAAAACATAATGATGGCTGGTTATTACATCATGTGAGAAGCAACAATCCAACATTATGTCTAGTTTTGATGAATTACTTTTTTTGACAGTTTCTGGAGAATTTGATACAGTCAGTAATAAGCTTTATAGGATTTATTTTGCTTGTCATATTTATTTATGCAAGATTTCAGTGGCTTTAGAGCCTTAAATTAGATAATTTGTAAACATACAAAAACAATAGCAACACTTGACAGTTTGTTATGAATAACAAAAACTTAACCTAAAATCTATGTGGTTTAAAACAAAAAAATGCATCACTCAAAGAGCTACGCTAGCGCCATGTCGCCTACCAGTGGTGACAGTGCGTACTACACCGCTCGTGCCATATTATTATAATAAAAAAAATATTTGTATGGAGGCAAACAGAAAAAAATCAACAATAATTAATTAAGAAAAAAAATACCGCAAGATGAGTACTTGATTCTGTTGATTTTGCATGATTGCATTGATGTAAGACGAGAAAAAACGTTAAATTATGAATAAGTACGATAATCACAAACATCATAAAAAATCATAGAAGAAGCTTTTCAATCATAGATACAACAGTAGAATCACCACCGTTTCGTGTGAAATTTGAATTTCGGTGTCGAGTGACATTGAGAATAGATTAAACGGTCGCCAGTCGACAAGTTTATCTACCCTATCCCCGACAATAATTTACGTGCACGGAAGTTTTTCGATCGACATATGAGAATAGAATAGACCCACTCTACTTGACAGTATCTACTAGATAATTCACTTGTCGCCTGTATAAAGATGTTGCTTCCACAATAATTCTTAAGCCTTGGTGATTGGCTCTTACATTGTTAGAAAGAAGCAGCTCTCTTTATTACCGCAGGCAATCTTCGTAGGTTCCCATGATCTGTCGCCAATGCAATAAACAATGGCTAATAAATAGTGCTTTGCGAAACCGGTTTCGCTACAGATAACAACACTCTAAGAAAGTTTTATCTGTTATTGCGACAAGTATCGATGTTCTTAAAAGAAAATGTCGAAGAATCGACTTTCTTTTATTACGTGTTTCTAAATGGCGTTTGCATTTAATATCTATGTAAAATTCGTATCACCTACATTCTACGAATTTATCATTTTTAATTTATTTTCAGTCACATTAAAAAAAAATAAAGAAAACTTTGTATGGGAGAACAAAAGTGTTGTTTTTCTAATTTCCTCGCAATTTTGCCACATTTTCTCACCTGAGCTTTTACGAATAATTCGAAACCAACTTCAGCCAAATCGGTCTAGCCGTCCTTGAATTTTAACTAGACACATGCATAGCCTATCAGTTTTACTTATTATATCTCTCATTGAGAAAAAAGTACTGATGGACTTATGTGAAAAAGTGGACTTTTTTTAAACAAACTAGCGTTTGCGTTCTGTTTCAGATTACACGGGGGAGGTTGCGAGGAAGAAAATGTTTACGTATCAAAATAACGGTTAGTAACATGTAACTTACAAGTTTACTTAAATTTTCTAATTTACCGCACCACTTTCTTATGTTTTACCTTTCATAAGTTGATCGACCTTAGCATATTATACATAGGGCTCCATTGATTAAACATAGATTGAAAATTCATTGCATAATTGGAACAAAGTAATAAAGAAAAAAAAAATAGGAGCAAAATATTTAGCAAATAAGAAAAAACTATCATTTTCTCGAGTATTTTCGAAAAAGTTGAAAGCTTTCTTTGGAAATAAATACTCGAAAACATACATAATTAAAATTAAAATAAATCATAATAATAATAAAGAGAAAAATGTAAGGTGTATTAGGAGCGCATAAATATGAAAGAGATTTACTTCTACGTATAAAATACCTTTAAAAGTGAACGAACAGCGGAATAATAATTTGAAAAACACATCTTCTTACTTATACACGTATAAATTAATGATAATAATAACGTGTAAACAATACCAATACAAACAAACAACATTTCCCACGACTACCTTGATATATACAGATATCTCTTTCTTACTTAATTATTATTATTATCATATTTGAAGTGAAAAAGTTTGCTCGTCTCTTTCTCGAGTTATAAAATTCCAATGAGACTATCTCTTTCAAATATAATATTGTAACAATATCGCTTTGCTTTGTTATTATTTCTTTTTATTTACTACATACTTTCTTTTGTATCATGCTTCTCTCTTCGCGACGTCTTTGAAAGTATCAGGCTAGCATGTGGGTGAATGGGTGTATATTATACATAATATTACGTATATATGTACATATTATTATATGGGAGTTTTCTTATCGTATACATTAATTCTTACTCTGTACAGAAGTCATAAAACATGTATATGTAAGGAAAATTATACATTATTCTTTAATCACACGAAAATTTCCGATTCTTTGAGTTTACCAAATGTCAAAATATATGATTTTTGGTAAATACATTTTGATGGTTAAAAACCTGAATGTAACGATCATAAAAAAAAACTGAAAAAATCTTAGGTATGTATTTATATAACAAAACTTCTTTATCGGCTATTCTGAAATGAACGGTAAAAAAATGTAATGCGGAAATAGAACCCAGAATCTTAATTTAAACGATTTTTTTTAACCATTACTCCATAAAGTAAAAAATGAAATAAGCGTTTTTTTTATATTTTCTTGCTTTTTTAATTGTCACACATATAAGCTTAAAATTACATATCTTATAGTCAAAATGGAAAAAAGATGACGAAAACATTTTGGATTTTGGAATTTGATGTTTTCAATTTGAAATTCACTTTCAATTGAGCGTTACTTTTTGTAATTGGTTTATAAAAACGGTAATATGGGTAGAATTCAGTTTTTCTGATTTTAAAGGCCTGGTGCACATCTTTCAAGTACAAAAAACAAAGATCAAAATAACTTATATATTATACAAACGACACACTCTGAATTAAAATATATCATATCTACAACAAAATCGCAATATAAAATGCAATTTTCTAAAGGCCGTTGTTTCAAAAAAAAAATATATAAATTTTACCAAAAATTTTGGCATCAGGCGTTTAGTCAAAACAAAAATATTTTCTGCACAATAATTATTATTTTATCTAAATTATACATTCCCTTTGTATATTCAGTAAGTTCATACATATGTATTAAAGAAATATTATTAAAATTTATTCAAGGTAATGTACACACATCTACAGAGCCTATAACTATCTCTTCTCGTACTAGTTGAAACCATACGCGTTGCCGCCACAAAATCTATATTAAAATTCAGTTGTGTACTGTATTTAAAATGTCTGAATTTTTTATCTGTACTTGATCAATCACTGTTATATTTAAAAACTCCGACAAGTGGAAAAAAATAGCTCAGCGATAGAAAATCATGCGGTCAAGCGTCGTCGAGGAAGATTAACCTATATAACTTGATTATGAGCAGATTTTGACCAGCCATGTTGGATTTTACGTCAACTGACAGTTGTTTCCAGTACACAGGAACGCTTTCTGTAATAAATACACTGTTTTTATATTTTAACCTTCCAATTATGTGCTCCCTTCATATTTAGGTCCATTGTATTTTGGTTTATCATTTTTATCAAAGAAAATTTAAACAAATAAAGCATATAATGCATTCCCGTCATAATTCAAACGCTTACAACCATGATGCACAAACTAAATTTTTAATAAATATACTTAATGACTTACTTAATGGGAGGGTACGGGAAATATGCGAGGTCGAGGACATAGTAAGATGGGGAAGGCAACGAAGAAGATTCTGGTATGCACATGTGAGGAGAATGGACTCAACCAGACTCCCTCACATGGCATTGCACGGCCAACCCCATGGAAGACGCCTCCCGGGCAGACCACCAAAAAGGTGGAAGGATAGCTGGGAATCGACCTCGCAGGAGGCCAACCCCACCTCTTGAATTACAGGCCACAAGGCCTAAATTAAGAAGAAGAAGAAGATACTTAATGACGTTTTGAAGAAAAAAAAACAAAATACTTTTTAAGTAGGTTCAAATATGAAATTCAGTATAATAAACATTATGGAGCTAAAGGTGTGGTATGATGTAATGCAACTTTTTATTTTCTGAAATAAAAATCAGCTATATCTTGATAGAAAATAGATTATTAAAAAATAAGGTAGGCCTATTCTACATTAATAATTCGAAACCATCAAATCTGACATAGCGCATTTCGGTTGTAACCCTTCGCGTTGCCCGGATACTATTTTGTTTGTTTACAAAATTTTGTACAAAATTAAATTTCATTTTCATACATAAAAGACGTGGATCAAATAATATGTTTTTATTAATAAAGTAAAAATTGATCGGCGTATCGGAAGCGATCGTGTAATCAACTTTTTTTTATAAATAAGATTTTTTTACAATACTCTACTTAAGTGAGCCAACAGTTACTCAGACTGCAGTCGATTTTTCACAGCAAGGATAACCTCCTTAGTTATGTCCGAATTCCTCAGCTTTGCTTCGAAGGAATATAACACATAGTTAAAAGGCATTCAAGAAAAACAATTAAGTACCTACCTGCTTATATTTTTATAGTTACTAGTTTCAACAAACTGCTGCAAGCAACAATAAAAGCGCCCTAAAGTTTCGTCAGATACAAACCATCAGAAGAAATTTATATAAAAAGATAATAAACAGCGTTTTCAAGTGAAAAATAAACAGGTTTTTATAGTCAAGTGCAAGAATGTAAGATGTGTCGTCCTTCACTTTGAATTCTCTCTGTTCGACGAGACACAACAGTGTTGCCATCGTTAAAAATAAAATGATTTAAACATTTTTTGACATTAATACAACGCATTGAGAAGAACAACACGTGTGAAGTTATTTTGACAGTTACGTTGGTTAACTGAAATCGTTGTGATTCTTAACGAATTCTTGCTAAAAACATACACAACAAAAACAAAAAAATATGTACCTACACTCGAACTGACTTCGATTTATTTTGTTGTGTGTGATAGACGCCCGTTATTGGAGTTGTTATAGACCATCATTGCTATCTCTCTCTTTCTTTTTTAATTAAATATTAAAAAGAAAACTTTTTTTATAACATACTTTTGTTGAAATGACGTCGACAAAATAAACGTTATTGTAACTCTCGTTAAAACGTTATTGTAACTGTGATTTTGCTAAATTTTCAAAAAATTAAATAAAAAATTCCCCTTTTTTTTATATAATGAATCTGTGCTCACTCAAAGTGAACACAAATACACTGTTTGACTCTTTCACAGTAAGCTAATTAAAGCTTGTGTCGTGAAAGTGGAAGAGGTCGGCACCTTTCCCTGTAATACATAAAAATTTCAGATTTTCGTACCTACATGCCAAAGTTTCATTACCATCCAAATGGAAGAAATATGGGGAAGTTTGTTGGAAGAAAAAAAGTCAATATGCGGAAAGAGACTGATTGATAAGAAAAGATCAAACCAGAAAGGAATGAGGAGTGAATTTTAACGTAGTTACTAGAATGAAAGCTGATGAACTGAGGTGGTTTGGGCATGTTGAGAGAATGACTAAAAGGATCTCCAATTCTCAATCAATGGGTGTACGGAGACGTGTCCGGCCAAGATTGAAGTGGACCGATCATAATATGCAGTCTTGAAGAAGGGTCAAGTCAGGAGTAAAGGGAATAAGAGACAATGTTTGCGGAACGTTATGCCCTTGAATGAAGCGAAAAGGTTTCCCGGATAGGATGATATTAGGGGTTAGGCAAAGTCCATACTTATTGCCTAACTCCCTTAGAAAGGGCGCCATGGAGAAAAAAAAATACGTTATTACAGTCGATTAATTGAATTATGGCAAATGGAAATATTTTCTAGTCAACCGGCGCAGTCTTATCTAAAAAATAGTGCTAACTAATCAGGAAGAAATCTCAAAAGAACGACACATCTTACAGATAACCGTTACCTTAATCTGTTCAAAAACTATGCGGAGGTACCAAGTATTGGAGCACTGAAGATATTTTTTTTTTGTACTTGTGTCTTGATTTCTTTTCTTTGTGTTATTCAGTGTTCATAATATATCGGTATTTCTGTAATTAAATGCAGACAAGAAAATGGCGATAGCTGGAATGTTAAGATCGAGAAGAAAGTCTAAGCTGCGATTCGAGCCCACAACCTATGTTAAACGAAAGTTGAAGACTCTGCCCCTAGGCTATCAACTACTTTTACATATTATTATATACAAAAAAAAATATGTTCAAGAAAGAAATTATTTTCATTAACTTTCATATAAAGAAAATATAGGTATAATTTATGACGACGTAAAAGTAGAGGAGAAAATAGCTGATTTTTCCTTTTAGGGTGGTTTAACTGGTTGTAAAATTAAAGAGAAATATTAAACACTTCATATGGTGTAACAAAACTTTCTAGAGTTTATATAAATATTTATTTTAACCCATTCTCGCCCCCGTACACAAATGTGTACAGTGAATACTATTTAAAAAAAATATTTCATTAAATTTAATTATGATAATATCAATTATTATAAATCAAAATATTGTCAAATTTAAGAACTAACTATTTAATGCAACCACTCTATCAATATTATAATTGAGGTAATTTTTTACAAATATGAACCACTACGGGATATTATCGTATTTAATGCTGGTTCGAAGGTTGGCTGTGATCATTTAACCTTAGCAACGACGGTAAAATAATAAAAAAAATTAAAACAACAACACTCCCTTTTACACCCCACTCAGGGGCAAAGGGAGGCAACAAGAGCTCTCCATTATAAAATTAATACCAAGTCATAAATTAAAATCATTTTTTTTATAGAATGTATCTGGGATGACCCAAAGTGAGCGCAAATACGTATTGTGTCATTTTTTACTACCTGCCAAAGCAAAAGGAAAGGTGAAGGTCCTGAAAGATGAAGATGGAGTCGAGCACATGATCCTTCGAAACTGATGTCAGGAACTGAATAACTAGTCTTCCAGCCACATCAAAACTTTCTAGAATTCTAATTAGTGCTGATGAGGTAAAGGGGAGAAACAAAGCAATTCAACTCAGACACATTAAATATACCCTACAACAGGTAGGTATCACAAGAAATCTTGAAGCCAAAAACAAATGTATGGTTTTCAAAGAAATGTATGGTTGACTGGTAGAGAATGCTTCAAGCATTAAGTTCCGCCGGCTATACTGATACCTATGTATAAAAGAGTGATATTTATTTATTTATCTTCTTACATTTCCACAAGAATACAGTAATACTGCCTATTGCATAACATTTCTCTGAAACCTCCACAAATGTCCTGTTTCCCGAGATCAGTAACGTACATAAAAAAATATAACAGTTTTGATTTGGTGTAAGCATATGCGTACATAGGGAGGTAATGGGTTAAAATAACAAAGCGTGTTTCATAGCCCACGGCAAAGCATGCTTTATAAATTATTTTCATGAGACTTTTTTTCAAGATGGCTGTCAAAGTCAAGATAATGGCTGTTACATGAAGCCATTTAGATGCTATCATAGACGTGATTGATTTCAAGCGTGTACGTGTTGTATAGCTAGAAGGCTGTAAAGATGCAAGTTGAGAGTGGGTGCATAAGTGTGAGATATTTGTTTTCACATTTTTTAGAAATATTATGTCTCATGGTTACAACGACAACATGATTTCTATACTTACGAATATACATACAATCTAAAGTGTGCGCATCTGTATTCTGTTGGCTGTTTAATATTAGGTACACTTAACAAATAATATGTAACAACTAATGACTCTAACAATTCATTACTGATATTCGATTTTTAAATGGAACAAACGGCTACGGGCTTACGACCGTCTTCTACTGTTATTTCGAAGGCTGGATTAGTGTGATCACTTTACGTTAACAACGTTCGCCATTAGGTAATGCCATTTTAGTCGACGAAACTCCTAATCATGAGAATTCTCGACATGTCGAAAAATCCCATGTATACAACAAGTACCTACCTAGATATTTAATCATTCATGAAATATAGAGAAAAATTATTGAGAATAAAAGAGCGAACAAATTTAAAGACTGCGAATGCTGTCACGTATTTGGAAACAGGATAGGAATATATCCATTGTTGTTATTGTCTCATCTTTATTGCCTAATGGCTTTGTTGGAGCACATCGTTCTAATTATGTCTAGATTCTTGTGACCACAATGGTCACAAGAATCTAGGTTCCATCATTGCTGAATTCTCTTTTTATGATGCCAAAAGATCGACTCATACATTTATGGGTCATGAGCAGGGTTGCCAAGTTTTTTCCAAAAAAACAATACCGAACCAGTGTTCCCACTTGGTATCCGAAAAGGTGAAAGTTCACCAAAAGAAAAAAAAAAGCTCATTCTCATAATTTGTTATCCGGAAACTTATACATTCACTAAAAAATGAAAGAAATCATTCCGAAAATTTGGTACTGGTTTATTTTATGGAGGAAAATTAAGCGGAAAAATATACCGAACAGCCGATAGTTCGGTATTTTAGTCATACCGAACACGGTGCTGAAATACCGAACACCCGGCAACCCTGGTAATGAGTCCTCTCACAACGGAAGACACACCTGTTAGTTGAGCCATGTTCATAAAACGTGAGAAATTCCGTGATTTAATATAAATATAATATTCCTTATCAAAGGCTATCATTTGTGGCGGAGCCGCATGTTGTACCGAACATGCGAATGAATCATTAGGTTAACCTACCCCTTGCGTAGGTACTTATATAATCTAGGTTCAAAGGGGTAGAAAATAAGTCGGAGTGCGTTTATTGGATTAGAAAATATTAAATTATTAATAAGTAAATGAATTACGCGCGGTCGGTGCTTCTTTAATACGAAGCTGGGGCCGAAGTCAAGTGTAATAAAATGGCCCTCAACAGTATTGGTCGGTCGGTGTTACCATGGTTACAACGTTAAAATCTGTCGTTTGAACGTGATACGTGGATGCTCAAGGTTATGTAAAAGAAAGGCTGCTTAGTGCGAATACTTAAAACTCGAGATCGGCTGAACACATTTTTATGATGCTTGGATAATAATTATTGGGTTCTTCTCCACTCCGGATAATTTAGTGTAAGCGACCATAGGGCCAGTGAGATATCAACACCACCTATATAAGAAGGCCTTTAGGCGCTATATGATAGATATCATAGTGTAACCGGCGCTCTTCCAACCATTATCTGCTTTTCAAGGCTGTCCTCCCCTCTACGTGCTATATGTCCAAAGAACTTTAATATTTGTTCGAGACAGAGAGACGACAGTCGAACCGTGATGCGGAGTTCTTGAAGAATTGAGATGTTCGTTCTTCTAAGTAGGTACATACAGATTTAATAAGGCAAGTGCATACTGAGCCTTACAATGTGACGTCACAGTCTCAGAGCTAAGGATTTATTATATACAGGTGGTGTTGGTAAGATATATCGTAAGCGACCAAACCGAGCTTAGCCGATGTTGTATAAGGGTGAAAACAAAAAGAACGCTGATTCCAACCGGTGCAGATCGACGCAAAGAATGTTTCTATGCATTTGAATTGAACAATTTGAATAGAAATCAACGTTCTTTATGTTTTCACCCTAAGAAATGTGGAAGAAGCGAATGTGCATGGATAGAAAAGGGTAGAAATCCGTTCTCTCTCCTAACCCCGTAAAAATGGGTGTGTTCATTTTGATTTAGTTTATTCATATCGCAAGAATGTCAGAAAGCAGAAATCTCAATCCAAAACCAACATAGAAAATGGTTTTACAATATCAGAGACAATTGCATTATTGTCTGACCACAAAATACTCATAAAAATATATAATCAAAGCTGTCTGGCTGACACCATCCATTCTTTTATTGTGTCCAAGCCACAATCATCAACGGTCATCGGATGATAAATATTATAACACTATGTAACAACTTGATGTAACGGGATGACTTGATCAATGATCGATGATCGACCCACTCGTAGATCATTGTTTTATGTGATGTTTGATACCTGTTGTGGTTGAATTGTATTATAAATATAGATCATAAAAATAAATAGGTTTTTAGACAAACGCATCTTCGGTTCTTAAATGTTGTAACGCTCAATATGAGCATTTATTTTTTAGTACAAACTTTAGAATATATTTTTTGAAAAAGATATCCTTTAACTTTTTAACTCATGATAAATAGTTTGTATAATTTGCGTTGTTCTATTTTGAAGAAAAGCAAATGCACGTTATATACAAGTCCACACTCTTTTAAAGTAAATATGAATGTGTAATTTGACAAGTCCAATTGCCCTAAAGGGCCTAAAATAAAATAAATCAAAATCATGATTCTTAGGTAGGACATGGCATATCACCTTAACGGCTGAACCGATTTAGCTAATTCTTTTTTGTCGTGTTCGCTTTTATCAACAGAAGGTTCTTATGAAAGAAAAAATAAGAAAGTTGTGTGGAAAATTAGAATATTAAAGAAAACTCAAAGTAGGTAACCTTCTTAGTAAATTTTACATTATGATGGTTATTCAAATTTTGAAAAAAAATTGTTTGATAGTTGGTGCGATTGAGTGAATTTCGATGGAAAATATATGGTTTGAAACTGATGCATCGATCTAAATTACATTGGTGAAAAGGAAAAAAGCTAATCATTATACAAATTCGCATTCAATATGCATATTTAGGAACACAGAAATACGTCTGTTGGGAAAGCTAGTTTTACAATAAAACGTAAATAAAGTTTGGTATGTTAAGGACTCGCGGAAACAACAAGTTAAATCAATTAAGTGTATGTGAAAATAGCGGGTACTTCATTTTTACACTTACTATTTGTAAAAACTGTAGGTATGCTGTTAGTAGGTACTATGTATGATGATATAAATAAATTATTAAGGCGAAATTAAATATACGGTGTTGTTGCATCGAAGCGGCGTTGTCGTATAAGGAAAAAGTTATCATAGCCCAATTATTTCAAAACTTTCTTAATTGATGATCAAAAATGGGTCAGTTTCACAACAACTGGTGGTCAACACCAGTAGGGAGAAAGGATTCCAAAGAGCAGGTGCGGCATTCATTACAGCATTAAGTAAACAACGAAAGGTCAATGAATGTTTGTGAAGAAATTTCACAATATCCACCAAAACACCTGCACGTTCTGTCTATGTATACATATATCCTCAGCTCACATGTGTAAGAAAGTTCTTTATAATATCCTATACTAGCTTTCCCAACAGACGTTGTCCTGTGGACCCTGTGGTCTTAACCAGAGGCAGCCCGTTCATTGTGTACTTACGCCTCTAGAAACAAAAATAAACTAATTAAATAATAACATTAAAATATTAATTCTAAAACGTATACATATTATTTATATCGTATTCAAAGCTCAGACGGGATGAATGCGAGAATATAATAATATGCGCGCATTTTGGTTGACTTTGTATGAAAAATTTCTAAAACGCCCGAAACGGTGGAGTAAGTGGAATGGGCTACTCAAAGAGTGGCAATTACGTATCCGAGAATGAGAGAGTGCAGGTGCAGAAGACAATAATTTTGTTGTTATATTTTTTCAAAGATGGCGTCGCATGAAATTCGTTCCATACTAACTTTAATATAATATTTTATATTATTTCTTATCCATTTTTCAACTTTTTATTAGTTATTCTGTTATCCGAAGTGGAGAAGAATCCAATAGATCAAACATCGGAAGAATCTGTTCAGATTTTTTATACCATAAAATGTGTTATTTAGATATTTGATCAAACGAATTGTGCGAATAAAAGACAAAAATTCATAGATGAAAGGTTTGTGTATATTTTCAAACAATCACAAACCTCAACATAAATTTGTCTATGTGTGGCCCGCTGTTATTTGCTGGGTAGGTGGCATTAGTCGATCAGTCCATCAGTGTTATGAAGATTAATATTTTGATATAGATCTTCCACTTCCCATTGTGCCAATAAGTTTTTTGTCTCACAACTTCATATAAATCAGGAAGAATAAGGGAGTAATCTCATGGTTGAGCGTCTTAGATGATTTTCCCAAGGGGTGTGACCACGATAACACTGTAATTAGCCTGCGGATCGAAGAATAAAAATATACACCATGGATCTTCTTTTATAATAATTTATAGTCTGTGAGCACGAAATATCATATCGAGCGTAACTTGTGACTAGTAACATGCGCGATGCAATGCGCAATATTAATGTGTAATGCATTTGTCTTGCAATTTATAACATTCTTTCATAAATCTAAAAACACCATTACCTAGTGTTTTGAGAATTCTGTAGTGGAAAGTATTCAAAAATCAAAGCGATACTTGTGCTTGATTCTCATATGGGACATTTATTGAACGAATACATTAATAAAACATTTTCGCAGTACCTAATAAACTCATTCAGATTCAAATACAGCTAGCGAGACTTTTTGCCTGTGGCAACTTTTTTAGTCAACCGGCCCAGTCCAATCTGACACAGGCATAATCCTTAGAAAAATTCTGACGCGACAGGGAATGGATTAGAAACAAGCGCCTATACCATTAAGCTACCGAGTTTGACAATAAATAGATGACAAAATACCTACGTCTCAATGAGTTGGTTGGTAGCCTAGTGGTATAAGTCAACGGCTTTTGAATCTCGGTGCCGACCATTTCAACTTTCACAACACGAGCCTAGTGCAGAGGTTCTTAACCTGGGTTATTCAAACACCAGGGGTTCGGTGAGTCAGTCGGAGGTCAAGACACACACCGGAATCTTATTAAGAACTTCTCACTGAATCCCTCTTCAAATTAAAAAGGGTTCAGTGAATTCACAATAAAACTAGTGGGGCTCAGTACCTCCAAAAAGGTTAAAAACGACTTGCTTAGTGTGAAAGACGTCAAAAATGTATTTAGGCTAACTTTAAGTCAGCCCAGATTCATTGAAAAAGTTTGAAAAACGTCATGCCAGTGGGACTTGATGTCTTAGGCATTTTCTACCGGTCAGCATGAGCGGAAATATTTAAAACCCGGAAACTGTTGATGAAAATCCAGCTTCTTTGACAACTACGCTACTAACAATCAAAGTTCAGAACTGACACAAATTCAAACATTGTTTTGAATCTATGAGATTGACGAATCTTTTCAAGACCGATGTTTCACCACAAGACCACATAGTCGATTTCTTTATCATTTTACATAATATTATAGAGACTGGTCATGGCTCCGTGATCAAGTCTGCGATGAGCAAGAGGGAAGCAGACATCGCGTCACATGCAATATCTGCGCAATCGTGTCGCTTCCGACTTCATATTAATGTAATCTTCATACAATGGTAAGTAATGATAAAAAATAACGGGCGACTTTCAACTCTACTATTTGTTATGGGGTTCTATAAGAGTCCTTACGTATACTGATGCTCGTGATATTTGCTACAGATCTTCAACACTTCTTATTCCAGTCCAGTCGCGTTTAGTGCTAAGCCAACATATGATATACCTGATTTGAGATAAGTTATGATTTATTTTACTGCAAGCTAAAAATGAGCAAAAAAATCAGCAGTATAGAAGAATGTCATAAGACCGCAGCGATAAACTAAATATCAAATTAAATCAAAATCCAAACTCTCTTTGAACCACACTCCGGGGCATAGGGAGGCAACAACAGCTCTCCATTGTGCTCGATCTTTGCAAAGCTTATGACCAAGATGCTCATAAATTAAATGTAAACATTGAACATTTGTTTATTTTTTCATAAAAGTGAATAAAATAACAATACAGAAAATGAAAGGTAAAACTAAAATAGTTAAAAGCTCTGTAGGATTAGTTGAATATACATGAAAAGAGGACAAAGAGACCAAAACAAGTAAAATAAAAAGTAACACACATTAAATACGAAATGAACATCAACAATGATAAAAATATAATATAGTTATATGAAACAAAAACAGTCAAAACAATAATAATAAATGCAGTAAAGATAATTGTTCAAATAGCGGAAACAACTATGGGACCATAAAATATAAGGATATATTAGGGACTAGCGTGTAAAGCGTCAAAGATTTAAAAAGTTCGCTTCAATATTAATTAGGTAGAAACGATGGCGGGTCTCTCTCAATATAAGGATGACGCACCCAAGTAGTATTTTCCCGCCAAAATGCGGTGCGAGTTCCCGCGCAAGGACGCCAAAACGGGTTGGAGCCATTGGGAAGCCGCATGTACTACTCAGTGAAGGCAAAAAAAAACACACAAACACCAGAACCGGCGACTCTCAAAACCGGTTCGTTCATTCCTGGGACTCGAGTTCTTAAAATGAACCACAATGAAATTGCCCGCGTACAATAATAGGTAGGTATAACATCATATTTGTGAAGTCAGACGGTATAGTTGAGTCAGATGATGAAACAGGATCTATGTGAATGTTGTCGTATGTTTGAACATTGGGCAAAATTAACAATCATATCCAAGAATAGAGCAAAATAGTATTTAGTTGTTACATATTCGTTAAGATCTACTTAGTCCTGAAAATGATCACAAGAATCTAGACATAATTAGAACGTTGTGCTCCAACAAAGCCAATAGGCAATAAATATGAGACATTAACAAAAATGGATATATGAATATCCTGGCGCCAAATACATGACAGCAGTCGCAGTCTGGTTTGGTTGGTTATTTGGTTGCTCTTTTGTTCTCAAAAAAAATACCAACTTTTATCTCTATATTTCATTAAATTAATAAATATCTTATGATTAGGAGTTTCGGGGACTTACCACCTAATGGCGAACGTTGTTAACGTAAAGTGATCACACTAAGCCAGCCTTCGAAATAACAGAAGAAGACGGTAGTAAGCCCGAAGTGGTGTGTTCCATTTAAAAATCGAACATCAGTAATGAATTGTTGTTACAATATATTCGTCAAGAGCAAAATAGGATTATGACTTACAGAGACTGGACAAGTGGCAGAGAGAGCCGACATACTTTTTTGGTTCATAGAGACATTATTTTGCAGAAATATAATATTTCTCACACATTTAGTTTATAATATTACTTCTAGGGACGTCATTTTCAAAGATACAAAGCTAAAAATCTCTCATTCAGTTTCTACTAAAAATACATTTGAAGCGTCATTAAAAAAAATACTGAATATAGAAATGAACAGAATGGAAATTAGTAACGCGTTGCAATGCAAAAAGACATTTTAACCGGAATCAATGCAGGTTGTCATACTCCGGATACGAAATTATTAGGTTACACACCATTAAACTATCAGCAAGGTAACAATCGAAAGAAAGGAAAGGGGAACAAGTCAATGCAAAGTGATAATAGTCAAAATGGAAATTGGTTACAATATTATTGCAATGCAAAAAGCATTTTAACCCGAGTCAATGCAAGTTGTCATACTCCACATAAAATATTCATCAGTCTATGTGCTGGCTTCCTAGGGAGCGGTGCGTCGTCTAACAAGACGACTGTCATCGAAAACGACGACAAAGTTTTTTGTCACTAAGGTAACTACATGAGCAGTGTTCTACACTGACAGATTTACCGCTTTTACTCTAAAAAACATACAACTTCAAAAATATGACATACGACAAAATAAAAAATAACCTTGCTTTTAAAAGAAACTTTTAACCCTAAAATAGGTACTCTATCTACGAAATTAATCAGATTACACCCCATGTCAACAAGGTGACAATCGACAGAAGGGATACGAGAAAGAAAGAAAGGAAAGACAGCAGAAAACAGAAAAAAGGAGAAGAGCCTTCAGAAGTACCTACTATACGGGTTAACTGCACGTTTAGGTTTTTTCCGTAACTAATAAAAAAAAAACTTATGTAAATATTTAGAGGAAAAATAACCCTTTTAACTTAAGAATTAAAAACCTCTTTATCTTTAGCTAGTTTCCCCCTACCTTTCATTAACATAACAAAAGCGCTATTGTTTTGAACAACAAAATAAATAGAGCCTGCGGTAGCAATAATAAAGCCTGCCGCATAGTTCTACGAGGGAACTGACCTTCAAGGCCGCACAGAGAAAAGAACTTCGAGGTTACACGAAGGAATCCATGGAGGCATTTCAACCTATTATTATCATGACCATCGACTAGTGTCGTTTTCTCACATTAATAATTATGTTATTTTAACTCTTTTTTGTTGATATTTTATAATGTTTTAATTTCATTGTTATTTATTTATTTATTTGGAATTTTATTGAATAAACTTACCTATAAATAAATAATGCTCGAGCTATTAAATGGTGATGAGAGGTTATGTAGCATGTTACTACGTTTTGTATAAGGTTGTACATTTGTTTGTTTGTTGATGCGTCTGGTATTTCGCAATAGATTAACCCGAGTAACTTGAACATGGTGCATAAATAGCTATGTAGCGATTAATGTTAGGAGAAAATCTTAGAGACAAAATAAGAAACGAAGAGATATGACGACGAACAAAAGTCGCAGACATAGTTGGCCGTGTGGTAAAACAGAAATGGCAATGGTTAGGACATGTGGCAAGACAGGGGAATGAGAGGTGAGCACCCAGAATTGCAAAATGGCGCCCCTATGAAAATAAGAGACCAATTGGGAGACCTCAAAAGAGATGGGTTGATGATGTGGTTCCGTCCGTATCGGTGCCATCTTAGAAGAGGGCCAAGTCATGAACAAAAGGAATAGAAGAGCATGTATGCGGAATGTTATGCGTTTGGAAGAAGCGAAAGAGGTTTGTTTGGATAGGAAAGAATGGAAGTCCGTACTCTCTGCATACCCCCTTTGGGAAACGGCGTGATGGGTTAAGAAAAATACCATGAGGTATTTTTCAAAACATTGTAAAAAATAAAATAAATATACGTATTTTTTTTGTATTTTCTTGTATTTTAAGCAAGCCGCATTCAGAAAGCTTCAAAATTCTTCATTATCTACCAAGATCTTAGTTGATTTTCTTACAACTCTCTTAAGTATAGCAGAATGGGGGCTTATACTAGATTAAGAATTAAAGCGTTTGAATGAATATTATAAACTGAACACATTCTTTAAAAAAATATAAGATCTATTCCACCTCTACAAGCCCTTAAAAATATATAAAAAAAACAATAATAAAGTAATGAAGAAACAGCTGGTGCTTCTTCAAACTTAGAAGCTACTTTCTTTGAATTATTAACTACCAATTTGCCATACTGCAATCTACATATGGGAGTAGATAATAGCACAATAATATTACGGTTTATCGATCCATTAATGAAATACCATAATATGCTGGTCTAGTACTCATAATATAAAAGAAAGTCAGGTTAGTGCGAACACTTACAACTCGAGATTGGCTGAACAGATTTTTATGATGCTTGGTTTATTAGATTCTTCTCCGTCCCGGATAACAGAATAATAATTATTTAAAATTCGAAAAATGAACAGCAAATAATATAAAACATTATTAAAGTTAGTATGGAACGGATTTACTGACAATAACGCCATCTGTGAAAAAATCCATACCAATCCATATTTACTTGACAACCATTGAGTTTAAAAACATTGGTACGCCATTGAGTTTAAAAACATTGGTACGCAGATTTTTTATAGAAAATATTTCGAACTTTCAGAAATATTTTTTAACACTCAAACATATTTTAAACGTATTTTTGTATAAGAGGGTCGTAAGCCCGTAGTGGTTTTTTCATTTAAAAATCGAACATTAGTAATGAATTGTTAGTCATAAGTTGTTATTTTTTTCTTTATTTTTGTACTACCTTATACCCGTCTTGCTTTACGTTTTTGTTCCGATTGTCACTTGTCAGGCTTTATCGGTAGGTAATTAAACAGGTTCTAGTCTAGCTTCCCATTGCTTAAGAGACCTCTATAACTGACAGAAGCACAGAAAAAGAAGAATGACACTTTCACAATTTATAAAAAGAGACACTTTTAATGTTTATTATAAAGAAAGAAGAAAAATTATAGTTTGCCACTCACATGAAAAAAAACTGCATGTATCATAATATGTTAGGTGCATCTCACACTTGATTCAATTTCGCTGTTCAATCGAACCTACCTACATAATATTATGCTAGTTTTACTCTCTCTATGGTTTGAACCTTAGCTACATCCCTCTATGTGTGGAATGGTACAAATTTTAGGTGATTAGCTGGGTACACACGTAACGATTTATCTTTGAGATTTTACCGATAATCGCTCATTTTCAAAATCTTTCCGAAGAAAAATTTTGAAAATGAGCGATTATCGGTCAAATTTTAAAGATAAATCGTTACGTGTGTACACAGCTATTGACTAATGATGAAGGCAGCTGTTTTACCGACCCAAATAATATTATCTACCTATATAATTTGCAAGTTTTACTCTGTCTATGGTTTGAATCTTAGCTACATTCCCTACAACCTATATGTGTGATAAAGGCAGCTGTTTTACCGACCTTATATGTCACTAAAATATGTCAAACTTCAAAATGGAGCAATTATTTTGAAATTTTTTTCATTAAATCTTTATTTATTGAGAATAATAAGATTTGAATAACATTTATATGTATAACAAATCAATCTCCAATTATTTTATTACCTTTTCATACCGTAATACCAAGATTCCATTCAACGTTTACATGAGTAATTTTGTTTCCAAAAGATGGCTTACTGTATTTTTTTTAAAAATTGTATGAAGATCCTAAAAAATAGAGTTTTTTAAATAGCTCTAAATATATTAAAGTTAATGCAGCAAATTGTATTTAAGAACCTTCTCCGGCATTTTGCACGGCTCTGCGCAGATTCATATCTAACGTAGCGTTTGTATTTTGAGCGTGATGCTCCCATATACGATAAAAAGCAAATAAAAAAACATTTCTGAATTATTATGTAGATAAAATACAAATTTGAATTCAATATTGATAGTAAGGACTACAGGAAAAAACGTTAAACGTTAAACGACAACTTGTCGGGAAAGTTAGTAAGTAATAAAAATGTTGCCATTAAGAAAAAAAATTCTTTCTAGTATTCAAAATGTGTCCACATCGGACTTGAAATAAAATCTTAGCATTGATTTTCAATATACTGAAACGTTTTCGTATTTTATTCACGTATTGTTTGATGTTTATAGTAACGTATTTGAATTTTTATTCGTAATGAAGCCGAAAGCATTCTTCAATAATTAATTTGAAATAATATTATTAAAATTATATCAATCTTTTTTTGTGGTATGGTCACTAAGGAAATATCAAATTACCATGAAGAACTAGGAATAAGTTGTTTTTTTCCACGGTGTCTAGTATCAGTTCTCTATTTTAAAGTTCTGGGTGTTTGTTTGTTTGGTATAAATACACCTTAATCTTCTTATAATGGAGAGCTATTTCCCGATGTCATCGCATCACGCGTAAACAGATTTCGCTCATTCTTTTTTGTCATGTAGGCTTTTATAGGGAGAATGTCCTTTTAGAAGAAAAATATTAAGAAAAATGCATGGAAAATTAAAGAAAACTCTACGTAGACGACCTTATTAGTACTTTTTACCTTTTAATTTTTATTCCAATTTTGACAGAAATAATTGTCAATTGGTGCGATTGACAGAATGCAGATGGAATATACATGGTTTAAAATAGACGCATCTTTCGGAATCACATTGGTCAAATGATAATTAATTCATCACCATACAAATTCGAATTCAATATTCATAGTTAGGAACACAGGACAACGTCTGTCGGGAAAGCTAGTATTAAAATTTTGTATTATTTCTAGTATTATTTCTTTAAGAGCTAGTATTAGATAATATACAAGAGAATTAAAACAAAAATAAAATATTGGACATATTCGAACAATGGTGACGTTATACACATAATCATTTTGTTACATATGTAAATAACAAATACTGCACTAAGGCTTCCCTTAAGAGCTTTAGGGAGGCAACCAGAGCCCTATTTCACCCCTTACAACCCCTTAAGTCTAGACGGGGTTTAAAATCCATATTATGTTACCCCTTTACACAGGTCAGTTCCGCATCAAACCTAACAAGCATAAATTGCGTAGGTCTTCTTCGCTATGCTAGCTAACTACAGTCTAGTCTAACAAGTGAATTAAAAGTAAGCAAAGACGAGAACCATAAATAAAGAAAAAAAAACAACAATATTCATTATATAGAGCGTCCCAGAAGGTACGACTAAATGAAAGTGCAAAGATAGAACTCCTTATGGGCTATCCAAACGACTCAACATATACTGCTTTATTTAAAAACTACGATCAGTGGAAAAAATAGCTCAGAGATAGAAAATGTTACGATCATCGAGATAGTTTGACGCATTTTGCTTGCTTGTGAGCATCTCTGTAGATTTTGACCCGCCATAGTGGATTTTACGTTAACTGACAGCTGTTTCCAGTATACAAGAACGCTTTCTGTAATCAATAGGTACGCTGTATTTGAGTTTTTTTCCCTTCCAATTATGTGCTCCCTTCATATTTTTGGTCCATTGAATTTTGGATTATCATATCAATCATAGAAAATTTTATCAAATAAAGCAAATATGCATTTCCGCAATCATTCTCGCATTCACACTCGCATTGGCGAGCTACTATTTTGTTTGTTTACAGAATTTTGTATGAAATGCCATCTTAACAAACGCGGATTAAATATTTTTTTATAAATAAATTAAAAACTGATCAGTGAATTATATGTAATCATACGACTAACGATTTTTTTTATAAATTAGACGGATAATGTTCAGCGATTTTTTTATAGTTTACGAGTTATAGTTATTTTAGTACTCTTTTTTCAAACCCTGTAGGGCTATTCTCGTAATCAATCGCTTTTAAAAATCACTTAACGATAAGATTAAGACACGATCGCAAGCAGTCGTATTCACAAAACTATCGGAATCTAATGTTAATCCTATCTTGAACTGGATCATTTTCATACTGATATTTCAAACATAACGAATTTTTAAGATATCTACTAGATATCTTGTTTTGTGAATACCAATCCGCCATTTTATGATTGTCAATCAAGATAAGAGCGTATTAAGACCGCTACGAGAATAAGGGCACTGACTTACAGAATATACCTAACACAGAGACACCAATTTTTGAGGTACATGCATATTTTTTTTGTAGAATAGTTATAGATAGAATAACAATTAATTATAGGTCTATCTGACACCATCGTGCCAACAAAATGTGTTGAATCTCAAAATAGGGTACAATTTAAAATTTGAAAAAAACCTTGACGAAGATTTATTGAAAAATATCAGATATTTTTTTTCTTCCGACTATTTTCAAAAACTTGCCAATTGCCTACCTAAAAATTGTTTTAAAACAAAAAAATGATGCCCTGCGGTCTCACCCCCCATTATACCCCGGATGATCAAAACACCGTCAATTTATTCTTACTATATGCTGCAAACATACCAACCTAATACATAATGAAGTACGATGTCTCGTCAAAGCAATTTTAATAGTTGTCATAATTAATCAGAGGTAATTGTTAGAAAGCACCATTTGATGTTATCTGTGTGTTTACATTCTTAGAAATGGAAAAAAAAAATGTTTATAATTATTGGTGTTTATACAGTTCATTTATCACTGCAATGTGATGGAACTGTCGTTCAGGGGCTTAAAACCAGTGGTGGCCGTATCGAAAAAAATAGATAATTTTCTAATTATGTCTAGATTCTTGTGACCCTTTCTTTTTCAGGACTAGATCTTAAAGAATTATCTAACAACTAATGACTCTAAAAATTCATTACTGATGTTCGATTTTTGAATGGAACAAACCACCACAAGAATCTAGACATAATTAGAACGTTGTGTACCAACAGAGCCAATAGGCAATAAATATGAGACAGTAACAAAAATGGATATAGTCATATCCTGGCGCCAAATACATGACAGCAGTCGCAGTCTTTAAATTTGGTTGCTCTCTTGTTCTCAATAATTTCCAACTTTTATCTCTATATTTCATTAATTATTATTAAATATCTATTTGTTGCATACATGAGATTTTTCGACATGTTGAACATGTCGAGAATTCTCGTGATTAGGAGTTTCGGAGACTCAAACATTACCATCTAATGGCGAACGTTATTAACGTAAAGTGATCACACTAAGCCAGCCTTCGAAATAACAGTAGAAGACGGTCGTAAGCCCGTGGTGGTTTGTTTCATTTAAAAATCGAACATTAGTAATGAATTGTTAGTCATTAGTTATTTTTTCTTTAAAGTGTATTCATTGGAAGAGAAGTGCAAGATTTAGGAACTGTCAGGTCAGTATCACCGCCATTCATGAAGCATTCTCTACCAGTCAACCGGGTCCGTTAAATCTGATACAGTAATCCAACCCCGAGTAGAAATTTCAAGTGAAAGAAACACCTGGAAAATTTCTAACCCGTACGTTCTTGGTCAGAAGTCAGCGCCTATAACACTGGGCTACTCGACCGAGGTGGCTACTTCTAAGTTAAAAGAGTCAGGTACCTATTCCAATTGAAAATGTGTCAATCAATTGCTATTTAAAATGCAATTGTCTTGGACATAGACAATTTTTTTTCAGATAAGCAGAGAGAACGCACCTACACTCTCTTCTTTACACATCTTTCGCTTCTTCTACCGATAAACCATTTCTCATATATTAATCTCTCATATTTCTCTTACTACTGACCTGATCTTCCTTAAGGACGGAGGACGAGGTAAATAATTTGGATACGAATTTGTTGGCCAAGACGAAATCAGCGTATAAGAAAAACCCAGTTCTAATTTTAAGTCCTCATTACATTCATTTACCTACTATGTATTGTATGCAGACTTTTTTAAACACATGAACTATCTAATAGAAGAAAAATGGTTGTCGACACCTCACAGTCATCCCGTATAATATTCTTAACAGTTACATACTTCCATACAGGTAACATCATTTAGAAAGTCCGATGATGCGATGGGTTAATTATAATTACCACTATAATACCTGCACACATTACTATAATCATTTATTATTTCTATAAAATGACGACATTTCCGACTGATTAGGCCGACATAAAAGAGACCGACAAGTAGATACCCAGGGAAAAACATTGTCGGGATATAGAGTTGATCACTAAAGGATTTTTAGGTGGTGTTCAAGTACTGCGTAGAGACCTACGGCATTTTTTAAGATTTTAGACCCTCCTGGCCCGGAAATATCCCCGGATTATCGTTTTCACAATTATTAAGAAAGATATTATATATAAATATACCTCAAATTCCGTTCCTTCGAGGCAGATCTGAGGGAGTTGGACATGGGGTGGGAGGAGGTCATAAGCATTGCGCAAGATCGAAAGGGAGTTTTGATTGATTGATTGATCCCGAAGATATTTATTTATTAATACTTTACTGTAAATTGGTAGTAAAAGTAACACATATGTTACTCTTAAACTGTAAAAGGCGAAAGCCGTTAATTGAATAAATAAAAAAAAATATATATATATACATAATTTCACATAACAAAGACATCACAGAATCAACATACAGAGGACGAGCTTACCACAACGAAGTTGCGTCTCTCACAACTAACCCATCGTCAACGTAACCCAAGTTACTTATGTATGTATACCTAATTAATATAAATAATCTGTAGGTAGTTAAAAAAATGAATAAATTAAAACAATACAGAACATCACCCAATAATGTAAATATATTAAATCAACTTGAAAGGAAAAGCCTACAGTACCTATAGTACCTACTGTAAAATAATAACATGCCGTGTAATTATTTTGAAAGTTTGTGTAATTATTAAGTAATAAGCAGTTACATTGAAACTGGTGCTTCTCATCAACACCTGGACATCTTGCTAAATGTGGAGCAGCTGATCAGAATCGAATTAAAAGGCATGCAGGTGCGTCAATCTTGACACATGCCTATCAAGCATGCTTCTGTACCTATAGTGACAAGTAAAATATCCAACTTCCCTGTATAATTATTGGCCAAAAAACTGGCCATATTGTCAGTTAAAATGCACGTTTTAAATTATTCTAATTTTAGCGGAATCGTTGCGGAATAGACCTCTGGCTAATAAGCTCTGTTAAAAAATCAGTGGTTTTATATTTGACTAGTTTTCCGAACCGACATTTTCCCGTGGTCCTAACTATGAATATTGTATGCAAATTAACATATATACATAATATAATAACTCAACCAAAGCATCTTTTATAAACCATATATTTTGCATCCGAATCGCACCAACCAACTATCAAATACCTAGCTGACAGTTTCTGTCACACGCCAAAAATTATATTGAAATTCTTTTTCTTTCATAAGAACCTGAGAATAGCAAACTAAACAAAAACGGAATTGGCGAAATTGGTTCAGCCGTTCAGGCGTGATGCGATGACAACGCAAAATAGGGCTCCTTCCACAAAATAGGATTTTTTTATAAATACTAGTGGTCGGCCAGTGCTCGAAATTCGACCGTCACTAATAATTTAGATTATAAATTCGAACATCATTAAGATGTAAGTATTTAGGTACTTTGTCAAAGACTGAGTGAGCGCTATTTCATAATTCTCTTTCGAAAATAAAAACATGGACACGTCAAATTTGAAACGTTGGTAGGTATGCTCAAAGTTTTTCCTACGGCTATTTGATACAAAAAAATATTAATCTATTACCAATCTAATCACAAATAAAGAATAGATCTTCGTCAAATACATCAAAGTGTGTGCGAATATGAAATACATATCATCACAGTAGTGTGCGTTGTGCTTTTTTATTTATTTATTTATCGTATGGTATACAGCACATCACATCATAAGTTATTCAAAATAATGGTCATTTAGTAAAATAATAAAAGCGTTTGGATGAGCGCAAGCAACAGGCTTGCTTGTCAGATATTTAAAAGGTTTCTTATAATATATTCGGTCGCTGGGTCATTGAAGGTGAAAAAGTCTTCTTATTCTCCTTTTTTATTGATTTACCTAATCTACTTTTATGCATAACTAGCTTTCCCGACAGACGTTGTCCTGTAGTAATGTGAATATTGATTTTGAGTTTGTAATTTATACAAAAATACGATTAAAATATTAGTTAAAAATATTAGTTCTGAAAGCTTGAAAGAAATTCTATCAAAAATGTCTGTACTTAAAGGTTGTCAAGTAGGTAAATAAAAATTGTGTTGTTATGGATTTTTTCACAGATGACGTTGTTGTCAGTTAATCCGTTCCATACAAACTTTAATATTATATTTTATTTTATTTTCTATCCCTTTTTCGATGTTTTATTAGTTTTTCTGTTATCCGGAGCGGAGGAGAATCCAATAAATCAAACATCAAAAGAATCTGTTCAGCCGATCTCGAGTTATAAGTGTTCGCACTAACCCGACTTTCATTTATATTATAAGATTAAAAAAAGGTAATTACTTACATCGCGGGCTTCTTCGATTTTTCACGATTTTTTATAAGCATGTTATGGATTGATTTGATAACATTATTTGAAGTATTTTATCAACCAATTATAAGCAAAAATCAATTTTAAAAGATGTCTATTTTCTCATACAAACTTTTCTTTCACGGAGTGACATTTAATTTTTTGATTCTAAGATTGGTGCCTGAAAAATAAGAAATATATTGTTATATGATATCACGACGATTTGAATCCGTCCGCGCTATTAGAGTAAAAATGGCTACGAAATTTTTCCTTCGCGTATTGATACTACTTACAGTCTGGCTAAAAAGAGTAGAAATTAATTATTGATGAACTAAAATGTTATCACTCTGGCAACACTGAACATAGGTTATTGCCTGACATTACAAATGTTTACGAATGTACAGCAATTCTAACTGGTAAATACAACATCTAATTCATTTTAATAATTATTAAGTACCTTTTACTAATTTGGATATTTTTCCGACATTTTTATTTCATTTATGTTTTTGTATATTCCTATAATATTCACTTACAAATAAATTATAGGTTATGTTTAAACATTTTGACATTTATATGATTGAAATTCAGCCATAGAATAGTAAGCAGTTGTAAGCACCATTTTGTGGATTACAGCACCCATTTTTATCTCATTATCTCTTGTTTTTTTACTCGTTTTGCGTAGAATTTTTTTACGTCTCGTTTATAATTACAGGCTGGTACAGTTCGTTATTAAATTCTTTTGAATAACCTCTACAAAGCATTTCATTCGATAGCACATTGAATAGTATTTTTTTAATAATATTTTGGCGGTTACAATACTTTACTTTATAAATGTAGAGTACTTATTAAATGTTGCCATACAAACGAATGCAGCGCCCTCAATTATTTTCTACTCTTTTTAGCCAGACTGTATGTATATAGATAGATGGATTACGAACGTACAAACTAAATAATTCACACTGCGAAAGGAACTAACTGGAGTTTGTTATAAATAATAAAAGCTGGTAATGTTATATTTTATATTATAGATGTGGTCGCTATAATAGCATAGGTAGGTAATTGTGATCTGGTTTTGTCCGCAGTCAGTGCGCAAAGACATGCGCTTAGATAACGGATTCACATATTAACATTGTTTGCGTCTAGAAGCGTTTCTGTCCACCGCCATTGAACTACTACACACATACCTACTTCGAAAGATGCTCTTTTCATAGCGCATTAATAATAAACGTTCCGTCTGGTTCTAACGCGACATGCGCGTTTTATAAAAATCGAGATTTGCGCAATCAACCCGAAAGATTTGTATATTTTGTTACTTAGATCGTACGTAGACACGTTGAACTAAAATATTTCAGGGATACGGATTCGATAGAAAATGTAAGCTACAACACTCAGTGTCTGGGTCTGTGTCGAGAAGAAGAAGTGTAATTTCCCAAATCTTAATCATGTAAGATTAAAAAGTATTTCTTTATTTTATAGAAAAAAATAACAACTAACGACTCTAAAAATTCATTACTAATGTTCGATTTTTAAATGGAACAAACCACTACGGGCTTACGACCGTCTTCTACTGTTATTTCGAAGGCTGGCTTAGTGTGATCGCTTTACGTTAACAACGTTCGCCATTAGGTGGTAATGTTTGTCTCCGAAACTCCTAATCATGAGAATTCTCAACATGTCGAAAAATCTCATGTATGCCACAAGTAGAAATTTAATAATAAATCTACTATATAAATGAAAGTCGAGTTAGTGCGAACACTTATAACTCGAGATCGGCTCAACAGAATCTTCTGATGTTTGATTTATTGGATTCTTCTCCGCTCCGTATAACAGAATAACTAATAAAATGTTTAAAAACTGGATAAGAAATGATGTAAAATACAATATTTAAGTTTGTATGGAACGGTTACCTATGACGCGCCCACGCCATCGCGGGTAGTTCCCTCTCATTCTCGCATACGCTCTTACAGTTAGTAGCCCAAACCACTTACTCCACCAACGCTTTCGAGCGTTAGAAAATTTTCATACCAAGTCAACAATATTATCGGGCACATTCGTATTGGTAATAGGCGAGGTAGGATGTGTGCGCGAGCGCATTATTCTCAAGTTCTTCCCGCCAGAGCTTTGAATACGAATGAAATATGGATGTTTCAGAAATAGTTTAATGTTATTATTTTATTAGCTTAACTCAATCGAATTAATTTTGTATTGTTTTACGGGGGCGCAGTGCACATTATGTACCTCATATTAACGGGCCACTTCGGGCTAGAAACACAAGACAACGTCTGTTGGGAAAGCTAGTTAAATATAAAGATAAAAGTTGGAAATTAATGCGTGGTTTGTGTATGAACGTGGTAAATGTTCATTATTATGAATTTAGAAAAACACATTGGCAATTCAATAGTATTTCTTACAAACTAGGATTTTGAAATGAGTGTTGTCGACGAATATCAACAGAGTTCCCGGCGATGGACTCGCTCCGGACGGATACATTTTTAACATCGTTATTCCTTGTGTCCGTCAGTTTTTAGTTAAGAGTCTCGGTTGCCTAATTTGTATTCCGTGTATTATATTAAACAAATGTCCCTAAATATTCAAAATTACTTGTATTTAAAGTAAAGAAGAACCTAAAGCCCCAGCATTACAGTTTCACTTACTCAATTGGCAAATTCTCGCATCGATATAATCATGAGTAACAAATTTCTTATGGAGAATCTGTAAACACGTCTCAATACTATTGATATGCAGGAAGGACGTTAGACAAACTTTTATGGCATATAGAGGATCAATTGGAACATAATTCAGCTACTCAAATTTAATATATTATGTAATCATCTATTTCAGCGGTATGGCTCGTGTCAAAAAGTGGAGGAGCAAATAGAGCGGACAAGTGTAGAGTCGGTGTGTGGAATGTAAGGGGATGCATGGAAGCTAAAATTAACGAAGTTTCTTAAGAGGATAATTAATGTAAAAAAATAAGTGATAATAATTCATGGAAAATCAAAGGTTTTTTGTAAGGAAGTGATAATGGTTCGTTCTGTCTTCCTTCCCCTTAAGGTACAAACAAGGCAAGTGCAAATAATAAAAGTTTGTCAATATTGCTATCCCGCTTGTCATAATAATGATGAAAAGATACAACAGTTCGATAAAAGAAAGCAAATAAATATGACATTTGTCATTTTTCCTTTGGGATGCTGCTTCTAATACGAATTAAATAATACAAAATTCAATGGACAAAACGGGAATTAATGTATACAAATTTACACTACAGGTAGGTAAGTGATCCATGTAAGCTGCACAAAAACATTAATGATAAAGTTGCTGATGTGGTAGACTAAAAACATATGGATTTGCTACTAAATCTTTCCGGTTGTGATTGAATGTTGTCAACGAACTTCTAAAATGACAGGTAAGTGTGACAGTTGCCAACAATCACTTCGTATTATGACAGAGATCTAAAGTCAATTGCCACACGAAACCCGGTGACCTGTGATTCCGTATGAGAGCTTATTATATGGAGTCTATAGATTTTTCTCAAAGACATTTTTAATACATAATTTTAGATAAATATGGAAATATTGAATGCTTCTAATACTTATTGGACGCTTCCAAGAAAGACGGAAAATCATTAATAATAATTTTATGTGAATGAATGAAAAATTTTATTTCCTTATTATTATTTACAATAACGTAATATTTTAAATGTTACAAGTAATTGGAAGTTTTACTGCCTCACTGGACATGGTCTGTTCTGAGGCAGTAGATACTTAATAAATAATAATGAATTTTATTACAAACAAATATGGTACATGAAAAACAATACAAACAAAATCAAAATCATTTAGGATAAATAAACACATTCAAGTGCAGTCACGGACACCCTCACTAAGCATAGCCTGTGTCGAGTAGTGTCCATAGAAACAGCCTTCTTCTTGAAAAGGCACAAAGGGAAAACGATACAATATACATACATACTCAAGTAAAAGAACATCGTATCAGATTATAAAAAAAGATAAATAAAAATATTTAACAGTGAAAAGAGTAAAATCATTTTTTTTTATTTATTTATTTTTCATAATATGTACATAATTATTACAATATTTCATTTTAATAAATAAATAAATAAATAAATAAATTACGAAGGTTAGAGTATGCGCTGGGTTGGCCGACAGAGATCCTTCGGGATAAGTCCGCCCTTTCGACTGTCTTTTTTACTGTCTTGAATAATAAAGTCTTATATTATATTGATTATTTTGCGCAAGGTTGGCATGTGTTATGCATGGGTATCAAATTTGTCTATCTTTGTGAAAACGGACAATGTTGAAATACCTAAACACATATAATCAACATTATTAATTAACCTTTGTTTAAATGAAATTGTCTAATTAAGTCGGACTCAAAAGTCGAATGGTGAACTTTCTTACAGTAGATCATGCGTCCGGTAGGCCAAGCTATAGATCTACAACGAAGTTAGCCGCGTAACGGCAGTGCGTGACTATGTATGAAAATAAAACGTTATGTCAATATTTAAAACTGGTTACAATACAACGCGCACCTACTTACGCGCATTACACTATTAGATCAACGACATAACATAACATTGAATAAAATTATTGAAAATATTATCTTTTTGTAGGCCAAACTTGATTATTCTTACTTCAGTGGTCGGTACTTGGTAGGCTGGCGGTTACTACGCCGGCTTTCGTACTGTTTCGCGCGCAGATCGTGAGTTTGATCCCAGGTGCCGACCATCTACCTCTTTCACGACACAAGTTTTGATAATAAGCTTACTGGGAAAGAGTCACAAGGTGTATTTGTGTTCACTTTGAGTCTTTTTGCGCAATTATACGAGAGCACCCTTGCATATGACATCATTGAAATCACCCAAAGAGTCGGTCGTTTTTGCCGCACGCGTCGTCGCGTTTAATTGCGCGATTTCATTTATAAATGCTCTTTAAATATACAATTTGAAATTATTGGCGTTCGACAACAAAGTAAGATTTCGTCAATGTGCAGTGCGAAAAAATCAATGGTCCACTGGAACGTAATACAAACAATACACATATTATATTTAAATCAAACAAAGACACTTTGAATAAATAATATAACAAGTGGACGGTTAATTTTATTCCTACTCCACATTAACGAAAAATTCGTTTGCCAAATTCATAATATTGTCTAGGGCCCCAGATAGAGAGAAATCGACTTATCATTAAAGGTTCGAAGATTCCTAAGAATAGATACATTAACAAAAATGGATATATTCATATGCTGGCGCCAAATACATGACAGCAGTCGCAGTCTTTATATTTGGTTGCTGTCTTGTTCTCAACAATTTCCAACTTCTATCTCTACTTATATTTCATTATTTATTATTAAATATCTACTTGTTGTAAACATGTGATTTTGACATGTTGAACATGTCATTCGAAATAACAGTAGAAGACGGTCGTAAGCCCGTGGTGGTTTATTCCATTAAAAAATCGATCATCAGTAATGAATTGTTAGAGTCATTAGTTGTTACATATTCGTTAATATTTAAATTGGTTTAGACTACAGAAAATGTTCCAAAGATATGTAATATAATCAAAGAAAGTCCAAAGAAAAAGAAAATAAATAATTGAAAAAAAATTACAGGAAATTGTTGACTTATAATAATTGCGTTTGATAGTGTTCGCCATGATACTAAAATACTGTATTATTTAGCAATCTTTGATAGTTGTTACCAAACCGAATTGTCAAGAAATCGCTGGTCTTGTCTTTGGAACTTGTTTTAAAGGAAGTCAGTTCTCTTTTAAATTATTGTATCTAGTCTAAGAGCTAAGCCAATTATTATAAATACATGGATAAAAAAAACAGATTGAACGATATATTATTTTTTTATATATAAAATGAATCAGTGCTCATTCGAAGTGAACACAAATACACTCTTTGACTCTTTCATAGGAAGCTACTTAAAGCTTGTGTCGTGAAAGAGGAAGATGATCGGCACTTGGGTTCGAAAGGCATCTAAACCGCCAAGCTATCAACCAATTCAACTCATTAAAATGCCTAAATTTTCATTTTTGCAAATATAACGAACCAAACTGGTTAAAAAATAAATACACTGTTTTTTATCCATCATCTCTTAAGGGGTAGGTAAAGAGAACGGACCTCCACTCTTTTCTATTTTATTAATTTATTTATTCACACACAATATTACAGTGATAACAGACAACAAAATGGGAATGCTGCCCAAATAGGCCAAGCCTATACTAGGGCAAACATCTTAACAGTTCATAAAAATAATATTCAAGAGCAATGATTCATTTTGTAGAAAAAAAAAAAAAAAAAACTATTCGTGGGACAAAACCCAAGATATCCTGCAAAACTTCCAACTGAATACATGAGACCCTAACCAATCTATCCATCATGCACACTTCTTTCGCTTCTTTCACCGATATACCATTTCTCATACAACCTCTCGCATTTCTCTTACGTCTCACCTGGCTTTCCTCGAGGACGGAATCGATGTGTTCGATCCACGTCATTCTCTATCGGCCACGCTTTCTTACACCTTTCCTATCAGCTTTATGAATACTCTTTGTCATTCTGTTTGCATCCTTCTTTCCATACGCCCAAACCACATCAACTTATTCCTTCCTAAATTCTCATTCCTTTTCATAATATCCCACACAGTCTCTCCGCATATTAAGAATATCCTATGTACATATTGTACACTTAATAATTATCACAAATAATTTTTAATAAAAACGTTTTAATATGTTCCTATTTACCTCGGACATCTATTGGAAATCGTTAGAACAAAAGACAATATAAAAATATTAAAAGGTACTTACTGTAGTTTTTTATTTCGATCATAAAATAATAATGGTTAAATACTTTATTAATTATACGAATGATAGAAATAACAATAATTGTGCATTGTGAAATCGAAATTTATTGACGGGTTAACGCAAAGGTTAACGAAATTTGTAATCAGTTAACAAGATAAGTACCCACAAGTAGTTAAGGGGCTTTGCGTAAGAACCTTTTGATACACCCAAACCATAGAGCACGATTCGTTTCTTTTGACAATGAAAATACAACTCTTTTGAAATACCGACAATTTATTGATAACTAGCTTTCTCGACAAATGTTGTCCTATGTTGTCTAATGTTCCTAACTATGAATATTGAATTCAAATTTGTATGGTGATGAATTGATTATCATTTGATCAATGTGATTCCGAACGATGCGTCTGTTTTAAACCATGTATATTCCATCCGCATTCTGACAATCTCACCAATTGACAATTTCTGTCAAAATTTCAAAATTCGAATAAAAATTATAAGGTAAAAAGTACTAATAAGGTTGTCTACGTAGAGTTTTCTTTAATTTAAAAATTTTCCATGCATTTTTTTCTTCTAAAAGGACATTCTCCTGATAAAAGCCTACACGGCAAAAAAATAATTAGCGAAATCGGTCCAGTCGTTTAGGCGTGATGCGATGACATAGGGAAATAGCTCTCCATTTTTATATATAAGACTATAAGCATTCCCGACTGACATTGTTCCGTGACTATGATTGCGAACTATGAATATTATATTCGAAATTGTATAACAGAAAGCTTATAACCTTTTAACCAATGTAATTTAGATTGATACATCTGTTTCAAACCATATATTTTCCATCGACAATCTGTCAATCGCACCAACTATCAAACAACTGTAAAACTTTAATTTGATTTAAATTTTTCAAATTTGGAATAAAAGTATATTGTTAAAAGTACTTAGAAGGTTTCCAACTTACCGTCTGATTTATAAAAAAAATCGTTAATCGTTAGATTACATATAATTCACTGATCAGGTTTTTACTTTATTGTAAAAAGAAAAAACATTTGATCCGCGTTTGTTATGTATGAAGATGACATTTCACATGAAATTTTGTAAACAAACAAAATAGTAGCCCGGCAACGCGACTGCTTACAGCCGAGATGCGCTATGTCAGATTTGAATGATTTCGAGTAAGTGCAGAATAGGTGCCAGACCTTATTTTTTATTTATTTTTTTATATCTTATAAATATATATCCTTATAAAATCACACGAAACCTTTATGTCTTGTCCAAAATGAACTTCATATTAGCCCGTAACTATACACTGCAGGACATAGGCCTCCTCACGCTCACGCCACTCCTCTCTGTCTCTGGTCATCCTCATGCATTCTGTCCCAACGGCACGCACGATGTCGTCGCTCCACCTCATCGGCTGTCTTCCCACACTCCTTCGGCCAGTCTCTGGTCTCCAGTCCGTCACTCTTCTACTCCACCTTCCGTCGTCCCTGCGGGACACATGACCAGCCCACCTCCATTTGAGCCTTGCAATTTTATCTCCCACATCTGTGACTCGAGTGCGCCTTCGAATTTCAGTATGCCTGATGCGATCGCGTATTGAGATACCCAACATTGATCTTTCCATAGCGCGCTGAACTAATTTATGTTAATTTTATTAAAATAAAAAGAACAATTAGCGAAATCTTTAGTATGTCGAAATATTTAGGGAAAATAAGAATTCATAGAAAGGTCCCACATCTCTTCGAATAGTAAAATACCTACCAAATTTTCAGTTAGGTTACTTTACGTTTGAAAAACGGCGTTGGCAACACTGGTCAAATTAACGTTTATAACCTCGACCATATGAATGTCCGTGTGTGTTACTGTGTTATGGTCGGTTTTGTCTTATTATTATTAGGGTACCTAATTATTAATGGCATTTTCGCCGTGTATGATGCATAAATAAATAAATAATACTGTAACAGTTCCGCTAAAATTATCAAAATTTCTTTGAAATAACTCGCCATTAAGTTGATATTTTTAAGCTGCATCTTATTAATACCTAATCATTAACCGAAAATTCAAATACCGTTTAGGTATGAACGTGTCAAAATTACTCCTAAATGAAAATAGGTTTCGCGTCTATACTTTGATGTTTCTTCAGCTAACGTAGATTTCTAAATATTGAAAAAATAAGGGAATTAGGAGGGTAGGTACTAATGGTATTAGTTTTCAAGTATATCGATCTAGCCATTGCTTGACATTCCTTCGAAGCAAAGCTTAGTGATTTGGGCATGGTGTGTCAGTATTTGTATATTAATACGTGAAGGAAAAACCTTGTGACTATTTTCACGTAAAATGCGCGGACGAGGAATATGAAATTTCGCATTCTTATACTTCATATAGAAAAGGGGTGGCGAATGCTAATATTCTCTTAAAATTATGCATAAAAAAGATTAAATCAGTAAAAAAAAACATTACAAACACTAAGTACTGTAATTATATGTATTTGATACTCACACACACTTCCACAGACTATACTTGTAAAGAAGATCAACTTTATATAGAAAAAGGTAATACGTAAAGCGCCTCATAATTGGTGCAGAAAGCTTTTTGAAGGCGGTATATTCAATCAAACAGTGCCGATATAATTAAAAATTAGTATCACCTCAACACAGGCTGTCGTCTAGTGAGGTGATAAATTCCAAATATGTACCTATGTAAAAGTTGGAAAAAAAATAAAAGAAAATAGAAAGAAAGAAAGAAGAAAAAATGGAAGGTGGAGCTGGAAATGGCGGGATATAAATTATTGAGAATAGATGAATATTGTTTGTCTTTAAAAATAATAGAAAAAACTTTGTACCTACATATATATCAACATTTCAAATTTGACGTATACATGTCATTGTTTTTGAATGAGCGCTCGGTCAGTCTTTGACAACGGAACCTTAATAATGTTCAAACTTATAAATTAAATAAGTTATGGTCTATTTCCGAGCACTGGTCGACCACTAGTATTAATAAAATCCAATATATTATTTGTTATTGTCTTATGCTTTTGTGACCCCACGCACTTAGAGTCATAGGTTAACGACATAAACTCTCCACTATCAATGACCTTTCCCACCAAATGACTATTTTTCACAGGTCTGCAATGAAGGAAAGGAGCACAAATTTACAATAATTACAAACATCACAGTTTTATGAATACCTATATACCTCCTTTTAAATGTTTAAATGTTCACCATAAATAAAAAAACAAAGTGTGTCTTAAAAGATGGAATGGTCGGCGCCGGCTATCAAACCCAAAGTCAGGGACTGGACTAATAAGCTACCAACAGAGCGCGTATGACATACGTCGCGTCGTATGATATTCACTTAAGGTATTGTACAATGAGGTTAGTTTAAATTGTATTCCATGTAGCTAATTATTATGTCGTATCATATGCCGGTGGACAATGTCATGCGATATGACATGACAGTGACTAAATCACCCTCCCACATGGTTGGTGGTAATGAGCACCTAGCTACCCCTTCTGAATGTTGACAGGGGGTGGTAATTCGTGGTTAAAATGACATTATGTATCTACTCGTGTCATACTGCAGTATTTCCTATGTTTACGTAAGGACAATAATATATCCAATAATATATCCAATGATTTCGAATACACACCACCAATAAAACGTTATGCGGATTTCGTTTTATAAGAGCAAATTTCAATATCGTACTGTTATTGGAGCACTGAAAATTCTTTGTTTTGTTTCATGATATTCCTCTTTGTTTGCGTTGTTCAGTACGCCCTATTCTGTTTCGGTTCGAACTAAAATAAGAACGTTCCAACATTTTTGAATTAAGTTCACATGAATTAAAATTCCGTATTCTATAAAGTGATGTGTTCTAAAAACTAAAATGACTTAAATTAGTTCACCATAAACAAAAATATGAATTATAATTGTCTATGGAATATATCGCGCATGCGCCATTGGTCAATGTTTGTTTATTACAAATACTACGTGTGTCAAAATTTTACTAAATATTGTTAGAAGCATATCGAATTTGCGTTTTTATCAGACCAACTCTTAAATCAGACATCAACAAATATAGATGTGTTTTTTCTTCTCTACTACATATATAAGAACCTGGATTATTTTCTCTGGTCTGCTTATTGAGCTTATCCATTGTATCCTTTTGAAATAAATAATTATAATTATTTTTAGTGCAAATCTCGCGTTGTAATATACGCAAGAGTATTTTATGAAAGTAGTGATTTTGATCTAACCTCCAATTTTCGATTTCGGCATAACGATTTTGTAGTTTACTGTAGGGATAAACTTATGACACGAGCTGTGAATAGAATGGAGGACGCGCTAGACCTTATACAGCCTTGGTTTTCGGAGGCCGGGCTGTCCCTGTCCCCTTCTAAAAGTCAAATGGTAATTTTCTCCAACAAACACAAGATTCCAGATATTTCCATCAAATGTAACAGCGTGCCAATCCCCATCAGGGATTCTATTAAATTCCTCGGCATGACCATTCACCGAAAGTTAAATTGGAATATGCATATAGAACAAACAATAGTTAAGTGTGAAAAAAATATTAACGTCATGAGAGCGGTATCTAGGGTCTGGTGGGGAGCACATCCCGCTTCTATGAGAACAATGTACTGCGCTCTTGTTCGTAGTCACTTGGACTACGGTAGTTTTCTCATGGATCCCCTTCCGAAATATCTATCAACCAAATTGGAAAGAGTTCAGTCCAAGTGCCTCCGACTCATTTTAGGAGCCATGAAGTCATCTCCTCTGATCGCTCTCCAGGCAGAATGCGTGGAAAGACCTCTTTACCTACGCAGAAAATTCCTTGGTTTTGGGTTCCTTCTCAAGAGAGTTCTATCTGATCATCCTATCATACCAAAATTAAGTGGCCTCTTAGATAGTTGTCAGAATGATTCCTTCTGGCACTCAAGAGTTCCACCTTTGCTTTGTTCAATTTTTGAAGAAATCTCAAAAGAATTCCCAGACTTGTTGGCTCCCTCACTTCCTATATTCTGCATTCCATTTGAAGCAACCGTATACCATCCTGACATTGTTGATTCTATTGATATAAATAAGTCATTTTCATCTTTGCCTCCTCACGTAGTCAACTCTTTATTCAGCCAAAAGGTAGAGGAGAAATGGAGCTCCTTTGTCAGAATATTCACTGATGGATCGAAGGCTTCTGATGGAGAGTGTGGTGCAGCCTTCTGCATCCCTTCTCTTGACATAAACTGTATGTTTCAACTCCCTCGAATTGCGTCCGTCTTCACAGCTGAATGTGTGGCTTTGAGAGAGGCCCTGTTAAATATTTTGCAGCTTGCTTTGCCTCGTACTGTAATATTCACTGACTCTCTGAGTCTTGTAAAGTGTTTGAACTCCAATTCAAGGTCTGCTTTGAGTTGCCATGTTCTGGGTGACATAAAAAATTCTTTGTACTTGGCGTCCGTGAGAGGTCTTATCGTAACAATCGTTTGGATTCCCTCCCACATCGGAATAAGTGGCAATGAAAGAGTGGACTCGCTTGCCAAAGAAGCTTGCACTTGCGGAGTGTTGCCCCACTCCTTCGTTTTGCCTATTACGGATTGCATGAGCGCTGTGGATCGTTTTATTAGGAAGGAATGGAATGAAGTTTATAGGAATGCCTCGGCTGGTGGCCATTACAGGACAGTGCAGGGTGATATTCCGCATAGTCCATGGTTTCAAAATTGTAAAATGCCTAAGCTTAACGTTTCTCTTATATGCCGTCTCCGATTAGGACATGTCGTTTTAGCTTCTCATTTGGCCAGAATTGGCATAGTGAACGATGCTATTTGTGAATGTGGGAAGGAGGAAGAAACTATCGACCATGTATTCTTTAACTGTCCGCTTTTACCTAACCAGGATTTTATAAAGGACATCTCAAAGTTCTGTTTCACTTTCCCCATTAAAATAATATCCCTTTTAGCCCTAAACGATTTAAAAATTAATGTGATTTTAGTTAACCATCTTAAAAAGTATGATAAAAAACTATGATGCGAGTGGGAGTATGTATATATATAGATATATACGTTAAATAAAAAAATAATAAAATTAAAAAAAAAAAAAAAACAATAAAATAATTAAAAAGGAAAAAAAAGCACAAAAACTTAATAAAAAAATAAAAAAAATATATTTATATAAAGGTCGAAGTATTTTATAGTAGATAAATTGCGGCCCTGCTCCTTTTCCCGTGTAACTGTATTAGTAATTTGTTTATACTTGCAACTATAATGATGGTGATGGAATGTATTTAGTGGTGACTACAATATTATTTTGTGATTTCAATATTATAATAATTATGTTTGTAGGTGGGTAGCTTGAATGGCATTTTTGGGCTAGGTATTTTTTCTCTGTCTCCCGCCTGTTTTCGGTTGATTTTTTGTTTGTGTTCTTTTGGTTTGCTTTCCCTTTTTTGTTGAGTTGTACTTGTACGCGGCTTAACAGACACATGTATAAATATGGGCATGATTCACTCGATACCGGGTGCTTTGCCGTCTAAATAAAGAAAAGAAGAAGAAGAAACACGCGCAAATAATCAATTTTATGATTTTATTTACCTTAATAAAGATATTTAACACTTTTTTTTAACTTATTAGGTTAAAATAATACTTTTATTATAAAAATATCATCAGATATATTTTAAGTCGCATACAGTTAGGTGTGAACTAAAATTAAGAACGTTTTGACATAAGAACGCACTGAAATTGACTTAAATAGTGTTGTAGAATACCAAAATGAACTAATTCCAATATTAATCACATTAAGAACGCTCTTAATGTTTATAGAATACCGATGTGCACCGACTAAAATTGGAACGTTCTTATTTTAGTAAGTGCGCACTTAAATTGAAACAGAATCGGGCGTAGTGTTCTATTGGAGTCTCCTATTTATGATATACAAGAAGGTGGGGTTAGTGCGAACACTTATTATAACTCGAGATCGACTGAACAGATTTTTACGATGCTTGGTTTATTAGATTCTTCTTCGCTCTGGATAACAGAATAATTATTAAAAAGTTGAAAAATGCATAAGAAATAATATAAAAAATAATATTTAAGTTAGTATGGAACGGATTTCCTGCGACGCCGATGCCATCTATGAAAAATTCTGTAGCAACAAAATTATTGTTGTGACAATCATTGAAATAAAAAAGTAATACGCAGATTTTCGAGCTTTCAGAAATAATTTTTCAAGTATTTTTGTATAAGTTACCAATTGGAAATCAATATTAAATATTAAGAGTGAGGACTACAGGTCAACGTCCGTCAGGAAAGCTAGTAAGTAATACCTACATTTTACCATTGCATCAAATATTTGGAAGAATAATAATATTATTATAATTATGTTTACATATAATTTACTATCTCCGTATGTGAACACAATTGAAATGGTAAATTCATTCACCTGTTTTTTGTCTGTCTGTCTGTAGGGACCTACTTCCGGTTCGCGTGTGCTTCCTACCTGGTAGTCCTCAGGTACCTACCTACCTACCTGTCCGTTAGGCTGGACAAAGGATATTAAGTATTTTAATACTTTTTATTATGAATGGTGTGGAATGCAGAATAGGGTGTGATGCACTCGAGCGAGAACAATGTTGTGTCGAATAGCGGGTGCGGACAACGCGGATGTGCCCTAGTTATGTGACTATAGGTACTGTATTTTTAATATGTAGTAATTTTTATAATAAGTAGCTGTAAATCACGGTCGAAATAAATAATATGCAGATATTTAAATTAAAATGAATTTATTATTTCCCTAATCGTCACATCCGTCAATAGATGGATATCTATTAATATAAAGGAAAGTGTCTGACTGACTGATTGACTGACATACTCACTCATCAACGCACAGCCAAAACGGCTAATCGTAGAGAAGTGAAATTTGGAAAGCACGTAGGTTTTAATACAAAACCTACCACTAAGAAAGGATTTTTGAAATTTCACCCCTAAGGGTTGAAAAATAGGGTTGAAAGTTTTTAAAAGTATACGAATATCTTGGAAACTAGACATGGTACGAACTTGAGATTTGGCATATGAAATCTCCTATAGAAATGAGTACCTAATAGGATTCTTGTCTAGAATATAACAGTGTTGCTATATACCTATGGATTCATATGGATTAAGAGTTTTACCGCAGGATTTTATGTCAAATGTTCTATTGCTTTGACTTGTAAAGCGTATTGAATCAGATATTTGATTGTTAAAATTGCTTTTCCAAAAAACTGAGCAATCGCAATTTCACAATTTTCTTTCAAAAATAATGGATATCTACGTCAAAATTGATATGTCCTAAGTTTTTTCTATGGTTATTTAACACAAAAAAAATTAAACTATTCTCAATTTGACCACAGACAAACAAAATACCTGTGTCAAATAATGTCAAATACATCGAAGTGTGTGTGAGTATGAAATACATAACATTACAGTAGTGTGCGAAATGTTTTATTATTGATTTAATCTTTTTTAATGCATAATTTTAAAAAAATATTCGTAATCTCCATTCCTTCTTCTAGATAAACTATAAGAGTGCAAAATTTCATACTCCTCCGTCCGCGTAATTTCCGTGAAAATAGTCACAAAGTTTTTCCATCACGAATTAATATAAAGATAGATTACACAGCAGTGAAGTTCCTTCATTTACTCATCAGCAGGGTTATTTTCGTAGCGGTCTTATTTATTTATTTATTTATTTATGATATACACGGCCTAGGCCTTTTACATGTTATACATTACATAATATCGTACAAATCAGAAAAAAATACAATATATTACACCAATAACGGTTTTGTTAAAAGATATAAATCATAGAGAATCAAATGAAATTGTAGTTTCAAAATAGTCAAGACAAACACAGTAGAATATCGAAGATAACAATGTTTTAGTTGTATAATAGAAATTTTGGAAAAATAATGGGTTTGAAATTTTCACATAGAACTTACATTCACAGAAGAAATATCGAATTGAAACAATATCACTGAGCCAGTCAATGGCAGAAAGACAATAGGGACGTCAAACATAAAGATAACAAAAAAAAAAAAAAAAACAATGTCAACATACAAAAACCACAGAGTCAAGATACATTCAGTTAAGGTTCAAAACAGTCGACAAGCTACACATGTCTGAAACAACATTAAAGGAGACCAGGACTGAAATCATATTGCAGTCCTTTAGAGAAACGTACAGAAAGATAATTAATCCTAAATATGACTCTACACATAGCGGTACTTAAAAGGTATTCAACACAAATGATCCGACAACCAACCAACCGCCCGAAATCAGTTCAATGAAAATAAAAAGTTGATAATAATTCTTGTTGTAATCTTATTGAAAAGATATCTTAAAGGGCGGCAATACGATGTAGCCAATCGTGGAACGATCATGACACTCCCCCTTTCTCTCTGATTGGTCCAATCCTTATCCGAGCCGCCCTTTAAGATATCTTTTCGATAAGATTGCAATAAGACCGCTACGAGAATATGGCCGCAGGTCACTAAAGGCTTTTCTTTAAGATAAATTCATTTATCCATGATGCGTCAGGCCAAAGTAAAATATGTTTGTAAATTCAGTGTAGTTTTATCTACCAACCAACCAAGAACAAACATTAAACTTTATCTCAACGACCTATTTTTACTCGGTTTCTAAGAAACACTGCAAATAATAAAACTTCATACATATTTACATAGTTATTTTGATTGCTGATAAGACTTTATCGTCTATTCAGATCGTCCGTTGAACGCAGTTAGCATAGCAACTATTTAAAAAACAGTAGCCTGATGTTATCAAAGAACATTCTTGTAAAATACTTGAACGTTTTTCTTCGAATTTAAGACTCCTGTAGACAGACCTTACCACTGTTGACACAAAATGAGGATTATATCTGACGGAACGTTGGAACTTAAGGTCACTGTGAGTTATTTGAAAAAGGCCAAAACATGGACCTCTTCATTAGAATTCAACTAAGTAATCGTGCAAAATTTTTTTTTTTTTTTTTGATTTGATTAAGTAACGTCGACAAGAAGTAACAACGTCAAAAATCATCGCAGATAGTCTTATATTAATTGGAAATAACGACTAAGCAAGGCAAAGAGCTCTTTCGTTACGAATACGAGAATCTATATTATACACTATTATTTAATAGGTAGGTACGTGAAGATAAAACTTTATGACCATTTTTACAAAATATGCGCGGACGGAGGAGTATGAAATTTCGCACACTTATGGTTTATATAGAGAAGGAGTGGCGAATGGTATTTTTATTAAATTATGCATAAAAATAGATTAATTTAATAAAACAAACATTACAAACACTACTGTAATTATCTAACAACTAATGACTCTAAAAATTCATTACTGATGTTCGATTTTTGAATGGAACAAACCACCACGGGCTTACAACCGTCTTCTACTGTTGTTTCGAAAGCTGGCTTAGTGTGATCACTTTACGTTAACAACGTTCGCCATTAGGTGGTAATGTTTGAGTATACGAAACTCCTAATCATGAGAATTCTCGACATGTACTCGACACTACTGTAATGTTATGTATTTGATACTTCAACACACTTCGATGTATTTGACATTGAGACAGACGCATATATTCTTTTGTTTATCTGTGGTCAAAGTGAGAATAGATAAATATTGTTTTTTTTTTAATAATAATAAATTAGTTTGTTATGGTCGAATTTTGGGCACTGCTGGACCACTAATAGCATAAATTCAAGGTGGAACCAAGTTTATTTGAATGGTTTCTTTAATCTCTCTCTCTCTCTTTCCATCTTGTTGTTTTGTCTTATTGTTTGCGGTGAGATAGCAATAGAATAATTAAATTAGTAATAGTATCTAGAGACTTTTGAATAAAGAATCCAAATTTGAAAATACTTCGACCTTATATCGAACGAAGAGCAGTGCAAAGGTGACAGTCAACCGTTTTTCATTGCCATATTTTAAAATATCCCTTCTAGTACGCAGTACACAGTAATTCAATGCCTAACTCCCAAAATATTTGAAGGTGGATCAACGAACTGAAATAACCGAAGCTTATAATATGGCTGTACTGAGAAGCTTTAGGAGTAGAAAACCAATGTTGAAGATAGTATTGATGTTTTTTTCTGTTACTAAAACCACAATCCTTTTTAATCGATATACTATTATTCATGATAAATTTTAGGTAATGTGTTGTTTTGCTTAGGTACCTATACTTACTTACCCTAAATGGAACCCCTAAAACAACCACAAAAGTAAAGAATATAAATATTTTTTTGTGAGTGTGTGTAAGGTATTCGGTTGCCAATGCCCAGTGCGGGTGGTCTAAAAAAAGGTCTACAATAAACCATAATATCAACAAAAAAAACTTGTCTCTAAGAACAGGTGAAAATGGAGAGCAGCGTTCATGCAAAACTATTACGCCACAGAACAGCAAAAATCATCTGTTTTTTTTATTTTAGGAAGCAATATCTATATATTACCTAATACGCGAAGGAAAAACTTTGTGACCATTTTTACGGAAAATGCGCAGACGGAGAGGTATGAAATTTCGCACACTTATAGTTTATATAGAGGAGGGGTGGCGAATGCTAATATTTTCTTAAAATTATGCATAAAAATATATTAAATCAATAAAAAAACACTACTATAATAATGTTATGTTATGTATTTCATACTCACATACCTACATTTCTACAGACTACCTATGAAGAATCAACTTTATAGAAACAAATGTAAAATGAAATCAGCTTTTTGACGGTATATTCAAATAAATCGAAGGTGGAGCTGGAAATGGCGGGATATAAATTGAGAATTTAAATAAATATTGTTTTTTTTTACTTTATTCATAATATCAACATTTCAAATTTGACAGGTCCATGTCATTGTTTTGGAAAGAAAATTCTAAAAGCCCTCTATCAGTCTTATGTTCAAACTTATAATCTAAATTAATTATTAATATCAATGTTATGGTCGAATTTCGAGCACTGGAAACCACTAGTTAAATTAATTTCATCCTAATTTAAAATTAACTATAACGGGTTTGTAGCATAGCAGTCTTCTATTGCTATATCAAAAGCTGTGTGATCACGTTTGCATTAAAAACGTTCGTTATCAAAGTGAATTTATAGGCATTTAAGCATAAATAGTTGATAGTTTCGGCCGAGGGTGCTTGGTAGTAGTTCATTTTTACATAAGTAAGCATAAATAGTTTAACTCGTATGTTAGCTGTTTTTTTTAAGATATTTTGTATGATTCAAATATAATAATCATATTGGTATCTATATTTTTCATCGTACTCCAGACAATAGAAAACCGCAGTTTTATCCCATTTAAAGATGTCAAAATGCATGTCCAAGGTCATTGGAACATTGGATGTTGAGAACGAAAATGCGTTTTTGGCGGGATAAAATTTCCTATACGAACAACACAATATAGATTTTATAAATTTAATGGGACAAAATAAAAAAAAAAGATTAATGTGTCATTTTGAGTGCATTTTGCATTAGCCAGAATTACGAACCTACCCTAGGGAGAGTTTTTCTTGAATCTGGGATCACTCAAAATGAACACAAATACACGCAGAATTCTGATGCTGTGGTCAAGAGAAATAGTGAACTATTTCATATATACCTATAGATGAAGTACACAAATGTGTTTTTTTTTTAATATAGATTATCAAAATAATATATATTTTTTCTAGACAATATCAATAATTTGACATACCGTATTCCTGAATCCTTGATTCGTAATCCAATTTTCAACACACACTCACGACAATTTCAACACGTAAATTTTTTTTAAGTTAAAAAAAAACTAAAAAAAAACACAACACAAAACAAAAATAAAAACAACACTCAAACAACCCAACCAATTTTAATATAATATATTATAATATATATTTTATTGCGTTATGATAACATGGAATTTTACTATCGATACTTCGCCAAGAAGGTACCCAACTTTCACAATTTGCCTTTGGCAAATAACTGCGTTTCTGAGACGTTTCTTTGAACTCTCGTCTTGCTAAAACGGAGACACAATCACTTTACAATAAACACTTTAAAATGGTCGGAATAATTTCATTCCAAGCACAAAATATTATATTATTTATTTTAAAAAACTAAAATAACATTTTTGTTTTAACTCGGTGTGAGTTTATTTTGATATTTATTTTTTGTTTTTTCCCTCGCAAAAAGAGCAGCTATTTTTCACCCGGAACAATATTATAAAAGGCTAAAAAATAATAATATCACACTTTTAACCTAACAAATTCCTTTGGAAAAAAATGATAATATATGATTTCGTACAAACACAACACAAAAAGAAACATTAATTTCTTCGCTAACTTGTATGTAACACTTTCACGATATTTTTGACGTTTGTTTTTATTTAAATATGGAAGCGTTTCGAATTTAGAACATTTTTGAATATTTTCTTAGACAACAATCCGTAAAATGCCACATTGGAATGTACACCTGAACAATCGTGTTTTAAATACATAAAAAAAAATATTCGATATTTACAAGAGCAGCCTTCGGGTCCCAAAGGCACTACACGAGACCGTTGATCGGGCACTGTCGGTACTGTAGATCTCTTTTACCTGTGCGGGTGATGTCTAGATCATTTTACAAAACACTATCCTTGTCGCACATCAAACCTTCTGCGAATGTGAAAAAGAGACGACCATACACAACCGCATTCCATATTGTTGTATTATGATTCAGAACGAGTTACCTGTTCTTACTACAGGTGTGATTATAATGTTATTTCAACCTACGTTTTGTAGGTATCTTTCTCTTTTTGTTTGTTCATATCGTCTTGCATGCTCGTGACAAGGACGGAGACACATAAGTCTATCCGTATTGTTTTAAAAGTATTTTTTAGGTTATGTTTTCTTTCTAAATAGTATGTTGCATATTATTGTGAGTTTTGCCTGCGTGTTCAGATCAGATCTGGGTATTATCGTTATGTGGTTCAGATCGAACATGATACAAAATTAGGTACGTACTTTAGTTTTATTGGCAGGTAAATCGTTTACTAAAGTTTGTTTATTTCTTTCACTATCTTATCTTTTACAAAACACAATAAAACATAATTTTATTGTGTTTTGTAAAAGATAAGATAGTGAAAGAAATAATGGCAGAACGTAAATTAATAATTTATAGCAATAAATTGATTTATATAGATTCTAATTTGGACATGGAAATCTTCATAACCCATGCGCAAAAAAGTAAAAAAATAAAATAACTGCAATCTACAAAATAACGTTCAATATTTTTTTAATGTTAATAAATAATATAATTCGTAATTTTGTTAATCAAAATTGAAATAGGTACCTACCTCTTAAATACCTCAATTACGCGATAGTGAAATTATGAGCAACTAGCAGAAAACATGTCGGACGACAGGCATAGAATTTGTTCATAAATAATTTTTGGATTGTCCTATTAAATCAATCAAATCTGATATCTCTTAAAGGGTAAGTATCAATTAATTTTACTCTATCATGTTGGAGATAATTTGATAATAATTCTTCCCGTAGCATCGTTTTTATTTTAACAAATTAATCTGGACATACTCCGAAAATGCAATTTAAATAAAATTTTCAGCAAAACTTGTGTGGCGAAAGTGGTCACCAGGATTCGAACCCACGACTTCAATACGCAAGAAACCGTTCGACTGATATCACTGGACTACAAACCACTTCAAATATACGAAGAAAAAGTATTTCTCTTGGATAAATGAGACCTTTTTCTCGAATGGTGATTGATGGGATTTAATAGAATTTCACATTAGTTCTTTAAGAAAACAAACGAAAGTCATAAAATTCGACCCTTCGATTGACATTTAAGAATAAAATCCCTGTGATTATTGTCATAGCAACTATCGAGTAGGTAAGCGACGAAAATTATAAAGGAAAAATATTTCGGTTGGAGTTAATGTGTTTCGACCACTGAGTACAGATATAATTAGAGAACTTTTTTGGATGAGCGAAACCGAAAATTGGTTCCTTCGTTCAACAGTCACGTTACTGAAGATAAATTAATAATAATAATTTATTTTACTTTCATCCACAAGCACTAGACAACACAACAAAACTCATAGTAATTGTATGATTAAAACATAAAATTCCTCTGTGTACCTAAACGCTAAAATATTGATTATAAAAAATCGTAATGTCACACACCCCTGACAAACGTCACAGTTTGTATGAGTTTAACAGCAGTCACGTGGTACATGTTGGGACCATGCGCAGAAGCACATTATTTCACTAGTATTATTAGAAGAAATTTTCTTCTCAAAGGTTTCGATGAAAATTTCGAGCTACGGACGATCTTCCCAATTATGTGTAGAAGATTTTTTAGCTCAAATTAGGTTACGTATTTAAGATTGAAATAATAATAATGTATTAAAGTATGATAATAATTATAAAAACATTATTGAAACCTGTCGGTGTGACCAAATTTTTTTTTTTATATAAAAGTTCAATGTCTGACCTCGAAGTGATGAAAAAAACTAGCTTTATACACAATATTATAATTTCAATGGAATAACTGATGACTAGCCCGTGCACCCGCGGTTGAACAAGAACGCTTTTTATTTAATATGCAAAATAACTTGATTATTTTTCATTATGGCACATTAATAATTATCTACTTGATGACTAGGGGATAACTCTGCGTTTGCATCGCTTACCTTACCTTACCAGTCGTCGTCCTCAATGCTGAGGGTCGTGGCCATCATGCACTCTGTTGTGGACCATTGCTCGCCAGGATGTTCTGTCGGCTGCCAGATGGACGGCTCTATGTAGTGTCGTGGTGGGAATATTTTGCTTTATTTGGTCGGTCCATCGCATCGGAGATCTGCCTCTTGGTCTTGTACCAGGCGCTCTTCCGACCATGATTAACTTCTCAAGGTTGTCTTCCCCTCTACGAGCTATGTGTCCAAAAAACTTAAGTATGCGTTCGAGACAGAGAGACGACAATCTCACCGTGATGCGGAGTTCTTGAAGAATTGAGATATTAGTTCTTCTTGCTGTCCATGGGATTTTAAGCATTCTTCTCCAGCACCACATTTCGAACGCGTCTATTCTGTCTCTATCTCTAGCTCGCAGAGTCCACGATTCCACTCCGTAAAAGAAAATCGAGAAAACAAGTGTGCGCACGATCTTAACCTTCAGGTTTCTGGATATGTTCCTGTCCCTCCATATCTTATTGAGACTGGTCATTGCACTCTTTGCCATACCTATCCTTCTCCTGCGACCTAATTACAATCTCAATAACGCTGTCATTGTCGAAACGGTATTCTTCAACTCGAGTTCTGAAGAGTACCATCATTTTTGACATTGTCGTTGCTAATAGTTCCAAGATTGGTTCATTTAGAATCCGATATTACTGTACTGTAAAATCTATGAGTCGGGATGTCGGGGAAAGTCGGGTTAGTGCGTACACTTATAACTCGAGATCGGCTGAACAGTATCTTTCGACGTTTGATTTATTGAATTCTTCTCCGCTCCGGATAACAGAATAACTGATAAAAAGTTGAAAAATGGATAAGATATAATATTAAATATATGCCCCCCAAAGCACGAGCTCTGCTCAATTTTGGGGGTAAAATATATATTAAAAAAATGTATAATTTTTTTTTTAGTGAATATGTATTTTTTAATGTTTTTTATTTCTCAATAAAAATATTTGAATTTGAAAATATAATTAAAGTTAGTATGGAATGGTTGCCCTACGACACCATCTATGGAAAAATCTAACAACAAAATTAGTGTCTACTGCACCTGCACCGTTTCGGGCGTTTTAGATCATTTTCATACAAAGTCAACAAAATTGTGCACATATTATTATATTCTCGCGTTTTTCCCGCCTGAGCTTTGAATACGAATGAAATATGGACGTTTTAGAAATAAATATTAAATAAATAAATATTCCTATTTTAATGTTCTTTAAAATAATAATTGCCTACAAAAAGCCCTCTGCGTAGCCACCACACTAGCATTGTTTTTACGTACCTTTATTCGACAAAACCTCGATGCTCACCGGAACACTGCATGGCGACTACTGAAATAAAAATAGCGTCGGTTTCCCCACCTAATGCCACTAATCCCACTGCGCTAACCCACTTGTGCGCTCTACAGTGAGTGTTTGAAACTAGCGAGTCCATTCTGCCCCACCCTGTACTTATATAAATCCTTGTTTATACCAAGTACTTACTTACAAAGTACTTTTCCTAATATATTCTTTCATAAATAAAGGGTTGTGTCGTGAATGTGGAAATGGTCGGCACCCCCGGGATTCGAACCTACGACCTTCAATACCTACGTTTATAATTTACAACATAAAAACTTAATTAAATTGAGCTAATAATTTATAGCATTGTGTAATAGTTATCGTTGATTCGGATGCGGGATGACGTTCGACGGGTCATAGGCATAGGTTTGAAATCAAAATAATTGCTTTACTTTTTAAAAAATCCAAGAGATGGCGGTGTATTAGGAAATAAATCACACGTGAAACCTGTTACCTTATTGTATATTATATCATTGAAAGAATAAACCCCATTAAAACGAAATTTTACTGATTTATTATTGAAGATTTATCAATGATTTATGTTCCAATGTTTAAATGAAATTATTATTGTGGATTGTTTCACCAGTACGCTGAGAGACGCAACATGTAACCATCTTCAAATATACACTGCAGAAATACATACAATATTACATCTCAAAAATATTATAATCAATTTTTTTTTATTAGATACTAAAATTACCTCAACTAAGTTACACTGCATGGAAGTGTTATCGAATTGGTCAGACCAGCCAGAGGACCCAGAGTACTGGTATACCAACAGCCATCGTGCAGACCCAGTTTATTCGGGTCAAGACCGCAACAGGTTGGTACTTTGGTGTCTAACTATGTGATAGGCAATCATAATAATATAAAAAAAACGAGTTCTGATCATCGGGTCTTCACAAAAAACACAAATAGGGCAAATACCGTAATAGTTGTATGTAGGTACGTGTACTTCTACATTAAGTCTTACAGATATTATTGATCACAACCTAATATATTAACACAACGCTCTAAATATTCGATCTTCACCTATGAAATTACCGTTTTGTATGAAAATCTTAAATTAGATTTATTACAACTTTTTTTTATTTCTGTTATTCAAACTATAATCACCCATGCAATCGATGCATCTTTGCAAAAGCAGTGGTAGTTTATTGATGTCCTCTTGTAAAAATCAGCTACACGGGAGGCAACAAACTCTTCAAAGGCATATTGTACTGTCTCTCGGGAATTGATTTTTTCCCCGCTAAAAGGTTATCCAAATTTTAGAAATGGTAATGGTCGATAGGTGTAAGGTCTGGTGAGTATGGTGGATGAAGGAAAGCCTCCAACCACAACTCTCGCAGCTTGGGGATTGTCTGTTGTGGAGTATGGGGTCGCGCGTTGTTGTGAAGGAGCAGCGGGGATGACCGATTGACCAAAGCTGGTTGTAGATGTGCGAGCATCTCCATCATTGTCTTCAGTTCTTCACAATACACATCTACAGTAACGTTCATCTGTTTTGTAAGAAGCTGCGATGAATAACACCGGCACTAGACCACCAAATCGCCTTTATAGAGGTCATTTTTCCTTTTTATTTATAGGGTATTGCTTTGGTACTGAAATAGGATCTAACCAATTTTCTAACCTTTTTTATTTATTTTCAAACAGAATCCAATTTTCGTCGCACATAACAATTCGGTTCAAAATTCCTTCATTTCGCTGCCTGTTGAGCAGCGCAAGTAGATCTCAACGCGTACGTTGCGCTGGCGATCGTCGAGTACGTGGTGCACCCTTTAACAAGCTTTTTTATCGTGTCAATTTGTCGCAAATTGGCCAATACTGTTTTGAAGCTAACATCAAAAACTGCTGCTAGCTCAGCTACTGATCATCAGCTATCATCAGATTCCACATTCGCCCTTGATTCATCATTCTTCACCAAAGTATGCGAACGAACAGGTGGTTCACTTTTCCAGTCAAAATTTCCAGAACAGAACCGGGCAAACCAATTACGGGCTTGTGCGGTCGTTTATAAAGTTCTCTTCGTAAGCGTTGTTGATGTTACGTGCCGTTTGTGCCACGATGGAACTCATATTCCATAATTATTATTACTTAGGAAAGCTGTGATTCCTCGCTGGAAACATTAATATTGACGATAATATATCAACAACTGATGACCTATGTACTTAATACTGTTCGATTTTAAATGGTATGAACAAACCACTACGGGCTTACGACCGTCTTCTATTGTTATTTCGAGCGCTAGTGTTTGCTTCACACGTTGCCGAAGCCCTTTCAGCTAACGTGATCAGCAGGAAAGAGAAAAAGTGGACTGTGAATGGATTGCAATGCACTTACCCCAAATCCAAAGTTCTCCAAATATGTATGATCGAATCCCTTGTTTTATGGCAGCACTGCACTTTGTTAAACTAATATTAAATAAATGTGGATGCACAAAATGTAAATGTAAGTTGATGACGATTGATATGTCCGATGTGTTCTACACTTCCGAATTTGTAGCGGCGATAAAAAGCGGTTTATTCCGTGTGTGTGTTCCCGAGATGCGGTAAGTACCAACTACTAAAATGCACTGCTAGGAAGGGCCCGAATAGGAATAGGTAACAATATTATGCCCTGCAATGCGAACCACGGACTGTGACATTTGACCCATGTACCTATACATAATTATGTAGGTACCTATATAATATAACATGTTCAATTAATAATATTGAACAGCTAGCTTAGTGTGATCACTTTACATTAACAATATTCGTCATTAGATGGTAATGGTAAAAATTCACGAATATTATGAGAAATTTCAACGTGTGGAAAAATCCCAGATTCGATTCGAACCTGTGTCCCACGTCGTACCGTATCGAGACGTTAACCACTGGGCTGATTGCCTCGACGCTAATTCCTTCATAATACGTGCATATAACAAGTAGCTGGTGTTAATGAGATGTAAGGCCATCTGTTGGAGTTTTTTGAGAACGACTAGAGCAACCAACTTTTCATACAGCTACTACTGTCATATAGTTGGGGAGCATTAATATTAATAATAATAAGCAATTGGCACTCGAAAAAGAAATCCATAGGTTCTCTTATTACTCATCCCCAAATTTGCTCGAAATAACTTGAAGAGTAGGAACGACACAATATTTCGAGATAAATTTTGTCAAACAATAAAATCAATTTTAATTACTTTGAAAGTCGTGTCAATTAAGACGGAGCTTTTCTAAGAGGATTATACTTTTAAGGTTTCTGAGAACAAGTTGAAAGTTTCTTTTTTTTTTCCTTTGTTTTTTACAGAGCCTATTTCTCCTGTTTTACCCGAAATTATTTTGTACATGAAACAAAAGAAAATAATTAATATTGTAACGAAAAAAATACGAAGGATTACACCTGGAATTTTTCTATTAAAACATTACTTTGGGCGCCAATCCATTTTTTTTTTTTAATTTTTTTTAACCCGTAAGTACTAATTGAAATGTAAATATTTTCTTTTATATCTTAGCCTATATAGTTGCCAGTATTTTAAATTCCCAACTGTGGTACATTTTATATTTATTTATCAACTAGCTGACCCGCCCGTCAAACTTCAACCTAACCCAAATTTTTTTTTATTTATTTTTAATAAAAAATAAAAAAAATGTTGATTAGGATACGGGATGAAGTTCGACGGGTCACATAAGTTTGCAATAAAAACAATTCCTCTATAGTGGCATAACTTTTTTTTTAAATTTTAGAGATGGCGGTGTAGTAGGAAATAAGTTACATGTGAAGTGTGTTACGTTATTCTACTTATATGTTGTTGGATGAATAGACTCCATTAAACACAAAATAAACCGAATTATTATGGTAAGAAGACACCAACGGTGAACAGTTAACGAAACAAATCATAATGCAAACACATTATAGAATCTTCAGTGCTCCAATAACAGACATCTCCCGCATTCATAGTATGGGGACACGGAAGGAGCCTCCACGTTCATAGATTGAGCTATTAATAATTGTATTTGAGCAATCGGGCGTCTATTGAAAGACACCATTTCGGCCAATACTTCCACCATCGGAAAGACCAACCGGTCTCGGAAAGTAGGTAGTGTTTCTTTGGAGTCTTCTTCTTCTTAGGGGTCAACCTTTCAATTCAATACGATGGAGCCTATAAGAGTCCATTCACCTCATATATACTAAACAGAATCGCTTCTTTTTTTCCCACCCTCTCCCTATATCTTCAACCTCGCATATTTCCCGTATAATCGAATTTCTTGTACTATTTCTATAAGGATCTTCCCAGCAATGCTTCCTAGACTCTTCATTTCTAAGATTCTCATGGACTTAATCACCTAATGATACACTGGGTTCTCAGGGAGAAGTCCCTCGTCTGAAAAGACGGCCGTATTTTTGCGTCAGTTTTTTTTGTCGCTAGGGTACAAAGACAACGCTCTCCCGACTTTATTCACCGCTGTTTATGGCTAATAAATGCCACTACCTCATTCCTAGGAAAACAGACCGTTATGTATGAGTAAGCTGCATTTCTTCATACACATAAAGTAAGAAAATATTTGGTATTTGGATTTTTTTTTTCATTTACTGTTTCTGTCTTCTTCTCTGCATTTACAAAATATATAACGACTATATCTTACAAGTTATCTTATCATCATATTGAGCTACATATACTCTGTTTATGTGTTTCTAGTTTGTACCTAATATTGTATACTATATCACATATAAATAAAAACATATGTACTTATTCATAATTTAACGTATTTTGTCGTCTTACATCAATGCAATCTTGCAAAATCAACAGAAGTTTTCTGTATTTTTTTTCTTAATTTATTATTGTTGAATTTTTTTTTCTGTTTGCCTCCATACAAATCATTTTTTTTATATAATAGTATGGCATGATTTGTGTAGTATGCGCTGTCACCACTGAAGGCGCCATAGCCCTTTGAGTGAAGCATTTGGTTGGATCACAGACAGTAATAGTATTAATTGTAGTTACCTACCTACATATAATGATAATCATAATTGAAATTGCTGTGCACACAGTGTTTTTATTTGTGTGTGTGTGTCATACCATATAGATTTTCGGTTAAGTTTTTGTAATTATTCATAACAAACTGTCAAGTGTTGCTATTGTTTTTTTTTGTGTGTTTAAAAAAATATATCCAATGTAAAAGGCTCTAAAGCCGTAAATCTTTGAATTAATAAAAGAAAAAAAATATCTCAGTGATTTCAATATGTTCTAGTGAACTTGATATTTTCACAGAAAATGGAATATTTTTAACAATTTCGTACAAAGGCGTTAGGTTGGTCATTGGTTCTATTATTCCGTATAAAGATAAAATTCAAGAGCTCAACAGTGCGATCGTAAAGTTCGCGATATTATATCTAGTAGATAATAGCATAATAATATCAAGTTGTTGTAAAAGTGATGGAAATGCTTAGGTTACTCTTATACTATGAAAAGTTAGTTGTAGTTAATGATTGTTTAACCTAAGAAGATGAAACTTTCCTTGAAAATTTTTATGAAGACAAAAACTTAAATGTTTTGTACAAAAAAAACTACATAAAAAAGGTAAAAATGATGAGTTCCTGTAAGCGAATGATTAAACACAGCGTTCTAAGTTTGTCTAGATTCTTGTGTCCATTTTTTAAGGACTAGATCTTAACGAATATAATATCAACAACTAACTGATGACTGACAAATACTGTTCGATTTTCAAATGGTATGAATAAACCATAAAAAAAACGAACCATTAAAAATCTAACAGTATTAGTAAGTATTATCAGTTGTTGACATATTCGAATGATTTCAGCCTTCTCCAAGAAAAATATATCAAATGCAAAAAGATCTTAAATCTTATGGACAATCTGAAATCATAGCGTTTTTTTTTTCATAGCATTAAAACGGTTACAGATTTATAAAATTATATAGATGGTCTACTTAAGAATTATATTATGTACGGACTGTTTATAAATAAAACAAGCTTTCCCGACAGACGTTGTCCTGTGGTCCTAACACACCTAACCAGAGGCGGCCCGTTCAAAGGTGCATAATGTACACTGCGTCCCCAGAAATAAAAATACATAATTAATTCGATTGAGTTAAACTTATAAAATAATAACATAAATATATTTCTAAAACATCCGTATTTCATTCGCATTCAAAGCTCGGGCGGTAACAACGCGAGAATATATGCGCACGCAGACAGTTCACCTCGCCTGTGAAGTACCGAAGCTGAGTATGCACATTTTGAATGTGCCCGATAATTTTGTTGACTTGATATGAAAATTGTTTAAAACGCTCGAAACGGTAGAGTAAGTGGAATGGGCTACTGTAAGAGCGGCAATTACGTATGCAAGAATGAGAGAGAACTACTATCAGGTGCAGTAAACAATCATTTTGTTTTTAAGATTTTTCATAGATGGCGGTGGCGTCGCAGGATAATATTGTATTTTATGATTTTTTTCAACTTTTTAATTGTTTGTTATCCGGAGCGGAGAAGAATCTCATAAATCAAACATCGGAAGAATCTGTTCAGCCGATCTCGAGTTTAAGTGTTCGCAATAACCCAACATTCGTTTATATTATAAGATTAAAATTAATAACAAGTTGCAGGAACTTTTCAGCCGCACCGCGCATAATATGTACTTATATCGATTTTCATTATAAAGATTCGCTTGGATTCTGAGTCATGCTGGCACTCTTATCCGGTTAAGAAGCTAAAAGTGTGATGTGACCTTTAAGCGAGAACCTTCTCACCTCCCATTTCACGCGTCGCTTCCTTTCTATTCACAACCTGAAAGCGGGTCACACTGCTTGTTCACCCTTTTATAAAAAGTCCAAACACTTCGAAAGAGTGTTCTTCAGTGGGGTGGGTTGAAAATAATAATCAATTTTTTAAACTGTTTTTTTTTTTCAAATATGTACATATATCAACAACTAATAACTCACTAATACTGTTTGATTTTTGAATGGTATTAACAACCAATACGGGCTTACTATTCTCGTCGTCTCATGCAGAGGTAGTAACCACTGGCTGAGTATGCAACGAGTAGATGTTAATAAGATATAGAGCCATATTATGTTGGAGTTGCTTTTGATGATAATATGATAATATTTTTTTCCTTTTAAAATTTCTGCTCTGTGTAATTCATATATCTGGGTTGGCTGGCGGAAATCCTTCGGGATAAGTCCGCCCTTTCGACTGTCTTTTATTACTGTCACCACTCTTTACTTTGAAACAATAAAGTTTAGTTTATTTGAGGGGTGCCAAACCATAACGTTTCAAGTGCCAAAAAGTTCATTTTTCAGGAGAGACTGTGCGCCTTTTTTAATTTTATTTATCAATATAAAACATGGGTATTTATCGAATTGGACTGCATTCATTAACATTGCAGATTTCAAAACAATATTGAATTCGGCTAGTGCCGTAATTTACCAAATATTTTTTCAATGAGTTTTATGAGAGAGAAAAAAACTGTTTATAATAATAATATTATATTGATTGCAAATGCTAATCCCCTCGGAAAATTTATTTTGAACTCTAGCCGTCTGATTTATAAAAAAATCGTTAACCGTTAGATTACATAATATAATTCACTGATCAGTTTTTACTTTATTGTAAAAAAATATTTTTATCCGCGTTTGTTATGTATGAAGATGACATTTCACACGAAATTTTGTAAACAAACAAAATAGTAGCCCGGCAACGGGAGTGCTTACAGCCGAGATACACTATGTCAGATTTGAATGATTTCGAGTAGGTGCAGAATAGGTGCCAGACCTTATTTTTTAATTTTTTATTTTATATTATCAAAATATTGTTAAGTCCTTATAAAATCACACGAAACCTTTATGTTTTGGCCAAAATGGACTAATTTATGTTTGATCACTTCAATTTTAATATTTGTACCTACTTTAAAAGTATCTACTCTTTGAATATTTTCTTCAAAACTTCATTATATTTATCATAAATTTAGTTGGTGCATCATGGTTGTAAGACCTCGATGATTACGGGAATGCAATATTTGCTTTATTTGTTTAAAATTTCTATTATCAAAATGATAAACCAAAACAAAATAGACCAAAATATGAAGGGAGCACCTAATTGGACGGGAATAAAACTTAAAAACAGTATATTTATTACAGAAAGCGTTGTTGTACACTCGAAACCATTGTCAGTTGACGTAAAATCCAACATGGCGGGCTAAAATCTACAGAGATCAGCTCGCAATCAATCGATATGGGTTAAACTACCTCGACGACGGCTTGATCGCAAATTTTCTACCACTGAACTCTTATTTTCCACTTATCAGAGTTTTTATATAAAGCAGTAGAAGAATCACAATCTCCTTACCTGAATTGGTTAGCATATGTAAAAATTTTATTCGTTCCACCCTACCCCGAAACAAATCTGTAAGAAGAGGGATGAAGAAAAGAGATTTTAAAGTAAAAAAAAAAAATCCCCCAATACATCTAAGCTTTCTGACACGGCCAACAGGTGGATGTCCCACCTGAAGCTATCCTTTTAAAAGGATTATCTGGGGAGAAATTATATTAAAGAAGATTTACTGACCTCCAGTGTTGGCGTATCGGAGTATGAACTGGACCCCGTTATCCTGCGACAGAAGGATGTCCAGAGGTTTCTCATCTTCACGAAGGACGCGAACTGAAAACAAATATTTAATCTAATTATTACAGTAATACATCAATTATCCCTATCAGATCCGCTAAAATTTAGCATTAAGTAAAATTTTGAATTTCGCTGGCAATGTCAAGTGATTTCAACCATAGACCTTCTATATCTATGGACTGCTAACGTGAACAACTGTCAAAGGAACAACTCGTGTTATCAACATGCAACGATTTTCCGCTCTAACGAAGAGGCAAAGAAGCATTGGAGAACTGTAAAAATGTACTAACTGGTACTCATTTGAAGCCTTTCAAACTAAATTCTGCTGGATTTTTGTAGGGGAAAACGTTTTAATGTTAAATTATTGATGTACCTATCATTAAATTGTCATGATCGTTGTTTTTCCTCTTCGTCATGTTGATAACACGGAGAACTCAGGCTGACAATCCATAGAATATAAGATCAATGATTTCAACCAACCCTAGCGATATTGCTGAAGAAGTCGATCAAAATGAACATAGCTGCAAGTGATTTCGAACGACTGAATGTCAAAATTATCATCGTGGCCGCCAGATTTCCTTTTTGTCAAAAACAATTCATCTTGATCAAGAAATAATATAACCACTGTTAACGTATTATTATGATGAAAACAAGAGCAAAATAATATATTATTTCTTTTGATTGTTGTTTTTGAGAGGCAGGTATCCGAGAGAAAAAATTTACATGAGTAGTTTTGACATTATACATATAAAGGGACCCTCTTAATTTTTGGCGGATTCTAAGCTTTAGCTTGATCGGGTGTAAGAATGTTATTGCAATAAATTGAATGTTGTTATTAATTGGATGAGCTCAAGCTCTATCTTAAACTCATCATAATGTTAAGCTTGGGATTTTTAAGTACTTTTTTTTCGAATTTACCGCCAATCGCATCCAACAAGGAATGTCTTGAGTTTAAAATTGTTTTAGGTAAGTACTTGTGCCTGCGAAACTAGTCAGGGTATTAAATAATTTGTGGAATTCCTAATTATTTAATCTTACTTCTTTTCATCATTCGAATCACTCGAAAATAAGTGCACAGCTAAAAAAATCCCTGTCAAAAAAACGTTTTAATGTATTTTAACCAGTGAATTCAAATTACAGATATCCTGAAATTATACCATTTTATTAGATGTCTGTTTTAACTGTTGCATATATCTAGGAATAGATGTATATAATTTTTTTGGTTTCGCATACAAACTAATAGTTTATTATACCTGGTTACTTTTTTATGTATCTTATTCCTAGTACAAATTTTTATGTGATACGTAATAGTTCCAACAAAAATGACGTTTCGTACCTACAAAATAAATAAACTCTACTCGAATATAGTACGAACTCTTTTTTTGTCGAGAAGTGTGTAATTATTTGCTTGTTGTGAACTAGGCTTTATTCACAGTACGCAATATCAAATGCAAAGGAGTGCTTTTTTGTCTCCCTGCGCTCCTTATCGAGGTAATTAAGGGGTATTATTGGATTGATTGATTGATTGATAGAACTTTGTATAATTGGTTAATCAATCAAATCAAATCAAAGCTCCTTTTGAACTTTACTCAGGAGCATAGGGAGGCAACAAGAGCTCTCCTTAGCGCCCGATCTTAATTCTTCTAACACATTTTTTTTTCAACTTTGTAATACTTAGACATTATAAATGTTTATAAATAAAACTAAAGCCCGATCTTACGCTTATGACTGCTTCCCACACCATGACCAACTCCCTCAGCTCTGCCTCGAAGGAAACGAACACGGTATGAGAGGGTCTTCCACGTCTTCGAGACCCTGATGAGAGGAACATTGTTTAAACCCGTCTTTATTTAAATTTTCAAATTTTTTTACCACGCTTAGGTACCTACAATATTTTTTTTAAGATCTTCAGTAATTTTATGTATAAAAATAGGCTATCTATTTTACTGGTGTATTTTACTATTTTGTTCCTGTCATAGCTACTAGTGCATAACGTTCCTGTTACCATAAATTATGTATGGATCTGAATTATGAAAATGGAAACGTCATATTTGAAGAAATTGTAGTATCTATAATAGATAAGATAGCTCTTTGCAAAGGGTTAAAAAAAAAGATAGCTTTTCGAAGAATATGTGGAAAGACATTGAAAGGAATGAGAAAATTAGGAAAGAATGTGGTATGAAAGTTAGCGTTATGATAAATATGAAATTTACTAAATAAGTTGAGATGGTTTGGGCACGTGGAAAGAATGGATACAAACAGAATGACAAAGAGAACTCATAAGGCTGAAAGGAAAGGTGGAAGAAAGCGTGGCCGACCGAGAATGACGTGGATCGAACACATCGATTCCGTCCTCAAAGAAGGCTAGGTCAGAAGTAAGAGAAATAGAAGAGGCTCTATGAGAAATGGTGAGTCGATTGAAGAAGTGTGCATGGATAGAAAAGAGTGGAGGTACTTTCTCTCTGCCTATACCCCTAAAGAAATACGGCGTGATGGGGGTAAAAAAAAATGAAATAATTGCACTTAATATTACTATAAGCTATAAGAATAATTTCAAAGATCAGCGATGATCATCAAAGGTATGTGTAGGGATAATAGGAGGACATAACTCACCAATGTTGGCCTTGTCCACTTTGAGCAGATGACACTTCTCCTCTCCGGGATCCTTGCAGCACTCAATGACGTCCCTGCACGTCGTGGCGGGAGTCACCGGCACGTAAGTCCCTCCTTCGCCGTCGCACCATACTCGAATTATCATCTGCAAGTCGAAATGAGAAAGAAAATATAGTTCATATTGAAAAGACAACAATTCTCATACAAAGCCAATAGGCAATAAAGATGAGATATTAACAAAAATGGATATAGTCATATCCTGGCGCCAAATACATGACAGCAGTCGCAGTCTTTAAATTTGGTTGATCTCTTGTTCTCAATAATTTACAATGACATCTTTTATCTATATATTTCATTAATTATAACATAATATTATCTACTTGTTGCATACACGACATGTTGAACATGTCGAGAATTCTCATGATTAGGAGCTTCGGAGACTTAAACATAACCACCTAATGGCGAACGTTGTTAACGATAAGTGATCACACTAAATCAGCCTTCGAAATAACAGTAGAAGACGGTCGTAAGCCCGTAGTGGTTTGTTCCATTTGCTTTTTTTTTTAAATCGAACATCAGTTATGAATTCTTAGGGTTCGTCCTCACTGCTGAGGGTCGTGGCCATCATGCACTCTGTTGTGGACCATTGCTCGCCAGGATGTTCTGTCGGCTGCCAGATGGACGGCTCTATGCCGTCGTGGTGGGAATATTTTTTTACTTTATTTGGTCGCTCCATCGCATCGGCGATCTGCCTCTTCGTCTTGTACCAGGCGCATTATTTTTGAAATAAAATTGTCATGGAACAATTTTCTTTAAAAAATAATGACATGACCTCATATTTGGATATTGATATTAATAAAGTTTTTTCTATTATTATTAAAAACAAATAACATTAGTATTTTTATTTAATTTTATTTATCAGCGTAAACAAACAAACATTTACAAAGTATAATAATTAACTCTTAGCAATATATGTGTTATAGTTAGTGGACCAACAAATTTTACACGCTCAGTAAGTTAGTGATTTGGTGTCTCCATTATCTTATACGATTGACCAAAGATAAACAAAAGAATATAATATGCATCTGTATCAATGTCAAATACATCAAAGTGTGTGTGTGTGAGTATGAAATAGATAACATTATAGTAGTGTGCGTAGTGTGTGTTTTTTTAAATTTTTAAAAAATTTTATTCATACTTTTTTAAAAAAATATTAGCATTCGCCACTCCTCCTCTATATCTACATAATAATTCAGAAATGTTTATTTGCTTTCTATCGTATATGTGAACATCACGCTCAAAATACAAATGCTACGTCAGATATGAATCTGCGCAGAGCGGTGCAATTTGCTTGAGAAGGTTCTTAAATACAATTTGCTGCATTAACTTTAATATATTTAGAGCTATTTAAAAAACTCTATTTTTTTTAGGATCTTCATACAAATTTCTCAAAAAGACAGTAAGCCATCTTTTGGAAACAAAATTACTCATGTAAACGTTGAACGGAATCTTGGTATTACGGTATGAAAATGTAATAAAATAATTGTAGATTGATTTGTTATACATATAAATGTTATTCAAATCTTATTATTCTCAATAAATAAAGATTTAATGAAACAATTTGCAGTTTGATTTTGAAGTTTGACAGGTACAAATCACCCTCTATGGGTGGAATGCCTAATTAATTATCAAAGTAGGGAATGTAGCTAAGATTCAAACCACAGAACTCTCTATGAAAACTTGCAAATTATGTCGGTAGGTTCGTATAATATTATGAGGTCGGTAAAACAAAAATTGTAAAAGTGTCATTCTTCTTTTTCTGTGCTTATGTCAGTTATAGAGGTCTACAAAGCAATGGGAAGCTAGACTAGAACCTGTTTAATTACCTACCGATCAAGCCTGACAATCGGAATCAAAAACGTAAAGCAAGACGGGTATAAGCTAGTCGTAAATATTTTTGTAAATACATCATTTCAAACGTCAAAATATTCCCATGAACCATAGACAACGACAACATAGATGTAGGTAGGTTAGTCCTATACGATGATTCCTAATACAAAATGTCCGGTATCAATGACCTTATTGTTGGTTTTAAATTACGTTTAATGGACGCATTTAACAACATTTTTTTATTGTTAAAGTTTTAATGATTCAGGAAATATACAATAATTGAAATGTCTTACGTAATATCGATGTTATAACTACACTAATGCGGGATAAGCAGAGTATTTACAACATTTTCACTAGCCAAAAGTCGTATAATATCATTGAAAATTTTTATAGATCTTTGCCATTCTTAATAGCGTTGCTCTAACTACCAATGTGGGACAGACAGTTAATACATGAATCTGTGTTCTATCAATAAAGTGAACACAAATAAAAAAAACTATTTGACTCTTTCACAGGATGCCGTTTAACAGTTGGTCACCCCACCGTTGACTATCACTCTGGAGAATGCATCCCGGTCCTGTGCGGCACGAAATAGTCCCTCCACACTCGTGATCCCCGTCCACTCACGAGTATTTCGGAGCCAGGATATCTGCCGTCGGCCCACCCCTCGTCTACCCTCTATTTTTCCCTTAGTGCAGCAAATAGTATTTTTCCCCTCTAAGTACATGCCCCAAGTAGGACACCTTCCGGACCTTGATATTAGTCAGCAACTCTCTATTAACCCTAGCCCTTTGCAGGACTCTTGTGGTGCTGACCATACGGAGCATTCTCCGGTGTACCCACATCTCAAACGCTTCCAATCGGTTCATTGTAGCAACTTTGAGAGTCCAAGATTCAACTCCGTATAAGAGAACAGACCGCACATAGCACTTGACCAGTCTCTGACGCAGTTTCAAATTAAGATTGTCATCACAGAATACCGGTCTCATTTTGTTAAATGCCGCACGAGCTGCCTGTATTCTGCACTTGATTTCTGTTTCTGGGTCGAGGTTTTCTGTCAGGATGCTCCCGAGGTGTTAACTTCTTCACTCTCTCTATAGCAGGTACCTACAGGTTTTTTTTTCTATTATTATTGAATACTAACAATATTTTTCTATTCTCAATTTTTATGCCGCTATTTCCAGTTCCACCATCCATTTGAATATACCGCCTTCAAAAAGCTGTTCAATTTACATTTAATTGTGTTTCTATGAAGTTGATGATCTTCAGAAGTATAGTCTGTGGAAGTGTGTGTGAGTATCAAATACATAATATTACAGTAGTGTTTGTAATATTTTTTTACTTAAAAAAAAATATTAGCATTCACCACATTCTGATAGAATGGATGCACGCAGACGAAGCCGACCTCGAATGAGATGGTCCGACCATATCGGTTCAGTCTTAGAGGAGGGCCAAGTCAGGAGCAAAAGGAATAAAAGAGCATGCATGCGGAATGTTATGCGTTTGGAAGAAGCGAAAGAGGTGTGTTTGGATAGGACAGAATGGAAATACGTACTCTCTGCCTACCCCCTTCGGGAAACGGCGTGATGGGTAAAAAATATAAAAAATTCACCACTCCTCTATATGAACTTAGTGGACAAAATTTCATACTCCTCCGTCCGCGCAAATTTCATAAAAATAATCACAAAGTTTTTCCTTCACGTATTACGAATTCAATAATCATAGTAAGGACCACCCTAAACGTCTGACGGGCATGCTAGTTATATTTTATAATAATATGTGGCACTGGGCCACATTGCACGGTTTCTCAAATAGTAGTTGACGTTTTACGACGCAGACGTCCTTGATGGCCACATCGCTGTGAGCCACATTCACGGCCAAGTTTGGGTATCATTCCTTTATGGCCAAAATTATGTTAGTACACTGAGAGGCCACATTTATTAATAGAGTATTGTTTACGTTTACATCACGATTTATAATATTATATTAACTAGCAGCAAAACCTGTTGGACCACAGGCAGAGCAAAGGATATTTTTTTTATTATCCTATTATTCCTACTAGTTGAACCAGCAAACGTTGTTCTGCCATATACCTACATTTATATATATATATATATTATATTCTCCCTTTAAGGCCCTCCGCACACCGCAAGCCAGCCCGGAGGAGACCAATCCGCAGAAAACCCGCATGAAACCGACCTCCTAGTTCGATCGAAGCAATCAAACCAAAAAGCCGGCCCCGGACAAATCAAGCCCGCCGCGAATCACCCCCAAACCAAGCAGCAATGCGGGGGCCTAAGCCCCACTCGGGAGCATAGGGAGGCATCAAGAGCTCTCCATTGCGCTCAAAGGCGTCCGAGGCTCATTATGCCTTTTCTGACCAGTTGAGGTTTGAAGGATGTGAAGTGGTCAACCTCACGGTCCCGATCTGATTTTTCGATTTCCTGCCTCTTACAGGATGCTCGAAAAACCAGCAAAAAAAAAGCAGAGGTGCTATTCTTCGCCGGCAAACCTACATTATTGTGCACCAACAAAGCCAATAGGCAATAAATATGAGACATTAACAAAAATGGATATATAGTCATATCCTGGCGCCAAATACATGATAGCAGTTGCATTCTTTAAATTTGGTTGCTCTCTTGTTCTCAATAATTTCCAACTTTTATCTCTATTTTTCATTTTATTATTAAATAAATTTCTACTTGTTGCATACATGAGATTTTTCGACATGTTGAACATGTTGAGAATTCTCATGATTAGGAGTTTCGGAGACAAACATTACCACCTAATGGCGCACGTTGTTAACGTAAAGTGATCACACTAAGCCAGCCTTCGAAATAACAGTAGAAGACGGTCGTAAGCCCGTAGTGGTTTGTTCCATTTAAAAATCGAACATTAGTAATGAATAATTGTTACGAGTCATTAGTTGTTGTTACATATTCACTCTTAAGGTTACCTACTTAAGAGTTTTTTTTTGATTTTCTAATTATCCACGCAACATTCTTAATATAAATTATTTTATTAATCGAAACAAAAAAAAAATCTGCTTTCAAATTATTTTTTTTTCAAATTGTTTTTGTCGCTTACGCTAAGTGGCCTTTCAAGTGTGGAGTGTTTCTATTGAATTCGTGGTTTTTCAATGTTCCCCGAAGCTCCAGACAGAGACCTAATGTCGAATGGAACGAATGTAAATAATTTCGGGAGAGAAATGCGGGTAGAAGTGAAGAAAACTTTTCCTATTCGGCAAATCGGTACGTGCCCTCGATATCAAAAAAATGGGTTTAGCTTTTTACGGTCGCCGAATGAAGAATATCATTGCGAAGGTCTCCGGTGCCGAATTCACTGACATTTCCTATGAACGAATATGTAACGACTAATAACTCTAACAATTAATTCATTACTGATGTTCGACTTTCAAATGGAACAAACCACTACGGGCTTACGACCGTCTTCTACTGTTATTTCGAAGGCTGGCATAGTGCGATCACTTTACGTTAACAACGTTCGCCATTAGGTGGTAACGTTTAAGTCCCGAACATGTTCAACATGTCGAGAAATCCCATGTAAACAACAAGTAGATATTTAATAAATAATTAATGGGTTATGAGATAAAAGTTGGCAATTATTGAGAACAAGAGAGCAACCAAATTTAAAGCTTTTTTCCTATGAATATTTTTTAAGGTTTGTGTATTTATTTACGAAATTTACGGCCTAGGCCTTTTACATGTTTATTGTTCCTCAATATAATTCAAAACTAGAGAAAAACATAACATTATATTAAGACAATAACGGTTATATTATATAAATTTTAGAAAAATATTATACGAAATTATAATTTAGAAAACAGTCATAAAACATCAATGAAACCACATAGAACATCGAGTTAAAAGTTAAAATATTTAAAACAAGTCAATAGTGCTTAGACAAGAGGAACATTAGATACAATATACTGTGAATGAGTCAAACAGTTGATTTTGTGTTCACTTTGAGTGAGCAAAGATTCTTTTTTTACCCATCGCGCCGTTTCCCGAAGGAGGTAGGCAGATAGTACGGAATTTCATTCTTCAAATGCATAACATTCCGCATTCATGCTCTTCTATTCCTTTTGTTCCTGACTTGGCCCTCCTCTAAGACGGCACCGATATGGTCGGACCATGTCATTCGAGGTCAGCCTCGTCTGCGTGCACCCACCCATCCTTTCAGATTTTTATATCTTTTTAGTCATTCTCTCTACATGGCCAAATCACCTTAATTATTAACTTTCATTCTAGTCACTACGCTAACATCCACTCCATATTCATTTCTATTGTTATCATTCCTCGCTATATCAATCAGTCTCTTTCCGCATATCCTACGTAGTGATCATTTATTTCCACAGCATTAATTCCAACTTCCAGACTTTTCGTCCACGTCCAAGTTTCCACTCCGATACATCATGATGGATGTTATCAGGATTGCATTGTGCATCAACTGTTTGGATTTAAGAGATACCTTCTTATTTCTCATCAGAGGTCTAAGTGCACCGCCAACCCTTCTACCAGCCAGCTTCCTTTTTTTCAATCTTCTTTTCACACCACTCCTTTTCTCCTTTTACAAGTTTATTTGGATATATTTTTGATATTAAATATTATTTTTTTGAAATAATGACACCAAGGATGCACGTTCATATTTCTGAATCAATAAACTTTTTTCTTGATTTAAGATGTATTAAAATGTGCGATATAAGGCAGCCTTAAAATATTCAGTGAATACGTGTCGATGTTTGTTACGCGCAGGCACGAACTGGGTATAAATAATTAAAAAAAAAACTTTTATTACCTTAATGGGGTATTTTTATGTTATTACTTCATAATAAGATATTTTTTTTATATAATTCTTATCACGTATAGAAAGATACATAAAGCTAATAAATAAAAAAATGAATAAATAATAATAAAAAAAAACATTGTACTAGTATTATTATATTTATTTACCCTCGGTAAGGGTCGAATTATATAGGTAAGGATGTACCTCATTATTATTTTATTTATTTATTTTTTCATTGAAATATTATCTTGTTACACTTTTTGTTATTATTTATACATTGAAAAATCAAACTGATTTTTACGTTTTCGGTATTTTCTAAGAGATGGCGAACGTTGTTAGGGTAAAATTAAAATATGTATACCATCCTTAGAATCGACTATAAACCATTTCCCGTCAAATTTATTCCTGAAGCAAACAAATGTACCTACCTACCAACCCCCGACTGTTAACTATTTCGAATACTTCCTTCACATCTACAACTCTATTATCACTCATTCTTTCAAGGAATCTAAACCATATTTTAACACATCCCGCCATATACAGGAGGAAATAGGCAGATAGTATAGGAAAACATATTTCGCATCGTTCAAGAAAATAAGTCCTAATGGTTTTACTTCTGATTTGACACTTCTCTAGGACGATGCGGCAGCGCCGCGCTTGCGCCTACATTATCGGTCGACCTCATCTACATCTGCCACGTCTCCATGCACAGATTTGGATCTAGGTCTAGGACAGATCATCAATCTATATTGTAAACTGTTAAATTGCTTATGTCCTAACAATAAGGTAAAGCTTCAGTTTAGTCACACCTAAAAAAGATGGCGGCGATTTTGACATACGCTGGAGTTTTACCTGGTGTCACTCGGGGAGGTGTTCAAAAAGGTATGGGGGAGTTCCACCACCTAAACCCCCCCTTTTTAACTACGTTCCAATCTTAACTTAACCTATTCAAATCGTAGGTATATAATAACCTCGAAATCATTAGGAGTGACTAAACTGAAGTCTTACCAAAAATAATTACAGAGTTATATAGAAAAACCCAGAACCCGGAATCGAATTGCATTCTAAAAGTACTCGCGATGAATTATTGTACCCAAGATGAATTGTACTTCCTCTCTGAATTGTTCGCGATGAATTTACCGGCTACCTTCAAACTAGATCGGCCACGTCTCCATGCACAGATCAATATATCCTTTTTGTCATTATTTCTTCCTTCATCCTCTCAACACACCCTAACCACCTCAATTTATTCACTTTCATTCTACATTCGTCACTCCACATTCCTTTCGAATATTATCATCAATCCTGCCTTAATACCATTCAGTCTTTTTCCACAAATTCTGCATAAAGGTCTCATTACTACAACGGCACAACTCCCAGATTTTTCCTCTATGTCCAAGTTTCACTCTCATGTATCATGGATCACATCGGGATTGCATTGTGGACAAACCGTCTCAAATTGATTAATATAATGACAAATTCTTTCCCTACTACCCCACGTCCGGTAGACGTAAATAGGTAAGTAGGTACTTCAAACAATTTTAATACCAACGTATGCATATATCACATAATGACGGCTTTTCTGAAATGAAAAACAGTTGATTGAGTTGCGTCATATCCAATTTTTATTGAGACTTTTAACTTTAATCTATTCTGAAAATGTTTTATCCAATACATTAGATGCGTATAACTACTGGCAACCGATTAAGTTCTAAGCAAGAGCTTCTTGCGTTGAGTTGGAACGTGAATAATTTGAGAATACTAGTCAATATGCATGTATCATGAATATAATACTACTTAATAATATTAATATGTGTTTTACTTCTCAAGCATTTCACCCAGTTTACTTTTTTTTCATTTTTGTGTTCATTTTAATTTACCTTTGTAGCTCTAACATCGTATAGGAGCGCAATGATATTCAAATAGTGATGTGGTATCGAACATCGAATCATCGACGAAATTATATTTTTTTTATCTATCTCTAAGTGGCGAAATCATCTTTACATATTGCGAGAAATATAGAAGTCGTTTTAATAGCTTTTTCTAAGCACTCTCATTTTTTTTAATTAATAACAAAATAATAATATTATGAAGGGGAAGATTGAGGGGAGCAGAGGGGTTGGGAGAAGGCAGATGTCTTGGCTGCGAAATGTTCGAGACTGGACCGGAATAAGAAGCGTGGAAGAGTTGTTCCGGGTAGCGCAAGACAGGGAAGCTTTCGCCGAAGTGATCGCCAACGTCGGGGTGACCTGATACGGCACACGAAGAAGAAGAATAACAAAAAATCTTTCTTAAATGTTCCTAAATAATTCTGTTTAAATTAAGCTCACTCCTCAAAATGAACATTAAATACACTTTTTGACTCTTTCACAGTAGGTACATAACAGGAAGATGTCAAGAACCTGGGATCGAACTTTCAGCCAAGTGAATGAATGAATCGCTTGCCTACTATCCATTTCAATTACCCATTACTTTTCGAAGGTAAAAAACTTTTGAATTTCATAAATGACATCGACGAGATGAGAAATCGAATTAATGCATGACTAGCTTTCCCAGCAGACGTTGTCCTGTGGTTTTACTATGAATATTGAATTCGAAAATAAAAAAAAACGATAAAAATGACTTTTAACCAATGGCAAATTCTGGCAATCGCACCAACTTTACTATCAAAAAGTTTGTGTTAAACTACGATTTGATTTCAAAATTAGATTAATTTATAAAAAAATGCGCTTCAATATTAACAAATTAGAAAAAAAGCTTGAGAAAAAAATTCCGCCATTAATCTGTGTGCCAATATTTTTAATGTCAAATGTTGTCAAGTAAATAATAATTGTGTTTCTATAGAATTTTTCACACATTACGTTGTTGTATAGAAAATCGTTCCATACTAATTATTATATTTTATACTATTTTCTATCCATTTTCGATGTTTTATTACTAATTCTGTTATCCGGAGCGGAGAAGAATACAACAATCCAAAAATGATAAAAATATGCTCAGGCAATGTCGAGTTTTAAGTCATCGAACTAACCCAACTTTCTTTTAAATCTTAAGACATTCAATTTTCGATGTTACGTTATGCTTTTTGACAACCCTATGTGCTAGAATATCCTTGTCTTTGAGAGTGACATACATACGGACATACCCGTCCTCTTTGTCTACCCTTCCATATATTTGCACAACAATGAGAGTATTTTTAACTTTATATGAATATGTATGACTGTCGTATACCTACGGGTTCATTCTCCAACTTTTTGCTTAATTAAATTCTAAGGACAACGGCAATTGTCGGTTTCCGCTTTATATTATTCCAGTTTTAAACTGAATCTCATTTTGTATTCATTTAGGTACCCACGAAATCCGACCTCGGTAGCCTAGTTGTACTAGCGTGGACTTCAGATCCGGGGTCCCGGATTCGATTCCCGGTCGGGTCAGAGTTTTTCTAAGTGTTTTTTCACTAGAAATTTCTACCCGGGGTTGGCCTGTCTCAGATTGGACGGGACCGGTTGAATGGAAAAAATTGCCTCAGGCAATAAGTTCCGCCGGCTATACTTACACCTTTGTATAGAAAAGTGTTATATTATTATTATTTCAAATCATTTATTCATTAAATCACAATATATCATATGAAGTATACATCATTGTAAAAAAAATTAATAAAAATAAATTAAAATTAAATACAATGCTATATACAAAATATAAAAATATCGGTATTATCTCTCATGATACATCACGATGTAATGTAATCATGAGAGATCTTCGAACTACAGAGAAAGGAACCTTCTTAACATCCTACATGAGGACAACAGAACTGCCTTTTGGATGGCATATCTGAGACCACAACAGATGCCAAGTTTCCCTTGATTGTCTTTAAGAGACTTAGGAATAACTCCATTCGTCGATATCACTATAGGTATTATGTGTGTGGTTGGTGTATGCCACATATCGTTGATTTAGTGAGCAAGATCAAGATATTTAATTATCTTGTCTTGCTCGGCTTTTTTCAAATTTTCGTCATACGGTACAGTGACATCCACGAGATACGTTATCCCGTTCCTACGATCAACCAATACAATGTCCGGATGATTTGCGTTAATCGTTCGGTCAGTCTGTATTGGTATATCCCGATATAACTTTGTATTATTGTTTTGCATTACCGAAATTGGGGTGTACCTATAATAAGGTACTTCAAAATCGAGTAAACCAATTTTAAGGCAAGTTTTTGATGAACTATTTTAGCCACATCGTTATCTCTGTGCAGATACTCAGAACCACACAGGAGAGAACACCCAGACAAAATATGTCTAAGTGTTTCTCCCGTTTGGCCACATGTACGACATTTATCAATAGTGTCAGGTGTTTTAATAATATATTTTTTATAATTATTGGTTACGATGACCTGGTCTTGTATTGCACAGACAAAACCTTCTGTTTCGCTAAATAGTTCACCAAACCTCAACCATCCAGTCGAATCTTCAAGACTTACATGTGATGAATTTAAAGTTTCGAAGAATCGACCGTGGAGAGACTTGCCTTTCCATATATCAACCCGATCTTGTACCCCAATTATCGGTGGTGAAACAGGATTTGATAAATTTAAGGGCGTGTACTTCAAATCACACGCAATGAGGTTTTCATAACCCAATTTATTCCTTGATGAGATAAAGTAAGATTGGAGGAGGTTTATCTCTTTATTATTCATGTTTTTGATGTTTAACATGCCTCTACCACCAATCTTCCTTGGTAAATATAATCTCATCAAGGAACATCTTGGATGATGCATCCTATATTGCGTGAGCAAACTACGTACCTTTAAATCCATCTTGTCTAGTTCCGTTTGGTTCCACTTAATGATTCCAAAAGAATACAACATTTTCGGTACAACCCATGAATTAATGACCATAATTTTATTTCTCCCGGAGAGAAAACTTTTCAAAACTTTTTTTAATCGTTTAATAAATTCATTTTTAATGTTATTTTTAATAATTTTGTGGTCAAAAACTAGATTTTGTTGAAAGCCAAGATATTTGTAATTTTGATTATCTAAAAGAGGAATGTTTGTAACAGATGAAGAACTATTTTGATGATTGTTTCCGATTATTCCTTTTTGAACATTAATTTTTGCACATTTTTCTAAGCCAAATTCCATTTTTATATCATCACTAATTTTTTTTGTAATTTTGATTAATTTTTCTAATTCAACTAAATTTTTACCAAATAATTTTAAATCGTCCATATAAAGTAAATGACTAAATTTAATACCAGACCTTTTTAATTCATAGCCACAATTTGAGGATTCCAAAAATTTACTCAGCGGATTTAGAGCTAAGCAGAACCAAAGCGGACTAAGGCTATCTCCTTGAAAAATACCTCTTTTGATATGGATTGATTCAGTAATACATTTTCCAGATGGTTGAGAAACAGATATTTTTGTTCTCCATTTTGACATCAAAAATTTTAGAAATTCTATGAGTTCGTTATTAATTTTATATATTTCCAATACTTTTATTAGCCAAGAATGTGGGACTGAATCATATGCTTTTTTGTAATCAATCCATGCCATAGAGATATTTTTCTTTTTGTGTTTCACCTGCTCACAAATAATACTATCTATTAAGAGCAATTCTTTTGTGCCACGAGATCCCATTTTACATCCATTTTGTCTGACGGATAAAATATCATTTTCGATTAAGTAAGAATGTATTTTGTTTGAAATTATAGATGTCAAAAGTTTATAAATTGTTGGTAAGCATGTAATTGGTCTAAAATTATTGGAGTGTGTCCTGGCGCTCTGAAGCAGCCGGACACGAAATAGTTTGCTCCGGTGTTTTATTTAATTTCTCTCACTTTCAATATAGACTCAGATTTCAAACTTTTTTTGTCAAATTTGTAATAATGTGTACAAAAATACTATGTTTTTTGTTTTTATTAAATCATTAGTTTTAACCAGCAAAACCGCGAATTTGTTTTTAAAATAACCTAATTATGAACTAAAAGTGACAGTGTACATTGTTCGTATTGGTGTCATGTTTAATTTATTGCATCCAAATGTCGTCAGTTACAGCAGTGATTTTTTGTTAAGTGTCAGCGATCGCTCTAGACAAATTAGTCCCACGCCCACACTCGTGCGCTGTTTAGCCAAACACGGAATTCTCCGAACTACGCACAAAAAAACGCATCGGGGTTGTAGAGCAGGTCAACATGTGAAAAGGTTCCATACTACAAACAAAAAATCATCCAGACCAACTTCAGATGATAATATTTCAAACGGTCGTCATATTGTACCTTCTTCCGAGATAACCCTAGGAATATGGAACGCTCGATCAATCAACAACAAAGTGGATGATATAGATGAGTTATTTGGATCCAAACATTTGGATATCTTAATACTTTCTGAGACTTGGCATGAGGATAGCAATGCTACTTGTCTTAAACTATTAACAGCTAAAGGTTACAAAATAGCAGAAAAGGCTCGGGAAGTTCCTCCAATCCAGGAATCCAATGTAAACTTTGTAAACCATGGTGGAGTAGCCATAGTAGCTAAGCAAAACTTTGTCTATAGTCCCGTCGTTATTCATAAATTTAAGACATTTGAAATTAAAGGTACTAAAGTAAAACAAAATAGCTCAGAACTAATCATATTCTCTGTGTACCGCCCAGGATCGGATCCTCTTAGCTCAACTTTCTTTGAAGAATTAACTACATTACTTCAACAGATATCATCATACTCGTGTTCAGTTGTACTTGCTGGTGACCTTAATATAAGACTAGAAAAAAATCAGGATAGTTATTCTGTAAAATTCAATAAAATATGCAACGATTTTCATTTTAAGCAATTAGTTAGCGAGCCGACCCACAATGCGGGAGGAACTTTGGATGTGGTCTTAGTGAGGGAGAATGTTTCACCTATTTCTCTACGAGTAGAAGACATTGGTCTATCTGATCACTACTTAATTCGCCTCACACTAGATTTTTCCCCTCCGCCGTTAATATACAAAAAAATTGTTAGCCGAAACTGGAACCATCTGGATATTAGTGAATTTAAAAAACGTATTGTAGACTCAGATTTAAATGTCAACCTGGTTTCGCCTTCAATCAACATAAATGATGCAGTTGAAAACTATTGCATCATTATTACAGATATTCTTGATGATCTGGTACCAAAAACAACCAAAGTATGCAGGCAAAGAAAGCCAGGAACGCATATTTGGTTTGATGATGAGTGCAGACTGCTCAAAAAGTGCACCAGAAAACTGGAAAGAAAATACAGACACTCAAAGGATCCACTTGACCGCTTAACATGGAAAGACTCTCTCAAAAAGTACAGAGACGAAACAAGAAGAAAGAAAGCCTCTTATTGGAACAAGAAACTTGAATCCAACAAGAGTGATACAAAATTGTTGTGGCAAGATATGCATCGTATTTGTGGAGAAGCACATAAGTCCATAGATGCATCACTCAAGGCTGAAGATCTAGCCAATCAGTTCATAGCAAAAGTAGAGAAAATAAGATCGGAGGCAGAAATCCTAGATCTTAACCAACTGCAGTGTTCAAATTCTGTTACTCCATCTCCTCAGCATACAAAAACATTAAATAACTTCCATACAGTAGATTCAGTGTTTCTTAGAAAAATTATTATGTCTCAAGCAAATAAGCAATGTACATTAGATCCGTTACCCACCTGGTTATTAAAAAAATGTGTAAATGAACTTTTAAATTATATTCTATATATTATTAATCAATCAATAGAGTTAAGAATAGTTCCTAATCAGTTTAAACAATCAATTGTCACACCAATTCTAAAAAAGGATAATCTGGATCCAAATTCTACGGAAAACTACCGCCCTATCTCAAACATATCGTTTTTATCTAAAACTTTAGAAAAAGTCATATCATCTCAATTAACTAACTTCTTGGATTCTGATAAGTTTCTAGCCAGAAATCAATCTGCTTATAGAAGATTCCACTCAACAGAAACAACTGCAGTAAGAATTTTGTCTGACTTAATCACTCAAGCAGAATCAGGTAAGATTACTCTTGTATCATTTTTAGATATGAGCGCTGCTTTCGATACGGTAGACCATCATATTCTCTTTTCTAAGCTTAAACATGAATTTGGCCTAGGTAACGATTGCATTGCTTGGCTATCTTCTTACCTAGTAGACCGTAAATATAGAGTTGTTTTTAAAGACAGTACTACAAATAATATGTCATCCTTGTACGGAGTCCCACAAGGATCTGTACTTGGACCAATTCTTTTTAATCTATATACCAATCAATTGGAAAATCTTGTTCAAAATCTTGGCTTCAACACACATGCCTATGCAGATGACCGCATTCTTTTCAAATCCGTTTCACTTGAATCCAAAAATCAATTAACAAACGAGGTAGCCTCATGCATTAATCAGATATCCACATGGATGAGTAAGAACAAGCTAAAACTGAACCCAACAAAAACCGAGTTTCTTTGGCTTGCCTCACCTCGAAGACAACAGTATATAAATAATGACCCCATCGTAATTCAAAATGTCGAAATAACTCCCTCTAAAAGTGTTAAATTTCTTGGAATACATATCGATAGCGCTCTTTCTATGGATAAACACATTTCTTCTATAGTCAGTCAAAGCTTTTACTTTCTCAGACAACTAAGACCTATTCGAAGATGCCTTTCTACAAATGCTGCTAGAGTCTTAATAAACTCTTTAATAGTTTCCCGTGTAGATTACTGTAACGCTATTTTAGCACATTTACCGCAATACCAAATTCATAGAATTCAGCTTATCCTCAACGCAGCAGCCCGTTATATTCACCAGATTGATCGTTTCTCACATATCACATCAACACTTCATAAACTTCATTGGCTAAAATGTCCAGAGCGTATAGAATTCAAAACCTGTCTACTTGTCTTTAAAGCACTCAATAGCATGGCCCCAGAATATATCTCCGAACTTTGTCTTCCATTCTTACCCAACAGTAAACAAAGTTCACTCAGATCAATAACCCAATCCGATAGAAAACTGGTAGAGATTAACCTCACAAACAAGCCTAACTACCTGAACCGAGCCTTCAGCGTTTCTGGACCAAAGTCATGGAACAATCTTCCAACGAATATTAGAACGGCTGAGACTATAAATGAGTTTAAGAAGATGTTAAAAACCCATCTATTTCGTAAGTCGTATCCAGATTGTCCTACATAAGATTATATTCAGAACTCATGTAATATGTAATGTTATTTTTTTTTGTAATTAATGTTTGTAATTTGTAATTCTTAAGTACACATTTTGGTTTTTAATGCGAAGTAGAAACCGGGTTATAGTTTCAGCATATACCAACACATCATAACTTACCGTATATATCTAGATTAATTTAAATTGTTTAGTTGTAATTTGTTTTTTCTTCTTATTATATTATTATTACTGCAAACTTAAAAGCGCCCTTGAGGTGACCACTGTCGTCACTAAACGGCGCGTTATAAGTTGTCCTATTTATTATTATTATTATTATTGATTTTTGGGATAACGTGGGTTATACCTTCTGTTAAGAATTCTGGAAGGTCCAAATTCTCAATTGCAGATTGAAACTGTCTGGCCAAAATTATATGTGAATTTGTAATTTTTTTAATCCAAAAGTTTTGTAGACCATCTTTTCCCGGAGATTTCCAATTTTGTATTTTTTTTATATTAAAATTTGAGAAACTGATTTTCAGTCACCTGTGACCATGCAGGACCTGTGCCTGCGAAACTAGTCAGGGTTAATAAAATTGTGGATAAACAAATAAATAGTTTCATTTAAATAATTATTTAAATATATCCACCAAGAATGCACGTTCAGTTCGTTAATTGTATAAAATTCTTTAGCCACAAGATACTGTTTCACCCCTCTCCGAAACTCACAATGTTCCAAGTGCTCAGATAGTCAGGCAACACATTGAATAATCGTACACTTAAACAATCATATGAAACTCTTTGAGAACTTACTGAGTCTATGAGCCACGGGTCGAATGTCGCTCCTGGACCGAGTGTTGTAATCATGATAATCCGCGTTTTGAGGGGTAGGTATTTGCCATGTTGGACCTTGCATAGAGTAAGCATTCATGAATAAATACAGTAAATACAGCTAAGGCCATTGACAAAATGGATTTCGGGTCTAGGCAAATTCATCGCGAACAATTCATCGTCAGTACAAGTTCGATTCCGGGTTCTGGGTTTTTGTATATAACTCTGTAATTATTATTGGTAAAATTTCATGGGATGTAAAGGGTCCCATTGGCAACTCGTCAATGTATAAAGCTGCAGGTAAACATTTTGTCAAGTATATTATGTGAAAGTAGCAACAGAAGTAAAGTTGAGTAATAATATTATTGTTAATATATCAATCCTTTGTGAATTGTCACAGCGTAGGGAAGAAGAAGAGGAATACATATATAAATCAAATGACTCGAACACCACATAAATAAGTAACTGACATATGTCATCAACGGAGTAAAAGGAGTTTTTTTTAATAGATTGGAGAGATTTATATTGGACAAATGAACCCGCATAAAGAAGTTGATAAAGAAAGAAGATTTTGATTTCTTGCCAGATGCCACACATAATCGGGAGAGTGTACATATAGATAGACCCACGACAAATAGCCAAAAAAAGAAATTCGCAATAAATGTGAACAAAAAATAAATGAAACCCGACAATTGAATTTCGGGCGTAACCAAATAATTGAGTTTGAGTCGGGCGAGACTGAAGATATCCGGCAAGGAAACGAATTTAGCGATCTGATTAAATTCTTTGGCATCGTCCAGGTGGTGGTGTAATTATACCTCAAGTCGGCTCTGTTTCTATTATTATTATTCTTATTTAAATTAAACAAAAGAAGCACAAAGCCTTTTCTGTTAATGTACCTTATTCTTTTTTTTTTTCAATTTGAATAGCTTGTCCGTGATTAAAAGAAATGAACCACAAAAGAAATTTTATTGGAATAAAACAATTATTATTACCTTCGGAAAATTGTAGAGTCAATTTTATCAAACAGCTGTTTACAAACTGCTAAGGTACTTATTATTGACGACTAGTAAGGGTCACCCAAAGATTTTGTGGCAAAAAAACGGCTGATAGAAATTGCTTCTGACTCCCCTCCGTCAAAATTCACGTGTATTTATTTTTGTTAAGTGCAAAATAATAATATACCTACAATGAAATAATGAATGTTGTAAGTAAAAGTAAGTGGGCATACTCACAGGAGCGACGTTACGCATCTTTCTTCGTGATAACCGCATTGCCAACGGAACACGTCAAACAAACTTTCCACGTCATTCTGGATGCACTCCTTAGCACCAGAAAACGCTAACACAATCTGAAACAAACAGACAAAATTTACATTAAAAAGAAGAAGAATTTTAAAACTAACATGGTGAAAGAAACAAAGTCCTCCATATAATTATTAGTTTCAGTCTTCAATCTCACACGGATCTTTTCAGGAAGAATACGCTGACAACATTGAATAGAAAAGAACCTAAAACGCAGCCCTGTGGAACTCCCCTAACTAATCTTAAAAGCTTTGATAGGATCACCCGGCGTTTTGATGCTAGACTAAGATGCATCTTATAGGAATTGCAAATGCTTTTCCATCATCATATTACAATGCACACACAAATAAAAGAGGTTTTATTTTATAATAAATACTAATGGAACTAATATGCACCCCTGTAGGACTCCTATATGGAAGCAAAAGGCTTTTAGTAAATGACCTTATATTCTAATTTTCAATAACATGGTACTTAATAAAAGAACAACATAATCTATAGAATCAAAAAGAAAGTTTCATATTTTTGTCTTTTTGACAAACTATTCCCCTATTTCTTTTAAAGAATAACATTAATGCACACACTCCACGCGTTCAGCTGTCTCCTGCAGACCTTCTTATTGGCAGACAAGCGTGGGTTTTTGCTGAGTTACGAGGCAGACTTGCAACCGTGATTTATATTGCAGTGAGGTCTACGTGCTGACAGACCAGACCCAATCTTATACGTCAAATCTGAATAAATCGGAAAACGGATAGCGACGGCTTTTGAGATAATATCGGTGATGTAATGCGGAAAGTTTTGTTTTGCAACGCGGTTAATTATCATTTTATTAATAAGATACCAAAACAAGAGTGTATGATAGTTGTGACAATTCCAAAACGTTCCAAATAAAGATGGATACTTGTGCCGTCTTTAAGGTATAAAAATCCATAACTTTTTACGGACGAAGTGATCAACAACGAGTCTACTTCACCAGTTGCTGATCAAATTATTTTGCATAAATGTCTCATCATTGCATTTATCAAAATAAATTCTACCAACAAACTTCAAAACACGTTTTACGAAGGAATATAAGTGTGGAGTTACTTGACCTATAGTGGCCAAGGTTAAGAGGGCCCGAGATATTTATGAAAATCTGTGAAATCGATCACAAATACACTTCTGACACTAAGCAAAGCTTGTATCGTGATCGAAACTGCAGCGTTCAGAACGAAAGACGGCCACTGACACGCTCAGAAATAATTTTAATTTTTATACAGATACTAGTTGCCCCTCGAACTTCGTCCCGCCTCAAATCATCAAAATAAGTTTCGTAAACTTATTATGTGACCAAATTGAACTGAATCTTTAATGAAATGTAAAACCTGTCGGTAACAAAACTCAATTTTGAGTGACTCACAAAGGGTGGAAATTCTTTGAGCCTTTTGGCAGTTAACCAGAATATCAATATTTATTTATTTCATAGAGACACCAACAGAACACTGAACAGCACAAACAATATAAAAACATGAAACAAACACATAGAATATCCAGCGCTCCAATAACAGGTATCTCCCGCATAGCTATTGCACATAGTTAGGTGGGTACAATCAACGTCTGAACATTTAAATAAAACTCATAATAAAACCTTTCGCTGCGTAGGCATTTAGTTAAAAAAATTAAAGAAAGGAAATATATGTGCATACCTAAACATGTATATTTCTACACATTGGTTTAATCTCAAAAGAAAAAAAGAGAACAAAATTAATAATCAATTTTTTTTATTTGTATACTTATCCTTTACTTTTTGTATATCTTCTGTGGAATAAACACCCTGGATCCAGCTACTAGTAAATGCATAAGAGTGTTAACTGGGTCCGTTTTTGGGAGTGTGCCGCGACAGTGAGGTGATCGTGGGAGTCCGAACCGCATTCAAGAGAATGTCTTTAAACATCTTAAGTAATATTTGCGTATTTGCTGGGATATGAACTAGTAAACCTACACACATCATATTGAGTTACGGATATTATTATGAACTAGCGGGATTACCGGCGTGTGCTTCTACGATTATTTTCGAAAAACGATCTCTACCATCTAACCAAGAAACATAAATTAAAAAAGGAGTGACAAGTAAAGAAAAAAATATTAAGAGAAGAATCTAAAGAAAATCTACACACTACTGAGGGGATAACAGGGGATTTATGAGATTTTAGGATGGGATAAGGAAAAAGAATTTCAGGATTACGATGCCTTTGAAGACATTAGATTGTTTTTGACCAGTCTTTTGAAAGAGTCTGGTGATTCCTCCACTTTCCTCCTACAAAATATTGTTAAATGCCAAAGGAAAAATAATGAGAATGATAATCAATCCTTTGCGTGCCAACTTCACACCAATATGTTGAGAATATTGGGGTTTATAAGGTCTAATATAGCTACATCTTGTTGGAAGATATGGTTCTAGGACAAGTTTCAAATTCCAGCAGCACTACTGGTTAGTCCGATTTGTTAACATCCCCTTTGAATATCCTGGGCAGTGTATTCACGTAATGTAAATCAGATAACGAGATGATGAAGGTTGAAATTTTGGCGCCTAAAAACCAGGACCACAGAGAGGACAACGAGAAACCACTCTGGTTAACTCATTCGCAGGAATCGCAGGACATCACCATGGCGAGAATTCTGTATTTTGTTGTGGTGATCGCCAACTTTTGCGTGATTTGGTACATTTAGAACAATATTGTTTTAAATTTATATTCGAATAAAAGTCGATACACGATTTAAAAAATAAAATGCATTTTTTCTTTTTAGATAGTTGCAGCTATTCTAAAAATATCTTCGCATTATAACTTTTTTGATGAAACCTTTTTGGAGCACATAGACTGGATAGTTTTAAAGTCTTTAAAGGACATACATACGAGGAGACGTTTTTTGTCATTTATATATACAGATTGAACTGTGTGGGAGCATTGCGGCGTTTATCAACAGGGAAATGTCTCGACTTCTCGTTACAAATAGACAAATGTGAGGGTTATGTTTATGGGCTTACAACCATTTCAATGGCAGGTTAGCAAAATAGGTATCCTAAATAAATGAAAACATATATGAAATTTAGGCATGTGAAATATTCGATTCGAACATTGTTATCAATGGTGAGGGTTGGAAAAAAGGGCTGAAATAATGGACAAAAGACAATTGATTCTAGAAAATTCATAAAGATAAAATTACTAGTTACAATAAATTTACCACGGCTCTCGCATTAAGCTTCCCTGTAGGTATCTATTATCCAACTGCGCATAAATTCACCTCCCATTCTGAAATTACGAACTGACAAATAGGAAATGAACGATCGATTTAAATACGTTCGGCCCGACGACCCACACAATTGCATACTAAATAAGTAAATACCTAAGTCATTTAAACTTAGAATATTACCGATCTCAATTGTCTATCTAGATAGCTTATCGCCGACTTCTGGCTACCCCCATCAGGTGCAAAGAATGAATAGCGACATTTAATGAGACATACTACCACTGCACTCTTTATATTTTGACGTTTAACTTATGAAAATGAACTCGAAGTTACAACAAGTCCGTGCTGTCTGTCAATGAATCCAATCGACCGACGGAAATTTTCGTACCAATTCGTACATACTCGCGATAATCCGCGCACGAACTTTCCCGAGGGTCCAATCGGGTTCGTACGGAATGCTTAGAAACCAATCCGATAGTATGGAATAACCACAAAGTTCATTGATAAATACGAGATTGCCAAAGTATTCTGCGGTATAGTTATGACACGGTATAGGGTTGAGTATTAGTAGCGCGTGGTATAAGCGATTTATGACGTAATAACTAATTCCGTCATAACGGTGTGATAGGGCAGTTTCTATAAGTACCTCCGCGTGAGATTTGATAGGAAAGAATCTTTTTATTGTCAGTGTAGATTTTTCAGCGAAATTTAAGTACAGGACACGTGAATTTGCAGTATAAAGATATTGTGTTTGTGCCCTAAATTTATGAAAACGTTTGTCCTAGATGTGTCTGAAATCAGGATAAAGAAAAGCAAGAACAACACGAGAATCTCAAGAGTGTGGTGGTGCGGAGAATGAAGTGCGAAGGAGCGGAAAGATGCGGATGCTGCGGTGATGAGAAGGAGGCGCTGGAGATGAAAGAGAACACTTGAGATGCGATACCTCGAATTGGCTCGAAAACGCGATCAACCTGATCAACGCCAACTCGATAAACGCCGGAATCAATAGTCGTCGTCAGTAAGAAAGAAGTATTTATGTAGTACAAGCTAAACCGTCAATCTTCGTTCAACATCTTCATACAATTGTTCTTTCCAAAATATCTACTTACTTTCTGAAACATTTTCGATGACAAATGGCATAACCTCACAACATAGCATCACTTTTCGTGTTTCAATTTTTAATCATTGTTTTTCAGAAATGAAGACTCTAAGAAGCATTGCTAGGAAGATCCTCAGATATAGAATAAGGAATACGAGGGTACGGAAATGTGCGAGGTTGAAGATATATTAAGATGGGGAAGGCAAATAAGAAGATACTGGCATGCACATGTGAGGAGAATGGACTCATCCAGAATCCCTCAAATTGCATTGCACGGCCAACCCCATGGAAGCGGAAGACGACTCCCATGTAGACCACCAAAGAGGTAGATAGACAGCTGGGAGTCGACCTCGCAAAAGGCAAACTCCGCCTCTTAATAACTGGTCTTCAGGCCTAGATTAAGAAGAAAAAGATTTTTTTTAAATCCAACTAATTATCGTTTTATTCAATTACTGCGTTCGTTTTATTCAATTACTGCGTTTTGATTCATAAAAAAAATCGCTTAAAATATGAAAAATTATTTGTCAAAGCTTGAAATAAATTCTATTGATAATCTTCGTACCGGTATTTTGAAAGTCAACGGTTGAAAGGTTAATAAAAATTGCGTTGTTATTTTGAATTTTTACAGATGGTGTTGTTGTTAGGAAGTCCGTTATATACTAACTTTAATATTATATTTCATATGCATTTTTCAACTTTTTAATAGTTATTCTGTTTCCGAAGTGGAGAAGAATCCAATAAACTAAGCATCATGAAAATCAATTCAGCCGATCTCGAGATATAAATGTTTGCACTAGCTCGACATTCTTTTATATCTATAGTTAAATGCATGTACCTAGTAGAGATGAGAGCTCTACGAAGAATAATATGTGGAAAGACTCTGTGGGATATGGAGAGGAATGAGAATATTAGGAAGGAATGTGGTATGGAAGTGAGTGTTGTGACAAAGATCAAGTGCTGTAAAGGGCTTTTCCACAATTTAATTTTTCCTGAATTTTTCGTACACGCCTAATAGTCACAGGGTAATACGAAACATTATGTTTGTAACTACGAAACATGTCGGGTAAAATGAAGATGTGGAAAACACCTTTAAAGCGTCGTCAAGGAAGGGCTACTCTTAAAAATATCATAAAAAGCATACTTACGTTATTGTATTAAAAATAAACAAAATAAAAATAAAAATACAAAGCTTTAGGTAAACTTATTATAAAAATATCAGTATTTTCTCTCATGATTCATCACGATGTAATGTAATCATGAGAGACCTTCGAACTACATAATATAGAGAAAGAAACTTTCACGAGAACAACAGAACTGCCTTTTGAATGGCATATCTGAGACCACTACAGATTTTCTGTTATCCTAGATTCTCTTTAAGAGACTTAGGAATAAACCCATTCGTCGACATCATACTATAGGTATTATGTGGGTGGTTGGTGTATGCCACATATCTTTGATTTCATGATCAAGATCAAGATATTATTTTAATATCTTGTCATGTTCAGCATTTTTATTATCATCACAATTTGTAAAAATATATGGCGCAAATCAATTCAAATATATGTAACATCTTGTATGTGCAAACCGCAGTTGCCGGAATGGTGTTCCGGAAGGAAGTACCTACCCAATAGAAAACACACAGAGGACAAAGAAACCGGAAATAGGGAACGAATGGAAGATTCAATAATAAAATATAGGTATATGAGTCTTATTATGATCGCGCAACTCCAATCTCTTTTGTAAACACAGTTGTGAGATATTAGGTATTTCATTATAATTTGTAAAGATACTTGAAGGGGTTTGGAAGCATGACACCTTAAGGGTTATTTGTTGAGGTTCGTATGTTCAACACTGAAACTTATTGTAAGATTAGTTAGAGAAAATGATAAGGGATGAAAAGTGATAGATACATTTTCACCCCTCTTTAATTATTGGATTGGTTGGGTGTTTGTTTGTCTGGGTGAAATCTTCCTATCGATTTTTTATCAATTTCCCGAGAACTTGGAATTTTGGAAGAGTATTATTTCTTGATCCCTTATATGGACACTAATCTGTCATCGCCCATCAATTAGTTATTGCTTGTTTTTGTCTCCATGGTGTCCAATATCAACCATAAAAATAAAGATGAGACATTATCAAGAATATACAGTATTCATATTCTGGCGCAAAAACACAGACAGCGGTCGCAGTCTTTAAATTTGGTTGCTCTCTGGTTCTTGATAATTTCCATGTTTTTTTCTCTATATTTCATTAATTTGTTGTAATAAAGTCGTATACATGAGATTTTTCGACATGTTTAGAATTCTCGTGATTAGGAGCTTCGGAGACATAAACATTACCACCTAAGGGCGAACATTGTTAATTTAAAATCATCACACTGAGCCAGCCTTCGAAATAACAGTAGAAGACGGTCGTAAGCCCGTAGTAGTTTGTTCCATTTAAAAATGGAACATCAGTACCTAATGAATTGTTAGAGTCATTAGTTGTTACATAATCATAAAAGAAAGTATGCTCCGTTTCTGGATTCGGTTCCATGTTCGTTTGTGATGACAATGCATTATTTCAATACTAAGAGCCGAATAATTTTAAAGTCAATTTCGACTAATTTTTCCACCTAAATGGCCAATGTTGATAACGTAAAATGATCACATAAAGCCAGCCTTCCAAACAGCAGTGGTATATATACGATCATTAGCCTAAAATGGTTCAAATTTGAATAGGTACAAAACATACTTCTTGAAATCGAACATTAATTAATTGCATAAATGTTTGGTATAATAATATGCATTATGTTAAAAGTTTTTTGAATACCTTAACATGTATAGTATAAAGAAAGTTATCAGTAAATCAATATTGTACTATATGTAGTAGAGTACTGGGCACTTGTCTTCGTCACAGGTGTATCATATGTATGTAAGTAAGCCCCCATAGGCCCTCCTCAGATAACATCCATATAGCGCGCCTTGGCCCCGTGTAATACCTATGTTTATTTCGTTGCTGAATATTGTGATTTATCCATAGGAAATCGACCGGTGTTCTTAATAATAGTACGTACCAAGGTAACTTGTTTGTGTTAGGGCGGGGTCATACGGAGAGATCAAATGGTCGGGGATTTTGTGATTTAAAGAGATAAGAGAAGAGAAGAGCAAACATTAGGTCTTTATACGATCTCCTATATGAGCCAACGGATATGGTCGCCGGAAACTTCCGAACCAACCCGAAGTGTAACGAAGACGACTGTATGCTTGTATTAGTGTTAAATTTTATTTTACGTTAGCGTTAGCAAGCTTTCTACTAAGTTAGGTTAGGTTATAAGGGGGGGGGGTTTGGGGGGCGGATCCTCCATACCTTTTTAATTTTCCCCCCGAATTTATTTAAAGTAATACAAATAGCATCAAATTAGGTATCATTCTGAGGCAATTTTTCTATTCAACTAGTCCCATCTAATCTAATACAGACAACCAAGAGAAAAAAACTTTAATTTACATGTCCCAACCGGGATTCGAACTCGGGACTCATCGATCAGAAATTGGGGCCTATTGCACAAGGCTACCTAGGTCGGTGACTGACCACCAAATTATACTTTACTTTTTGTATAGCGTCATCATGCAATTATCTTCTTGGTAAGATTGCTGTGTCTTGTTGTCTTTTGAGAATGAATGTATAGTTTTATTTTGCTAATGATGAAAGGAATACATAGTCAAACTTCATTTATGGAAAGTTTAGGTACCTACCTCTCTGAATACGAGTGCTTGTTATAAAAATCTTGTCAACAAAATGGATCGACTCCAAAATGCTGGAATAAGATTTATATTTTTAACCTAAATAGATCTGACCACATTTCCGAATTTCGCAATGACCTGAAATGGACCACTGTACGGCAAAGGCGTGAACTCCACATACTCACTTTTGTTCTCAAAGTCCTATATTCAGCTTCATTCCCCTATTTTATTAGTGAAGCTTTTCAATACCTGGCGAGTCACGGTTTGCCTCAGAGGTCCAACAACCAGCGCATCCTTTGAATCCCGGTACATGGATAAACTTACGTCTCGAACTCTTTTGCAGTTCAGGGTGCTCGTTGCTGGAATAATCTCCCATCGAACCTTAGCCTGACCCAAAGTCTGACGTCATTCAAGCGAGCTGTTGAAGAGATAATGATCTCCTCAAATACAGGCTCTGTGTCCTAAAATCCTGTCATTCCTTTTTCCTTTTTTTTTTGTTTGAGTTTTTTTTTTTTTTTTTGTATTCTTTGCATTGTTCTTCTTTTTTCTTAATATTGGGGTTAGATGTTAGAGACCACAACTTCGATGTGGTAAGCTCGCCCTCTGTATGTTGATTCTGTGATGTCTTTATTGTGTTAAGTTTTTATGTGTTACTCTACCAATGCACAGTAAAGTATAAATAAATAAAAATCTTAGGTTAAACCACATTTTCATTCAAATAATTTAAACATTCTAAATTTGAATTATTTCTATTATAAAATTGAGTTTCGCTCCGTCTACTAAATCGCTTTGTGTAGCCTCGTCTACTTCGGGCCTTATACGCGTTCGCTACGCACGACATCTCGCGACCTTGATTCCACAAGAAGCAGTGTGTATGTAGGAACCAACATTGTTTTGTTGGTTTCGCGGCACTACGACCATCATCATGGAACGGCACACAGAACGGCCGTGCAGTGCCGCTTTTTATGATTGATTAAACGTCATCTCATTATTTTTAAGTAGGGGCCAACCTAGGAAATGAATAGTACGCGATTTTGTATGATTAGACCTTAAGTATACTAATGTACCAACTTACCTACAAATAATGTAAAATATAGAAAACTTTGTTTCCTCTGGTTTTTCCGGGTTCTCCGGTTACGTTTTTAAGACTAAACACATTTTCCTGAACAAATTGATTTTGAGTTTTTCTCAAGACTGTTAGTATGGACGAAGAAGGGTTGGCAGACCAAGGCTGCGATGGGAGGACGAAGTCAGGAAGGATGCCGAGCAACTTCTTGACTGTCGGAACTGGAGGACCGAGGCAGAGCACAGGGTTGTCTGGACTAGTCTGGAGGCGACGAGTATTGGAGGACAAGGCTCGAATTGGGCTGTAGCGCCATCGGAAGAAGAAGAAGTTAGTATGAGAGACTTCGGGACTCTATAGAAAAAAAATCAGCCATGAAAAAAAAAGAGTAGAAACAAAACGTCAGTGTGTAGTTGTGTAAAGCTAAATATGTACGAGTACATTTAAAAAAGTCGTTTTATTTATACAAGTTTTATAAACCAAGAACGGCTGCACCGATGTTTATGGTGTTGTTGGTTCGTTGTTGACTTATAGACGGAAAACGGTAGAAGAAGCGTCGGAAGACCAAAACTAAGATGACTGGATGGCGTTGTCGCGGACTGTCGGGCTCTGAAGCAGCAAAACTGGAGGGTGGCAGCCAGTGACAGATCGGGATGGAGAAGCTTTTTGGAGGCAGCTAAGACCCACCACGGGTTGTAACGCTGAAGACGATTATGGATTTAGACGGAAGACAAGGGTTGAGATTTAAAACGTTAATCATTCAAAATTTCGTCCCTTAATCAGTTAATAAATCCGGATTTATAATTATCATCTCAAAATAATATTTGGTTTATTTATTTGAAATGAATTCTTATGGCTTTAGTTGTTGAAATTGCTGATGGTAAGTTTGAATTTCTACTAATTGATAAAAAAAAAAACATTTTGTTTTTCCATTCATATCTGGAAAAGTTCAGAACGTTTGGCAACCCCATCCATTCACTAGTCAACATAAAAAAGGTTAAAAAAAGTTATTTTTGGATTATTTGGGGATTCGAAAGAGATCAACATTAATTTATGACGATCTTTCTTTAACGTGAAAATGGTCACACTAAACCTACATTGAACTTGTTTGGAAGCATAGTTGTTCGGCTACATTAATACTGAAAGTTGTGGGTTCGATCCTCGGTGCTGACCATTTACAACTTTCACGGAAGAAGCTGTTAAATTTCTAATCAGAGGTTCCTACATACAACTGGAAATAAATGTCATATTGTGCGCATAGCTCTAATAAAACCACTGAGTACAAAAATTACTAGAACAGAACTTTATTGGATGCGCAGAACCGATAATAATTGGTTCCTTTATTCAACAGTCACGTGACTGAAGATAAATTACCAATAAGAATTAATTCATTTTAATTTTATCCACAAGCACAAGACAACGCAACAAAACCCATAGGTATTTACTTTAACTAATTATAATATGATTAAAACATAAGATTCCTCTGTGTTAACGCAAAAATATTAAAAATAAAAAAGCGTGCCCCACAAACAGCTACCGACAAACGTCACATTCTGTATGAGTTTAACAACAGTCACATGGTAAGTACTTGTTGGAACTATGGGCAGTAGCACATTATTTCTCTAGTATTCCATCTCTTCTCAAAGCTCTCAACGTGGTAAAGAAAATTGCATTAAAATTGGACGATAATAATATAATTGATTTAATGTAAAATCACATAATGCCTGTCATCCGACAGGTTTTGCTGTTGAATAGTAATGTTAAAAACGGGTCACATCACCAAGATTGAAAACCTTATGTCGAGTACCTACCTAAATCAAACTATCATGAGATATTCTTAACACACGACCTACCAGGAATCCACTTAGATACCACATACATCACTTGACGGTATACAGTTTTTCTAATAATTAATAGGGTACAATATAAAAGAACATTTATAAAAAAAATGTTTTAAGTTCATAGTATTTACATTTATACCCGCGTAATCGTTCTAATATGTTTTTGGTTTGTACTTACGTGGACTTACATTTTTACCCAAGTTCACTAGCTTCAAGTACATTTTTGTGGGCATAGCATAGAAAAGAGTTAACGCACAGTTTATTTAAATACTACATTTTTTTTTTAAATTGGTTTTAAAACTTATAGCTATTGAATTATTATGAAGAAGAAGCGGTATATCCGTGGAAAAAGTTGACTAGCTATGACTCATGAAATGGTCATGGTTCGATAAAAGGTCAAAGTATTTTCAAATATTATTTTAACGAATATGTCCTAACAACTAATGACTCTTAACAATTCATTGCTGATGTTCGATTTTTAAATGGAATAAGCCGGTACGGGCTTACGACCGTCTTCTACTGTTGTTTCGAAGGCTGGCTTAGTGTGATCACTTTACGTTAACAACGTTCGCCATTAGGTAGTATTGTTTAAGTCTCCGAAACTCCTAATCAAGAGAATTCTCAACATGTCAATAAATCCTATATTTTACTTTAAAAAAATCTCATACCTATATTTTCTCGTATATTTGAGTTTAGATCAAAATCCGAGCTCTCTTTATTTAGGGGCATACTTTGTTGACATGCTATTTTGGTATAAGTACAATGTACTTAGTAAATACATACATTTATTGTCATATTTTAAAATGATATCTACTGTATATTTTTTTTACTTGTACACTTTTTTCTGTATTATAAACACTATTTGGAGCAAAGGTTTTTACTGTCATGCTAAACAGTGCCATATTATATTCAATTATTTATTAGAAATGAAAAAATGAGTCTATATTTTGTAATACCACGTATTATTTTTAATTAACATTAACCGTGGTATTGCAAAATTTAGACTCGTTTTTTATCATTTCTAATATAAACAGTGCCATTTTTAACAATAAATAAATAAATAAATAGGGAGACAAGAGCTCTTCATTGCGCTCGATCTTGTGCAATGTTTCTCCTCCCACACCATATCCAAATCCCTCAGCTCTGTTTCGAAGGAGCGGAACACAGTATGAGAGGGTCTTCCTTGTTTTCGGCACCCTGATGGGAGGATGAAGAGTGCTCTCTTCGGCCAACTGTCATTCGGCATATCCCATCCAAGTCCATCTCCTCTCCATAAAGGTAGAAGTAATGGCCCTATAAATACTAGTTGCGCCAGCATTGTAGCATTTTTCGTAAGAATATTTTGTCCAAAACTTCAAAACCCATTGGTGCTAGAAGAAAATAGTTGTTGGAATTGGAACAATATTGGGATAAAATCTTAATAGTGAAAAAATGTTACTTAGAGATTTTCATCATAATGCGGACGATGTTTATTCAAAGAAAAAATCCCCGCATTGTATATACTTACCTAATAATATTATAACAAAATACAAGATGTGAACAAATTCAAGGTTAAATACATACAAGACAAAACAATCCAAACCATACAAATTGTTATTGTACTCACCATGCACAGTACATACATACACAACAAGGAATGTTGTGAACACGATAATATATCTTTTGTGTATGGAAACACTTTATACAATGAAAAATTAATCCTGTGTCATACGTTAATAATATGTAGATTCTTTTGTATGTTGTGCTATGTAGATGTATATTTTCATTCATACAATATCTATGAGGTCATACTGAAGCTTTTATAACATCACTTTTTGATCCATTGAATAAAGTCTTAGAGGGTGTAAGACCTTTCATAGTACCTACTATTGAGTATCGGACGAGACTAATAATAATCTGCTTGTTTTTTTACTGGTATTTCGATTGCCCTATAAAGGTGGGGTTATAGTAAGCAAGTAAACGCTTATTCTATTAGATTCTACTCTATTCTATCATTTTGTCACTGCCCTACTTTGTCCCCGAGTTCCATGGAAAGTTCTAAGAATGCTCGCTCGTTTGATATCTTATCTATATATTAATACGTGAAGAAAAAACTTTGTGATCATTTTTACGAAATTTGCGCGGACGGAGGAGTATGAAATTTCGCACTTTGAGTGATCGCAGATTCATTAAAAATAATAATAATAATAAAGTAAATAAAATGCAGGTCTTTTTTATCCATACGTTAATTTGAACATCGTGACGCAATACATCCGCCTCTCTCCCTTATAATCTGAAATTATCGCAACGAAAACGACATCTGTGAGAGGAATGGGGCAACAAGGTCAACTATGTGAACCATTTTCAGTCGCAAAGATAAAAAAAAAGAAATGGCAAAATCGACGCAAGTAAAGTATCGTTCACACGAACTTAAATAGGTAATTTTTACTGCGTCAAAAATAATAATTAAAAAAAAAAACAAGGACGAGAATAAATTATTCTGATTGAAAAATATTAAATTCACATATTTTTTTTATATATTTACAAATATTTATTTTAATTTCTTAGTTAAGGCACAACACACACTGTAAATTTTTGCTAGAGTAATTCTTGTTAGAGGTATTTTGAGTCTAATAGTAAACAGCAGTTAGAATTAAGCAGAAAACATTCTAGGCTCTTAGTGGAGTTCTGGCAATATTGTACACTACCAGTACAGTGTACACAGTCTTTCTCTGACTCTCGCTAGAGCGCTCTTTTGGACACCACTTGTACACTTGTTAAGTTTCACAGGTCTGCAAGTAAAAACTGCATAGGTAGGTTTTTTTTATTAAAAAAAGTGCTCGTGTGATGTGTACATTATGTAGGTACTTGCAATAATCCCAACCTTTCTTTACTTCGTGGCTATATAAGACAATAAAAAAATCTCAGAACTATATAGTACCATGGCAAAATGTTGCAAAACACCTGATAACACCTGATGGGAACATAACATAATGCTTCAACCATAGATCGCAAACATTTGGTAGAAGAAATTATTGATGTTTTTGGCGGAAACTTTGTGAAATCCCATGTTGAATAGGTAATTATTATTATCTACATAATAATTCAGTAATGTATGTATATTTATTTATTTATTTATTTATTTGTTTCACTCCAACTGTATGTCACAGCATCACGCTAAAACCGTAGGTTCTGCGTTGAATATTTTTCTTCGCAGTTTTTCGCAAATACAATTGTGGTAATCTGAGATACAAATATTTACATTTCATTAAATATATTTTAAATTATTTACAAATTTCTAAAAATTTAAAATCTTCATACAAAAATGAGAAAGTCATGTTTTAAAAGTAAAATTATACGTCTAAATTTTGTGTAGAACTGTAGCATTACGGTATGAAAATGTACAAAATCGATCGAAGTTTGATTTGAAATACAAAAAATTTAAGTAAAAGTCTTTAAATTCTTATTTTATAAAGATTTTCACCGAAACTTCTTATAAAATATGTACGCCATGACAGATGACTAAGGCCGGTAAAGCAGAGTTCGCTTGCACCCTCTCTCTCCTAAGGTAGGTACCTCATTAAATTTATCACTACAGTCATAAGTAGGTCAAACTAACTATACATAATATAATACTAGGTAGGTAGGTACCTATATCTACACACAGTATGAAGGACTTACATTAGGAACAACTACACGTATTATAATACTAGGTAGGTAGGTACCTATATCTACACACAGTATGAAGGACTTGCATTAGGAACAAATACACGTATTATAATGCTAGGTAGGTTTTACCTATGTATAACTACATTCTTCTTTTAATTTTTTCGCGTATTCAACAGTGAGTATTAATTTTTCCTCATCTTCTATTTTTTTTATAAATATTGAAAGTGACATTAGTTTTTCAAATTTTTCGCATATTTAGCAGTGAATCTTATTTTTTCCTTTTTTGAAACATTAGCTGGGTACACATTCTAAATCTTAGCGTGAAAAATTTTGAAAATGATAGATTATCTATAACATTTGACCGATAATCGCTCATTTTTAAAATCTTAGCGAATTTTTTTTTTGAAAATGAGCGATTGTCGGTCAAATCTTAAAGATAAATCGTTACGTGTGTACCCAGTTATTAGGATAATATATACTCCTGCCGCCGTAGACAAATTCAAATTGGCGTTCGACTACTAACAAAGATTTCGATAATGTATAGTGCGAAAAAATTAACTGTCCTCTGGAACATATAAACATTTATTCAAACCAAACAATGATCCTTATAGTATAAAATATAAAAAGTGGACAGTTAATTTTCTTCCTACTCTACATTGTCGAAGAATTCGTTTGTAGTCGATTGCCAAATGCATTTTGTATAGGCCTACTGGTCCTGAGAAGGGGAAAGCTGCATACAAAACCTGTTCAATAACCTACGGCTCAAGTCTGACTAGCCAAATCAACAACGTAAAGCAAGACGGGTATCAGCTAGTTTTATATAAAACTTTGTTTATTTCACATTTTATTTATTTATTTGGCAGAGGCCTTTCGGTCACACGACCATCTTCAGTGCCACAAATACTAATTTTATCTATGTATCCAAATTTCATGGTTCAAAATCATTTTCATGGGTCACCATTTCGTTGAGTTCATTCACGTTTGGCATCAAGTGGTCTTTTTTAATAATATAACCAACACCACCTATATAAGAAGGCCTTAGCGTGGCGGCCATTTTTCCTCTCGCGCCACCAGGCCGCCGGCGTGTAGGTAGATATCATAGCGTACAGGTAAGTACATACAGATATAGACAAGTGAATGCTGGGCCTCACGATGTGACGTAGCACTAAAGCCTTCTTATATAGGTGGTGTTGATATAACCCTCGTTTCTAAAACGCTTTTACACTTTTGTGAAACGAAAATTCTCGCCGCTTTCTATTCAAAATAATATAGACTCCACCACGGACCCACTTTTTTAGAAAACTAATTAATCTGGACTCACTCTAGTGAACACGAATACACTTTTGACACCTTTATCATTAACAAACCAAAGGGTTGTGTCGTTAAAGTGGAAATGGTCGGTACTGGGATTCGAGCCCACAATTATTTTCAGTATGCTATGCGTACAAAAAAGGCATCATAAGCCTCAGACGCCTTCGAGCGCAATGGAGATCTCTTGATGCCTATCTATGCCCCTAAGTGGGGTTTAGGCCCCTCGCATTGCGGGTTGGTTTGGAGGAGTATCCGCGGCGGACTTGATTTGTGTGGGGCCGGCTTTTTGGTTTGATTGCTTCGATCGAACCGGGGGGCCGGTTTCATGCGGAGCGGGTTTGCTTCGGAATTGTCTCATCCGGGCTGGCTAGCGGTATGCGGAGGGCCTTAAAGGGAGAGTGAGTGAGTGAGTATGCGTACAAAAGCCGTCGACTGATAGCACTAGATTACCAACGACTTCATCTTCACCAAGGCATTCGTAGCAAAGACTTTATTTTCATATGATTCAAAAAAGATTAAAATCCTACATATTTTTTTCTTGAAAATCCTTATTGAACCGATTGTTAAGGATCACTGTTTTTCCACCAGGAAGATCGATTTGAGCAGGGGTCTCTAACCAGTAATGTGTATTCCACAATCGCACCTGTTCCGAAGTGCGATACGTTTCACCAAATGAATCGATTTTAATTAAAAAAATTGAACCGATTTGCTTGAGTTATTCGATTAATACTGGATCGCACCGGGTCAGTATTTTCGAAACGAGACTAATTCACTAAATATTTTAATAGTAATAATCTATATTATTAATACGTGAAACAAAAACTTTGTGACCATTTTTACGAAAATTTAGCGGACGGGGGAGTTCGAAATTTCGCACACTTAAAGTTTATATACTTAGGGCCGGTCTTTCGAATGAGCATTAAACAGCCCAATAGTAAATGGACATATAACTTTAAAGAATCCACTCAAAACGGGTCTTTTATGAGAAATTTAATGGACCATTTGTTGATTGACAATTATCTTGTTTTTTTTTTGCGACTGGCAATATTGAACTTGTTGCTATCTTCACTCTATAGATGTGTGAGAGCGAGACGCGCGGTAAACACCATTCGTTAGAAAGAGATGACAGACAATGTCTTATGTGTTTGTTTTACTGCAACTGTCAAGTCAAGTTTTATTTTATTTCTGTTATTCAAATATTTTTAAACGGGAACCCAAACAAATATATTAAATAACTAGCTGATACCCGTCTTGCTTTACATTGTTGATTTGGCTAGTCAGACTTGAGCCGTAGGTTATTGAACAGGTTTTGTATGCAGCTTTCCCCTTCTCAGGACCAGTAGGCCTATACAAAATGCATTTGGCAATCGACTACAAACGAATTCTTCGACAATGTAGAGTAGGAAGAAAATTAACTGTCCACTTTTTATATTTTATACTATAAGGATCATTGTTTGGTTTGAATAAATGTTTATATGTTCCAGAGGACAGTTAATTTTTTCGCACTATACATTATCGAAATCTTTGTTAGTAGTCGAACGCCAATTTGAATTTGTCTACGGCGGCAGGAGTATATATTATCCTAATAACTGGGTACACACGTAACGATTTATCTTTAAGATTTGACCGACAATCGCTCATTTTCAAAAAAAAAATTCGCTAAGATTTTAAAAATGAGCGATTATCGGTCAAATGTTATAGATAATCTATCATTTTCAAAATTTTTCACGCTAAGATTTAGAATGTGTACCCAGCTAATGTTTCAAAAAAGGAAAAAATAAGATTCACTGCTAAATATGCGAAAAATTTGAAAAACTAATGTCACTTTCAATATTTATAAAAAAATAGAAGATGAGGAAAAATTAATACTCACTGTTGAATACGCGAAAAAATTAAAAGAAGAATGTAGTTATACATAGGTAAAACCTACCTAGCATTATAATACGTGTAGTTGTTCCTAATGCAAGTCCTTCATACTGTGTGTAGATATAGGTACCTACCTACCTAGTATTATAATACGTGTAGTTGTTCCTAATGCAAGTCCTTCATACTGTGTGTAGATATAGGTACCTACCTACCTAGTATTATAATACGTGTAGTTGTTCCTAATGCAAGTCCTTCATACTGTGTGTAGATATAGGTACCTACCTACCTAGTATTATAAAACGTGTAGTTGTTCCTAATGCAAGTCCTTCATACTGTGTGTAGATATAGGTACCTACCTACCTAGTATTATATTATGTATAGTTAGTTTGACCTACTTATGACTGTAGTGATAAATTTAATGAGGTACCTACCTTAGGAGAGAGAGGGTGCAAGCGAACTCTGCTTTACCGGCCTTAGTCATCTGTCATGGCGTACATATTTTATAAGAAGTTTCGGTGAAAATCTTTATAAAATAAGAATTTAAAGACTTTTACTTAAATTTTTTGTATTTCAAATCAAACTTCGATCGATTTTGTACATTTTCATACCGTAATGCTACAGTTCTACACAAAATTTAGACGTATAATTTTACTTTTAAAACATGACTTTCTCATTTTTGTATGAAGATTTTAAATTTTTAGAAATTTGTAAATAATTTAAAATATATTTAATGAAATGTAAATATTTGTATCTCAGATTACCACAATTGTATTTGCGAAAAACTGCGAAGAAAAATATTCAACGCAGAACCTACGGTTTTAGCGTGATGCTGTGACATACAGTTGGAGTGAAACAAATAAATAAATAAATAAATAAATATACATACATTACTGAATTATTATGTAGATTCATATATATTATTATCTGTATTAAAGAAGTATTTTGACGTTATTCCCATTGGTTTATAATAATATTATGTACTAGAGGTCCGCCCCAGCTTCGCACGGGTAGATAGATACTTAAAAATAATTTAGTTTTCATACAGATCCCTAACTTTTTCAAAATATTTTATAGCATATGTTAATCTGGAATAATTGCATTGCAATGTATCGTGTCACGTCACTTTACCACCGTGACTACTTTGCGCGGTATTTCTACTAAACTTGACACGACTCCCCTCAGCCCTCCCCGGCTCCCATACGCACTCTGCATCGGATAAGTTGAGATGATAAGAGACTATGCTTTTTTTTCCAATACTCACATTTTTAAACTCGTGATAACTTTCGAATGGAATGTCCGAATTGAATAATTCAAAAAGTTATACAAACATATTGAAGCAGACTTGAATATGAACTAATTTATTTTAATAAGGAGTAATACCAAGATACCAATAAAGAGCCTTTTCTAGAGGTGACATTTTATTGGGTTTTTTTAAATAAAAAAACACTTATTGTGGCATAACTATAATAGTTAGACATATGCTGTCGCGATACTTTTTGTAAATAATGATGTCTTCTACAAAATTGTAGAACATTGTTTTATTCTATCATCATTAGTTTTCACAGCGTTCGCGATAAAAAGAATATTTTAGGTAAATTTTTTACACCTTGGGTTACATTATTGAAGTTTTCGTAGGTTACCCACTTTTTTTTGGAAATTAAATATAGCCTATGTTCACCGCCGATATTGTAGCTTCCCAAAAGTGAAAGAATTTTTCAAATCGGTTCAGTAGTTTTGGAGCCTATTCGAAGCAAACAAACAAACAAACAAACAAACAAACAAACAAACAAACAAACAAACAAACAAAAAATCAAATCTTTCCTCTTTATATATTAGTATAGACTACGTGCATCATCTTGTGATTTTGACATTTCACTTAGCATTACTACCAAAGTGAGATATTTTTATAAAATAGACGATATTTTAGTACCGCATAGTTCCTATTTTGATGCTTTATAGAAAGCATTGTAATCCGATTTATAAATTGGTCGAAAAAATGGGCTCTCTCATAATAAGAATCATCAACAATTTCGAAATACGATATCAAAACAGACAAAATTAGCAACCATTTTGACAGTTCTTAATTGTCCATTAGTGTGCTATTGGCTGTTGGAGCGGCCCACTAAATTTAATCTTTCATTAAGGGGTTTAATGCTCCAATCGGCGCTTTGACAGTTGAAAGATCCGTTTTTTTCTCTAATGGGGCATTAGTGAGTTAATCCTCCATTAAAACTTATTGGACTGTTTAATGCTTGTTCAAAAGATCCACCCTTAATAAACTAATTAATTGTTCCTTGCATTCGTAGGCTGACAATGACGTTGTGGGCGAAACTCAGCATTGATAGAGGGATAGTCCTCTTTTCTATGCTTGCACACTTCTTTCGCTTCTTCCACCAACATGCCATTTCTCATACAACTTCTCCTATTTATCCTGCTTCTAATCAGGCATTCCAAGAGTATGGAATCGATGTGTTCGATCCACGTCATTTTCAGTTACTAACGCCTTCTTACACCTTTATTCCTTTCAGCCTAATACATTATCTTTGTTTTTCAACTGTTTTTAAATATCCAAACCATCTTATTAACTTTCATCTTTGTCACAACACTAACTTCCATACCACATTCTTTCCTTATCACACAGAGTTTTTCACAGATCTGTTAGTCAGAGAGCGATACATACAGAATAAGGGGTAAATTTCAATTATAAATTTACAATCGAACAAACGAATTAAATAAATAAAACACAATTCGTAGCTAAAGTTTGTCAACTTACATAAAGGTCTAAATTTTTTAATAAATTTATTCACGATAAAAAAAGACCTGTCATTACTCACCAGGTGTCAAATTCAAATTTAGAATTCAGTACCTAATTATCTACGGTTAGGGCGACATATTTGGAATTCCCGATCCAAGGTCGCTACGCTGGGTATCTCCTTTTTTAAATTCTTTTAGAACAAAATTCATTAATTGTTCGAAATTTAAAAAAAAAAGTCGACATGATAAATTGGACCTGATAGCAAAGTGTTTTTTAGTCTGTGATTGCGTGCCGGGTTTTTTTTGTGCATGGCCATTAACGTGAGGTGCTTACAGCCAGCTGACTGATTGCGGATTTTTTTTTCTTCTATTATTTGTCTATGATTCACATATCAGATGAACTCGAAATTAATGACAAATGTTATATAAGTACCTGCGTGTAAATTATAACGATGATTAATATAAAATAAGTACCTACTACTTATTTTAAATCTATTTATTCTATTGTTTCTATGACAATCAATAACAACATGTGCGGGAAATATAATAACGAAGAAATATTTGACACTTGATCGGAATTTCCTACATACAGTTGTTGCTTTGGGAAGAAATGACAAATAATTGCCCGCAGTTCTCAACGTGGTAAGTGAAATTGGGATCCTGTTTAAGGGAGGATATAACTAATTTATACGACAATCAAACAATGAATTACCCTGTTCTATGTCTCCCATCCAACAGGTTTTGCTGCTATTATATCCATAAAAAAACAGTGATCAGTTTCGGAGTACTTTAGCGACCAGATCTATCGAATGGGTAGTATTTTAGTGACCTAATCTCACCAATTGTAGTTTTTTAGTGACCTGATCTTACCAAGAGAGAAAATTTAGTGACCTGATCTCACCAATAGTTAAAATTTTGTGACCTTATCTCACCAATAGGTAGTATTTTAGTGACCTGATCTCACCAATAGGTAGTAGTTTAGTGACCTGATCTCACCAATAGGTAGTAGTTTAGTGACCTGATCTCACCAATAGGTAGTAGTTTAGTGACCTTGAGCACAAGTAAAATAATAGGTATTATATGAATCGGCATATGCGCATCTTTCTCAATTATCACAATGGCCAGGACTATAATAATATAACAACTTAAATAATATTTGCGCATCGATCATTTTAATGTTTTCTTCTCGATGTTATTCCATCGTGAGTCATCGAATGATTACATTTTAAATCATCATTTCCTACACAAATTCTTCAACCAAATGATTAATCAGATTTGTTTATTTATTTTTATTCAGACATTAATGGGCTTCTTGATTATTATGGTATCGAAGCTACGCTTTTTGACACTAAACGTCAAGCTTACACTGTCCCTTTCATGCTTTGATATTTTACGGCGTGCAGTGAAAGAGATAAAAATATAATGATTTTACTTACCTTAAAGAATACCTGCTGCGTTTGTTCTGGTTCCTTACTAACGATGCGTTCCTTAAATGTCTGCATTGTCTTCAATCGAGCAATCTTCACTCGAAGCTGCAGGTAACCAGTTGGGCTAGTGCGAGTTTAATCGGAAGCTAATTGCACGCTAATAAGCGCTTATAAGCGTGCAAATAGTGTTCTAAAAACAAACGATCGAATCATTCGTTCATGTTTGTATAGAAATTTTTCGAAACTCTTTCGATGATCGTTTCGATATTCGATCATCGAAAACTTATACTAGTGGTACTGTATGGATTTCGAGATTTCAGACAAAGATCGGACTAGGGATCTAAGATTTCTCTTAAGCCAGACGGATCACTAGGATGTAGGCAGGTACTATATAACAATTATTTGCCGTGAGAATAATTATTCCTGAATAATTTTGCATAGCACAGAATACTAGAGATGTACTTGCTGGTTTGACAATAGAAGTAATTGCCCGTGAACAAAGTGCCGAACTGTTCCTATTATATACCATGTGTCATTACGACACTTGATCAAACGAAATGGGGGAATCTTAGATGAAAATGTATCAACCATATATTTTTTAATTTTTTTTTGTTTTTGAATTAAGTATTTTATTAATTTTGAAATTCTATTAGCCCAAACCGTCTCAACTTATCGATTTTCATGTTTTTAACAGCACTCATTTTCATGCCACTTTCCTTCCCAAAATTATCATGTTCCTTTCCGTGTCACACAGAATCTTTACACATTTCTAATGTTGTAATTAGTTTAAATGTAACACGAAAACTTTATATTATTTATACGTGAAGGAAAAACTTTTTTGACTATTTTTAAAGAATTGCGCGGACGGAGGATTATGAAATATCGCATACGTATAGTTTAAATAAAGAAGGGGTGGTTACTGATAATATTTTCTTAAAATTATGTATAAAAATACATTATATTAATGAAAAAAAAAACATTATAAACACTGCTGTAATGTTATCTATTTGATATTCAAGCAAACACAGACTACTCATAATGACCATCAACTTTATAGCAATAAAAATGTAAAATGAAAAGCCACTCATAATGGGCGCAGAAAGCTTTCTGAAGGCGGTATTTTCAAATGGAAGGTGGTACGGGAAATGACGGGATGATTATTTATGTTTATCACCACCTCACGTCCTATAATCTCAACTGGTCAGAAAAGGGACAATGAGCCTCGCTCATTGTGCCTTTTCTGACCAGTTGAGTTCTTGATGCCTCTCTATACGCCCGAATGGGGCTTAGGCTCACCGCATTTCGGGTTGGCTTGGGGGTGATTCGCGGCGGGCTTGATTTGTCCGGGGCCGGCTTTTTGGTTTGATTGCTTCGATCGAGCTAGGGGGTCGGGTTTGCCGCGGATTGGTCTCCTCCGGGCTAGCTTGCGGTGTGCGGGGGCCTTAAAGGGAGTATGTATTTAATAATAATAGAAAAATATTATCAACATTTCAAATTTGACGTATCCATGTAAAGAATTTTGTGAAATAAGCCCGCTCAATGTTTGAAACCTCAATAATGTTCAAACTTATAATTTAAATTAGTTATGGTCGAATTTCGAGCACTGATGGACGACCTCTAGTTTAAATGAAATAGTAAATTTGTTATTCCACAATAATTTATTTAATACCCTGACTAGTTTCTCAGGCACAGGTCCTGCATGGTCACAGGTGACTAAGAAACTGTTTTAGTTTGATTTGATTGTGGAACAACAAACTAATTATTTGATTTAAATAACGATAAAGTTTTTTCTATTGTTCGCACATTTCGTTCGATCAATTGTCAAGAGAACACGTTGTATATCGTCTTCATTATATTGTCCGTGCTTCACTACGCTATCCAGACTGCGATCGGAATATTCTCGATCCATTTAAAAACAATTGAGAGTAAACATAACGACACGCAACATTTTCATTTTTAGTAAAAAAAAAAAACAACGTACTTAAAAATGTCCAGTGCATGCTTTTGAAAAACTTGTATTCACATCTCTCAGCAAAGTTAAGATCATTGAAATTAGACTTTGAAGAAGACGTAGGTAGATATTGTAAGTTTTGAGGTGATTATTAATTATTACTAGTGGTCGACAAGTGCTCGAAATTAGACCATAACTTATTTAAATTCTCATAAACAATTTGGGTCATACCTACAACAATGAGTTAAAATATTTCGCCATTTCCCGCTCCTCCTTCCATTCGAATATACTCGTACCGCCTTCAAAAAGCTTTCTGCGCCCGTTGTGAGACGATTTTCATTTTACATTTGTTTCTATGAAGTTGATGTATTTGATTGTTTTTTATTGAATTAATCTATTTTTATGCATAAAATAAAATTATCCTTCTCTATACTAACTATGTATATGTGTGCGAAATTTCATACTCCTCCGTCAGCGCGATTTTCGTAAAAAGAGTCACAAAGTTTTTCCTTCACATATTAATATAAATGGTAGATGTTAATTACAGTAGTTGAAAAAACAATATTAGTAAAAAAAATCTTTCACAAATTAAATTTTCTAAAAAGTTTTCACCTCGTTTCGTCTATACGTAGGTAAAGCATGAATAAAACCCATTTGAATAAAATAAATATATTTTTAATTATTTATTTATTTGTTTATCTACGGCTCCATGAGCCATTTTAAACAATTTGTTATTCAATAATGATTACAGTAGGTAAAGAGATATTGCTTTGGTTAAAAGTATGAAAATGACCAAAGTAAAAATATAAATAATGCATGTCTTTAAAGAGATTCATATTTAGTTTTAAAATATCGAAAAGAAGAATCGTCAGCCTTTTCAATGAAGGACAAAACCAGGTTTTAAGAAAAAATATTCGTCATCTTACTCAGATTCTTTATTTCCTGATGTGTCATATAACTCATAAGAAATCACGACAATTTAAAAATAGTTATCAAACCATATTGGTAGATATTAAAATTATTTTTATACTACCACTTTTAACAACTCACACAATGATCTGAATGTAGCTACAATATAATCTACATAATAATTGAGAAATGTTTCTGTGCTTTCTATCGTATATGTGAACATCACGCTCAAAATACAAATGCTACGTCAGATATTAATATGCGAAAAGCCGCGCAAAATTCCGTAGAGCGTTCTTAAATACTCTTTGATATATTAACTTTAATATATTTAGAGCTATTTAAAAAAATCTATTTTTTTAGGATCTTCATACAAATTTCTCAAAAAGACAGTAAGTCATATTTTGGAAACAAAATTACTCATGTAAACGTTGAATGGAATCTTGGTATTATTATTTTATTTAATTTTATTTGGGCAAGCACCCAAAACAAGGGTGAAGCAGCCCACCAAAAAGTAAAATACAGCACGAGTAATAAATTCAAAATGCACAATCATCAAAATGAATTAGGAAATATTCTCAATCATATTTTTTGTTATCTACACCTGGAGCGTCAGCGATGTGATGCCGTCCAAAAATAGATTTAATGTTGTTGTCACTAACACCTAGGCGATGCGAAGACTAAGGGGAACGGGGTTGGTCATGTAAACGGAAATTAAATTAAAAGTAAGTTGGAAATCATTTAATGTATTAAATCATCTTTTTATTTTTGATTAAATGTTTGGCAATGGAGGATATTATTCTTTTGTCATTTTGGGCTAATAAGAAATTCACTGACACAGGGAAAGTAGTTCCCTGCGCCAGAATGCCCAGTAGAAATTCTTCGTTAGGTAGGAGAGGGCAGTTGAAGAAAATATGATTGACAGTTTCTTCCTCCTTTTCACACTCACACATGGAAGAGGGAAGAATGTTGATTTTGGCAAGATGTGACGCAATGATACAATGTCCCAATCTCAGCCTTGATATGAGAGAGACGGTCAGCTTGGATAATTTCATCCCGTGGTACCACGGTTTAGGCAGGATTGAGGGTTGAATTTCTTTGTAGTTAGAACCGTGTGGAGACGCCACAAATACTGCGTTCCACTCAGTTCTAATTGTGTTTTCTGAAAAATTAATGCAGTCATCTAAGGAGGGTGCAAAGTATGGAGGGAAAATACCACAGGAACAGGCCTCTTTAGCCAACAAGTCAACTGTTTCATTTCCAGGTATTCCAATATGGGATGGGATCCAGACGATTGATAGAGGTATGTCTTTACTGTTTGCTATAAACAATAGTTTTTTAATATCACAAATTAGATGGTTGTTGGCGTGGGCATTGAAATTAGATTGCAAAGCGTTAACCAAGCTTAGGGAGTCAGTGAAGATGACAACATCAGAGGACAATAATGTGATGGCTTCTCTCAGAGCCTCTCTCATTGCCAAGCATTCCGCTGTAAAAATAGAGCAAATCTGAGGAAGCTGAAATTTCTTGTAAATGCTGGGAGCGGAGGAATAAAAAGCGGCACCGCATCCGCCAACAGAGTTTTTGGACCCATCTGTGTAAAATAATACTGATTTTGGCCAACGGTTTGAAACTTCATTTTGGAAAATATTTTTCACATGTTTAGGGGAAAGAGATGCGTGGCTTTTGTCTAAATTTATGGATGGTATAATTAAAGGGGAATACATTAATGAGTCGAAAGGAATTGAGTATATTGGAAGTGTGTGAGCGAAGCAGGATTCAAATTTGTCATTTATTAACTCTAATGAATTACACAGTAGAGGTGGAAGTTTGTTTGCATACTTGGGGGAATCTGCATATCGTTGTGAAAGGGAATTTATTTTCTGAAATATCGGATGATTACTTTGGTTCATTTTTTTTATAAGAAAACGGTGTGCGGAGGATTTTCTCCTCAGGAAAAGAGGCATCTCAACGCATTCAGCTTGCAGGGCTATCAAGGGAGAGGAACGCATGGCTCCCAATATGATTCTCAAACATTTTGATTGAATTCTGTCTAATTTTACTGAGAGGTAATGTGGGAGTGGTTCCATTAAAAAGGCTCCATACTCCAAGTGGCTACGAATGAGTGCAATGTAGAGAGTTTTTAAAGTGGAGGGATGTGCGCCCCACCACACTCTTGATACGGCTTTCATGATGTTTAAGTTTTTCTCACACTTAGCAATGATGCTGTCAATGTTCATGTTCCAAGATAACTTCCTTTGCAATACTATTCCCAGAAACCGTATAGATTCCCTGACTGGAATCTCCTCCTCGTTGATTGATATGGATATTGGTGGAACGCGGTGCTTGTTTGTAAAAACAATTAATTGACTTTTGGACGCTGATAAAGAAAAGCCGTTATTAATGAGCCATTCATTTATAGAGTTCATAGTTTCGTTGAGCTTAACAGCAGCTTTAGATATAACGCTTTCAGCACAATAAACAACCAGATCATCAGCATACTGCAAAATTGAGCATTCAGGTGCGATTGTTTGACCAATATCAAGTGTGTAAATATTAAACAATATCGGGCTTAGAACAGACCCTTGTGGTAGTCCTTTATATACGTTTCGGAAGATACTTCCATCTGGGGTATCTATGATGATTCTACGTTCTGACATTATATTAAATATCAAACAACAAATTTGCTTCGGCAAACCAGCCTGCAGCATTTTTTTAAAAAGTATGGGTAGTGTGACGTTATCATAAGCGCTCTGGATATCCATAAAACATGCAACCGTCGCCTTTCCGCTAGTTTTTGCAAGCATAATATCCGACACAAGCATCGCAATATTATCGATGCATGATCTCCCTTTCCGAAACCCACACTGCCACTCCGGTATTGTATCATTGCTCTCCAAAAACCATTCCAGTCTACATTTGAGCATGCGCTCCAATAATTTTAGAAAGCAGCTTGATAGTGCGATTGGTCTGTAAGAGCTATCCAGAAAGGGGCTTTTTCCAGGCTTTGGGATGGGGACAATTAGTTGACTTTTCCACTCCGAAGGAATATTTCCAGAATTCATTATTGAATTAAAGAGGTTCAAAATGCAAGCCAGAAACTCCTCCGGAGAATGTTTGAAAAATGTGTATGGGACGTTATCTGGACCTGGTGTGGAATCGTTTGAGCAATTAATAGCTGATTTCAGTTCGTCGAGGGTAAACGGTGATGTTAAAAAATGGGAGTCTTCAGTATTGTAAGTGTTCTCTTTTTGAATCTCAGACAGATTTGGGACGTAGTCCGGGGCCAGCCTCCCTACAAAGCCCGCAATCCACGATGAATAATATTTCCACGGGTCTGACTTTGGGGAGTAAACTCCTCGGAATTGTCGAATTGACTGCCATATCTCCGAAATGTTGGTATCCGGGGACAATGATTTGCAGAAGTTGTACCATCCGTGACGTTTCTTTTTTCTCAATAATTTCTTTGTCAATGCTTGCACCCTTCTAACCTCCAAATAATTGTCCGGTGTCAAATTTTTTTTGTATTTTTTTAAAGTACGTGCCCTATTTTTAACCATTTCGTCGCACTCGACGTCCCACCATGGCGGATGTTTTCTGTTATTTGCCATGGACGTTGTCCGTGGTACAGTGTTTTTTGCCGATTTGTCGAATATGTCGTAGATCTGCGAAGCGCAGGCTTCTGCTTCATGTTGAAGCGGCGACATCGTGTCAACAAAGTTGGTTAAGTTTGAAGAGAACCTCGACCAGTCAGCAAATCGAGTGCAGTATCTTTTACGATTCCTCTGGGGTCTAGGATGTTGTGATTTATTATTAATGTCGATTAAAATGGGGTAATGATCACTCGACATTGTGTCATCCAAAACCCTCCACGATGTCAATGATGCGATATCACCAGTACAAATAGAGATGTCCAGAGCATTTTGGTTTTGGTGAGGGAGGGAGAATCGGGTGGCACTTCCATCATTAAGGATGCATAGATTTAGTTCATCTGTTACGTCAATTACTCCTCTTCCGGCTGAGTCTGTTGAAGCGCATCCCCACGGCATGCCATGTGCATTAAAGTCTGCTAAGATAATATACGTGTTACCTAGTTTGGAGAACGTGTTCTTCCAGAATACTTCATCAAAGGAGTTACGCGGGGGGATATATGCGGAAACTATTGAAATGTCTCCCAAATTTACAGCCGATAGCTGCACATTTAAAGGAGAGGAGATAGGAATCTCTTTGTAGTAGAGGGAATTTTTAATTAGAATTGCAGTTCCACCCCCACTTCTCCCGTCAAGGCGGTCATTCCTATGACAAGAGAAGCCAGGGAAGGAAACATAAGAATTGTATGTATACCAAGTTTCGCAAAGTGCAACAATGTCAGGTTGGTGTTCTTTAATTAGAAGTAGAATGTCGTCTCGATTAGCGCTCGCGCTACGACAGTTCCACTGTAAGATCTTTATCTGTTGAATTTGAGGCATTGTTAGATTTACAGAATTCATTCAAATAATTTAAGAGGTTAGCAGCGATGGACGGTGAATTTTTTTCGTTATTTGAAATAAGGTTAAGCAAAAGAAGTGAAAGGTTTTCTATAAGTAAAGATTTTGTGGTTAAGTCTTTGTCGTCGGTCTTATTGGAGTTAAGGGCGCAGCCATCCTTAAATTTAAGGGGCTCCCCGTTCGTATACATGAGGTTGCTTTCATGCTCTTTTGGGGAAAGTGTGGGTGGAATAAACAAACGTTGTCGCGGAGATTTTGGGCGAGTTGATCTTGGAGAAATGATTGACGTCCCGGAGTATGAGTTATTTGGCGCAGTAAAAGCTGTTTTTCCAGCGTAAGTGGAGGAGATGCTTGGATGGAGATCTAATGCCTCCTTATATGAAATATTGTCTGTTGCCATAGTCTTTTTAACGTTTTGTTGTCTTTTGAGTTCGGGACACGATATGTTCGATGCAGAGTGTTGACCTCCGCAGTTAACGCATTTCAGAGACGAAACGTTACATTCATCCCCAGCGTGTTGTTCTCCACATTTATAGCAGCGGGGTTTTGAGCGGCACTTCGTTTTTGTATGACCAAATCGACAACAGTTGTAGCACAATACGGTCGGAAACACATACTGTTCTACACGGAAAGCATTATGGTACATAAATATATGTTCAGGAATGCGCTGTCCCTCAAAAGTTAAGACCAGTGTTTGGGAAGGTTTCCAGGTAGTCCCTTCGTCGGATTTTACTTTTCGGCTCAATCTTCTTGCTTTTACGATATTGCCGAAACCATCCGGCAATTGAGCATCTTTAATTATGTCTTCAATGTCAATATCCTCGGTAACTCCGCGGATAACTCCGTGTTTAACCAGTTTATGTGCTGGTATAAAAGCCTTAAGCCTTTGAGATGACAAGAATTCACCATTTTTAACAAATTCGTTTGCTTGCTTTGCAGTTTTAAAAGATAGACAAATTTTGTACTTACCTTCTGCCTTTATTGAGCCGTTGACAATACCTGTAAATTTATTTGTATGTAGGAGGCGACCAACTACCAGCGGGTGAATTGCGGAGGAGGTATCTTGATTCTGAAGGTACACGACGAATGGGCCTGTAGAAAATATTTTATATTCTGAGGGTGGGAGATGCGTGGATGGTGGTTCGTTGGGTGTAAAGGCCACGACCTTCCTAGGAACATCGTGGTCTATATTGACAGGTGGTGGCCGTTTTCTGCCATCAGGTGGGTCTGGTGGCTGGCCTGCTTCCTCCATAGTGGAGGACACTTACTTGTTCCGAAACCAAAAGAAAACAAACAACCAAAACAAATTAATCAAAAATAAAAAAGTAAACCAAAAAATAGAAATAAATTTTGTTTTTTTTTTTTACGACCGACTCCAGTAATTTTATTTTTAACGATATAACAAAAAAACACTGAAAATAAGCGACGTTGCACAGACCGCACGACTGTTCATCGGCAAGCGGCGAACGAGAGGGGAATCTTGGTATTACGGTATGAAAATGTAATAAAATAATTGTAGATTGATTTGTTATACATATAAATGTTATTCAAATCTTATTATTCTCAATACCTAAATAAAGATTTAATGAAAAAATTTGCAGTTTGATTTTGAAGTTTGACAGGTACAAATCACCCTCTATGGGTGGAATGCCCAATTAATTATCAAAGTAGGGAATGTAGCTAAGATTCAAACCACAGAGCTCTCTATGAAAACTTGCAAATTATGTCGGTAGGTTCGTATAATATTATGAGGTCGGTAAAAAAGTCATTCTTCTTTTTCTGTGCTTATGTCAGTTATAGGGGTCTGTTAAGCAATGGGAAGCTAGACTAGAACCTGTTTAATTACCTACCGATCAAGCCTGACAATCGAAATCAAAAACGTAAAGCAAGACGGGTATAAGCTAGTATACAAATATAATAATAACATGCTTACAAATAATTATTATCAACTAAAATATACTTAAACAAGATACCTCCCGAAAATGAGTATATATACTCGTGCTTCGGGAGGGAAATTCTTCTTCATGTACCTACTCTTGTTAAGTTAACATCAACAAAATAAACATTTTTTTTTCTACAATGTTCTGAATGTAGCTACAATATAAGTTGGAATAAGTTTGAAAATCGAATATTGTAATGTACGTATTCCATTAGTAATCTCGAGCAGTAAGCAAGGTAACGTGCAGCTTACTATACTTATTTGCTAAACATGCGATGCAATTATTATGTTAGTCAGTGATGGAAGTTGACTGCGAGTTCATAAGTTAACTCTTCTTTGGTCTACTCTAGTGTGAAAATGGCTTAAAGTTGGGGCTTTTTTAGAGAAGAACTCTTGGAAATCTGATGATATAATATTATGCAATAAAAAAAATTAAGGCCATCTGTGGAGAGGTGGCGGCAAGGTCCGTATACTTTGCTTACTTCCATAGTATAATGACTTAAGGGATATTATTTTGGGGACAAGCGGCGGATTCCTCTCGGGTATTTATATTACAAAAACGGGCAATCAGAGCAATCCTTGGTATGCATTCCAGAGATTCTTGCCGTGAAGCATTCAAAGAATTGAATATTCTTACGATGCCTGGCGTATACATTTGGGAATGTTTACTATACGCGAGAAGGAACCTGCCAAATACCCCCAGGAATGCCGACATGCATGAGCATTATTATACTAGAAATAGGGGTGACATTAGAGCTGTGAGGCATAGACTGGCTAAGTCATCAAAGAGCTATACGACATGTCTTAGTGTCCGTCTCTATAATAAGCTCTCCCTGGAGATGAGACTCGTGACGGAAAATATGTTTGGGAGAAGGCTGAGGGCGTACCTTGTCCAAAAAACTTTTTACTCGGTAGACGACATGTTTTATGTAATTTGACAAAACTCTGATTTGAACCCTTTACATTCAAATCAGAGCCGCTACTGGATAATGCATTATTGTTGTTCACTCAATTGATTTCTATAAGTATATGATTTTATTCAGATTGTAATTTTACTCGGATGTTTTTGTTATTATGACAAACCCATGTGCCCGTAATGGATATATGGAGGGATGTAAAAATAATAATAATAATAATGGCAAAGCGATAATAATATAATATAAAGCCTTTATTGATAATATATACAAATATAAAAATAACATGCTTACAGATAATAATTATTAACAACTAAAATATACAAACAAAATACCTCCCGAAAATGAGTATATACTCGTGCTTCGGGAGGGAAATTCTTCTTCATGTACCTACTCATTGTTAAGTTAACATCAACAAAATAAACATTTTTTTTTGTTTTTTTTTTTTTTTTTTTTTTTTTTTTTTTCATTTTTTGCGATATTAATCATACATTCAGCGATATTAATCATACAATATAAACATTAACATCAGAAAATCAGAAAAAAGTGTAAGTTCAAAAAGTCCAATCTTCAAACTTCTAACGTCTTTTAAACAAAGAAAAATTATCAAAATTTAAAAAAAAAACGCAAAAAATCAACAGTGGTAGGTAGGTACTATTAGAGACTGCGTTATAACATCGTTATGACGGGAATAGTTATTAAAAGGCATAAATCGCTTATACCACGCGCTACTAATAATCAACCCTATACCGTGTCATAACTGTATCGCAGAATAATTAGGCAACCTGGCATTTATCAATGAAGTTTGTGCTTGTTCTATACTACGGGGTTGATTTTAAATCATTCCGTACTAACCCGATTGGACCCTCGAGAAAGTCCACGTGCGAGATGTCGCGAGTATGTACGAATCGGTACGAATGTTTCCGCAGGTCGGTTCGATTCATTGACAGCTCGGTCTTGTTGCCAATTTGAATTTCTTTTCATATTATGTTAAGTGTCAAAATATGAAGAGGGCAGTGGTAGTCTGTCTCATTAAACGTCGCTATTACTTATTTATACCTGGGAGTAGACAGGAATAAAGTTGGGGTGGATATTATCATACATAGCTTATTACTTATTTTATTAGTAGCATTTTTGCGTACTTATTATGCGTGTATTCGAAGAATAACGTTCCATTAGTACGGCTGTAATGCGGTGTTCACACGAGGCGATATAAGGGCAGACGATTTCGCTTGCATAAAAAAAATATCGCTCGGTCGCCCATAGATCGTCTGATGTGTTCACACGAGTCCACCGACATACATTCAATCTGTCAGGTGCGCAGATCGTTTTAAAAATGGCGGACGTCGAGGTAGAAGTCGCGGAGTAATTGGGGTTAGTTGAAAATATTGTTTTAGACGATATAAGTAGACTCCTAATTGAGGAAAAATAAAAAAAAAACGCAGAAATTGGGTGCGGAATTGGATTCTAAGGAGAAATTTAGAGCAATGCTGTACCCCTGTTCTGTAGCAAGTGTAGGGTAGTAACTTGAAAAAAGTGACTATTAGGCGATACATTTTGTATGAAAAATGTCTATACGTATCGAATGCGAGAATCGCAATAGACGTTTTTCATACAAAATGTATCGCCTAATAGTCACTTTTTTCAAGTGACTACCCTACACTTGCCACAGAATAGGGGTCCTGTTAACTGTCAAGAAACAGAACATACGGACGCCGCGCATATCCGCCTAATAGTCACTTTTTTCAAGTGACTACCCTACACTTGCCACAGAATAGGGGTCCTGTTAACTGTCAAGAAACAGAACATACGGACGCCGCGCATATCTGCGCATGCGTGCATCGTTCCACCAGATACAAAAGTTGAAAGGCGTTCAACTTGAGGCGATATCGCTTTCAACCATTTTTATCGCTTCAGATTCATCGACAATCTGTTCACACGGTTCAATTGGCTGGCGATATTTTAGTGTCCTGGCGATATTAGCCTCGTCTGAACACCGCATAAGAGAATAAATTAAATAATTAAATAAACTAGAATAACATTATTGCCAGATTAACATAACAATCATGAGTGTATAAGATATTAAATGCTAGAAATTCATGAACACAGATTAAGTATTCATCTACCTATATCACAAAAACGCGTGCAGTGATAAATACTCTTTACAAATAGTCACAAACATATGGATAAAATATCATCATATGAACACAAAGTGAACACAAATACACTCCTTGACTCTTTCACAGTAAGCTACTGAAAGCTTGTGTCGTGAAAGAGGAAGATGGTCGGCACCTGGGATCGAACCACGACGTCCGCAGTACGAAAGCCGGCGTTGTAACCGCTGGGTCACCAACCACTTCAGAATGATCTGGAAACAGTAATGCTGAGCATAGAGAAGATAAGGATTGCCCGAAGATCCATGGAAAGAGCCATGCTTGGTTGTCAACCTGAGAGATAGAGTGAGAAACGAGACGATAAGACAGAAATCAAAAGTCATATATTATTATTATTATAACGTTCCACATTTCTCAATTCGTCGTGGTTACTGGGTAGGTCACATGGAGGGATCAAGAAGAGAAGTGATCGAAGAGGGTCAAAACCCGGAGACACAGAGCGTCTACCAGACCACTAATACGAATACTATGATGGATGGACGACTCTGTGAAGTACGTTGGTCTTAACAAGGTCCAAAAAGCCCAAGATAGTGGAGCGTGGAAAGAGATGTAGAAGGATTTCATCCAAGAATGGACGTAAGCATGCTGATAAGACGCTTTGCTATATGTTTGTCCCATCTTTGCCCGTTTTCATGAAATCAGTTATAAGGAGCACGGTAGTGGGCCCCTAAATATGACTTTAATGCACTACCATCTTCATTTGGAAGGGTCCTTCTCTTCCTGTTTCTTTCATTGGGTCCCCTCCCCCTTTTCCCTATTCATGATCTCTTCCTTAAAAATACACACTTCTTGAATGTGCATGTAATATAATTAGCTGAAAAATAACTTGACGAGTGTTTTGGGCTACGATTTTCATAATATTGTTATGTTATTCGTAATAATACATATTGTTTTGCCTGCTACTTGTTTCAATCGATTAATAAATAAATAAATAAAATGAAGAATATTTATAATTTTAAAAGTACATAAACCAACTTCTAATTAAAATGTCGAACAGAAATAATTATTCTAATGTTCTGTTAATATTCTATTCGCGTTTCATCCAGTTGTATTTAATGGCGCCATTCTTTCGAAATAATAATAAATTATTTTATCATTTTGTAGTCAAAAAGGACAAATTGATTCACCAAATAATATTGGTTGATGTCCGATTTTTTAAAAATCTCTCATTGTAAAAAAAAAAATCAATGATCTTTGAATGCCAAAACGTAAAAATTTAAGCCTTGGCAAAAAATAATCATGTAAAACCGCACGTATGAAGCATTTTCCTGTATAGATGTAAAACTTAGTGTATGGGCGAAAGAGAACGAAAAATACTGATGGCCTTCGAAATGTGGAAGTATAGATGAATGTTGATAATAATATCTTGAATGACACCATTACGAATGAAGAAGTTCTTGTAAAGATTCGGGAAGAAAGGAAAATTTGAACACCATATTGGACATAAATAGCTGATGGGACATGTGATGAAGTATCAAAATTTACTGCAGATATTAGAGGGAATGGTCCAGAGTTCGATTTGTAGAGGACCCCGCGCCAGAAGTATTTGCACGCAGCACATATATGTTGAACTAACGAGAAAAGCTGAAAACCGAATGGAGAAGAAGAGGAGATGCTAGAGCTAGCTGCCAACCAATCCACAAGATTGAAACCATAGAAGAAGAATAATGACAAGAATCTTATTACTCATTTCAGAATTTATTTTCAGATGGTCGCCAACCTCCAATAAAAATGACACTAAAAGAACATGAAGATAAAATATCAATAAAAAGATGACAGTATTACTTATCAGAGTATTGAAGATGTGGGAAACCCTCTCAGACAGTGTTCTAATCTTTCGAAACAGAGCTGCGGGATTTGGCCATGGTGTGGGAGTAGGTAATCGCATCTGCGTAAAATCGAGCGCAATTGAGAACTATTTATTGCCTTCTTATGTCCCCAAATGAAATTAATAGAAGTATTGATCCATTGATTGACCCATCAGGGCCATCAGGGGTAACGTGAGATGTCTGGAAATTAGAAACCAATAAAATCGATATCCCATAAATAGGAATAAATTACGGTAGCAATATTCATAATAATTACATTGATTACCGAAGGCCAACTAACAGCGGAACAATAACCTTGGACCCTAAGCGCTTTCAAATTTGCGTGACAATAAAATTAGAATAGGTTAAAAACAGATGGCGTTAATATTTAAATAGAATAAATGCTAAATAGATATTTAGCATTTTAAAGCTGGTAAATCCTTAGTCTGAATTATAGAAGGACTATCTATCGAACTTCGTTTGACATCTGTTCGAAATTGAAGGGAAGAAATCACAGATGTAATAATACCTATAACTTTGCATGGGTAAGCAATATTATTAATTTTCAATTTTTTTTTTCATTTTCCTCCCAATTGTTCATTATTTTCTCACCGTTTAAAATACCCTAATATTTTGAAACCAAAATCAGTTAAATCGGTCTAGCCGTTATTAAGTTTTCGCAAAACACACACAGGCTATCATTCTGTAATACGAGTATAATAATATATGAAAAAGTCATGTTCTCCCATATTATTTTTAGCTTTATCATTAACAGAGCGTGAACTACCCTATCGAAAGCTATACAAAATTCTATGTAGATCAACAAGATCTGGTATCATCTCTTTTACAGATTGCAAGGTTTGATTGATATTCATCAAATATTAGTAATATTTGAATGATCCTTAACAAAGCCATGCCTGGCTAGGACAAAGTTGAAGACATATTCAAATCCTGGCATCAATCTCTGAAAATTTCTATATCGTTCATAGCATCAAATACTGAATTCCCCATATCAACAGATTGAATCTCGAAAAAGGCTAAAAGATATCGGCCTTCAATTTCATCGTTTATGGTCTGATCTCATTCTCTGACCAAGAACTTTCCCAATACTGTAGTTAAACTCGTATCTAGTTTGACATGATATAAATAAACAACGCATATGGGAATACTTTTTACCAACTAGGCTAAAAATATTGTAATCTCTCATTTGATGATATTTTAATTGATCCTTATAACCTGACATTTCATGCATAGGTGCATTTACGCATATATCAAATGCTTGATCTCCTCAACCATTTCATGCTAAAACTCATTCATTTCCCAACGAAAAACTATCATTTTTTTTAAATTCGCCATGATATTACACAACTATGTTCACCAAAATCGGATTGACTCATTATATTTAAAAACAATTTAAATCATTTGGTTTTGATTAAATTGCTCAGATATATAGAATTAAGAATAAACAGCCCACAGACAAAAATAAATCAAACTATTAAAAAAAAAACATACTCAAACAATATCATTATTGATTTCCACAGATTGTAAATCATTACGCACTGATCTATGGTGAACGTTGCACAGTGGGCGTACATTGCCTTATCTTAATGACCAGAACATGTGTTAAAATCGCGATTTACAATTACCTACTCTTGTATGTATTAATTTAAAACGAACATTCGCATTGACATAATAGTTTAGTCGAAAAAAAAATATCATGTGACAACTACTATCGAAAGCCTTTATGAAATCTAACCGTTATACGTCCTGAAATACAATTCCAAGAACAAAAATTAATAATCAATGTGATCATGAGATGATTATTCCCTTTGGTGCAAATAATTGTTTATTTGAGGAAAAAAAAACAGGAAAACTTTAATAAAAAATCTCTCAACCTACACAAATTTATTCAAACGTAGAAAACATATTCATACAATCAGAAGAAACATCGTTATAAGTATCTAACTGTGGCGGCCATTCCATTTTCTTGGTTTTTAGATCTCTTATCATATTACAATATGCAGGGTTCATGTTTTTGACGCGATCTTCAAGTACAGCAGCCTTGCAAATTTAATTTTGTTACGGATATTTTTTTTTTCAACGTTTTCACTACAACGAGTACTAGAGTTTTCGTTATGGTTCTTCTTAGGAGATGTTTGTATGGACTATGTGTGTGCTGAATTAATTTATAAAATATTGGACCTATCCATGTTTGCCCCTCCCTTTGTCCTGGTGTCTCTCATTTTTTTTGTTAATTGGAATCACAACTAAATAATATTTATATCAACAACTAATTTTCTCGAAGAAGAATGTGTTAATTTATTTATATGACTACGCAATACAAAACCGAATTTCAACATTCATGTTTGCACATAAAACATACAAAGGCGGTCGAAAGTGCAAACTCAGACTCTTTTAAACATATCGCAATAATTATCTACATAATAATTCAGAAATGTTTGTCTGCTTTCTGTCGTATATGGGAGCATCACGCTCAAAATAAAAATGCTACGTCAGATATGATCTGCGCAGAGCCGTACAAACTGCTTGAGAAGGTTCTTAAATACAACTTGCTGCATTAACTTTAATACATTTAGAGCTATTTAAAAAACTATTTTTTAGGATCTTCATACAAATTTCTCAAAAAAGACAGTAAGCCATCTTTTGGAAACAAAATTACTCATGTAAACGTTAAATGGAATCTTGGTATTACGGTATGAAAATGTAATAAAATAATTGTAGATTGATTTGTTATAGGTACATATAAATGTTATTCAAATCTTATTATTCTCAATAAATAAAGATTTAATGGAAAAATTTGCAAAATGATTCCAACATTTTGAAGTTTGACAGGCACAAATCACCCTCTATGGGTGGAATGCCTAATTAATTATCACACATTAGATTAGAGGGTGTAGGGAATGTAGCTAAGATTCAAACCACAGAGCTCTTTATGAAAACTTGCAAATTATGTCGGTAGGTTCGTATAATATTATGAGGTAGGTAAAACAAAAATTGTAAAAGTGTCATTCTTCTTTTTCTGTGCTTATGTCAGTTATAGAGGTCTGTTAAGCAATGGGAAGCTAGACTAGAACCTGTTTAATTACCTGCCGATCAAGCCTGACAATCGGAATCAAAAACGTAAAGCAAGACGGGTATAAGCTAGTATTATATAAAGGGCAAACAAAATAAGTGACTAGATATTCAGAGTTTCGACGTTCAAAGGATACAAGTATCATTTTTTATACAATTCATTCTAGGTATGCAATTTTTGTATACCTTGTTTAAAATTGACCATAGACGGAGAATCTAGAGAATAATAGCGGAGTAGGAAGACTTTAAAAAGATGACAGCACCAAACACATGACAGCAGTTGCTGTGTGTAAATTTGGTTGCTCTCTTTTCTTCTTAAAAATGGAGAGCTATTTCCCGATGTCATCGCATCACGCTTAAACGGCTGGACCGATTTCGCTGATTCTTTTTTTGTCGTGTAGGCTTTTATCAGGAGAATGTCCTTTTAGAAGAAAAAAATAAGAAATATGCACGGAAAATTGGAAAATTAAAAAAAAACTCTACGGAGACAACCTTATTAGTACTTTTTACCTTATAATTTTTATTCCAATTTTGAAATTTTGACAGAAATTGTCAATCGGTGCGATTGGCAGAATGCGAATGGAATATGCATGGTTTAAAACAGGCGCATCGTTCGGAATCCGGATAACATCCGCAGCGATCGAGAGTTGAATATAAAGAGTCAGATTCACTAAGGCTGATTGTCCACGGCGGCGTAGCGTATGCAGATCGTTGGTGTACGATTGCTTGATCTACAAAACAAAATGAGACTATGTCCACTAGTGTGGGCCGATTTCCTTTTTTCCCTCTATTGCTAACGTAATAGTTATATTTTAGTGCTAAATGCTGTTTTAAATACGTATGCAAAATATTTTTCAATTCGAAAGATATCTTCTGTCTCCGAATTGAGCTCAAATTTCAAGATATTGTTAAATTTGTCCTATTTTGAAGCAGGTATAAAGAAAGTAAAAATATGTTTAACATAATATTTTTTAAGATTGTATGTCATAAAAATGATGGAATAATTAGTTCTGTATAATATAAAGCATAATAATACAATTTAAGATAGCAACAAAGTATATAAAGCGCCGCAATAAACGAGAGAAAATCGCATGAAATGAGAAAAGGGTTAAAAATACCAGTTTTGTATTTTGATGGCCGTAAAGCCAAATTTTTAGGCTAGTGATTAGAAAAAGTGGACAAAAATACAGATGAACAATAATTAAGAGAGTGTTAAAGGAAATTGATTCTAAATTGATGGAAAATTTGGAACACCGAAACCGATAGAGAGATCGATTACAGATTTCTTTTCAAAAAGCAACATTTCATTGGATATTTTACTTATCGTCTGGTGTAATGAAAAAAAGTGTAGGTAAATACCGGAAAACATGATTGAATAATTAGTTTGCAGGAGAAAATACTAATAAAACCATTAGAATGAATATTTTGCTTATTGCAAACCACAAATAATAATCCCAATTGAATGAGTCGCCGATAATCTAGAAAAAAACTGCAAGTAACAATATATTTAGGTTTTTGTATAATAAGTGTGTTGATAGTGCTTTCTCAAGTCATCATACGCATTCTGACCAAATTGGAAAACAACTAGAAAAAAACAATTGATATGTTCCAGGTGATTACAAGAGAAACTACTATTTTATAATTTCAAGATCTACGAAAAGATCAATTATATTTATTCCAAATTGGTGTAGTCATACCAACAGGAACATTTTCTAATGATTTAGGCAACTGAGCTCCAGGAAAAATAATCCATGTAATAATCGCTAAACTAAGCTCATAGGATTCTGCGACTGCGCTTCTTTCAGAAAGTTTGATGACTTTAACTTATCTTTATTGTTAATGTCTGTGCACCAACTTACCTCGCAACTGATCCAGTTACCTATGGAAGTTTAATTTCTTATCCATATATTTATCAGATTATCAAATCTGTTATATAAACTGTAATTACTAAAAGAAAAAGCTATCTCGCTCAAAATACACTATGAAGTAAGAGAATGAACCGCTCGCTGGATAGTGAAAGCTCGAATCACCCAAAAAAAACGCATTTTTGATCCTTGAAGTATCGAATGTAAATTTTGAAGCATCCTTTTACAAGAACTAAGTTATAGATAGACAGCAAAATGTAACAGAAACACCAATCGACAAGTATCCGACGAAGATCTTACGGCATTCATTACATACAATGGCGAAGATGAATAAATACAGTTTCCTGAATTTTTCTTGTCATATTCAAGAAGTTTGACGATTTGTGAAATTGTTAAAGAAGCCTCACCAACTTAACGGAGAAATTTATCAATAAAATATTATGTAAAAGCTTAGAAAGCAACGAGTAAAAAAGATATCAAACCCAATTTATCAAAAACAATCACCGCAAAATAACATAATTTCATATACTTGTTTTACATAAAAAATTTTAAAGTTTTATTTATTATTTTTGTGTTATTAAATAAATAGAAGTATGTTCTTGAATTATCTGTGGTATAATAAAAAAAAGTGAATAAAAAAACAAGACCGGAATCATTTTACATGATTATTATAAAAATATCAGTTAGTATGGGATATTTTCGTCCCATACAAAACTTCAAGGTCGATTCGGAGACAGAAGATCTTATTTTTTTGTCATGAAATTTTGTAGATAGTTATAATACATCATAAGGCAACAAATTATCACTATTACATTAAGATTAGAAGCACTTTTTAAACTTCCATACTAGAACGGCCCAGCCTAATGTCCACCAAGTCCCTTTGGCATCAGCGAAATAAAAGTAGTAAGAAATATCGCTAGCGAAACCGCTTGAGTGCGGAATACAGAAATCTGAAAGAAAGAATATGTAACAACTAATGACTCTGCGATTATTCATTACTGACGTTAGAGTTTTAAATGGAATAAACCACTACTGGCTTACGACCGTCTTCTACTGTTATTTCGAAAGCTGGCTTAGTGCTATCATTTTATATTAACAACGTTCGTCATAAGGTGGTAATATTTTAGTCTCCGAAACTCCTAATTATGAGAATTCTCGACTGTTCAACATATCAATAAATCCAATGTATAAAAAAGTACATATTTTTAATAATTAATGAAATAAGTTGGAAATTATTGATAACAAGAGGGCAACCAATTTTAAAGACTGCGACTGCTGTCATGTATTTGGCTCGTGTATTTTTTCATTCATTCATTTCTACATTAAGAAGTATACAAGAACATTATGAGACAAAATGTTGGTTAGTCGCTTAATAGCGTTGCCAACCCAACAAACGATATGACATACAATATAATAAACCATAAAATTATGTTAATATAAATGTAAGAATTATTAATATGGCAATACTTTATGTAAATTAAAGAAAATACTGAATTAATGATATTGTTCCTTGCATTCGTAGGCTGACAATGACGTTGTGGGCGAAACTCAGCATTTATTAGCAAGTCTGGAATATTATATGTATATTTTAGCATGCGAGTTTCGATACGTTTACAATAAACATCATCGGCAGAAAAAATATTTTTTTTGTCGTTTCATGTCGTATCGCTTAAGGGAAGACAGAGAAAACGGACCAATACACCTTTCTATCCAAACACACTTCTTTCTCTGACATTACGTTTCTAATGCAACCTCTCCTATTTTTTCGCTTCTGACCTGCCCCCGTGGACAAAATCAAACTGGCGTTCGACTACAAACGAAGATTTCGCCAATGTATAGTGCGAAAAAATTAACTGTCCACTGGAACATATAAACAATTATTTAAACCAAGCAATGACACTTATATAAAAATATAAAAAGTGGACAGCTAATTTTCTTCCTACTCTTCATTGTCGAAGAATTCGTTTGTAGTCGATCGCCAACTTTATTTTCTCTAGGCCCACTGGCCTTTTTTGAGGACGGATTCACGTAATTCTCTGTCCACCACGCCATTATTACAGCTTTTCTCTCTTTTTCAAGATTTTTTTTTGTAATCCTATTTGCATTACCTGTCCAAACCATTGTCAAATTGTTAACATCTATATTTCTAACTAGCTTTCCCGACAGACGTTGTGCTGTGGACCCTGGTGGTCCTAACCAGAGGCGGCCCGTTCATTGTGCACTGCGCCTCCAGAAACAAATTAAAAATAAGCTAACTAAATAATAACATAAAAATATTAATTCTAAAACGTCCATATTTCATTCGTATTCAAAGCTCAGTCGGGATTAACGCAAGAATATAATTATATGCGCGCAATTTGGTTGACGTTGTATGAAAAATTTCTAAAATGCCAGAAACTGTGGAGTATAAGTGAAATAGGCTACTGTAAGAATAGACAATTAAGTACGTATGCGAGAATGAGAGGGTGCAGGTGCAGAAGACAATAATTTTGTTGATAGATTATTTCAAAGATGGCGTCGCATCATATTCGTTCCATACAAACTTTAATATCATATTTTATATTATTTCTTATCCATTTTTCAACTTTTCATTAGTTATTCTGTTATCCGGAGCGGAGAAAAATCCAATAAATCACACATCAGAAGAATTTGTTGAGCCAATCTCGAGTTATAAGTGTTCGCACTAACCCGACTTTAATTTATATAAGAGATTACACTAACTTCCATACCACATTCTTTCCAAATATTTTAATTCCTTTCCACGTCCCACAGAGTCTTCTTATCTCTACTGTACTTACAACTATTATTTTAATTTTTCCATGTTCTTGTTTCACAGTCATACATCATTGATTGCATTATGCAATAGTTTTTTTTAAGCATTTTGCTCTGTTTGCTAAATTGAACAAAAATAACAGAACTAAATACACTAGTGGTCGACCAGTGCTTGATATTCGACCACAACTCATTTAAATACCTATAAGTTTGAACATTATTAGGGTTCCATTTTCAAATACTGATCGAGCGCTATCTACCTAGGTATTTCAACATTTTCTTTCAAAATTGAAATGTTGGTAGGTACCACAGCTCTTTATAATAAGCTACCAGCTGACGTGAGACTGTTAGAGGCGGAAGCGTTTGAGAGGAAGGTGAAGTCGTACCTCGTGGATAAGTCATTTTACTCAGTTGATGATATGCTAAATGAGACGAATTGTAGCATTTAGCATTAATAATTAAAATATAATACTAACTAGACAATCATGACTAAGACTGTGTACTTTTAGAACTAAATTCCATGTATCTATTGTGACCTGACAAGAGCATGGTTGGGCCCTTTACACCCGCCATGACTCAAAACATTAAATTAACAATGATAATTTTATGATTCTATATTTGTTATTTATAATTAAGTATTATGATGATTTATGTATTTCTCTTGTGCATTTTATATGTCGTGATCTGTAAAATTTAGATACATAAAAGCTCAAAATAAAATGTAAAACTTATCTGACGTCCCTATGTGCCCAGATTGGGTCTACGGTGGCAACAAATAAAATAAAACAAATAAAATAAAATAAAAGAATATATGAGTCTGTACCAATGTCAAAAACATAACATTACAGAAGTGTTTTTAGTGTTTTTTTTTATTGATTCAATCTATTTTTATGCATAACTAGCTTTTCCGATAGACGTAGTCCTGTGGTCCTAACCAGAGGCGGCCCGTTCATTGTGCACTGCGCCCCATCAGAAACAAAAATAAACTAATAAAACAATAACATTAAAATATTATGTACCTATTTCTTAAACGTCCCTATTTCATTGGTATTCAAAGCACAGGAAGGAAGAAAGCGAGAATATAATAATATGAGCACAATTTTGTATGAAAATTATCTAAATCGTCCGAAACAGTGCAGGTGCAGTAGACGATAATCTTGTTGTTATATATTTTCATAGATGGCGTCTTAGGACATCCATTCCATACTAACTTTAAGTCATACCTACTTTATTTAAAGTTTTATGCATTTTTTAACATTTTATTAGTTATTAAGTTATCCGGAGCGGAGAAGAATCCAATAAATCAAACATCGGAAGAATCTGTTCAGCTGATCTCGATGTATAAGTGTTCGCACTAACCCGACTTTAATTTATATTAGAGATTTCAAGACAACAAAGGCAATCCACCCTTTGATACCATAAATAATTGAAATTCATACAAGTAAAATGTATAATAAAGCGCATTTTTTCATAAATTTAAGCGCGAAAAGTGAATAAATCTTATTGTGTAATCAAATTGTCGTTTGACACAAACTACCTATCAGTTTTTTGACAGTTAGTGGAATTAACAAAATTCGGATGGAAAAAAATTGGTTTAAAACAGATGTATCAGTCGGAATGATATTGGTCAAAAGTCATTTTTATCATTATTTTAAATTCTAAAGAAAGCTAGTGAACATTTATATAAAAGATGAAATTTAAACTGTTTAGTTGCGGTTGAAAGTCATCCACTGTCTTCCAGACTGATTCTCGTCTATCGTCTGGAGTTTTTACTTACACGCTCGAAAACTTTCTTTATGGAAGATCACACTCCGTGAAGTTCCATCCGGCCTCTACTCCTGCTTAAAACCTTACTTATACCATAATCAATTGTAATGATCAAACCACGAATGTGTAATTTGAGGTTGTTTGGAGCATGTAGACAGAATGCGTGATGACAATTACAATCGTAATGGTTCAGGGACCGTTTTGAAACGTGATATTATAATTATTATTGTTTTTAATTGTTACATACTTACTGTCATCCTTCTCTATTGTTATTATGGGAAAATATCTTGAAAGGCACCTTCTTTGTGAAAGTAAAACTATAATGACAACATTACTTTTATTTTGACTAAGTAATGTAAACACATTAGAAAAAAGCTTAAAAAAATACCTACATGCAAATATTGTCAACTATTTTTACTCTCTTATGGTTTGAGTCTTAGCTTGACTACATTAGTAGGTACTCTCTATGTGTAGAATTGTACAAATTTAATGTGAAATGCCTAATCAAAAGACAATCTCCGAAAATGTACTACTCAATATTTTCAATCAAATGTTTCATGTGGTTTGAATTACATTTATTTTTATTTCAAATCAATCTTGATTCTTTTAAATACGATTTTATCCAAAATATTTCGGTTTCATGCAACATTTACATGGGTAATTTTGTTTTTAAAATATGGCTATTAATCAGTGTTTACTGGGATGTGACCAGGGTTGCCAGGTGTTCGGTATTAAACCGAACTGTTCGGGGTTCGGTATGAAAAAAATACCGAACTATAGAGTGTTCGGCATTTTTATTTTCGGAATGATTTTGTCATTTTTTCTAGTGAATTCATAACTTTCCGGATAGCAAATTTCGAAAATGTCCCTTTTTTAGAGAAAATTTTTCTACTCTCCGGATAGCAAATTTTGAGAATGTCCTTTATTTTTGGGAACATTCATCTTTTCGGATACCAAGCGGGAACCTGGTTGGGTATATTTTTGAAAAAAAAAATGAACCTGGCAACCCTGGATGTGACTATGAACATTGAACATTCCACAAAAAAAAAGTTTTTTTATTAAACTGCTTTAAAAATACCTACACTAAATAATATTAAAATACGATAATATTCCAGTATTTATATAAAAAAGGTTTTATCTCGGCACAGGCATCTGCCTAGTGAGATAGTAAATCCCAAAAAATAAATATTTAGTATTGTACTATGTATTATTATTGTACTTATATTATTGGAATGGGAAATAATAGAAATAAATAAAAAAAATGCAGTAAACTGTGTTAACATTACCAACACACTGAGAGAATTTACATATAAAAATATATAACTGAATTGTTATGTAGATTTCCTTCTCTGACTCTACATATTATGTTCCATTGGCTTACATGCACCCTATGATGGAAAAGTCCTTAAAAGGACATAGGAATGTACAAAAAAAATGTATGAAAAATTTCAAAAATACTTATTTTGATTGAAGTAGTTCACTCAATAATAATAATTCATTCACAGAATCGGCATCTTAATCTTTCCTGTGAAATCCACATTATACCAACAAACAAAAAATGACTCATAGGCATATAGACACTTAAAAAGTTTAAGTGACCGAACGGACTCGAGTGGTATCATATTTAAAATTTACGACCATAGACATCAAATCTTTTTTTTTTCTACAACTACACGAGTGTCAGTCTTTTATAGCGGACCATAGACTAGGATTGACTGAATGACATAAATAATTTTTTATCTTAGTAGGTTTTAAGAAAAGATTTGTTTGTTTGTGTCTGAGGTTTTGATATGAGGACCACCGTTGGACATTATTAGGTTGACCAATTACCACATTATCAGAGTCGAAAGGGACCTGAGGAAGATTCTTCAAAATGACGAATTATTATCTATGGGTCCTTATTTTTATTCACTACTAACCTTTCCCGACAGACGTCCTGTGTAGTCCTTATGTTTGAATCATCATTTTTTTCTGATAGCTTGAAAGAAATCGTATTAAAAATCTGCGTACCAATATTTAGAAACTCAATGGTTGTCAAGTAGGAAGGTAAATAAAAATTGCTTTTGTCACGGAATTGTTCACAGATGGTGTTCTTGTCGTCAATATGTCATATTATTTGCTATCCATTGTTTTTTTCAATTATTGAATAGTTAAGTACTTTGTTTCCCGGAGCGGTGAAGAATCCAATAAACCCAAGCATGCATTTTTAAAATCTGTTCAGCTGATCTCAGTTATAAGTAGTGTTCGCACTAACCCGACTTTCTTTTATATCTTTAGATGTACTAGCTTTTCCGATAGGTTACCAGCCACTTCGATTTATCATTATACAGACGGGACAAAGTGTGTTGAGGGAGCTAGTGTTTAATGTAAATAAATTATGTTCGGCACATAATATTTCAATTAATTTATCTTGAATAAATAAATAAATAATAAATAGCGATTGATACTCTTATAAATAAATAAATAATCCTTCCAAAGACGGGCTAGTTCACATTCACACACGTAGCTATGTATGAGATTTTTTTTCTAGCGATGTAAGTTTTTTTTTTTAAGTTAGGTAGTATAAAAATGTCAAGGTAAACCACACAATCTGTACGCACATACGTATTTTATTTATTATTCACATTATTTATTCATTTATTTACATATGATTTGGTGCATGCGAATCGCGTATACCGTAGCAACAGATATTCACGAAAAGTTTTAAGTAAAATCACAAGTCAAATATTCGAAACAGTGCTTTACACCAAAATAGCGTTTATCACATTTAGGTACTTAATCGAACTTGTTGTTTCCTCCTTAACATGTAGGTATACCAATCGTTAATTTAAGCTTTATTTAAATAGGTAATTTTGCTAGTTTAGCAAGTTTTAGAGTAATAGTTTTTTTATAGATACATATTTTTTTATATAAAATGAATCTGTGTTCACTCAGAGTACACTCTTTGACTCTTTCACAGTTAACTACTCGAAGCTTGGGTCGTGAAAGAGGAAGATGGTCGGCACCTGGGCTCGAACCCACGACCTCCGCAAGAAACAGTAGGAAATTCGGCGTTGTAGCCATCAGGCTACCAACCACTTCGTCAATAACAAATACACGAAAAAATACAACACATAAACCAGCAAATATATTTTATATTATTTCTTATCCATTTTTCAACTTTTTATTAGTTATTCTGTTATCCGGAGCGGAGAAGAATCCAATAAATCCCACATCGGAAGAACCTGTTGAGCCGAACTCGAGTTACTCGTATAAGTGTTCGCACTAACCCGACTTAAATTTATATTAGAGATTTTACGTACATTCCCCCGCCTTTGATACCTTATATTATACAAAAATATGACATAGAACTTTGAAAATTTTGTTCCGAATGTCGCATCTATAGTACCTAGTACATATATAAATCAATGTATTGTGTGCTTGTTAGACATGTGTACCTACTTCAAAACAGATAAAATAATAGTAGACATCCAATTCTTTCTAAAGTCATAAATAACACAGTGGATACTTAAAATTCCAAAAATCAAAATCATTTGTTAAATAAAAAAAACAAAAGATTAGCGCCATTGGGATCAATTATTTATTAAAGTGTACTTAATGTATATTATTTTTTAAAACAAACCATCGGAATAACTTTATCTAAATGCCCGCCTCAGTCTTCCCTAGATAGCGCAAGTCTGCCTCCAAGGCGTAAATAATGGTTATTTAAAGACTATAATAATGTAAGGTTTTTTTTTTAATGGATGGCTAAAGTTACCTATGTTGTCTCTTTCCCGCATTAGATAAGCTAACTAAATTGTGGGACAAAGACAAGATATATTATTAAACATTGATATATTTTATAACAGTACTAGCTGAACCGTCGAACTACATCCCGCTTTAAGGCCAATAATCATTTTGTTAACTTGTTAACAGAATAATTAAACATAATATTAATTTATAATCCTGCTACCATCGATGATGTATGGTTGTGAAACGTGGACATGGACGAAAAAAGAAGAATGTAGTATAAATGCAGTAGAGATGAAATCTCTACGAAGAATATGTGGAAAAACTTTATGGGATATGGAAAGGAATGAAAATATTAGGAAAGAATGTGGTATGGAAGTAAGTGTTGTGACAAAGATGAAAGTTAATAAGTTGAGATGGTTTGGGCATGTGGAAAGAATGGATGCAAACAGAATGACAAAGAAAATTCATAAGGCTGAAAGGAATGGTGTAAGAAAGCGTGGGCGACCGAGAATGACGTGGATCGAACACATCGATTCCGTCCTCAAGGAAGGCCAGGTAAGAAGTATGAGAAATAGGAGAAGCTGTATGAGAAATAGTATGTCGGTGGAAGAAGCGAAAGAAGTATGCTTGAAAAGAGTGGAGGTTCGTTCTCTCTGCGTACCCCTTACGGGACACGGCGTGAGGGGTAAAAAAAAAAACAAAGTTACTAGATACATATTTCTAGAATTTACCGCCCCATTAGAAAAGTCTGTTTTAGGGCTGTAGGTACTTACTAATAATTTGAAATTTAAAACCAACCCATGTATGTGCGATGTTGAGTCGAGCGTAGCTTTCTCCGTATTGGGCAACAAAAAGAAAGAAGAATGAAAAAAGGCCAAAAGGAGGAAGAGATGTGGAAAGAAAACAAGCAACAATAATCTATCACAAATTACTAATTAGTAAGATTGCTTAAAAGAACTCTAGATGTTTTTTGAAGACATTAAGACGAATGCCAAGCATGTCTGGAGAAAGCTGTAGAGAATCATAACCTCTTTTCATACGATACAGAGGTCTCCTCAAACCCATGTTTGTCTTCGGCGTGGACAACTGAAAAAAGCATAAATTGATCTGGTTAAGGTCGGAACACGGAAACTGAAGATAGAAAGAAGTTCGGGAGTGTCGAAAGTCTGAACTACATACCTTACCTAGGGCACAAAATTCCTGTAGTTTATGTCTGGGCTCAAGTGCGGGTAGAGAACTACACGATGCATCACCAAAACGTCAAGTAATTAAGATTGAATGTAAAAATAGTAGATACAGTATGGTTCGCAATAATTAAAACCTTAGCACACATATCCGCAATTTCGAAACTCTGGCTGTCGTTCGAAATAAATCCAATTATGTCCAAATAAAGACATCTGGGTCAGCAGAATACCTTATGAAAAGATTCAATGAAATAAATCAGTCGTAAGATTCATATGGTTGTGCTGAGGCGGTTCGTGCGGTCCGAATGAATCGATCGGTTTGTTAACACTTCTTTTGTTTCGATACAAAATCTCTTTAAATATCTTACATTAAGAAACAAAAACTCTTTAAATATCGTACATGTTGAACCAAAATCTCTTTAAATATCTTTCATGTAGAACCAAATATTTGATCGAACTTAAGAGGTAAATTTTAAATAATTAATTTGATCCACTATGGACTTACGACCATCTTCTTAATATGCTGTTTCGAAGGCTTACTTACGGTCGGTTTCATAAAAAGCGACTAAAAGCTCTTAACATAAAGGAACTTTTAAAATTTAATGTCTGCTTTAAGTTGAAACGTTTCATAAAAATATTGTCGCTAATGTTTGAATGTCAAAAAATATTTCAATGTTGCTATTTTATAGAATTCGTGACAAAATGGCGGACGTAACAAAATGGAGACAACCAATTTGTTTTTTTTTTATTAAATTCTAATTTTAAAATAGCTACCTATCTAATACAGACGAATTACAAGGGCTTTACAACGTTTTAAAAAACAAAAGATTCTACATTTTATTTTTCTATAATTTATGAACTTGTCGTGAATAGGGAGAAAGTGTTGCCGAACCAACATTTAACAAAAAAAAAGAAAAACAATGGCGGACACACTAATACATAAAATGGCGGTTTAATTGGAATGATCTTTAAGAATTGCGTTCTTTAATGACTAACTCATGCGCATGCCACGATTCGTCTCGTAAGAATGTAGCGTGGTAGTCGACATTCGTTCGCAATGATTATAATTAGCAACAAAAGAATCACTCGTTCGATACCCGCATTGCACATAGTTTCTTCTTTTAAAGATTAATTCATTACTAGTGGTCGACCAGTGCTCGAAATTCGATCATAACTTATTTATATTATAAGTTTGAACAAAGACCAAGCGAGCTCTATTTCTAAATTTCCTTTTAAAAAATTACATGAATCATGAATATGAATACGTCAAATTAGAAATGATGATACGTAAAATAAGTTTTTTGTTCTGTTATAAAAATAATATAAATCTCTCAATTTGTCCACACATAAACAAATGAACATATACGTCTGTGTCAATGTCAAACACATCGAATTGTGTGAGTATCAAAGTGGGGTTAATTCTAAGCTCGCCCTCTGTATGTTGATTCTGTGATGTCTTTGTTATGTGTTACTCTACCAATGTATAGTAAAGTATAAATAAATAAATAAAATAACATTACAGTAGTGTGCGTAATGGTTTTTTGATTGATTTTATATACCTATTATTATGCATAATTTAAAAAAAAATATTAACATTCGCCATCCCATCTCAATACAAACTTTTCATACTCCTCCGTCCGCGCAATTTTCGTAAGAAAGTTTTTCCTTCACGTATGATAGATTTTGATTCAGCATTATGAAGTTCATAATATATATGTATTTGTATCTCGCTTCATCCTTGATTTTTTTTTACCCATCACACTCTTTCCTGAAGAGGATAGGCGGAGAGTACGCACTTCCATTCTTTCCTATCCAAACAAACCTCTTTCGCTTCCTCCAAACACATAACATTCCACATACATGCTCTTCTATTGCCCTCCTCTAAGACGTCACCGATATGGTCGGACCATGTCATTCGAGGTCGGCCACGTCTGCTTAATTTTTGTTTCTCATATCTTTCTCTTTCTTCCTTTCGCTTTTCACACCCCGTCGTAACCATTATCAAAAGTCATTTAAGTCTATCTCAAAAATTATTAGTTTTCTGTAAAAAACAGCGCAGTCGAAAAATTATTATAACAGAGACGAAAATAAACAATAAATAAGCTTAGCATAAGGAGACTCGCAATTCACCATTCACCACCCATTCCAAATGACATTAAATTTTGTTTACAGCTGCCGAAATTATTTCACATACCCTTCACTTAAAGTTAATTTGAAAAATATAGAGGTAGGTAGGTACATAAGTTTTTTTTTTTTTTTTTTTTTTTTTTTTCTACTGACTTGCACCCGAAATGTGGATCGAGTGATGCAGCCACAGAATTAAACAAATAAATAAAATGCACAAATCAATATCATTGTAGCAGCGAGGTAAACAAGTCACTCAAAGTATTCTATAATTAATTACTCGTTCACGAAATAATCAGATGACAGATGTGTACAAGGTACACCCATGTATATTTTGTGTATGAAAAATGTGCGTGTATATGCATGGATGAAAGTTCATGTAAATGCATTAGAATGAAAAAAAAAAAAAAAAAGAAAATAAAATTATATATACCTATTATATACATACATACATATATATGAAAAACCTAAAAAAAAAAAAAAAAAAAAAAAAAAAAAAACCTGCATCTTTGTACAGTGCAAGAGAAAGCAACAATATAATTATCAATTAATATAACATAGAGGAGGAAGAAAAAAAAAAAAAAAAATGTAGCTCAAACACACAAAAAAAAAAAAAAAAAATATGAAATTAACAAACAACCAAAATTCATCCTGAAAGTAAAACAAAAAGTACTATATTATTATTTATTATGCAGTTTCATATGTATTAAATGCCTACCACCAACTACCCATCATTAATAAAATGTTTGATAATAATATAGTACCTTAACATAATAATTTAATAGTAATTTATAAAAACTTTTCGTTGAGTTTAAGAAATTGAATGAGGATACGATTAATTCCTATATCATTTTGTGACAATAAATTAACTATGTTTATAGGGAAATTTGTACATGTTTTTTTTACGTCGATTAAGAATTGCTCACGATCCCACATGGTGCACTGGAAGAACACATGGTCCAAACTTTCCTCTCCCTCACCGCACGCACAATCGGGAGAGTCCAGAACTTTAATCCTAAACAGATGAGTACCAACACAGCAATGACCGATTCGTAAACGACATAGCAGGGATATGTCGAGTTTTGAGAGTTTATGGTTGTAAAACCAAGGATATTTTTGAATAGATAATTGAATATTCTTGTAGTAACTTCCTTTCGGTGAGGATTGCCATTCTTCCATCCATGAACTATAAATTTCGCAAATTGTCTTTTGGGCCATTTCTGGCACAGGAGAGAGGAATCTTTGGGGTTGGGCACCGTCTGTGCATGCTCCCTTAGCGGTACATAAGTTAAACAACTGGTGGTGTAAAATTGGTGGTATAAAACAAACAGAGGTGTAAAATTCACAGTAAAAGTCATAAATCGGATTTGTAAAAAAAATTAAAAGAAGAAACGTCAATAGTTTATGGTAATATTTATGGTATTAAAATAAAAAAAAGATTTAAATATTCACGGACATCCAAAAAGTCTTCGGCTTATTTTAATATTTCAGTCACAGAGTTAGTGTGTATTGAGTTATTGTAATTATTGTATTAACTGTTTTATCACGAAAATACAAAAACTGTATTATATTAATAACAACATAATTGGGATTTGGGTCCAAACAGCGAAAGCTGCCTACCCAATAAGAATAATAATAATAATAATATGTGAATGAAAAACTTTGTAACTATTTTTAATAAATCGCGTGGACGGGGGAGTATGAAATTTCGCTCATTAGCTTATATATACTGAAAAGGGGTGGCAAATTTTTTTGAACTATGCATAAAGATAGATTCAAATAATAAAAAAAAACATTAAAGACACTACGGCAATGTTATGTATTTGATACTCACATACAAACTTCGATGTATTTGACATTGATACATACGCATATATTCTTTTGTTTATCTGTGGTCCAATTGAGAAAATATAAATATCTATTTTGTCTTTAATGATAATAATAAATAAATTAATAAAATAGAAAAACAATTAATTGTACACATCAACATTTCAAATTTGACGTATCCATCCATGTCATTGGAACCTTAATAATGTTCAAATTTAAACAAGTTATGGACGAATTTCGAGCACTGGTCGACCACTAGATTTATTAAAATGCAAATCAAAGGAAAAAACAACGAATTTATTTGAATACAAATAAATACTTAATAGGTGTGTAAAGAGTTCGACAAAAAGAATGGTCGAAAACACGAATCACTCTTTGCGGGTGGGATGCCGAATGAAATTTAAAAGTTGGAGAAAATACAAAATCTTTCGGGATGGCGACTCATTCAACCAAAAAGTATGTCAATCCATCTGCGGTCAACAGTAGTAAAAATACGGTCATGTATTGATATTACAATATTATTGTACCTACTACCAATATTACTTACTACGCGTATTATGTTCTTAATAGTGACAGAGATATGTACAATGTATACATACCCAGATATACTTAGTAAAAACCTGTCCACATTCCCACATATTTCAACCGTAATTACACTAACATAAATACAATCTGAGCAATAAAATGTGTTCACTCGTCTTAATCAAACGTAATGTGCTTTAATTTGATGAATATCGTATTAAATATAACATAATTTTACGTTGTTCTCGGCAACTTTGGCGTCAATATCACACCTTTAATAGATTTCAATCGTAATAGCATAGAATCTGCCAAAAAAACGTAGCTTACTACAGAAAAAATAACAACCAATGACTCTAATAATTCATGACTAATGTTCGATTTTTAAATGGAACAAACCACTACGGGCTTACGACCGTCTTCTACTGTTATTTCGAAGGCTGGCTTAGTGTGATCACTTTACGTTAACAACGTTCGCCATTAGGTGGTAATGTTTGTCTCCGAAACTCTTAATCATGAGAATTCTCAACATGTTCAACATGTCGAAAAATCTCATGTAGGTATGAAACAAGTAGAAATTTAATAATTAATGAAACATAGAGAAAAAAGTTGGAAATTATTGAGAACAATAAGAGAGCCACCAAATTTAAAGAGTGCGACTGCTGTCATATATTTTTTTATTCTTACTGAGCTTATAATATTATAGCTTACTACGAAAAATGTTTTCTCGAAACTTAATCAAACGAAATGTGCTTTAAGTTGAACAATAGCAGATGAATATCGTATTAAATGTAACATAATTATTTAACGTTGTTCTCGTCAATATAACGATAAATATAAATTAGGTAGAAACGTATGTATTATTGACATAATATGTAGGTATAAAGAATATTATTCTTTCAATAAATTTGTGAAGCATGATTTTTTTATAAGTACCTACCTATAACAAGCCCTTTTTTTCTAGCATAGATGCAAACCAAATGCGTTACAAAGTCAATGAATAATTTAATGAAAATGTAAATAAATTTATTAAAATATCTCTGGGAATTTTTTAACACGTAGATAAAAAATAAGCTAGACTGTAGCATACGCACATAGTCCCTTTTTGAACCCACTTAGGGCCATTAAGAGGCAACAAGAGCTCTCCGCTGTGCCCAATCTCGTGTACCTTCGATGATCTCCTCCCCCCACACCATACCCAAATCCCTCAGCTCTGCCTCGAAGGAACTGAACAATGTATGAGAGAGTATTTTTATTTGCGTAAGACACGCGTAGTGGGGAGCGTTATTCGCCCAAAAATGAAACCAAATAAGTAGACTCGGTTAAAATATTACCTACTAATCTACTCGCAACTTAGATAAGTGTAGATAATAAATATATAGAACCAATTCTATAAGTTAGTAAATATTATATAAGTAAGTTAATTAAACATCATTAGATAGTAAACAAAACCTGATGACAAGTTCATAGAACTTATCAGGAAATTGTATATTTTGTAAGATATTCATTCCATAAAGAATAATTTTCAAAAAAAAAACTTGTGTATGGAGACTTTATTTGAAAATTCATTACGAAGAAAAACCACACGACGCGTAACGCCATATTTTTGTCACTGACGTATTTCAAATTTCAATCCATTTATGTATTTGTTTCAACAATGCATCATTAAGTGTGGGAGAAGAAATGAAATATTTGGCCATAGAGCGTCGAGACATGCACTACTTTGATCGCCATGTGTGTCAATGAAATAAGACGGAATGCAATAATGAAACATTTTAGAGCGCTTAAACTATATTTTCCAGATACTTTATTTGTGGATCAATACGGATCTAAATTTGATCGCCAGCAATCGTTTGCCAGCTTTGCATTTATTGATTTGTAACTTGAGGAGACCCGGCGGTGACCAGACCTCCAGACGGTCTCATGTTTCCGCAGTCACTCTTCTTTGCACCACTGGATCTTTGGTATTTTCAACATGGCCCCGTTTTTAAATCAACTCATATCCCATTCTTACCAACTTTATTCATAAACTAGCTTTCCCGACAAACAAAATATTATTGAATCGTGAGAAAAAATGATAAAGTTCCGAAGGAAATTATATAAAAAAGATCAATTTAGTTTATTCATACAATGTTTTCCTGCCTGTCAGATGCGTCACAATATAATATTTAAGTAGTGCATAAGTGACTGGAAATGACATAGATAGATAGGCTAAGCTGGAACGGGCACAGCGTTTACTGAATCGTCTAGTTCTAGTTCTTAATATAATACCTACCTAGGTAGGTATGAAGATTTCTTACAACCAGGCATGCAACACCTCCGATTTCCTATCACGGAGCCAAGTCGAAATAAAAATAACGTTCAACGTGAAAACTTTTAACGTTCCAAACGTTAACGTAAACCAAATTAAGAATGGTTTCCAAACCAAAAAAAATGTGTTTAGTCTTCGATATAACAGCAGCGTCTTAATGTGTCCATAGATTTCGAGGTAACGTTTTACGTTAATTTCAAACAACTGTCAGAATTATTTTTTCGACTCGGAATTTGGAACAACATTGTTTAACGCACGTTGATCAACAGTGTTAATGTGAGTTAAGTGATCAAAATTGTTAACGTTGGAGGCTATCGTTAATATTTCGACTTGGCCTCCAGATCTGCTAAAGCTTAGAATCTGCCGAAAAAATATATGTAAAAAAAACAATTTTAACTGTATGTTCCACTTAAATTATCGAAGTTCCGCTAAAATGACCCGCTATTCGGTCAATTCTAGCGCCACCTTAGAAAGACCCGCCAACATTTAAGAGGAACCGCTTATATGTCAAAACTACTCGTCATTTTTTTCTTAAAAACTTCAATCAGAACAAATTATGTTATTATTTTCAGTAAAAATATCATTTTCCTCTTATTAATATCACAAAAGAAGAGTTTATTAAGAATTTATTTTTTGAAGTGGTTGGTAGCCCAGCGGTTACGACGCCAGCTTTCGTACGGTTTCGTGCGGAGGCCGTGGGTTCGATCCCAGGTGCCGACCATCTTCCTCTTTCACGACACAAGCTTTAAGTCAAAGAGTGTATTTATGTATTTAAGAGTGAACACAGATTCATAAAAAAAAAATATCAATATAGATAAAAAAAAATAAAACAATACAATAAGAGATATTATGAAATCGAAATGGAAAAGACAATAATATTATAGTTTTTAATTTAATTATACACTAAAGCTCTCAAGTGAAAGGATTTATTTAGGGAGAACCATCGTCTTCGATGTTTTTGAAAATAAATTTTATCATCGACAAATCTAGTTGTTCCTTAATCTCTTAAAGACAACTTTAAGAAAGTTGGATTCGAAGGTTGGATTCATGATTCATGATCGCGGGACAAAACCGATGTTTTTTTATATATACCGATACCTATTTTATTCACTTAGTCACTAATATCCACTCCACATTCTTTCTAATATTATCATTCCTCACCTTGTCAATCAGTCTCTCTCCGCATATCCTACGCAGTGATCTCTAAGAGAAACCATAAAATTCAATTTATGCTAATCATTGTAATGGAAACAGTAACACACCTGAGAAACGTTGTTCGTGGTTAAAAAAATATATAAAATTCCAATTACAAACACTAGTAAAATTTAATAGAGAGAGGTGTCTTGATATTAACTATGCACCCGTTTTATTAAAATTGATGTTAGGTACGTCTACATTGTATAAATAAGTCCAGAAATTGACAAGATACATACTTACTTAATCCACGTTCGCTCCCAGTGTGGAGCATGTGGATGCCACGAAGTTCCTCCAAGCCTCTCTATCTTACGACAGTTGCACAGCTTTATCCCGGCTTAGTCCAGCATCTTGTAGAATCGCAGTGAATGCCCGCTTGATTGTTAATTTCAGCCTGCCTCGCCTTCTCGTCCCATCCGGATTGTAGGAAAGGCTCGCACATTCAAGTCTCTCGGGGGACATGCGGAAAACACGGCCAAGCCAGCTCAATCTGCGATCCTGGATTACTGAGGTAATTTGCTGTTCTGCTGTACTGACGGGTACGGTCTCATTTGAGACATAGTGGTACCACCTTATCCGCAGTAATCTGCTCTCAACACTAAGGATCTTTTTCTGTCGAGTCTTTGTCAGATGCCAAGATTCACAACCATATAACAACACTAGCATAATGCACGCTTTACAGAGGCGACACTTAGTCTGGGTGGAAGAGTTGTAGGATTTTCACAGTTTTTTTCATGTTGTTAAAGGACAAACTCGCCATCGCAATTCTTATATTATAAAACTCCTTATCTATCCCGTCGGTTGGTGTCAAATCGACTCCCAGGTATTTGAAACTGTCGACATCTTCGACATCATCACTACCCAAAGCTATGGATCCCTAGCTTAGGCAGAAATCATTCCGCATGTTTTTGGTCTTGTCCAATAGATACACGAAAAATAATTATTTAGGGCCGAAATTACAATCTGTAGCTTATCCTGTAGCTTTATTGAGGAGGCTTAAAAGTTAAGTGGAGCTTACCACTCACACAAGAATATCAATCAAAATTCGACTGCGGCTTGGCTAAGCCGTATATATGGTTAAGTTGGTAGTACTACTTGTCTTTTATCGTGGTTTTATCTATGCATTACGCTCCACATCTGTCATGTTCACCGGGACGCGCGCCATTGTTTGTGTTGTTGTTTTGGTTTTATGGATGCTCGCTCTTGGATTCTGACTTGGTATTTATGTGTTACGACCCTTGCTTCGATTATTTAACTTAATTAAGATACAGCTACGGAAAGTGAAAGATGTGTTCAATAATAAACATAACCATATATCATACATTCAACTAGGTTAAAGCAAAACGATCTTGTAATTATTATCAAACAGAGCGAACAGTGTATATAAGTCAATGTGGTGGTCAAATAATCAAAGAAAGGGTCACGAATAAATCCAAATAGAATCGCTAGTGAAACAACCTAAGCAACAGCGAACAAATAAGCGTAATGAATCATAATTAATTAGACATTTCATCTTCAAAAAGCGTAATTATTGCGCGGCTATGTAATGGCATTTTAAATGTCAGTTTGTCCGTATAGTGACTTGTGGCGCCTCCTAGCGAGAAAAAAAATAACTGAGTTAAGCGAGCTTTACGCTGTTGAGGACACCCCAGGGTATCCCTTAACTTAACGAGTAGGATAAGCCAAAATTCGTGCTAAGGAGACATTGTAATCTTCATAATTTTGTTAAGCGAAGCTTAATGTGCTCCTTACCGTTAAGGTGGACCTTAAGCCTGTATTGTAATTTTGGGCCTTTAGAGTTGTAAAGTATTTTTTTAACAACTTTAACGTTTTTGAAAAATCTCTACCATCGCACAAGAAGTTTCAAATGTGTTAGTAAGTTGATATTCGAGAATAATGATCGCATCATAAATAATTAGATTATCCTTTCTACATCGATTGAAAGGCAATTGAATCGATGTATTCAATCGATGGTATTAGTAAGCACCCCTAAGTCCCATCACCTTAATAGTATTATTGCTGGTGTAAATAGATGTTTGAAAGCCTCTTAGATAGAAATCCCGAGAATATGACTTCTATATTGATAACAAGATTAAATCTTTTCTACGAATGAGTACGAGCACATCGCATAGTATAATGGCCCAGGTCACTGACTTATAACGCGACTTGTTAGAATCAATTTATCGTTAATCGTATCGGTGCAAAATACCGATATCGTTAATTACTTGATTATCCTATAATTTAGTAATATCGTCTCTTTTAAATGGCTGCAGACAGTTGGAAATTTCGCACCGTAACAACAATTGTATGTAGGAATAATGATAACGAGTAGTTATTTAATCATAAAAACCGATTTAGATACGGATAATATTATTAGTAGTTGGGTTTGGTTTTTGTTATTTATATGAAAAAATATGAAATGCGGGAGATACCTGTTATTGGAGCACTAGAAATTCTATTTTTTTATGTTTCATGATTTTTTTGTTTGTGTTGCTCAGTAGGTATGTAGGTGTTCTGTTGGTGTCACTAAAAAATCTGTATATATAAAAATAGAATGCTGTTGTTAACGGAAAGTTCTTGTGAAAGAAAAAAATAAAATTGTGCAGAACATTAGAAAACTTAAGAAAACATTCTTGATTAAAGAAACTTTGAGTTGTTTGACAGTTGGTGCAATTGAAAAAATACAGATGGAAAATATATAGTTGAAAACAGATGCATTGGTTAAAGAGTAACTAATCTATGGTTTTATAGTTTCGATATTCATAGTCGGTACCACAGGATAATGTCTGTTAAGAAAGCTAGTTGGTACCTAAATGAACAAAAATGCCGCGTGGGGTTCAAGAAAAATAGCGAGTTACGAACGAACTGATTAAATAATATATCATAGATATTCAAAGTCGGTATACGTTGTATAAGTAATGCGAGAATCTTAAAATATTGACATAATAAGATTCCACAGAAATATCTGCATAGAGCAACCTAATTAGTTCTGTATTAAATTTACATAAAGTTGATAGACATTAGTTTGTCATCGGGAGGGAGCGTTAGAGAGGCACAGCCAAAGGTAATACTCCCTCCACCCTACTGATAAACATCTATGTATGTACGGTGTTAATCTTGTTAACAAAATGTACCTGATTATTTTATCTCGGAGGAGACTTAAAGAATTATTAAAAAAAAGTGAGTCCAAAACTTACAAGTAGAGGTGTAATGCTACAAACATATTACAAAAAATATATCTTCTATTTGTGTCATAGGGGGTACGAACTGTTGGAAGAGTCTCGGAGGTGTCTACTCTTCTGAAAGGTGGGCACCACCAAATACCGAGTAACGCCATGTTGCATTAGACCAGCAACACTACCAGTAAGCCCAGCTCGCTAGCTTCCACGTCGCGTACCCTGCTAATGTGGTTTGATATGAGAATATATTCAGATCGCAGCAGATAGTGAGGGGCGATAGCGTGTCTTCGGCGCCACAAAACCGGAACCCATCAGCTAAGGGAAGGAAAACTCCGACAGAATACGCCGGTCGTCCTGGTAGGGGGTTGGACGAGGAACCAATAACCTCTCCTTGTAAATAGAAACTCGCGCCTTGGACGAGGACTGGAAACCGGATAAGATCAATCCAATACTTACATTTCTTAGTAGAGAGGCAATGCTACAAACATGATAATTCAGTAAAATTTGGTTTAAATGGGGTCTGTTGTTTCAACAATAGGTATATACAATAAGTTAACACATGTGATTTCTTCGATTTTTTAAAAGTAAAGCAATTATAGAGGAATTGTTTTAATATCAAACTTATGACCCATCGAACTTCAACCCGCATCCGAATCAACGATAACTATTACATAATGCAATGAATTATTAGCTAAATTTAATAAAGTTTTTATGTCGTAAAATCACAAAAAAAAAAAAATATCATTAGCTAAATTTAATAAAGTTTTTATGTCGTAAAATCACATTCATGTAATAAGTCAAAATTATTTTAATTTTAATAAGTCAAAATTATATTTTTATTCTGTGTTCAGTCGAAGGTCGACGGGCGGGTCAGCTAGTAAAAAATATATCGTCTTACTTGTGTCGAAACGGCCTAACTTCATTACAAACTGTATTAATTTGAGGTGTTCTTACTAGAGATGGGACTAACGGCTTAAATTCAAAAACGTTATAGCCATTTCGTTAATTGAAAATAACGTTAATATTAAAAGCTGAAAGCTATTTTAAACATTTGGTATCTTGAAACATAACTTTTTCTTAAAAAAAAGGTCGTTTTCTACTATTTTATTCGGCTAACTGTTATTAATTACCTGACATAGGGGTAGGCTATTATTTCCCCGACTATTATTTATAAATATCGTTAAATATTAATAACGTTAGAGGCGTTATTTTTATTTATCTAATATTTTTATCAGCTTTCGTTATAATGCCCATCTCTAGTTCTTACTACCTGCTTAGTTGATTTGTGTTTGATTAATCTCTCTCCATCAAAGCACAGCCGCTTCGTGTGAGATGTGTAAAGATTTTAGTGGAAGGTGAACTGACGTATAATAATTATAATGTGAACTTGCAGGTAGATACATACTAGGATTTGGCCTACTAGTAATAAGCTTGTTTCGTGCGTGCTTAAGTATATGTAATAGATTTAACGTTTGCTCGCTCATGCTAGCTGAGCGAATACTTACCCACGAATGGAGTTAATACATTAAACTGGGTTTCTCCACCTACCCATTTTTTGCACTTAAAGAATTACTTAAACTACACATGAGCTTAAATGGCTATTGTGGTTAAAGAAAGTTACTTCCTGTTGGCATTATTATGTAGATCTATTTTTTTTTAATTATACTTAAAAAAACATTAAATCATAAAAAAAAAACCATTAAGCACACTACTGTTATGTTATGTATTTGATACTCACAAACACTCCGATGTACCTATTTGACATTGACACATATGCATATATTCTTTTTTTTCTGTATTCAAATTGAATATAGAGAAATATTGTTTGACTTTAATAATCCAACTGTCGATTTGTTGAAGAGAAATTATTTCTCGAGACAGATCGGCAGTATCAAGCCAAGATACGTGAGATTTGTATGGCCAGGTCTACATTTTAAACGGTTTTTCAAACTTTGACGACAAAAAGCACCAACTTAGAGGCTTCGCAGCATATATGTTCCATATATGGATTTACTCAGGATTCGGAGGAGAACATTTAGTGTGTCTGTGTGAGGGTGTGTCTGTGTGTGTGTGTGTGTCTGTGTGTGTGTGTGTCCGTCCCCCCCTTATAACTTTTGATTCGCTTAATGCACAGATCCTAAAATTTCAAAAAATATTATATACTTTAAGTATACAAAACTTGTATACTCAGAATTTTGAAATTTTCTTTCAGTCAGGGGTAATCAACCTTTGAATTTTTACTTAACTTTTTCATATATCTCGAAAACTATAAAAGCTAGAACCCTAAAAATGTGTATCTATATAGAAAAATACAATATCTCAAATCAAATTTAATGAAAAAGTTCCAGTGTTTCTCAAACTTTTGTTTATAAAGAAAAATATTTTTTTATGACAAATTTACGAGTTTCAATGCCTATATTTCAGAATTTTAAAAAAATATAGAAAAACGCCGAAACACATCAATTAGATAATTTAATTTTCTATAAAAAAATATGTACATTATATCAGTACATCTCAAACTTTTCTTAACATTTTTTGTAAAAATTTAATTTATTGGCGACATCGTTTCATACAATTAATAAACATACCGACTCAGGCCATCGACAGTTGGATCTCATCTATACATGCAACTAGTAATAGAAAAAACTTTGTGTAGGTACACGTCAACATTTCAAATTTGAGGTACCTATTTTTTTTGCTTTGGAAAGAAAATTGTGAGATAGCGCTCGCTCAGTCTTTGACAATGGAACCTCAATAATGTTATAATTTAAATTACTTGTGGTAGAATTTCGAGCACTGATGGTCCACCACAGCAGTTTTATTTATAAAAAAATCGTTGATTTCACGATCAAAACATATTTGATCCGCGTCTTTTATGTATGATAATGACATTTTGCACAAAATTTCGTTAACAAACAAAATAGTAGCCGGGTAACGCGAGTGGTTAGGTACGACCAAAATGCGCTATGTCAGATTTGAATTATTTGAGTTATTGATGTAGAATAGGTACTTTTAAATAATTTATTTTCTATTAAAAGTCCTGAATTTTATTTCAGAAAATAAAAAGTTGCATTACAACATAATACCACACCTTTAGTTCCATAATGTTTATTATACTGAATTTAATATTTGAACCCTTCATTTATTTAGATGGAACACAAGGATAACCAGGACAGAAGCAAAAGAAATAGCTAGGTGGGAGACTATTGTGTCATGTTTTTGGTTTGTTTGTGTTGTTCAGTGTTCTGGGGGGTGAGTACGTAAGGGCTATAGCACGACTAACTACTTCCTAGTGTAGTTAGCGCAAGTACCTATGTGACGTTACAAATGTAGTTAGTTGTACGTTTCAGCGTGGTTATTATGTAGTTAAGCCGTGGTTATGAGTAGTTAGATTGATGTGTGGTTAGTCGTGCTATAGCAAAAGTTACGTACTCACTACGCTGTTGGTGTCTCTAATAAATAAATAAATAGGAGATATTGTACGAGAGAACTTATGGCAGTAAAAAAAGCGAAGCGATTTTGTATGGATAGAAAAGTACTCTAGGATCAGTAGGTAACCGGTGCAACTGTCGTCTCTCTCTCTCGAACATTTTTTTTTATATATGAAATCCGTTCCATACTTACTTTAATTTCTTAGGCATTTTTCAACTTTTTAATAATTATTCTGTTATCCGGAGCGGAGAAAAATCCGATAAATGAAACATCGGAAGAATCTATTGAGCCGATCTAGAGTTATAAGTGTTTCCAATTGCCCAACTTTTATTTATATTATAAGATTGGACGCAGTAATTTAGCTAAAAATGAACAAAATACCAAATTATGGTAAAAGTAAAATAACCATATTTTAAGACATTGATGTATTGGTAGTTAAACGATAGCACGCTGATTAACGATAATGTAACAGTAATCCAAGTTCGTTTCCCGGATGGAAGCAATTCTAATTGATTATTTATCTATATGTGATCTACATCATTAAGAAAATAAAAATATTCATCCGTTGCACTTGTATAAATATATTATATGACTACCTATACTTGTTTTTTACCCATAAAATTCATACTCAGTTAAGTAGGTATACGTTTTTTACTTACAGTTTTTATTGTAACATTCGAAATCTAAATACAATTGACTTTCGTCTCAACTTCAACCATTAATATTGCGGCAAAATTGATAAAAAGTTCACTTCAAAACTTATTTCCACAACATAAAATGATGTGGTTGGTTGCCGAGCGCATCTGTTGTTGAAGGTCGTGGGTTCGATTCCAGGTGCCGTCTATCTTCCTCTTTCACGATACAATTTTTTTTGCTTAGTGTGAAAGAAACTGTATTTGTAGTAATTTTGATTTTTGGGTGAGTTTTTTTTTTCATAAAAATGAATCTGTGCTCACTCTAAGGGACCACATAATATGCACTTTTGATATATTTCACACTAAGCTTGAGTTGTAAAAGCGAAAAATGATCGACGCCGGTATTCGAGCCCACGACCTTCGAAAGCCGTCGACCTATACCATGGGGCTACCAACCACCTCTACAAATAAATAAAATGTTAAAAATATTTCAATCATGACAAAAACCCAAATTTAAATTTTTCTCGTTTGAGACAAAGTACCTCAGTAGAATAATGTCAATAAATTGCACCATCGCATCACGACCGACTCAATACATTATAGTCACACTGTGCATCACTCATTACCAATAATAAAGCGGTGAGAATGACTGGGAAATGTTTTGAGGATGCCAAAATTCGTCTCAAGAAAACCTGTTTTTCGCGTATCATGATAGAGAAATAGGTATAAATTCTATCAAGTGTTTCGTTCCTTCGAAGCAGGGTTAAATTATTTAGACATACATAGTTTGATAAGTTTGTTGTTTATGCTTTTTTAACATTAGCCATAACCAAGAATTGGACCGTTCTTGGGCGATTTGTTCTTCCTATAAGTGACCGGAGGCGCATTATGGAGGAAGCAACCTTTAAAAGATGGGAAAACTTCTGGAATAGAGAGAGCCTTACCAAGGGATCTCTATACAAAGCTATCAAAAATAGTATCTCCAAAAAACCCTGGTATCATAATTTAAAGTTGACCCGTCCACAAATCGTTAACATTTGCCGAATGCGTTTTGGTCACCATAGGCTGAACAGTCATTATTTGTTCAAAATTAATCTGATCGACAGTCCATATTGCGAGTGCTAGCTGGATCTGGAGAATTAGGACCATGATTGTGTTCTTTAAGGACAGATACGAATTGTACAATAGAATAAATATTCAACTCCCTTTCAATATGACCCATCTCTTGTCCACTCCTTCGAAGAGCATACACAAACATATTTTGGTGTACATAGAGAAAAATATGATTTAATTATAGATAGATGTTTTTTTTTTATTTAGTAATAATTTTTTTCTTTTTCTAACTATCTATATTTCCGTCGTAGAATAATTATGGATTGATAGATAATTTTGCAGATGCGACATTGTTCAAGGCAGACGTCGAAATTGGCCGTCAATGGCGAGATCTTCCGCATAAAAACCACTGTTGAATAAGTAACTCGATATACTTCCCATTAATATTAAACAATAAATAATCGAAATACGTCGATTTACATAAAAATATAGACAGAAAACGTTAACTTTCACCTGTTACGCATCAAACATGGCCGCACCTCGTGAGATATTTTAGTTTAAGATATTCTGTCGTAACTGACTTGTTTGGTAGTCATTATAACGATGTTCTTTTTTTCACCGAACCAACACTCTTCCATTTTCCTTTTTGCGCTCCCCTTTTTCGACACGACATGGTGGGTGGGGAGCCTTACTGCTGGTGGGATTATCAAATAATGGTTAACTAATCGTCTTATAAATAAAAATGGAGAGCTACATATTTTCCGTAATCATCGCACCACGCCTAAGCGGCTGGACCGATTTTGCTAATTAAGAAAGTTGCGTGGAAAATTAGAAAATGAAAGAAAGCTCTGGGTAGATGACCTTTATACCTACTACCTTTTAAAATATATTTTTTTACAATTTTGAAATTAAATTGGCATTTCACAGGACAACAATTTTTTTGGAGAGAAGTTGGTTCTGGTAATGCGAGAAAATGGCCATTAGTGTTAAATAACTAAAAACGGGAACGAAGTTCGATGGGCAGCTAGTATCTAATATAAAAAAATGGAGCCCTATAATTTGACCCGCGTGACCAATGTTGCCAGGTTTTTTTCAAAAATATACCGAACCAAAACAAAAAAAAGGTCATTCTCGAAATTTGCTGTCCGGGAAGTTACTACCTACAAATTCACTAGGAAAAATGAAAATTATTCCCGAAAGTAAAAATACCGAACACTCCATAGTTCGGTATTTTTTTCATACCGAACACCGAACATGGAGCAAAATTACCGAACGGTTCGGTAAAATACCGAACACCTGGCAACCCTGCGCGTGACTGACTGAACAAATTTCGCTGATTCTTTTTTTGTTTTTGTTCGTGAAATGACAAGATTTTTGTGAATGAACAAAATAAATATAAAAAAAGTCGAGTGGAACATTAGAAAAATGACTAGGTAACCTTCTTGGTGTTACTTAAAAGTACTTAAAATTGACGTTTGACAAATTGACAGTTGATTAGTGTGATTGTCAGAATATGCCATGTAAAAATCGTTCAAAATTATACTGGCTAAATAGGTACTTAATTAATTTATCGTTGTACAAATGTGTATACAGTATCCATACTTGAGACAGGGCAACGTCAGTCGGGGAAGCTAGTCTTCTTATATATAAAAATGGAGAGCTTTTCCCGATGTCATCGCATCACGCCTAAACGGCTGGACCGATTTCGCTAATTCTTTTTTTGTCGTGTAGGCTTTTATCAGGAGAATGACCTTTTAGAAGAAAAAAAATCAGAAAAATGTATGGAAAATTAAAGAAAACTCTACGTAGACAACCTTATTAGTACTTTTTACCTTATAATTTTTATACCAATTTTGAAATTTTGGCAGAAATTGTCAATTGGTGCGATTGACAGAATGCGGATGGAATATGGTTTAAAACAGCGGTCGGAATTATATTGATCAAATGATAATTAATTCATCACCATAAAAATTCGAATTCAATATTCATAGTTAGGAACACAGGACAACGTCTGTCGGGAAAGCTAGTTACTAATAAAAACTAAACGTTTCTCATAAACTAATACTAGAATATGAAAATTTAAATAGTGTATAAGTAAGTACTTCTAAAAAATAATCAAAAATACTTACAATATTTATTGTTGAAATATTGTGAAATCCTAATTCCTTTTCCACAGAAACATGACATCAAAAATTTAACAACACTTTATCACATGGCAACACTATTTCACTTTCCACCAAAACTAATATATTTTTTTTAATTTCGAACACTTTCCAAATTATTTAAAAATAGCCAGCTAACTATTCGTTATCACAATAAATCGACACAACCTAAACAAAAAGATTTTGACACCGCATTTTCCATTTTATGCACTAAAATGGCTAAATTATTTCGATATTTTACAGAGAATAATTAATTATAAATGCTGACACAAGTAAAAGTAAGCAACTAGGTATTTGTTTATTGAAATAAAAGAGCAATGCTGCCAAATTGACAAAATGTTAAATATTATTTTTAATTCACATCAAGCGACAGTGTTTGATTTTCTTTGAACTATTGTAACATGATACAAAGCAGATAATGCCGATACAACGAAATTCAAGGAGCAAAGATAAAAAAAATAATATTACGTACTAACTTTTAATTTTCATTGAAACCGATCACAGCGCCATTGCACGGATAAAATAACAAACTTTTAAAGAAGCAATAATTTATGGCAACATTTTTTTTACAATCTAGCAATAATGGTTTTAATAATAATAATAAAAATTATTACGTTCGAATTTCGAATTAAAAGATCTAATTCGATTCGCTGTTATAACTCAAGGAGAGAGAAAAAACGAAACAATTCACAGACCACTGCATGTCAAATGTTTTTGTTGACGGTCACTCTATTGATGAGCTCCTCACTTCATTCCGCTCTCTGAAACAAAAAAATAATCATTATTTAAATTTAGAAACATCAGAATGGTAATATTCATCAGTAGCTCCTATAATATTGTGAGAGAAAGAGAGTTTGATAATCTAAAGCCGCCATTCATGATCACTCCAAATAAATGCGATCCAACGTCTGTAATCTCTTTGGAAAAGAGAAAAAAGTGAAATTCATTTGGTTTCCCCACGGTAATTTTTTTTTTTTGGATACAGACAGCTTTTTTAAATTTACACTATTCCCATCCCATCCCAATTATATACACTTATAATTAATTGTGACTGCGTGCGCCATTGCCTATTGGGTGTCTTCGCCCATTTTTTGGTTATCGAGTAGTGGGATCAAAATAATTACAGCAATTAAAATTTATTTCAATATTTGGACATGAAAAAATTACATATCTGTACTTCAAGTTAATAGAAAGTGAAGAAGACAAAAATTCCTAAAATGACAAGGTAAATCAATATGTGTAAATGGCCAATCAGCATAAAACAAAACAAAAAAAAAACGTATAAAATCAGCACAGAATGTCAAAGTGTATTACGCTAATCACCAAGGAGAGACACTCCCGTGGGAGACCATCAACGTGGGCCTAGTCCTAGATGAAACCCAGGCAACATTCTAAAACATTTAAATGTTGAAGGATGTCTAAAAAACTGACCAATGGTCGATTATGGTCGAAACCAGAAGATAGAAACAAAAACTTATGACAAAGTGAACACAAATACACTTTTGATAGTTATATTTCACCAACTTCGAAGGAAGAAGAAATGCCGGTGCCCGAGATGGAACCCACGACCTTCAGAGTTAAAGTTGGAGACTGATCCACATGTCTAACGACTACTTTAAATTCCACATTTCTGTATTACCTAGTTTTTAATTAGCACCTTCATTTACCTAATCAGCGAGCTATCAAAATGTGACTGACTTCCTAGCAGATCGTTGCCGGCATATAGCGGTGCGCTTTCCTAGAAAGCATGTTCAGCTTTATGAAAAAATACATGCCTCTAGACCAGAAAGTTGACACTTCTCCGCCCGAGCGGAAATATAATAGAACAGTACGAGTATAAAAAATATAGATTACATCGATTTCACGCGGCCCACAGTTGAACAACAACTTATTTTGATTAAATTAGTTCATTTTAGTGTCGCGTGTGGCGCTGTTGGCACTCAGTGTTGGCGTCGCGAAAAAAAGTGTAAAAATCAGTAGACGTTTTACCGAAAATTCGTGAATTCCTTTCAATCTCATTAGCGTTTTTTATTCTTCTTCTTTATATCTTGTTTTTTTTTTGTTATTACCAACTAAACACCTGTACAGTGTACACGACACAACAAGAATTCCACGCGATAAAAATAGTAGTGAAAATCGACTCCATCTTGAATACCTACTAAAATCAGTTTTAATGCAGCAAAACCTGTCAAACGATATCTATGCATCAATCAATCAATAGTTGTAAATTTTGTTAACTGGCAGCGAGAGATTGTTATAACATAGCATGCTGTACAAAAAACTAACGCAACGGTGCCGGTGGTAGAAAAGTGAACTACAAGTATACATTTGAATTGAGAATTCTGTATAATAATAATTATTCATCATAATTTTGTAGACGAGTACTTCTTAAGATACCTATAGCCACTAGAAACTGGCAACCAACCAGGCAATGAGAGAACTTTATATTATCTAACACTTCGGTGGTAGAAAAGAGAACTACAACTGGACATTTGAATTAAGAATTCTGTACAATAAATTCTCATCATGATTTTGTAGACGAGTACTTTAGTACCTACAGCCACTAGAAACTGGCAACCAACCAAGCAATGAGAGAACTTTATAACTAACGCCCCAGTGGTAGAAAAGTGAACAAATAGAGGAAATTTGAATTAAGAGTTCTTCGAGAAATTGATTGCGTTACACGGTAATGGATAACTCCTTGCTGTGTATATTTGTAGAGAACTGAACAAATTCAATATTATTCCACTTGAAATAAATTCTCAATGATGATTCATCCCGAGTGCCTTGAAGTCACATGGAGATAAATAAATAAATACAAGCAATTTGTTTGTTCGTCAAGTAGTGTCATTGATGGGTTATGAACCTGTGTACAAAGGACGGAACAATGGGGCCATACAAGAGGTATTCATCGCGCCGTTTACAATATGTAAAAAGATCACACGCAGAATGAAAAATGGTGTTTGGAACTCAATTAAGGATGTTTGGTGGTGGCGCACGAAAGAGCAGTCACAAAATATTATGTCTGATAATAATTATTATTGTTCTTTATTTAATGACCAGCTCACCCGTCCGTCGAATTGCGACCTAACCGAGAATAAAAAGTTTTACTTATACATGAATTAAAAACAATAACAATTTACTGCATTCTGTAATAAGACTGGCCGACAAAATAAATTTTTGAGTTGCCATTAGAAAATTAAAGAAAACTCTTAAGTAGACATAACATAATAATTCAAGTTTTGAAATTAATTAATGTTTGACACAAACTGTATGTTTGATATATTATAGTGCACCAACAAAGCCAATGGGCAATTAAGATGAGACATTCACAAAAATGGATATATTCATATCCTGGCGCCAAATACATGACAACAGTCGCAGTCTTTAAATTTGTTTGCACTCTTGTTCTTAATAATTTCCAACTTTTATCTCTATATTTCATTTATTATTAAAATTCTACTTGTTGCATACATGAGATTTTTCGACATGCTGAACATGTTGAGAATTCTCATGATTAGGAGTTTCGGAGACTTAAACATTACAACCTAATGGCGAACGTTGTTACCGTACAGTCATCACACAAAGCCAGCCTTCGAAATAATAGTATAAGACGGTCGTAGGCCCGTAGTGGTTTGTTTCATTTAAAAATCGAACAAAACTCTGACCCGACCGGGAATCATAACACAAATAACATATGAAGATGGAAGGTTTACTCCTTTACGCTGTGATGAATTCGGCAAAGACTGTGCTACTGCACAGCCTACTGGGACGAGGCTGTGCCCATCACCAGAATATGCGATTGGATTCGTCAAAAAGATAGCGTGTTTCGACATTGTGCGCATGTGTCTCATCAGGACCATCTCTCAAAATGGCCGACACGTCGTCGAGTAAACCTTCCATCTTCATATTGTTTCCTGTGAAAAGCTGATTATCCCTTTTTGTCTTTCGAGGTGCATGTTATTCACATTTCGTGACAAATCCTGGGTTTTCACTTCCACAAATAACATAGTTGATGAGATTGTCAGAATGCGGATGGAATATTAATGGTTTAAGTTAATTAATTTCTCATTATACAAGTCGAATTCAATATTCACAGTTAGGTTAGGACCACACAGGACAACGTCTGTCGGGAAAGCTAGTAGTTTGATAAAATAACAGGCTGTTACCTTTGAAGCTCTTACAGCACTATTCGTTATTAGGCAAGACAAAACAGTCAAAGTTGACGTATCCAATGCGATACATTCAGAAAGATTGGTCGGAGTATTAAATATAAGCTTTGTAAAGGCGGTGACGTTTTCCTTGAAACAATCGCTTTAATAGGATTTGATTTTACGCTTTTAACAGGACTGAAGCGTTTATTCTACTGACGTATTTCAAAGACTGACTTTTCTATACAAAAATATCAGTATAGCCGGCGAACTTAATGGTTAATGTAAGACCTTTGAGAAGAAATAATACTAGAGGAATAATGTGCTACTGATGCGCATGGCCCCAACATGTACCACGTGACTGCTGTTAAACTCGTACAAACTCCTACGTTTGTCGGTAGCGGTGTGTGACATTCGATTTTTTATTTTTAATATTATTTTAGCGTTCACTCATAGGAATTTTAGATTTTAATCATAGGTACCTATAATTATTAGTTAAGGGAAGTAGGTACCTATGGGTTTTGTTGTGTTGTCTGGTGCCTGTCGATGAAAGTAAAATGAATTATTATTATTGATAATTATTTGTCTTCAGTCACGTGACTTTTTGAATAAAGGATCCAATTTTCTGTTCTGCGCACCCAAAAAAGTTATCTAATAATTATATTTGTACTCAGTGTGTACAAGACAGAATTCTTCTTCTTCGTTAGTCTTCTTGCGTCCATTTCTAAACATAGGCATTCCCCAATTGTACACATCTCTTCCTCGTTTGTGCCTTTAACATCCAAATCTATGTATGAAATTTATTGAAATTAAAAAAAAAAAAAAACATCAATATGACCCAAACGGGAATCGAACAATCGACATCAATATAGTCACAAAGTTTTTCCTTCACGTATTAATATACTTGCTTAGATTATTAACGTTACATACCTAATTGCAATCGCATTGATTTCCCTCCCTGTATTCCCAAAAAACGGCCATGTCAATGATGGGAGACGAGCGGATACGAGTAATAAAAAATATAAATTTTCACACAACGGTATTCTAGTAGTTCTTGACGCCAATAATTAGACTTAACAAACAATGTGAGAATTTATTATCAATTCTTAAGACGGATAAGTTTATTGTTGTTACATATCCGAATATAACGCACGAATATTCCGTCCATCAAAATAGAGGTATGTGACATCAAAAAAATGACCGTGAGAGTGGCTAACCATAATATGGATGATGTGCAGTGAAAGCGTGAGCAGGATATCCATCAGTTTAAAATTGAGTCACGTCAATCCATTCGTCCGTCACTCCAAACGGATCGTCAATGGGAAAACTCGAGTGGATGATGCAGGTCGTCACGTCTTTTGATTGTCAGTGTTATAAATTTGGTCCAAATTTGTCTAATGTTGTACTCATCCTTCCACCAGGGTGCACGTGTTGATTGTTTTGAATTTTATAATAACACGAATTCCCAATCAGCATAAAAGGTTAAGGCCAAATACACGACAGCGGTCGCAGGCTTTAAATTTGGTTGCTCTCTTGTTCTCAATAATTTCCAACTTTTATCTCTATATTTCATTTGTTATTAAATTTCTACTTGTTGCATACGTGAGATTTTTCGACATGTTGAGTTTCGGAGACTTAAACATTACCACCTAATGGCGAACTTTGTTAACGTAAAATGATCACACTAAGCCAGCCTTCAAAATAACAGTAGAAGACGGTCGTAAGCCCGTAGTGGTTTGATCCATTTTAAAAATCGAACATCAGCCCCCGTAGACAAATTCAAACTGGCGTTCGACTACAAACGAAGATTTCGCCAATGTATAGTACGAAAAAATTATCTGTCCACTGGAACATATAAACAATTATTTAAACCAAGCAATGACACTTATATAAAAATATAAAAAGTGGACAGCTAATTTTCTTCCTACTCTACATTGTCGAAGAATTCGTTTGTAGTCGATCGCCAACTGTATTTTGTCTAGGCCCTCAGTAATGAATTGTTGGAGTTGTAAGTTGTTACATATTATTTAATTTTGTATGGGTTGTGGAGCTTTCCGAAGTATTCTGTAGAGGCGCTCTACGCGTTTCCGTACAGCATTTTGTTACTTCACACCAGCGTAAATGTCACGGAAACTTAGAATAAGGGTACTGTATAATTTATACTTGATGATAACAATACAATACAATAGACTCCAAAATATCATAATTGATATTGTTTATTATGCAATTGTAACGTGGGAAAAAATTCAGACAGTTTTTTAATTATTATACTTCATTTTATTAAACAATTGTTAATTAATAATACTTTTGTTGATGCGAATGCGATAAATGGTCAGGGGGAGTGTTGAAATATCGGACAATTCATAAATAGTCTATCTTTATCGTTTGGTTTCATAATCCTCCCTCAACCAGCCCATCACTTCTACCGTTATGTAGAGGAGATGGATTTGGCTGGGACATGTGTTAAGGATGCAGAATGACAGTTGGCCGAGGAGAGCACTGTTCTTCCTCCCATCAGAGTCCCGAAGACGAGGAATACCCTCTCATACTCCGCTGCTTCGAAGCAGAGCTGAGGAATCTGGACATGGTGTGGGAGGAGGTCATAAACGTTGCACAAGATCGAGGGCAATGGAGAGCTCTTGTTGCCTCCCTATCCCCTAAGTGGGGCGTTATGGAAGTTCGGATTTGAATGTCTTGACATAAACGCTAATGTAAAGCATAACGCAAGTAAACCTCCTGCATTAGTGAAAATTAAAACGAAAACTTATGCTTAGAGTTTTCCAATGACAGAAGCCAGATAAAAAAATATTTGAATTTTTGAATAAAATTAACGAATTGAACGTAATTTAAATAAAACAATTGATTTGTCATTCTACACGTCATAATAATAACCTGACTAGTTGCACAGGTCCTTCATGGTCACAGGTGACTTTACTTTTTGATTTTACATTAGTTATTCTGTTATCCGGAACGGAAAAGAATTCATTAAACCAAACGTCATACAAATCTGTTCAGCCGATCTCGAGTTGAAAGTGTTCGCATTAACCGAACTTTCTTTTATACATATTATAGATAATAAATAATGTGTAAATTGAATTGACTAAAGTTTTGAAACTCTAGATTCAAGGGTTTTTATCAATCATCGTATTGGTCAAGTTGTTTATGACAATAAGAGAAATTGCCCTCCCGACATCTCCATTATTTTCGTATGACTTCACACCGTACTACACACAAGATGCCAATCATCATAATTCTTTCACATTTCTTCAATTGTCTTTACAATTTTCTTTTTTTTTACCAATAATAATTGTTTTTATTTTTCTAATTATTTACATTTAGCTGTGAAGAAAATTTTAAAGATATAAAGATAATGTATTGAAATGATGTTATATTCTTAAATCTGCAACTCTTCGTTGCAAGATGAGAAGCGTCCCCACCTTCCTCCTTATTCCTACCCAACATCTAGTCCATCCTATACCTATCCTCATATTGTATTTATATGTTTATATATGTAGGTATGTATTATTTTAGATATATTTATGTTTTCTAAAATAATTGTATATTTTTTGCATTATATACTGTTTTGTCAATTATTAATACTTTAATGGTATGTTGTCTTTGGTTTTACTGGGTTAGCTGGCAGAGATGCTTCGGGATAAGTCCGCCCTTTCTACTGTCTAAATGTTTTTTTTTTATCGCCACATTGTACTTATCTTCTTATATATAAAAATGCCAAAAATGGAGCGCTATTTTCTGTGGTCATCGCATCACGCCTAAACGGCTGGACTGATTTGGCTAATTAATACTTTTATTATCGTGTAGACTTTTATCAAGAGTAATTTTTATATAAGAAAAAATCAAGAAAGTTGCGTGGATAATAATTAGAAAATCAAAGAAAACCCTAAGTAGGTAACCTTCTTAGTACTTTTAATAATATAATTTTTATTCCAAATTTAAAAAAATATATTAAATTAGAATTTGACAGGAACTAGCAGAATGTCGATGGGCATTAATATAATATGGTATGAAACAGATGCATCGATCTAAAATAAATTGATTAAAAGGTAATGAGCTTATCATTATACAAATTCGAATTCAATATTCATAGTTAGGAACACAGGACAACGTCTGCCGGGAAAGCTAGTAAGCATTGTTTTTTTTTTATGATACCAGGTATTCGTAATTTGAAAATGATAGAATAGGTACATACACTCCGATTCCTCATTTTTCCACTAAAGCTCTTAAAGAATACCTATATGAAAAAAAAAATAACAGACAGTTCTATTTATTAAATTATCATAATTCCTTAAAAATGACCCGCTGTTCGATTGATTTTATCAGCACCTTAGAAGGACTCGCCTTAAATTTAGAGGAATCACTTTTATGTCAAAAATACTAGTGTTAAATTTTTTCTCCCTTTAAATCATGTATTATTTCAGCAAAAATATTATTGTGCTCTTGTTTTCACCATTAAATGGTACCTAACCTTATTTCTTATGTCTACTCTACATTACTTCTTATGTCATTGCATCACGCAAAATTGCAGATTTTACGTTCGATTAAAATCATCGCTAATTTTTACAATTATTATATTACTTTGAAGTAACATTTTAGATATATACAAATTATTCATATTTTTTTTTTCAAATATAAGTATTTTAATGAATTTTTAAAATTAGGCATGTGATTAAAATAGTAACTTGGAAAAATTCTTATAGATAAGTTAATTATGATTAAAATAATGATTCATATTTTTATAAAAAATAATTTAAAATTAGTTTTAATTAAGATAATATTGTATTGACTTACTTAATAATAATTAATTTCATTGTATCTGAACCATAAACACCAAACACATTATTATATTATTATCAAAACAATACACCAATTATTATTCACATAATATAGAAAAAAAAAGATTTATTTATTTCGCATTCACAAAATAATTATTCACAATAAACCATTTTTGGGTTTAATATTTCGACTTTTTTAAAAGAAACAAGGCATTACGCACAAATCACGAAAACAATAATAAAAAAATGAAAATGACAGCTAAATCGCGTTCCCGCGCAATTACGATAAATATTATATTTTTGTCTATGAATTTGACGTTTTCGTCAACATGGCCGCGATTCAACGCGCGCAGAGCTCGACGGTCGCTCTCAGCTGACTGCTGTGATCGCGAAGATCAGTCAATGGGGCGACCGCGAACATGACACAAAGTACATACATAACTAGATTTTATAATGATTAAATTGTTATAGTATAGTGATCGTGTGTCTTCGACTCGGTACGCCATTGTGCGTATTTTGTTTATTATCGTTCTTCTGTTAAGTAGGTTGTTGTATGATCTATACGTAGTCATGTAGATACTTTATATTGTGAACATGGACAAGAGAGACCAACTTTCGCGATGAACGATTTACTTATAATACACTACTTCTTGTGAAAATAATATGACATTTGAGCTTTGGAAGAAAATAATCATTCTTTTATGGGAAGTTATTTATAGTGATAATCGACTAGTAGTGCCTACTCGAAAATCGACCATAACTACTAATAATTTAAATTAGGTATAAGTTTGAACATAATTGAGGTTCCATTATTTTCAAAGACGGAGCGAGCGCTATTTCACAATTTTCTTTCCAAAACAATCCCATTGATACGTCAAATTTGAAATATTGATATAATGTACAAAGTTTTTTCTATTATTATTGATGGCAAACAATTTTTATCTATTCTCAATTTGACTACAGATAAACAAAAGAATATATGCGTCTGTGTCAATGTCAAATACATTGAAGTATGTATGAGTATCAAATATGTACATAACATATTTTAATTGGTGCTTGTAATATTTTAAGTGATTTAATGTTGTGCACTGCGCCTCTACTGCGTCTCATTCATACTTTGATAATTCCACTACCAGATTGTAACCTAGAAACTTCCGTGAAAAAACCTGTTCTTCCGCAGAGCACCGTCCCACTTAAATAATGGAGTTATCAATAAAAAAATATATATAGACTGGTGCCAATCTATGGGTAATCTTCCTATACTAGGGTGTAAACTGGAGCAACTTATTTTTTACCCATCACGCCGTTCCCGAAGGGTGTAGGCAGAGAGTACGGACTTCCATTCTTTCCTATCCAAACAAATCTCTTTCGCTTCCTCCGAACGCATAACATTCCGCATACATGCTTTTCTATTCCTTTTGCTCCTGACTTAGCCCTCCTCTAAGATGGCACCGATGTGGTTGGACCATGTCATTCGAGGTCGGCCTCGTTTGCTGCATCCATTCTTTCAGATTTATCTTCGTTCATTCTCTCTACATGCTCAAACCACCTTAAGTTATTCACTTTCATTCTAGTCACTACGCGAACATCCACTCCACATTCCTTTCTAATATTATCATTCCTCACCTTATCAATCAGTCTCTTTCCGCATATCCTACGCACTGATCGCATTTCCACAGCATTTATTTCAAATTTATTTATAGACTTGGAGACCATAATATGCGACCGAATGCTCCAAATTGGTTTCATTAGAAAGGTACCTAATACAACCAAGATGATGGTTTCAGACCACTATCCAATATCCAATCCAAATTCAAACTCCCTTTACGCCGCACTTAGGGGCATAGGGAAGCAACAAGGGCTCTCCACTGCGTTCGACCTTGTCCAAATCCCTCAGCTCTGCTTCGAAAGAGAGGAGCACAGTGTGAGAGGCCCTTCCTCGTCTTCGAAACACTGATGGGAGGAAGAAAGCGCTCTCCTCCGTATACAGGTTGTCCCAGAAACTACGACAAAGCGATAGTCCAAATAACTTGATGTGAGGGATTTATTCATATCTTGTTATTCAAAATATTGTTAAGTCATTATTTGAAAGTTTGGGAACGCGATGGTAAAGAGTTTGAAAAACAGTGGTTGTTTGTTTGTGGCATATTAGAAAGTTTGTTATTTTTACGCGTTCAATGGATATACTGGGAAAAGATTAGAAATAAAATGGAGTTTATAAAGGGATTAGTATAGAAGGCAAATTCTCCTGTTTTGAGATGAATGCTTTGATTTTTTTTTACATCAATTCAATATCAGTTCTCGTTCAGAAAACATCTCTCCACCTATAGTTTATCGCCATTTTGTCTCCTTGTTAATCAATTTATAATTTCCGTCGCGTTTTATAGTTTCTGTAGTAATTTGGAAGTGTTTGACGATTGAGTTATGGTGTGTCACATATTTGGAGTTTTTATTGTTTAGAGTCCCGCGTCTTTTTTTTTAATTAAACCTTCCGTTTAATTATGGTTTATTATGTATTGAAGATTTCCCGATCCGGGCGGGTGGCGAGGTTCGAGGTGGAGAGGGAACAAGTGATACACCATACCTCATATGTGTGAATGTGACGTGCTTATTTTTTTTTGTGCATTGTGCTAAATATTTGAAGGTTTACCGAATTTCAGGTGAGTTGACATATTTTTATTAGAGTGTATTTTGTTCCGTCGCCGGCAGCTACCCAGGACGATTATCGGGCACAGAGATATTATGTTTTGACGTAGTATTTTGTTTGTTGCTTGGTTGCCCCCGCCAAGCATGCTTGTGAACAAGTTGCTCGATTTGGTTTTAGATGAGAGATACATATATGGCCGACGTGCAACGGCATATTTATGAATATTTGTGATCTCTGTGTGCCAACGGGTTTATTGAATTGCAGCCTGTACCTACCTGTATTGTTTTCACACGTCACTAGTCAAACACACGTCGCGAATTGTTATCTGTCATTCAAGGGTTACCCCATTTTCCGATACCAGTGGTGACCTATCATTAAGGTTCATTTTTGGAGCTGGTTAGGAATTTCATATTTTAGAACCTTCTAGTAAGCTTAGTGTAGAATTTTCATTTGTAAAAGTAGGTACGTCGGTGTGTTCCCCGTGAGAGTTATTTTATTCAGTCGAGCTTTGAATGTGTTTACTAAAAGTTCGCGTCTGTCCGCGCACAGATAGAGTTTGTATTTTAGTTTTCGCCGTTGTGATAAAGGTAAAGTTATAAAACCGGTACATATGTGTAGGAGCGTTGTTGGCGCAAGCTGAAGACCTTCCCCACATGACTGTCTATGAGAATGGGCTGTTGCTGATTTGGACGCTTTTCAGCTCAGTTCATGAGGTTCACTGGCGAAAAGGTCGCGCGCACAGACCGAAGCAGTTGAGCGATTTGGAATTCCAATGAGGAAGGACTTGCGGTTTAATGACAGCCCGTAGGTAATGTGACTAGAAGGTTGATTTGTTCGTCTATAAAGTAATTGAATGTTTATTTTGATATTGAGATAGATAATCATTAAATACACGCGAGGTAGACAGTAAAATAGTAAATAGGCAGGATCGACTGTAGCTGGCCGTGGCATAATTTTTCGCGTAGTAAAATCCTGTCCTATTTTGAGTCTCTGCCGGAAGTACGTTTAGGTATTTAGAGTCAAGAGTTAGATAGTTAAAAGATAGCTTTCATCCCCTGTAGTCTGTACACCATCAGGAACCTTTTTCAGTTGTATATATACACTATATCTGATTTGAGTTGAGAATTCTCATGATTAGGAGTTTCGGAGACAAACATTACCACCTAATGGCGAACGTTGTTAACGTAAAGTGATCACACCAAGCCAGCCTTCGAAATAACAGTAGAAGACGGTTGTAAGCCCGTAGTGGTTTGTTCCATTCAAAAATCGAACATTGGTAATGAATTGTTGGAGTCATTAGTAGTTGTTTTTTCTTTAGGATCTGGTCCTGAAAAGGGGTCACAGGAGTCTGGGCATGGTTAGAGTTTTTATAGTTTTCGAGTTACTTATAGTTATTTTAGTACCTAAGTACTTTTTTGTCAAATTCCACTTAGATGATATACACATGCATCATTTTTTTTTAAATAGCTGAATAGTATACCTACCTAGCAGATTAAAAAAAGAAAACAATTATGGGTCTATCTGCTGATACCATCGTGCCAACGGAAAATGTGGAATCTCAAAATAGGGTACAATTTAAAATTTTACATAAACTTTGATTGAAGACTATTTAAATTTTTTTTTTTTTTTAAATATATCAAATAACTTTTTTTCTTCGAACTATTTTAAGGAAGGAGGAAGACCCTCTCATACTGTGTTCCGCTCCTTCGAAGCAGAGCTGAGGAATCTGGACATGGTGTGGGAGGAGGTCATTAACGTTGCGCAAGATCGAGCGCAATGGAGAGCTCTTGTTGCCTCCCTATGCCCCTAAGTGGGGTCTTAAGGGAGTTTGGATTGGATTGGATTTTAAAAAAACTTGCCAATTTATCAATCTATGTACTTACCATGTAAATTTCATTAAATTTATCTTTATTGCCGTGGGGCTGTCGGCTTAGAATACCTAGCACCTCTGTTCTTTTTGCTGGTTTTTCGAGCATCCTGTAAGAGGCAGGTAATCGGAAAATCTGATCGGAGCCGTGGGTTTGACCACCTCACCCCCTTAAACTCACACGGTCAGAAAAGGCAACAAAATTGGATGGATCTTTATTGCATAAGAACACGTAGAAAGCCGATTCCGACACGCGCCGACCGACGCAAAGAATGTTACTATGCATTTGAATGGGGATACCCACTATAGTACTTACTTATTCTATGGGGATACCCACAGAAAAAGCAGGAACCCGCTTTCGAGCATGCCCATTTAAATGCACTGAAACCATAGACAACAATCTTTGAGCCGGTCGGCGCGGGACAGTAATCGGCTTTCTACGTGTTCTTACCCTAAGAGTTGAAGCGTTGAATTAATTGTAAATAAGAAACCAAAAATTTTACATAAATATTTTATTATCTATAAACTATATTCTGTGACATTTAAGCAGTAAACACGTATAATTTGAGGTATTGTCATAATAACAAGTATGAAGTGGTTGGTAGCCTAGCGGTTACGACTCCGGCTTTCGTATTGTTTCGTGCGGAGGTCGTGGGTTCGATCCCAGGTGCCGACCATCTTCCTCTTTCACGACACAAGCTTCAAGTAGCTTACTGTGAACGAGTCAAAGAGGGTATTTGTATTCACTTTGAGTGAGAACAGATTTATTTTTGTTAATATAAAAGTTTTGGATGATTTTTGGAAATATCGAAAGAATGGATGTTAATAGGATTGCAAAAATAATTATAAAATAAGGCTGAAAGAAATGGTGTGGACCACCGAGAATGACGTGGATTAAAATAATTATAGTTATGTTTTTACGAAAGTCCAAATCAGAAGTAAAAGAAATAGATGAGGTTGTATAAGACATTTTTATGTCGATGGAGGAAGTAAGTAAAGGTTGTGAATATGGCAAGGTTTCTGGATGGAAAAGAGTGGAGATCCATTCTCTCTGCCTACCCCAATGTAAGGTAAAAAAACACCAATTCCAATAATTATTATTAGAATAATTATTATTCTCCCTTTTACACCCCACTCAGGGGCACAGGGAGGCAACAAGAGCTCTGCACTGCGCTCGATCTTGCGCAATGTTTATGAAAAAAAACACACTGTTGAATTAATATTCTAAAAAATTAAAAAAAAAAAGGATTTGGTTACATAAGAAAAGCAATAATAATAACATGTATTATCTTATATATAAAAATGGAGAGCTATTTCGCGTTGTTATCGGATGGCGCCTAAACGGCTGGACCGATTTCGCTAATTCTTTTTTTGTCGTGTAGGCTTTTATCAGGAGAGTGTCCTTTTAGAACAAATAAATTAAGAAAAATGCATAGGAAATTAGAAAATTTAAGAAAACTATAAAAATGGAGATTTATTTCCCGATATCATCGCATCACGCCTAAACGGCTGGACCGATTTCACTAATTCTTTCTTTGTCGTGTAGGCTTTTATCGCGAGAAGGTTGATTTAGAAGAAAAAAAATATTAAAAATGCATGGAATTTTAGAAAATTTAAGAAAACTATAAAAATGGAGAACTATTTCTCGATGTTATCGCATCACGCCTAAACGGCTGGACCGATTTCGCTTATTCTTTTTTGTCGTGTAGACTTTTATCAGGAGAAGGTTGATTTAGAAGAAAAAAAAAATAAGAAAAGTGCATGAAAAATTTGAAAAGTAAAGAAAACACAGTAATAGGTAATCTTTTTAGTACTTCTTGCAATATAATTAGGTCTACTTTTGAATTTTAATTAATTGACATTTGAAAGAACTGTCAGTGGATTGATTGTTGTTATAGGATAAGTCATATTATATTCATTGAAGTAATTTTTATAAGGAGTTTTGCTATGTTTTAATACAAGGAATACATTATTGTAATGAAGCGTTAGGAGTTTCGAAAATTTTCTTTATTTACAGAGATTTTTAAAACCGCCAGCAAACAAATTCGTATACATAATATTGCTATTAAAGGATTTATACTTAATTGAAGTTCATTTTACAAGGAGTTTTGGTAAGTTTAACACAAGGAATACATGATTATAATGTAGACCAAGTAGAATATTTTTTTGTTTGCTTCACAGATTTATAAAACCGCCAGAAAACTGAATTGTTTACACATGATTGACAAGGAATACTGATTATAAACATAATTGAAAAAAAAAAACAAACTAAAACACGTCCGACAAGGTTGAAATAGAAGAAATGTATGAAAAAATTATAGGTACCTACTGCACTTAATAATCTTCTTATATATTCCCACTGTTTCAGATCAATCAATATCATTTCAACTTGAACTATATGCTTCCATTATTTATAGGTGAAAAATATTAATAAAAACGATGAAAATCAATTCTTCCTTTATCGGCTAATTTTTACAGGGGATGAGTACATACATATAACTTAAATATAATCTGCATCGTCAATATGTTAAAAAAATTGAGATTATTTGCTGATGACCTAGCGTTTTGTTCTTAATTGAAAATAAAAATTGCTACACTTCCACCATGCTGTAATAGAATATAGAAAAAAAAATAACAAATACTGCATTAAATGAGCTTTTTAATTATTTCTGCTGTTTTGAAAGAGAAGATTTAAGAACGCAATGTTATGTGAAAGTGATTGTTGAGAACTTGGAAGTATGTCTATAGAGGTAGTTTATTAAGAAGAGATGGAAGGTGTGAAAAAGAGATTGAAAGAAGGAAATTGGCTGGGAGAAGGGTTGTCGGTGCACTAAGACCTCTAAGAAGGTATCTCTTAAAACCACAGTTGATGCAAAATACAATCCTTATACCATCCCTGATTTATGGGAGTGAAACTTAGACGTGGACAAATAATTTGGAAGTTGGAATAAATGTTGTGGAATTAAGATCACTGCGTGTGATATGCGGAAAGAGACTGATTTCTAAGGTGAGGAATGATAATATTAGAAAGGAATGTGGATTGGATGTTAGTGTAGTGACTAGAATGAAAGTGAATAAAAGGAGGTTTGGGCATGTAAAGAAAATGAACGAAGAGAGAATTACTAAAAGGATATATGAATCTGAAAGAATACGTGCACGCAGACGAGGCCGACCTCGAATGACATAGACCGACCATATCGTTGCCGTCTTACAGGAGGGCCAAGTCCGAAGCAAAAGGAATATAAGAGCATGTATCCGGAATGTTATGCGTTTGGAGGAAGCGAATGAGTTTGGATTGGAAAGAATGGAAGTCCATACTCTCTGCCTACCTCCTTCGGGAATCAGCGTGATGGGTAAAAAAAGTATTGACACCTCAATGCGTATTTTGAATCGGTACGGAGATATTCCTTATCGTACTTTGATCAATCAATCAATATTATTTTAACTGAGCTACATAACCATTAAAATATCGAATATAATGACAATCCTAAATTCTCTTTTTTACATCAAATCAATCAAAATTAAAACTCCCTTTGAACTCCACTCAGGAGCAAAGTGAAGCAATAAGAGCTCTCCAGTACACTCGATCTTGCGCAATGATGACCTCCTCCCACACCATATTAACATAGGTTAAAAGTTTTTGAAATGAAAAAATAAACTCAGACCCAATGAATGCAGGTTTTGCTAATGCCAGTAAATAGTTGTTCGTGTTATATGACTAAAAAACGAATTTGAGCTCTGTTGCATAAAATCTAGAGTTCCCATATTATTTGTTTCGATACGAAGTTCGACGGGTCAGCTAGTTTGAAATAAAAAAAAAATATCAGAAGACATCTGTTAAAAAGTGGTAAAAACATTTCGCTTATTCTGTTCATGGTTACAATAAACTGACGGTCGTTATATCAAAGCTTTTCACAAATTTGAATAGATGGCGGTAACTGTCCAATTCTTATTCATCAGCTTTAATTATTATGATGATGATATTGTATGATTTGTTTGGCGCAAGAGAGTATATGTGTTCTGTGGTTTGGCGCCATTTAATGGATCTCCATCTCAAGGGAACTCGGTGGGAAGAGCAGTGTCATTAGTTTGCTCCTGAACGTGCTGATCATTTCTTAGTTCTTCGGGAAGTCGGTTCCAGGTAACGAGTCCTGATACGCTGAAATCCCTGTCGTGGAAGTTGCTCCTGTTGATCTCATTCAACATGTTTGTAGTTTTCATACCTGAACATAGGGTCTTGTTGCTGGTTCCTTGACGATGCATTTAGAATACATTTTTAACATTCCCTTTTTCCTACCTTTCTTGAAATTATTTGCGAAATCATTCATATTTTCATTTTTTTCCCATGCAATAACTGCATTCCTTTTTTATATTGGATAATGATGAAGTATACCTATGTGGCTATTTTAACTTTTCCTTAAAATGGATTTAAATAAAATAAACGGAAAAAAAGAAAACAATTTTTATACCTATTAAGAGTGGTTAGAGTACCCAGAGTGATGCATTTAAATCAAACGAATAGTATGCAGTTGCAGAGCTGGAAGTAGAGTATATTTTCATGATGGTTGGTATGGACACTAATCTGCCATCGCCCATTAATTAGTTCTTGCTTGTTATTGTTTCCATGGTGTCCAATATCAACTATTGATATTTTGACGATTTTTTGCATTCTATGACTCTATCAACAAAATGGCAGTTTCGTAGTCACTTTAACACAAATTAGAGTTGTGGGTGGATTTTCAACGACTAGTCGTTTCGCAGAACGACGCCCGACTAGGCCCATACATTTATCATAAAATTCTTAGTCATTTCCTATGTTCGGTATGTATTATTTGATGTTTTAATTGAAAGAAGCGTCATATGAACCACTCATTTTATTCAGTATCGATCGACAATGAAATAGGAAGCGGAAGGCGGTTGCGCGTCGATCACACAGTGTTGCCAAACCACTTGTGTTGGCACTCTAATAAATATGCTACACGGTAGGCGGGGCTATGTTTTACTCTACAAGTACATGCGAATACTCTGGGACAGGTGACAGACTTTCTCTGTTAGAATTATGTGCAGTGTTGCCAACGGATTTTTCATACGCAAAGTAGCCCAACTGAAAATTTGGTATGAAAAAATGAAATGTCCCTAAAAAAAGGTCATTTAGTACTGCCTTTTAGATTCTTTCATCGCCGATTCTCGTTCTGAGTAGCCCAAATGGCGATAAATCGCTCACGTTAACAAAACTGCTTATGTGTCAGAAAGCTTACAGAATAGTTTGAGGAGTAATTTTAAATTCGAAAAAAAAAAGACTTACTAAGGTGAATTCATTATACTATTTGTTTCGATGGAATTGTAGATAAAAGTTCTATGAATCTATTGTTTCGTGTATTGTGTTATTCGTTCATAATAATTTATGAGAATATTAAATAAAAATTGATAGTTGAACGTCACCACAACCATAGAAGTTATGTGTATCATAGAGAAATGTTTGAAAAGATAAAGTAAATTTTCTTTAAATCAAAAAGAAGGATCGAAATGTACATTAAATCTACCTACTACGTATAGACAAAGGAATAAGATAAATCGTATGCATTCCGCCTACGAGAGGCCATATCAGAAGCAGAATAAAATTTTGAACAAGAAAAACACAATCGAAATGTTTTGATAAAAATTATAAGGAGCGGAGATCACTTGTTTTTACCTACACCTTTAGGGACAAGGATGGGAAATATGAATCAAAACAATGTTATAAATTCCAAATTAAATATATTTGGAGGATGTTATCATAAATTGTTGTATATAAAGTACAAACTATACAAAAAAACAAGTGAATGTTGACCTTTTATAATATATATTATTATGTATAAGTACTCAATTAATGACTAAAATTAAATAAATAAGCCCCTAAGTAAGGTTGCATTACATTGGAATGTGTACCTATAGATTGAAATACAAAATACACGTTGATTTTTATAAAATACCTCGAGATATGTCAACAAAGAAGTTACTGAGGGCCGATCTTTCATTTATAAATGGTTAAGTGACCCACAACTTTAAACGGTACAATTACTCAAAACCGGCCTTAAATTTCAAATTCATTCGTCCAATAGTTAATGGACCATTTACTCGAATTTTTATTTCCTACTGGCAACACTTGGATCATCGCTAACTTCACTTTATATGCGTGTAGGAAAGAGATGTCTCATAAACACCTTTTGTTAGAAAGAGATAACTAAAATCAAGCGCTGCAAAAGACAAAATGACATTTTACGTTTTTTTTTTAAAGGAGAATGCTAACAAATAGGACAATTAAATATTTAAATCATAATATTGTATGTATTGAAAATGAGTATTTGGAACTTATCATCATTGAGTAATAATAATATTAAGTACTATGTAATTCATCCTTTGATTTTGAAATTGCACAAAGCATTACTGCCAACGTGAGACATTTTTATAAAAAAGACAATACTAGTATAGCATGATTGTGTCCTATTTTAATGTTTGACTACGAATTTTTTAGTCTGTACTATAATTTTTCACTTTCCACAACAATAATCATCAATCATATTGAAAAAGGGCATCAAACAATACAAATCTAGTGAAATTCATCGCTATTTGACAGGCACTGTCATCATCATCATCCTCAGCGTCACAACCCTTGGTGGGTCTTAGGTGCCTCCAAGAAATGTCTCCAAACCTCCCTGTCGCTGACAGGCACTATAACTTTATTTAACAGTCCATTATTTGATTTTTTAATCTAATGTGTCAATAATGCCGCAATAGTCCATTAGATTAAATTGTTTACTGATCAATTGAAAAATCAGCCCTAAGTTTTGAGAATAGATTTATGAAACAGACGTTGAGTATTAGGTCGTATCAAATGAAACAGAATGAATCACAAAATGTTAACTCAAATAAAGAAGTGGTTGGTGGTATAGCGGTTACGACGCCGGCTTTCGCACTGTTTCGTGCGGTGGTCGTTGGTTCGATCCCAGGTGCCGACCATCTTCCTCTTTCACAACACAAGCTTTAAGTAGCTTACTGTGAAAGAGTCAACGAGTGTATTTGTGTTCACTTTGAGTGAGCACAGATTCATTTAAAAAAAAAAGAATGTGTCACGGAATGGGTTAAGTAAATTTTAATATACTTGCTGTAATTCATATATTCGGCACTAGTAAAAACTCATAAAAATACAACATTTACATAAAAAATTACCTCTATAAGATTCAGTCTTACATTTTTTTATATATAGGGTCATTCTACCTTAAAAACATAGAAAATTCCAACAACATAGCAATATTTCATCTTAAAAACTATTAATTTTTTTATAACATATTGGCAATACTCGTTTATATAAGATTACTACATAGTAATAATTGTATTAAAAATAATAATACGTTCTTTGAACCACTGGAAATATTCTTAAGCAATTATTCTAATTTTGAAACATGTCACACCAAAATATACATGGGTCAAAAAAATATGAAAAAATGTGGAGGGTGAAATAACAATCAATCAAACAGTGAAAATAAACTAAAATGACAAACTTTTAAAAGGATGAGAATGTCAAATTTGGGGTTCCACAAGGATCTATATTAGGACCTCCTAAACAAGGGTCCAAAATATATAAAAAAATATGTGTGAAAGAAGTGTGAAAAAACAATCAATCAAGCAAACTGTGAAAATAAACTTAAATCACAAACTTATAAAAGGATGAGATTGGAACAGTTTAATGTCAAAAGTGGGGTTCCACAAGGACCTATATTAGGACCTTTTTTATTTCATGTGTGTATAAATGACTCGGCACATATTTTCACACATCCTCTTTTAACTGTGATGCACTTGTTAAATGTAAAGATTGATCTTAATAACGATTGGAATTTGCCTCATTTACATAAACATGATTTTTTTAGTGGTACCTACTTGAGAAAATAATTTTCAAAATTTATAACATCAAAAAAAAAACTAAAACACTACACTCGAACATAACATAATGCATTATCCAAATATTTCTTTTTATAAATAAACCATCTTAAAAACACAAATAAGTTTTTGATAATTATAATAATATATTCTACGTTAACCTTAATCTAAGATTGCAATTAGACAGTGAGAAAAAATCAGTCTTTTAAACATAGTTACGTACTATAAAATTCATCCAATTACACACACCAACCATTGAATTTAAAATACGTACTAAATACTAGAAGCGGTACGTCTTTATAGGAGGACTATTGGTTAACCTTGCAACAGTCCCCTTTCAATAAAATATTGTTATATTTTCAAAACACTACTCTTTTTGGTTTATTTTTTATTTAGACAGGTACCTTTCTCAAAAGTCTAAAAAAAAACACACACATATAGTATTCGCTATCTCACTTATCAAAATCCTTTAAAACAACAAGATATCATATTATATTACCTTTGAGATCTTATAACTGTTTTGCATTTTAGAATTATCATTATTATTTATTTTTCTTGGACATTTATATTCTGCCTATTTTATTTAATCTTTCTGATAACAATTGACTTGCCGACTTTGTTTTATATCATCTTTTGTGTTGTCTCTCTTTTAATAATTGTTTCAAATGATTTTATTTCCTCATATGCTAAATAATATAACCATAACTATTTATCTTTTTATTGTTTTTGATTGTTATATGTAAGTGACATGATCTCTTTACCAGATTTGGCATTTTAATTTGCAGTTATTTGTCTACCTGTTTTAAGTAAGTGTTAAGTTTTGAATTATTAACGTGTAAAAGGCTTATAGCCGTGTATTGTTGAAAAATAAAATAAGATGAAGTGAGACAGGAAATTTAAAAAACTTATTATATTCGCTACAAAAGCGCATTTGCATTTCATAGTAATCAATACTATTTAATTTTCACGCATCGTCTCCTTTTGTACACAAAAAAATGTGACATAAATTTTGATATTCCAAATCCAGCATCGGGTACGTAGTACATAAAAATCAACGATACCAACATCAAATTAAATGGATGTTAATAATTATTTCTATACAAAAAAAATGGAAAATGATCATCTAGTCTTCGCAGCTGTTGATAGCGTTTTTACAAAATCCGTCACCGTTATTCAGCGACAACTGTCTATTAAAAATGTTCATATTATTATTGCAAAAACCATTTCTATAAAAATTTCTGTTATTTTCGTTTGTCGATGTCGAAATTTGATTACTTAAACCGTTACATTTCGAATGTATACATGCTAGATTGTCAATACTGCGGATCAAATGTTCGAAAAAGTTTGGGTAGCCTTCGTATCCGGGATACACATTTACGTCGATGATTGCGTATTTATCAGTCGTATTTTCTACGACTATATCGACACCAAACAAAATCAACTGCAGTTCTTTTTGGAGTGTACTGATAATGGCATCAACTCTGACGGGATCCAACGTAGCCTTCTTTTGTTCCATGTTATCCATGTCGTGAGGATCCAGAATGGACAAAGTGGACTGACTGTCGGATTTGCAAACTTCTCCGCTGTGAAAATAAATTGGTTCTCTCTCGTCGCAGGCGTAGAAGTTTTTCAAGCTGGGTCTCTCCGTAATATAGTAGCTGAAAATAAAATAAAAACCTTATTAATTGTTTCTAACAATTACCGTACCTATCCAGTAGTATATTTTATTGATTGTTGATTTTTGACACCATGGAAATAACAACGAAAGAAAGAACTGTCAACGTCCATTAATTAGTAATTGTTGCCACGGTTTCCAATATCAAGCATAAAAGAAAGCATACTGTACTTCTAGATTCGTCTATATGTTCGTGTATATGCACCCTTGGTGGAATATTTTTCTTGTTTGTAAGAATTTTAAATTAGTAGCATTAGGGGGGCATAGGAGGTGAACGTGTGCTAAGGATGCCGAATGACAGTTGGTCGAGAAGAAGTACGAGGAAGACCCTCTCATACTGTGTTCCATTCCTTCCAGACAGAGCTGAGGGATCTGGTAATGGTGTGGGAGAAGTTCACCAAAAATTGCGCAATGGAGAGCTTTTGTTGCGTCTCTATGCCCCAAGTGTGGTCTAAAGGAAGATTAAATTAATTGATAGGTGAAATTAAAAATTTTCCTACCTGTTACCAACAACGAAGACTTTGTACAGAACGGCATTGTGGTTGACGAATGTCTGCATCACACAAGGTGGACTGCACTTGGTCAAGCCTTGCTCGTTGAAAACTACTGACATATTGTGAGCCAACTTCGAGCCGTGGGCCAACGTTGGCTTGCAAACGAGCGGGAAGGTGACGCCTCTCTGTCTGAGCTGCAAAGCGGCTGTCTCCATCGAAGAAGGGGTGGAAAATACACAGAAAGTGGGCATGAAGACACGGTGTTTCTTCAAGCTGGGATGATTCTCTAACAGGGAGTAATATCTGTTTCTGAAAAATAAAAGCAAGCTCATTTATTAAATACTGGTTTGTAACCATGCTGATTTCAGTCAGAAATTACCTATTTTTTAAGTTAGCCATATAAAAACCAGATTTTTTTTAACATAAATATACAGACAGTGATATAAGCAACATGATACATTATTATAACTAGTGGTCGACCAGTGCTCGAAATTCGACCAAAACTTATTTAAATTATAAGTTTCAAAGACTGAGCGAGCACTATTTAACAATAATTTCCTTTCCAAAACAATGAGATGGATACTTCAAATTTGAAATGTAATATATAAGACAAAAGTTATTAATCTATTCTCAATTTGACCACAGATAAACAAAAGATCTGTGTCAAATAATGTCAAATACATCGAAGTGTGTGCGAGTATGAAATACGTAGCATTACAGTAGTGTGCATAATGTTTTTATTATTGATTCCATCTAAGTTTATGCATAATTTTAAGAAAACATTAGCGTCCGCCACCCCTCCTCTATATGAACTATAAGAATGAAATTTTTTAGTTCATTCGGTTCAGATAGCGATAAATTATTATAAAATAACTTTCACTGTTCCGGATAGCAAATATTTGAAATGACTTTTTTGCAGTCATCTTTCATGTTTCGGGATACCTACCAACTTTTCCGAATGACTTTTTTTCAGGGAATTTTTACCTTTTCGGATATACCAAAAACCAATCTACCAATTTTTATCACTTTTTGGAAATTTATCTGCCGTGGCTCTGTAGCTCTACCTATGATACAATCCTTCTAAAGTCAACAGAACACCTTGCCATTGTAAGAGAAGTTCATATCTAAAACCCCCCATTCACAATCTGTCCAAATGGATGGACAAACGTAATTGTGAAACTTAAGTTATTTTTTTTTTCAATCATTATAATGAAATTGCACTATGTTAATACACAAATTTTGCTATTATTCAATTTAAAACAGCAACTCCTGTATCCTCGCGGTAGGATGAGGACAAAATTAGACGAATTTGGACCAAATCTATAACACTGACAATTGTGACAACTTCCACTCGACTTTCCCCGTTGACGATCTGCTTGGTGTGATGGACGAATGGATTGACACGATTGAATTTTAGACTGATGGATATCCGCATCACCCTATTACTCCACATCATCCGTTCGGTTCTTTAAACTCACGGTCATTTTTCTTGGAGTGACATCGCTCCATTTGTCAGAATTATAAAAAAATGAAGAGTTCAAATAATAATAAAGTAAGTATATAAATTACCTGTCTAGTAATACTCGGACATTATCCAGTGGATCTATGACTAGCATCTTGGGGCGTTTCCATATATATTGTTTAACCCTCGCTATGATTTCTTGAGACTGAAACAATCATGTAATACTATAATATGATATAAGCACAGCTGGAGTCAAGGGATGTAGACTAAGGATGAGGGACAGAAATAAGGCGCTTGAAAGGAGAAACAGGAGTTTACTCGACTCTCTAGACTAGAATCTGTAATTTAAGTGTCTCAGCAATTTGCCTTGCACCCGCTCCAACGTTTCGATGCAGAAAATGTAGAGGGTAATAAAGAATGGAAGGCATAGTTTGGAATCTTTATCTATGAAAAAATATAATTTGCAAAACATGATAAATTTCGATTCCATTTCAGGTGTTTTGGAGGCAATTTCATCATGAATAGTATTTTTTTAATTGCAAAATGGTTCTTGACTTATTTCAACTAAATATTCCCAAAGGAACCAGTGAGGAGCGTTTAAATTTAGTTAACACCGAGACCAATGATTGAAATCGAAAGACCGATTGAAATAATTTGGTACATTCCTTAAAAGGGGTTAGCAAATTTGCAACAATTATTGTTCCCATTAACAAGACTAATGCTAGTGGTTTTAAAGTTTTCTTTTTAATTTTTAGGTTGTTTTTTTTTTTTTAATTTTCCACCTGTCGACCTAAAAATGACAATTGCGTTGCGGTTCTCAACGTTGGGACCATAGAGTAAAGTTGTGACGATATAACTGATTTATCAAAGCAATTTTATTATTTGACCCTGGTTGATATATACTGTAGTATGTTGGTACAGAAAAAGAGTTTTGTCTTGAGTAGTTTGTTTTTTTGAGGAAGCACATGCTGTCCTAGTGGTGGCTTGACAAAGAGAGAGAGAGAGTTTGTAGTGTGAAGTTAGCAACTTAATACAATTCCAATACAACACTAGCACCACCAGAGGCAGAAATAACAACTAACAAATTGGTTGGAGGGAAATTCGAATACTATACAATTCTCACCAGACCCTCTGCTATGTTTGTCGTTCGTCAAGTTTTACCACTAGTACAGAATAAAAAGGATAGAGCCAGAGTGCAATCCTTCGGGCACTCTCGAAAACAAACATTCTAAATGCAAACTTGTTGATTACTGCCCGTTTACGTAGGATTTTGAGCTTCTTACCTTGGGGTCTCCCTGGTCAGCAGCCGCTATGACGTCGGTCAGTTTGTGAAGAAAGATGGTCAGATCCCCTTGTTCTTCCAAAGGTTTATCAAGATCTAACTGTAAACAAGAAAAATAAATCCGATTAAATGATTGTACGTTTAGGGACCGTTCAAGTATTACGTAACGCATTTTTTTAACATTATTGACCCCCCCCCCCGAGATGCACCGTAACGCTCTTTGTTACCCCTCTTCCCATTCTCTAAACGTTGCCTAACGCACATATTACAACTATGTATGCCTCAAATCACGATTATTACTGGAAAGTAACTAAATACCTTTATTGTGGCGCCGGTAATAGAGTAGTAACGTTTTACAAGAATACCCCCCCTCCCCCCTCTTTTGCGTTACGTAATACTTGAACGCTCCCCTACTAGCAGAAAATACTGAAGAAAACTTAGCGTACATAAGTAACCTCATGTACACTAAGTTTTTTTGACATTATAAACTTTTCTTTTTATCTCTATATTTCATTTATTATTAAATTTCTGCTTGTTGCATACATGAGATTTTTCGACATGTTGAACATCTTGAGAATCCTCATGATTAAGAGTTTCGGAGACTAAACATTACCACCTAATGGCGAATGTTGTTAACGTAAAGTGATCACACTAAGCCAGCCTTCGAAATAACAGTAGAAGACGGTCGTAAGCCCGTAGTGTTTTGTTCCGTTTAAAAATCGAACATTAGTAATGAATTGTTAGAGTCATTAGTTGTTATTTTTTCTTTATAAACATTTCTATTTTTAAATTTAAATTGGTGTTAAGACCATAACTGTCAGTTGTATGATGATAGTTAGTGTGGTTGTCAGAATGTGACCTGTAAACATAGTTTAAAACAGATGCATCGGTCGGAATTACATACATTGGTTAAATAGCTAATTGAAGTGTAATTATACAAATTAGAATTCAACGTTCATAGTAAAGATAGGACTATGTCATTATAAAGTTTGCCATTAATAAATTAGGTAGTATTATAGAGACATCTATCTTAATATTGTGATACACACACATACACATAAATGTGTTTTAGCACAGTTACAAACCACAAGTAGTATGACAACATCTGTCGGGAAAGCAGGGGTAATATACAATTTTTAAATTTTTTCCAGGTGGCACATCTAGTATGTTGTTTTTTTTCCATCAAGCAGAGAGGACAGACCTCCACCCCTTTCCATCCAAGCAAACTTCTTTCGCTTCTTCCACTGAGATATTATTTCCCATACGACCTCTCCAATTTTTCTTACTTCTGACCTGGCCTTCCTTGAGGACACAATCAATGTGTTCAATCCACGTCTTTCTCGTTCGTCCACGCTTTCTTACACCTTTCCTTTCAGACATATAGATTTTCTTTGTCATTCTGTTTTTATATCCATTCTTTCCACATGCCCAAACCACCTCAACTTATTGACTTTCATTTTTGTTACAACACTCAATGCAATCCTCTCACCATAAATGATGTAAGGAGGTGAAACGTGGACATGGACGAGAAACGAAGAGTGTAGTATACTATAGAGATGAGAGCGATAAGCAGAATGCGTGGAAAGACTCTGTGGAATTATAGAACTCTTAGGAAGGAATGTGTTACATAATAATTATAACTCAAGAATAAGAAGTGTAATTCTGAAACAAATTCAGCAAATTTTGTCGGCTATTATCTATCTAAACCTAAATCGACTATTGACCCTGAAACAACAGTGCTCTTGCAACCTAGTATCAAGTTTTCTAAATAAACATATTATAAAATACACTGTATTAATGCCATGCATGAAAAAACTATTGAACTGGTTTAATCTGGAGTCTTCAATTTTATACATACTGTGGTCACTGTTGCTTGGCAACAAATATAGAAACTCTGAAAATTTAGAAAGAAAACGACAATGTATATACCTAAATAGATATTGTAAACATTCTATGTACAAAATCAATACAAAGAATACTTTAACAATATTAGCGCATGCTATCAATTTTTAGACCACATAGTGGACGCTATTCTTATGAATACACGTTCAATATCTGTTGCAAACAATTTCAATGTTAGTATGTGTACCATTAGGGCTTACGACCTTCATCAATCATGATGGCTGGTTGTGATCACCTTTAGGTATACAACGTTCACCATTTAAGTACACTGTTTCGAATATTTTTCTCCCATTGCCACGGTGGGGATTTGAACCACGGCCACTCCGATGATACTTTATTTGACTTTATTTGATTTTCTTATATCACGCAAAGACTGTGATTAACTGTTGTATTGTACGCATTTATGTATTTTTGATATAGTTCTATTTTATTTAATTTACTTTGTTCTTCCTTTGCTATCGTTTTTCTTTCTGTCCTGCTTAAAATGTTCATAATGTGTTATGTTTTCTTCAGTACCTCTTCTTTTTTTTATTTTCTTATCAATGAACTAAATTTTGCTCTAAATTAATTATTGACTATCTCACTCTTTCTGTATTTGCAATGTGGTTTTCGATGGTTTTGCTTTGTGTTCTTCTGTTCTCTATTTTCTGTTTCCTTGCTTTGTTTGTTATTTTGAGATGCTTAAAAATCCTATATTATTTCGTTCCATTGTCACTATATTTATTTTGCTATTTTAATTTAAAAAATTATCCTACACAGTGTTGACTTTATACATGCTCGAATTGATTTGTGTTGTTTTGTATCATATACTGTTTTATTTTTATATATATTTTCTTTTGTGTTGCTATTCGTTGTATTTAATTCTATAAAGGCACATTAGTGCCGTGTACATTAGTGTGGGCCGATTTCCTTTTTTCCCTCTATTGCTAACGTAATAGTTATATTATAGTGCTAAATGCTGTTTTAAATACGTATGCAAAATATTTTTCAATTCGAAAGATATCTTCTGTCTCCGAATTGAGCTCAAAGTTTCAATAAATTGTTAAATTTGTCCTATTTTGAAGCAGGTATAAAGAAAGTAAAAATATGTTTAACATAATATTTTTTTAGATTGTATGTCATAAAAATGATGGAATAATTAGTTCTGTATGATATAAAGCATAATAATACAATTTAAGATAGCAACAAAGTATATAAAGCGCCGCAATAAACGAGAGAAAATCGCATGAAATGAGAAAAGGGTTAAAAATACCAGTTTTGTATTTTGATGGCCGTAAAGCCAAAGTTTTAGGCTAGTGATTAGAAAAAGTGGTCAAAAATACAGATGAACAATAATTAAGAGAGTGTTAAAGGAAACTGATTCTAAATTGATGGAAAATTTGGAACACCGAAACCGATAGAGAGATCGATTACAGATTTCTTTTCAAAAAGCAACATTTCATTGGATATTTTACTTATCGTCTGATGTAATGAAAAAAGTGTAGGTAAATACCGGAAAACATGATTGAATAATTAGTTTGCAGGAGAAAATACTAATAAAACCATTAGAATGAATATTTTGCTTATTGCAAACCACAAATAATCCCAATTGAATGAGTCGCCGATAATCTAGAAAAAAACTGCAAGTAACAATATATTTAGGTTTTTGTATAATAATGTGTTGATAGTGCTTTCTCAAGTCATCATACGCATTCTGACCAAATTGGAAAACAACTGGAAAAATAAAATAAAAAACAATTGATATGTTCCAGGTGATTACAAGAGAAACTACTATTTTATAATTTCAAGATCTACGAAAAGATCAATTAAATTAAATCATTATTAATCAATTATATTTATTCAAAATTGGTATAGTCATACCAACAGGAACATTTTCTAATGATTTAGGCAACTGAGCTCTAGGAAAAATAATCAATGTAATAATCGCTAAACTAAGCTCATAGGATTCTGCGACTGCGCTTCTTTCAGAAAGTTTGATGACTTTAACTTATCTTTATTGTTAATGTCTGTGCACCAACTTACCTCGCAACTGATCCAGTTACCTATGGAAGTTTAATTTCTTATCCATATATTTATCAGATTATCAAATCTGTTATATAAACTGTAATTACTAAAAGAAAAAGCTATCTCGCTCAAAATACACTATGAAGTAAGAGAATGAACCGCTCGCTGGATAGTGAAAGCTCGAATCACCCAAAAAAAACGCATTTTTGATCCTTGAAGTATCGAAAGTAAATTTTGAAGCATCCTTTTACAAGAACTAAGTTATAGATAGACAGCAAAATGTAACAGAAACACCAATCGACAAGTATCCGACGAAGATCTTACGGCATTCATTACATACAATGGCGAAGATGAATAAATACAGTTTCCTGAATTTTTCTTGTCATATTCAAGGAGTTTGACGATCTGTGAAATTGTTAAAGAAGCCTCACCAACTTAACGGAGAAATTTATCAATAAAATATTATGTAAAAGCTTAGAAAGCAACGAGTAAAAAAGATATCAAACCCAATTATTTATCAAAAACAATCACCGCAAAATAACATAATTTCATATACTTGTTTTACATAAAAAATTTGAAAGTTTTATTTATTATTTTTGTGTTATTAAATAAATAGAAGTATGTTCTTGAATAATTATCTGTGGTATAATAAAAAAAAGTGAATAAAAAAACAAGACCGGAATCATTTTACATGATTATTATAAAAATATCAGTTAGTATGGGATATTTTCGTCCCATACAAAACTTCAAGGTCGATTCGGAGACAGAAGATCTTATTTATTTGTCATGAAATTTTGTAGATAGTTATAATACATCATAAGGCAACAAATTATCACTATTACATTAAGATTAGAAGCACTTTTTAAACTTCCATACTAGAACGGCCCAGCCTAGTGTACATGTTGAATAAATAAATAAATAAATACATCATCGGAGTATTATTAATGATTTAAAGGACAATTTCTCGATTTAACGATTTAAGCAGATTTTAGAGGAAGTCAGTTTTACGTCAAAATTTATTTCTGCTATGTTAAAAACGACAATATAAAAACAAAATAATTTACTACCTTCAGTTAGAATATTAATTCGATCATTTAATTCTCATTATTTCTGTCAAAAACTGCACATTAAGATTTTTACATTTTTTGGTCGAGATGAATTTGGTTGCGAATAGGAAATCAAGCGGCCATTATGAGAGTTATGACATTTGGAAGTTGGTAGCCCAGTAGTCGTGGGTTCAATCTCGGTGTCGACCATTTCCAAATTCATGACACAACCCTTTGGCTAGTGTGAAAGATGTCAAAAGTGTTCATTTTAATTGCTGGAGCGAAAGCAATGGGCGACACTTAATCGTGTAAGAACAGCCTGCTCCAAAAGCGGTTCAGAACTCCACAAGTGGGGCTACATATCTGCCCCCGCTTGTGAATGCGGCGCCCCTGTCCAGACCCTAGGATGACCCGAAGCCAAGGATTGGCTTCGGGATAAAAATTCTATTCTATGATTTTAAATTTTATTATTTGACATTTTTAAATTCTTTTTATTTACCTATTTATTTCTGAAAATTTTAATTAAAGCGCCATTGACACCATACGCATATATATATATATTTTAGGTGAGCCTAGATTCATTATTTATATTAAGGTTGTCGTAAATTTTAGTTTTTAACAGCCTTTTATTATTTACGCTTGTTTACTACTGAACTATATGCAACTACTATAGTCCGGAGAGCTCAACGGCCGGTCGACGTAAAATCCGACCCAAATAATATGTAGATTATTCGGAATTGTTCCGAGATTGTAAGAGTATGGGAAAACAAGAAAAATTTAACATTCATAAAAAAAGCTGTTGGGAACTGTAGTAGATCTGACTTCTAACTATGTAACTTATTTCAGGTTCAACAAAAAAAAACAAAATATTTTACTGCAAATTTTTTTAGTGCAGACAGCTACTTAGTAAGCTAAATAAGGCAGTGTAAATATTTTATTACCAATGTGTATCTATTAGAGTATTTATTGTCTACAGCGTAACTTTGGGTATCTACCAATAAACTACTATCTCTTAGCATAAGTTTTACCACAAAATGATAACAATATATAAAAAGCAATATAAATTCCAAGGCTGGCAGTATAACAATAATTATTATATAACATCAAGATTAAGAACTTTTTTATAGAGCCATATTGTGTCTGCTGAATCATATAAACTTTACCTATTCAAGGTTTGACATCAACACCAAAAATTATGTTATTTTTATTAGACAGAGAGAACGAACCTCCACTCTGTTCTTTCCAACCATACTTTTTTACCTTCTTCCATAAACAAACCATTTTTCATATAACCTCTCTTTTTTTTTGTTCTGACCTGGCCATCCTTGAGGACGGATTCGATGTGTTCAACCAAAGTCATTCTCGGTCGACCACGTCTTCTTGCACCTTTTCTTTTAGTCTTATATATTCTCTTTGTTATACTATTTGCATCAATTCTTTCAACACGCCCAAACTAAATTAATCTTTGTAACAACACTACCTTTCATACACATTTGCTTTTTTTACCAATATTCTCAGACTTTCCACATACGTTTGTACTGCATTGTTTTTTTTTTGGTCCATGTTCATGTTTCACATCCATACATCATTGATGGTAACAAGGCTGCGTTATGCACTAGTTTTATAACTTGTAGTGAGACATTGTTGTTTCTCATAATACTTAGGTCTTAGTGCACCGCCCATCCTGCTAGCAGCCACTTTCCTATGTTCAATTTCTTTTTCACACTTTTCCCATCCCTACTTCCTATATAAAAACATTCTCGTTCGCTAACTCAAGAGACATGTCCTATTATTATACAACAGCAATAATAAAAGTACGAAATTCTGGTAATTGCAGTGGTCGCCCCATAAACAGTTATGTAGAAGAGGTGATTGGAGATATGCGCTGTAGCTTGTATGCACACTAAAGAGATTGACTGATGACAGGAAGGCGTGGAGAGGAAGACTGCTTGGGGCAGACCAATCCACAGATTGAAATGAGATCCCAAAGTATTGCAACATACGACAAAAAGAAGTAAACTGATAGGAAGATTAGCATGCTGGTGGCCATTTTAGCCGGATATACGGATACATTCGTACAGAAAAGATTCAACTTATTTATTACTTTCAATACAAGGTGACTGGTAAGTCGACCGGTAATTCTTCCAGCATTAGTATGGTGACGTTGTTACAATGGACCACTACATGTCGGAGCGCAAAACATCCCCTAATAAAAAAAAATAACGACGTTGAACTTATCCCGTGCCTTCTAATTGTTAAATAGGGATTACTTTCCAAATCTGTATTAACGTGGACAACATTTTTACCTTTTCGGAAATGTAATTAATTGGGGAAGTGAAAAAAACTGAAGACTTGTGTTTTAAAAGCGTTTTATTAGGTACTGAGGTTTTTGAAATTTTCTTTTTGATTTCATACTTAAAACATTCCTTCATTCATAAGCTCTCAGAATAATGTATTTTTAGTTCCCAAAGAAAAGTACTTTTTTCAAAATTTTCAGTTTTAGGTTAAAAGGTGGAAAACCGAAAAAAAACTCTAATAACTCGAAAACCACTGGCATTAGACCCCTGGTTAACGGGAACAAAATTATTGCAAATAAGCTCTAGTATAACCCCCTACAAGGAATGGTTGGAATTACCAGTCACCCTGTATAGTACCTATACAGCTGTTTGAATGTTAAGGCAAGTAAATACACAGTTAAAATCAAATGTCAGATAAGGTAATTTTGTACAATTTACCAAAATTAACACAAAATGAGTCGAATCATAATGCAAGTAGATATATCACATTTATTACCTACCTACTTATATATTATTTTTTTACACAAACAAAACTATTTTCAACAGTTGTTGTAAATTATTGAGAACAAGAGAGCAACCAAATTTAAAGACTGCGACTGCTGTCATGTATTTGGCGCCAGGATATGACTATATGCATTTTTGTTACTGTCTCATCTTTATTGCCTATTTATTTTCAACAGTTTTATTTAGAGCCCACGATAGTACTTTCTAAATAGATAGAATATCCTACACAACTGTCGCTAGTTGGGGGAGCTTATTGCCTGAGAGAAAACCTTCCAGTAAGTCGATCCCGTTCAATCTGAGACATGATGCCAGCTCGGATTTGAAATTTCCAGTGAAAAACATACAGACGCATTCGGACTCCTGGGAATCAAACCTGGAAGCTATTGATAAGAAGACGCCAGACTTGGACTGAACTAAACAATGTTGTCAGACCCGCAATTATATATGGCTCCTAAAGCTGGATGATGTGTAACGACTCTAGAAGGCAACTTGAAACGGCAGAAATGAGAATGCTAAGGTGGTCTGCGGGAGTATCAATCCAGGATAGAATCAAAAGGTCATATATTCGTAGCAGCCTGAGATTTGACCGACATACAAAAGACATGACATGACAAATCAATACGGGCGTACAACCGTCTTCTGCTGTTATTTCGAATGCTGGCTTCGTGTGATCACTTTACGTTAACACCGTTCACCATTAGGTGGTAATGTTCAAATCCCTGAAAATCCTAATAATTAAGGGATTTTTAAACATGCTCAACATGTGTAAAAATCCCATGCCCTGGACAGTATCCAATGCAGAGACGGTAACCACTGGGCCAACTGCCCCGACGCTAATTCCTTCATAATACGTGTATATAACAAGTAGCTGATGTTGATGAGATATAGAGCAATCTGTTGGAAATATTCGAGAACAACTAGAGCAACCAACTTTTCATACATAGCTACTGCTGTCATGTATTTGGCGCCAGGATATGAATATATCCATTTTTGTAATGTCTCATCTTTATTGCCTATTGGCTTGATTGGTACACAATGTTCTAAGTTTGTCTAGATTCTTGTGGCCATTTTTTAAGGACTAGATCTTAACGAATACATATCAATAACAGTGTATTCAACTCAAAGGCACTGAATTCATTTAGTTTTATTTAGGACCATTGACCACTATATGTTTAATTCCCACTCTCCATACAATGAAACCTCTGTACTGCCTTCATTATTGATCTAATCTTGAAAGTATTTTTAAAACCAAACATTCCAATTTGATTAACCCATGTCATGCAGTAGAGATGAGAGCTCTACGAAGAATATTCATTTATTTATTGTCTACGCAACCAGCGGTTGCTTTTACAAACAATTTTGACATTAAAAAAGATACATTAATAGGTGATGCCAAGATGCAAACACCAATAGAAAATAAACTAAACACAAACAAGAGACACAAAACAAACAGTTAGAAATACATAAACATATGGGAATTAAATGAATACAATATTGTAACAATATTGTATGTTGTTAGACTCTGTGGGATATAGAAAGGAATGGGAATATTAGGAAGGGATGTGGTATGAAAGTTAGTGTTGTGACAAAGATGAAAGTCAATAAGTTGAGATGGTTTGGGTATGTGGAAAGAATGGATTTAAACAGAAGGACAAACAAAATTTATAAGGCTGAAAGGAAAAGGGTAAGAAAGCGTGGATGACCGAGAATGACGTGGATCGAACATGTTGATTCCGTGCTCTAGGAAGACCAAATCAGAAGTAAGAGAAATAGGAGAGGTTGTATGAGAAAAGGTATGTCGGTAAAAGAAGCATGGTTGGATAGAAAAGAGTGGAGGACACAACGTTATGGGTAAAAAAAAAAAATCTTAAAAAGATATTGATAGAACGCAACAGATTGATAAAAAGAATGGATGTTATGAAAAACAGATACAACTCCATAGTATAACCACATTAAATTACACTCATCGATTCTCTTCTTGTCAAACCAAACTGTACTCCATGTCTAACCCTTCCGGGCAACGGGGTGATGGGTAAAATAAAAACTTTTGTCAAAAGGCGAGGTCTTTAACTATACAGTTTTCAGGGTGCTTAAATACTTGTCATAGGTGAGCACTTTATAAGCAACTAGAGGTCCTCCCCAGCTTCGCACGGGTAGATAGATACTTAAAAATAATTTAGTTTTCAGACAGATCCCTAACTTTTTCAAAATATTTTATAGCATAAATATGTTAATCTGGAATAATTGCATTGCAATGTATCGTGTCACGTCACTTTACCACCGTGACTACTTTGCGCGGTATTTCTACTAAACTTGACACGACTCCCCTCAGCCCTCCCCGGCTCCCATACGCACTCTGCATCGGATAAGTTGAGATGATAAGAGACTATGCTTTTTTTTCCAATACTCACATTTTTAAACTCGTGATAACTTTCGAATGGAATGTCCGAATTGAATAATTCAAAAAGTTATACAAACATATTGAAGCAGACTTGAATATGAACTAATTTATTTTAATAAGGAGTAATACCAAGATACCAATAAAGAGCTTTTTCTAAAGGTGACATTTTATTGGGTTTTTTTAAATAAAAAAACACTTATTGTGGCATAACTATAATAGTTAGACATATGCTGTCGCGATACTTTTTGTAAATAATGATGTCTTCTACAAAAATGTAGAACATTGTTTTATTCTATCATCATTAGTTTTCACAGCGTTCGCGATAAAAAGAATATTTTAGGTAAATTTTTTACACCTTGGGTTACATTATTGAAGTTTTCGTAGGTTACCCACTTTTTTTTGGAAATTAAATATAGCCTATGTTCACCGCCGATATTGTAGCTTCCCAAAAGTGAAAGAATTTTTCAAATCGGTTCAGTAGTTTTGGAGCCTATTCGAAGCAAACAAACAAACAAACAAACAAACAAACAAACAAACAAACAAACAAACAAAAAATCAAATCTTTCCTCTTTATATATTAGTATAGATAAATACCACATGAATCACACATAAAATTATCTATTTGAATGACAATGACTAATAACAATAAGATTGTTGTGGAAATCGTCATGGACACAGGTGACTCATCATGAGGCACTTAAACAATTAGGAATATTTATTTAAGTGAGGTAGATAGATGACGTCATGAAGTTTAAGTGAGGTGCTATTTAAATTTATAGGATGCAAACTTATTGATAACAAGAAAAATATCACATACTAGCTGACCCGCCCGTCGAACTTGGTTTATGCAATGTTTGTTACATTTTAACCTATTCTACTTGTAACTACCCTTCAAGGAGTGGTATTGAACTCATACTCCGCATAAACCTTCCTGGACATTAGTAGAACAGATCACCAAAGTTTCATTGAAATACGTTCACTGGTCTTTGAATCTATCGAGTACACACACGCGAAAGTTTTATATACTAAATGACTCTGTAAACATCCTAAGCTTATCTACTTCCAGTCACTAATAATAATAAAAAATGTAAGTGTAAAGAATAAGTTAAGTAGGGATGGAAAGTGTGAAAAAGTAATCGAACATAGCTGGTAGCAGGGTGGGCCGTGAACTAAGACCTATTATGAGAAGCAACAACGCCTTACTACAAACTAATGCATAACTCAATTCCATTTCCATCAATCATGTGTATGTAGATGTGAAGGGTGGACATGGACAAAAAAAAGAATGTAGTATAAATGCAATGAGATGAGAACTTAATGAGAAAGACTGAGAATATTAGTAAGAAAACAAATGTGGTATGGAAGTCAGTGTTGTTGCAAAGATAAAAGTCAATAAGTTGAGATGGTTTGGGCATGTGGAAAGAATGGATGCAAACAGAATGACAAAGAGAATTCATAAGGCTGAAAGGAAAGGTGTAAGAAAGCGTGGACGACTGAGAATGACGTAGATCGAACATGTCGATTCCGTCCTCAAGGAAGGCCAGGTCATAAGTGAGAGAAATAGGAGGGGTTGTGTAAGAAATGGTATGTTGGAGGGGTTAGTATGTTTCAACAAACAAGCTTTAACCCTGGATAGCTAACCTCCGTCGAATCGACGGGCATCGCATAGTAATATCGCTGTCTCTTTTTAACGATGCATCCGATCATCTTGGTTCGGCTAGTCAACTCAGTCGGCGATGAAGTTGTCCTAATAGCATACTCGCTGATAGGGTAGGTGGCATACTTTTATACTTTTTTGAGGTATATGTAGTTGATGCCCGTCGTTTCGACGGATGGTTAGCTTTAACGTTAGTATTTTCGTTTCACTACGCGTGCATATTTTAATTGTAAACTGTTTATTTTTTTATTTTTTCGATGTTTTTATGCGAGTGAAGATACGATAACTATTGTGATAAGCCAGGAGTACAGTGACAATGATCTGAATGTCGATTCTGAAAGTGAAACTGAAGACATTTTGGCGGAAGATGATGTCCTTTTGGACATCTCTTTAGACGAAAATTATGAACCATCAGTCTCTGAAGAAAGATATTTGAGTCCACTATCACATACATTTAGACGGTGAAAGAATGTTGTCTTCTTCTTCCTCTTCTTTTCAGCCGTAAGCATCCACTGCTGGATGACGGCCTCCCTCGTATATTATATCCGACCATTTCTGAATTGAACTTGATATATGCGTGGGATAGTTGGTAATACAAGGCCACGCTTGTCAGCGGGTTGGCCTCGGATGCTGTTCCTTCAGAAACCTCACAAAGCAGTATCATATTCTATGGTAAGACTGGCTAAAACAATGATGCCAACGCAAGTCAAAGAAAAGATCGAGAGCGATCTTTTAGGGCAGCTATCCACCAGTCAAGAGCAGCAACCTTCGGGTCAAGGTTCTCTTCAAGTTTAAGAACATGAAAAAGAGTCATTACAGAGAAAAAAAAACGTTTATAAAAATACTTTTGGGAAGAAAAAGTTGATAACAGTAAGTATTTCTAAGGTAGCAATATGTGGTGAACATTAAGTTATTTTTTTGTGTCACATGTGCTATATAAAACAGTTCATTTTGTATTAAAAAATAATGTTATGTTTCCATGTGCCATGCAACGCCAGAAAACTGATTATTTTAAAAAAAAAATTGTAACTTGAGCATTATAAACATTTTGATGAAAAATGTGTATTTTTCTTTAGAGGTCTAAGAAAAACCGTTATAATTTGAAAAATAAATAAAAATATTCAATTAATTTTTATTCTTAAATTAAGAAACCTATTAAATAACCGTAATATAAAGAAATAAATATCCTAAGATTTCAACTTATTACAAAAAAAATAGTTTGTCAAATGCCCGTCATTTAGGCGGATGGTTAGCTTTAACAGGGTACTCGAGAAGGTTAGCTATCCAGGGTTAAATGAACATAATCTATTGCTATGATATAACGTTAATAGTTTAAGTAAGAACCTAAAGATGAGAGATCTGACGCTCTTAGAAACGGGGTTAGTGCAAAGACTTATAACTTATAACTCGAGATCGACTGAACAGATTCTTTCGATGTTTAATTTATTGGATTCTTCTCTGGAATAACTAATAAAACTTCGAAAAAGGGATAGAAATAATATACAATATAATGAAGTGGTTGGTGACCCAGCGGTTACAACGCCGGCTTTCGTACTGCGGACGTCGTGGTTCGATCCCAGGTGCCGACCATCTTCCTCTTTCACGACACAAGCTTTCAGTAGCTTACTGTGAAAGAGTCAAGGATGTATTTGTGTTCACTTTGAGTGAGCACAGATTCATTTTGTAAAAAAAAAAAAAATATTAAAGTTAATATCGGATGGATTTACTAACAACGCGACCTATGAAAAATTCCATAACAACACAATTTTTATTTACTTGACAACCACTGAGATTCACACAAATTTTTGACAGAATTTCTTTCGAGTTTCTAGAAATATTTTTTTAACATTCTAACTAATTTTTGTATACATTAAAAATTTGAAATCAATATTCATAATAAGGACTACAGAACAACGTCTGTATATATTATATATATATATTTTTTATTATAGACCACCACCCGGACTCGAGTGATTTTGGTAGTAAATATATAAAATGGAAATTAGTTCAACTTTACAACACTAAATACTAAAATTAGGAAAGAAAAACCAAACAGTATAGAGTAAGACAACACAGGAAAACCGACACAAGGAAATATAACAAGGAATAAAATATGGAAGATACATTCCGCTGATATTGTTATTATTACAAAGACAAAAACACAGAAATACAAAACATAAATATAACATTGTAAATTAATATGTTTTAATCTAACAAAGTGTAGTGTTATCACTCGGGGAGGCGTCCAGGTAGGTGTGGGTGGTGCCACCCCCCAAATCCCCCTCTAACCTTTATTTAAATTGTAGTGTTGTCATTCGGGGATGTTGTCAAATCTTCTAACCTAACCAAATTGACTACCTCAACGACGAGGACCAGAACATCTTCATTTTCCAAACAAACAACTTAACTTGAGAATCGATAAATAAAATGTCATTTCAAGGAAAAGTTTATATGAGAAAATAGGCAACATTTGAATTGATTAATGTGTTCAAATTAATCCATAGCATGCTTATTTAACAATATGAATATAACGTGGATATATCTTTCATATAAAAAATCGTTTTAGACTTAATAATTACGCAAACAAAATTTAAATAAAGTAAAAACAAACACAATAAATAAATACTTACTCTGATGATGTCATAGTCGAAAGCCTTGCAGGTTTCTTTCAATTCGGGCCATCGCAACTTCTGATATTTTTTGTCAGACATCCAAATGCCTATCAATTTATTAGTTTTTTCAGCTTCTCCACTCATTTTCTTATTAAATATTATAAGAACACTTGAGAAATGCAATTAACCACGTAGGAATACGTGTTTTTCTTTTAAAACAAGTTGCGTCATTTACGCTTTCTATGTAATCGTTCACCGTAAATTAAATCACTTTTTTAGTATGTAAACAAGGTAGAAAACAGGTAAAATATCCAGTATCTAGAACACGTGCAATGTACAGGATTGCATTAGGCAAACGAGAAGAATAAAACTTGTCTGAAACTGTTGTTTGACATTTGATATGTTTTATACATTTGACATTTCTTTCAATGTTACCATGTTATAAAGTTCCTATATTACCTATGTAATGACTGGCAATGAAAATCTTGAAAACTTTATTTTTTTATTTGAAATATTTTTCATCACTCATAAAAATATATTTTATTGTGCTTTTTGGCTACCGTTTACTTCAAATTTTATATTATTATAACTGGGGGACATAGATAATAAAATTTAAAGAAAGTGTTGTCATCTTAGAGTAAGCTTACTCAGCTTAAGTAGGTTGTCATGCAGGTATGTCTTCTTCTTCTTCCTTTATTAGGCAATCCAAATGTCAAAAGTCCAAACCAGTGTAGTGTCACGCCGCTCATACCAAACCCAAACATTCTGAAATATATAAGTTCTGTGAAATAGCTTTCGAAATGAATAATCATTCGGGTTTTAATACATAACGTTATTATTGTTAAATGTTGATCTCGTTTTTCAAATTTGTATTTTATAATATCAATGTGAAGTAAAAAATAATATTATCAACATGAACGAAAATGTCATACAAACAATGTTGGAAGACGTTTGGATATACAAAATCAATAAAATTGAGATGGAACATTTTCTGGAGCACTCTAAAGTCGCAGTAAAGAGTAAAATATCCAGTGAGAATGTTGAAGAGGGAAAAATTGATACGTCTTCCGAGAGTACCAACAACACTAAGCAGAAGACATACGTTTGTAATGTGTGTAGTAAAAAGTTTAATTGTAATTACAGTTTGAATCGTCATCTTAAGACTCATATTGGTGAAAGACCGCATGAGTGTACCTTTTGTTGTAAGAAGTTTGCTGAAAAACGAACGTTGACATCTCATCTTCAAATACATAGTGGGGAGCAACAGTATAATTGTAGTTATTGCAATAAAAAGTTCTTTCAAGCCACAGGTTTGAAATCACATCTTCGAACCCACACAGATAATAAACCGCACGTCTGTACGGTATGCAGCAAAAGGTTCTTGGCCAAGAGAGATCTTACTCGTCATATTAGAACTCATACAGGAGAAAAACCGCATCAATGCATGTTTTGTAGAAAAAAGTTTACTCAGTTGGGACATTTAAATGAACATCTTCGAAATCATACTAAAAACAACCTACACGAGTGTACAGTTTGCGATAAAAAGTTCGTTCGGAAAGACAGGTTAAAGGCGCATATCCGAACTCATACTGGAGAGAAACCATTCGAGTGTGATTTTTGTGGTAATAAATTTAATTCGAGGAAAATTATAATAGCACATCTTCGAACCCATACCCAAGAAAAACCTTATGAATGCAAGGTTTGTAGTAAAAAGTTTAATTTTAGCCACAATCTCAAGCGGCATATTCGCTGTCATAATGGAGAGAGACCGCACGAATGTAAACATTGCAGTAAAAAGTTCACTAATAAAGGGACTTTAAATATACACCTTCGTATTCACACTGGTGAAAAACCTCATGAATGTAAGGTTTGCAGTAAAAAATTTGATCGGGAGGCAAAATTGGCATTACATCTTGGAACCCATATTAAAGAGGAACTCTTTAAGTATAAACAAAACCTAAAATAATATGAAATTGTGTATAAATTTTATGTGTGATTGTATGTATATAAGTATTTAAATATATTATATACTTAATATGTACTCGTTCGCTTGCATTTGGACGCCACATTTTCTTCAAGCCGCTCTATCTTTCGCCTGTTGCAAAGCTTCATCCCAGTTTAAGCCAGCACCCAGACTATTGAAGTTTCTCAGACATGGAGGAAATGGTCAAGATATTTGCTCCTGCCCTACAATCACTTCTGATGAACTTGATACAAAATGGTGCCAGCCAAAAAATCGGATTGTATACAAGGCATTTGTTTAAATTATGTGTATACTTAGGTTACTTTTTTAATTTTAATTTATTTATTTAATAAGTGAACATATCCTACACACTCATTCAAAATACTGCTAGTCTTATTATATCCCTCAATCAAACATTCAATCAAAACTCTGTTTCGTAATAATTTTCACAGTTTAGTTAATCTTTGATGAAACTTTTGATAAAAATCACTACGTACTTACTATAAAATAAATTTAAAACTAGTTTTTATTTGGAAATCTTTCGTCTGTAAGAAACAACTAATGGACAAGAATTTTAGCGAAAAAAAAATCTGGGAGTCTAATAAGAATTCACGGAATGTAATAAGAATTCATGGAATACTGCTTCCAGGCAATCACCGGTAAAAATGTGTGAAGGTAAAAATCGCCTTGCAGTCCTCGAGTCTGCCACAAAATACAGAACCCTTTCTTATCTTACTCCATGCAAACTTCTTTTTTTTAAAAGGGCAACGTGCGTACGCCCCTTGTGTTACCGCGACCGGAATAGATTTTGTGAAGTCCTTCGATGTTATAATTTGCTTTCAAGGCCGATGTGAGTCGAGTAGTTCACAATCTGTCTCGGTTCGAATATTCGTGGCCCTCTAATTGCACGGCTTATTTTGTGTCCATTCCAGATTTCGAGTATCGCTATTATGTAATGTTCCACAAAGCTGTATGCCACGTGTCATGACTATGGGTAAAAACACGTAGAAAGCCGATTCCGACCCGCGCCGACCGGCTCATAGATTGTTGTCTATGGTTTCAATGCATTTAAATGAGCATGCCGGATAGCGGGTTCCTGCTTTTTCTGTGGGTATCCCCATTCAAATGCATAGTAACACACTTTGCGCTGGTAGGCGCGGGTCGGAATCGGCTTTCTACGTGTTCTTAGCCTATGGGTAAAAACACGTAGAAAGCCGATTCCGACCCGCGCCGACCGGCTCATAGATTGTTGTCTATGGTTTCAATGCATTTAAATGAGCATGCCGGAAAGCGGGTTTTTGCTTTTTCTGTGGTTTCACCATTCAAATGCATAGTAACATTCTTTGCGCCGGTTGGCGCGGGTCTTAATCTGCTTTCTAAGTGTTCTTACCCTTTGAGTTTTAACTGTTAAAACCTGTATTGTAACACAAACTATACAAGCAGATAATAATTTGAATCTCCTATTTTAATATCTATCTATTCACTATGTTTTAATCCATTTATTTAACGCAAACTGTTGGCTTGATTTATAGTGTCGCTTTGCCATATGTAATTGATTTAACAAATAAAATATTGAAAATGAGTAACACTGTTTTAAAATCTACAAACACTTTATTAAAAAATAAACGTTAGAACATTTTTAGACTTTCGTCCATCATCAGTAACTTATAACTTATTACTAATAATGGAAATCTACAGTGAAGATTTGTAATTAATTTATTTTTTATGTGTTTTGTATTTTATGTTTGTATTTTTATGTCTATTTAATATATTATTTATTTCGTTGTTCAGTACGACAGTGGAGGAATTACAGCGCAGTGTATCAAGACTGTTCGACGAAACAGCACGCCTCGGCCTTCGAGTCAATGCCAATAAGACGGAGCTCATGGCGAATAATGCCTGCCCCGATAAATAGCTACCGATAACCACCGATGGTCACCAGGGGGGCGAGTACGTAAGGGCTATAGCACAACTAACTACTGCCTAATAGTGTAGTTAGCGCGAGTACGTAACGTCCGACTTAACTACAAATGTAGTTAGATGTGCGTTTCAACGTGGTTATTATAACAGCATCTGTCGGGTCGCGTTCCAGTGTAGTTAGGCTGTTTATATGTGGTTTAGAGCTGTCAAAGTTGTGTGCTTTGTTATTATTTTTGTATCCATTGTTTTAAATATTTCATTTACTGAAAAAAAGCATCAAGACTATTTTTTATTAATTTAATTTTTTTTATTTCCCAAATTAAATATTTTTTATGATAAAATACTAATACCGTAATACTTATAAAACTAGGTTAATATTTTTTTTATTTGGGAATTATTATCGCACGAGATATTGCCAAGATATTTGAAGTCAGCCGATTGGAACAACTGAAGTTTGTAAAAAAAGGATCAAACGAAAGGGAAAACAATAGACGATTTTGAACATTTGTATGGAAATTATTAAAAAATAAATAAATAAAAATAAAATATTTCTTTATTTCTCGCACGCAAATATTTTACAAACAATAAAGACATACAAAAATAATAATGAACATAAAAAAATCTATAGAGAAAATAAAAGAGTATTCACGGAGTGTCAGAAATTACCAAGTGTATTTACTGCTTAAAATGATTAAAATTCCACAAATCATAATTGTTTTTTTTATATATTTGATGAAAAATGTCAAAAGAATAATGGCCGCCACAAGCTTTTTTCTCTCTCCGCGCGACTTTAAAATATTCGGCAGTGTCCGTCCACTACTCTTTCTTCCGAGCGATGTTCCAAATTATCGGCAAATCGCGGTGAACTTTCAAAAATACAATGAAAAAAACATTTTTTTTGTGTTGGCAAACCTTACTATTTCCGGCATAAAACTTAACTACATTGCGTTATCGCGTTACGTACTCGCGCTAACTACTAATGTAGTTAAGTCGTGATTATGTGTAGTTAGTCGTGCTATAGCAAAAGTTACGTACTCACTACCCAGGGTAGTGCCAAGGGTAGTAACTTTTGCCACGCTGAAACGCACAACTAACTACATTTTTGTAGTTAAGTCGGACGTTACGTACTCGCGCTAACTACACTAGGAAGTAGTTAGTCGAGTACGTAAGGGCTATAGCCCTTACGTACTCACCCCCCAGGTCTCCCGGGTGGATAAATTTAAGTAACTGGGAGCAACCATTTCCACCACTGGTGACCTTGGGGCTGAGCTCCCGATACGTATCGGTATGGCAAGTGGCGCCTTCAACAACATGACCAAGATATGGAAGGCATCGGCGTTTAGTGTCGAGACGAAATGTAAACTGTTTGATGCGTGTGTGTTGCCCATTCTCCTGTATGGGTATGAGTTCTGGCACCTGACCAAAGCCCAGGCACAAAAAGTATCTGCATTCGAAACGAAGTGCCTCAGGAGAATTTTGGGTATAAGATGGTACCACCGCATCACGAACGACGCTTTACGTCGGCGCACCCAGCGCAGGCCCATCACTTCCACCATTACGGAGAGGAGATCGACATGGGTGGGACATGTGTTGAGGATCCCGAATGACAGTTGGCCGAGGAGAGCGCTGTTTTTCCTCCCATCAGGGTCTCGAAGACGTGGAAGACCCTCTCATACCGTGTTCCGTTCCTTCGAGGCAGAGCTGAGGGAAATGGACTTGGTGTGGGAGGAGGTCATAAGCGTTGCGCAGGATCGAGCGCAATGGAGAGCTCTTGTTGCCTCCCTATGCTCCTAAGTGGAGTTAAAAGGGAGATTTGCACGGATGCGGCTGCTAAGGACTGTTTTTACGACGGTCTGGACGCAGTTGTATCTCATGTCCCAAGGCGCCATCGCTTAATAGTCCTGAGGGATTTCAATGCCAAGGTTGGCAGCGACCCCCAGAACGGACCAGGCGTCATGGGTGGGCATGACATGGGAGTTATGAATGATAATGGAAGCCGTCTTATTGGTTTCGCCACGCTCCATGGGCTCTTAATAGGATGAACTTTATTCCCCCACAAGGATATCCATAAATACACATGGACCTCGCCCGACAGAAGAACGAAAAACCAGATTGACCATCTCCTGGTAAGGGCCAGCAACCGAACTGACCTGCGGGATGTCCGCACCTACCGGGGGGCAGACATGGATACAGATCACGAACTCCTTGTGGGTTCGTTGAGACTGAAATTCAACCATTTCCATCAAAGACCGTCTGCTTCTCGCCCGCTGGACATACGCAGGTTAGAGAGTGCTCAGTGTCGTCACACGTACGAGGCTGAGTTACGCACCAGGTTTGCCCCCTTACAGGATTCACATAGAGCTGTCCCAATGGAGACAGCCTGGACCAGCTTCCGAGACGCGGTTATGGAATCCGCACGTTCTTCTGTCGGTTATAAAAACAAAAAGAGGCCAATATGGATGTCCGATGGGTCCTGGAGCCTCATCGAAGATCGCCAGAAGGCTAAGACCCTCAGAGACAGTGAAAGAGACCCCCAAAAACTGGCTGCTTTGGTGTCTGAGTACAGGGAGCTGAGTCGTAAGGTAAAGCACTCTGTACGAACAGATAAAAGAAGACATCTTGACTCTCAGATACGGCGAGCGCAGTCTGCTGCACTCGGAAATGACTCAAGGACACTTTTCGAAATCACCCGGGAGGTCGGGGGCAGGGGTCAAAAGAGACCCGTGACGGCAATACGAGATTCTCGTGGAGCCACTGTCACTGCCCCCGAACTGATTAAAGGGAGATGGAGGGAGTACTTTGAGTCAATATTGAACCGCCCCGAGCCCTCCTCACCTTACAACTTTGAGGAGGAGTTGGAGGATCTGAATATACCTCAGGCAACTGGGATATGTGAAGATCCACCGACCCACAGCGAGATGGTGCTGGCCGTGATGAGATTAAAGAATAACAAAGCGCCAGGAGACGATGGAATCTACGCAGAGCTCCTCAAACAAGGCATAGACACCATTGGCCAACCACTATCTATAATAATAAAGGAAAGTGCCTGACTGACTGATTGACTGACTGATTGACTGACTGACTCATCAACGCACAGCCCAAACGGCTAATCGTAGAGAAGTGAAATTTGGAAATCAGGTAGGTCTCAATACAAAACCTTCCACTAAGAAAGGATTTTTGGAAATTCCACCCCTAAGGGGGTGAAAAATAGGGTTGAATGTTTTTCAAAGTATGCGAATATCTCGGAAACTAGACATGGTACGAACTTGAGATTTGGCATATGAATTCTTCTATAGAAATGAGTGTTAGCGTATTCGGCAATTTTTCCAAAATTTAACTAAAAGGGACGAAAAAGGGCACATATAAAAAGGGATGATTTTTAAGTGGCTCCTAAAAAGTTTAAAACTGATTTTATCGAAATTTCAAAAAAATGATTTCTTCAGAAAGAGTCAAATTATACTATTTCGTTTTCAAAAGATATCAGTAATTAGAGGGGAGGGGGTGAGGGGCACTTTTCCAACGTGTATGTGTGTGTATCCGTCCCCTCTTTATAACTTTTGATTCGCTTGATACACAGATCCTAAAATTTAGAAAATATTGAATACTTTAAGCATACAAAATTTGTATACTCAGAATGTTGAATTTTTTTTTCAGTCAGGAGTAATCAACCTTTGAATTTTTATTTATTTTTTTCATATATCTCGAAAACCATAAAATCTAGAACCCTAAAAATGTGTATGTATATAGAAAAATACAATATCAAAAATATAGTTTAATGAAAAAGTTCCAGCATTTCTCAAACTTTTTTTATAAAGAAAAATATTTTTTTTATGACAAATTTACGAGTTTCAGTGCATATTTCAGAATTTTATAAAAATATCGATAAACGACGAAACCCTCCAACTAGATAATTGATTTTTCTATAAAAAATATATACATCATAGCAGTACATCTCGAACTTTTCTTAACAACTTTTGTAAAAATTTAATTTATTGACGACATCTATAATAATAAAGGAAAGTGCCTGACTGACTCATCAACGCACAGCCCAAACGGCTAATCGTAGAGAAGTGAAATTTGGAAATCAGGTAGGTCTCAATACAAAACCTTCCACTAAGAAAGGATTTTTGGAAATTCCACCCCTAAGGGGGTGAAAAATAGGGTTGAATGTTTTTCAAAGTATGCGAATATCTCGGAAACTAGACATGGTACGAACTTGAGATTTGGCATATGAATTCTTCTATAGAAATGAGTGTTAGCATATTCGGCAATTTTTCCAAAATTTAACTAAAAGGGACGAAAAAGGGCACATATAAAAAGGGATGATTTTTAAGTGCCTCCTAAAAAGTTTAAAACTGGTTTTATCGAAATTTCAAAAAAATGATTTCTTCAGAAAGAGTCAAATTATATTATTCTGTTTTCAAAAGATAACATTAATTAGGTAGGAAGGGGTTGGGGGTGGTTTTTATTGAATAACCATATCTCTTAGATAACTGAAGTTAGAAAGCTCTAAATTAATATATAGATTCTAATTTTAATATAAAAATAAAATTCGTGTTTCAACAAATAAATATTATTTTTTAAGGAAGATAAGCCATGATAAAGATTTGCATCAAACATTTATTGTAACAAGGTCACACCCCGTGAGCAGTGCCGTTTGAATAATATAGGTAGGTACCTACATAAACTATGTCGCGTCCGCCTCGCGAGAATGACTGAGGTTATGAACTAGGTAGGTAGGTACCTACCCAACATTTTTTAGTGTAGTGGAGTACCTACGCCTTTGATTGGATTATTAAATTCTATATGTAAATTCTATTTGTATATGAAACACATTTTCATCAACGCACAGCCCAAACGGCTAATCGTAGAGAAGTGAAATTTGGAAATCAGGTAGGTCTCAATACAAAACCTTCCACTAAGAAAGGATTTTTGGAAATTCCACCCCTAAGGGGGTGAAAAATAGGGTTGAATGTTTTTCAAAGTATGCGAATATCTCGGAAACTAGACATGGTACGAACTTGAGATTTGGTATATGAATTCTCCTATAGAAATGAGTAGTAGTTTTCTTGGACAGTTTTACCAAATTTTTACTAAAAGGGACGAAAAAGGGCACATATAAAAAGGGACGATTTTTAAGTGGCTCCTAAAAAGTTTAAAACTGGTTTTATCGACATTTCCAAAAAAAGATTTCTACAAAAAGAGTCAAATTATACTATTTTACTTTCAAAAGATATCATTAATTAGAGGGGAGGGGGTGAGGGGCACTTTTCCAACGTGTTTGTGTGTGTGTCCGTCCCCTCTTTATAACTTTTGATTCGTTTGATGCACACATCTTAAAACTTCAAAAAATATTGAATACTTTAAGCCTACAAAATTTGTGTACTCAGAATTTTGAATTTTTTTTTCAGTCAGGGGTAATCAACCTTTGAATTTTTATTTAATTTTTTCATATATCTCGAAAACCATAAAATCTAGAACCCTAAAAATGAGTATGTATATAGAAAAATACAATATCTAAAATATAATTCAATGAAAAAGTTCCAGGATTTCTCAAACTTTTTTTATAAAGAAAAATATTTTTTTTTATGACAAATTTACGAGTTTCAGTGCATATATTTCAGAATTTTATAAAAATATCGATAAACGCCGAAACCCTCCAACTAGATAATTGATTTTTCTATAAAAAATATTTACATCATAGCAGTACATCTCAAACTTTTCTTAACTATTTTTGTAAAAATTTAATTTATTGACGACATCGTTTCATACAATAAACATACCGACTCAGGCCATCGACAGTTGGATCTCATTTTTACATGTAACTTTTTTTATAAAGTAAAACATTTTTTATGACAAATTTACGAGTTTCGGTGCCTATACCTATTTCAGAATTTTATAAAAATATCGAAAAAAGCCGAAACGTTTAAAACTGGTTTTATCGAAATTTCAACTGCAGATAGCGTCAAATTTTATTATTCCGATTTTAAAGTAAAAAATATTTAGGGTGCTTTGTAGTTTTTTTCGAAAAACCATATCTCTTAGATAAATTAAGTGAGAAAGCTGTAATATATAGATTCTTACTTTAAAATAAAAATCGACCGGTTTCATTGTTTTGTCAAAGATTTATTTTAAGCAGTGATATGGTATGATAAAGATTTTTGCAACAAACAAAATAATACTATGGAGATCCTAACCTTGAAACGCGGCACGATGAAGTTAATACACGTGCGGCTAGGTATATACATACTGCATGTATCTTATCGTAATGCCCAGAACAGTGGTTTCCAAAATTAAAGATTTTCCAATTTCCTATCAGGTGACAACTCTTCTGGCAGCTAATCTACTCGGCAATTTTTTATTGATCACACAACCCTTAGTAGGGGAGAGTGGGGATGTATGGGACAAATTTATTAAAAATTGAATTTTGGAAAAATAAAAAGCAATTTATTTAAAAAAAATACTAGGTTGCTGAATGTATGCTATTAGCTATGACATATACTTAAAATTATACGGTTGAGCATATTTAATGAGTTATTCAAAATATTATAAAACCCTGATTTTGTCCCATTCCTCCACACAGTGTGGAGGGATGGGACACCTATATGGGAGGAATGGGACATGCAAATAAAATTGTAACTTATTTCGCTAAAACGATCAAATTTTATTTCGAATGCATAAACTTCTTGCATTCTTTTGCACTGCCATGTTTTTGAGGTGGTGGCAATACCAGTATGTACTTCATTATTTTGTAATTGAACAGCCTGGCGAATTTTTGTATAATCATTCCTTATTCAATTTATATTTTTTTATCCTTAATCTCGGCATCTACAAAAAATACATTACATTTGATAAAAAATAACTAATTGTGGAAAAATATTCACATACAGGAGGTATGGGGTATGTCCGATACCTCACTCAATGAACTGTCCCAAACCTCCACCATGAACAATAAAATGGTAAATGACATAATTTAAAACAATAAGTTTTAAGTTATGTTAAAACAATGCGTTAATATGACGAATAATTATCGCAGGTTTGGGAATAAAACATAGAAATAATCTTACCTTTGGTTTACTTTCCCCCAAAAGGATGGGTTGTAATAGGTATAATATTACTTTTTATGTCGAAAAATGATAATCAAGAATTATTTTTTCCACACGCACAAAACACCAACCGTCAATGATTTTTTACTAAACGTACCCCTATATACATCTTTTGACAAGTATATGAATATATAACTGCGCCAAATATGAATAATACGAGTACTGTCCCATACCTCCTGCATCCCATATCTCCACACTCTCCCCTACTAAATTATTCGTCACTCGATTAAAACACTCAACCAACGTAAACTACGCTACTGTGAACTAGGCTTAAGTACCTTACTGTATTAATTGATCACCAGTATTTCTTTATCCTCATGTACCTACATACGTACCTCGGTGTTATTTTTATAGCAATAGGAGCACGCCTCATGGCCTTGAAAGCCAACAAGGACACTGTTCTGTTGTGTAATCGGGAGTTGGCTGGGTAGGTAGGTACCTACCTACTTATGACGTCATTAAATTATTTTTATGAATAGGTACGACTTTTTCCCAAACTGTAGGTAATTTACAGAAGGCTGTTATTGGTGTGCTATAAGTTTGCCTATATTGATGGTACCTACATTGAATAAAAAAATAATAAAATATGCACATGATTTTCCAAAAAGGCCCCACTCTTCCTTGGTGATGTTTTGTGATTGTTTTCTTTTAACGAACTCCACCGTTTACGCCGTTTTAGAAATTTTCATACAAAATGAAGCGAATTCTCGGGCACGTTCAAATGTTAACTCGCAGTACTGTAGTAATATTTCATAGGCGAGGTATATTTTCTCGCCTATTTGTTCCCACCTGGGATACGAATAAAATAAAATATGGATGTTGTTTCCGAAATATTTTAATGATGGTTTTAATTTATTAGTTTAAATAAGACGAATTAATAATGTATTTTTAGCAGGGAGCACAGTGCACATTATGCATGTGAATGTAGGTGTCAGCGTTCCCCCAGTTTAGGAAGAGAAACCAAAAAGCACGTGAGCGAAGCCACGGGTAACTAGCTAGTTAGATATATTTAAAATGGCGTGGGAAGAGGAAAGGTGCCCAAAAGATTGGCGGAATGGATCCTTCGTCGCAATATTTAAAAAGGGGGACCCCGCGGAATGCGGAAGTTCCGTGGAATTACTCTACTGAGTGTTCCCGGTAAGGTATTATCTCAGATATTACTACACCGCATTTGGGGGCCTGTCATGGCTGTCCTGAGAGAGCAACAATGCGGCTTTGTACCTGGAAGGTCCTGCACCGACCCAATTTTCTGTGCCAGGTGCATCTTTCAGCAGTGCAAAGAGTTTAACTCTCCAGTCGCTTGTTGCTTCATAGATTTTGAAAAGGCCTTCGACAGCCCACATAGACCATCAATATGGAAAATACTTGCTCTGTATCGTATACCTCCGAAAATAGTTAAAATGGTGCAGTCCCTGTATGAAAACTCCGAGTGTAGCGTGAAAACGCCAGGTGGTCCTACTGAAGCTTTTAGGATCACCACAGGAGTCAGACAGGGCTGCGTACTAGCTCCTTTTATATTTATAATAGTCATGGACTTCCTGTTGAGAAAGTCCATGCAAGGAGCAAGAGGTATACCGATAACACAGAGAGATGGGCGAACTGTGCGATCTGGAGTACGCGGACGACCTAGCGTTGTTCAGTACGACAGTGGAGGAATAACAGCGCAGTGTTTCAAGACTCTGCGATGAAACAGCACACCTCGGCCTTCAAGTCAATGCCAGTAAGACGGAGCTTATGGCGAATAATGCCTGCCCCGATAAACAGCTACCGATAACCATCGATGGTCACCAGGTCTCCCGGGTGGATAAATTTAAGTACCTGGGAGCAACCATTACCACCTCTGGTGACCTCGGGGCTGAGTTCCCGATACGTATCGGTATGGCAAGTGGCGCCTTCAACAACATGACCAAGATATGGAAGGCGTTGGCGTTTAGTGTCGAGACGAAATGTAAACTGTTTGATGCGTGTGTGTTGCCCATTCTTCTGTATGGGTGTGAGTCCTGGCACCTGACTAAAGCCCAGGCACAAAAAGTATCTGCATTCGAAACGAAGTGCCTCAGGAGAATTTTGGGTATAAGATGGTACCACCACATCACGAACGACTCTATACGTCGGCGCACCCGGCGCAGGCCCATCACTTCCACCATTACGGAGAGGAGATGGGCATGGCTGGGACATGTGTTAAGGATGCCGAATGACAGTTGGCCGAGGAGAGCGCTGTTTTTCCTCCCATCAGGGTCTCGAAGACGTGGAAGACCCTCTCATACCGTGTTCCGTTCCTTCGAGGCAGAGCTGAGGGAAATGGACTTGGTGTGGGAGGAGGTCATAAGCATTGCGCAAGATCGAGCGCAATGGAGAGCTCTTTTTGCCTCCCTATGCTCATATGTGGAGTTCAAAGGGAGATTTGATTTGATTGATTATAGATAGTATTGTAAGTTGTATTGTATTATACTGTACAAGGCATTCTACCGTGAATCTGTATAAATATAAAATATAAATACCTACCTATTTTTTTGTATTTTCTTTACTCAAAATACGCCCGATTCTGTTTCTACGATTTAAATTTTTTTTTTAACCTTTTGCACTCGTTGAATAACGCTCCAATTTTTGTAAGTGTACATTGGTATTCTATAAAAATTAAGAACGTTCCTTATTAGACTCATATTATTCAAGTTAGTTCATTTTAATTAATGTGTACTTACCTCCTAAAATTTGGGACGTTCTTATTTTAGTTCGAACCAGAATACTGGTAGTAGGTACCCCATTTCTTGATCATGTACATATTATGCAAACTAACAGAACCATAAGGATTGAGAAATGAGATTTAGTAGAACAGAGAACGGAATATAAATTTCTTCAAATCATTCGAATTATAGGTAGACGACCTTTACTCATAAATTTCCGAATAGATTATGTTTATTGGTTGCTTTGTTTGTTCATAATTAGAGTCATGATTACTTGATTAGTTTTAAAACTTCATTTAAAGCAACAATAATTTCGTGCCTTTATTGTAGTTCTAATGTAATATTTAGGGTAGAGTGGCGTACCTACTTCGGACATATTTTATTTTATCGATTGTATGCATAATGTTTCAAATAACAACAATCGTACTTATTTGAGAACAAGCTGCGTATGTTACCTATTACTACATATTAAATATTTGACAGGATCGACGCAATCATTTCAAATGATAAAATTTTCTGATGAGGTCATGGATCAGTAGTTTGTCATTCGGTATCATCCACCAAATTCATACCAACGAGATCAAAATAAAAGAAACACGATGGTCAAATTGCACAATATATTATGTCTTTAATGCATAAGCAATAATAATTAGCGCCACTACTTCTTTTATAGATATACTTACCTTCTTTCTTAGGGGAATTCCGCGTGCCAAAGGTGCTTCATAAACTATTTCAGCACTTCTCATAACCATTACATGTGACACATCTCGATGGAGGTAAACTTAGTTTAAGGCCATAAATTTATATTGTTCCTACTTTTAATGTATAGTTGTCATATGTAATGTATTTTGTCAAAATAAATAAATAAACAAAAAAATCATCTGTCGGACATTCTGAAATATTTTATCCTCTGGGATGGAAAAGCCAGTGATATTAGAAGCATTTATTCTTAGGTACATGGGACTTTTCGACATGTTGATTAGAGTTTCGGAGACTTAAGCATTACCACCCAATGGCGAACGTTGTTAACTTAAAGTGATCACACTAACCCAACCTTCGAAATAACAGTAGAAGACGGTCGTAAGACCGTAGTTGTTTGTTCCATTCAAAAATCGAACATTAGTAATGAATTTTTAGAGTAATTAGTTGTTACATATTCTTTATTCTTAGGCACCTACTCACTATCTAAGATGGGCGAAGGGTTGTCAATAATATTATGCTTTATTTGAAGGTATGATTTTTCTTCATTTACTTACTGCGTAATTTTTTTTATATCCAATGATACATAATGTATGATTGTACCCTGTCTGCTTTTTACACCTCTTTCCCCTTTTGCAGAAATAATAATTCAAACAGCGCAACGTTAATTTTTACTTTGAATCCGTAAAATCCTAGAAGATGCCGCGTCAAATTTCAACCGTATTTATTTTTTGCGCAGTAATTTTGATTGCATTGACATTTTTTGCGCCAACCGTCAATTGCAACAATGATAATTCTAGTGGAAATTCTGTAGAAATCAGTTCTAATGTTCATAATGGAACTTCCTTTAATGGTGATCAGAAAGATAAAGAAAGACTCCAGCAAATGTTGACGGGAGTTATGGATAATTTGAACAGTAGAGTTAACATGTTGAAAGAAGAAATAGGCAACACAGTTTTGAAAATGTTGCCTAGAGCGGTGTAGTGTAGTATGGATGATGCCAAAAGAATTACTTATTATGATACCAAAAGAATTATTAAAAATATTTGAATTTGTCATCAAAATAATATCAATTGTAGGTACTGTTCATCTACAATGATAATTAATTTCTGAAATAAAGTTTTTTTGAATGTATCGATTACGCATTAAATTTTTTTTACCAAATCTACACCCTCTTCGCCCCGCCTTAAAGTCAATAAACATACATGACTACTACAAACACGATAAAAATCTCTTCAACCTATCTCGAGTTATAAGTGTTCACACTAACCCTATTTTCTTTTATAGCTAGATGTTAACAAAAATAATTGTAAAAAAACTTGAAAAAAAGTACCATAAGAAAAGCCGTTCCATATAATAATAATATGACAATTTGTATAGCGCCGTTTAGTGCATTGCACTTCAAGAAATAAATAAATTTCAATATTAGCGATATGCGAGCTACGAAATAAATGAGTTTAATTTTTTTATGTTTGTAAAGCATTTTTATTGTCTATAAAAGAACAAAGATACATAATATTTAGGTTGGCATACATTTGGGTTGGCTGGAAGAGATCCTGCGGGATAAGTCCGCCCTTTGACTCTCGTGAATGGATTGTATGAGGACTGCATTTTTGAAACAATAAAGCATTTTTTATTTATTTATTTATAATATGAAACAAAAGAAAACGTGCCAAAACAAAAATTGACTTAGATACACTAAAGAAAAATATTACAATTAGAAAACAAAATACACTAAGTTATTAATCACTATACTCACTATCACTGCTGCTTTCACTGACATTAAATACAAACGATGAATCGTCAAAATAGTTGTTGTGTGCGATCTCATTATCCATCATGTCTCTCAATTGCTGTAACATGTCGGCAAACCTCCTTCCATTCCTGTGAGATAGTGTTGACTTTTTCAAGAATAAGTTTTTTAACTGTCTCTCCGTTCAGGTTAACATTTTTACTTGATACGTATCCTTTCAATACCGCCCAAATTTTTTCAATGACATTTAGTTCTGGATGATATGGAGGCAACCTAAGGCATTCGTGGCATGTTCTCCTAAAATTCTATCTATTTTGTACGTTTTATATTTTTCTTTATTCTGCAAAACAATCTGGTACAGTTCAGCTTTCAAAAGGTTTGGTGGCGCAATAAATTCCTTTTCTTCTAGCCATTGACGCATTTCCGCTTTCCTAGAGTTTGAAGATGGGGCTGGATTTTCAACGACATTGTGGTAAGAGGCATTATCAATTATTAAAACAGAATTTGGTTTCAAATTTGGAATCAGCCGAGTTCTTAACCAACGCTCATAATTGTCGAAATTCATATCTTTATGATAGTCCCCACTCGTCTGACCTGACTTGAACATTAAAAATGCGTTTGGTATGAATCCTTCTTCACCCCCAGCGTGTAAGATTATAAACCTGGCTCCTTTAGATGATGGTGCCCTAAATCCATTATTTGAATGATCAGCCCACGAATACGATGCCGAATGTATTATAAGTACATAGGTCTCATAGGTGTATATAATGGGTCGTCCTTTGTTCCGAATTTCTGCGATTTTTCTTAAAAGCTGGATCCGTTTTATTACGATATCATATTTTTCACACAGGATATTTTTCTTGAACTTTGTTTTGCCCCATTTGAACCCAATTTCTTTAATTACCCACCGTAAGGATGTGATTTGTCCATCAAAATTAGTTTCGGATCGAATTATCTACATAATAATTCAGAAATGTTTGTTTTTTTATTTGCCTTTGACAATACTTTTACCGTATATGTGAACATCACGCTCAAAATACAAATGCTACGTCAGATATGAATCTGCGCAGAGCGGTGCAATTTGATTGAGAACGTTCTAAGATACAATTGGCAACGTTAACTTTAATATATTTAGAGCTATTTATAAAACATTATTTTTTTAGGATCTTCATACAAATTTTTCAAAAAGACAGAAAGCCATCTTTTGGAAACAAAATTACTCATTTAAACGTTGAATAGAATCTTGGTATTACGGTATGAAAATGTAATTAAATAATTGGAAATTGATTTGTCATACATATAAATGCTATTCAAATCTTATTATTCTCAATAAATAAAGATTTAATGAAAAATTTTGGAAAAATAATTCCTCCATTTAGAAATTTGACACATTTAAAAAAATTTACGGCCGCAGTTTGTGTGAAACTGTCGTAGCCATTAGAGGAGTAATAATTATGTAGTTACCTGATAAAATCATATTAAATGTTGGTAAATAATAAAGAAACATTAAATTAAATTAATAATACATTTATATATATTAATCGTTAAAATGATTTTTGAAATTTAAATGAGTATAAAAATTCTTTAGTAGATTTAGTCGATAAAACAGAACTCTGAAAGAAAGCGAATCTGACAGGAACTAATGACATTCCTGTTTATAAAAATCATAATGGATTTGTCAGGTATGTGTGCATGTTTATTATAGTAAAAAATATATTTGTTTTATCCACATCATAATAAATAAGAAATACTGTATAATATTCATATCTGAACTAATCACATAAAACAGATTGTTGTGGACAGAATTATCGAGTAACACTTTATTCGAAGATCATTTTATTACCACAGGAGGTAATTATCAATAATGGCCAAGTCCGAAAAAAGTGAAATGAGAAATTCAGATATTTTTATACTGCAACTTTGAAATACTTTCTTAGGCTTGGGATGCAACCGAGTTGTAAGTTGTTGTGAGAATTACACGTTTTATAAAAAAAACCTGTAAGATTTGTATTTTATTATTACCAAAAAACGCATTTTTTTATTGAACATGACTAAATTTGAATATTATCCATGGACTTGATTATTTTTGAACAAAAACCTTAGGGACTTGACTACTTTTGCATGCAACTAAAATTAATAGGGTTGTCAATTTCAAACCAAAAAAACACTTTAAACAACATATTTATTTGTGAAGTAAAAATACAAAAAAAAATAATTTATGTTCAATGTGCATATCACATATTATAAGGTACTTACATCATATTTTTCGGATATATAAATATAACAATGATTTTCACCAAAGGTTTGTCAAAGAATAAAAATAAATAAAAAAAGAACATAAATAAAAAGAGAGCGACAGTAGTGGGACTCTACGCCCTTGAATTTCTTGATGAATGCTATAATTTGTTGCTTCAGTTCTATGTTTTTCCGTGATTTGTGATCGCCACCTCGATTTTCTTTACTCATATTACCTGTCTTAAAAAACCTCGATATCACGCCACGAACCCTTCCTTTTTTGATTTGTAATGCTTTCAAAAACGTTTCCATGCAAACAGGAATCACACTACCGTTACGTTTTTTTATTCCGTATGTAATATTTAGGTTTTTTTTATTTCCTTTTCCACTACGTGGTCGTCTTCTGTTCGGTGAATTTGCATTACAGTACTTGATAATAAAGTCATCTTGAGAAAGTTTTGAAGGAATGGCATAAAATTAATTGTTGAATTCCCTTATATCCTGAGGTGTTAATGCAGCACATTTAAATTTAGAATTATTGTGTCCACGAGGATTGTTACAGAGCCCCTGCTTTGCAGAATACCTAAAATGTTAAGGTATATCGATGAGTATTTTCAATACATTGTTCTCATTAAGTTTTAGTACCAAAACGAATAAAGATCGGAATGTGACAGCCCTGTCAAATGAACTGTAAATTCCATACAAAACACTAACCTTATTTTTTTCATTTTCTCCCTTTTAGATCCATTTGGCGAACCCATTCTTTTTCTCGCTTTATTAGGAGGCACTTCAGTAACATATTTTTCCATTTTCAAAACTCGGAAATCACTTTAACCCCGAAAATTTTATTATTTTTTAGAGAGAAATGCGCACACAAACGTTCCTTTTGAAGTATGGAAAAAAAACAAAATGGCGGATATTTGAAACTCTCTGATTGGTTCATTTAGACTTGGACAAATTTGAATGTTACAGTGCAAAGACATGACCAATTTTGAATGTGAGGCCGATATTTCATACAATTTTACTCCATTTGTTGATGGCAATGACTAATTTTGAATATCAGGAGTTGTAGATTAATAGATATACTAGAACATTGTAATGATACGTCAAAAAACTCTACTACTGGACTTGACCACTTTTGAAAACTACCTCCTGCTGTTACTACATAATAACAAAATTATCTAAATTCTTAATTAATAGGTATGAAGATAAATTAAAAACAATGTTAAATATATATGATTTTTTTATTGCATTAATATAACAATCTTTACGTACTTATGTTTCATAATACGACAAGAAGCATTATATTAAAAAAGTATGGTATGGGATTATTGTTGTAGCAGTTTCTTCCGTCAACAACATATTCTCTTTACACATCTCAAACATGATCCTTAGAATAAAGAATCCTTGAAAGACCAAAACTGCAATCGTTGGATGTAGTCTCTGCAGATTGACAGGTTTCGACGCAATAAAAACCCAAAGGTGGCTCTCAGTCAGCACAATTTGATGACAGATAAAAGCAACCAAGGTTTGTGACACTGAAAATGAATAAATTAATCATCAGTCTATAAATATTTGCGTTTATTTTTCTTTACTAACCCCTTTGCACTAATGGTTGAATTTAAAATCAAATCTTATAGTTTAGCATAAATCATATTGCTTATATATTTTGAAAAAGAGTATGGAAGTCTTAGCTCATTTGTTTTCAATTTGGTTACCATTTCAAAGTGATTCATGCATTCTTAAACTAAAAAATAATAAAATCCTAGCGATGGAAAGAATGTTTCAGAAAATGTCAATATTTTTTTATGTTTCTGAGCCAATACTTAAAAATTACAAAGAAGGGATTATAAATCTTAATAAACAACATTCGGTACCTACCGAAAAATCTAATAGAGCAGCAAACTGACATTTATGTATTTATATTTTCGAAATTGGAAGCATTATATCACTCTCTTATGTTTTTTGACATATCAATATTTATCAACAATGAGTGACAAGTGACATTGACTATGAATTCTAATAATCTACGAGTATGTATAAGTAAATCTATGGTTTGGCAGCGCACTATTACCTAATTAAAATAAATCAGCAATATTGAGCAGTGTTTAATACAACACCATCTATATAAGAAGGCCTTAGCGCTACGTCACAGCGTGAGGCCCAGCATTCACTCTTCTATATCTGTATGTACTTACCTGTACGCTATGATATCTGTCTACACGCAGGCAGCCGTGACGCGAGAGGCCAAAAATGGCCGCCAGCACTAAGGCCTTCTTATATAGGTGGTGTTGGTTTAATATTGCTTAACCAATTTATATATTTTGAGTGTAATCTACATTATATGATATTTTTATGAAGGTTGCTTTTACAGACACTATCAAATAGAAAATATGTATTGCAGAATAAAATGTTGTCTATAATTAGCAAATTTGCTACGTCATTATTAATTATGAAATAAAAAATTGTCTTAATTATTTATATGAATAAAAAACATATGTTTTCAATATAATCAGTTTTATAAATATTTATAACATAATGAATTATTTCTGTACTGTAAAGTGCAAAGTAGTATGCACTGTCTTCATAGTCTGTGGTCTTCATCTATGGTTATAAAAAATGTTTAGTGCGAACTGTCAAATTTTATACGCAATAATCAAAGATATATTGGCGGTAATAATATTTTTGTTTGTGTTGATATGACTTTTGTGTAATTTTTAGTAGATAATATTATAGCGAATTAGTTTCGTACAAATGAAATGTATTATTGTGAGAGTAGTTTGTCGAAAATAGCCATCAGAACTGATTCATTCCTTGGAAAAACACACAAGTCAATATGAGTTTGATGGATGTACTGAGATTTAAATTAATTAATATTGTAATTCTATGCTTCAGGTATGTAACCTATTTATTTATTATTATTTTGTCATAGTTTCAAAAAAAAAAAAAAAAAAAAACAAATAATTTATGACCTAAAAATGACTATCATACGGATTCAACCTTACTTCTTAATATATCAATATAATATCAATATCAACGTTTATATAAAATTATAGATTTATTTTATAATTTATTATTCAGTACATTTAATTTTACTTCTCACTACTAAAATATGTTCTTTTAATTAAACTCATGTTATATCCATTACTTTATTTAAAAAGTGTAATCTCATTATTTGTTTTAAAATTTTGCATAAGAAAATTTTGAGATACCTATCTAACCTTGGATAGTCCCATCCTAATATTGGTTTATTATTTTAGACTACGGTGGGACAGACATGAGTAGAGAATGCCATCATTGCGAGCACCAAAGAGAATTATGGGTGGACATCCAGCCGAATTGGAAGACCTAGGCTGCGACGAGAGAATGAGGTCAGGAGGGATGCCGAGCAACTTCTTCACCCACGAAATCTGGACAGAAGCGGAGAAAGGGTTGTCTCGAGTATTGGAAGGCATGGCTCGAATTAGTCTGTAGCGCAATCGGAAGAAGAAATATTTATTTGATATTTAACACTTTATTTCACTTTGATTATTTTAATTGGATAACAATCTTAACTAGATACTAGATGTTATTTTTTTAATTTCAGAATTATTATTATAGTAAACGTTTTTTTTGTTGAAGTTTCTATAACATGGAAAAGTGTCATATTATTACAGACTGATATATTCAATATTACACCATTATTTATTTTATTTTCAATTTTAAAATGCCATTTTTTTTCAATTTGACCAGAACTTGATTATTATGTCTTTCTTCTCTTGCTATTTCAAATGGCTTTGTGTGATTACTTCACGTTAACAACAATCCATATTTAGGTGGTCAAATTGAAATCCTTGAGTATTCGACAAATTCAACAATCTGCTAAGATACTAGCCACCGGGCCAACGGCCCGTTGCATTTATGCTTCCATAATTCGTCTATGGAGCTGAGATTCCTAAGGATTATATTTTATCATGAATGCAATGCCAAAATGTCACAGAATTTTAAAATGTATTAAAATTTTCAAGATATTTTCTCACAACAATAACATTTACTTTAATGTTTTGTATATCTCTTATTAATTGTCAACTCTTAGTATGAGAATATTAGAAAGGAATGTGGAGTGGATGTTAGCGTAGTGACTAGAATGAAAGTTAATAAATTAAGGTGGTTTGGGCATGTAGAGAGAATGAACGAGGAAAGAATGACAAAAAGGATATATAAATCAGAAAGAATGGGTGCACGCAGACGAGGTCGACCTCGAATGACATGGTCTGATCATATCGGTTCAGTCTTAGAGGAGGGCCAAGTCAGGAGCAAAATAAATAGGAGAGCATGTATGCGGAATGTTATGCGTTTGGAAGAAGCGAAGGAGGTGTGTTTGGATAGGAAAGAATGGAAATCCTTACTCTCTGCTTACCCCCTTCGGGAAACGGCGTGATGGGTAAAAAAAACTTAGTATGACTTATATAAGCACATATGAGAGATGAGAGTTCTAATTCTCTAGAAGTACCTAAATATTAAATTTGTTGGGTTGTTCGACGCCGCGAGTAATAGTAAAGTATTAGCACAATACTTTACTATCAGGTGTTCTTCGATCGTATGGAATGTCAAATTAAATGGTAACCGATTAGTAACATGCATCACAACATCAGAATGCTAAAAATATTTTTTCATCATGCAAAATTATGGTAAAATGACTTTTTTTAATGGTTAAAAAGTTGCTATTACTTTGCTATTACTAACGATCGAACAATCCGCCCTTAGGGGCATAGGGATTCAAAAAAAATAATAAATTGGTGGGATTATTGCCAAAGCAATTTGAAATTTTTATTATTACCCTATTCCTGTTTTATTTGTAATAAGCAATCTACAATGATAATAATATTTATATTTACACAAATGCTGGGTGTGAGGTACAGGTTCGAATCCTTAACCACAATATGCTAAAATTAACACCCATTTCTGATAAGAAATTTCTGGTTCCAATTCCCAGATGGGTCAGAATCTTTATAGGAGTTTTTGATGCAATATTTTCTTGCTGGCTATACTGATTGTTCAATATTATTAATTGAACATGTTATATTATATAGGTACCTACATAATTATGTATAGGTACATGGGTCAAATGTCACAATCCGTGGTTCGCATTGCAGGGCATGTATTGTTACCTATTTTCTTCCTTGGGCCCTTCCTTGCAGTGTACTTTAGTAGTTGGTACTTGCCGCATCTCGGGAACACACACACGGAATAAACCGCTTTTTATCGCCGCTACAAATTCGGAAGTGTAGAACACATCGGACATATCAATCGTCATCAACTTACATTAACATTTTGTGCATCCACATTTATTTAATATTAGTTTAACAAAGTGCAGTGCTGCCAGAAAACAAGGGATTCGATCATACATATTTGGAGAACATTGGATTTGGGGTAAGTGCATTGCAATCCATTCACAGTCCACTTTTTCTCTTTCCTGCTGATCACGTTAGCTGAAAGGGCTTCGGCAACGTGTGAAGCAAACATTTGGTCCTTCGAGCCGGATAATCCTTGTTCCAAATCCATTTTTTCGACATATGCTTCAGTGTATGGGAATCATACGGTTGTGACATTTGCAATTATCTACGCGGGTAGACACAATTTTAATATTAGCGGGATATTGGTACCACTGCACGATAGATTATTGTAATTACGGTTGGCGACACTGTCAAGTGTCAGCGCATTCAATACACGGAACAGCTGTTACTGGTGGGGTAGCCATTTTGAATTATCGTATTGTTTACATTTTGTGTTTTGTTTGTTTATATCAAGTGTAAAAAATGTCGGAAACGAAATACAAGTTGGTGAAATATTCTTTAGATATATTACTTGATTTGGGTAACGAAGCTAAGGGAAACGAAGAACTTATAGAAGACTTTATGATTCGGGTTAAAGATCTTGATAAATTGTGGGATGATTTTGTGAAATATTACGTTTTGGTCGAAACGTCAAAAACAATTAAGGTCGATCCAGAACAACATCTGATGGGTTGTTTTCCTACGGATACGCCGCTACAATAAACGGCGGTGGATATGTCAGTTGAGAACATTGCCAATATGGTTTCCATAGTAACGAAAAACATTGTCATATAATTTTGAAAGACGCCGTCTTGTCAGATGACGGCCGCTCCCTAGGAACCCAACGCATTAGCGAGTACGATCAATATGAATCGATTTTATACAAGATTAAAAAATTGAATTACGGTTATTTAGATTCAATGAAGGATGATAAGCGGGAAGTCATTAAAAATACGGGTCAAAGTTCAACTTCACAGTTTGTTATACCTAAAATAAATTTACCATCATTCAGCGGGAATATAACGGAATATCAAAACTTTAGAAATATTTTTGACAGTTTAATTCACAACGACAAATATTTTACCTAAAGTTAAAAAATTGCACTATTTAATAAGTTGTCTGAAGGGAGACTCATTTCAACTGATTAAACATTTACCGGTTTCTGATGCTAATTACGATACTGCTATTAATTTGCTTCATAAGAGGTATTACAACCCTCGGCTTATAGCTGAGAGACATATTGAAATGATATTAAATAATTCCTTCACTTGTAAATGGAAAAATACAATTACGTGAATTCATAAATATTTTAGGGAAAATACCTTGGCATTGGATATACTTAATTTTGTCGTAGATTCATGGTCGTTTTTACTTATTTGCATTTGTTTGAACTAAAATATTCGGGGGACGAAATACCAACATTTGTCGAATTATTGGAGTTTTTAGAAGGGGAATGTAGGGCACAAGATGTGTGCAAGGCGGCTTATCAGGGTAAACGGGAGAGCATACGAAATAATCCACAATGCCATACGGTTGAACAATCTAAAAGGGGGACGTGTCTTTGCTGCAAAGAGCATACTCATAATCTTTACGAGTGTAGCAAATTTAAAGATGCTGACGTGATATACATATATAACTTTGTTATCAAGTTGCGACAATACGCGTTTTTTATCTGCGAAAGATATCGGATAGGAAGAAAGGGAGATAGACCTAAGCCAATTCTCATTAAATTTAACACGTCCGAGGGAAAGACAGAGGTCTGGAAGAGCAAGTCAAGGTTTGAGGACTAAATGGCTGTTGACGGAGTCGTTAACGCCGCTAGCGTTGCGGCTCTTGAGGAGTGCAAGAGAGAAGTTTGGTGACAGAAGTGTATGGACTCTAAATGGTAATATCTTTTTTAAAAATAAAGAAAATGTCGTCAATAAATTATCCACACTGACTGACCTGAACTCTATGCCGGAAGAGAAGAATGCCAAAACCATGAAGTTGCGACAGCGGTCGAAGAAGCACTCACAATAACACATCACACACAGTAGTTTATCTATCATTAAATAACTAACTATAATTTAAGCATCTCACTTTCTTTTGAATGTTATGTTTTCTTTTTATCCGTTTGTTTTTATTTCTTTTCATTAAATCGCCCGCTAACAAACAACAATGAAGTTTGTTCCAAGTCATCGGTGTTCCGCGCGACGCGCATGCGTAAAATGTTACTATGTGTGCATATAATATATTTGTAAAATTATAAGTTGTTTTATTTCACCCATTTTTTTTCATTTTGTATAATTTAAGTTTATAAATGAACTCATTCATCACTTTGAAAAACATGCATTTCAATCCCCCAGAAAATTCAAAAATGAAAGGTTTGCTCCCCTTTCCTGGTCATATTTTTTTCAGGACTCAGCGCCTCAAAAAATTGATACCCCACACGAAAAATTCTAAAATTTTTAATTTGCCCCACCCCTCTCCCCCTGGCACCCCATTTGGTTTTTTCGCAAAAATAAGTCCAAAATGAACTCAGCGACACAAAAAGCATATATTTTGATACCCCACACGAAAAATTCCAAAATATTAAGATTTGTCCCCCTCCCCTTGGCACCCCATTTGATTAATTTTCTTGAAAATAAGTCCTTAAATGAACACAGCGACACAAAAAACATATATTTTGATACCCGACACGAAAAATTCCAAAATAAGATTTGCCCCCCTCCCCTTGGCACCCCATTTGGTTTTTCGCAAAAATAGAGACCGAAAATGGACTCAGCGCCTCAAAAAAACCCCTATACACCAAAAATCAGAATTTTGGCGCCCTAAATTTTTTTGTGGGACCACTGTGGCGTCATCGGCCCGAAGAAGTCCACCCCACAGTGGGTGAACGGCCGCTGACGGTAGGCCAGCCGCCCTTCTGGCAGTGCCCCCATTAGTGGTTGTTTTGGTGCCGCCTTTCTCTGGCGGCACTGTAGGCATTCTGCCACTATCTTCCTGGCCGCCCCTCGTAGTTTGAGGACGGCCAGGTCTCTCCTCACTTCTTCGGTGACCTGCTCTTCCCAGTCCACCTTTCTCCTCCACACATCTTGGAGGAGGATCTTCGCCCTGATAGTCAAGCAGGCGATGAAGCCCAATGGATCGAAGACCCGCATCACCGATGCCAGCAGGCTTCTCTTGGTGGGCCAGGCCGTGTTTCTTGGCTGGCTCCACTCGCAGACGAACATGTCGTCCGTGGGGTCCCATTTCACGCCCAGGATCCGTTCCTGGGCTTGGTCGGGACCGCCTATCTCTATGAGGGACTTCGCCCTCTCCTCTCTAGGTATGGTCTGAAGCACGGCCGGGTGGTTCGAGGCCCAATTGACGAGGCGGAACCCCCCGGCGGCTAATGCTTGCCGTACCTCTATAACACGACGCGACGCCTCTTGACTCGAGTGCGCCGATGACGGTGGTGATAGGGCGCCGACACGAAAAAAGATACGGCGCCCTGTTCACCTGCATGATAACGAGGGCTGTGCACCTAGAACAAGTGCACAGCCTAGAGGCGGACGCCATGATCATGGCGCTCCGCCGGATGTCGGCCAGGCGAGGGAGCCCTAGAATCATGTACTCCCTTTCAGAACTGAAAAATAAAAAGTATTTTTTTTTTCTCTATTTTTCTTGATAATTCATATCTAAAAGACTATGGGATGATGAAAAAAATAATAAAAAAATAAAATATCAGTGGTTTTTTGGAAAAGGTACCCACACAATTGTGTGGGTCGGGATTGTATTACTACCATAATAAAATACTAATGATTTTTTTTATAATTTAATTCTTATTGAAATAACAAAATACTGTATACGTCATATGTATCTTAAACTAAATCAATATTTAGAACTACTATTTACATGAATTGTTGAATAATTTGTAACAATTAATTTACCCAAACATAAATAAACGTTGCACTTTTCACACCGAGTACGAGTGCGACTTTTGCAAGCAGTTAGCCTGCACATTCTAGCTGAGGTAAAATCGTCAATTACTGGCCAGTGTTCAAAGCCCAATCCAAATCCAAACTCCCTTAAGACCCCACTCAGGGGCATAGGGAGGCAACAAGAGCTTGCGCAACGTTTATGACCTCCTCCCACACCATGTCCAGATTCCTCAGCTCTGCTTCGAAGGAGCGGAACACAGTATGAGAGGGTCTTCCTCGTCCTCGGGACCCTGATGGGAGGAAGAACAGCGCTCTCCTCGCCCAACTGTCATTCGGCATCCTTAACACATGTCCCAGCCAAGTCCATCCCCTCCACATAATAGTAGAGGTGATGGGCTCACGCTGGATGCGCTGGTGTGTTCAAAGCCATCTGTCCTTTTATCGACTGGCGGGAGATTGTGTCGATAGTTTTGTGGTGACATTTCTGTGATATTTGTTTTTATAATTCAATATGTTTCTGCGATAGAGCATACATGTTTGTAAATAATGACATGTTATCAAAGAACTCGTCATTGGGTATAATAGTTTTCAAAATATTTCAGAGGTGTTTTTATGTTAGGTCTCTCTTCCAAATTCGAGTAGTCAGGATCATTTGGAAGAGAAACACCTTCGAAATCCTTTTTTTCTATATGATGTCTCTAACTTTAAGTTTTGGAGGATCTGGAAGTCTGTCATCTATTACAACCTCGGCCTCAATTGGTTGAGGGACTGGAACTTTTTCTTCTGACACAACCTCGATTGGTTCTTCTTCTCTCTCTTCCTCTTCAAATGTCTGAGTTAAATAAGTTTCCTCATTGCCATCATCGTCTGAGTTTTCCACATCGGAATTTTGTAATAATAATACAATATCTTCAATGTCTTTAATCGGGTCCAAGTAACGAGCTATATATGAAATAAAAAATAAAAATATATCAGAACATCAGTTAATAATATATTTAATCATCATTATTTACATTAAAATATAAAATAACGCATTAAAAAAAAAACAGATTTCAAAGAATTATTTCGTAGAATGTACTGATTGAATCGCAATTAAATCCTAACCCACACATTCGTGTAGGTATACTTATTTTGACAAATTACGAAAAAAAATCATAAGATACAGCTATAATTATGTTATAAAACAAATATTCAGTTAGTTTTCAATTAAAATTCAAACATTGTGTATAATAAAAGTAATTTTTTAAAAGAAATATTCACTTACCCATTTTATAGGCGGAGGAGAATGATAATCACGTACTTTGACATCAGTAAACATAAAATGATTGGAATAAACTTAGCCCCAGAACGATTTCTATGCATGATACGTAACCTACACAAACGATGCGTGCAGTTCTCTAAAGAGTCCCGAGTTATTTTACGCGAAATTTTCGACGAAATATGATCACATGTTTTACCTACACAATCGTGTTGGCCAGTTCTGAAAGATAATGCATAGAAACTGTTAATATTTTATGATAAGGTTTGCACCCCTGTGTATATTATATATGTTGGTAGAACTGTTCAATGTTCATGTTGGATAGAGTTGGTAGACTATGGTTATAATGTGTTTATAGACCTGCTTAATATATTATTATAAAAGATAATAAAGTTTCTTAAATTGTGTATGGACTGGTTTTTTATTCACAAGAGAATTCAACAGGTTATGGGCCCAGTCCGACGCAACTGTGAAGTGATAAGTTATAATAACAAGAGAAAGTTCAGTTATTTAAAAAGACAAATCAAACAAACTCAGTGTGTTCAAAATGGCGGAAATTATGCAGGTTAATAAATTCGGTGGACAAAATCGCCATGTTTTTAATGACTGCGTCTATCGACGTAAAAATTATTCCTCTAGTAGAAAATTGCGAGACATCTTTTGAAATTATGGAAAAATTGGAAACCATCTATGAGCAAAAGTCCGAAATTTCAAAGCTCTTGGCACATGAACAGTTCCACTCGTACAAAATGGATTTGAAGGATTCAATTCCACATCACATTGCCAAGGTAGAAAACTTGGCACAACAAATAAAAAACTGTGGAGATACTATAAGTGATGTTGCAATTATTATGAAGATTTTAAATAGTCTGCCAGAAAAATTCAGAACATTTAGACAAGCTTGGTTAAGCGTTCCAGAGAATAAGCAAACAATTCAAAACTTGACAGCCAGACTTCTGGATGAAGAATGCTCCCAAAATAAAGAGGAGGAAGTTGAAATAGCTCTTACTGTCAGTAAAAGAAAATCATATGTAAGTACAAAAAGAGACATAGTATGTCACATTTGTAAAAGAAAAGGTCATTTTGCAAAAGACTGTTGGAATAAATCTTCAGCTGAAAACGACAATTCGCTAATCCCTAAAAAGAATATAGAGTGCCATCATTGCCATAAAAAAGGCCATTTAATAAAGGATTGTTGGCTTAAGAATAAAAATGCTAAGTCTAATAATAAAAATAATGCTAATAATAAAGGGAACTACTCTGCCTTCAATACTGCAGAGGAGACAGCATGTATTGCTGTTGGGAAATCAATCTAAATAAATTTAAATATTGGCAACACTGTCTTGTTTATATGTATAATTTGATTTGAATTTGGAAGTGTTCTTTTCATTTGACTTTTGTTTCTATTTTCTTCAATAAAAAAGATGGTTGTTCATTGTGCAGTATAAAAATATTTTGTTTCCTATGTATTGCTGTTGGGAAATCAATCTAAATAAATTTAAATATTGGCAACACTGTCTTGTTTATATGTATAATTTGATTTGAATTTGGAAGTGTTCTTTTCATTTGACTTTTGTTTCTATTTTCTTCAATAAAAAAGATGGTTGTTCATTGTGCAGTATAAAAATATTTTGTTTCCTACCTATGGAGTGAACAACCGGTTGATTCGTGGCATTGCTTCGCTATATTCGGATAGTACTGCGTGTGTGAAGGTGAATAGTCACGTTTCACCGGAGTTCTGTCTTACGAAGGGTGTGAAGCAAGGGTGCGTCATGTCACCATGGTTGTTCAATTTGTTTTTTGATTTTTGCGTCAGTGGGTTAAAAGATATAAATATAGGGGTTGAATTGAATGGAATAAAAGTATGTGCGCTTATGTATGCCGATGATTTAGTACTTATGGCTGAATGTGAAAATGATTTGCAAGAACTTGTGTCAAGTGTGTTTGAAAATTGTGCAAAAAACGGTCTAAAAATGAATGTCAGCAAAACAAAGGTTTTGGTATTTGAAAGGGATGAAGCAAGAACGAATTGCAAAATAACGGTAGAAAATGAATATCTTGAGCAAGTGAATGAGTATGTGTATTTAGGAAGCATGTTTAGTCGGGATGGAAAGTGTGAAAAAGAAATCGAGCGTAGGAAAGTTGCTGGTTGCAGGGTGGGCGGTGCACTAAGACCTATAATGAGAAACAACAACGTCTCACTACAAGCAAAGAAACTAGTGCATAACGCAATCCTGTTACCATCGATGATGTATGGTTGTGAAACGTGGACATGGACGAAAAAAGAAGAATGTAGTATTAATGCAGTAGAGATGAAATCTCTACGAAGAATATGTGGAAAAACTTTATGGGATATGGAAAGGAATGAAAATATTAGGAAGGAATGTGGTATGGAAGTAAGTGTTGTGACAAAGATGAAAGTTAATAAGTTGAGATGGTTTGGACATGTGGAAAGAATGGATGCAGACAGAATGACAAAGAGAATTCATAAGGCTGAAAGGAAAGGTGTAAGAAAGCGTGGCCGACCGAGAATGACGTGGATCGAACACATCGATTCCGTCCTCAAGGAAGGCCATGTAAGAAGTAAGAGAAATAGGAGAGGGTGTATGAGAAATATTATGTCGGTGGATGAAGCGAAAGAAGTATGCTTGGATAGAAAAGAGTGGAGGTCCGTTCTCTCTGCCTACCCCTTACGGGACACGGCGTGATGGGTAAAAAAAAAAAAAAAAAAAAATTATGCAACTTGGAAGTTTCGCATGAAAGCATATTTGATAGATTGTAACTTGTGGGAAGCAGTAAATGGTTATCCAGAAAGTGATAAAACTGACGAAATTACTAAAAATCGAAAAGATGAAAGAGCTCTAGCAAAGATTTGTCTTACATTAGGACAATCCGCTATTCCACATATACACAATTGCGAAAAAGCAAAAGCAGCATGGGACAAATTAAAAGGCGCATATGAAGATAGTGGTATGGGTTCGAAGCTACACCTACAAAGGAAATTATACCGTTTTAATTTAAAGGATTTTGAAAGCATTGAAGAATATCTCACAGCCATCATGTCAACAGCACAAAAGCTTTCAGATATAGGTAAAGTTATTCCAGATGAAGATTTGGCCGCAATAATACTTGGTGGGCTGACTGAAAGGTACGATCCCATGATTTTAGCTCTAGAAAGTTCAGATGTAAAAATCACGACAGAAATTATTAAAAATAAATTGATTAATGATATGGGCAGAGAAAATCAAAGTAACAATAATGAAAAAGTGTTCTCGTCAAATACATTCAATAAAAGGAATGACAGATTCAAGAAAAAAGAAATAATCTGTTTTAATTGTCAACGTAAGGGGCGCAAACGGCCAGATTGTCCTCTTCTTAAGAAAAATAATAATAAAAAAGGTGAAACATCATTATATACGAATACTTATAAAGAAATATCTGATTTATGGTATGTGGATTCTGGAGCGACTGCTCATATTATGACATCAAATAAAAGTTTATTAAAGAATTTCACATCAACAGATAATCTAGAAATAACAGTGGCTAATAACCAGAAAATATTTAGTACAGGAAAAGGTGATGTACCTGTTTCAAAGTCTAACAGTGAGATAAAGTCAATAAGTGATGTTCTGTATGTTCCAGAAGTAAACGCAAATATTTTATCAGTGTCTAAATGTATTTCCAAAGGTTTTAAAGTATTATTTAATAAAGATGGAGCTCATATTATGTCAAACGAAACAAAAGTTACAGGAAATGTTATATTAAAAGCACCCCTGCATAATGGGCTATACAAATTCAGTGTGAATGATAGTGAAAAGGTGTATAATGCCTATAACATAAATAAGCAAAGATTGTGGCATAGTAAACTTGGACATCTATGTCGATATGGTATAAACTTACTATCAAATGGTATGGCAGATGGTTTGGATTTTACACCTGGTGAAGATAAAGATATATGTACAGCATGTCATGCTGGAAAACAATCTAGACAGCCTTTTAAAAATATACCATATAAAGCAGCAAGAAACAAATTAGAATTAATACACTCAGACTTGTGTGGACCTTTTAGCGTTGAATCTTTTGAAGGTAACAAGTACATGTTATTATTTATTGATGACTTTTCAAGAATGATTTTTGCCTACTTCATTAAATCAAAAGATGAGGTATTGGATAAATTCATAGAATTTAAAGCTTTTGTTGAGAAACAAATGGATAGAAAAATCAAGATTCTTCGAACAGACAATGGCACCGAATATGTTAACTATAAATTTGAGAATTTATTAAAATGTGAAGGTATACAACACCAGACAAGTATACCAAGGACTCCTGAGCAGATTGGTCTGGCGGAAAGGACCAATCGTAGTATAATAGAAAAGGCAAGATCTATGCTCCACGGAGCTAAATTATCACAAGCATTTTGGGAAGATGCAGTAAGAACTGCTGTATATATTAAAAACAGATCCCCTCATAGATCATTATATAAGACGACACCACAAGAAAAATGGACAGGCATTCGTCCAAATCTTTCACATTTAAGAGTATTTGGATGTAGAGCTTTGCTACATGTTCCTAAAGAAGAACGTAAGAAGTGGGATTCTAAGACCAAAGAATATATTTTTGTTGGATACAGTGAAAATAAAAAGGCATATAAATTTAGAGATATAATATATCCTAGAAAAATAGTGCATGGAAGAGATGTCACTTTTATGGAAGAAAATTTCTCTAGTAATAAGGAGGATAGTAATAAAAATGATCATTCTTCAAAGGAAAAAGTTTCTGGAGATCCTAACATTTCTACTGGATTTGAAAAATTGTATGATGATAATGCAACCCGTAATGAGGATGTTGTAGATTCACAGGATTCATCCACAAAAGATGATGAATCAGAAGAAGACTGTGTATCAGGTGAAGAAGATGACGTATCAGATCAGGAAATTGACCCTGATATATCTACATCTCTAGATACCAACCTGAATGAAGCAGAATTTAGACATGACGACCCATCTACGAGTAGTCAGCAACACAAATATCCAAAACGAGAGCGCAAGAATAAAAACTATAATGATTATGTACTTTATAAAGTAGAATCAAAATTATCGAGTGAACCTCTAACTGTAGAAGAGGCTTTATCTAGAAATGACAGAGATAATTGGGTTAAGCCCATGCAAGAAGAGTACAAGTGCCTTATGAAAAATGATACTTGGGAATTAGTAGAACGAAAGGATGAACAAAAAGTTATACCTTGCAAGTGGGTTTTTAAATTAAAAAGAGATTCAAAAGGAGACATTTTAAAATACAAAGCAAGATTAGTGGCAAAGGGTTTTACACAGACATATGGTATTGATTATAATGAAACTTTTTCACCCGTTGTCAGAGACTCCACTATTAGATTGTTGATTGCATTAGCAGCTAATTGTAATATGAGCATTGACCACTTGGATGTCGAAACAGCCTTTTTAAATGGATCACTGAGTGAAACCATTTTTATGGAGCAACCAGAATATTTCAAAAATGGAAATGATGTTTGTTTTTTGAAGAAATCCATCTATGGTTTAAAACAAGCTTCAAGGGTATGGAACATAACAATGAAAAATTTTTTTAGTAAAGAAAATTATGTTCAATCAAAACATGAACCCTGTTTATTTAGTAAAAGAGTCCAAGATAAGGTGATTTATGTAACAGTTTATGTCGATGACATACTCATTTTTACCAACAGTAATGAGTTGAAAGAAAGATTAAAATATGAATTAAAAAGAAATTTTCAAGTTAAAGATTTGGGAGAAATTAAACATGCTATTGGATTGAATTTTACAAGGAATAAGAATACAAATGAAATTAGAATTGATCAAAAGCACTACATATATGAAATATTAAAAAGATTTGGCATGGAAAATTGTAAACCAGTCTCGACGCCTGTGGATATAAGTTTAATGAAAAGTCAGGGACAAAAATTATCAAATGTACCCTATCAGTCATTGATTGGCATGTTGATGTATTTGTCCGTTAAAAGTAGACCAGATATTGCATATATTACATCTTATTTATCACAATTTAATAATAACCATACAGATGTACATTGGAAAATAGCCAAGAGAGTACTGCGATACTTGAAAGGAACTATTAATTATTCCCTGTGTTATAGGAAGACTAACAAACCATTAGAAGGATATTCAGATGCAGATTATGCTAATAATATAGATAGACATTCGTTTACTGGTTATGCTTTTGTATATGCAAACAGCCCAATTTCATGGATGAGCAGAAAACAGAAGAGCGTATGTCATTCATCTACCGAATCAGAGTATGTGGCCTTATCGGAAACATCCAAGGAAGCAATTTACTTACAGAGATTATTGGCTGAAATATTGAATAAAGAAGAGAGCTCAATAAATCTATATAATGATAATCAAAGCGCCATAAGAATAGCTGAGAATACCGTTTTCCACAATAGAATCAAGCATGTAGATGTAAAGTACCACTTCATTAGAGAACAAGTCGAGGATGGGAAGATAAAATTATCCTACATGAGCACGGAGGAAATGCCAGCTGATTTTCTTACTAAAGGAGTGAATAAACAGAAACATTACAAGTGTTTAAAAAATCTTGGAATGAGTGAATAATTTTTTTGTTTTTCATACATACTCGTACACATATATTCGATTGCGGGGGAGTGTTGGGAAATCAATCTAAATAAATTTAAATATTGACAACGCTGTCTTGTTTATATGTATAATTTGATTTGAATTTGGAAGTGTTCTTTTCATTTGACTTTTGTTTCTATTTTCTTCAATAAAAAAGATGGTTGTTCATTGTGCAGTATAAAAATATTTTGTTTCCTACCTTTTAAAATATCAACAATTGCTGAAGACGATGCAGTGTGGATTATGGACTCCGGTGCGTCTGCTCACATGTGCTACAAAAGAGATTTGTTCTCATCAATAGAACCAGTAGAGAACTCAACTGTAAGACTGGGGAACAATGAAAGTGTGGAGGTAAAAGGAAAAGGAACAGTAAATATCGTCAAACTAATCAACGGTGAGTGGTATCCATCCACAATAAATGAAGTGCTATATGTACCAGATCTCAAGAGGAACCTATTCAGTGAGGGTGTTATTACACGAAAGGGAATGAAGATTGTAAAGGAGAATAATATAGCCTCCATATATGACAAAGGAGTATTGGTGGGATGTGCTATCTGTGAGGAAAACAAATCTGTATAAGCTAATGTTTAAAACACTGAAACAACTTGAGGCCAACAATGTTACCAAAAATTCTAATTTACAACTATGGCATGAGAGACTGGGACACATTAATAAAGAATCAATCATTGAATTAATAAAGAGAGGTGTTTTAAAGGGAGTAAAAGAAGAAGACTTCTTTTGTGAAGCCTGTGTGTATGGAAAACAACACAGGGCAACATACACATCCAATCCGAAGAGGAAGACTGAACCTGGTGATTTCATTCATAGTGATGTGTGTGGACCAATGCCAGAAAACTCTGTTCAGGGCTGCAGATATTTTGTCCTCTTTAAAGATGATGCATCGGGATTTAGATTTGTATACTTTATGAAAAATAAAAATGAAGTTCTGACACATTTTAAGGTTTTTGCAGAAAAGGTGAAGACAAAATTTAATAAGAATATAAAGACTCTTCATGTCGACAATGGAACAGAATACTGTAACCATGAATTTAAAAGCTTTTTAAATAAATCTGGTATAGAACTTGAAACAACATCACCTTACATACCGGAACAGAATGGTAGAGCTGAAAGAGATATGCGAACAATAATGGAGAGTGCCCGATCAATGATAGAGAATTCAACAGAAACCATAGACAACAATCTTTGCGCCACTCACGCAGGTCGGAATCGGCTTTCTTCGTATTCTTATCCTATGGATTATCGTGGGTTTATCAACGGTTCATCCCTTTGATTAGGAAAGAGAGGGGATACGTAACTTCTATGCATTGCCGTACTAAGAAATGTAAGAATCTGTGACCATTTCGACATTTTTTGGTGGCAGGTACAAAATACATTTTTTGTACTAAATATAAATAGTTTGCCAGAACTGCAAATTATAAACTCTAAGGAACATGCATGTGATGTCAAACAAAAGGTAGGTACTGGAAGAAAGGAAACTTTAAAGCGCCACGGATGATCCGAAAAGTGACAGGCTGGTGGCAAACAGGCACTTTTTCTATAGCAAACAGGTATAAAAATGGTCACACGCCACCGGGCATAGTTACGTATCCCCTCTCTTTCCTAATCTAAGGTTCATCCTGTGTTGTCATATTGTCAATAGTTGTGTCAAGTCACTTTAGTCAGGGCGTGAATAGTAATTAATAATAAATTGTTGTAGGTACCTGTTTCGCAATCATGAACAATGTACCCATTGACTACAAATTATTTGAACACGATAATAATATAATCATTTATGAGCTAGAGGAAAATGAGATAGAATCATTTTTAACGAATGTATATGTGCGCGAACCTCAGAAGTATTACGAGTGTAATAATTTCAAAAACATAATCGAATCGAGTGCATTAACCAAACACATGAGCGTTCATACAGGAGAAAAGCCATACGAGTGCAACATATGCAATAAAAAGTTTACTGATTCAAGGAACTTGATTAACCACATGCGATTTCATAGAGATGAAAAGCCACACGAATGCAACATTTGCAATAAAAAGTTTAATCGACCCAGCAGTTTAAAGAGACACAATCGAATTCACACCGGAGAAAAGCCATACGAGTGCAATATGTGCAATAAAAAGTTTACTGATTCAAGCAACTTGAATAACCACATGCGAATTCATACAGAAGAAAAGCCATATGAATGCAACATATGCAATAAAAAGTTTACTGATTCAAGGAACTTGATTAACCACATGCGATTTCATAGAGATGAAAAGCCACACGAATGCAACATTTGCAATAAAAAGTTTAATCGACCCAGCAGTTTAAAGGGACACAATCGAATTCACACCGGAGAAAAGCCATACGAGTGCAATATGTGCAATAAAAAGTTTACTGATTCAAGCAACTTGAATAACCACATGCGAATTCATACAGGAGAAAAGCCATATGAATGCAACATTTGCAATAAAACGTTTACTCGATCCGGCATATTAAAGTACCATATGCAAATTCATACAGGAGAAAAGCCATACGATTGCTACACGTGCAATAAAAAGTTTACTGGATCCCGCAGTTTAAAGTCCCATATGCGAATTCATACAGGAGAAAAGCCATACGAGTGCAATGTTTGCAATAAAAAGTTTACTCAATCCGGCAGTTTAAAGTCCCATATGCGAATTCATACAGGAGATAAGCCATACGAGTGCAACATGTGCAATAAAAAGTTTATTGGTTCAAGCAACTTGATTAACCACATGCGAATTCATACAGGAGAAAGGCAATACGAATGCAATATTTGCAATAAAAAGTTTACTCAATCCGGCAGTTTAAAGTCCCATATGCGAATTCATACAGGAGAAAAGCCATACGAATGCAACATTTGCAATAAAAAATTTACTGAATCCGGCAATTTAAAGTCCCATATGCGAATTCATACAGGAGAAAAGCCATACGATTGCTACACGTGCAATAAAAAGTTTACTGATTCAAGCAACTTGATTAATCACATGCGAAAATGCTATTTTGTTTAAGGACACACATGCGAATTCATACAGGAGAAAATCCATACGAATGCTACACGTGCAATAAAAAGTTTACTCAATCCGGCAGATTAAAGACACATAATATGCGAATTCATACAGGAGAAAAGCCACATGAATGCAAAATTTGCAATAAAAAGTTTACTCAATGCGGCAGATTAAAGTCCCATATGCGAATTCATACAGGAGATAAGCCATACGAGTGCAACATGTGCAATAAAAAGTTTATTGGTTCAAGCAACTTGATTAACCACATGCGAATTCATACAGGAGAAAGGCAATACGAATGCAACATTTACAATAAAAAGTTCAGTCGATCCGGCAATTTAATGCCACATATGCGAATTCATACAGGAGAAAAACCATACGAGTGCAATATGTGTGATGTAAGTTTCAAACATCAAGAAAGATTAACAATTCACACCGGAAGCCACAGCCTTACGAATGCAACATTTGCAATAAAAGTTTCAAATAATTCACACGCGGGTTCATACATTAGAAAGCCATATGAATGCAAAAATTACAAAAAAAAAGTTATCCAATTCCAGTTCTTTAAACATACGAACTCACACGGGAGAAAAGATTTGCAATAAAAAATTTACTGAATCATGCGGTTTAAGGCTGTTACCACACCTCCGCCGCGAATCGCGGCACACGAAACTTTAGGGAGTTGGATTGGATTTATTCATAAAATAAAATAAATATGTAAGTAGGTACCTCTATTTTGTTAAAGATATGTGAAAAAAAGAACATTATGCCGCCGTATAAAATTATACTATGGTAGAAAAAGGCTCATGAAATGGCGACTATCGTTCAGATTTTGGTTTTTATTTTTTGTTTTTGGATATGTTATACACACGTGCAATATATCATTTAAAAGAAGAGACTTCAGAGAAATTTTGATGTTATATTAAGAACTCAACCATTTTTCTAAATATTTTTAAAATTGATTTATAAATTAACTTAATTTTTTTCTCAGACCGTTTTTTGGATTTTGTCGGATCATATATTTTTTTAACGTTGATTTTTTAATCGAATTCATGTTTATCTAAATAAGCATGTATTTGAGATAATACTAAAATTTAAATGAATCTGATTGGTTGATAAATAAAAAAGTTATAGATACTAATAGGTAAAATTTTGGGATTTTAAAAATATTCTAGAAAAAAAAGCAACACCCTGTATACATTTTGATGTATAAAAACGATGTTGGAAATGGTCCCCTCTATATACCCTACCAGTTTGGCTAACGTTCTTCATAACACCCTGTATTATGATATGTTGAAAATGTCTAATCTTTCAGATATTTCGTTCAATAGTTTAACGGCCCTATTGATTGGGGAATTAAGTATAAGATTGCTTCTGCCGCGTTGAGGATACAACAAAAGGTGATTTCTACTTCTGGTATATGAGTCGGGTACATAAAAATCAATTTCCCGTAAAATTATTGGGTTAGAAATAATACCATTTATCAACTTAAAAAAGTGCCGGCACAGATATTCATCTCTCCTTTTATGAAGAAACGATATCCCCAAGCAACCATAAATAAATGCTGACGGGAACATATACGGATAAAAGCCATAAGTCATTCTGTATAATTGTCTGCCAAAACGTATTTGAAGCATTTCCAACTTTGTGACATATAGTGTTTCACAAGGAGACCAAATCATGGATCCTGACTCCAGAATCGATCTCACCAGTGAATCGTAGAGAATCTTTAGTGTGGCTGGATTTTTGAAGTGCCTTGAGTTACGTTGCACAAAACCAAGCATTTGATTGCCCTTCTCTACAATATTATTTACGTGTTCACGAAATGAAAAACTTGGCATATACAATATTCCCAGGTCCCTGACCTCAGAAACCCTATTCAACATTACATCGTTCATCTTGTATGAATGTATAACGGGATTTTTTATTCTACTGAATGAAATGGCGCTACACTCGGGTGCACTGAAATAAAGCTTGTTAATCTGAGACCATTCAAATATGCTATCAATGTCTCTTTGTAATGCTTCCGCATCAGCGTGAGTTTTGATTTCTCTGTATAGTTTAACATCATCAGCATAAAGAAGATGTTTTGAATATTTAATTTTATCCCCGATATCATTTATAAAAATCAGAAATAACAAGGGTCCCAAATTTGATCCTTGGGGAACCCCAGATCTAGTTGATAGACGTTCGAATCAGAATTATTAAACCTCACATATTGTTGCCTATCCTTTAGATAACTGCTTATTAAACTAATAACACTTACCTACCCACTGTCCATAAGTTTCTTACTCGCCCAGGGTTGTGACAAAATTAACGCCGCAATAATGAGGTGCATCCAGTTGAACGAGAGAAACTTTTAATTAGATGAATCTTACTTTGTTATATTTATATTTTATTTTATTTATTATTGTAATTATTATAGTATATCGTCACACATTAGGTTTAAACAAAAAAGAATTCTATATGTTAAAAACACCACCTATGTATAATAAAGTATCTTTAGTTGTGTAAAATGTATTGATATATAATATTATACTATTGTAATCTATTATAAATCTGTATTTAGGCACATATCACTCTTATAGGGTGAGTTGCCGTAATAAAAAAAAAAAAGATAACTGCTTATATATAGTATCAAATGATCAGGCAGACCAAACTTATGTAACTTTATGAGTAGTGTATCATGGTTAACCTTATCGAACGCTTTCTCAAAGTCAGTGTAGATTACATCCACTTGTGACCTTTCATCGAGTTTTTTAGTAATAAAATTGTTAAAACACATTAAATTTGAAACAACTGATCTACCGGGTCGAAAGCCGTGCTGCTCATCCACTATAGTATGATTAATGTTATCCCATATTTTTTTATGTAAAATTATTTCAAGCAGCTTCGCAGGGCCCGATATTACTGCCACCGGTCTGTAATTCCGTATATCCACTTTATCGTCCTTTTTATGGATAGGAGTGACTTTAGTCATCTTCCATATTTTTGGGAATATTCGTGAGTCCATGGATAACTTAAAAATATGGTATAAAACGTCACGCAATACATAACCTGTTTCTTTGATTATAAATGCCGGAATAAGGTCAGGCCCGGAAGAACACTTCGGTTTAAGTTTTTTAATGCCGTAAGTTATATCTTCATATGAATATCGGATATTGTTGAACGAGAAGTAGCAGGCCATAGCGATTCAGTCGTGGGAGCAGTGTTATAACGAGAATTCTCCAAGTCGTAGACAGAGGAGAAATACCTCGCAAAAGCATCAGATATGTTCTTAGAGCCAGAGTACTGCAATCCATCAAAAGACATGCTATCGGAAAAATTGACTGTACTTTTCTTGGTAGAAATAAAATTCCAGAATTTTTTGGGATCATTGCGGATACTATTTTCACTGATATTAAGGTGATGTTCGTAACACCTGGAGATTTCATTTTTTACTATTTTACGTAGATCACTAAATTTTTTGTAAGCGAGTGGTGATTTAGATTTTTTCCATAATTTGTGTATAAAAGCTTTCTTCTGAATACTTTTTATAAGGCTAAAAGAAAACCAATGCGGATATTCAGAACTTTGATTAGTATTAACCTCTCCAAAACAGTCGTCGAAAAGAGAATATAGTATTTTATAGAAGGAATCAACTGCATCGTCGACATTACTTGAAGCCAACACATCCGACCACGAATTTCCTGAAATTTTAGTTTTCAGATCCGGCAGCTTATTTCGTTTGAAATGCCATCTGTGAGTTTCACTGCACGCATTGTTAGTAGAACTGATATTGTTGCCATGGATAGGGAGAGAAATGACAATATCCAATGCTGGATGATATAAATCCTCAGCCACGAGAGGATATTCACATCTAACTTCACGCACTTTATCAGAAATAACATTTGTATACATATGATCCAAAATTCTATCCTTACAATTTGCAACATTATTATACTGATGAAGATCAAACAGCTCAGAAAAATATAGAAAGTCATCCTTTGGAAAATTACTTGAATATATATTAAAATCACCCATTATGAATGATACGATTATTATTTATATAAATGGTTATTTATTTTATTAATTAAAAATAACAAACACAAAACAATCAGTATGTTACCATCACCAACCGGAAACCGGAAGTGTGTTGCCAAACCAAAACGGTTGGCATGTCACGGGCAGTGTTACCACACTCTTCCCTTCACAAAAAAAAAGTAAACATAATAAAAAAGTACAAAATATTTAAAACCTAGTTCTTAACTTAATAATCTGGTTAGCATGGTTCTTCACATACTGCCCATTTACATGAATCAAAAATGTTACAGGTGAGAGGTGTTTTTTTACTACACCCATCACCCACTTTTTTTTAAGCCTACCATATTGCCTCACTAACACTTTCTCCCCTGTCATGAGATTAAGTTTTCTTTTTCGGCCTTTTTTTAAATGTTTAATTGCTACATGTTCTGGTCTTAATAGACAGAACCTGTTTCGGAGCTCTCTTCCTAACATCAACTTTGCAGGACTCACTCCAGTGATTCTATTTACACTGGATCGGTAATCGAATAAAAATAAGTCCACTGCAAGTGTAAAAAGAGAGATTATGAAGAGATTGGAATAATATTCTTTCCGGTGCTGGTGAATTTGAGAGTTAATAAAAATGCGTGTGTACTGTCGGACTTTGCTTTAATGACTGAATTATAAAATGTAACAATTATTGACATACAGTAAAAAAATAATGTTGTAATAACAAAAAAATATTATTTTTAATTTAATGTTTCCAACATACTCCCAAAACAGCAAAGAAAGATCGATAGCTCATAAGGTCCCGTAAAGTTTTTGTGGACTGTAGATATTTTTAAGGTGTTTTACGGAATTAATAAATCTGCCTCTCTTATCTGTTACGGTTGTATGCAGTATCAAACTATAATTTTTATTTTATAATTAAATGTTTCTTTTCAATAACAATATGTTTTTTTTTATTTCTGTATACAAATTACATAATATATACGGTACATCTAACTGTGTACCCATAAGGTTAAATTATAACATTGTATTGAACATAACAATTAATACCATGCCTACATACTATATACGGTACATCTAACTGGGTACCCATAAGGTTAAATTATAACATTGTATTGAACATAACAATTATTAATACCATGGCTACATATTATGCACCATTTCATATCCAGCATGATAGTGTTGTACATATGTACTTATAATCTATATAAAAAATAATAATTTTGTCTTGTCCAGGATGGAGGGCAGTGCTATGCTGGAAGTAGACGGTCGTTGTCTCTTTTTTTTTATTTAAAGATAGTCGACAGCACACACGCAATGTAAAATGTTAAAACGCCCGGTCCGTCCATCTGACCACGACAATGAGAGAGACCCGTGGTGACCTATTCCATAGGTAATGGACATACTCTCATTATTGAAGTCGTCTGGACAGTCCCGTTGGCCTTCGTCACTTCCAACGCTCTAACCCTGCCATCGCACCCTGGAAAAACCTTTGTTATTCGGGCCATCGGCCACTTCAAAGCAGGCGTATCTGCCTCCCTTAAAATGACTAAGGTACCTTCTTTCAAATTTTCTTTAGGCTCCTTCCATTTAGGTCGGTGCTGAAGTGAGTTCAAATACATTTTAGACCAATATCTCCAGAACATCTGTTGAGTAGCGACACAATTTTCCCTAAATTTGAGTCTATTTTGAGGAACCTCAGATAAATTCTGTTCTGGTATACTTGTGAAGGTGTCTCCAGTCAAAAAATGTCCCGGAGACAGATATGAAAAATCGGTACTATCTACTGACATGGGTGTAATTGGCCTGGAATTCAATATTTGCTCTATTTGAGCTAAAATTGTGCTTAGCTGTTCATAGGTGAATGTGGAATTTCCCAAAGTTCTTTTTAAATGGTATTTCATGCTTTTAACTGCAGCCTCCCATAGACCCCCAAACACAGGAGAGTAGCTCGGAATAAAGTTAAATTTAATACCCAAAGAAGCTGAATAATTACCTACTGCATTCTGATGATTCTGTGAATTTTGTAATTTGTACAATTCATCAAATTTGTTTTTTGCCCCTTTAAATGTAGTTGCATTATCACAATACACCTCTGAGGGTGTATTTCTTCTAGCTATGAAACGCTTAAAACAAGCTAAAAATGCTTCTGTTGTCAAATCTGAGACTAATTCTAAATGAACTGCTTTTGTAACGAAACAAACAAACACAGCGATATACCCCTTAGTAATCACAGAACTACGTATTCTGGACTGCTTGACTGGCACCGGTCCAGCAAAGTCAATCCCTATTTTTTGAAAAACTCGACTCACATTCACCCTGTCAGCTGGAAGTGAACCCATGAGCTGATTAGAAGCCTTGGCCTTTAATTTAAAACAAATAGTGCATTTGTACAAAATCTTTTTAATTTGTCTCAACCCATTAACAATCCAATATTTTTGGTTAAGACTTGCTAAAACCAAGCGTGGGCCTGCACTCAATAATTTTGTATGTTCATATTCAATAATGAGCCTTGTGATGAATGATTCCCTAGGTAATATTATTTGATGTTTGTGTTCAAAACATAAGTTTGAATTTTGAAGACGACCTCCAACTCGGAGCATCTCAAATGAATCCAAGAATGGATTCAAATTACTCAAAGATGAATTTACAATCTGCTTTTTCATAACTAAAATTTTTAATTCTTTTGAAAAGAAATTCCTTTGTTCATTCTGGATTATTGCATTTAAGGCCGCTTGTCTCTCAGCATAAGACAAAAAATTGTCCTTAATTTTTACAGTCTTATTTTTTAGATTATTACAAAATCGTAGACAGTAAGCCATCACCCTTACCATTTTATTAATATTGGAAAATTTACATACAGATCTAAATACATTATTGTCATCGCTGGGAGACATGGCGATGCAACTTGGTAGGGCGCACGTCGACACATCTCTACAATTATTCAGCGCTGCTATCTCGCAATCAATGTGATTGCAAGATGAGCCCTTGTTTGCTTCTGTATTGCAATTACTTGAATTGCAAACAGAGCCCTTTTCAAGCTGTGGTGCCTCTTGATTTTGATTTAAAAAAATCATAATCAGAGCAATTCATTACTGCAGGACCTTGCCACCAATTACAGCAACTGTTTAGTTGCAGGGGGGACGAACCACGCGATAATAAGTCCGCTGGGTTCAAATCAGATCCTATAAAACCCCATTTAAATAATGAATTGCAATCCTTTATAACTTTTATTCTATTTGCGACATAAGCATTAAGTTTAATATTTTCAGTTGCTATCCATGATAGAACAACTTGTGAATCGGTGTATAGATATACATTATTTATTTTCAATTTTAATTGTAATGTATCAAAAACTCTAGACATCAATCGTGCCAACAAAACGCTTGCATTTAATTCTAAACGTGGTATTGTTAATTTATTTCTAGTGGGATTAATTCTAGATTTTGAACACAATAATGACATGGTAACATTCTTTGAATTGTGAATTACTCTAAGATAAATAACCGCTCCATAAGCTAAACAAGAGGCATCAGAGAAACCTACTAACTCACATTCTGCGTTTTCATCAACAGATAAATTTCTTTTAATTTCAATTGACATTTGTGTTTTCATAATAAAATTTTTTCCATTCAATGAGAATATCTGCCGGTGGATTTTCATCCCAACCGACGTTTGCATTCCAAATCTTTTGCATAATTACTTTAGCTGTAACAATTATGGGACCTAGCAATCCTAATGGATCAAACAGTTTGCCTATAAAACTCAAAATTTCCCTCTTTGTCCAGTTAACCGAACAAAGCTCTTCCATTTTATAACGAAATTTAAAAACATCTGATTTTACATCTAGAGTCAAACCCAGCGCCTTAAATGTAGTAAGGCCCTCCTGCAACCTCACTTCCCCGATGTGCTGTCTCTCAATCGGTATGTCATTTACAATTTCTGGTGAATTGGTAGACTATTTGTGAAGACTGAAGCCGCCTAGGTTTAACAAATTAATTAATTGATCTTTAATCTGATGAATAACATCTAATGACTCTTCGCTGACAAAAATATCGTCCATATAGGTACAGAATCTCAATATAAATGAAGCTAACGGATATTCATTTCCAAATCTATCGGCCAATTCTTTTAAACATCTAGTCGCCAAGAATGGTGAGGACTTTAATCCATAAGTTATTGTTTTTAATTGAATACATCCGATGGGCTCATCAGATGAATTTCTCCATAAAATGTTTTGCAATGATCTTTGACTTGTGTCTAACAAAATATTTCTATACATTTGTTGTATGTCGCATACAAAAATATACTTAAGTAATCTGAATAGGAGAAGAATGTCAAACAATTCTAATTGCACATTCGCGCCTTTCAGAATTAAATCATTTAATGTTATTCTTTTTGTGGTTTTCATGGAGCCGTCAAAGACAACTCTCAATTTAGTTGTGATAGCATTTTGTTTAATTATAGGATGGTGTGGTAAGAAATACACAGCATCCTTCGCTAAATTATATCGGCTGATATCTATGTATTCAGCATGATTCAAATCAAGATATTCTTGTATGAATTTTTTAAATTCTACAAACAAATTATTATCTTTTTTAAATCTTTTTTCCATATTGAGAAATCTATTCAATGCTAAATTCAATGAGTCACCTAACATTTCATTAATCTTTACTTCTGGAACCTTTAAAGGGAGGGATACTGTGAACCTCCTATCTTTCAGTTCTACTGAACTCTGAAACAATCCTTTACATTGTTGATTCTCAGAAGAATGCTCTACAAAAACCTCAGGTACAGATTCAGTCTTCCAAAAATTACACATAACATCCTTGATACCTGTCTCACATTCATGACAATGAAGATTGACAGCACCTCGGTGAAGGTCCTGACGATGTGTCGATGCCCTCCCCGCAACGACTACTCCAAATCGTGTCTGTAGCAGCCGCATTCCTGTTGCCGCCACGTCTTCCAGCGATGCCTGATTCATCAGCACCTGAAAGAAAATATCAGATCCGAGTAACAAATTCACCTCAGACGGGAGATGGAACGTATCATCAGCCAGTTTCATATTTTTTGGTAAGACAAATTTAGATATATCAATTTCTTGTTGAGGTAATTGTGAAGTGATATTATCTATGATTAGACATTCGGTTTTAACCTTAAACGGAAAAACAAGAGAATAAATTTCAAGGTCAATAGCCTTTTCTATAGGTAACTCTTTTTGGGAAATACCTACTATACTTGTATGTATGTTTTTTGGAATTTTTCCAATTTCTTTCGCCAACCTTTTGGTAATAAAACAATTCTGGCTTCCTGTATCCAATAAAGCCTTTACTGTTAATTCTGCACCTCGGTGCGTTAAAATTTTAACTTTACATGTGGGTAATAAAACCTTTTGGCTTTTATTTATCTGAGAAGATGTCAAGGACACCCTCTCTGGTTCGTCACTGCTAGGATGTAACACAGTGGCGTAACTAGGGGGGGGCGGGGGGGGCGGTCCGCCCCGGGCGGCACTTTTCAGGGGGCGGCAAAATGAGCCGACAAATAAAAAAAAACTTGATAAAAAACACAAAACTTAAATAGTAGGTACGAGAATTTGTGAAGGGAAAATAAATGAGAAAAAAAATCGGGTCCCCGAGTTTGTGAAGGGAATAACTGAGAAAAAAATCGGGGCCCCGAATTTGTGAAGGGAAAATAAATGAGAAAAAAAATCACTAAAATTCTTAAAATTGATAAAATAAAGTTGTTTTTTCCTTTTAACCTGTCTCAGCGTAAGCTAGCTAGTAGTTTTTTTCCATTTATATAGGGGGGTGGGGCGTCAAACTTTATTAGATAGGGGGGGGGGGCGCCAAACTTTATTAGATAGGGGGGGGGCGCCAAACTTTATTAGATAGGGGGGGCGCCAAACTTTATTAGATAGGGGGGGGGCGCCAAATTTTAATCCCGCCCCGGGCGGCGAAAACCCACGTTACGCCACTGATGTAACAGTGAATTATTTATCTGAGACGATGCCGATGACACCCTCTCTAGTTCGTCATTGCTAAGATGTAACAATGAATTGTGTTGTTTTTTACAAGTAGAACATTTAAAGTGGAACATGCATCTTCCAGCATGTTTATTTAAACAAATCATAAATGCATTTTCCTTTTTTATATACTTAACTCTTTCTGACGTTGTTGCCAGAATAAAATATGGACAGTTATAAATTTTGTGTCCTTCTTTTTTACAAAAAATACACACTCTATTAAACTTTTGGTTACTATGAAAAACTGGTTGTCGAGTACCTGGCATATTTGAACGCTCCATTCTCTCCGTCCGAGGTGCATTTGTTGTCGGATGAGGGTAGACATCGCTGTTCTCTAAAGCAAACGCTTTCGCTTCCAAGAACTCGATAAAACCTGAAACAGTTGGTGTATTTGATTTAATCTCATAATAAAATGCTCGGTTAGTCGACATGTCTATCTTGCGTGATAGAATGCACACTAAAATTGTGTCCTATTGGTCAACAGGTTGTTGCAAATTCCTTAAAGCGGCTATATGCTGTTTTATAATCCCTACAAAATTTCTTAAATTGGCTGCAGAAGGCTTACCTACTGGTGCTACATCCAATAAGCTATAGACATGTTCTGACACAATCTTATTACCATTATTGAAACGGTTTTCCAAAATATCAAGTGCTTCCTGATAAGAATCCCCTTCCACAGGAAGATTTTTTATGAGGTCATAAGCCTCCTCTTTGAGAAAGTGTCTTAAATAAAATAATTTCTGAACATTTTGTAAACTGGTGTCTTCGTGGATCAAAGCATTAAATATTTCAAAAAATGGTTTGTATTCAGTGTATTTACCGCTAAAGGTTGGAATCTTAATATCTGGAAGACGAGTTCTACTGGTAGCAGGAACTGAGGGAATACTAACATTTGATGTATCTTCCTTGACCTTTTGCCTATTAATTACCTCGATGTGTAAAGTAAATCTATCCACTAAGTCCAAGTATAAGTCTTCCACAATTCCAGTGTCCTCAGAATCTCTGATTTCTGCACAAATATCTTCATATTCGGCGAACAATTTAGCTAACCTTGCTTTTCTGGTGAGCAACACTTCTAATAATAAATTAAAATTACAATCAAGCAAAAACTTTTTTAACTTCGTAATGCTGGTTTTTATAGTTCCCCTACGTGCTACCAATTTTGATTTATCATCTATGTTTGTTTTGGACTTTTCTTCAGTCATCTTAAATTAGATACTAAGGCACTTACTAATTTAAATATTATGTACTAGCTGACCCGTCGAACTTCGTCCCGCCAGAGAATTATTAATAAATAATATTAACTTTTGTTGACATAAATGGCCATCACTGACATTATAAAAATATAAGGTCTGAAATCTGAAGCAAAATGAATGGACATAAATAAGAACAAAAATGTTTCATGGAATTTAATAGTGATTGATTACTTGCTTACTACATCACTCAACAAACGAAATGCATTGAGAAAAGAAGAAAATGACCATCATATATTTTTTTTCAATTTTGCTACAGTTAATTATTTTGATATTACGGTTCCTTCAAAGTATATGAAAAAAAAAACATGAAGCTTACAATATTGCATGAGAAAAAAATACATAAGCTTATATACTACAAAAAAACGCAACAATTAGAGGTTAATATTGTGCACAACCAATATTATATAGACATATTATCTTACCGACCTCGGTAGCCTAGTGGCAAAGGCGCCGACTTCAGATGAAGAGGTCCCAGGTTCGATTCCCGGTCGGGTCAGAATTATATTTTTTTTTCACAACCTATGAGATTTACCACATACTTAAATATAGAATAAATATCAATTTGGCAAGACAGAACAAAAATTATATAAAATAAAAATAAGAATGTCAATCTTAAAAATGATTAAAAAAGAATCAGATATAATGGAGCATGCAGTCATATAATAGAGATGTCAACTATTATCAACAAAAGCAAATTTAAAAATGTCATGTTAATAACATACCTATATTATGTGTATCAAATGATGTGAATATAATGAATGTCATTATGTCACCTATTGATATTTGATTGAAGCTTTTACACTAAAACACTTCAAAGCATAGTCGATAGATGGCAGCGACTAATTAACATTTTGTTCATTAAAAATATTAATTTTATTGTCTATGAAAACATAATATGAGAATGTGTAATGACACTATGTAAAACAATATGGAGGGATAAACTGACATTTCATAAATAAAATAAGCTAAATAATTGTTTTACTTTGTTGCAATGTTTTTACTTCTATGGAGTAAAATATTTAGAAATTTTTATCAGGTAGCTACATAATTACTCATCTAATGGCAAGGTACCACAGTTTGACAACACTGAAGCCATAAATTTTTTTAAATGTGTCTAATTTCAAAATGGAGGATTTATTTTTCCAAATATTTTCATTAAATCTTTATTTATTGAGAATAATAAGATTTGAATAACATTTATATGTATAACAAATCAATCTCCAATTATTTTATTACATTTTTATACCGTAATACCAAGATTCCATTCAACGTTTACATGAGTAATTTTGTTTCCAAAAGATGGCTTACTGTATTTTTTGAAAAATTTGTATGAAGATCTTAAAAAAAATAAAGTTTTTTAAATAGCTCTAAATATATTAAAGTTAATATATCAAAGAGTATTTAAGAACGCTCTCTGGAATTTTGAGCGGCTTTTCGCATATTAATATCTGACCTTAACGTCTGTTTTCTACGATTGATGCTGTTTCAAAAATATAAATAAATAAATAAACGGACTAAAATATTATGTAGATTAACAAAATAAAATAATGTACGTATCTTTAAATTGTTATTGACCAATTTGACAGGAGCTGTTAGAAATCAATGTGTGCAGGAGTGCTCGTTCGTTTTTTCGGATGTCGTTCGTTGTTTCGGATATCGTTCGCAGCGCCCCCTTCGTTGGTGGTCGATTGTGGAACTCCGGGTGTCGTTCGGGTCGTTCGCAGCGCCCTCTTCGTTGGTGGTCGATTGTGGAACTCCCGGTCCACTCGAATGTTTTGGAATCACGCTCGGCTGAACTCCTTCTGGTTAACAGCGCCCTCCTCTTCAACGGTAGCCACTGGAACTATTTTATCGGCCGAAAACTCCCTCCAAAATTTCTTCATATGAATAATAATATGAACCTTATGCACACTGATTTGATTTATTTAAATGTTGGTTTATACACTTTTGATTCGTTGTGTTTTTAACACAATTTTTATTATTTCAATGTTACTTTAGTATCATTATTATTGCATAGGTTATTTCTACACACTTCGTCTTGTACCCCGCGGACCAAGAAAATAATGTTACAAAGTTCGCACCAATTTTTTCCATACAAAAAATGTCTCCATAAGTTTTATTATAACGTAAAACTTATAATTTTCTAAAATGTGAGCCACTGTATAATTATTTTCGAAAGCAAGTCTTTAATCGCAACAATATCACACACACGTGGTCGAACTTTTATCGATGCGTTAAACACATGAAATCGCGACAAAATTTCGTTTTTGTGACACAAAAAACTCAAGATTAAGTGAAACACACTTTTACCGGCAGATGGACCAATGTAAAAAGAGAGAATTTGAGAAGATTGGAATAATACTTCTTTCAGGTGCTGGTGAATTTGAGAGTTAATACAAATGCGTGCGTACCGTCGGACTTTGCTTTAATGACTAATGGGTTGTTTTCCTAAGAATGCGACGTATCAGAGAACGGCGTCAGTAGAACGTTGTTTATTTCGTTACCGTAGTTACAAAAAACTGTCGTTATTTTCAAAAACGGCCGCCGTCTTGTCGGTGTCAGATGATTCGTGAACGCTTTCATTGATATTCATTTTAGTTGGGCTGCACAAATGGGCTCCAACTGCATCTGGAGAAGTGAAGTTGACGAAATTTTAATAGATTTCGTAGAAGTACGTAATCATGAAGCTATTTATAATGTTAAAAATAAAGATTACAGAAAAACGCAAATGTAGAACGGTTGGTGGCGTCAATCAGGGGAAATGATAAATAAAACAGGTTGGTATACAAATCTTAATTATAAGTTTTTATTGTCATCTAATGTCATGTTAAAAATATGATATTACCAAACTTAAATAGATAGGTGGAAGTGGGGCAGATCAATAGATCAATACACATTCTTTTAAGTACCTGAAGGTTTCTAAATGCTCTACCTATTGCATCTTATATCTTCTATGTCATCTTGTCCTGTTCTATTCACTGGATTTATTTCATTACAATACCTACACACTGCCTGATTTAGTAAAGAATATAATAGAAAAATATATATTTCTAAAAAAAAAACAAGCAATGGAATATTTATACAAAAAATCAGGTTTAGGCATAACTTAACAAGCAATAATAAAAAATAAAACAAAAATATGAAGCATTCAGGAAAAAAAAATTAAATAGATATTATAAAATTAATAAAAAATGTGTGTTTCAGGTACGTTGGGCCTATTAATAAATCTATGGAGCTCAAACCTCAGAAAAAAATATCAGACATTTTACACCTGTAAAAACTGAGAAACAACAATAATTATTAATATTTAGGCACTTAATTATTTTTTATTATATTGATTATTAAATTATAATAATACATATTTTTCTAATGAATTGTTTTACTTTCCAATGTTCTCTCAATCAATGGCATCAATGCCATCTAACGAAAAACAAATAATATAAGCTTCTCAACTAAGGAATGAAGCGAGGTACTTTCGTAAAAATGTATTAGTTGGTAATTCCTTATTATTCAGCTCGCCCACCATGAAAGTTGGAGATTTTAAATTTTATTATTTCGTATGGCTTCTGCCACCAACGGGTGGCAACGTCAGAAGATGGAGAAGTATGATATCTGCTACATACAGGAGACACGCACCCTACAGAGCAACATCTACGCTTTCAAGCCATTCAAGAGCATCGGGGGTGGCATTGTGAATATCTGCGTATGGTCCAGGGAATGCTCTCAAAGGGCAATGCTTAAAGGATTGCACCGGTTCTTCGCAATCACAGGCTGGGGAGTCCCGCATGTGCCATCTGTGGAGCATTTGGACACATCGTCCGTGTTCTAATGCTCCACAGATGGGACAAGTGATGTTTTATATGGCCAAGCACATACATAGTCGAACAGCATAGGAGTGAGGCGAAAGTACTGCCTAAATTTTTCTTCATTACATTGAAGGTGGCGGCGGACTAAAATTCAAAAGCACCTTCTGTGCTTCTAGATTTATACAACTTGTCTTCTCCCATACGGTATTCACCCTCCTCTGATTCCTGGTCATCCTCCAAACAAATAACTAACGCCAAATCAATATCGTTCATTGACATGCGATCATGCTTATGTGATGACCTTATGGATGAATTTCTCTTTATTGATAATTTTTTATTTTTGTTTTTTATTTTTTTTTTGACATTCATATACGCTCTTCTTATGTGACGCGAAAGGTGAATTTCTCTTTTTTATTGATTTGGTTCTTAAATTTGTTTTAGTTACTTAATTATTGAAAGGTATATAGTATGATGGGATTATTTGATGTGACTGTAAATTTACCTTTTGTTTGCTTTGTTTTATGTAATTTATATTTTCATTTTTTTTATACAAGAATTATATGGACGTTGCCTTAAGTGTGATTTTCACCTTTTAATGTTTTACTTCTGTCTTAATTGCTCATATCTATTTTTTTCTATTGCTGGTTGCCTGTCCTGTAATGAGTTGCGGGATCAGATTGCCAGACTTTTCTGAATTCTGACTTTAAAGATTTAAGTGTGGGGAAAAGTATTTTTAATTTGTTGTTATTTTTTTTAATTTTTAATGGCTTGAATGTTTTTGTGAAAATGTTATTATTTTTTATATTGTTTATTACCAATGTTGTTTTATTTGAAGTATCAACTAAGTGTTGTTGTTTTAACATTAATTGACATTGCTAATTATTATTTTATCTCAGACGGGCGAAACCAACCTGGCAACGCTTTTTTGCAATGTTTAAAGTATTTTTATACTAGCTTATACCTACCCGTCTTGCTTTACGTTTTTGATTCCGATTGTCAGGCTCGATAGGTAAGTAATTAAACAGGTTCTAGTCTAGCTTCCCATTGCTTTGTAGACCTCTATAACTGACATAAGCACAGAAAAAGAAGAATAACACTTTTAATGTTTATTAAAAAATTTTATGAAGATCCTAAAAATAGGGTTTTTTAATTAGCTCTAAATATATTAAAGTTAATGCAGCAAATTGTATTAAAGAACCTTCTCCGGCATTTTGCACGGCTCTGTGCAGATTCATATCTGACGTAGCATTTGTATTTTGAGCGTGATGCTATGACATACGGTAAAAAGCAAAATAAAAAAACATTTCTGAATTATTATTTAGATAGAGAAGGAGGGGCTAATGCGAGTTTTATTTAATTTCCCAATTTACCACGCAACTTTCTTAATTTTTTATTTCATAAGAACCTTCTACTAATAAAAGCCAACACGACAAAAATAGAATTAGTGAAATCGGTTCAGCCGTTTAGGCGTGATGTTCACATATACGATAGAAAGCAGACAAACATTTCTGAATTATTATATAGATTGTCCGTGGTGTGTTTTTGTTGCCAATGGTTCACCCATTACGCATAAACAATAAATTTAATTCAGTGCGGGTGCCTACCCAGCCTGCTTACCGAACAGTGGTATGTGTGAGTGGTGCGATGTTGTGTCGGCGTGCCTCGTTGTGTTTCGCGTACCTGGACATTTTACATAGATTATATATTATTATTGAATGTTTTGTTATTATATTTTAATGACCTATGGCCGTGTATAAATGAATAAATAAATAAATAAATAAATTTTCACGATCTGACTTTCTGACACAACACACAAATTGACGTTTGTTATTAAAAAAAACGGAGAGAACAATACGGTCGCACATTACGGTGACTTTCCAAATGTCGCCGTAATGTGTGCCCGTAGAATGCTGCCGTATTGTACGGCCGCTGAAGACGGCCGCTCCCTAGGAACCCAACGCATAAGGGTGGGTTTCTCGACGCCGCAAGTAATGGTAAAGTATTAGCACAATACTTTACTATCAGGTGTTGCTCGATCGCAAGGAATGTCAAAGTAAAGGGTAATCGATTAGTAACATGCATACCAACATCACAATGCTTAAAAACATTTTTTCATCATGCAACATTATTATAAAATGTCATGTACGCATGCGCGTGCAATGTCATTCATTACTTTTTGGTTATATTTACGCTGCTGCGTCGTCAATATTACATTTTTTTAAGGCTAAGACTATTTGTCGGTTTAATTGGAAATAAAATATGAATCCCGAAGATTCCAATATTACCAAGTAAGTATAATATTTTTTAAGCAGTTCTGTAGTGTACACACATTTGTTGTTCATAATTTTTGAAAATATTATTTAATCTGTTTTCCAGAGCATATTTCCTGCCCATCGATGGTAACAGGATTGCGTTGTGCACTAGTTTCTTTGCTTGTAGTGAGACATTGTTGTTTGCTCATTAGTGTACCGCCCACCCTGTAAGCAGCAACTTTCCTATGTTCGTTTTTTTCACATTTTTCATCCCTACTAAACATGCTTGCATGCATTCATAACATGCTCTTTTTGATATTTATAAATGACATAGCCAATTGTTGTGTCTACTCAAACTTTGTACTCTTTGCTGATGACTTAAAAGTATATTCTAAAATACATGACGTGACTGATGGAATGATGATTTGAACAGACTAAATGATTATTGCCAGAAGAATAAACTCTACTTGAATATCGATAAGTGTTATACTATTCGTTTCACCAAAAAGAAAATAGCTATTCCATATACTTAACAGTTTACAGGGACATATGGGCTTAAGGAATTGACTCATACCAAGGATCTGGGAGTAACTGTGGACTCTAAATTACACTTCGACTAACACATAAATAATATCACTGGGGACTGCGCGGGATTGCGAGGTTTCATTCTGAGATCAACAAAAAACTTTAAAAGTCATGATTCAACTCTCATTCTTTATTGCAGCTTGGTGCGAAGCAAACTGGAATAGTGTTCAACCATATGGAACCCATACTTTAAGAAATAAATTGATCAGGTTGAAGGTATGCAAAAGAGATTTATTAAATTTATGAACGGGAGATATAGGGTAGACATAACCAATTTAACTACACTATCTAATCGTCGAATACTTCTTGATATGACCACTCTGAGAAAAATTTGTACCTCCGAGTTTGACACGCCATCATTACTTGAGCTTGTCTTATTCCGGGTGCCATCGCAAACTCGTTCATGCAATCTATTCTATATGGACAAACCCAACACGATTGCAGGCCTTAGAAATCCCCTATATAGAATGGCCGACACTTACAACAAATTCTTCTCTGACAGTATAGATATGTTCGCGGCGTCTTCTCTGCAGCTTAAAAAGAAAGTTCTACAGTGTTTACAATCCAGGTGAATCCTTCCTTACTCCTATTTATCCTTTCCTTCCCCTTTGAAATTTTCTTTTATGATTTAATGTTTCTATTTTTTTGTAATTTGTTGTTTTTTTAAGTTTATAACTGATTTAAGCTATGATTATATGTTTGAAAAGTAGTCAATTTGTATGCACATGTAATTGTGGAACAGATTACCTCAGCTTGTACCTTACCTTCATGTTTTTCTTATGTATATTCATATCTGTTCTGTGTTTGTGTATCATAAATAAATAAATAACTTTGTTCAACTCGATTATCACTTGATTGAAATTTTAAACAATGAAGGACAAAATAAAAACAAGCAATTACTTCCATATACATATATAATAATAATATAATTTAATTAAATATACAATTTTCATTGTGCACTTTAAATTCTAGGCAACCAGGCTATTTTTCGCAAGAAATATTTAGACTTGACCGAAGATCGAGTTAAGACAAAAAAAAACAAGATGAATATTACGTCGATTTGATAAAGTATGCCTTTGAAGACAATATGAGAAAACGGGAAATGGACACTTTAGACATGCAGATAAAGATGTTAGCAAAACAAAAATTATTGTTAGAAGTGAAAAAGTTAGAAAATGAATAACGCTTATAAATAAATGATGACATTATCACACATATAAATAAATGCTTAATTTTCATATTTTTATTATAATTAATATGTTTAAATTTATTTTTATACCCATCCACCCACTCCCGGCAATCCGTCTGATGTCGTTAGACCACCTTGCCTGAGGCCTATCAACACTTCTGCCAGTTCTCGGACGCCACTCAAGAACTTTCTTGGTCCATCTGGTGTCGGTTACTCTGGCTACATGACCAGCCCAACTCCACTTTTGCTTTGAGACCCTCTGAACCACATCGGTGACTCATGTTTTCTGTTTTATCCATGTATTAGTCTTTCTATCACTCAATGAGATACCTAGCATCTTCCTCTCCATAGCTCGTTGTGTTACAGCTAGTTTATTTAATATTCTTTGAGTGAACACAAACGTTTCACAGCCATAAGTGAGCACAGGGAGAATACATGCATCAAAAAGTTTTCTCTTTAAGTAATTGGAATAATTTGGAGACTTCAGGATATAGGACAGTTTACCGAATGCTGCCCATGCCAGTCCTCGCCTTCTGTCTATTTCCGCTTCTTGATTTTCTCTTCCTAGCTTTATTGTATGGCCAAGGTATACATAGCTCTCAACTTGTTCAAGTGTCTGACCATCCACCTGGATGTTATGGGGCTGACTTGCAGCACTCATCACTTTGGTTTTTGAAATATTTAATTTCAATCCTATTTTGTGAGATGCTGTATTGACATCGTTAACCATAGTTTCCAGCTCCTCATCATCTTTGGCAAACAAGACTATGTCGTCTGCGAACCTGAGGTTGTTGGGAGATACATTAATTGTTGGGATTTGGGGTATATTCTTATATCCTCTAAAGACGCCATAACTGAGAAAGGCAGAGGTAAAATATAAACCATCTATACCAGGTATCATCAGGCCTTATTGGCATAGGCACATAGAGATTTTGGATTTTTTTTTTCAGAAAATTCCCATACAAATGAATTGATATCATGTCATTTTGTTAGAATTTAGTTACCTTGAAACTGTATTTAAATGAGTACAGTCTCGTTCTCATCAGTTTGTATGGCACGGTTCCTGCAATGAAATCATTTTATAAATCATTCAAGTGATAAGTCAGTTATGAAAGATACAGAAAATGTTATAGCTGTTAACCATAATAATATCTGATAATTTTAAACATAAGGAAAACATTATTATAATATCTATCTATATATTTGTCATTGTCAAAAAAAGGAGTATAATAATACAATGAGATTAAATTAATTAAAACTGACTACAAAATACTCACTTGTTGGAATAAGGTTGCATGACCGGGCACAGCGAATCATTCACAAGCGTCAAATTGAAACTTTTTGACGTTTATGACTAATGCTTCACAATAGTAATAACTACAGGTAGCATGCGTAGTAAGCGATTAGTAATCCGTTAGTAAAGTACTTTACTATTATGACGTCACATTTGTGTGGAACAACGCATTTTTTTACTAACAGGTTGCTATTACTTTGCTAATGCTAACGCTTTGCTATTACTAACGATCGGGAAACCCACCCTAAATTATAAAATGTAACAATTATTGACATACAGTAAAAAAAATAATGTTGCAATAACAAAAAAAAATATTATTTTTAATTTAATGTTTCCAACAGTGTGTAAACTTTTTATTTCAAACATTGCATTAGTAAGGCTTTTCTCCGTTATGATGTCTCGTCTGTATGTCAGACTTTAAAGCACTCTATGAAAATTAAAAAAAAATGAACTTTTTATAACAAACTTTGCATTCAAATGGCTTTTATCATGAGTTATTATTTGATTGATTAAACTTTTTATTGCATTTATTGCATTCGTATGGATTTTCTCCTCGCATGTCATTCTTTAAATTACTTAAGACCACAAACTTTTTATTGCACTCATTGCATTAGTAAGGCTTTTCTTGACTGTGAATCCCGCTGTGCGTAAAAGTTTCCTAATTTGGTACACTTTGCTTTCTTATGCCTGACTTCGCATGTGAGTTTTTAAATAACCCGAAAAATTGTTTTTCTCTACATCAGGACCTTTAAAAAAAGTGCTCAGCCAACAGGCATAATAACATTATGTTACTGTCAGCTGTCAGCCGTATAGAACGTAGTAGAACAAAATTTAGGAACGGATCGCGACAGTAATGCACACGGCTGCCATAGTGTAAGAACACGTAGAAGGTAATGTACTGTCAATGTCAAATGGCTGTCATTTGTTGATAACTGACGTGATCTCGTTAACCTGATATTGACTAATATTATATATTTTTTCATTTCGGGTGAACTGTCCATTAATAAATTAAATATAAGTACCGATTTCCTATTTTTGAAAGGTGAGCAAGGTTTTCAAATTTCACGGGTGAATAATAACATTTTTATATTGGTAATTATTTACTTTGCGGGCTTCTACGTTCCAACCTTAACCTAACCTATTCAAATCGTAGTGTTATCATCCGAGGATGTTATCAAATCCCCTCAAATTGACTAACTAAACGATTATGACCAACAAAGTCTTCATTTTTCAAACAAAAACACCGATTTTAGAAAGAAAAAATAAAATGGCACTCCATGAAGAAAAAGTTTTTATGAGAAAATAGGCATCTTTTAAAATTGTTTTTTACTTAAAATTGGTTGATAAAATACTTCAAATGTTATCAAATCAATCCATAACATGCTTATTTACCAATCTGCATATACATTTGATATGTGTTTCATATAAAAAAAATCTGAATCCATGATTATTTACTAGCTGAATTGTATTCAGTTTATTGAGTACCCAACAGATGCACCTGTATTAATGTACTGATGATTGTAAAATTGTTTTTTTTTTTGTGAAGTATTCAATACATGACACACAGGATTTTAGATTCATAGTCTGTTTTCCATGATTGAAAAAAACAATATAAATAAATGATTACATATGACGGATATTGGGAGAAAACAATGATATTCTGATTATGATATGGCTGTAGAATTTACCACTAGGCAAAAAGCCTACCCTTTGACATATTTTATTATGTACAATAATATTAAGAATATTATATTTTAAAGTCACTTTTTTTTTAGTTAAACATGCAAAGTGGTAGCCAAATATCTATATGTTCAATGTGTGTTACAGATTGGTTGAAAACGATGATAGTTCTTAGTAAATATTGATATAAAAATCACCACAATGAAAAAAAAACAATAAATGTCCAAGCCAGGATGGGAGAGACCAATGTGTGTCGTATTTAATCTCACACACTTATTACAACCTTTCAGTATCTCATGGGGATAAAATAGCTGTCGCCAAAATTAAAACTACTTACCTAGTGTCCGAATAGTTGTGTGCTTACATACATACATGGATGAATAGTGTTTTTGCTATTGTGATGATACCTGCTATGTGATAGATGTACTTTGCATAATATTGTTGTGATGTTTCATATTTTTTTGTAGTTTGGATTCTTCATGTATTTGGGTATGAACCCTTTTATTTTCATTTTGTGGTATAGTTTACCCACTTTTATCTTACATTGATCGACGCAAAGGCTTGCTGCTGTAATGCCGATCAGTGTCAGTGACAAAGGTATATTAATTATAATATAAATTTGTATATTTGTTATACTGTTTAATAAACCTAACTATGACATGAAAATGATTTATTGGTTTCAATAAAATAATTTCCATATTTTTTATTCAGTTTTAAACAGGTGCTCACTAATATTCAGTAAATTGATTCAGTCTTGCAGCATTAAACTGTATTACAGGAATTTTAGTAACCTACAAACATACTATGAAAATGAATTATTTTGAAATGTACAATCAAGGCCCCCTCTTTCTTTGTGAATTGTATAAATGTGACAGAAGCAAGCAGTGTGTGACAGGATAGTTTGGTGTCTGTTCTCTCTACCTACCCTTACAAGGGAGACGGCTGGTCGGAATACATTGATAGAACATTACTCCGCAACCTTATATCCCACCCCAAACTGTTGCGCACAAGTAATGATTTTGCATTACAATAGCCCCTAAAAAACACTGTCAGATTTTTCTCAGAGACCTTATTCCTGCAGCATTTGTGTGTAGCGGTTTAATCAACCGATCGCTCACCCCATAATCCGAGAGCATGCGACACAATCTTTCACAGTCCACACGATCATAAGATTTCTCCAGGTCTACAAATGCACAAAAATGCCTCTGTTGTTTACCCATCAGCTTCTTAGCGACCATTCGCAGGGAAAAGATCTGATCGGTGCACTCCCTTCCACTCAAAGAAGCACCTTGAACATCCCAAATTTTACTCTTAGTCAACTTTCCTACTCTTTCAATCAGAACCTTACCATACAACTTACCTACAGCACTCAACAAGCTGATAAAAAAAAGTAAGCCAAGAATGAAACGACCCCCAGGAGCATGGTAAAAAATTGAACACAATATTTAGCTTGAAATCCACACATAATGACTTTAATTAACGCTTACATTTGAGGGTTTTCACCCTCATCTTCAGGTGTTTGCGAATAACCCCCAGAAGAATTGTAATATCTGACGGTAATTGAAAATTCACAATAAGATAATTTGAGGTAACTTTTCACAAAAAAATGAGATTCAACAGTGGTCTGCTCATTGAGTCATCCACTACCTTCTATATTACAAGCCTGGAAGCTAAAACTGGCAACGTTGTAATTGCTAGCATTGGGAGTCCTATTTTGAATGTAATGCTACAATAACACGCTTGCCGTGGCTTGGCAAGCTCCATGCCTTCACAAACGCTTGGACGCATATTACACGTTGGTGTGCGCACTGTATTTTAATAGATTTGCCGCAATTCCTTTGATCTGTGTAAAAAACCGACACTTGGTGCAAGCGTTACCAGCTCACACAAGCCAAGGCAAACACCCTGTTACACGATGGTATTTGTGGTGGTTTGCCAAGCCGTGGCATGACATTTCTCATACTTATGGTCACTGACATATTATGACAAATAATAATTATCAATATTATGTGGAACTTTTTATAATGATTCTTACATTATTACCTATAATAATTCAATTAATGCGATAAATATTATTTAAGTATCATAAATTTGCGAATTAAAAGAAAATGGGGGTTTGTAAATTAACATAATATTTTATATTCCAAATAGCTCTTTATGGGAGTTCTATTTTGAAAAGGACATTTCTCACTAAATATGTGAATCTATATAGGAACATGAAACTTACACAATATAATGAAAATTCAATAATAAATACTACTATTCTTATTGGGTAAGCAGCTTTCACTGTTTTGACCCCAAGTCTCAGCTAATTTGTAGTAATCTAGTATATTCTTGAAGGACTCCCTGGAAAGAGGACGATTGCCCACGAAATGGTCCGATCTTGTTAGGCAGGTTAGAGTAAATTCTTGAAAGCCATTGGCCGAGAAGTGTTTCAGGGGATTTAAGTAGTATCTTGTTGACAGTTTCTGCTGGTGTCTTCTTAGATGTAGGTACATTAAGTTGAAAATGGGTATTATCCTTATTTATATCCTTCGGCCTTTATAAGAGGCTGCTTGGGTATGTCTTCTCTGGAAAGGAGGCGTATGGTTTATTTGTGTAGACATTTCTTTAAGCTGATCAGGGGTATAATACATAACCCTTCGGTGTTAGGTGAAATAAAACTATACGTTCCTGATGCATACACTCGGGCTAGATCGCACATTCTCTTCTGTCCAATTTCGGGCAGAACTAATATAATCCGCAACTCTCCGGTAAATAGAGCTGTCAAATTATTTAATGACATGGCGGATCGCATCGATATCTTTTGTGTCCCATACACTGAATTTACGAGACAGATCAACATGATTCTACCGTGACTTGATAAAGTCAACTGTTATTTATTTTTTTTGTAGTGACTGTTATTTTTTTATATCATCTGTTATTATTATTATTTTTTTTTGTAATTGTTGTCATCACTCATCGCAAAGGCTTGTCGCTGTTATGATGAGTGGTGTTTCTTTTGAAATATGTAAATAAATAAATAAATTAGCGTTCATCATAAACATAGCTGGTAGTATCTATCAGAAATAGTTGCATTCAAGGAAACATATTGCTAGAGTTAAATATGTTGAACAATTTCTTTTATTATAAGTATTATTCTTTTAAGTATCAGTGCTTTCAACAGTTAAAAGATATTGTTTGACAATGAGGGTTAAGTAATATAACATTCATTTTCAAAATATGTTAATTTATTAAAAAAAAAACAAACAATAAGCAAATAAACACTCAAATAGTATAGGTAGGCAATTTAAAAAGGTAGACGTAGAATGTACTCAACACGAGTACCTATAAATATTTCAGCAATGTAGGTCTACAAGATTTCAATTTGGAAGAAAGATATAAGAAACAATAAATGTAATCACAAACCAATATAGACAAAATGTACTGAACATAAACTATGTTCATTTCAAATAATATGACTACTTCCATTGGATGGATCATCGTAAATTTGGCTTTGCCCAGTTAGGTGGATTTAAATGCTTATAAAATTTTGTACATATTATCAATGAATAAAGAAGTTATTATTATTATTATTAAATGGAATATAATATGAAGTTCATTAAAAAAATTGAAATTGTAATAGGATTCATAAACAAATATGGGCAGAACGTACATAACATAGTACTGATTTTAAGTAACGTGGAATATGTACCTAGATCCTTCAAGTAAGTATTCAGAAAGAAATATGATATAAAGTTTAATAAAAGAAATTGAAATAATATATTATGTTAGGTCATCTTTGGATGGTAACAGAAAAAAAATCTGTTATTAAACGAATGCTAAGAAAGAATAAAAATATATATTGAATGCAAAAATTTGCATAGTAATATCATATTGATTCTTATTACAGAAGTTTTATTGGATCTAAAACGAATAATATACTGTTTTCTGTTCTATTATTTGCCAGAATACAACGAAATGGAAACTTATATGGTAGCATTCTTCATTAACTTAAAATATTCTACGTCATTTGTAAAACTGATGAATAACATGTCTTCAAATTAAATAAAGACCATTAAGTTGTTTCACACTTTTAGATATCACCGACTTTAAATCATTTGGACATATTTCATTCCCTTCAACATACACTTTCACAAGGAGCTCTTTAAAGCGGATATGGACAATTTCACTTCAATTGTGTTAATGATCTGAGTTCCTGTGGATGTTTTCCAATGTTATCATGCAATAACAGCCAGGCTTCATACATCCCTTTATCTTTGGGGTTCTTGAAAATTGGAGCAGTTCCCTTCTTTGTAATAGTGCTGTCATAGCTTGTCTTGCATTAAGGCATCAACACCTTTGGGGCATCTGAAAAAACATTATTGAATTAATATCCAATAGGATAATTCCTTGAGAAACACTACACATTAAATTGATAAATTATACCTACAATTCCTTGTCCAAAAACTATACATAGCCTAGATCTGCGTACATCTACAAAACCTATTAACTGTACTCAAAAGTTATGATTCATAACCTACAAACTGGTATTTTTTAAATAAAAAACTCAATACAATTGTATGATGGAACTGCAGACTGCTTAAGTTTCTTAAAGATAGACAAAACACAATATACAATATTATTATTATTTATTCAAACAAAATATTCTCCAGTCAGCTGTCAGTCTAGGCTGGTATAAGGAGAACAAAATAATCATAAATATATAATAAATTGTCAAACACTTTACATAAAAGAATAAAAAAACATACAAAAAGAAACACAAAATAGTTAATAAAAGTTAACAATAAAAACGTAAACAATATATTATATTCAAAATAAATAATGAAAATTTATCTATAGGTAGATGCAGTTTAGATATGCACACTATAATGTCAATATACATGTACAAAATCATGAAAACAGTTCTAGTAGGAAGTAAAAAAGATGCAGATGATGCTTACCTATAATAGGATTTTTAAACCATGTTTCATACTGAAAACACAAAGTGTTGATGATATATTATATCGAACACCTGAATAAATACTTTCTATAGCTTAGAAACATTAAATTACGTTTAAAACAGCACTTTCAAACAGAAAAGTTATAACATTGCCGACCATACAAAACAACTAAAAACAAAGTCGTTAATCACATCCGGATTCCCGACACTGTCGCCAAACTTTCTAATTCCAGGCTTGTTTATCATTTGTTTATTATATTATGCAAACAAAGATGCGTTCATAGGCACACTAAATTATTATGTGAAGTTATTTTTAAATTATCTATATTTGCAACTTTTAGAAACATCAAAAATTTATGTGACAGATTGAACAATGTTGCCAGCATAGAGTCTTGCTGAGAAATATATTCGTTTATACGTATGCATTTTATGAATGTGGCAACATTGGCAGCCGTGTGCATTACTGTCGCGATCCGTTCCTCAAAATTTGTCTTTAGTTGCGAGTGGCGCGCCATCTAGCGGCGTTAATGACATCAGTCAGTCAGTGTTCAAGGCAAATATTATATAGATTTGAAATTTATTTCAATAATTTTAAAACTTATAAAATATAGTAATTTTGTAAAAATTTATATAAGTTTGTTTTAATTACAACCTACAACCACACCATTTTACTAATAAATCATCATACCTATGAAATAAACAGGTTGAGCATCCTTCAGAATAATAAACATAACTATAGAAAATAAAAATGTTTTAAGGCTCTGGGGTAGGGTAATCGCTGTTTTTTGGTGTTTTTTCATGCAATTTTTTATCGTTGTTGTTAAAGATAGCTTCTTGAAAAAAATATTTCAATGTTCTTCAATCTTTCTTCTAGTGCAAACACTTTCAATATCTTAAAAATATTGAATATTTATAATGGAAAAAAATATTTTAAAAATGTCTCTATCGTGACTTTTCAAGAAGATTTATGCATTAACTACGAGACCTAGAAATGTAATTATTTTTCTAATCGAAGGAGATTTTCAATTTCTAGTGCAAATACGTAGCATAATTAAGTTTTAAATTGTATTTTTTTTTAAAAACTGAAAAACTACAAATTGTATTAATTTTTTATTGTCTATGGTTTATTTTATAGAAGATTACAGGTAAGAGAAGAGCTTCGGGGTGTGGGGCGTCACATGAAGAGTTTATCTCGGAGTGGGCGCTAAGTTCTTCTGCCTGTTTTGACATTTGGATTGTTTTATGCTTATTTCGTGATAAAAATGATAGTTTTGTGTGCTTGGACAATATATTTTTATTATAATTTATTCGTTTTGAACTTTACTTATTTGGACTTTTTTTTATATTTTGTTTATAATTGACAGTGACATTTGTATATAAGATATCGTAATCTTGTTTGTATTTAATGATCAAAAATAGTTTTGTGTTTGTGTGTTTGGACATTAAAATGAACAATACAATACGTGGTGGATCAAGAAATATCATTATACGTGTGTATTCGCCACGTATTCGGAATGTTTGGTGGAATTAAAGCCGGAGAACTGTCTACTAATGTTTTCTAACTAACATCTCAATTGATTGGTAAATACTGTGTTTTTTGTAGATAAAATACTTTTTAATGATTAATTCTAACATTTTCAAGTATAAGAAGTTAGTTAGAGCTCATTTAAGGATACTTTATTTGTTTTAAAAATATCTGTCAATGAAAGATCACAGGACAGTTTGTTTTGACGATCGAAAAACAAAACACGGTATAGAAAATAATGTTTGTTAAATTGCAATACTATATTGTTACCATTTTATCATTATATTTCGATTTCTTATCCCATTTTAAGATGGAAAATTTTCATTTAATTTTACTAAAATAATATTTCTATTAAAATACAATAATGGTATTATTTTCCTATCCCATTCTTTATTTAAAGTTGATTATTTTTACTTTTTTAATTAAAATAATACTTTACTTTTTTATATAAAATAATGTTCCTATATATATACTTATTAAATTATAATACTAATATTAATAAATTAATCGAAAATAGTAAATATGTTTTCGACAGTGTCAGCTCATTGTTTTTATACAGTAAAACTTTCATATCCAATAATTAATCTTTAATTTTTTTCAGGTTTTAATATGTGCGTTCTATTAGGATAATTGTAATAGAAGAGAATTCAAATCAATGCAAATTTACCACGCCAGGTAAACATAGAAAAGGGCGACCAAAAAAAGGATTGGAGGATTCGACCGCTGTGCCGTATTAAGGCAAAAATCATTTTTCAATCATCATTCATTCAAAAAAGCAATACCCAGTTTGAGAAGCATGTTACAAGTTGTACGAAATTATTTGAATTTTGATGGGAGCTACGAACTTCTACGAAAAACTGTAATAAACATTGGGTTTTCGTACAAAAATGCAATTCAAATAGAAAAGTATTGATGTAGACACAAAATATTGCGGCTAAAAGAGAAAATTGTCTTAAAATAATCATGGATCACAGGATGTTGCCAAAAGAACTCCAAAAATATAGTTTATATAGATGAAAGCTTATTAAAGAATATTACAGTTTGTCTATACTTTATTTAACTTCAATTAATTCATTAAACATCACTTTATTTTAATTATGAATTTTTATTTTTTCAAATCCCGAAGTCCAAAATATGTAAAAATTTTGGCCAGAGAAAAAACCTGCTAAAGGAACAATAAATCAAGGGAACAAAAAATAATTGTTCAAACACAAAACTATCATTTATCTTTATTATTTATTTTTCAGTTTTCAAAAAATAATTACAATTTAAAACTTGATTATACTACGTATTTGCACTAGAAATTGAAAATCAGCTTCGATTAGAAAAGTAATTACATCTCTAGGTCTCGAAGTATATGCATAAATCTTCTTGAAAAGTCACGATAGAGACATTTTTAAAATATTTTTTTTCATTAAAAATATTCAATATATCCGTTACAGTGTTTTATTTTAGCACAGTCATTGTTAATGTGTTACCATGAGCGATAACAGCGCCCTCAATTAGTTTGCCAATTTCTTGACATACTGCAAGTTTTCTTACTTTTTAGTGTTTGGAGATTTAAATTGAGGTAAGTGCAGGAGAAGAGGGGGACAAAGGATATAGACACGCCCACTACCCCAAGGTCATTGGCTTACCCCCTAGCCTTAAGAAATTAATCAGATACTACATCAGGATAGTCCAAAGAAAAATGACGCATTACTGAATGCGTCGCTTACCGAGGAACTTTCGTCCATAGAAGAATGCAGTATGTCCATGTATTACAGTTGTAAGAAAAATAATGTCCCAAGAATTACGTTGTTTCTGACTCTTTAGCTATTTTTCCAGAAGATATAAATAATTTATTCAATTCTAAATTATCATATTGTTAAATAATTATTGGTCAATATATAAGCCAAATTTGAAGACAATTTGTTAATAAATAGTAAAGATATTTGAAAAAAATCGGACCAAAAACTTTAAACTGCTCTCCTGTAAAGTTGCTAAAATCCAGATACGTCGTTATTTTAGGGATATGACGAAATATAAAATAACGCATTAAAAAAAACAGATTTCAAAGAATTATTTCGTAGAATGTACTGATTGAATCGCAATTAAATCCTAACCTACACATTTGTGTAGGTATACTTTTTTTGACAAATTACGAAAAAAAATCATACGATACAGCTATAATTATGTTATAAAACAAATATTTAGTTAGTTTTCAATTAAAATTCAAACATTGTGTATAATAAAAGTAATTTTTTAAAAGAAATATTCACGTAACCATTTTATAGGCGGAGGAGAATTATAATCACGTACTTTGACATCAGTAAACATAAAATGATTGGAATAAACTTAGCCCCAGAACGATTTCTATGCATGGTACGTAACCTACACAAACGATGCGTGCAGTTCTCTAAAGAGTCCCGAGTTATTTTACGCGAAATTTTCGACGAAATATGATCACATGTTTTACCTACACAATCGTGTTCAGTTCTGAAAGATAATGCATAGAAACCATAGACAACAATCTTTGCGCCACTCACGCAGGTCGGAATCGGCTTTCTACGTATTCTTATCCTATGGATTATCGTGGGTTTATCAACGGTTCATCCTGTGTTGTCATATTGTCAATAGGTTGTGTCAAGTCACTTTAGTCAGGGGTCAGGGCGTGAATAGTAATTAATAATAAATTGTTGAAGGTACCTGTTTCGCAATCATGAACAATGTACCCATTGACTACAAATTATTTGAACACGATAATAATATAATAATTTATGAGCTAGAGGAAAATGAGATAGAATCATTTTTAACAAATGTATATGTGCGCGAACCTCAGAAGTATTACGAGTGTAATAATTTCAAAAACATAATCGAATCGAGTGCATTAACCAATCACATGAGCGTTCATACAGGAGAAAAGCCATACGAGTGCAACATATGCAATAAAAAGTTCAATCGACCCGGCAGATTAAAGAGACACAATCGAATTCACACCGGAGAAAAGCCATACGAGTGCAACATGTGCAATAAAAAGTTTACTGATTCAAGCAACTTGATTAACCACATGCGAATTCATACAGGAGAAAAGCCTTACGAATGCAACATTTGCAATAAAAAGTTTACTCGACCCGGCAGATTAAAGTCGCATATGCGAATGCATACAGGAGAAAGGCCATACGAGTGCAACATATGTAATAAAAAGTTTAGTGATTCAAGGAACTTGATTAACCACATGCGAATTCACACAGATGAAAAGCCACACGAATGCAACATTTGCAATAAAAAGTTTACTCGACCCGGCATATTAAAGTCCCATATGCGAATTCATACAGGAGAAAAGCCATACGATTGCTACACGTGCAATAAAAAGTTTACTGGATCCCGCAGTTTAAAGTCCCATATGCGAATTCATACAGGAGAAAAGCCTTACGAATGCAACATTTGCAATAAAAAGTTTACTCGATCCGGCAGTTTAAAGTCCCATATGCGAATGCATACAGGAGAAAGGCCATACGAGTGCAACATATGTAATAAAAAGTTTAGTGATTCAAGGAACTTGATTAACCACATGCGAATTCATACAGGAGAAAAGCCATACGAATGCAACATTTGCAATAAAAAGTTTACTGAATCCGACAGCTTAAAGTCCCATATGCGAATTCATACAGGAGAAAAGCCATACGATTGCTACACGTGCAATAAAAAGTTTACTGGATCCCGCAGTTTAAAGTCCCATATGCGAATTCATACAGGAGAAAAGCCATACGAGTGCAATATTTGCAATAAAAAGTTTACTCAATCCGGCAGTTTAAAGTCCCATATGCGAATTCATACAGGAGATAAGCCATACGAGTGCAACATGTGCAATAAAAAGTTTATTGGTTCAAGCAACTTGATTAACCACATGCGAATTCATACAGGAGAAAGGCAATACGAATGCAATATTTGCAATAAAAAGTTTACTCAATCCGGCAGTTTAAAGTCCCATATGCGAATTCATACAGGAGAAAAGCCATACGAATGCAACATTTGCAATAAAAAATTTACTGAATCCGGCAATTTAAAGTCCCATATGCGAATTCATACAGGAGAAAAGCCATACGATTGCTACACGTGCAATAAAAAGTTTACTGATTCAAGCAACTTGATTAATCACATGCGAAAATGCTATTTTGTTTAAGGACACACATGCGAATTCATACAGGAGAAAAGCCACATGAATGCAAAATTTGCAATAAAAAGTTTACTCAATGCGGCAGATTAAAGTCCCATATGCGAATTCATACAGGAGATAAGCCATACGAGTGCAACATGTGCAATAAAAAGTTTATTGGTTCAAGCAACTTGATTAACCACATGCGAATTCATACAGGAGAAAGGCAATACGAATGCAACATTTACAATAAAAAGTTCAGTCGATCCGGCAATTTAATGCCACATATGCGAATTCATACAGGAGAAAAACCATACGAGTGCAATATGTGTGATGTAAGTTTCAAACATCAAGAAAGATTAACAATTCACACCGGAAGCCACAGCCTTACGAATGCAACATTTGCAATAAAAGTTTCAAATAATTCACACGCGGGTTCATACATTAGAAAGCCATATGAATGCAAAAATTACAAAAAAAAAGTTATCCAATTCCAGTTCTTTAAACATACGAACTCACACGGGAGAAAAGATTTGCAATAAAAAAATTACTGAATCATGCGGTTTAAGGCTGTTACCACACCTCCGCCGCGAATCGCGGGACACGAAACTTTAGGGAGTTGGATTGGATTTATTCATAAAATAAAATAAATATGTAAGTAGGTACCTCTATTTTGTTAAAGATATGTGAAAAAAAGAACATTATGCCGCCGTATAAAATTATACTATGGTAGAAAAAGGCTCATATGAAATGGCGACTATCGTTCAGATTTTGGTTTTTATTTTTTGTTTTTGGATATGTTATACACACGTGCAATATATCATTTAAAAGAAGAGACTTCAGAGAAATTTTGATGTTATATTAAGAACTCAACCATTTTTCTAAATATTTTTAAAATTGATTTATAAATTAACTTAATTTTTTTCTCAGACCGTTTTTTGGATTTTGTCGGATCATATATTTTTTTAACGTTGATTTTTTAATCGAATTCATGTTTATCTAAATAAGCATGTATTTGAGATAATACTAAAATTTAAATGAATCTGATTGGTTGATAAATAAAAAAGTTATAGATACTAATAGGTAAAAATTTGGGATTTTAAAAATATTCTAGAAAAAAAAGCAACACCCTGTATACATTTTGATGTATAGAAACGATGTTGGAAATGGTCCCCTCTATATACCCTACCAGTTTGGCTAACGTTCTTCATAACACCCTGTATTATGATATGTTGAAAATGTCTAATCTTTCAGATATTTCGTTCAATAGTTTAACGGCCCTATTGATTGGGGAATTAAGTATAAGATTGCTTCTGCCGCGTTGAGGATACAACAAAAGGTGATTTCTACTTCTGGTATATGAGTCGGGTACATAAAAATCAATTTCCCGTAAAATTATTGGGTTAGAAATAATACCATTTATCAACTTAAAAAAGTGCCGGCACAGATATTCATCTCTCCTTTTATGAAGAAACGATATCCCCAAGCAACCATAAATAAATGCTGACGGGAACATATACGGATAAAAGCCATAAGTCATTGTGTATAATTGTCTGCCAAAACGTATTTGAAGCATTTCCAACTTTGTGACATATAGTGTTTCACAAGGAGACCAAATCATGGATCCTGACTCCAGAATCGATCTCACCAGTGAATCGTAGAGAATCTTTAGTGTGGCTGGATTTTTGAAGTGCCTTGAGTTACGTAGCACAAAACCAAGCATTTTATTGCCCTTCTCTACAATATTATTTACGTGTTCACGAAATGAAAAACTTGGCATATACAATATTCCCAGGTCCCTGACCTCAGAAACCCTATTCAACATTACATCGTTCATCTTGTATGAATGTATAACGGGATTTTTTATTCTACTGAATGAAATGGCGCTACACTCGGGTGCACTGAAATAAAGCTTGTTAATCTGAGACCATTCAAATATGCTATCAATGTCTCTTTGTAATGCTTCCGCATCAGCGTGAGTTTTGATTTCTCTGTATAGTTTAACATCATCAGCATAAAGAAGATGTTTTGAATATTTAATTTTATCCCCGATATCATTTATAAAAATCAGAAATAACAAGGGTCCCAAATTTGATCCTTGGGGAACCCCAGATCTAGTTGATAGACGTTCGAATCAGAATTATTAAACCTCACATATTATTGTTGCCTATCCTTTAGATAACTGCTTATATATAGTATCAAATGATCAGGCAGACCAAACTTATGTAACTTTATGAGTAGTGTATCATGGTTAACCTTATCGAACGCTTTCTCAAAGTCAGTGTAGATTACATCCACTTGTGACCTTTCATCGAGTTTTTTAGTAATAAAATTGTTAAAACACATTAAATTTGAAACAACTGATCTACCGGGTCGAAAGCCGTGCTGCTCATCCACTATAGTATGATTAACGTGATTCACGACGAGTTCATCGAAAATCAATTCATCGAATGATCAATTCATCGAAAATCAATTCATCGAAAATCAATTCATCGAAAATCAATTCATCGAAAATCAATTCATCGAAAACGAGTTCATCGAAAATCAATTCATCGAATGATCAATTCATCGAATCACCAATTCATCGAAAACCAATATTTTGAAGATATTTTAGAAAAATTGTTTATGACCTAAGAATAAGGTAAAACTTCAGTTTGGTCACTCCTATAAATTAAAGATGGCGGCGATTTTGACGTACGTTGGAGTATTTTTTTGTATATTTTTTTTTTTAATTAAATGAATCTGTGCTCACTCAAAGTGAACACAAATACACTCATTGACTCTTTCTCAGTAAGCTAATTAAAGCTTGTGTCCTGAAAGAGGAAGATGGTTGGCACCTGGGATCGAACCACGACGTCCACAGTACGAAAGCCGGCGTTGTAACCACTGGGTCACCAACCACTTCAATTATAATTTTATTTTATATCATAGGCATATGAACAGGTTATTTACCAATTAATTGTTGCTTGCTTGCTTGCTTGCTTGCTTGCTTGCTTGCTTGCTTGCTTGCTTGCTTGCTTGCTTGCTTGCTTGCTTGCTTGCTTGCTTGCTTGCTTGCTTGCTTGCTTGCTTGCTTGCTTGCTTGCTTGCTTGCTTGCTTGCTTGCTTGCTTGCTTGCTTGCTTGCTTGCTTGCTTGCTTGCTTGCTTGCTTGCTTGCTTGCTTGCTTGCTTGCTTGCTTGCTTGCTTGCTTGCTTGCTTGCTTGCTTGCTTGCTTGCTTGCTTGCTTGCTTGCTTGCTTGCTTGCTTGCTTGCTTGCTTGCTTGCTTGCTTGCTTGCTTGCTTGCTTGCTTGCTTGCTTGCTTGCTTGCTTGCTTGCTTGCTTGCTTGCTTGCTTGCTTGCTTGCTTGCTTGCTTGCTTGCTTGCTTGCTTGCTTGCTTGCTTGCTTGCTTGCGCATACTTTGAAAGTGTGTGATATTTTATCGCACGATATGAAAATAGGCCCATTTTCTAAATTGAAGTCCAAATATTTCAACACATGAGTTTGGTTGTCAAAAAGGCTGTGTCTCTCAAATATCTTCAAAATATTTATTTTCGATGAATTGGTCATTCGATGAATTGATCATTCGATGAATTGATTTTCGATGAATTGATTTTCGATGAATTGATTTTCGATGAATTGATCATTCGATGAATTGATTTTCGATGAATTGATTTTCGATGAATTGATTTTCGATGAATTGATTTTCGATGAACTCGTCGGTTACCGATTAACGTTATCCCATATTTTTTTATGTAAAATTATTTCAAGCAGCTTCGCAGGGGCTGATATTACTGCCACCGGTCTGTAATTCCGTATATCCACTTTATCGCCCTTTTTATGGATAGGAGTGACTTTAGTCATCTTCCATATTTTTGGGAATATTCGTGAGTCCATGGATAATTTAAAAATATGGTATAAAACGTCACGCAATACATAACCTGTTTCTTTGATTATAAATGCCGGAATAAGGTCAGGCCCGGAAGAACACTTTTGAAAAATATTTAAGTTTGTTAGTTAGGATTAGGTAAAATATTTTGGGGATTTTTATTTAAGTTGGAGTTTTGAATAATATTATTTTGATTTTGTTGTTTAAAAAAAATGGAGCCGATCTATTCATGTAAATAATTAATAATTATGACTTTAAGAATTATGATACAAAATAAAAACAAAAAAAAATAATAATAATAAGTTAGAGACTAGTTATGTACTTGTAAAGTTGATATATTATGTCAAACGTATAAGGGACCAAGGCTTGAGGGTATGTAAATAGGTAAACGTTGAAAGCGAATTAATATGTACCTATATATTAGTGAAAAGTTATATCTTCTTATATATAAAAATGGAGAGCTATTTCGCGTTGTCATCGGATGGCGCCTAAACGGCTGGACCGATTTCGCTAATTCTTTTTTTGTCGTGTAGGCTTTTATCAGGAGAGTGTCCTTTTAGAACAAAAAAATTAAGAAAAATGCATAGGAAATTAGAAAATTTAAGAAAACTATAAAAATGGAGATTTATTTCCCGATATCATCGCATCACGCCTAAACGGCTAGACTGATTTCGCTAATTCTTTTTTTGTCATGTAGGCTTTTATCAGGAGAGTGTACATTTTGAACAAAAAATTTAACAAAAATGCATATGAAATTAGAAAATTTAAGAAAACTATAAAAATGGAGATTTATTTCCCGATATCATCGCATCACGCCTAAACGGCTGGACCGATTTCGCTAATTCTTTTTTGTCGTGTAGGCTTTTATCGGGAGAAGGTTGATTTAGAAGAAAAAAATTAAGAAAAATGCATGGAAAATTAGAAAATTTAAGAACACTATAAAATTGGAGAGCTATTTCCCGGTGTTATCGCATCGCGCCTAAATGGCTGGACCGATTTCGCTAATTCTTTTTTTTGCGTGAAGGCTCTTATCAGAAGAAGGTTGTATTAGAAGAAAAAAATTAAGAAAAATTCATGGAAAATTAGGAAATTTAAGAAAACACAGAGAGTAGGTAATCTTTTTAGCACTTTTTACAATACAATTTTGTTCTACTTTTGAATTTTTATTAATTGACATTTGAAAGAACTGTCAGTGGATTGATTGGTTTGCAATTGATAGAATGCGAATGTAAAATAATAATATATCGTATGAAATAGATTGATTGGATAAGTCATATAATTTTCATTGCAGTTAATTTTTATAAAGAGTTTTGGTAAGTTTTAATACAAGGAATAGGTACATTATTGTAATGAAGTGTAAGGAATTTTGAAAACTTTATTTATATACAGAGATTTTTAAAACCGCCAGCAAACAGAATCGTATATAACGTTGCTATTAAGGAGTTATACTTAATTGAAGTTCATTTTATAAGGAGTTTTGATAAGTTTTAACACAAGGAATACATGATTATATTGAAGAACAAGTAGAATATTTTTTTTGTTTTTTTTTTTAAATCAATTCTTCGTTTATGGGCTTATTTTTAGAGAGGATGAGTACATATACATATAACGTAAATATAATCTGCATCGTTAATATTTAAAAAAAGCTGGATATTATTTGCTAATGACCTACCATTTGTTTCTTTTTTGAAAATAAAAATTGCTACACTTTCACCATGTTGTAATAGAAGTTAGAAAAAAAATCACAGATACTGCATTAAATGAGCTTTTAAATATTATTTCCACTGTTTTGAAAGAGAAGATTTAAGAACGCAATGTTGTGTGAAAGTGAATGTCGAGAACTTGGAAGTATGTCTATTTAGGTAATTTATTTAGAAGAGATGCAAGGTGTGAAAAGAGATTGAAAGAAGGAAATTGGCTGGGAGAAGGGTTGGCGGTGCAATTAGAGCTCTAAGAAGATATCTCTGAAATCGATAGTCGATGCACAATGCAATCCTGATACCATTCATGATTTATGGGAGTGAAACTTGGACATGGACGAAAAATTTGGAAGTTGGAATAAATGCTGTGGAAATGAGATCACTGCGTAGGATATGCGGAAAGAGACTTATTGATAAGGTGAGGAATGATAATATAAGAAAGGCATGTGGAGTGGATGTTAGTGTAGTGACTAGAATGAAAGTGAATAAAGAAAGAAGGTTTGGGCATGTAAAGAAAATGAACGAAGAGAGAATGACTAAAAGGTTAAATAAATCTGAAAGAATAGCTGCAAGCAGACGAGGCCGACCTGGAATGACATAGACCGACCATATCGGTGCCGTCTTACAGGAGGGCCAAGTCAGGAGCAAAAGGAAGAGCATGTATGCGGAATGTTATGCGTTTGGAGGAAGCGAATGAGTTTGGATTGGAAAGAATGGAAGTCCATACTCTCTGCCTAGCGATGATGGGCAAAAAAAGTATTGACACCTCAATGTGTATTTTGAATCAGTACGGAGATGTTCCTTATCGTACTTTGATTAATCAATCAATATTATTTTAACTGAGCAAAATAACTATTAAAATATCGAATATATTGACATACCTAAAATCTTTTTTTTTACATAGGTATTAACATCAAATCAATCAAAATTAAAACTCCCTTTGAACTCCACTCAGGAGCAATGTGAGGCAATAAGAGCTCTCCATTGCACTCGATCTTGCGCAATGATGACCTCTTCCCACGTCATATTAACATAGGTTATAAGTTTTTGATGTAAAAATAAACTCAGACCCAATGAATACAGCGTGGTATGCAGGTTTTGCTAATGCCAGTAAATAGTCATTCGTGTTAAATAACTAAAAAAAAAACGAATTTGAGCTCTGTTGCATAAAACCTAGAGTACCCATATTATTTATTTCGATACGAAGTTCGACGGGTCAGCTAGTTGAATATAGAAATGTTGCATTGTAGGTATTAGTGAAGTTGTAATAGAACATTTTGAATCTTGAAGTTTTAAAATAGCCTTGAGTAACGGCGTATATTATGAAAATCTTAGACTTAAAGGAAAAATTAAAGTGTAGCAAATAATTTTTGAGTTAATTTAGTTTTGGTTGTCGCTATTTATGATGGGAAATTGAAATGAGATATGTATAAAAAAATTAAATCATAGATTGAGAATTTGACTTGAAAAAAAAAATATTGGAAAAATAAAAAAATAAAAATATCTGTAATTTGATATAAGGCAAAAGTATAATTATTATAGTTTAAAGTTTAAAAAAAGTATAAGTAATGCCCATAAAAAAATGAGGTATGTAATGCCATAAAAAAATTGAATGATTTGTTTAAATTGGAAAGATAAAAATTTATTGATTATCTTGAAATAATGAGAGTGATCTGAGAATCAGCCGTATGTAGGGTTTTCCGATCTGTACTAGTAGATCTATCATCTGGAAAACAACTGGGTTTGTTTCTACGAGGAATTGATTCACCCAGAATAAAGTTAATTTAGAATCAAATCGTAGTGGCGCCTGTATGTAAATTGATTGTTATTAATTTATATAAATATTGAAGTTGAAGGAGTTAGCTTGTGGCATAACATACGGCTGGATCTCTATTACAAAAATAATAATAATAGAAAAGTTGTTTAGTGGATGAGTTATATTATTTTGTATTACTGAAGAAAAATGGCATATGTGTAAATATAATGTAATATGAAACTGGAACATTTTGATTTTGTTAATATGAATTTTTTTATGATGTGTACGCTTAACTAATATATATAATATGTGGTTATAACATTGTAAAGAGACTTGACCTTAAAAAAAAAATGTTGAAACATTTTTTTTTGGATGGGTGAGAGGGATATTGTAGCAGAATATTTTGACAGATATCAGTTAAATATTGACAATGGCAACATTTCAACGGGAAGTGGTGCGCGCCGGGCCGACATAGCCGGGCGGTGGGGAGGCCTCGAGGTCAGACCAAGCACGGAGCCGAGCAGCACGGACGGGAGACTCTTTCAAAGAGGAAGAAAAAGATGGTGGCCAACAGCATGTGCTTCATCGACGAGCTCTATTAAATTTGTGGCCAACGGCTTGTGCTTCATCGACGAGATCTATTAAAACTATCTACAGATTCAAACGCCGAAAGTCAACACCGGACGAAAAGGATGGTGATCAACAGCTTGTGCTTCATCGACGAGATCTATTAAGATTATCTACGTATTTAAACGCCGAAATTCACGGAGCCGCCCCAAGACGTCGACGCAGGATCGTCAGTGTTCTAAAGGTCAGGTCATTCAACAGTAATAACCTCTTTGCAATCCATGCCCATATTACACAGAAAACTTTATGTAAATTACTTTTTGTTAAATTTGTTTTTTTTGCCACTGAGCCCATCCTCTGTCCACCGCGGCAGAGGGCAAGCTAATAAAACCATTATTCAGCAATAATTTTGTTCATATTCATAAATATGCAATCTTAACAACCTCCCTCCTTGATTGAGAAATAATATAGGGAACAATAAGTGGATGCCAATGTACATGAGAGTACCCCGCCCTGAGATAATAATTAATTGAAATCTATCTATATCCATATCTCATGCTCTACCGTAAACCTAGGAAAAATCACCACAAAATTCTGGCACCCACGTGAGGCTTTTAAAAAGATATAATTGATATCTAATTGTTTTAAGTTTAATAGCTGTTTTTTTTAATTTGTTGAACTCATAATGGGGTATCATGTACATTGTTAAGTCCCGTGTGTGCGTATCTCTGTGCTTGGCTGACCACCAAAAATTGTAAATATAGTTTTAATTTTGTAATTGTAGTGTAGGTATCGCATATGTGTGTGACTTCGAACTCATTGGTTAGGTAGAAAACTAATCATAATTTGTTTCAGCATCTGTAATGATCTGCTCAATACTTTGGTAATTATATTTTTATTTTCAAAAAAGTTTTTTTCATAGTCACAAAATAAATGTAAAATTTTGCAACAATAACATTTTTTTCACTGGAATGTCCGGACGCAGAAGTGATAAATAAACAAGTGTATCGATTGAATTGTTAAAAGATAATTGTTTTAGTAAATAAATTAATTTAAAAATAATATTTTGAATAATAGTTTTGTAAATTTAGAATGTTTTGTAGTGTTTCATTGAGAGAGAATATTTTTGTGTAAGCGAGTGAGCTTGAAGTGTATCATTGAGTAAAGTGAAACTAATGAATTTGAAAATTGTATGTTCTAGCTTTCGTCGCTGAAGTTTTTCTTATGAGTTCGACACATATGCTGATAATTTTTTCTCATGAGTTCGACACATATGCTGATAATTTTGAAGATTGAACGGAGTGCTGAAAACGGGGAGAGATTCGGGTTTTGAGAATTGGCGATTGAAATGAGAAGTCACAGTAGAGTCAAGCGAGAAGATAAATCGTTAGTACTGTGAAATTTTGAAAAGTTTTTATTGTGATATGAAATTTGCTTAGATTTGCTTAGACACGAGATTTGCATCGTGTGTCCTCTAAATAGATAGGTTTTATTTTAATTTTATGTCGGTATAAAAAAAAAATCATGTTAAATTTTAGTGTAAATACAAGTGAAGTTAGCGCGAGACCACTAAGGTCGGTAAAAATGATTTTTATATTCGTCGCCATTTTGTTTTCTAAAAAAAAGTTTCACGCATACGTAAGAAAAAGTATGGTTATGTTTACATTAATAAAAACGATAATGAAATGGATTGCCTTGTGTAATAAATATCTAAAGAATAGGTTATGTATGTAGTTAAATATTTGTAGGTTAATAATGCTTGTTGATTATAAGTAATTGGTGCAAAATAAGTGTGATTATTGGAAAGATTCTGGGGTTGAATTTCCATAAAAATATGTTTGTTGCAGTTTATATTATTTGCGTGTAAGTGAGTTAGAAGATATTAATATAATATACTTTGATACCATTAAATGAAAGATTATCAAAAAGGAAATATACAAAGTCATCGACGAAATTGTACATATGTAAATATTTCATAGTTTTGAATGCATATAGAAAGCTTTTTATTTTATTATGTGGGTTTGCGAAGAAAATTTGCTTCAGTGATGTAAATTTTAGATAATATACCTACTCGAAGGTTATGTACAAAGGTGTGCAGAGCGTAAATAATTGTTTTATAGTTGAGTATGAATATTTAAGAAATTAAGAGATTTCAAAATGAATAGAGACGTTTACATTATGAGTGAAGTCGTTGAACCAATAAGGGGTTAAACTTATTTTTGTGATTGGACTAGTTTAGGAAAACTCTTGCATGTAGTGTGGATTACGGTATGATTTCAATGTGTAACCCTCTAGGGTGCACAAAGCCTGAGCGCGGAAACTCATGATCGGAGCCACACTGTTTGTGATGGGGAAGATAGGACAGTCTGATCGAATATTATGGTCACGATGGTTGTGTACTTAGAAAAAGAGATATAAAAATTTAGAGAGTGTTCGAACATGTTCATACTAATGAAGAAAATGGATTTGGGATGTGTAAACGATGTTTGATGCAGTTGAACAGGCTTAGAGTGAGGAGGTTATGACAATGGGTCGCAATGAGGCATTTCTCGCGTTCTAAAATCTTCCAAGACGAATGTTTGTAATGAATGGGTATGAAAGGGCACACGCATGTATTGAATGTGACATGATGAAAGAATGAGCGATGAATATAAGAGGCAACGAAAAGTGTGTGAATGGTAGGGAGGATACAGGATCGTGGTGCTGCTTCATTGATGATACTTGTTTGAGGTAATATTTTGATCTTGGAGTACATAAGGACTTAGGACTATCTCTAGATAGAGTGGTCAAGTGATCAGGGGACGACCTTCGAATATTTAGGTGACAGGATGTAGTGAAGAGTAAGGTGTTGTTTGAGAAAATTGGATCGCAGTGCGTTTCGTTGGCGAGGTTTGTGTTTGTGTGCGTGTGTGTGTGGCATCTTTAAATCATGGAGTCCATGAGGGCTTAAAACTACCTCTAAAAGAGTGGTCAGTTGATGAAATTATGGCCTGCAGACACTCAGAAAACAAGCGGGATGGGATAGTTAGATGTTATTTGATGGAATAGGGTTACGAATCGTTGATAAAATTGGTAGTTATCTTTGATGCATAGAGTCCACGAGGACTTAAGATTATCTCTTGAAAGAGCAGTCGAATGATGAGAGGGTAACTTGCAATTGGTTAGGAAATACGAATTACCGTAGAAAAATTGTAATTTGACGAGAAACGGGATTATGCTATGATTTCGTAATGACAATCGACGTTATCTTTCTTTCATAGAGTTCATGAGGACTTGAGATTATCTCTAAATAGAGTGGTCAGGCGATTGGAAGGTAAGGTAGAATTAGTCAAGTGAAGTGCGATGAGAAGAATTGAAAATTGGTCAGGTGATACGAATTCACGAAAGGAAATTGTTTATTGTTGGGAAATCTTAAAGGTTTTTGTAAAGGAATCGGCGTTATTATGTTATCACAAAGTTCATAAGGACGTTAGGCTATCTCTAAATTGAGTGGCTTGGTGAAACAACGTAACGTGTATAAAGTTTGGTAATGAGAAATCGAAGTTGAAATTGTAATAGATTAGGTATGTCAGGCTATGTAAAATCATAGATGATTTGGAAATTATCTGGGTAGATACCTAGGTTAGAAAAAGCGTAATGTACAATAATTATATGTGAGAGGTAAAGAAAAAAGTTAAATAGGAGATGAAACACAACATGCACCCTTGAAATCATGAAGTCTCCAGGACTTGGACTATCTCGCACTCGAGTAGTCAGATGAAGAAAAGGGCGATGCATGGTTGGTATGTGTGAATAAGGAATGGCGTTGTAACGCCACTTCGTATCTTTAATAGGATCGTTTTTGAAACGAGTACTCGCGTGATGTGCAACTTGTAAGCAGGAAAGCTACGTGTAACTTTGTAGCCATAGAGTCAATGATGACTTGTAGCCAACTCTTAGTTGAGTGGTCCAATATGGGACAGAGGGTGAACACGTAAGTGGCCTTCATGAAGGTTAGTTAGGAAGCGAAAACTTATTGTAAATGTAAATGGTAGAAAATATTTAAAGGGGCTATAAATATGATTATAATTTGAGACTGAAAATGTAAATGTTATATGAGAACTTAGACGGAAACAAACATATTTAGAATGTCGAAACAGTTCGATAAATGCTACTCCTAAGCCGAGTTCATAAGTTGAAATATGTTAAAATTTCGTTTAAATGGTAGAAACGTTGAGAATGAGGACATACGATGTAAAACGATTGATGGTTAAACAAAGTAAAAAAAAAAAAAAATCTCTCTCCAGCGCAATGTTCGATCGTTTATTTGTATAAACTTTGTATATTGATTATATTATGTAAATATTGATTTTTGTATAAAATTTAAAGTTGAAAGGTACACAAGTACGTACCTATATGAAGAGTTTATCTCTCATTTTGATTAATTGAAAATGTAAACATATAATGAAAAAAGAAAGAGTTATAAGGCTTATTTTGTTTATTTGAAAATGTAAAAGAACTGAGATTGATAATCTAATAACGAGAATAATATGTAATTTGATGTATGTAACATCTAGTTTTTTTTACTTTAATAATCTGAGAGAGAAATCTCAAGGATATCATTTTGAAAAATATTTAAGTTTGTTAGTTAGGATTAGGTAAAATATTTTGGGGATTTTTATTTAAGTTGGAGTTTTGAATAATATTATTTTGATTTTGTTGTTTAAAAAAAATGGAGCCGATCTATTCATGTAAATAATTAATAATTATGATTTTAAGAATTATGATACAAAATAAAAACAAAAAAAATTAATAATAATAAGTTAGAGACTAGTTATGTACTTGTAAAGTTGATATATTATGTCAAACGTATAAGGGACCAAGGCTTGAGGGTATGTAAATAGGTAAACGTTGAAAGCGAATTAATATGTACCTATATATTAGTGAAAAGTTATATTGAATATAGAAATGTTGCATTGTAGGTATTAGTGAAGTTGTAATAGAACATTTTGAATCTTGAAGTTTTAAAATAGCCTTGAGTAACGGCGTATATTATGAAAATCTTAGACTTAAAGGAAAAATTAAAGTGTAGCAAATAATTTTTGAGTTAATTTAGTTTTGGTTGTCGCTATTTATGATGGGAAATTGAAATGAGATATGTATAAAAAAATTAAATCATAGATTGAGAATTTGACTTGAAAAAAAAAATATTGGAAAAATAAAAAAAAAAAATATCTGTAATTTGATATAAGGCAAAAGTATAATTATTATAGTTTAAAGTTTAAAAAAAGTATAAGTAATGCCCATAAAAAAATGAGGTATGTAATGCCATAAAAAAATTGAATGATTTGTTTAAATTGGAAAGATAAAAATTTATTGATTATCTTGAAATAATGAGAGTGATCTGAGAATCAGCCGTATGTAGGGTTTTCCGATCTGTACTAGTAGATCTATCATCTGGAAAACAACTGGGTTTGTTTCTACGAGGAATTGATTCACCCAGAATAAAGTTAATTTAGAATCAAATCGTAGTGGCGCCTGTATGTAAATTGATTGTTATTAATTTATATAAATATTGAAGTTGAAGGAGTTAGCTTGTGGCATAACATACGGCTGGATCTCTATTACAAAAATAATAATAATAGAAAAGTTGTTTAGTGGATGAGTTATATTATTTTGTATTACTGAAGAAAAATGGCATATGTGTAAATATAATGTAATATGAAACTGGAACATTTTGATTTTGTTAATATGAATTTTTTTATGATGTGTACGCTTAACTAATATATATAATATGTGGTTATAACATTGTAAAGAGACTTGACCTTAAAAAAAAAATGTTGAAACATTTTTTTTTGGATGGGTGAGAGGGATATTGTAGCAGAATATTTTGACAGATATCAGTTAAATATTGACAATGGCAACATTTCAACGGGAAGTGGTGCGCGCCGGGCCGACATAGCCGGGCGGTGGGGAGGCCTCGAGGTCAGACCAAGCACGGAGCCGAGCAGCACGGACGGGAGACTCTTTCAAAGAGGAAGAAAAAGATGGTGGCCAACAGCATGTGCTTCATCGACGAGCTCTATTAAATTTGTGGCCAACGGCTTGTGCTTCATCGACGAGATCTATTAAAACTATCTACAGATTCAAACGCCGAAAGTCAACACCGGACGAAAAGGATGGTGATCAACAGCTTGTGCTTCATCGACGAGATCTATTAAGATTATCTACGTATTTAAACGCCGAAATTCACGGAGCCGCCCCAAGACGTCGACGCAGGATCGTCAGTGTTCTAAAGGTCAGGTCATTCAACAGTAATAACCTCTTTGCAATCCATGCCCATATTACACAGAAAACTTTATGTAAATTACTTTTTGTTAAATTTGTTTTTTTTGCCACTGAGCCCATCCTCTGTCCACCGCGGCAGAGGGCAAGCTAATAAAACCATTATTCAGCAATAATTTTGTTCATATTCATAAATATGCAATCTTAACAACCTCCCTCCTTGATTGAGAAATAATATAGGGAACAATAAGTGGATGCCAATGTACATGAGAGTACCCCGCCCTGAGATAATAATTAATTGAAATCTATCTATATCCATATCTCATGCTCTACCGTAAACCTAGGAAAAATCACCACATCGTAGACAGAGGAGAAATACCTCGCAAAAGCATCATATCAGTTCTTAGAGCCCTGCAGAGTACTGCAATCCATCAAAAGACATGCTATCGGAAAAATTGACTGTACTTTTCTTGGTAGAAATAAAATTCCAGAATTTTTTGGGATCATTGCGGATACTATTTTCACTGATATTAAGGTGATGTTCGTAACACCTGGGGGCCTAGACAAAATACAGTTGGCGATCGACTACAAACGAATTCTTCGACAATGTAGAGTAGGAAGAAAATTAGCTGTCCACTTTTTATAATTTTATATCAGTGTGAAAAAATAACAACTAATGACTCTAACAATTCATTACTAATGTTCGATTTTTAAATGGAACAAACCACTACGGGCTCTGGAAACATAATATGTTGAATTTGAAAAAAAAATTCAGTAACTTCTGAAAAAATGGGGCGATGGGCGTCGAAGGGTACATGGAAATTTTCGTACTAAAATATTATCATTATTTTTTATTATTGACAAAATTATTGTTTTGAAACTAGAATATGATAAAACCTTAATCATTTACATTTGTTTAAGTAAGACATAGCCTACGCATGGAACTTCACAAAAAATTTGAATGATAACATCAATTTCACTATAAATTGTCGCATTATCAGCCTCATGGTGCATAACTGTTTCATCCAAGGCATTTTTATATTTTTTTAACCTTATTGTTGATGCTTTTTCATGTTCTCGTTTTTTATAGACTGAGAAAAATATAAGAGAGGAATAAAATTTTTCATATCTCTATACATATGTAGCCTGAAGGACATTTCACCACTTTGATATCACGTTTCTCTCAATAAACTCACCAATTACCGAATCTGGCTTTGTAAACTTTGTTTTTTGATATCGCTTTACATGTCTTAAAAATCCATTCTCCCGGTGGGAATCATATCCATGTACTTTGTCGTCGCAAACAGAGAGCCTAGCCACTAGGCCATCTGAATCGACACTTTTTCATTCTTTTCACAGGATTTCATCACAAAAAAACTTGACATTTTGTGATCATTTAGAAACAAAAGGTGAAAAATAAACAGAATACCTTATAAAAATTGACAAAATGTGACTTCTCTCCCATAGTATAAACAGTGGTGCCTCCAGTGCTCAACGCCCCAATAATCGGGCGTTAGACAAGAGCACTTCGTATGACCAAGGATTTATTTGTTAGTTTTTATTATATAAATCATAAAAGGAATAGTAACAGAATAGAATAAATGTATAACTTTAAATACATAGTGGGAAAATATATAAAAACTTATGTGTTACTTTCAGACATCGAATTTGGTAAAAACGTCAAAAGGTTGTTGCCGTATGTTTCGACTAATGATTTAATGCGACTGTGCTTGCTTGTATCTTGTGGTTTCTTATTTTTATTTTAACTTTTGTGACCGCTTGAAAAATGGGGCGATGGGCGTATATGGGTTGGCCGTGGGTATGAATTTAACCAAACGGAAGGCAAATATTCCCTTCGAGACTGAATCTGAATCAAGTATTTCAGAAAGGTTGTCCGAGAATGGTGAGTGTGAACATAAAATTCTAGGACTAAAATTGAATAATAAACAAGATATTTTCACATATAAGCTAAACCAATCTTTCAATAGCAGTAGTACAAAAAGAGCCATATTATCAGACATATCCAAGGTATTCGACCCTTTAGGTTTTTTATCTCCACTCGTCATACGTGGTAAAATTTTAATGCAACAAATATGGCAGGAAAAGTTGGATTGGAACATGAGGCCATCGGAGGCAATCCGAGGACCTGGGAGGATTACAAACGTGATTTACGGGGGACGTAAACATCCAAGTACCCCGCATATCAACTACCTCTGGCTCCGCGCAGGATAATATTGTTGGTTTTGCCGATGCCTCGGAAAATATTTATGGGGCAGTGGTCTATTGCCGGTCATCCGATGACAAAGGTAATGTTCCTGTAAAAAAAAATTTTTTTTTCATTTTAATCCCTAGGCCTTTTCAGGCACTTGGAGTCGTCAAAATGATACAAAATATTACATTAATGAATTCAAACAAAAATGATACAAAATAATAGAAAAAAAACAAGAATCGCACATAAAACAATCTTCAAAAGTACACAACGAAATAGACAAATGAATACGTAGGCGAGGCTGAAAAGGTGTAAATGGCCCTCACAGCCTCCTTTCAGCAAATGTAATTAAAATAAATAGGTATATTATGTAAACATCTTGAAAGTCACAAAAACCTCAAAAGGCTGATATTTTATAGTACCTACAGAAAAATGCATATTATTAGAAAAATACATAAGTGGGCGAGGCTGAAAAGGTGTAAAGAGCCTTTCAGTCTCCTGTCAGTAAATGTAGAAAAAAAAATCAATGAAAAATAGGAATAAAAATAGTAAATGATAGGTGCCTACCTACCATTTTATTTCAGATAATTTAACAATCCTATTTCAAAAAAACACTACAATAATTTTTATTTTGTTTTATTTTTATTTAAACTGTCATTCTGTGGAAATTTTGAACTTTAAATGTTGTTTCTCTTATTTTAGGTAAGCTATTAAATTCATTATATTTATTATTTAAAAAAAAAATATATTGTAATTATTTATCTAATAAACTCCTCTCTTATTTTAGAGCAACAATTTAGAGTTTATATGAAAACACCTTACAAAACAACATTTCTACAAAGATAAGATGGAAAAGTTAAGGTTTGAGTTTGAGATTAAATCAATTAATGATCCAAAAACTAATGTGATATGTTTGAATTCAAATTCAAATATTTTTATTAAGGAAATAAAAAACATTAAAAAAATACATTCATAACAATAAATTTATACATTTTTTTTTTATATATTTTTTACCCCCAAAATTGAGCAGAGCTCGCTTCAATCATGGATATTAACATATATTTTTGATCCCGGAAAATTTACAGCCGATAAGATTACATGACAAAATTATTACTACTAAAGCTTTTAAAAAGGTAAAAACCACCCTACAAAAGAGACATGACAAAAGACAAGTTTGGATATCTATGACACCAGAATTAAATGAAGTATATGTAGATGAAGACGGAAATATAGAATTTCAAGGATATTTACTGGAGGAGATAACAACAGCAAAACATAATGTACCTACTACTGAAGTGACAGAAGAGGTGTTAATGAAAATTCTGGACAATTTTGGTAAAATAAAAACCCAAAATAATATTGAACAATGTTCGGAAAAATTTGTATTACCAAAATTCAATAAAAAAAAAAAACAAATGTGTCTCAATGGATAAATACTTTTGAAACAGAATGTATTTGTGTAGGAATAGAGAAAGATCCTGAGAAGATCGAGATATTTAGAATATTTTTGGAAGACTCGTGTATTGATTAGTACAGCTCAATGCTATTTAAATATACAGTAAATTCGGAATGCAATATATGGAAAGAACATTTTTGCGAAACTTATGCTGACAAGGGATGGTCGCCAATCAGATATGCGATGTTTTTTAAATACATAAAAAAGGATCATTGATAAAATACGCAATAAAAAAAGAAAGATAACTATTAGAGATAAATAAGGACACGGATAAAAAAAAACACAATTGATTTGATTGGTACGGGATTACCAAATTATATAGCAGATAAAATTGATAGAGAAAACTTGAAAGAAACAAAAGATTTATTCAACAAGATCAGAGGTTTCGAACATTTTAGTAAACAAACAGAATCAAGAGATAAATACGAGAAGTTGAAAATAACATCAAAATAAAAAATGGTAGAGGAATTCCATGCGGAATTTGTGAAAAAGAAAACAAACGAAACCGTTACCACCCAGAATCGTTATGTTGGTTCAGAAACAAATACAGTGCTAAACCAAAGAGAGACCAGATAAGAAATATTAATAATTCTGAACTAGAAATAATAGAATCCAAAAAAGTAGTATGTCCGCCATTAATCAAAATTAAATTATTATTGAATGATACTTTAGAAACTTTGGGAATATATGATTCAGGATCAAACGTTTCTTTAATTAATTCTAGGTTATTGTCAATTAGAAATAATACAATAATTAATGATTATAATAAAAATCCAATCTTAAAAACGATTAATGGCGTGAAAAAGACAAAAGGGATTGTAGCTTTAAAAATTAAGATATTTGATATCGAAAAATATATGAATATTTTTATTATAGATGAAGATAATTTCAATTATGTGTAACGTTTCAAATCTAGGAGAGTTCATTTTGGGTTTGAGGGGTCTCGTTTGTCAATATGTCAATTTATTGCATCATTCACCTGACGTGGGGGTAGACAGAATAATGGAACGGTCCAACTGTGAATTCAATTTTTAACCAATCAGAGAGCGACACACACCATGAGTTCGCAAAAATTCTAAATTTCTGTGTGGCCGGCTTCTCACAGGGCGCAATAAATCGCCCGCTTTTCTAGAGACATCCTCGGTACATTAAGGATGTAGCAAATTTTCTCTCTTAGGACGCGCTTCGTCCGTTAAATTTTAATTTAAAATTATATACTGTAGAAAGTGATAAAACCTTTCCAGAATCTTCTTACAAGGTTCTGATATTGTTTTAAAAGTATCAGAGTCTATGCGTTGTCAAAAACTAGTTAAAATTGTTACAAAAATAACGTGGAAAAAGTCGGCATTGTGTTACAAAGAATAACTGTAAAATTGTGTTTTGAATTGGATTGTATAATTAACTACACCTAGAATCATATTTACGACGTTTCCACTGTTTAAGTGTAAAAATAATAATAACCAAAGAAAATAATTTCACGATTGCAACATACTTTAAGTTCTTCCAAGCAATAAACAGTTTGTTCAGTGAAAGTGTCTTTAATCTGTCGTCAAACGATACCTACTCAGTTTCTGAAGTGAATGGGACTCTTGTCTTGATCAGACATCTTCAATAGAATCCAAAAAGAACCCTGAGATCTTATTGAGCATTGTTCTCACTGTGCATGTCGGCGTTACATGTTACAGTTACAGTTAACGTGCATGTTACAGTCACTATTAAAGGTAGGTGACTTGTATGAGCCCGTTCCAGCTGGCGCATCCAAGTTGAGCTATGAGAGAGAGGAACACCATTCGTGAGGAGTTCTCCATTCCTTTCTTGGAGGCAATCGTTTCATATGATTTCTTGATTGCATTAGATTCTATAAAAATTTTCAACTAATACAAAATGAAAAAATTGGAAATTGTACAAAATAATAAAAATATTAAACATGATGATAATATAGTTGGAGAAACCCAAATAAACAATGGAACAATTCCTGGCTTTTCAGGTGAGACTTTTAAAAAAACACTAAATTTTTATACTAACATAATATATGATGATTTTCCAAATACAGTATTTAATGAAAATCAAATAAACTTTAATGAAATATAGAAGGGGCAAAATTTCATATACTAATAAATCATGTAGACTATCAACAACAATTAGAAATAGAGGAATTAATATACAAATATAAATCACTTTTTGCTAAAGACAAATATGATGTAGGCATTGTAAAAGACTTTGAAGCACACATTGACTTATCAATAGATAAATATTGTAGTAAAAGACCATATAGATGTACTATTGTAGATAAAAAAGAAATAGAAGAGCAAATATCAAAACTATTACAAAAACGATTAATCGAAGAGTCTTATAGTCCTTTCGCTGCCCCAGTAACATTAGCATTTAAAAAAGAAGAAGGAAGAAAATCAAGATTATGTATATATAGACTTTCGTGATTTAAACAAAATCATTATTCCTCAATCACAACCATTTCCACTAATTGAGGATTTAATGATCAAAACAAGAAACTGTGAATTCTTCTCAACACTAGATATAAATTCAGCTTTCTGGTCTATCCCTTTGAAAATTGAAGACAGATATAAAACGGCAATTGTCACCCAAAAAGGGCATTTTCAATGCACTTGTCTACCATTTGGTTTAAAAACATCAAGTGCAATTTTTCAGAGAATATTATCTAATATCATAAGGAAACACAAATTATCAAATTTCACTGTAAACTACATAGACGATATTTTAATATTTTCAAAAACATTCGAGGAACACATTCAACACCTTTCGTTATTATTGGAAGCCATTTTGGAGGAAGGATTTAGATTAAAATTTTCAAAGTATAGTTTTGCACAAGACTCGGTAAAATATTTGGGTGACATAATAAAAAATAATACAATCACACCACCAAAAGATAATTTAAAGGCTATAAAGGATTTTCCTGTTCCGAAAACACAAAAAATTTTCGACAATTCCTCGGTAAGATAAACTTTTATGAAAAATATGTGCCAAATATATCAATTATTCTGGATCCTTTACATAATTTACTGAGAAAAGAACAAAAATTTATTTGGTCAGATACCTAAATGTCATGAATCCTTCGAGACGATTAAAGAATTACTTTGCTCAAAACCAATTTTAGGAATTTTTATCCAGATTTATCAATACATATTTATACAGACGCAAGTATAAAAGGCATAGGCGCTGTATTGAAACAACCACAATACAATGGAGAAGAAAAACCTTGTGCATATTTTTCCATGAAATTAAATGAAACAAGAAAAAGAGAAAGGGAATATACCTGGAATGTTTAGCAATAAAAGAGGCAGTAAAATTTTGGTAACACTGGCTGGTAGGAAAAAAAATCACAGTTTTTTTCAGATCATAAGCCTCTTGAGAAAATGAATATCAAAGCAAGAACTGACGAAGAATTGGGAGACCTTACATAATATTATCTATCTCAGTTTAATTTTGACGTGGTATATTCTCCAGGAAAATTTAATTTAGAAGCTGACAGCTTGAGCAGAAATCCTGTATTAGAACCAGAAGAATATCAAGATGAATCTATAAAAATGGTAAACTTAATTAATCTAAAAGATATCCAAAATGATCAAGAAAAAATGAAGATATAAAAATTAATAAAAATAAACTGAAAATATATATTATACTTTAAAAAAATTGGAAAAAAAGAAAAGATAGTACTAACAGAAGAATTTAGTAAAAAATTTATAGAAAATATACACATACCATTATTTGTAACGTGTCGTTTAATAAGAAAAGACATTTAAATTTAATTTCAATGTTGCATCATCCCTTTGTTGTAAGAAAAAAATTAATGGACCCGTCAATTTGTCACAGGAAGGGTAAATCATGTAATGAGATCGCCCATCTGTAAAGTAGTGCCAAATAATTTACAACCAATCAGATATCGACACGATAAAATTACTCCGCGCTCCTGAACATCCTAGATTTTCTCATAGAAAAAAAAAACACCCGCCGCGAGCAGTCTTGTTCATACTCGCCTTCGATACACACACGGCGAAATTTCGGTCCTTGGTACCTCGTCGAAAGTTCTGTAGATGGACGCCATGACGGACCGTTAAGTTTAAAATTTAACTAAAACCATAATTAAAACAACTAAATAACTCCACCCTGTAAATTTATAAAGATCGCGACCAGTGTAAAGTATTATCTAGTTATAAAAGTCATAAAATAAATATTGTCACATCAAGGTGAAATTCAAAAATGGACTGACCGTTATAAAGTCGTGATTAAACTTGTATATGAAAAATCCCAAATTTTTATTCTAAGACATTACATTGTGATAGTTGTATTAAGAGATAATTTGTCAAAAAAACAGATAACTGTTGTAAACGACTAAATATCTTATTTTGTGGAACAATAAATGTGTAAGTAAAGTGAATACGAGTTTGTATTAAAACAATTCTACACCTGAACCCTCTCAGAATAAAAAGTGAACCGCATGTCTTGATCGGTCAATTCTAACGACCCAAACGACCCTGAGAAAATATTGAGTAATGCTCCAGCCAGAGCAGCCGGCAATTCTTGTCTTCTGTTCAATGTTCCTGTACCCCAGCCCAGCTCATGTTCCAGTTGTTTAGAGTGTGCCCAAAACATCCCTGAGAGAGACCATCACATTCGGAGACAAGAGAGTAGAAGGAGTCTCTTCGTTTCATATTGTCATATAGGATTTCATCAAATGAAAAATAAAATTAATCCATTCTATACAGTAAAAAACTCAACATCTAATATCAAAAAAATATGTGACAACTGTGAAATTTGTATGAAAAACAAATCTTCAGGAAAATTTTAATTTGGATTAATGTCTAACTGGGGTCCCGCCACATATTCTTTTGAAAAAATGTCGATAGACACAATTGGTGGATTTGGTGGCTCACGTTCTACAAAAACATATCTACACCTTCTACTAGATCATTTCACGAGGTATGCCTTTATTTTAACTTCAAAAACTCAAAATTCTGGTGATTTTACAAAGCTCATTAAAAAAGTTATACATAAAAACAAAATTGGCATGATCCTATCCGATCAATATCCAGGTATTAACTCAAGTGTTGAATTTCTGAAGAAAGAAAATATACCCATAATCTTCACTGCAGTTAATGCACCATTTTCAAACGGTCTAAATGAAAGGTTAAATCCAACATTGGTTAACAAAATTAAATGCAGGATAAATGAAAAGGAAGAAAAAAAGCATGGACAACTATCGCTCATGAGTGTACTGAAAAATACAATGGAAAAAATACCGTAACAGAAAACAATAAGATACAGAACAGCACCACTGAGATTTATTCTCAAAGAACAGCACTAGAAATCCACTCTTGAAGACAAATACATACCTAGTGCTTTTGTTTGTGTGTAGTGTAAAATGACACACTATGAACTCCTAGAAAAAGCCACTTTCGCAATCATCAAAAATTAGATTGTTTAATTGAGAAAACAAAAAAGAGATAAGATACATATTATTAGCATATTCACCAGTCAATGCTAGATGCACAGACTACTTAGGGAGCGTTCACACCATAGGTTCGATCTCGCTCTGAGCGCGCTCTGGTAACATTCAGTCTTCAACCGTCAATCAACGAAGTTGGGTGTGTTTGGTATTTAATTGCTTGTTCCTACATAATATTATTCGCATCCGAAAATGTCGTTCAACTTTTCGATTGAAGAATTAGGTGTTATGTGTTTAAATTGGCAGTGAAGTATTGAAACAACAATTCATTTTTTATAATTTTTTAATTTTATGTCAACTCATGCAGATACCCTCTCTTTGCACAAGCTTTAAGAGAGAGGAAACGTTGTATTTTATATTGTAATTGTTGAATCTTCAACTGCTTATTGTAGCCCAAAGGTCACTCATTAAGGTGATATTTCGTAGACCATTTAGATACCCCTCAGAGAGGCTTTTTGTGAGTTTGGGGTCTTAGACGTTAGACAACTCTACATTAGAACGCTCATATGTTACGTTCGCGATAACATTGAAAGATTTACCTCTCAAAATTACGTACTTACGGCATTGACCCGAAATAGACATTTGCTTAGACCACGGACTGTACGGACGACTTTTTCCCAAAGATTCATGTCATTTTTAGGACCTAGAATTTACAATAAAATTATGCCGGATATCTCTGAGTCTCTGAACGCCGGGGGAACGAATTTGAAGAGGCTAGTAAACCAATGGCTGATGCGGGTTGGAATCGACGAATCGGAGAGTGCGCTAATGCAAATTTTAAGATAGGGACTTCTGAGTTGGATGACGTGTTGCGTAGTAGTTATTATTTTTGTTTTTTGCAGTTACGAATGGTTAAATTGGTGATGGATGATGCTTGTGAAATGTGCTGAAAAGACTTTATATATGAATGTATGTGTGTTCTATTTTGTGTGCGTGCTTATTCTGTATTTGCGATTTTCTAATGCAAGTTGAAAACTTCATATATGTTTGATGGGTGCATGGTTTCTTTTTCTTTTTACATTAAATAGTATTGCCTCAGCACAGACTCTCGTCTAGTGAGGCAATAAACCCTTTATACAAATTATATATCTGTGGTGGCATGGTAAAAGGCATTAAGTCGTGTTTTTCAGCATTTTGAGTTATATGTGCTACATCATACATACATTATCACAAACAGAACAAAGTTCAAAAACATAAGTTTAAAAAAATCAACTTTTTTTTTTTTTTATTTATTAAAATTAAAGATTTACAAATTATATAAAATTAACATGAACATGACACAATACATAACATTTAAATACAATAACACTCCGTCGATAGAGCAAAGCTCGTGTTCGACAGAGGAGCACAACCAACAGACATCACAACTTACTTACACATTATTAATACATATAAGACAATACAAACATTCTTTCTCTCCATTCACACCCTCCAGCATAAACAAATCTTCACACTCTTCGCTCACAACAATGAAATCTTACACAATCACACATCCACACCAATAATCCAAACCTGAACTGCGGCCTTGTAATTTTCATACCTCTCTATCACACTAATTCCTGGTGGTAGGCTATTAAAAAATTTCTGTCCGAGGTATACATAATGGTGTTGGGCAGTTGATGTTCGAAACCTGTCAACATGGAAGCTTCCCAAAAGGTTTGCTCTCATGCTTCTCACCGGTGTATACTCGTGTTTGTAACTTATAAAGGATTTAAAAGCATTTTTTCATTCCGGCATAACTCAATATTAATTTTATTTTGCAAGGTGACTCGCGTCGAATTTTGTCTACCACGAAGTAAAACGGTGTTGTCTATGATAGAGCTGCCGTGAGAAGCCGTTCTTTTAAAAGTAAACCTTTTTAAAATGTGTTTAAATATTATATTTTGTGAACTTTGTGGCAGGTATCTTCCTTATCTGTCGACCAATCTGTTTACAACTTTCGTTGTTTTTATTGTTATGCTATAGACAATAGATCGGTAATACTATATGCATCACTCTTTTATGGAAGCATTGAAGAGCAATTGCCTGGTTCTTCTGTAAGTCTATATAAGCTGGCTCGTTCTTTGAGGAGTGACCATAGCGACTGCCCAAGGATCATGTATCTTAACAGAAGGACCGCCAGCAGCAGAACCGAGGTGGTTGAACTTTTTCGTGAGTTCTTCATGTCTGTGTTCAATGATACCCCTGTGAACTCTAACATTCCCGTGATTCATGTTATAGATAAGGTTCATATTCAACGAGTATATTTCTCGTTGTCTGAAGTTAGAAAGGGCTTAGATGCACTTGATACTGGTAAATCTCCTGGTCCTGATAGGCTTCCACCATTGTTTCCCAAAAATTGTTCGGCTGTATTGAGCCGTGCACTGCAGAAAATTTTCACCAAATCAATTGCTTCGGGGACCTTTCCGTCGAGTTGGAAAGAGAGTAATATAATTCCTATTTTTAAAAAGGGGGATAAGTCTGATATTGGAAATTACCGTCCGATTTGTATTCAATCATGCATCCCAAAATTATTCGAAAGAATGCTTCTTGATAAGATTAAGAATGATTTGATGATTTTGATATCTGATAAACAGCATGGTTTCATGAAAAATCGATCGACATTGACGAATCTTTTAGAATTTCATTCTGACATCATGGATGCAATGACGGACAGGGGCCAATTGGACTGTGTCTATACTGATTACTCTAAAGCCTTCGATGGAGTTTCTCATCCAATATTATTGGCTAAACTCCAGTCGCTTGGTGTAGATGGGGCGTTACTGTCATGGTTTGCAAGCTATTTGTCGGGGAGAATACTCAGGGTATGTTTGTCGAGTGTCATCTCATCCTCATTTGTTGCGTCGAGTGGTGTACCGCAGGGCTCACACCTTGGCCCCTTACTATTTAATATTTTTATTAATGACCTTTTGACGGAATTTGATGGGGTAGAGGTTATGATGTTCGCAGATGACCTTAAAATTTATAGAGTCATAAAGAGTGCTGATGACTGCTGTGTGCTGCAGAGAAATGTTGATTCTCTACTGAAATGGTGTTCGAATAAATGAGTTGAGTTTGAATGTGGCGAAATGCCAGGTGGTACCTACGTTTTTTTAAAATAAAAACACCGATCATTTTTCCATATATGATGGATGGTACTGAGCTGGAGTCGGTTTCTCAAATCCGGGATCTCGGAGTACAGCTTGATACTGGTCTAACGTTTGTCCCGCATATTAACGCAATGGTGGAAGGAGCGCTCCGCACGTTAGGATTTGTTTTGCGCTTGTGCCATAATTTCACCAAGGTCTCTACTTTTGTTCACTAATATAATTGCCTTGTCAGACCACAACTGGAGTACAACGCGGTTCTGTGGTCCCCGTATTACCAGGTTCACAACAGACGCATTGAGGTAGTCCAAAATAAATTGCTTAGATTTATCAATTTCAAACTGGGTATACCAATTGTTGACATTGATTATAATCAACTTCGCGAGGAATATGGTCTCATGTTGTTATCTGAGAGGCGTAAAAACGCCGATTTAATTTTTTTGCATAAACTGATCGGCGGCCAAATTGACTCGTCTCGACTCTTATCAATGGTGGAGCTTCGGGTGCCCACTAGGGATACCCGCAATGTGCAGACGTTCAGACTTGCGAATCATACCACCAACTATTCCTTCTTTGCGCCCATGCAGAGGATTCTTAGGGGGGGCAACGACCTCGGCGAAATAGATATATTTGCTACAAGTTTGTACCATTTCAAAAAAATGTTAAAAGATCAGAGCAACTAGGCACTTTGTGTTTTCTATGAAGTTGTGATGTTTTCTTTGGCCCCATGTAACAATACTGTATTCATTTAATTTCCATATGTTTATGTATTTGTAACTGTTTGTTTTGTGTCTCTTGTTTGTGTTTAGTTTATTTTCTTTTGGTGTTTGCATCTTGGCATCACCTATTAATATATTTTTTTAATGTCAAAATTGTTTGTAAAAGCAACCGCTGGTTGCGTAGACAATAAATAAATAAATAAAATATTATTATTTTTTTAAATATTTTTTCATTGCTATTTCAATTAATATAATTTAAAGAAAGTCGTGCTAGTGCGAACTATTATATCAACAACTGATGACTGATTATACAGTTCGATTTTAAAATAGTACGAACAAACCACTACGGGCTTACGACCATCTTCTAATGTTATTTCGAAGGTTGGATTAGTGTAATCACTTAACGTTAACAACGTTCGCCATTAGGTCGTAATGTTCAAATTTCCGAATATTCATCTGGTTTGCAATGGTTTGATGTTGGAACCTCCACTGCGCATAATTTTGTGCAGCTTGTATGACCTCTTAAACCGTGTATAAATTCCTCAGCTCTGCTTTGAAGGATCGGTACATTGTGAGACAGGGTTATCTTAACAAAGGTAATAATACCTATAATTAACTAATTTCATTTTATTATTCAAAGAATATTCTTCATTTATTACTTCACGTCCAGTGCTGAGCCCGTAGCAGGTAGGGGCGATACAAAGTTCCCCGGGTGCGCCGCCCGAACAAGGTACGGGCACCTTATAACTAAGGGGTATGGTAATAAAAAAACGTTAGCACAGGCGGATTGTATATATAATACCCTCAGCGTGTAGTATAGCTTCAGTATACATCCATACATTCTATAGGTCGGTTCCTATTGTGTTTTTTCTACCGTAGTACCGTTGTAGCGCGTTTACACTGGCGAGTTTTTCTATACAGCGAACTATTTTATGAGTGTGATAAGTTCGCGGACTTTTATTTATTTTTTTATTTGACTTTATTCAAGTGTCCTCTTGTTTATACATTTCTTTATTAGACTTTTCGTTATTTTTTTGTGTTCGGACTTCGGAATCAAAATATTATTGTGTTTTGTACTACGTGATATAATTGTAATTTATATTGAATTTGTTTAGTATAAAGTGTCTTTATTGTTATTTTTTGTGTTGGACCTTACATTTTTTTCGTTTTTTTATCACGAAATACGCACCTACCTTGAAAAATGGATCAGCCGTCAACATCCAAAAGAGCTAGGCTAGATGACGACTTTAGCGACACTGATAGTGATTTCGACGATTCGGGAAGCGACTTAGAGATCTTCCCCGAATCGGATGAAGATGACTTGGAAGACATGGATATAGATGAAATTATCCAGCCAGTACCACCAGCATCACCACTGTATCCATGCCAACCATCAAGGTCCGAACCAAGACAGTGGTCAAATTCACTCAAACCACCACTACACATCCCATTTACCGGTGTATCTGGTATACATTTTAGGGAAGCTGGAAGAGAACCAATCAACTTCTTCAATGCCATCGCCAATGATGACTTGTGTGAGATGGTAGTCAAACACTCTAACGATTATGCGGTAGAGGTGTTATCAAAGTCGGAAGGTGATAGAAGCCGAATCACAAGATGGAGGGACCTATCAATCGAGGAATTTAGGAAGTTTTTAGGGCTTATTTTCCACATGGGAACAATTAGGATGAATCGCCTAAACGACTATTGGAAGAAGGACCATTTGTTCAACCTGCCGACATTTGCTCAATACATGTCTCGAGATAGGTTTCTTCTTATACTTAGAGTGCTTCATTTCAATAATAATGAGGAAGAATCGACAAGCTTAGGGAAAATTCAGCCACTCATCGATTTTTTCAATGAAAGGATGGAGATTATATATACTCCGAGTAAAAATCTTTCAATCGATGAATCGCTGGTGCTCTGGAGAGGCAGATTATTGATTCGTCAGTACATGAAAGGGAAAAAAGCGAAATATGGTATAAAACTGTATATGTTGGGCCAGTCAAATGGATTGGCCCTAAAAATAATTGTTTATGGTGGGGCAGCGGACACCGAACTCGGTGGTAAAGACCACACTAACAAAGTGGTCAAGAAATTGATGGAAGGGAAGACTGGAGTCGGCCATAGTTTGTATATGGATAATTTTTACAATAGCGTTTCATTGACGGAACATTTATTAGAAAATAAAACATTTGTTACTGGAACCCTGAGATCAAACCGGAAGGAAACACCGAAGGAAGTCATTGAAAAAAAATTGAAAACCGGAGAGTCTACCAGTATGTATACTAACGAAGGGATATGCGTTACCAAATGGAAGGATCGACGTGAAATTGTGACGATATCTTCCGAATTCGATGGCCAATTGACCAAAACCACTAATCGTCGAGGAAAGGAAGTTTGTAAGCCGAACATGGTAATACAATACAACCAACACATGAGCGGCGTAGATTTCCATGACCAGATGCTTGCATACTACCCGTGTCGTCGGAAAACTTTGAGGTGGTATAAGAAACTGGGAATTCACATTTTCCAATCAATCCTGATAAATGCGTACTATTTGTACAATGCACAGAGTGAGCGAAAGAAAAGTCTATATGACTTTAGACTGGAAGTTATTGATAATTTGCTTGGACCTCCTCCTTCTGCCGTTCCTCGTCCATCAGTGTCAAATTTAAGACATTTGCCAGCCCCATGCGAAAGAAACGACAAAGGAAAAGTCAAAAAAAGGCAATGCAAATATTGCTGGGAAAAAAATAAAAAACGGACCGATTCCAATTATTGCTGCAAGGAATGTCCACAAGTGCCTGGATTTTGTATCGAACCCTGCTTTAGGAACTACCATGATGAAAATAATCTATAAAAATCCTATTGTTATACCGATAATTACCTGTTTCGATGGTTTACCTGCACTTTCTCTTTTTATAACAATACTGATTGATTGTTATACATGTACCTACTGTTTCATCGTTATTGTGAATATCTTCTTATTCTGACTCGCTTTTTTTTGTCGTAATATTATAACTTCTCAATGATGGTTTTCATATGACTGTTGCGAACCATTTTTCATTGTTATGGGTTTCTAAGATACTCTCCAATGTCGATATAATCGTCATTATTTTTGTAGTTTCATAACTTGTTTGTCGTTTGTTGTTCAGAAATTGACTTTACATAATAAATAGGTATGTTCATTGTTATTTTGAAGGTTTTGTACCCTTCTGCTACATGAATCCCTTTGAATGTCTGGAAATTCGCAATAATGGACAAATTGCAAACCGACTCTATATTCTATTGTTTTATTTTGTTTCGGTTACTTCAAAGACTTTCTAATTTCATATCCTTTGCATTATTGACAATGTTTTTATACCTGGAGACAGATAGGCCTAATTTTTATTATAACAATACGTCATAAAGTTGGAATAGGTTTATCTCTCTTTTCAATTTTTATTGTTTTTGTACAAACTTATTTCTTAGATGTATTTTTTCAAAGCAATAATGCCGTCTTACAACTTTTTATTATAATTTAGAAAAAAAATTGTCTAGCCGTCTAAAAAAAAAGCCGTCTCCAGATTATCTTTCTATTTATTTTGCATTATAAGACCTAGTGAAAAAAATCCAGATAAATGAATTGTCATTTTATAACCTAAAGTTTCTTTTATCTCCATTCAAATTTCATGCATTTGTTCCCAAATTTACCCATATCTACATAAAAATTTGTTGTTTTTTTTTTTGTTATTTTGTTTATGTCGGCGCCTAATAAATCTGTGGTGGCATGGTAAAAGGCATTAAGTCAATGGGATGACATTTCTCAGTATGGCGGATTTACTAGTCAGTATTTTAAGAGGTTTCATTTTTGTCAAATATTATTTAATACAAATAAAATAGATCAACTTTGATGCATTTACTTCGTTAAAAAGGGTTCACTTTACGATTACTCATATTTATTTCTTCAATATTTCTTTGTTTATATGCTTTATTTATAATGCGTGTCTTTTTACCTTGACAATTTTGGCTCATAGGTTGAAAAAATTTGTACTTAGGTCAAATTTTACAAGGAAATATACCCAGTTACTCTCTATCACATGCTAATTTATTATTTTTCAACATTTACATTTTATTCTTCATAAATATTAGTTATTTTTTAGCTTACCTATTAGTATTTTCTAGCATAGCATTCCCAAAACATCAGTAGGTATATTTTTTTTGCTCAGAATGTAATATTGTTAAGTAATAAATGAAGAATATTCTTTGAATAATAAAATGAAATTAGTTAATTATAGGTATTATTACCTTTGTTAAGATAACCCTCTCTCACAATATACCGATCCTTCAAAGCAGAGCTGAGGAATTTATACACGGTTTGGGAAAAGGTCATACAAGCTGCGCAAAATCATGCGCAGAGGAGGTTCCAACATCAAATCATTGCAAACCAGATGAATATTCGGAAATTTGAACATTACGACCTAATAGCGAACGTTGTTAACGTAAAGTGATCACACTAATCCACCCTTCGAAACAATATTAGAAGATGGTCGTAAGCCCGTAGTGGTTTGTTCATACTATTTTAAAATAGAACTGTATAATCAGTCATCAGTTGTTGATATAATAGTCGCACTAGCACGACTTTCTTTAATTTACATCAATAATAGTATTAAAATTTAAAATAGCAATGAAAAAATATTTAAAAAAAATAATAATATGCAGATAGTATTACCGATCTATTGTCTATAGCTTAACAATATAAACAACGAAAGTTGTAAACAGATTGGTCGACAGATAAGGATGATACCTGCCATAAAGTTCACAAAATACATTATTTAAACACATTTTAAAAAGGTTCACTTTTAAAAGAATGGCTTCTCACCGCAGCTCTATCATAGACAACACCGTTTTACTTCGTGGTAGACAAAATTTGACGCGCGTCATTTTACCTTGCCAAATAAAATTAATATTGAGTTATGCCGGAACGAAAAAATGCTTTTAAATCCTTTATAAGTGGATTTTTTTAAACGTATGTTTTTGAACTTTGTTCTGTTTGTGATAATGTATGATGTAGCGCATATAACTCAAAATGCTGAAAATCGCGACTTAATGCCTTTTACCATGCCACCACAGAAATATATTTTGTTTATATTACCATTCAGTTTTGTTTATCTTATCTTGTAACTTTCTCCCTTTCCTAACTATTTATATTTCAAAAAACAAAACAAAAAAATTGGGACACTCAACCTCCCATTGCAAATGTCTCAATGTTGATGCAAAGAAATAGGTGTCTTCACATACACTGCAGTAGATATCGTAATTTACTCTTCATAAAATGGGTACTGGATCATTTCAAGATAAAAAACTTTAGCATCATATATATAAAATAAATAAAAATGTCTCTCTTTCTATCTCAACTATGGAAAGAAATATTCAAATGAAATAAAAATATGCCAAAAGGAGGTTCACTACCTGTTTCGTACAACCCAATATTGAATTGAAAAACTTATGGGTTTTGCGCTTTTCACATTCTCGACAGAAGAAGAAACACAAAAAGTAATAGGTAGGTATCCTGTCTTGTGCACTCATTATAATCTCGCTGGCTACTTCAAAAGTTTGCAATCCTAAAGATTTCCATACCGGCCCAGAAGGACGTCGCTTTAGAGATTTAGGCACTCATAAGACTCTCGCTGGTGACCCCAAAATACATTGTGAAGTTATTGCAATAGGTACATAGTACACACGAAATTCGATCACAATTCCAAAAATTTCAATACTGGCACAGAACGAGGTCACTTTCGGTATCCAGTTTTAGGCATTCGTAAGACTCTCGCTGGTTACCCCAAAATATATTGTGAAGTTATTGCAATAGGTACATAACATAGTACACACGAAATTCGATCATAATTCCAAAAATTTCAATACCGGTCTAGAACGAGGTCACTAGGTATCTAGTTTTAGGCATTCGTAAGAATCTCGCTGGTTACCCCAAAATATATTGTGAAGTTATTGCAGTAGGTACATAGTACACGCGAAATTCGATCACAATTACAAAAATTTCTATACCGGTCTAGAACGAGGTCACTTTAGTATCCAGTTTTAGGCATTCGTAAGACTCTCGCTGGTTACCCCAAAATATATTGTGAAGTTATTGCAGTAGGTACATAGTACACGCGAAATTCGATCACAATTACAAAAATTTCTATACCGGTCTAGAACGAGGTCACTTTAGTATCCAGTTTTAGGCATTCGTAAGACTCTCGCTGGTTACCCCAAAATATATTGTGAAGTTATTGCAGTAGGTACATAGTACACGCGAAATTCGATCACAATTACAAAAATTTCTATACCGGTCTAGAACGAGGTCACTTTAGTATCCAGTTTTAGGCATTCGTAAGACTCTCGCTGGTTACCCCAAAATATATTGTGAAGTTATTGCAGTAGGTACATAGTACACGCGAAATTCGATCACAATTCCAAAAATTTCTATACCGGTCTAGAACGAGGTCGCTTTAGGTATCCAGTTTTAGGCATTCGTAAGACTCTCGCTGGTTACCCCAAAATATATTGTGAAGTTATTGCAGTAGGTACATAGTACACGCGAAATTCGATCACAATTCCAAAAATTTCTATACCGGTCTAGAACGAGGTCGCTTTAGGCGTCCAGTTTTAGGCATTCGTAAGACTCTCGCTGGTTACCCCAAAATATATTGTGAAGTTATTTCAGTAGGTACATAGTACACACGAAATTCGATCACAATTCCTAAAATTTCAATACCGGTCTAGAACGAGGTCCCTTTCGGTATCCAGTTTTAGGCATTCATAAGGCTTTCGCTGGTTACCCCAAAATAGTACATTTTCTTCAATTTATTTTCATAAGATAAAAAAAAAATTTTGAGTTGAAATGTTGTAGGAACAAAAAATAATAAATAAAATCTCATTGAAATCATGTAGAAAAATGTCTGGTGTAAACCGGCTTTTACAATGAGATCCATACTATCTTGTCAGCCGCGTTGCGTCACCCCTAGTGAGGATGACGCACTCTCGATGTGCGCGTTCGATAGGTAATTTTTCCGACTTATGAACCTAAAAGAAAAAAAAAACTATTTCCTGAAATTACCCACGTTATTTAATTTAGAAAATTTCAAATTTCTTCAGCACCGCTGGTTTTTACCATATAAAAGTTTAGCAGTGAAAGTGTTAACAATATTACATTCTGAGCAAAAAAATATACCTACTGATGTTCTGGGAATGCTATGCTAGAAAATAACAATAGGTAATCTAAAAAATAACTAATATTTATGAAGAATAAAATGTAAGTGTTGAAAAATAATAAATTAGCATGTGATAGAGAGTAACTGGGTATATTTCCTTGTAAAATTTGACCTAAGTACAAAATTTTTCAACCTATGAGCCAAAATTGTCAAGGTAAAAAGACACGCATTATAAATAAAGCATATAAACAAAGAAATATTGAAGAAATAAATATGAGTTATCGTATAGTGAACCTTTTTTAACGAAGTAAATGCATCAAAGTTGATCTATTTTATTTGTATTAACCCTTCAAGGACGAGCGCGTGGTAACACTTTTCGACATTGTTTTGATAAGCGTTATTGGTCCTTTTTTATAGCCACATGTACATTTTTTGGCCACAAACTAGTTAAGAAAGCCGTGATCTTCATGTATGTTGATGTAAACGTTTTTTTTTTCAAAACTTATGATATTTTAAAAAGGCAATATTTTCTTTTTCTCGAAGATCGCCAGCTCAAAATACTTCGCAGAATTTTTCGAATAATTTTTTATATATATTTTTAATATTTTTAATATATTTTTATTATAAATTAAATGACGTACGTGCCTATACGTGCTATTTTTTATGGAACTAAAATATTCTGTTACACTAATTGCTTGTGTAAACCCCGAATATGTCCTATTTTTGAACAATTTGTATTTCAGAATTGATAATTTGTGTAACAAACATATTTTTGCCAGACAAATAATAAATTTTTCAAAAGAAAACTGTTGAAAAATTAACTGTTGAACAATGTTCGATACTCATTTTTTTTCACCTGCTGAAGCAAACGTTTTAACTGATGAAAACTGTGCTCAAAGCATTACAGAAACCCTCCGTAGATATCAACTATTTCCTGGCGCAGAATTACGTTTATAGAAGAAAGGATTAGAGAAAAACTTTGAAAACCTCGTTCGAAAACATTGTCATGACCTCATATTTGATGATCTTTCTCACCTAGTGTAAGCAATAGAAGCAAAAAAGAAGAAAAATAGTGCCAGAAAAAGTTTTAAACTCGTTATGCATGCTTAGCACCTAAAATATCTGCGTGAATATTTTATTTATAACTGATTTTCATAGAAAACTCACGTGAATCAACCTACCTAAAAAATTACCTATATGTATTTTTTATAATTCTTGAAAAAAACAGTATCCATAAACATCTTTTACTTTATTCTTTATGTTTTCCTTCTTTTAAAAGTAATTACTTCTAGGTTGGTATTTAAAAAATAGTTATTAAACAAAAGAAAAATGTAGCACATAGAAAAAAAACATGTACCCTCCAAGGCCGAGCGTAACCATATGGTCACACCAATTTTCCCTGGGAAAACCATTGACATTATCAAAATATTTTTTTTCCCGAGTCACACGTCTATTTTTTCATAAAAAATAGTATTTAAAATAAATTACTTGATTTTTTTTTGTTCTCGTCCTTGAAGGGTTAAATAATATTTGACAAAAATTAAACTTCTTAAAATACTGACAAGTAAATCCACCATACTGAGAAATGTCATCCCACTGACTTAATGCCTTTTACCATGCCACCACAGATATATATACACACATTGTAAAATGCTTATGTTTTTATTTGTATTTTTTTGGGAATAAAATAAAAAAAAATATTGTAACTATTTTAACTATGATTTAATGATCAATTTAATTTAATCAATTTAATGATTCTATTTAAAATGATCTCAAAATAAATAAAAAAAAAAAAAAAATCTCGACGAAGAAGAAAATGTTAAGAAGGTTAAGTAAACCCGTGGTGGTTCAAATATAAAAAAAAATACATCTTAAAATCGAACACTACCTAATTATTGATTCAATGATTTGCATCAAATGTTGGTTCTATAATAATTAATTAAATTGCGCATGATCGAGTGCAGTGGAAGGCCCTTGTTGCCTCCCTATGCCCCTAAATGGGGTTACAAAGGGAGTAGGTATGTGTTATTCTTATGTCATTTGTTAATATCATTTAAAAAATCAATTATTATTTATGCATAATAATAACCTTTTTCAAAAGTCCACACAGACATCGTTATTACATATATAACTTAAATAATCAATATTTTTTCCAATTATTCAATACGAATTATTTAACAATAATATTATATTTGACGCAGTCGTCAATCGTCAACAATAATACCCTATTACATAGGGAAGAATGTCGACCAACACCACCTATATAAGAAGGCCTTAGTGCAGGCGGCCATTTTTGGCCTCCCGCGTCACGGCTGCCGGCGTGTAGACAGATATCATAGTGCACAGGTAAGTACATACAGATATAGGTGAGTGAATGTTGGGCCTCACGATGTGGCGCAGCCCTTGGATCTATGGTTATGGATGGATTCATTGGTAAAACTTTTGAAGCCGCGGGGTCGGGGGGAAAAATGAATTACGACGCCATCTTAATGGAACTTACGGGAACATATTCTGCGTTTTGAGGACTATCTTGCTGGATCCCTTTTTTAGTATTTTGTTGTTAATAACTACGTTTACGAGTAGACATAATATTATTATTACTCTTTTAAAGTTTAATTACAGTTTTTTTTTTCATATTAAATTGTGATGATTTAATTTTATGTTGGTTTTATTTGCTGAACTTTATTTCAAATCTTTCCTTAAACTGAAGAGATGATTAATACACAAAATATTTCAAACTACTCGAAGTTCTGATATATATTTTCAATTATTCCATACGAATAGGGATTGCAATCCGGAAAACCGGATCCGGTATTCCGGCGGATCCGGCATCAAAATGCTCATATCGGATCCGGCAGAAATTGACGGATCCGGAGATCGGATCCGGTTAATCATATATTAAGGGATTTTTCGTCATACTCAACACGGACCGGACTCGAATCCGTATCCGTAGCAATTCCACAGGGTCATTGTAGGTACCCATAAAGAAACGATGAGAAGAAGAGGCAAATGCGTCACACTGAGTGCAGTGTAATGCTGTTTTTGCCTCCCTGTGCCCAACGTGGGGTTAGGTAGTGTTGACTTATTGTATTGATAGTATTGACTGTAGTGATAGTGATTATACATTTAGATTAGTTCGGTATTCTGTCATAATATGTGTGCAGCTATATTCAAGGATAAAACTGAAATAATTTTTCAAACACTTATTCTCGATATAGGAGTGTCTCTGATTATTCCCGGTTATAGGTATTACTTCTAGGACGCGGATATCCAATTGCACATCCAACTCTTTAGTGCTCGTCCAAGGGTCTGTTGGTTTATGTGATTTCGACCTCTTATAATTACCAGAATCACCGGATCCGTTATGTTGACGTGATTATTCCAGTAATGCCTTCTATTGCTCCCCCATTGCCTGACGTTCTCGATATCGCAGAGGCTCCGAATCCGGAGTTTCTAACTCTGCCTCGAATGGTTTATTCCGCAATGGGTTGAAGAGTTTTCGAGAATCTTTCTTTTTCGTGGTGTCGGTTCTCTGAGAATCTTTCTTTTCAAATCATGATTAATAAGGCAGGTCAAAATTAATATTTTCGTTAAATTTAAATTTGACTTTTTTTAATACGTAATCTAATTTTGAATTTTATTTCTTTTGAAACTTATTTTTTATAGTTTTTACTATTTAAAAGTAATCATACCCTAATTAAATTTATTTCGTATATGTGCTGTTTTATTTTTAGCCTTCATTATTGTAAAAAATGTCAATTAATCAAGGTTATTTCAATCCGACCGGATTGACGAAAATCCGGTTGGATCCGGCCGGATTCAAAATGAGACCGGATTGCAACCCCTACATACGAAACCTTTATGTTTCAGCCAAAATGAACCAATTATTCATGTTTGATCACTTCAATTTTAATATTTGTACTAGGGATTGCAATCCGGAAAACCGGATCCGGCATCAAAATGATCATATCGTATCCGGCGCAAATTGACGGATCCGGAGATCGGATCCGGTTTATCATATCAAAGGATTTTTCAACAAACTCAACATGGACAGAACTCGAACCCGTATCCCTAGCAATTTCACAGGGTCATTGTAGGTAAAATTATGGGTACCCATAAAGATAAAAAGAAAAAAGGAGGCAAATGTGTAACAGTAAGCGCAGTGGAATGCTGCTATTGCTTCTTCTTCCCAATGTAGGATTTTAAAGCTAGTGTTTACTGATCGTATTGAAAGTATTGACTATCGAATGAAAACACACCTGTTAGAAAAATGGTCGGAATATTAAACAATTATTTAGCCAATAAAATATATATTAACCTTTTTAAAAGCAAAATAATTATGATAATTGTCTGCTTTTTATTAAATTAGTTCGGTAGTCTGTAACAATGAGTGTGCTGAAAAAAACGATTGGATTTTGATTGATTGATTGATTGATTGATTGATTTTTTTGGATAAAACTGAAATAATTTCTCAAAGACTTTTTCTTGATAATATATAGGAGTGTCTCTGATTATTCCCGGTTATAGGTATTACTCCTGGGACGCGCATGTCCAACTGCTCATCCATCTCTTTGGTGCTCTTAGAAGGGTCTGCTGGTTGATGTGATTTCATCCTCTTATAATTACCAGAATCACCGGATCAGTTTTGTTGACGTGGTCTTTCCAATAAGGCCTTCTATTTCTACCCCATTGCCTGACGTTCTCGATATCGCAGAAGCTCCGAATCTGGAGTTTCTTACTCTGCCTCGAATGGTTTATTTCACTATGGGTTGGTGATTTTTTGAGAATCTTTCTTTTTCGTGGTGTCGGTTTTATGTCGGATCAATCAAGCAGGTTATATAAATATGTTACTTATTTTCGATGAATTTCAATTTGAATTTTATAAAACGTTATGTAATTTGTAATTTTATTTAAAAAAAAAACTATATTTTTTATAGTTTTTACTATTTAAAAGAAGTCATACCCTAATTAAATTAATTTCGTATACGTACCGTTTTATTTTAAGCCTTTATTATTGTTAAAAATGTTAATTCATCAAGGTTAGCTCAATCCGGTCGGATCCGATCGGATCCGGCCGGATTGACGAAAATCCGGTTGGATCCGGCCGGATTCAAAATGAGACCGGATTGCAATCCCTACATACGAATTGTTGAAATATGGTGCAACCAAGATGGCCGCCAGTGTTTCCTCACACCCCCTCTAGTGGTATCACTTGCTCTCGTACAAAACTCAGCTGTCAATCTCTCCATATATATTATTCCTCCAAGGCGCAGCCCTAAGGCCTTCTTATATAGGTGGTGTTGATGTCGACTTCATACAAAATACGTGCGGACATGACGCCGACGTCAGCACTCTGCAAAGTCGGTATGTTCATTGTATGAAACGATGTCGTCAATAAATTAAATTTTTACAAAAAATGTTAAGAAAAGTTTGAGATGTACTGATATAATGTATTTTTTATAGAAAATTAAATTATCTAGTTGATGTGTTTCGGCGTTTTTCTATATTTTTTTAAAATTCTGAAATATAGGCATTGAAACTCGTAAATTTGTCATAAAAAATATATTATTCTTTATAAAAAAAGTTTGAGAAACCCTGGAAATTTTTCATTAAATTCTATTTGAGAAATTGTATTTTTCTATATAAATACAAATTTTTAGGGTTCTAGCTTTTATAGTTTTAGAGATATATGCAAAAATTAAGTAAACATTCAAAGGTGACTGAAAGAAAATTTCAAAATTCTGAGTATACAAGTTTTGTAGGTTTAAAGTATTAAATATTTTCTGAAATTTTAGGATCTGTACATCAAGCGAATCAAAAGTTATAAGGGGGGGGGGGGACACACACACACACACTAAATGTTCTCCTCCGAATTCTGAGTAAATCCATATATGGAACATATATGCTGCGAAGCCTCTAAGTTGGTGGTTTTTGTCGTCAATGTTTGAAAAACCGTTTAAAATGTAGACCTGGCCATACAAATCTCACGTATCTTGGCTTGATACTGCCGATCTGTCTCGAGAAATAATTTCTCTTCAACAAATCGACAGTTGGATTACTGCAAATTCCTATTAATAACGCTATACCAAAATAGATGTTAGCAATACTAATTTTTAGAAATAATAAAATACAAATAACCATTATTAATATACCTCTTTATTTAAATCAACATAAACACATTTTTAAATTATTTTAAATACAAAAATTTATAAATATTGGTACTAAAATATAAAAATGGTACAAAAAGTAAATGGTCTAATAATACTAAATTTATACATGGGAAGTAAAATACATACAAAAATCAATCGATATCGGTACTAAAAATTGATTGTGATATTGAAAACTATTAAAAATAAACAGAAATCAATCGATATCAGTACTAAAAATTGATTGTGATATTGAAAAATATTAAATATAATATATGTACAGAAATCAATGATATCGGTACTAAAAATAGATTGTGATATTGAAAAATATTAAATATATACAGAAATCAATCGATAGCGCTACTCATTATTCATCATAATATTGAAAAGTTTATAATGTATGCAGAAATCAATCTATATCGGTACTAAAAATTGATTGTGATATTGAAAAATATCAAATATGTACAGAAATCAATCGATAGCGGTACTCATTATTCATCATAATATTGAAAAATTTATAACATATGCAGAAATCAATCTATATCGGTACTAAAAATTGATTGTGATATTGAAAAATATCAAATATATACAGAAATCAATCGATATCGGTACTAAAAATTGATTGTGGTATTGAAAAATATTAAATATATATGTACAGAAATCAATGATATCGGTACTAAAAATAGATTGTGATATTGAAAAATATTAAATATATACAGAAATCAATCGATATCGGTACTAAAAATTGATTGTGATATTGAAAAATATTAAATATATACAGAAATCAATCGATATCGGAACTAAAAATTGATTGTGATATTGAAAAATATTAAAAATATACAGAAATCAATCAACAGCGGTACTAAAAATTGATTGTGATATTGAAAAATATTAAATATAGACAGAAATCAATCGATATCGGTACTAAAAATTGATTGTGATATTGAAAAATATTAAATATAGACAGAAATCAATCGATAGCGGTATCGGCAATCCTCCCTTTAACATCCAGGGGGCCTAGACAAAATGCAGCTGGCGATCGACTACAAACGAATTCTTCGACAATGTAGAGTAGGAAGAAAATTAGCTGTCCACTTTTTATAAGTGTCATTGTTTGGTTTAAATAATTGTCTATATGTTCCAGTGGACAGTTAGTTTTTTCGTACTATACATTGGCGAAATCTTCGTTTGTAGTCGAACGCCAATTTGAATTTGTCTACGGGGGCTGGTTATCTGGGCTGTAGTGCCGTGGTCTACTGGCTGTGTAACTCGATATTTCACCCATCACTGTGGCGGGCTTCTTCAGGAGCGGTGGTTCGTCTGCCGTCTGCTGGAGTTGTGACCTCCTCGGTGGCTGTGCGTTCTTCCCATTTCTGTGTACGAAGAGGTATCAAAATGGATGTTGCACATGTATGTACTGCCATTGTCCAGCTTACTTAATGATTCCATGCTTTTCCAATCTCCTTCTCGAAAACAATAATATGTTGCCCAAACAGGTGCTCTAAAAATAAAAAGTAACAATATATTAGTGTTATACATAGAAACATAGAAAGTCTGCATGTTTGAAGAATAGCAAAGGTCACATTAATTACACATGTATAAACCTTGCAAATATTCATTAGGACAAGTGATTTCCAGGAATGCTCAAAATAAAAAAGTGAATCTGACTTAAGCACCAATGTATTAAATATGCAAACGAGAAAACAGGTTATTACTATGTGATAAATTGAAAGGCACATGATTAATATCAGAACATAGATTAAAATAGAGAGTTTAATACAATAACACCTGAATATATTATATTATTATGGAAACAAAATGTACATACTTCAAATATTGTTTTCGGTTAGTCCCAGGTCGGTTAAATCTGTGTAACTTCATATCTGAAGACTGCAATACTCCACACTTAGCACATTTCTTACAAAATACAAATTTAAACTCATTTTTAATCAAGAAAAAACCTCTAATGAACACAGAATATTGTTCTGAAAACGCAGAAGCAATAAAACAAAATGGAGACGCCGTCAAATCAGCACCAAAACAACGCCATAGTGCTGCCACTAAAAAAACTTTTCAAGAGCTTTGGAATTTAAAAAAAAGTAATTGACTGTTATTTGTATGTTTAAAGTAGTTTTTTATCTTTTAAAAATGAAATAAATTACCAATAATAACATTTTATTCGTTATTGTTACGGTTTAGCTCATTAATCTTATAAAGTCAGTTGCATGCTGTTTTATTTTTTTATATGGCATCACCTGTATCATGTTGTCTCTTTTTTATACATGCTGATTGAATAAGCTTATCTCGTTGATACAAAAGATCTTGAACTGTCGCACATGATTCTTCTACAGTCGGTACCCCGTGGTTAAAAGTTGACTGAAGCAGGAACAAAAGTTACGAAAGAGTGTTCACTGACTGGTTCGTGACGGGAGCGAGAACGGAGCTAGAATGGACCGGAACCGATAGTGTGATCACTTACATTGGTTTCCATTTAACTAATATTATACCCAAATTATACCAGACCGAGATGGGACCGAGATCGAACCTATTGTGTGAACGCACCCTTAATATGTAAGTGTGGGTATTATATATGTTGATTATATTCTCTTTGAGCCCGCCATTACTGTCAGATGTCATACACATTATTTTGAGATTTTTTGAGTGCTTGAACACTACGTAGAGTTAGTGGTCCGTTTAAAATCGCGGGGAATCCTTTTACCTCAAGTGATCATTTAGTACAGGGTTCCCCTGTTATAATTATCGTAATGGCATTAATGGACAACACGAGTGCTGATCACAAATCATTTGTAGGTGATGTTGTAATTTATGAATTGAACGAATATGAAATAGAACTATTTCTAAAGAACGTGAACGTCGCCATACCTAACGAACCATGCGAATATAATGCTTGTAATAAAAACTTCCAGGAATCGCGGTCTTTGGGGACATATGTGCAAAATAAAAGCAAGGAAAAGCTATGTAAGTGTAATATTTGCAATAAATCTTTAACTAATTCAAGTGCTTTAAGGACACACAATGACATGCTACTCCATAGCGGAGAAAAGCCATACGAGTGTAAAATTTGCAGTAAAAAGTTCACTCGATCTGGTGCTTTAAAGACACACATGCGGTTGCGTAGCGGAGAAAAGCCATACGAGTGTAAAACTTGCAGTAAAAAGTTCACTCAATCTGGTGATTTAAAGACACATTTGCGAATGCATAGCGGAGAAAAGCCGTACGAGTGTAAAATTTGCAGTAAAAAGTTCACTCGATCTGGTGCTTTAAAGATACACATGCGAACGCACAGTGGAGAAAAGCCGTACAAGTGTAAAACTTGCAGTAAGAAGTTCACTCAATCTGGTGCTTTAAAGACACATTTGCGAATGCATAGCGGAGAAAAGCCGTACGAGTGTAAAATGTGCAGCAAAATGTTCAGTCGATCTGGTCATTTTAAGACACACATGCTTCTACATAGCGGAGAAAAGCCGTACGAGTGTAAAAATTGCAGCAAAATGTTCAGTCGATCTAGTACTTTAATGATACACATGCGACTGCATGGCGGAGAGAAGCCATAAGAGTGTAAAATTTGCAGTAAAATGTTCACTCGATCTTATGATTTAAAGACACACACGCGGTTGCATGGCGGAGAAAAACCATACGAGTGTAATATTTGCAATAAATCTTATACTTATTCAAGAACTTTAAAGAAACACATGCTACTGCATAGCGGAGAAAAGCCATACGAGTGTAAAGTTTGCAGTAAAAAGTTCACTCGATCTGGTGATTTAAAGATACACATGCGAACGCATAGTGGAGAAAAGCCGTACAAGTGTAAAATTTGCAATAAAATGTTTAGTCAATCTAGTAATTTAAAGAAACACATGCGACTGCATAGCGGAGAAAAGCCATACGCGTGTAAAATTTGCAGCAAAACGTTTAGTCGATCTAGTAATTTAAAGGTACACATGCGACTGCATAGAGGGGAAAAACCATACGAGTGTAAAATTTGCAGTAAAAGGTTCACTCGATCTGGTGATTTAAAGATGCACATGCGAACACACAGTGGAGAAAAGCCATACGAGTGTAAAATTTGCAGTAAAAAGTTCACTCAATCTGGTGATTTAAAGATACACATGCGAACGCACAGTGGAGAAAAGCCGTACAAGTGTAAAATTTGCAATAAATCTTATACTAATTCAAGTGCTGTAAAGAAACACATGCAACTGCATAGCTGAGAAAAGCCATACGATTGTAAAATTGGCAGTAAAACGTTTAGTCGATCTAGTAATTTAAAGGTACACATGCGACTGCATAGAGGGGAAAAACCATACGAGTGTAAAATTTGCAGTAAAAGGTTCACTCGATCTGGTGTGTACCGCACGGCGGCACCCCCAAGAAGAGTTCGTATTTGTTAGTTTATACCTATGTGTATTTTGTGAGATTATAAATACCTATTGGGCAAGAAGACACGAGGCATTGAAATTGTTTACTGCCGCAGCGTGTGCACCCGAGTCCAGTGAGACGACCACAGCCGTGGCGGGTACACACAGCTTGTGGGCAGGCGAGGGTGCCTGCCTAGATCACTTATGAAATGCCTCGTCTTTCCAGCCTAGTAGCATTACTATTATAACAATGTGTTCTTTTAGATATGAATGTAATGCTTGTTGGTACTCACCTTAGCCAATAATAAAGGAAATACGTGTTATGTATATGGAATTGGCTGAGGTGAGGACACATTCATGTATATTATGTTGTTATCAATATGAGGCTGTATTAATTACTATATATTGATAACATGTTTCTTGTTTTGATATAAATATTGTGCATAGTGATTAAACCTTAATTTGTACTTGCATTAATATTACGTTTGAGCTGTGTGTGTTCGTGAGAGTGCGCTGACGCGAAGTAGTGAGCGGAGGGTCGGGGTCACTCCTATACGTGGCCGACATACGCTAAGATCGTCGCTCGCACCGCCTGTAGCAGGGCGCCGCACGCGCTTATTGTTGTATTTATAACTAGGATGTTTTTGGTGAATAAATTGGTACTGTTCTGATCTCGACGTGTTTTATTTCAACCTACCTGCTGCATCCCACTTGGACTTCTCTCGGACTCTGGCTACTCTCTTGGACCTGGCTTCTCTCACTGGACACCGTTGACTTGGGCTCATCTCACCTGGACTACGATAATATACTACAGACGCACTAGCCAGTGCCGTGAAACGTCTTGCTTTTGCCAGCGCCACCTTTGTTGGAGACGTTTCGCGTGAGTGCTCACACTGCCGTGTGAGTGAATCTCGCTTGTAGGTAGTATTGTAACGTTTCGTGCGCACGGTGAGGGCACTTTTCAGTGCTTGATATTGGAGCAGCAACGGCAGAGCGCTCGCACATCGGCGTATGTGCGTGAGGATCTCGCGTCGAGGAAGCAACCAGGGGAGCCGCCGCAGCCCGCAGAGATTCTACCTACCACCCACCCAGCAGCGAATCAACGTAGCCCTGATTTCGACTCCACACTAGAGATGGACATTATAACGACAGCTGATAATAATAATAGCTAAATAAAAATAACGTATCTAACGTTATTAATCCAATCCAAATCCAAACTCCCTTTAGACCCCACTTAGGGGCATAGGGAGGCAACAAGAGCTCTCCATTGCGCTCGATCTTGCGCAACGTTAATGACCTCCTCCCACACCATGTCCAGATTCCTCAGCTCTGCCTCGAAGGAGCGGAACACAGTATGAGAGGGTCTTCCTCGTCTCCGGGACCCTGATGGGAGGAAGAACAGCGCTCTCCTCGGCCAACTGTCATTCGGCATCCTTAACACATGTCCCAGCCAAGTCCATCTCCTCCACATAATAGTATAGGTGATGGGCTCACGCTGGGTACGCCGGCGTATAGCGTCGTTCGTGATGCGGTGGTACCATCTTATACCCAAAATTCTCCTGAGGCACTTCGTTTCGAATGCAGATACTTTTTGTGCCTGGGCCAGAGTCAGGTGCCAGGACTCACACCCATACAGGAGAATGGGCAACACACACGCATCAAACAGTTTACATTTCGTCTCGATACTAAACGCCGACGCCTTCCATATCTTGGTCATGTTGTTGAAGGCGCCACTTGCCATACCGATACGTATCGGGAGCTCAGCCCCGAGGTCACCAGTGGTGATAATGGTTGCTCCCAGGTACTTAAATTTATCCACCCGGGAGACCTGGTGACCATCGATGGTTATCGGTAGCTGTTTATCGGGGCAGGCATTATTCGCCATGAGCTCCGTCTTACTGGCATTGAGTCGAAGGCCGAAGCGTGCTGTTTCATCGCAGAGTCTTGAAACACTGCGCTGTAATTTCTCCACTGTCGTACTGAACAACGCTAGGTCGTCCGCGTACTCCAGATCGCACAGTTCGCCCATTAGACCATCTCTCTGTGTTATCGGTATACCTCTTGCTCCTTGCATGGACTTTCTCAACAGGAAGTCCATGACAATTATGAATATAAAAGGAGCTAGTACGCAGCCCTGTCTGACTCCCGTGGTGATCCTAAAAGCTTCAGTAGGACCACCTGGCGTTTTCACGCTACACTCGGAGTCTTCATACAGGGACTGCACCATTTTCACTATCTTCGGAGGTATACCGTACAGAGCTAAAATTTTCCATATCGATGGTCTATGTGGGCTGTCGAAGGCCTTTTCAAAATCTATAAAGCAACAAGCGACTGGAGAGTTAAACTCCTTGCACTGCTGAAAGATGCACCTGGCACAGAAAATTGGGTCCGTGCAGGACCTTCCAGGTACAAAGCCGCATTGTTGCTCTCTCAGGACAGCCATGACAGGCCCCCGAATGCGGTGTAGTAATATCTGAGATAATACCTTACCGGGAACACTCAGCAGAGTAATTCCACGGTAGTTTCCGCATTCAAGGGGGTCCCCCTTTTTAAATATTGCGACGATGGATCCATTCCGCCAATCTTTTGGGCACCTCTCCTTTTCCCACGCCATTTTAATTTTTTTTTTTTTTTTTAAATGAATCTGTGCTCACTCAAAGTGAACACAAATACACTCCTTGACTCTTTCACAGTAAGCTACTGAAAGCTTGTGTCGTGAAAGAGGAAGATGGTCGGCACCTGGGATCGAACCACGACGTCCGCAGTACGAAAGCCGGCGTTGTAACCGCTGGGTCACCAACCACTTCAAATAGTGGTTGGCCAAGGGTGTCTATGCCTTGTTTGAGGAGCTCTGCGTGAATTCCATCGTCTCCTGGCGCTTTGTTGTTCTTAAGTCTCATCACGGCCAACACCATCTCACTGTATGTTGGCGGGTCCTCACATATCCCAGTTGCCTGAGGTATATTCAGACCAGTCAACTCCTCCTCAAAGTTGTAAGGTGAGGAGGGCTCGGGACGGTTTAATATTGACTCAAAGTACTCCCTCCATCTCCCTTTAATCAGTTCGGGGGCAGTGACAGTGGCTCCACGAGAGTCTCGTATTGCCGTCACGGGTCTTTTTTGACCCCTGCCACCGACCTCCCGGGTGATTTCGAAAAGTGTCTTTGAGTCATTTCCGAGTGCAGCAGACTGCGCTCGCCGTATCTGAGAGTCCAGGTGTCTTCTCTTATCTGTTCGTACAGAGTGCTTCACCTTGCGGCTCAGCTCTCTGTACTCAGACACCAAAGCAGCCAGTTTTTGAGGGTCTTTTTCGCTGTCTCTGAGGGTCTTAGCCTTCTGGCGATCTTCGATGAGGCTCCAGGACCCATCGGACATCCATATTGGCCTCTTTTTGTTCTTATAGCCGACAGAAGAACGTGCGGATTCCATAACGGCGTCACGGAAGCTATTCCAAGCTGTCTCAATCGGAACAGCTCCGTGTGAATCCTGCAAGGGGGCAAACCTGGTGCGTAACTGAGCCTCGTACGTATGACGACACTGAGCACTCTCTAATCTGCGTATGTCCAGCGGGCGAGAGGCAGACGGCCCCTGCTGGAAATGGGTAAATCTGAATCTCAACGAACCCACAAGGAGTTCGTGATCAGTATCCATGTCTGCCCCTCGGTAGGTGCGGACATCACGCAGGTCAGTTCGGTTGCTGGCCCTTACCAGAAGATGGTCAATCTGGTTTTTTGTTCTCCTGTCAGGCGAGGTCCAAGTATATTTATGGATATCCTTGTGGGGGAACAAAGTTCCCCCTATTAAGAGTCCATGGAGTGTGGCGAAACCAATCAGACGGCTTCCATTATCATTTATCACTCCCATGCCATGCCTACCCATGACGCCTGTACTATTAAAACCCCCCAGTACTATTAAGCGGTGGCGCCTTGGGACATGGGACACAACTGCATCCAGACTGTCATAAAAACAGTCCTTGGCAGCCGCATCCCCATCATCAGTGGGAGCATAGCATAGGAGGACCGTCAGTGTTTCGCCTGTCATCTTGAAGGACGCACTCATCAGGCGGTCAGAAACAGGTTCCCAACCAAGAAGGCGAGAGAAGGCATATTTACTTAAAAGTAGAGCGACGCCACGCATCCGTGCAGTTCGGTGACCAGAGTGCAGCATGACATAGTTGCCAGCGTCACTCTGCCCCGTCCCTGGGATGCGTGCCTCGCTCAGCCCCAGGATATCCAGTCCATAATCTCCCGCCAACTTGGCAGCAACAAGCTCCCCGCCCGCCCTCAAAGTGCGGACATTCAGGGTCCCGATTTTCAAGCTCTTGTTAGAGCGAGGCCGTGGTCAACACAGGGGGGACACTAGCTGCCTGGACCCCCCCCCTGGTGGGGCCCAGGCGTCCGAGGCTTAATTTTGTTGCCTTTTCTGACCGCTTGTATTTAAGGGTGTGAGGTGGTCAACCCCACGACCCCGATCTGATTTTTCGATTACCTGCCTCTTACAGGATGCTCGAAAAACCAGCAAAAAGAACAGAGGTGCTATTCTAAGCCGACAGCCCCACGCCGATATATAAATAATAGTAGTTGATTTATAAATAATAGTTGAATGAAAATAATAGTCAGGGAAATAATAGCCTACCCCTATTATGTATATGTCAGGTAATATTACGGAACTGAGCGTATGGAACGACCTTTATTTATTTTTTTTTAGGAAAAGTAGAGATTCCAGATACCAAATTTTGAAAACGACCTTTTTTTTTTTTAGGAAAAGTAAAGATTCCAGATACCAAATTTTGGAAACGACATTTTTTTTTAAGAAGAAGTTAAGATCCCAGATACCAAATATTTTAAAATAGCTTTCAGCTTTTAATATTAACGTTATTTTCAATTAACGAAATGGCTATAACGTTTTTGAATTTAAGCCGTTAGTCCCATCTCTACAGTCCACACCACCTTGGAGTTACAGTTCATGTACGCCGGTACCGATTAGGTCGATCGGTGCGGTACACTGGTGATTTAAAGATGCACATGCGAACACACAGTGGAGAAAAGCCATACGAGTGTAAAATTTGCAGTAAAAAGTTCACTCAATCTGGTGATTTAAAGATACACAATACATGCGAACGCACAGTGGAGAAAAGCCGTACAAGTGTAAAATTTGCAATAAATCTTATACTAATTCAAGTGCTGTAAAGAAACACATGCAACTGCATAGCTGAGAAAAGCTATACGATTGTAAAATTTGCAGTAAAAAGTTCACTCGATCTGGTTCTTTAAAGACACATGGTACTCCATAGCGGAGAAAAGCCATACGAATGTAATATTTGCAGTAAAAAGTTCACTCAATCTGGTGCTTTAAAGACACATTTGCGAATGCATAGTGGAGAAAAGCCATACGAGTGTAATATTTGCAATATATCTTTTACTAATTCATGTTATTTAAAGAAACACGAGCGACTGCATAGCGGAGAAAAAACATACGAGTGTAAAATTTGCAGTAAAAAGTTCACTCAATCTGGTGCTTTAAAGACAAATTTGCGAATTCATAGCGGAGAAAAGCCATACGAGTGTAATATTTGCAATATATCTTTTACTAATTCATGTTATTTAAAAAAAAAACACAAGCGACTGCATAGCGGGGGAATGTTATACGAGTGTAAAATTTGCAGTAAAAAGTTCACTCAATCTGGTGCTTTAAAGACACACATGCGACTGCATAGCGGAGAAAAGCCATACGCGTGCAAAATTTGCAGTAAAACGTTTAGTCGATCTAGTAATTTAAAGGTACATATGCGACTGCATAGAGGGGAAAACCATACGAGTGTAATATTTGCAGTAAAAGGTTCACTCAATTTGGTGATTTAAAGATACGCATGCGAACGCACAGCGGAGAAAAGCCATACGAGTGTAAAATTTGCAGTAAAAAGTTCACTCAATCTGGTGATTTAAAGATACACATGCGAACGCACAGTGGAGAAAAGCCGTATAAGTGTAAAATTTGCAATAAATCTTATACTAATTCAAGTTGTAAAAAACGCCTTTTGATGTTCGTATTTTCATTATTATTATTTCACATCAGTGCAGTAATATGTCTATGAGTCAATGAGTGCAGTCGTTCGCTCTATATTATGTAGGTACCTAATATAATAAAAGAGTCTTCGATTTTTTTGTGCATTGTTAGACACGCAGTCTACAGGTAACAATAGATTTTTTTTTTGTTAATGTGAACGAAGATGATTGACCGAACGCGTTGACATGTGCCTTATATTTATAAAATTAGAATTACGCTAATGAATCAGAACTGGTATTTATACTATTAGCGATGTATCGCGGTAGCGTTAATCGAATTCATATAACAACAACAACAACAAACACGGCGCTACAACCCATTGTGGGTCTTGGCCTCCTCAAGTAGTCGTCGCCACTCCGCCCTGTCAGCCGTCCTGCGACGCCAGTTCCTCACTCCCAGGGTCTGCAGGTCCCCAGTCACGCAGTCGAGCCATCTCAGCCTTGGTCTGCCAATACTTCTTCTGCCAGTCGGCCTTTCACTCCAGAGTTTCTTGAGGGTAGTGTGTTGTCCATTCTCTCTATGTGTCCCAGCCAGCGGAGACGGCATATTTTGATGAACTTGCTGATATTAATGTCATCATACAATCCGTATAGTTCATCATTGTACCGGATTCGCCATCTTCCGCCTTCATTAATGGGCCCATAGATTCGACGTAAGATTTTCCTCTCGAACACATCTAGCCGTTCCTCATCCCTCCTAGTCAGTGCCCATGTTTCGCATGAGTATGTGAGAACAAGTCTTATTAAGGTCTTATAAAGCTGAGTCTTAGATTTTCTTGACATAAGCCTCGATTTAACAAGCTTCTGGAGCCCAAAGTAGCTTCTAGTCATGGGTAACAGATCACTTTGGAGTGATCTGATCTGTTCGTATCAGATCACTACGATGATCTGATCTGATCGAACAGATCAGATCAGTGATCCGTGTCACGGATCTATCTGGTTGCGACCCAGCCCAGATATGATACATACACGGCTCACGGCTCTTTCCGGTTGCGGCATATTATGTACCTGTCTGTATCTTCGGATCAGATCTGTTTCCGGTGTAGATACATAGATCATTCTCTATGGTCGACTGTATCCTTCATACAGTACAGAGATTTTTACTCTAGTGTACCGGACGGCGTCATTAAATCAGATCAGCGAATTAAAAACCAAATAATATTGAAATAAGATTGATTTGTATAAATTCGATTATAAATAACATTGATTGAATTGTATAGATAATATTGCATAAAATGATTGATTTATTGATAATAGGGATATGATTATGACTCGATCATGTAAGCTAAGCGCCTCGGCCACAGAAATAAAGGGTTCTTAGTTCCCACCGAACGGACCGAGGCGCGAGGCCCGCGAAATAATTATGTAATAAATAATAAAAATGCATTGGCATATTGAGGCAGCCCTGGCTGCGGGAGCTCCTGACAACCCTATCTCCCCGTGTCCAACAATAGAATGACGGCTGCTGCGCGCGGCGCGCGCCTAAAAACCCCTTAAACGTGGTATCCCCTCCCCTACTGTTTGAGGGAGGGCCAAGAGGCTTGCGAGCCAGGACACGCGGAGGTAGGGTGCAGCCTCCCAATAATGGTCTACTCCGATGTAAAATCATGTGGCGATCACAATGATACCAAATACATCGGGGTAGGCCAATTAATTAAGATTTTAATCGACCTTTCGCGGATTGATCGGAAAATACCGAAAACCGATATATCAAGGTTAGCGCGATCTGGTGAGCATGTCCCGATTGGAAATCGCGCGGCGATTCCAACGAGACCAAACACATCGGGATATGCCCCAGATCCGCGGAGATAATCCGCGAAAGGTCGATAATTAGAATAATTGAATTTCGGCCGCGACGGCCGCTGGTCCGTCGCACGTCCAGGCCGATTCGGGGCGAGGCTCTGAGCCCGTTCCCGGCGTCCGCTCCGTTCGCCACGGACGGGGGACACTGGGTTTTCCCCAGATACCGTTATGTCGTGAATAATAATAATAATAATAATCTTTATTTCATATTTTTACATGCATTCTTTTTAACAAAAGCTGCAGCCCCACTAGACAAACTAGTCTGTGTTGAGGCTTACATGATATAACAATAAATTAAAATAAAATAACTACAAAAATAAAAATAAAACAAAAAAAAAAAATAAAAAAAAGAGACTATAAAAGTCTTAGAGAAAAAAAAGGGAAATAGAGAGAACTGATAACAAAAATAAAAACAGTAAAACAAAAGATAATATAAGATAATAATATAATATAAGATAAGAATATAAAAAAAAAGAAAATAAACCAAAGTAAAACAAAAGAAACGTATATCACGTATATCGTTAATGAATTAAAGCAAAAACAATTAGAGAAAAGAAAACCAAACAAGAAAACCAAACAAAACAAAAACTCGCGCGCATTTGGACAGGACGCAGGGTTTACATCACAAACAAACCCAACACTCAATCAGTCCCAGAAAAAAAATAAAAAATCACTACTACACACTCCGAGCCATCCTCCACACAATTTACTCACTTAATCCGTGTACATATATGCATCATGCCTAAACCATTATGTGGTTCAGGAGTCTCTCCGACTCGTCGACCCCTATCTCAAGCAGATATCGGATGACATTAGACAAGCTTCCCATGTCAACCTTCTTCCTCAAGGAATTAAACAATCTTGGTCCCAGAACCACATAAAACCTCTGTAAGAATAACGTCCTTGTCTGAGGAACACATAAATCGCCCAACTGTCGAGACAACCTGTCACTGTGTCGCGTCATTGATGCTGCCATACGCCTTCTGCCGTATATCTTCATCAATCCGCACATGTAAATCTGACGAACACTCAAAATACTTGTAGTCTTAAATAGTTCAACAGTTGGAAACCTGTAACCCAGTCCAAACATCACCTTTAGTATCAGCTTCTGAGCCTTGTACAAGGGATCTAGAATGGTTTTAGCTGCTCCACCCCAGGCCAAAATACAGTAGCTCAAGATCGAATGGCACAGCGCATAATATACTGTTCTGAGGTAAGACTCGGAAAGAATGTTCCTGAGCTCCCCAAAAACAAAGGCAAATTTTCTCACGCGTCCTGTCAGTCTGCTCACATGTTCCCTCCAATTTAAATGCTCATCTATAGTTACTCCTAAATATCTGACACATTCCACCCTCTCAATAATGGGACATCCACATTCCACGGCATTATCACTCCCTCGAGTACAACCACACGAATGACTGAGGATGTCACGATCACGTCCCAAATAGCCACCTCCACGTATAGAGAAACATATATATTTTGTTTTTGATACATTAAGCGTAAGTAGACTATCATTCAACCAGTCAGTTACCCCATTGAAACCCTCTTGACACCTTTCAAATACCTCCTTCCAGCCATCCCCCCTGAACAAGAGAACACTATCATCCGCAAATGTTATAATCCTTCCGTCGGTTAAAGAAAAATCACACAGGTCATTTATGAAAAGCAAAAACAATACGGGCCCCAGGACACTGCCCTGGGCTACCCCGTAGACAATATCACAGGGATCGCTGTACCGCTTACCATATCTCAATACCTGTCCTCTGCCCTTTAGATAGCTTCTAAACCAATCGTTAGTGACACCCCTGATCCCCATTTGGTGCATCTTCATCAAGAGCAGCGAATGTGGCACCGTATCAAAGGCCTTGGCCAGGTCCATAAAGACACCAATGCACTTTTCACCCTTGTCTAAACATTCAGTGACGAAATCCGTGAGTTTCAGAACAGCCTCCTCTGTGCTTTTTGAGTTACGAAAACCGTACTGGTTAACAGATAACAAACCTAAGTTCTCCAGGAATGACATAAGCCTTCTTTTCATCAATTTCTCTAAGATCTTTGAGAATGTTGTGAGAAGAGATATCGGTCGATAGTTCGAAACTATTCTATCGTCACCACTCTTGTAAATGGGAACCAGGATAGAGTCTTTAGCGCCTGACGGGAATACTCCCTCAGTTAGACTCAGGTTAAAGATAAATTTCAATGGTTCAGCTATATATTCTTTAATGGCCTTTGCAACAGTTGCTGACACATCATCAACCCCTGAGGAATTTCCTGCCTTCAGTTCCCGTATAGTTTCAGTGACCTCTTCCCTCGTTGCTGGGGTCGCAAAAAATGACTGAGATGGGCGATGCCGAATATTAATTTTACCATTTAACACTTCCAAAGATGTATTCATACTTGTTAGTTTTCTTTTAGCTAGTTCACTACCCACAGTTCCAAAGTACGAGTTTATCCTATTTAGGTCCCCCTGGATACTCCCAGTGGCTTCATTACATAAGTTTGATATGCCCTTCCCAGTTGATCCCGCATTTAGATATTCCCTAATAAATCTCCAGCAACCTTTAGGATTTCCCTGGTTAGTTCTGATGTTCCTCTCATAATAGTCTATCTTTGCTCTCCTAATAACCCGTGCGCAGACATTTCTGTATCTTTTGTATGTTTCAAGCATACGAATGTCCTTAGTCGCGGCCCTATGCAGCCTGTCCCTCTTCCTTATACTTCTAATGACTCCCGGTGTGATCCATCTCTTAATACCCCCCCTACAACCTCCAGTCCTACTTACCCTCCTACATACTTCCATGCAACCTCTGCATAATGTACAGAATGTGTTGAATGCCTGGTCGACGTCATTCCCGTCATACACTTCACTCCAGTCCACTCTAGAAATCTCCTCTCTTAGTTTATCCATATCAACAGATATTCCCTCTCTATTCTCTATCCTCTCGCGACCGACCAGATCTCCAAAGGCAACCATAATCGGATAATGATCCGTAACCACAGTCCTATATACCAAGGACTGAACAGCTAGGTCACTCCTTACCATTGCATGATCCAAGCACGAGGAGCCCCGAGTAGGTTTATCAATCGCTGCTGTAAAGCCATACAATGCCATCAGATTCAGATAATCCTGTGTGACCCCGGAGCTATCACTCAGAATGTCTATATTAATATCCCCCGTTACAAGGGTGGTCTTGAATCTCCTGTTTCTCGCCAGAACACATTCCAACGAGTTGATAAAAGGACATACATCACGAAAAGAGGGAGGCCTGTAAATAGCCACAATCCTTGCCATATCCCCCAGCTCTATCATCAGACAATTGGCGTCCTCCACAAGGCTCATCTCCTGCACGACCACAGAGTGCTGACTTTTCACATACACAACAATGCCATCATTCTGATTATGATGTTTACTAGTTTGGTATGTACTGTATCCATCAATTTTCTTGGAACTATATCCCTCGTTCAACCAACATTCCGTTAACAACCAACATCAAAAACGATCTGGAGATCCTCAAGCATTACCTGAAATGCATCGAAATTATGGTTTATTGATCTAATATTCATGTGTAGAACTTTTAAGGCCAATTTGCTGCGGATTGGGCCCTCACACATAGACGGCATTTCTATCTCAATCGCTTCCTCAATGTGCCGGAAGGAATCAAATTCCTCTTGCAACTGAATGTCAACTGGCATCGTGCTGATTTGTCATAATCACTACGCCAAACAGACACACAATAAAAACAAGTGAAAACGAGCGTAGAAAAGGGATCCAAAAAAAGAAAAGAAAAGTGAACCAAAAAAAGAAAAGTGAACCAAAAAAAGAAAAGTGAACCAAAAAAAGAAAAGTGAAAAGTGAAAACCCAATCATACAAGAAATCAAGGAGAATGAACAAAAAATAAACAAATAAGAAGCAAAAACCAACACCGAAAGAAAAAAAAAAAACACAGATAAAGACCGTCCTACAGACGCTCAAGAGTCGCACGATCAGTCACGACTATAACTGGAGACTCCTCATTCTTTTTCAGCAAAATCCTGCCGTTTCTAACCCAGACAAACTTCCAACCTTTTGCCCTGGCTACTCTTCTTGTTGCTAGATGGAGATCCTTAAGTGACGGAGCAAGGTGCTCACACACATAGAAAGGTCCTCCCTTCAAGCCAATTGTCTCCGCAGTTAGCTTGTTCTCCTGATTGCTTCTATTGTAACTTCGAACGGACGCAAGCAGCTCGCTACCATCTTGTTCTGTACTAAACTGAACGACAATGTTTCTAGGACGATTATCGGTATTCGTTCTTCCAGATATTCTCCGGCAGGCTACGACACGTTCCCTTCTTATGTTATATGATACTGCCGCTCCAATCTTAGTCACCAACTCCAACGTATCTTCACCCTCAATCTCAGGAAGCAACTGTATCTCTACATTCTTTGACCTACTTCGCTGCTCCACATCAACCAATCTCCCCTCCAGGCCTTTCACTCTTTCAGACATAATCTTGTTTTCCCTAGTAATTGATTCAACAGATTGGGTGTTACTCCCCGTCGCCTTATTCACTCTATCATATTCAGCGGAAAGAAATTCGACCGATCTCGTTAGGTCATTAATTCTACCGAAAATCTCCTGTCTCAGCTGCACCACTTCCATTCTGAATCTTGAAAACATCTCTTCAAACTTTTTATCAAGATGAGCTAGAATGTATTTTTCCGACTCATCTCCCTCGGAACTCAACCGCTGGCCACTGCCAGCTACCAAAGAAAGCCCATCCGCAGAAGCACTTCGAGGATCTGCCGCTTTACATCCGTCACACTTCCACTGAGCCTTTCTCTGCTGAGACATTTTCTTGTAACTCTCCACAGCCGTCCCTACACATGTAAAGTGCCATGTGAGGTAGCATCTCGAACATTTCAACACCTTTGATGGACTCAAAGGTCCAAGACACTTACCACATTCCATGCTATCGGTCTACCAACAACTAAGCTATGTATATTGTATATGTATCGGTCAGATACAGCAATCAAACCAATTGTGCAGAGCAAAGACAATGATGCCTATCAGACTTACCTATCTTTCTCCATATACATACAAAGATCATGTATTGTAGTGTCAAATAACGCACCTTTCACATCACTGTCTCAGAACACCCACCAGCACTGGGCACCCTCCAAAGTCTTCAGACCATGCGCAGTGCAGGCAACAATTCCAGAATATAACAGAAACAAGGACAATAACCACAACAATCAGTACTAAAGTAATTTAATAGAATTCAGACAGATCCACATAATATGTACTATACTCATTAGGTACGACAAAATCTGCCACTATTACCTTTAAATACATTTCATAAACTATTAGAAAAAAAACAAAAAAATAAAACAAGATAATAATATCAAGATCCACATCCACTAAACTATACCGTATATCACAATATACCTACAACATTGATAAACAAAGCTGGATATTTAAACATGAATATTCACAAACTGACAGAGAGACATCACAAATTATACACCATACCACACACCATATGTATAGGCAGGCACATACACTATATACATGTACCCGCCAAATGATAATAGAATGTTGCGAAATTTTCACAAATGGGAAGATACTAGGTACCCAACAATTATAATACAATGCAGTTTAGGGTAGCCCCCTGAGATGCCTCTCCCACAATTTCAGCGGATCATAAAAGAGTGAAAAAAAAATATATATATATACCCATACATATACGGGCAGATATAAAAAAGTAAATTAATTGTTATATTCACATACACTACTGAATTGTCCGTCGGACTCAAAAGGACAAAAATATCAATACTGCTCGATGAGAACAAAAATGAAACCACCACCCATGGATTCACCAGCTCACTGATCACAAATCACTCCCTGTCAGTTAAGTTAGTTAGTCGCAGTAGTTACCAATAAAACAGTCAAATATGACAATCAAATATGCAAAAAGATACAAATTAATATTATATATCAGATATTAAATCACACAAGAATATGAAAATAGTTCCTGACAATGATATAATTTCACAGTTTCTATGATTATTCACAGTCAATAGTTCGATTCTTCATTTGTGCTATGCTGGTGGCAGGTACACAGCATCCAGGTTTACAATGAAGTGCTTTCTGTCCACAAGCTATGTTGTCGCTGGACGTTTCGCTGTAAAATTATAACCCGAAGAAGTGATGATGTATCCATGTAATAACTTGGAACTGTCGGTTGACTCCAGAATGATCTAATCCACCAAAACAATAACTCCCATTTGCGGAACTCCAGATCCACTGAAACTGCACCACTAATCAGCTCACCGAGAGGACATGGACTCTACAGGATAAGATATCACCTTGTATAAGAAATAGTGCACAATATAGTGAGTCCACTTAACAGCCTTCCTTTTTTAAATTTCTGCAATAACAAACTATATGCCGTCGTCCCGCCCCTCGCAGTGGAATGAAGCAGCCCAATGAGATTCACCAGCCAAGAAGTAATTCCAAAACAAAATCTCAAGTGTTTAAATGAGCAGAAAGAAGGAAGTAAAACGAGCCAATTCTTTACTCTTATCCAAAAGAATAATCAGGCATCTTCGCTCGCATGCAAGAATGACAGTTCGGCCAAGAGGCGGCGTATATTTCGCTCTCTTTCCCACTCTTGCCGCTTACAATACGCGAGAATGTGACAAAAATCCACACGGCGGTTTTGAGTAGCCCAAACCGACACACACTTTTTCTCAATCTTTCTTAACTAATTACGAACTGTAAATCACAAATTAATACAAAACACTGTTCCACTTATTCATTGGATTATTTAAAATGTTTTTAAATGTTGTTAGAGTCTCCAAAAACAATAAAAATATAATATAATCACAGCACATGTCTTTTCAAAACGTCAAGTTCACCAGTGTTGCCACGTTCTAAGCAGACATTTTTGTATGAAATATATCATTCTTCGTTTACTCTTGGCTTTGACTACACCTACCTACCTGCTCTCTCTCTGGACTACTCAACTGGCTGACTTCTACCTTGGACTTCTCTCTGGACTGTTTGGACCCTTCTCTGGCTGGCACATTGGACCGTGGACTCGACCCTTGCAATAGGACCTGGACTCTGGCTGATACCACTGGACCGAGACTTCTCTCGAACGCGCGCTAAGACCCGAATTGAGTACGGTCTTACGTGTCTATTAGGAGATTTCTCGTCGAGGGCGCAGAAGAAGACGTCGGATCTCACGAACGCATCGCAGGTCCGAATTAAGTACGGCTTGCGTTGTTACTAGGAGTTCCTCCATCCAAGGACGCGGCCGGGCGAACAGAGAGAGCTCTCGAACGCATTGCGGACCCGAAGCTAGTAGGGTCTTGCGTGTTACTAGGAGATCGATCTGAGGCGGGAAGCATTTCTCGAACATACGGGGCCTGAACTGAGTAGGGCCCGCAGTATTATTAGAGAGTTCCCGTCTTCTGCGCAACCGACGAGCGACATAGTGCATTCCCCTGGTAGCTGGCTAATTCTTTAGAGCCTGCACCTGCAGTCCCTTGTACCGCGCGCGAGTCGTGTGGTACAAATTGGTCCTTCAGAGCCGGGATCAGCTGCTACCAGGATGCCTATGTCGGTGGTTCCCCTGATGCTGATAGGGCAGGACAATGCCCACCTGATCGTCTCCCGCGAGCTACGGGAGACAGCTGGCGACCCCACCATCCTGTCCAGGACGGCGCTGGGATGGACAGCACACGGCGGGGCCTGTGAAGCGCCCGGCCTAGCCGTGGCCTTGTGTGTGTGTCGGGACGCCGATCTCGACGCACTAGTGAGGGGCCACTTCGCGGTGGACTCGCTGGGGGTAACAGCGGCCCACCGCACCACGGCCGCCGAAGAGCGGGCCGTCAGATTGATGAGGACGACGTCCCGGCGCACCGAAGATGGGCGCTGGGAGACAGGACTCCTCTGGGAGAGGGACGACAGCTGGCTTCCCGAGAACCGGGAGGCCGCCATGAAGAGGCTGACGTCCCTCGAAAAGAAGTTGAGGGGCGACCCGCAGCTGGCCGCCGCCTACAAGGCGAAGATGCAAGACTACTTCGCCAAGGGCTACGCTAGGCCCATCAGAGAAGGCGAGTACGAGAGGGCGGCGGGACGCAGATGGTTCCTGCCACACTTCGCCGTGACCAGCAAGCCCGGCAAGATCCGAGTCGTATTCGACGCCGCAGCAGAGTGCCGAGGAGCCTCGCTGAACAAGAGGCTCCTGACAGGGCCCGATCTACTCTCCTCCCTGGTCGGCAATATTCTAAGATTCAGGGAGGGCAAAATCGGGATCGCAGCAGACATCGAGGAGATGTTCCTGCGCATCAGAATGAAAGAAGAGGACCAGATGGCGCAGCTATTCCTGTGGAGGGACAATCCAGAAGAGCCTCCACGGACGTGTGTGTTCACAAGTGTCTTGTTTGGAGCGAGGTGCTCCCCTGCCAGCGCGCAGTATATTCGGAACGAGGTGGCGGAGAGTCAACGGGGGGAGCACCCCGCAGCAGCCGACGTCATCCAAAGCCGCTTCTACATGGACGACTACTTAGACGCGGCGCACTCGAGTCAAGAGGCGTCGCGTCGGGTAATAGAGGTACGGCAAGCATTAGCCGCCGGGGGGTTCCGCCTTGTAAATTGGGCCTCGAACCACCCGGCCGTGCTTCAGGCCGTACCTAGAGAGGAGAGGGCGAAGTCCCTCATAGAAATAGGCGGTCCCGACCAAGCCCAGGAACGGATCCTGGGCGTGAAATGGGACCCCACTGACGATATGTTAGTATGTGAGTGGAGCCAGCCAAGAAACACGGCCTGGCCCACCAAGAGAAGCCTGCTGGCGTCAGTAATGCGGGTCTTCTACCCGCTGGGCTTCATAGCCTGTCTAACAATCAGAGCAAAGATCCTCCTCCAGGATGTATGGAGGAGCAAGGTGGACTGGGACGAGCAGGTCACCGAAGAACACGCGGCGCGTTGGCAAGCCTGGCTGACCGCCGTAGAGGCAGCCCGGACCAGAATTCCCCGGTGCTGCCGACTCCACCCAAAAGCCGAGGTCACCCTCCACCTGTTTGCCGACGCGTCAGAAAAGGCGTGTTGCACGGTGGCCTACCTCGCCGAGAAGCCCACAGAAGGTGGGCCGGTGCGGGTCTCCTTCCTGGGAGCGAAGACAAAAGTCGCTCCCTTGAGGCCCGTGTCGGTACCGAGGATGGAGCTGCAAGCCGCCTTGATGGCGGCTAGGTTCGCGGTGTCCATCCGCCAAGAACTGAGTCTGGCCGTGCAGAAGACATGGTACTGGTCAGACTCCACAACCGTCCTGCAGTGGATCAGGACGGACCCCCGGACCCACACGGCCTTTGTGGCCAACCGTCTGGGGGAGATTGACGAGCTGACCTGCCTCCGGGACTGGAGGTGGGTGCCCACAAAGGAGAATCCTGCAGACGTGGGCACCCGAGATGGAGAGCTGCCGGACACCAGCCAAGACAGCCTGTGGTTCCGGGGGCCAGAGTTCATCAGAGGGGAGCAGAGTTCCTGGCCGGCAGACAAGGCGGCGCCACCTGAAGCGGATGCGGCCAAGCAGTTCGTCGGGAGGACCCGGAGATCCCCCCCAGCCATCCTGGACGCGGCCAAGTTCTCCAGCTGGACGCGACTCATCCGAACTACTGCGTGGGTGCTGAGGTCCTGCAACAGGTGCCGCGGCCAAGCCGGCCAGGGGCCATTGACGACCCAGGAGCTGAGGGAGGCGGAGTTCCGGTGGATGCGGGGCGAGCAAGGGCGAGCGTTTGCCAAAGAAATTGCGGCGCTTGCCCGTTCGAAGGAGATAGACCCGGCCAGCAGACTAGCCGGGTTGACTCCCTTCCTCGACGAGAACGGCCTCCTCAGAATGGGGAGCCGCGTGCAGGCCCTCGATCTAGATGAGGGCCTGAAGACGCCCGTCATCCTGGATGGTGACGGGCCCTTCACCAGACTGCTAATCCGCCACCGTCACGAGAGCGCCGGACATGTGAGCAGCGAGAAGACGGTGGCGGAAGTGAGGAGAGACCTGGCCGTCCTCAGACTACGAACGGCGGCCAGGAAGATAGTGGCAGAATGCCTACAGTGCCGCCAGAAAAAGGCGGCACCCAACCAACCACTAATGGGGCCACTGCCAGAAGGGCGGCTGGCCTACCGTCAGCGGCCGTTCACCCACTGTGGGGTGGACTTCTTCGGGCCGATGACGGTAGTGATAGGGCGTCGACACGAAAAAAGATACGGCGCCCTATTCACATGCATGACAACGAGGGCTGTGCACCTAGAACTGGTGCACAGCCTAGAGGCGGACGCCATGATCATGGCGCTCCGCCGGATGTCGGCCAGGCGAGGGAGTCCAAGCATAATGTACTCCGACAACGGTACCAATTTCCACGGTGCCTACAAAGAAATAAAGGGCGCCGTGGAAGAAGTCCTGGCCGACGAAAGATGGAAGAACAAACTGGCGGGGGATCGCATTGAATGGCGATTCATTCCCCCGTCATCCCCCCACATGGGGGGAGCATGGGAGCGCCTTGTGCGCTCCGTGAAAGAGGCTCTCCGGCTGACATTGGGGAGCCAAGCACTGAAGCAAGAAACCCTGCTGACTGCCCTAGCTGAGGCAGAACACACCCTGAACAGCCGACCGCTCACTCACGTGTCGGCTGACCCAGAAGAAGAAGAGCCGCTGACGCCGAACCACTTCCTCATCGGTTCGCCCAGCGGCAGGCCATGCTTGGCCTTCTACGGTCCCGAAGAGGACGAGGTCTGCCTCCGCAAACAATGGAGACTGGCCCAACAGCTAGCGGACAAATTCTGGCGCCGCTGGCTGAGGGAGTACGTGCCGACGATGCAGGAGGGCAGCCGCTGGCGTACCACAGCCACCCCCCTCCAGACCGGTGACATGGTTTGGATTATGGACCCCACGCAACCCAGAAACGTGTGGCCAAAGGGGGTGATCACAAGAGTCAACACCGCTGCTGATGGACAGGTGCGGTCGGCCGAGATCCGGACCACCACAGGGACCTACACCAGACCGGCCTGCAAGCTGATCAGCATCCCCCTGGGAGATACGCCGCCGGAAGCTGAAGGTGGTGAAGCGAAGCTCTCACGGGGGGAGTGTACCGGACGGCGTCATTAAATCAGATCAGCGAATTAAAAACCAAATAATATTGAAATAAGATTGATTTGTATAAATTCGATTATAAATAACATTGATTGAATTGTATAGATAATATTGCATAAAATGATTGATTTATTGATAATAGGGATATGATTATGACTCGATCATGTAAGCTAAGCGCCTCGGCCACAGAAATAAAGGGTTCTTAGTTCCCACCGAACGGACCGAGGCGCGAGGCCCGCGAAATAATTATGTAATAAATAATAAAAATGCATTGGCATATTGAGGCAGCCCTGGCTGCGGGAGCTCCTGACAACCCTATCTCCCCGTGTCCAACAATAGAATGACGGCTGCTGCGCGCGGCGCGCGCCTAAAAACCCCTTAAACGTGGTATCCCCTCCCCTACTGTTTGAGGGAGGGCCAAGAGGCTTGCGAGCCAGGACACGCGGAGGTAGGGTGCAGCCTCCCAATAATGGTCTACTCCGATGTAAAATCATGTGGCGATCACAATGATACCAAATACATCGGGGTAGGCCAATTAATTAAGATTTTAATCGACCTTTCGCGGATTGATCGGAAAATACCGAAAACCGATATATCAAGGTTAGCGCGATCTGGTGAGCATGTCCCGATTGGAAATCGCGCGGCGATTCCAACGAGACCAAACACATCGGGATATGCCCCAGATCCGCGGAGATAATCCGCGAAAGGTCGATAATTAGAATAATTGAATTTCGGCCGCGACGGCCGCTGGTCCGTCGCACGTCCAGGCCGATTCGGGGCGAGGCTCTGAGCCCGTTCCCGGCGTCCGCTCCATTCGCCACGGACGGGGGACACTGGGTTTTCCCCAGATACCGTTATGTCGTGAATATAAGCAGACATTTTTGTATGAAATATATCATTCTTCGTTTACTCTTGGCTTTGACTACACCTACCTACCTGCTCTCTCTCTGGACTACTCAACTGGCTGACTTCTACCTTGGACTTCTCTCTGGACTGTTTGGACCCTTCTCTGGCTGGCACATTGGACCGTGGACTCGACCCTTGCAATAGGACCTGGACTCTGGCTGATACCACTGGACCGAGACTTCTCTCGAACGCGCGCTAAGACCCGAATTGAGTACGGTCTTACGTGTCTATTAGGAGATTTCTCGTCGAGGGCGCAGAAGAAGACGTCGGATCTCACGAACGCATCGCAGGCCCGAATTAAGTACGGCTTGCGTTGTTACTAGGAGTTCCTCCATCCAAGGACGCGGCCGGGCGAACAGAGAGAGCTCTCGAACGCATTGCGGACCCGAAGCTAGTAGGGTCTTGCGTGTTATTAGGAGATCGATCTGAGGCGGGAAGCATTTCTCGAACATACGGGGCCTGAACTGAGTAGGGCCCGCAGTATTATTAGAGAGTTCCCGTCTTCTGCGCAACCGACGAGCGACATAGTGCATTCCCCTGGTAGCTGGCTAATTCTTTAGAGCCTGCACCTGCAGTCCCTTGTACCGCGCGCGAGTCGTGTGGTACACTTAGGTAATATCTGGACGGAGTAGATACTCAATATTTATAAGAATAATCTAGTCGAAACGTTCGTTCATAAGTTGATGATAAAACTACGGTTCTATTGTTCGTAATCCGTAAAAAAAATATAATATTTATACACGCTTGGTTTTGTCGGAATGTATTTTTACCTTTAACCAGGGAAGTCCTGCGCATAATTATTGTAAAAAATAAGTTAACTCTAGAAAGAGATAAAATATAAAACATATGTACATGTGTGAGAAAACGAAATAATATAATTGTATCACTATCCGACCTCAATCGTTAAGTACCTACCTACATGTTATGAGCGTAGACAATAGACATTTCTCGATATGCCAGTAAAGTTGTGGGGCTATATTATTATTACCTCCACACGGGGAAGTCCAATATTTTAGGACAGTATGATGAACATGCGTCACGAACCCCGTCCCCTGCCCATACGGATGTTGCTATAAATATCATAGATATAAGTATGTTGTATTATAACCGACCTCGGTAGCCTTACCGATCTCGGTAGCCTAGTGGCAAAGGCTCCGACTTCAGATCAAGGGGTCCCGGGTTCGATTCCCGGTCGGGTCAGAAATTTTCAATGTGTTTTTTCACTTGAAATTTCTACTCGGGGTTGGAATCCTGTCTCAGATTGGACGGGACCGGTTGACTGGTAGATAATGTTTCAAGCATTAAGTTCCGCCGGCTATACTGACACCTGTGTATAAAAGAGTGTTATTTATTTATTTATTTATGTTGGCATTAGGGAATTCAAGATAACACTCTGAATCGATGTTTAAGTTTTACATTGTTTTATCAATACTTAAGTAAATTTTATTTTTATTGTATACTTAATATAAAAAAATATAAAAAGAATAGTTTTAATTTTTTTATAAATTTGGTTTTTATTTAAAACAGATTAAACTTCTTTTATTAAAAAATAAATATTTTGTGTCTAAACCAGAAACCTAACTCAAACAGATCATCACAGCTCACACAGATCCGTTGATTCATTGATCTGATTGATCTGTTGATTCATTGAGCTGATTGATCTGTTGATTCATTGAGCTGATTGATCTGTTGAACCGTAGGATCCGCAAGTGATCTGTAGAACACAGATCAATTAAGAGTGATCCGGATCATTGATTCAGATCAGTTCTGAGTTACACATGACTAGTAGCTTCTGTTTGCCGCCGTTATTCTGCATTTAACCTCATCACCAATATCATTGGTATCAGTAACAAGGGAGCCAAGATATTTAAAACTATTAACTCTCTCAAACTCATAGTTCCCGATGGACAGGTTGTCATGAGATGTTACTCGGCCTGCCGGGTCTGACACGAGGTATTTAGTTTTTTGCTCATTGATTTCGAGTCCAACGGCTTTTGCTGTCGCTGCAAGTGATAGGAATGCATCCTTCAGGGCTACTTCGCTCCTAGCTATTATGTCGATATCGTCAGCATAGGCTAGCAGTTGCACAGACTTGTGATATATTGTGCCACTAGTATTAATTCCTGATTCCCGCACTGCCTTCTCCAACGCGATGTTAAAGAGCAGGCATTACAGAGCATCCCCCTGACGCAGTCTGTTTAAGGTTTCGAAGGAATCTGATAGGTCTGCTTGTATTCGTACTTGACATTCCACTCGTGATATTGAAACTTCCGTCATTCGGACGAGTTTCTCAGGGATGTCAAACTGTCGCATGGCTGAATACAATTTTGATCTGTTGACGCTATCATATGCAACCTTAAAATCTATGAAAAGGTGAAATGTCTCATCGAATTCATATACCCTGATTTTTGATATCAAATATTATAGACACTGCTGTGTGCGCATCTCCCGATTTTTTATTGACCTTTGATATCGAATTTTATAGGCACTGCAGTGCGAGCATGTATTTTTCGGTAAGTTGACCCATGATTCCTTGATTAAAAATTAAATAATATTGTTTTATTAATATTTTGGAGCATAAAAATGGTGTTTTATCGCACAACTTTGAAGATTACGATATAATTGATTAGTTTTGATATTAAAAGGGATGTTTTGAGTGGCCTACACGCCTTGTATCTACGTTATTAGATTGAATATCATTTTTAACCGATTATCTAATTATAAAATAATAAATTTCATGCTTTCGTGGCAAATTACGATCTATTTAGTCATTATTCTTCTTCTTCTTTAAGTCACAATCCTAGGATTGGTCTGCACCAAGCATGCTGACTCTTCTTCTCCACTCCTCCCTGTCACTGGCCAACCTTTTCATTTCTTGGAAGGTGCTGCAGCGCATGTCTCCGATCACCTGGTCTATGTAGTTATCCCTGAGGCGGCTTCTGTAGTTTCTGCCTTCAATCATTCCTTCGACGATAGTAAAGAGCAGACCCGGGTGCCTGGTGTTATGGCCTATCCATTTGGCACGTTGTTGGGCAACTCTTTAGGAGCTGTCGTTATTAATAATAGCTGTCATTATTAATAGTTTAAAACATAAATACACGTATTTTAGGAAGTAAATTGAATTTACCTATTAGAATTAAATACTGCGTAGTTTGTGGAATAAAATTAACGCGCAATTAATAAAATATTGCGTAGTTCCTTAGATCTTAGACAGTGATTGCCAACTGGCGAAATATGTTCAAAATATTGTATTATTATTTTTATTGTAAATTGTAAATAATGTACTTTAGTGGTTATAAACTAGGTTAAACTATCACTGTAACTCTGTTTTTCTTAAATAAATAAGAAAATGTATTAAATAATCTAAAATGACCCGGATAGAGTAACTATTGAAAGATCATGTATGTAAAACTTGATTTAATTGATAAACAAATTGTATAGCTCTGTTTGATTGTTCAGTAAGAACATATTACATGCAAATTTAGATCGAAATAATCAATTTCGATATGCCACTTTTCCAACTGTCGATTTGTTGAAGAGAAATTATTTCTCGAGACAGATCGGCAGTATCAAGCCAAGATACGTGAGATTTGTATGGCCAGGTCTAGATTTTAAACGGTTTTTCAAACTTTGACGACAAAAAACACCGACTTAGAGGCTTTGCAGCATATATGTTCCATATATGGATTTACTCAGGATTCGGAGGAGAACATTTAGTGTGTCTGTGTGTGTCTGTGTGTCCCCCCCCCCCTTATAACTTTTGATTCGCTTGATGCACAGAGCCTAAAATTTCAGAAAATATTGAATACTTTAAGCCTACAAAACTTGTATACTCAGAATTTTTAAATTTTCTTTCAGTCAGGGGTAATCAACCTTTGAATTTTTACTAATTTTTTTCATATATCTCAAAAACTATAAAAGCTAGAACCCTTAAATTTTGTATGTATATAGAAAAATACAATATCTCAAATTAAATTTAATGAAAAAGTTCCAGAATTTCTCAAACTTTTTTTAAAAAGATAAATATTTTTTTATGACAAATTTACGAGTTTCAGTGCCTATATTTCAGAATTTTATAAAAATATCGAAAAACACCGAAACAACCCAACTAGATAATTAATTTTTCTATAAAAAATATATACGTTATATCAGTACATCTCAAACTTTTCTTAACAATTTTTGTAAAAATTTAATTTATTGACGACATCGTTTCATACAATAAACATACCGACTTAGTCCATCGACAGTTGGATCTCATGTTTACGTGCAACTAGTTTAGTAAAAATGTTGTGTTGGCACTCAAGCTTATTGAGTTGTCAATTCCTGGGTGGAATCAATAAAATTGTGTTGCAGTCGTCCGATCCAGTGGCGTAACGTGGGTTTTCGCCGCCCGGGGCGGGATCAACATTTGGCGCCCCCCCCCCCCCACCTACCTAATAATGTTTGGCGCCCCCCCCCCCTACATAAATTGAAAAAAAAAAACAAAATAAAAAAGTTTGCATATTAATTAAAACTAGTGGTCCAGTTCATTGGTCGAAATTTGACCATAATTAATTTAAACTATAATATATTACATCTATATATTAAACGTGAAGGGAAAACTTTGTGCCCCTTTTTACGAAAATTGAGCGGACGGAGGAGTATGAAATTTCGCACACTTTCAGTTTTTATAGAGAAGGGGTGGCAAATGCTAATATATTTTTTAAATCATACATAAAAATAGATTAAATGAATAAAAAAAACTCTACGCACACTATTGTAATATGGATCAATATCAATTTTTGGATAGTGGGAGAGAGCTAACTTCTGACACAGATTTTTCTACCTGCGGAATCACCGCATAAGTTTTTTTTAAGACCTTAACCCGAAATTACTTAAAGAAGAAAAAAAAGGAACTTGAATTAATTCACTCCGGTCAGCACTTTTTTGTACTAGCTTACGCTGAGACAGGTTAAAAGGAAAAAAAAACTTTATTTTATCAATTTTAAGAATTTTAGTGATTTTTTTTCTCATTTATTTTCCCTTCACAAACTCGGGGCCCCGATTTTTTTTCTCATTTATTTTCGCCTCCCCCCGCGGCCGCTTAGTCCGCGTACCGTTAGATCCGCCACTGTTTGGTACCTTATGAAATCTTTCCAAACGTCATATCTGCCGATTAAGAAAACAGTGCCGACATTGATAGTGAATCACTTAATCACTTGGAGGTATTAGTAGAAAAAATGAACTGTTACTTTCCTAAGTGTGACCTGCAACCTATGGACTTGTGTGTTTTTTACCAAGTTTTTTTTATTTGTCGGGTCATTTTGCCGCCCCCTGAAAAGTGCCGCCCGGGGCGGACCGCCCCGCCCCCCCCCGCCCCCCCCCCCCCCCGCCCCCCCCCCCGCCCCCCCCCTAGTTACGCCACTGGTCCGATCCGTTTCCTATTGTGGTCGATTTATGTACCTTTTATATAAATATTGAACGTTGAACTTTTGGTGTTCTTAATCAATTATCACGAATACCTGCAACATCTCATTGATAAATGCTTAATGTCCATATGCCCTAGTTATAGATCTTTGATTGTTATATACTGATGATATTGTATCTTGTATAGTTTGTAAGATATTTAACTAAATGTCCAAATTTCATAGTGAAAATTTTTAGTAAATTTTTAGAAAATGGAGGCCTGTGATTGGTCAAAATAAACAATGATTTTGATTGGTTTTCTGTTTTTGAGATTTAGTATAAATAAAGGCGCAGTTGTAAGGCAGATCATTAGTTCCAATTGTGGATTACTCGTCGGAACACTTTGGAACTCGTGATCTCGCCGGACATCTGCCTTCAGGAATACACCGCTAGTTTCATTTCTACCCTCTCATTTCCGTGGTGATCTGGAGCCTCTCTATTGGACCAGCTGCTGCCCTGAATCAATCATCCGTATTGGTCGTAGCCTTGTGCACAAGTGCCGTAAAGAAACAGATGCAACTGCATAGCTGAGAAAAGCCATACGATTGTAAAATTTGCAGTAAAAAGTTCACTCGATCTGGTTCTTTAAAGACACATGGTACTCCATAGCGGAGAAAAGCCGTACGAATGTAATATTTGCAGTAAAAAGTTCACTCAATCTGGTGCTTTAAAGACACATTTGCGAATAAATAGTGGAGAAAAGCCATACGAGTGTAATATTTGCAATATATCTTTTACCAATTCATGTTATTTAAAGAAACACAAGCGACTGCATAGCGGAGAAAAGCCGTACGAGTGTAAAATTTGCAGTAAAAACTTCACTCAATCTGGTGATTAAAGACACATTTGCGAATGCATAGTGGAGGAAAGCCATACGAGTGTAATATTTGCAATATATCTTTTACTAATTCATGTTATTTAAAGAAACACAAGCGACTGCATAGCGGAGAAAAGCCGTACGAGTGTAAAATTTGCAGTAAAAACTTCACTCAATCTGGTGATTAAAGACACATTTGCGAATGCATAGTGGAGGAAAGCCATACGAGTGTAATATTTGCAATATATCTTTTACTAATTCATGTTATTTAAAGAAACACAAGCGACTGCATAGCGGAGAAAAGCCGTAGGTACGAGTGTAAAATTTGCAGTAAAAACTTCACTCAATCTGGTGATTAAAGACACATTTGCGAATGCATAGTGGAGGAAAGCCATACGAGTGTAATATTTGCAATATATCTTTTACTAATTCATATTATTTAAAAAAACACAAGCGACTGCATAGCGGAGAAAGCTATACGAGTGTTAAATTTGCAGTAAAAAGTTCTCTCAATCTGGTGCATTAAAGACACACATGCTACTGCATAGCTGAGAATAGACATACGAGTGTAAAATTTGCAATAAAAAGTTCAATCATTTTGGTGCTTTAAAAAAACACATGCTACTGCATAGCTGAGAAAACAGCCATAGGAGTGTAAAATTTACAGTAAAAAGTTCACTCGATCTGGTTCTTTAAAGACACACATGGTAGGTACTCCATAGCGGAGAAAAGCCATCAACACATTATTTATAAAGCCTCGGATCTGGCTGTCATTTTTTCCTAGATGTCACGCCTCGAAGGCTATAAGTAGATTGGAAATTATTTACTATTTAGTTACTTGTTACTTACTAGGATGATTTCTTTGGATTTGTAAATATTGGTGGAGTTCTCTCGGATTGTTTGCTTTTGTATTTGTTTTATTGCATTGCATTATACCTATTTCAATATAAAATCATAAACAAATGATGCATTGGAAATTATTAAAAATAAAATCGCGTGTTTTCTTTCCCGAAATACCATAATTTGTTGCAGAACTGTTGCAGAAATAGTTTCTTTCCATTCCACATACACAATTCTTTCCAACAAGTAATACAAAAGTAATTTAAGAGCCGGACACTCAAATCACCGAACTGATTTTTGTCCCCGCTTCCCCTCGCAAACCTCGTCATATTGTGCGTGAGACAGGTTGAACTTTCTTCTCGCTGTCTCTGTCACTTAACTACCCTACTGACACAATGATATTTTGTTCATTTCTTTATCCTTAGTCAAAATGCAATAGGAGTCAGGGTTGGCAGCCAAACCATAAATATCAGGTTAATTAATTACATTTAAAAGTTTGTGTCATGTCAAATAATGGATATTTTTCAAATTGAATATAATGAATATTTATAAATAAAACTAACTTTGCAGTATTCCAATATATTATTTATTTATTTATTTTATACTTTATGCATATTAAAAATAGTGTACAAAAAATAGTGTATAGACAAGTGGCAATGGCGGGATTATAGCCGTAGCAATCTCTAACATCCAACCAACCAACATCCAATTTTTTATCCGAAATACTGTCTATCGAAATATCCATTGTAATACTGCAAAGTTAGTTTTATTTATAAATATTTATAATGACTCAGTATTACAAAGTTGAAAATAGTGTGTTTGAAGAATTAAATATAGGTAATGAAGTTCTATAAGTACTATTTGAGTTCGTATTCGTTGAGTGCGTATTTCGACGAAGTTGAGTGACATTAATAAGACCAACTTTTTAATAGCTTATTGAATAAACGCACATGAGTTTTGTTTTACTAAAGTACACTCTTCTCGGTAGGTATAGCCGGCGGAAGTTAACTTAAAGCATTTTCTACCAATCAATCGGTCCCGTCTAATCTAAGACAAGATTCAAACCCCGAGTAGAGGTTGGCTTCATTTATGTTTATTTTCTTTTTATTTTTGTGTAACATAAAAACTTTTTTGTTCATATAATATATTGTAGGTACGTATGTAGTTATAAACCAATTACTATATTATCAACGTACTATTTACGCAATTTTGTTGATGATAGGTTCTTTGACTTAGCTACCGATAAAAGTCAAGAATTATGTGGTAAAAACTTATTAGGTATATCTAATTAAGATATTATGACAAAAAATACGTCAAAACGTAATTCTATATTATTTAATGGAAAAAAAAATATTGAATTTAAAAATATTAATTGTAAAGAAAAAAATGTAGAAGGAAAAAACATAAATATAAAATTTTTGACAACCATGGATTCTCACAAATATTGCATTTAGCCCCAAATGACCAACATTAGAAAGTGGAAGGTTTCTGCAGAAAAAAACTACAGAGTACAGAGCGACACGTCCGCCCGCCACAACGTTCTCTCACGAATGAAGAATTTTAGGATTTGTATGGAGCGTATACAGTTTTTGTTTCTAAAGGAAAAGGTCCTAAGCGCCCAATCACTTTTTACCGATTAATTACAAAACTATATTAAATAGAAATAAAAAAGTGAACGAAGATAATTTTTTCGCACACATTGGCGAAATCTTCGTTTGTAGTCGAACGCCAGTTTGAATTTGTCTACGGGGGCTGGTGCTTTAAAGACACATTTGCGAATGCATAGTGGAGAAAAGCCATACGAATGTAATATTTGCAGTATATCTTTTACTAATTCATGTTATTTAAAGAAACACAAGCGACTGCATAGCGGGGGAAAGCCGTATACGAGTGTAAAATTTGCTGTAAAAAAGTTCACTCAATCTGGTGATTCAAGGAAACCCATGCGTCTGCAAAGCAGAGAAAAGCCATACGAGTGTAAAAATTGCAGTAAAAAGTTCACTCAATCTGGTGCTTTAAAGACACACATGCTACTGCATAGCGGAGAAAAGCCATGCGAGTGTAATATTTGCAGTAAAATATTCACTCAATCCTGTGATTTACAGAGACACAAGCGAATGTATAGCGGAGAAAAGCCATACGAGTGTAAAATTTGCAGTAAAAAGTTCTCTCAATCTGGTGCATTAAAGACACACATGCTACTGCATAGCTGAGAATAGACATACGAGTGTAAATTTTACAGTAAAAAGTTCACTCGATCTGGTTCTTTAAAGACACACATGGTAGGTACTCCATAGCGGGGAAAAGCCATACGAGTGTAATATTTGCAGTTAAAAGTTCACTCAATTAAGAAACACATCAACACTCTATTTATAAAGCCACGGATCTGGCTGTCATTTTTTCCGAGATGTCACGCCTCGAAGGCTATAAGTTTTGATATTCTCTGCTTTAAACAGCGAGACGTTTTGTTTGTTTTAATTTTTTTTATTCTCCGTGTTTGTGTTTTATTCTTTAATAATTTTCTTATGGTTAAAAGTAGAGATGAAACGGATATCCGGCGACTATCCGGTATCCGGCATGTAGTTTGTGCGAAGAATGACTCCGACAAAACAGTTATGTATGATATTTATAAGAAAGAGAAGAATGCAGTTAAGAAACTTGTGAGCTTGAAAAAGAAAAAATTAGAGGATAATGAATGTAAAAAATTAAGTGCGAATATGAATGGCTTTTTTGGAAGGAAGTGAAAAGGAAAAGATCTGGGAAGGATGAGAAATGAATTGTTTGAAAGATAAAAATGGATATATTCTGACACAGGAAAAGGATATAAGTAGGTCTGAGATGGAAAGAATATTTTGAAGAGTTGTTTGAAACCATGGATGGATGCGGCAGTTTTTGCCAAGTAAGTATAAATGGACAGGGTGATGAGAGTCAGCAAATCAGTATGAATGAACTTATGAATGCGCTTAAAAAAGCAAAAAATGGGAAAGCGTCAGGTTGCGATAGGGTATCAACGGAGCTTATCAGGTATGGCGGCCGAGTGACGCTGAAGTGGTGCCTGGGGCTTTTCAACTTGTGCTGGACGGAAGGCCATACCCCAGGTGACTGGAGGAAAGCCATTATCTGCCCTCTGTTCAAGGGGAAGGGCTCCCGGTTGGACTGTAGCAAATATCGTGCAATCAGCTTATTGAGCAACGTGGGTAAATTATTCAGTAGAATCTTAGTAGAAAGGGTTAGAACAATAACTGAAAATAAAGTTTGGGATGCACAAGGGGCTTCTATGAATGGGAGGGGGTGTGCCGATCAGATCTTCGCTCTACGGATGATTACGGAGAAGCTTTTGAGTAAACATCAGAACTCAGAAGCTTTTCTGTGCATTCGTAGATTTAGAAAAGGCATATGATAGGGTAGACAGGGGTAAATTATGGAAAGTTCTATCAATTTATGGAGTGAACAACCGGTTGATTCGTGCCATTGCTTCGCTATATGTTAATATTCTGAGATTTAGAGGCCAGATCAAATTAAAGAAATAAAAGTACAGTCGACGAGGTAGACATAAACACTTTATTATAAGCAGAAAATTATGAGAACAAAATCATGAAATAGAACAACATATAAATTCAAATGTGGATGATTATACTATGGTAGGTACTATCTCAACACCCTCTCTTAATCATACATCACTAGCTTACACTTATTTCTTAAACTGTAAAGTTGTTGCTTAGGTAAGGCCTTAGTAAACATGTCAGCTGTTTGGGACTCACTTGCTACATATTTAACATTTATGTTATACAATTTTATCATTTTTTCTCTGATATATTTTAATTTTACATCCAAATGCTTCAGTCTTCCATTGCAACTTTCGTTATATACAGATTTTATGGCGAACTGATTGTCTTCAAAAATGTTAACTACTATACTATGTCAGTGTGCCCAATCATTTCTACAACTAAATTATACAGTACAATCAGATCCTGTATGGCCTTACTCAAAGCTACGATTTATGCTTCTGTTGAAGACAGAGCTATACTCGTTTGCTTAGCTACTTTCCAAATTATAGGACAATCATTATACGATATTATATATCCAGACACAGATTTTCTATCGATACTGTTAGATCCCCAATCTGCATTTACATATACATCAATACAAAATTTATCAAACTTAGACATAACAAATTGTAAATTATAATTAGAAGTTCCTTTTAAATAACGTAGGACCCTCTTGAGACCTTGCCAGCCAGCGACTGTTGGTCTTTCCTGAATTTGGCTAAAACAGTTTACAGCAAACAATATGTCGGGTCTCGAAGTCAGAGTTAGGTACAGCAGTGTGCCAACCAGTTCTCTGTATGGACCCTGAAATATCTCAACATTGGTGAAATCAGCTGAAGTAGCTTTAGGTGTTAGTGGAATGTCCACAGACTTGCAGTCGCTCATTTGAAATTTATTTAGCATGTTGTATATATAAGGCTCTTGGCTCAAAAACAAACAACCATCTACATACTTTAAAGAAATACCAAGAAATTCTTTGGTAATTTCTATCTTAGACATTTCAAAATTATTCTTCAGAGACTGAATAATATTTGTCATCAATGAGAAATCACAACTGGAAATAAGCAAATCATCAACATAGAGAACAATTATTACTACAATTTCTTTATCTTTATGTTTCACAAAAATGCACTGTTCATTGCTGAGCTGCTTAAAATTTAAATTAATAATAAAATCACTAAACTCTTTATACCATTGTCTGGGAGATTGCTTCAAACCATATATGCTTTTCAAGAGTTTACCCACTTTACCACTGTTGTCGTCAAAACCTTTTGGTTGTTCCATATAGATTGTTTCATCAATGTCACCATACAAGAAAGCACTCTTCACATCTATTACTGGATTCTTGATGTAGGAAATTTTTACCAGAACAGAGAGAATATTATTACAGTACCAGCTTGGAAATATAGAAAGACATGATTTCTCAATAAAAAATATTGCGTAAGCATTCATTAAACTACTAACCTGTCACGTTTGTTAATGCATTACAAAAATCTGAAATTATATGCTGGATAACAGCTTTGTTTAATTTGTATAAGACCGGATACGATAATTTGTATATTATAATACTTTCAGACAATTAGACTAAGCGATATAAGTAATCTAAAAAATGTTAATATCCGTACTTTAAAAACACAACAAAACACGCACAAGCAACGTTCGTTATAATGTCAAGTTTTCACGTTTTCACTGTTGTCGGCAATGATTCCGTTTTCGTTTCTCAATGTTGGTACACCAAAACCAGTCGAGTCGCCGCCCATACAAAAAGTGCTTTGTATGACGGTTTGGACCCACTGGTCATATTGTCAATAGTTGTGTCAGTCAGGGCGTGAATAGTAATAAAATTAATAATACATTGTTGTAGGTACCTGTTTCGCAATCATGAACAATGTACCCATTGACTACAAATTATTTGAACACGATAATAATATAATCATTTATGAGCTAGAGGAAAATGAGATAGAATCATTTTTAACGAATGTATATGTGCGCGAACCTCAGAAGTATTACGAGTGTAATAATTTCAAAAACATAATCGAATCGAGTGCATTAACCAAACACATGAGCGTTCATACAGGAGAAAAGCCATACGAGTGCACCATATGCAATAAAAAGTTTACTTATTCAAGGAACTTGATTAACCACATGCGATTTCATACAGATGAAAAGCCACACGAATGCAACATTTGCAATAAAAAGTTTAATCGATCCAGCTGTTTAAAGAGACACAATCGAATTCACACCGGAGAAAAGCCATACGAGTGCAATATGTGCAATAAAAAGTTTACTGATTCAAGCAACTTGATTAACCACATGCGAATTCATACAGGAGAAAAGCCATACGAATGCAACATTTGCAATAAAAAGTTTACTCGATCCCGCAGTTTAAAGTCCCATATGCGAATTCATACAGGAGAAAAGCCATACGAGTGCAATATTTGCAATAAAAAGTTTACTCAATCCGGCAGTGTAAAGTCCCATATGCGAATTCATACAGTAGAAAAGCCATACGAATGCAACATTTGCAATAAAAAGTTTACTGAATCCGACACTTTAAAGTCCCATATGCGAATTCATACAGGAGAAAAGCCATACACATTGCTACATATGCAATAAAAAGTTTACTGATTCAAGGAACTTGTTTAACCACATGCGAATTCATACAGAAGAAAAGCCATACGAATGCAACATTTGCAATAAAAAGTTTGCTGATTCAAGGAACTTGATTAACCACATGCGAATTCATACAGAAGAAAAGCCATACGATTGCTACACGTGCAATAAAAAGTTTACTGATTCAAGAAACTTGATTAACCACATGCGAAAATGCTATTTTGTTTAAAGACACACATGGAATTCATACAGGAGAAAAGCCACACAAATGCAACATTTGCAATAAAAAGTTTACTCAATCCGGCAGATTAAAGTCACATTTTGCGAATTCATACAGGAGAAAAGCCACACGAATGCATCATTTGCAATAAAAAGTTTACTGATTCAAGTAACTTGATTAACCGCATGCGAATTCATACAGGAGAAAAGCCATACGATTGCGATTTTTTTAGCTTAAAAAGTACACGAGTACATTTTAAGTCCTCGAGTCAGTGATATGTTAAAAATACCTCCGAAGATAGTAGAAATGGTGCAGTCCCTGTATGAAGACTCCGAGTGTAGCGTCAAAACGCCAGGTGGTCCTACTGAAGCTTTCAGGATCACTACGGGAGTCAGACAGGGCTGCGTACTGGCTCCATTTATATTTATTATTGTCATGGACTTCCTCTTGAGAAAGTCCATGCAAGGAGCAAGAGGTATACCGATAACACAGAGAGATGGTCTAATGGGCGAACTGTGCGATCTGGAGTACGCGGACGACCTAGCGTTGTTCAGTACGACAGTGGAGGAATTACAGCGCAGTGTTTCAAAACTCTGCGACGAAACAGCACGCCTTGGCCTTCGAGTCAATGCCAGTAAGACGGAGCTCATGGCGAGTAATGCCTGCCCCGATAAACAGCTACCGATAACCATCGACGGTCACCAGGTCTCCCGGGTGGATAAATTTAAATACCTGGGAGCAACCATTACCACCTCTGGTGACCTCGGGGCTGAGCTCCCGATACGTATCGGTATGGCAAGTGGCGCCTTTAACAACATGACCAAGATTTGGAAAGCGTCGGCGTTTAGTGTCGAGACGAAATGTAAACTGTTTGATGCGTGTGTGTTGCCCATTCTCCTCTATGGGTGTGAGTCCTGGCACCTGACCAAAGCCCAGGCACAAAAAGTCTCAGCTTTTGAAATGAAGTGCCTAAGGAGAATTCTGGGCGTAAGATGGTACCACCGCATCACGAACGACGCTATACGCCGGCGCACCCAGCGTGAGCCCATCACCTCTACCATTGTGGGGAGGAGATGGACTTGGCTGGGACATGTGTTAAGGATGCCGAATGACAGTTGGCCGAGGAGAGCGCTGTTCTTCCTCCCATCAGGGTCCCGAAGACGAGGAAGACCCTCTCACACTGTGTTCCGCTCCTTCGAAGCAGAGCTGAGGGACATGGACATGGTGTGGGAGGAGGTCATAAACATTGCGCAAGATCGAGCGCAATGGAGAGCTCTTGTTGCCTCCCTATGCCCCTGAGTGGGGTGTAAAAGGGAGAATTGATTGATTGATTGATTATTAAAATATATTTTATTCTTTCCGCTACCATCTTGTCTAGACTTAACAAGACATAACGAGTTTAAAATAAAGAACATAAATAAAAAGGCGCATTTTATTTCTAAGGTGCAAGAATAAGTTCTTGCATTGGTATGCATGCTTTTCTAATGGATGGGCGGTGAGTTTATTGTTAATCGAGATGAAAGGCGCGCACAAGACCTTTCTATTGTATAATGTTAGGTGGTCCTTAAGTAAAAGTATTGTCCTTACTATGATGGTATTAGGGCTGTCTCAAATTTATTTAAAATATATTTTTAAAAGAAATAAATCTGGTTTCACCCAAAATGAAAACAAATACACTTTCGACATCTTTCACATAAAGTATTGAATGGGTGGCACCGGGTTTCGAACCCACATTCTTCAATATGCTCAACGCTGTACGTACGAAAGCCGCCGACTAATACCACTGGCCTTCCGTTTGGAAGACCAGTGTTAGGTGTTGTTTTAGGTGTTCACCTCAATATCATTTATTCAAAAAGGTTTTCAAATTTAGTAGAGAAGTGAACTAAGTTTTTATGAATAAATGGTGATTATGAATATACATGTCCATCTCAGGTGAAGGTGGAAGAGTCTTTCAAGGATAACAGCGGCTCGAATTCAATTTTTGATACCCCAAAGAGGTGGTTTTAACATTATGAAAAATATGACTATAAACTGTGATAAAAAAATTGAATACCATGTTTGATTTACGTAACTCACCGTGTTTACAGTACATCACAATTTTTTTACTTCAATATGAATAATAAGTAATTGTAATACATCCTGTTTAATTGCTGACAAAATTAAAAAAAAAATCATATTCATAACCATCAATATAGTGCAAAAGTTAAAAATATAATATACTAAAATATAGTAAAAACTGACAACCCTGTTTCATACAATAGGTAAGTTTAAAAGAGAGAGATAGTAAAAAACACATTCGAGTGAAAGAGACGATGAGAGTGAACTTTTGTTATCTGTTATAATAATAAGCCCTTTGCCCGTAGATACGGGCTTCAGGTGCACAAAAATCAAAGACGTATCATCGTTTTCTTCTATGCCACATACTGTGGCTATATATTCCTATCCTTGACAGGCATACCCTGTCGCACTCCGGGCAGGGATACTCCGATCCAACCGCCGGGCCACGCTTCCTCACCATGTCAGTCCCCTGACACTCAGCAACCACACCTCGCCAGCGCGGTCTATCCTTAACCAGATTCTCCCAGTCCGACTGTCTGCCGACACTTTTCAGCGCCGTATGCAAATTATCTTTGAATCTCTTACGCTGTCCCCCATGCTTTCGTCTCCCATTTGCTAGTTCGCCGAACAGTAAATTTTTCGGGAGTCTATTCTCGTTCATACGAACCACATGGCCGGACCAACGCAAGAGAGCGCGAGTCGTGATTATGTCAATGCTAGAACAGCCGGACCTTCTTAGAACCTCCGCGTTTGATACTCGGTGGTACCAACGTATCTTTAGTATTTGGCGAAGTTGTCGCTGCTGGAGTTTTTCCAGGGACTTGGTGTGTCGGCGGTAATTGACCCAGCTCTCACAACTATAAGTTAGAGTCGGAATTATCACCGCCCTGTAAACCGCGACTTTTACCCCGATACAAAGGTCATGGTTATCAAACACCCTCTCCCGCAGCTTCCAAAAAGCTCGGGAGGCTGCACTCAGCCTGTTACTTATTTCATTGTCCAAATTGGCGGTGTCATTTATAATGCTTCCCAAGTAGTTAAAGTGTTTAACCTGCTCAATAGTTTTGCCATTTGCAGTGAAGCTAAATGGGTCCGAGCAAGATGGTAATCTGTTATAGGTGACATATTAGAGAGAGATAGCAGGATCAGGTATTTTAGACAGTTTTTGGTAAAAATTTGTATGGGATTGCAAGTCTATATTATAACTAGGGACCTGAATTTATCGTTATTTTTATGGAAAAGTGGTGTTATTTTTTTCCATAAAAGGGGTGTTATTATTCGCGTTATATTTTATAAAAATATTCTGTAAAACGGTTTTTTTCGGTGTTATTTTTGGATGATCACTTGGCTTGACTCCAAGTGACAAGAGGTATGATCACCAATGTGGACTGTACTAGGTAAATTATTGTAGATGGTATATAGGTATTACTTCAAGTGAGGTGCAGGTTGGAGTATATTCCAAAGACGTGTTTGCTGGATGAGCTCCAGTGGTAAACTGAATGATTTTTATTCAACAAGAAATAAAATAATATTACATAATAAACAATATGTTACAAAAATGCAGGTGTTCAAATTACTTCCAGTTGAATGCACACAGAAACGTAAACAAATTAATTCTGCATGAGTGAATCTCATAATGCGGGTTCATTCACCCCGATTTTAGCGGCCTTTTGAAGGACGCAACTGAATTTATAATAATATTAGACAATATGATTGTCTATCTTGGGGGGAGGGCAATAAGAAGTGTAACCGACAAGGCTACGACCAATATGGATGATTGACTCAGGGCAGCAGCTGGTCCAATAGAGAGGCTCCAGATCACCAGGGAAATGAGAGGGTAGAAATGAAACTAGCGGTGTATTCCTGAAGGCAGATGTCCGGCGAGATCACGAGTTCCAAAGTGTTCCGACGAGTAATTCACAATTCGAACTGATGATCTGCCTTACAACTGCGCCTTTATTTATACTAAATCTCAAAAACAGAAAACCAATCAAAATCATTGTTTATTTTGACCAATCACAGGCCTCCATTTTCTAAAAATTCACCAAAAATTTTCACTATGAAATTTGGACATTTAGTTAAATATCTTACAAACTATACAAGATACAATGTCATCGGTATATAACAATCAAGTATCTATAACTAGGGCATATGAACATTAAGCATTTATCGATGAGATGTTGCAGGTAGTCATGTGTAACTCAGATCTGATCTGAATCAAAGATCCGGATCACTCTTAATTGATCTGTGTTCTACAGATCACTTGCGGATCCTACGGTTCAACAGATCAATCAGCTCAATGAATCAACAGATCAATCAGCTCAATGAATCAACAGATCAATCAGATCAATGAATCAACGGATCTGTGTGAGCTGTGATGATCTGTTTGAATTGCGGACCCGTTGGATATCTGTTGATCTACAGAACACTTACGGGTCCTACGGTTCAACAGATCAATGAATCAATCAGATCAATGAATCAACGGATCTCTGTGAGCTGTAATGATCTGTTTGAATCGCGGACTCGTTGGATCTATGTTGAATTGAGGACCCAAAGATCTGTTTGAGTTAGGTTTCTGGTTTAGACACAAAATATTTATTTTTTTAATAAAAGAAGTTTTAAATAAAAACCAAATTTATAAAAAAATTAATAATATTCTTTTTATATTTTTTTATATTAAGTATACAATAAAAATAAAAATTTACTTAAGTATTGATAAAACAATGTAAAACTTAAACATCGATTCAGAGTGTTATCTTGAATTCCCTAATGCCAACATAAATAAATAAATAAATAACACTCTTTTATACACAGGTGTCAGTATAGCCGGCGGAACTTAATGCTTGAAACATTATCTACCAGTCAACCGGTCCCGTCCAATCTGAGACAGGATTCCAACCCCGAGTAGAAATTTCAAGTGAAAAAACACATTGAAAATTTCTGACCCGACCGGGAATCGATCCCGGGACCCCTTGATCTGAAGTCGGAGCCTTTGCCACTAGGCTACCGAGATCGGTGAGGCTACCGAGGTCGGTTATAATACAACATACTTATATCTATGATATTTATAGCAACATCCCTATGGGCAGGGGACGGGGTTCGTGACGCATGTTCATCATACTGTCCTAAAATATTGGACTTCCCCGTGTGGAGGACAACTTTACTGGCATATCGAGAAATGTCTATTGTCTACGCTCATAACATGTAGGTAGGTACTTAACGATTGAGGTCGGATAGTGATACATATTATATTTCGTTTTCTCACACATGTACATATGTTTTATATTTTATCTCTTTCTAGAGTTAACTTATTTTTTACAATAATTATTATGCGCAGGACTTCCCTGGTTAAAGGTAAAAATACACTCCGACAAAACCAAGCGTGTATAAATATTATATTTTTTTTTTACGGATTACGAACAATAGAACCGTAGTTTTATCATCAACTTATGAATGAACGTTTCGACTACATTATTCTTATAAATATTGAGTATCTACTCCGTCCAGATATTACCTAAGTGTAAAAATCTCTGTACCTACTGTATGAAGGATACAGTCGACCATAGAGAATGATCTATGTATCTACACCGGAAACAGATCTGATCCGAAGATACAGACAGGTACATAATATGCCGCAACCGGAAAGAGCCGTGAGCCGTGTATGTATCATATCTGGGCTGGGTCGCAACCAGATAGATCCGTGACACGGATCACTGATCTGATCTGTTCGATCAGATCAGATCATCGTAGTGATCTGATACGAACAGATCAGATCACTCCAAAGTGATCTGTTACCCATGACTAGTTGCAGGTATTCGTGATAATTGATTAAGAACACCAAAAGTTCAACGTGCACTATTTATATAAAAGGTACAAAAATCGACTACAATTGGAAACGGATCGGACGTCTCCAGCCGAATTTTATTGATTCCGTCCAGGAATCGACCACTCAATAACCTTGAGTGCCAACACAAAATTTTTACTAAAAAAGTGGCATCTCGAAATTGATTATTTCGATGTAAATTTGCATATAATATATTCTTATTGAACAATCAAACAGAGCTATACAGTTTGTTTATCAATTAAATCAGGTTTTACATACATGATCTTACAATAGTTACTCTATTCTGGTCATTTTGGATTATTTAATACATTTTATTATTTATTTAGGAAAAACAGAGTTACAGTGATAGTTTAACCTAGTTTATAACCACTAAAGTACATTATTTACAAATTACAATAAAATTAATAATACAATATTTTGAACATATTTCACCAGTTGGCAATCACTGTCTAAGATTCAAGAAACTACGCAGTTTTTAATTAATTGCGCATTAATTTTATTCCACAAACTACGCAGTATTTAATTCTAATAGGTAAATTCAATTTACTTCCTAAAATACGTGTATTTATGTTTTAAACTATTAATAATGACTAAATATATCATAATTTACCACGAAAGCAAGAAACTAATTATTTTACAATTAAATAATCGGTGTAACATGATATTTAAACTAGTAACGTGGATACAAGGTGTTTAAGCTATCAAAAACATCCCTTTTTATATCTAAATTGATCAGCTATATAGTGATCTTCAAAATACTGCGATAAAACATCATTTTGATGTGTCAAAATATTAATAAAACAATATAATTAAATTTTTAATCAAAGATTTATGGGTCAACTTTCAAAAAAATACATGTTCGCACTGCAGTGTCTATAAAATTCGATATCAGAGGTCAATAAAAAATCGTGAGATGCGCACACCGCAGTGTCTATAATATTTGATATCAAAAATCAGGGTATATGAATTCGATTAACGCTACCGCGAAACATCGCTAATAGTATAAATACCAGTTCTGATTCATTAGCGTAATTCTAATTTTATAAATATAAGGCACATGTCATTGCGTTCGGTCAATCATCTTCGTTCACATTAACAAAAAAAATCTATAGTGTTACCTGCAGACTGTGTGTCTAACAATGGACAAAAAAAATCAAAGACCCTTTTATTATTATTAGGTACCTACATATAGAGCGAACCGCTGCACTGGTGTGAGATAATAATAATTAAAGTACGAACATCAAAAGGCGTTTTTTACAAGAAGGTTGCCAAATATATTATTCAATGCCGAAGGCCAACAAGTATACAAAGTTAATAGAAGTAGTAAACAAAATAAATGAACATGAATTGCAGTTAACTTAAATTCCCACATAAATACAATTGCATTAGTTCTTAACCCAAAGGGTTCATTAACTATTTTTGTGACATACCATATCAATATAATAATATACAATAAGTATCAAATGTAAAGTCAATTAATAACTAAATTAATATTTTTTTCTTGATGGTTATTATTATGGTCATATATCCCTTATTAAAAAACAATAAATGCACTGTTTATCCATTTAAGGGCAGCGGAGCTAGGTACCTGACATCCCTGGTCAGATCTCCAGTATTGGTGTGTATTCTGACAGTTCGTATGACATCGTCTGAGCCTGGATATGTTTCAACGATCCTGGCTAACTTCCATTGAAGCGGGGGTGCGTTGTCATCCTTGACAAGCACAATGTCTCCGACTTGAGGAGTTCTCTTCCCAATCTCCGTCCATTTGCTTCTTCCTTGTAGTTGCTGGAAGTATGTGCTTCTGAATTTCTGCCAAAAGAAGGAAAACAAATCTCTTAAATTTTTGTAATGAGTTAGGCAATTGGTAGGCAACGTTGATTTTTCAATGCTCGGGGGAGCTGTCAGTACTTCAGCAATCAAAAAATGGGAAGGAGTCAAGACCTCAATGTCTTGCGGACTGGAAGGAAGAGGCAGAGGGCATAGTGGTCTTGAGTTGAGGACTGCTTCTATTTGGACAAGAACTGTTTGTAAGTCCTCATAATGAAGGAGCTTGGAGGACAGGGTTTTCTTTAATAATATTTTGGTTTGTTTAATTAATGACTCTACTGAACCCTGAGTGTGTGGTGCCCGAGGCACCGCGAATGACCACTCGACACCTTGCTCAGACAGGCTGGTGTGAATAGTCGACCCATCCTTACCCTGAAGGAATTCGTAAAGAGTCCTTAGTTCCCTGGCAGCACCCACGAAGTTACCAGCAGAATCAGATATAACCACACGCGGAAGGCCCCGCCTTGAAAAGAATCTTTTAAAGGCATTCAAAAAGGCTTCAGTGGTCAGTGAGGTTACCAGTTCCAAATGAACTGCCCGAGTCGACATACAGCTAAATAAGGCTACATAAGATTTTATTCTACCAGCGTTCCGAGAATACCCAGTTTTAATTGGAATTGCTCCTGTGAAATCTACAATGGTCTGATAAAATGGTCTGATGCTAGTCAATCTGGCCCTTGGCAAGTCTGCCATTTTCTGCGAGTAAAATCTGGGGCTGAATCTAAAACATAAGATACAATTTTTAAATATTTTTCTAACTACATTTCTCCCTGCTATGGGCCAATACTTAAGACGAACAATAGACAAAAGACTCTGCGGACCGCAGTGCAGATTCTTATAATGATAATTTTTCACTATTAAATCAGTAAATCTGTGCTTAGCAGGCAAAAGAATCGGATGCTTTGCTAGAACCGGCAGCTCCGAGTTCCCCAATCTACCCCCCACATGAAGTATGTCATCCTTCAGGAAAGGATTCAAATTTTTAATAGTACTGAATTTTCCAAGTTCTCCCTTTTTTGATAGAGCGCAGATGTCCCCCTGAAAACAAAATGCCTGTACCCTCTTTATGAGGAGATTCTCCGCTTGATCCAACTCTGTTATCCTCAGAGGCCCCGAGAGTCTATCCCTAGGTGCCTTGCAATTTTTTATAAATCTCATCAAATATGCTGTTGTTCTTAGTAGCTTGCGGTATGTAGAGAATCTCTCAAACAAATCACAGTTCTGCGATTCTGTAGTTGCAATCAAGCTTACAGATTCCTCCTTGTCCAGATGCCGATCCACGTCTATTACATTGTCTGGCCAAAGAGACTCACACCCAGACAGCCAACTAGGTCCCGACCACCATATTGAAGACTCCAATAATCTGCTTGTTGGCATTCCTCGAGTTATTAAATCCGCTGGATTTTCCTTCGAGGTGATGTGGTTCCATACACAATCCAGAGATAGAGTCTGAATCTGCTGTACACGTGCGGCAACAAAGCTGTTGTACTTGGAAGGGTCGTTCCGGATCCAACATAACACAATAGATGAATCTGTCCAAAGACGCGTCTATTTTTGGAGTTCCAAAGGCCGACTTGACCTTCTGAACTAATTTTGCCAATAGCAGTGCTGCCGCTAGTTCCAACTTGGGGATGGTTAATTTTTTCAACGGGGCTACCCTTGATTTACTACATATTAATCTTGTGACATGGTTGCCCTCTTCGGCTGAACAGCGTAGATAGACTGCAGCGCCATATGCAGTCTCCGAAGCATCCGCGAATCCAGCAATGATACTTTTAGCACCTGTGATTGTTACTCTTCGTGGTATATTGATAACGTCGGCATGCTGAAGATCTCTCTTGTATAAAGCCCACCTTTGAATGACTTCATCAGGCATTGGTTCGTCCCAGCCCAGTTTCGATTGCCATATGTATTGCATCAATAATTTCCCCCGAATAACAATTGGAGATAACAATCCCAAGGGATCAAAAATCTTCGAGATGTCTGACAAAATTGTTCTTTTGGTGACCCTTGTATTGAAGGATTGGTCAAATTTGTAGGTTAGTAAATCCCTCTTATTATCCCAGTTCAACCCAAGAATTTTATGACCACAATCCTCTGCTAATGACAGTGATTTTCCTCCAGACAAGCCAGGCTCTGTTGCATGTTCCATGTTCGACCTCCATTTGGCCAACGTCATGTCCGCTGTCTTTAAAATATGTATTAAGTCATTTGTTCAGGGTGATGTATACAATATACAAACTCACGCCTAGCTACCTACCTAGTTTTGTTATTATACACAGGCACTACGTGTGCCTAGCAACCCCTGTGATGACGAGTGTACAGCGTTTCAGAAATTTGTGAAATATTTGCGATATGTGATGTAATGCAGGCCCGCATAGTTACTGTATTATTTTGGAGCCTATAAATACGGCTGATTGTAGGTATTGATCTCTTCTTTTACATTAAACTCTGGTAGAGGACACAGCTCCTTACCAAGCCACCAGCAGAAGTGTTTCAGTGCTCAACCTCAGTCTACATACCTATCTACATACAGTCCACTTCAAGGGGTTCTTCTAAGAGGGACATCACACCCTATCATCATAACCAGCAAGCCATTGCAACACACTTCATTTTTTGGTCACTTCGCCCGGATTGGAGTCATATCACGATACTTCAACCTGGATCAAAGCATCGAAGACCAACTGAGGGCAGACAGAGCGCAGATACTTCTCGGTGAGTTTCCTTTATCATTCCTTAATTCTTTCCCCATCTTTTGTTCATTATCATTCCAACATGGCTCAATCTGAAGCGTCCAAGTTAAGCTTGACGAGCTTAACAAAGAAGAGGAGCATAATCAAACGTAAAATTACAAATTTCATGAAATTCGTGCAAGCAGCCAACCAAGAAAATTATACACAGCTATCCTACAGAAAGGAGGCAGCTCAACAAGTGTACGATGATTATTGCAAAATCCAAGATGAGATTGAGGAGATCGAGGACTCAGAGAAGCAACAAGAGGACCGTGAGCAAGTGGAAAACCTTTTCTTCAAGTCGGTGGCGATGGTGGAAAAAATTAAAATCAAATTTTCAAGACATCAATCTGAAGTCAGGCTTCCAACAATCGACCTTCCAACATTTGACGGCAATGTGAGATGTTGGAGCGAATTTAAAGAAAATTTCAATTCTTTGATTGACGCGAACGGGGGATTGAACACAATCCAAAAGTTTCAATATTTAAAGTCTTCATTAAAAAACGAAGCTTCAAAAATTATAGATGCACTTACTATAACGACATCAAATTATGAGGTAGCGTGGAACTTATTAAGTGACAGATACGAAAATAAACGAATTATAATAAATACATTATTAGATGATATTTTTAACGTTAAATTTATATCTGATGACACAAACATGCTCAGAAAATTCATTGATACTTTAAATAAAAATTTAATGGTTTTAAAAAATATGGAACTCCCCGTTGAACAGTGCGATATGCTTATCGCTTATTTTATAACTACAAAGTTTGTAAATAAGCTGAGGTACCAATATGAATCGTCTCTATCGAAAACGGAACAGCCTTCAATCAAAAATATAACAGATTTCCTACAACATAAATGTAACGTACAGGAAACACTTCATATCGCGAAAAAACAAAACTACAACATAAATACTGCTATTGCGCAACACAACGTAACGAAGTGCGTTGAAACGGAGAAGTCTCTCTTAGTCAGATGGGGTCCTCTCACGAACGATTGAAGAATGGCTCTTTCCTCCTAAGAAACGATTACCTTTCTCCTCCTTTGTGGCTGCGAAGATTTCTCAGGGATGTTTTAGGGCGCCTTTGAACTATTTTACTCACTGGTTCGGAGAAGGACTGGCACTCGCTCGAAGGAAATGATGCGCCGGCTATTCAGTCAAGAGGCACTACTCAATAATATCTCAGAGTCAGTTGGATTCAGACGAAATCGCTGATCCAGACATATTTCCAATATTACACTTGAAAGGCACAGGTATAGATGATTATTTAAGAAGACGTAATCACTTTTTACGGTTTTTATTGTTATAAAATCAATTAATAAAATCAAATAGTTACACGTGTTCACACAGGTTATCACATTTCTTATGTCACCAACAATTCTTATCATTCTATCTCTAATTTCTTATGAATGTAACACCACTTTTAGTCTTTTCTTTTTTTTACTAGGATCCGTGGTACACAATTACCGTTTTTAATACATTGTGCTTTTTTAAATTTTAATAGAATATGGCGGACGGGAAGCGTCCCTCGGGAGCAAAAAAGCTACGTGTCGCGCGAAGTGCGCAAGAGTCAAGAGTGATTTTTCACGGTTTTGCGCATACGTCAAACCGGTGCACAGAGAAATTATGAAATTTTTGCGAACACATCGTGTCGCGCTCTGATTGGTTGAATATTTTCTATCAACATCTGGTTTGATCTGTTATTAGGGCCACCCCTCACAACAGGTGAATGACGCAATGAATCGTCATTAAATAGAAGGATCCCCTTGATTAAAAAAAAATAAACTTTTCCAAATTGAAACGTTACACCCCACTCCAGGTTAGTGGGAAGAAAAAAAAGAAAACGGATAAAAGAAAAAAAAAGAAGAATCAAGCCAGCGTGGTAAACAGAAAACAGCAACTAGTGGTAAGCCGGACAACATAGCTAGTTATGGTGAACAAAGGTTAATACACAAGGCCAAACATACAGGAGGCCAACTCTCATCAGTACACATATTATAACAACCAACATTAATACAATTTCAATTGGCACTAGTTAATTTATAACTTAATTGTTCAATAAATATAATCCTTTTATTAAAGCTCACATTCCAGGTGAGTGACAAAATTTAAATTGACATTATGGATACTATGAAGTCTAGACTATGGACATTATACACTTTCTATATGCTAACTTGGGATAGATGAGTAATGGTATTTTCATTCCTGAGAGTAATTAACAAGTCACTTACCATCTCTGGAAGCGGTAATCAGAAATATTTTTCTTCTTCTCTTTGTACATTAACTAGGAAGCATGAAATGTAATGGAATGAACAATTGTAGACTGCGAAATTACTAATTTTTACAAATCAATGATAACTGTGATATTAATGGAGAATACATCATAAAGTAATATAGTTATCATTGTCCAAGTCTGATTTACACTGATCGAATTTAAAAGAGGAGTGGCTCCGGACCGCACCAAGAGAGAAAATCTAGGAGAACACTAGTTTACATCCGCATACATTCTTCATACACATCTTGCATTCTTCCGCACGTTCTACATTTCCTTCATTCATACAAAAGATTAAGTGGATCCAAATAAAAAATAAAACATGCTTACTTCACCCATAATTCTCCAAAGGCGCTGACCAAGAACGAATCCAAAGTATCCGATCAGTATCTTAAGAATAATACATGTAAATTTTATACAAAAACAAACATAAAATACAATTGGTGGGTCAATGTGAACCCAAGGATCAACACATATAAAATAGTACAAGGATAACAAGTTTTTAAAAGTCCTACAATACAATTGGTGGGTCAATCTGAACCCAAGGATACACACATATAAAAATATTACTTCTATAACAGGTATAAAATTCTGATAATACTATACATCTCCCTATCTGTGTAGTTATTGAATATTATTAATTTTTGATGTTAAATTGGCGTACCACAGATTCCAAATGAACTGAGGCCATCACTTATTTCTCACTGTATGTATTCACTTTGTTTTATTATACACAGCCTACTTGAGCGATGGTAGCTCCAAAGTATTAGAGAGATCTATTTAAAGATTTGCCAAGGGTGACTTTCAGCATTCAACAACATGCACAGAGTTTACAATTAATACTACATAGGTTATCTAATTATAATTCTGTATTGCCCAAGTATTTACAGAGGTATTCGAAGATCTTGTTATCGAAGGCTAGCAATATTCTGATAGAAAATACAGAGCTGAACTCGGAAAAGAAGGCGCCATTCTGTCTTTACTAAAGGGAACAGAAAAACCCTGAATAGAAAATTAACTATCCTTAAAGATATCTTAGAAAACAAACAATATGGTCCCATGAATAAGAGGCGTCCCAATTTATCACGAACCTATTACAATCTTACAACGAGAACAACTATATTGTCAACAAAAAATTGATGTAGTTAAACTACGGATTCGAAAAGTATTTTAATAATCTAACTAGAGACCATAGATACTGACGATTATTTACATAAGCTAGGCGTAGAATTATTCTAATGAGTACTACACCTAAGCCGAGGATCCGTGAGTTAGGAGATAATTTCTCGAAACAATTACAACAAACCTGGCAAAAAAAAAGAAATTTGACATTTGCGTATTCTAAGCCCGCATCGCTATAATGTGGAGCCTATTGGTTCTTTTCCAGAAGACACCAATCTGCTCAAAACATGACACAAACTTTCTGATTCATGTCCTCGCATGATCAAGTCACTCAACAACTTGTGTCATTTACTCACACATGCTCATCCTACAGTGAGCCGTGCAACAAATTCGAATGCTCTCGAATTTCCATATATGACTCCGTATGTTCATGACACCTTGTCTTTGCATTGACGTTGTGCTCACACGGCTTGTGGAATATTACCGCAAGACAAAAAAAAATTGTTAATCTAAAATTTACAGTTTTATAGAGTAGTAAGGTCTATGCTAGTTTCCAAACATGTGAAGACTAGGATCAAAATACTAAGCCATACTAAAACTAGAATAATAAGAAGCTCAGACACTTCCCTTGTGGTTGTTGATATGATCCACAACTCTACCAACCAAGGATAAATATATACAATTTAATCGTACAATAATGGAAAAATAAGCTAGACAGGGGATGTCCAAAATTACAAGAAGACTTAACGTAGCCTAATAAGGAAATAGTGATGATGGTGTGTTCCGGACGGCCGCTTTAGTGTTAAAAATAAGTTTAAATTTCTATAGAAATTTGCCATTGTATAATTATTATTGCAAATGTATAATCTGTAATCATACTGTGTGGCGCCTAGTAAAGAATGACGTATGTAGAAGCCAGGGGAGCCTATTAAACGTGAATAGAAAACGCTCCCTGATTACACATGCGGAGGTCTAGTACTAACGCGCTAGCGTAAAATATTTTAAATAAATATGTGTCGATTTTGCTCAATAAAGCATTCTGTTTTGTTCTGATCGTTTATCGTGACTTTCATTTGAAACTACCTCTGCTTACCTGAACTGGAATACTGGAACCTTGCTTGACTATTGGACTCTCTTTGGAACTTGGATTTGGATATTGGTACTTTGGAAGTACCTACCTTATTGGAACGTTTCGTGTTTCTGCGACTCAGGCACACTAGTGCCACTGGTCCCGAACGTTTCACGCTTGCCGTCGTACTGCTTAGCTGCTACAGCTACCCTTTGTTAGAACGTTTTGCGCCTCTGCCGCTGTTCAGAACGTTTCACGTCTACACCCTTCAGCTAGCAGTGTGAGCAACGACAGCCTACCGGAGGTCCTACCCAGTGCCGTCGTCTACGACCTGCAGTGGTACCATCTACAGAGGAGCTGCAGTGGACCTGCCAAGCGGTGCAACCAGAGGAAGCAGAGCTGCAGAATCGAGCGTGGTTCGCGCTGTTGAGGACCGTAGTGAGGACCCACACATCTTTCTTTGTAGCCTAACACCTGTGCGCTACATCAGCTGGTCCTTCGAGCCGGATCTTCACCACATCCGAGATGGCGATGAATTTACGCTCTGGGAAGAGCGTTGCGGGAGATGGAAGCAGTGGCGAGGAAAGCAACACAAGCGGGAGCATCCGTACAGCTACAGACGACACCCTACGACGTCTACGCCGGGAGCTGAGAACTACGAAGCTGGCCCTGGAAGCTGAAAGGCTGCTACGCAAGCAGAGGGAGGAGAACCCTAGGGCAACACCACCAACTCAGGAGCAACAAGCCGAGCCGGTGGGAGCAGACCCGGGTCCATCGTTGCAAGCCACAACGCAACCCACAACCGAGACGAGGATGGATGCAGACGTAGGAGCAGCAAGAGGTGCCAGTCCACCAGAACAAGGTGCAGGGTCCTGGGCAGGAGCATCTTTCAACCCTCCGTCCTTCGATGACTATGGCGCCGGCTCCTACACCCATGAATGGCTGCGGTACCGAAACCCCGTAGCCACAGCACAAGAAGAAGGCAGACTAGCTGCACTGGTTGCAAGGAATAGCCAGACCGCACAACTGCCCAAGTTTGACGGAGACCCCCTGGAGTGGCCTGCTTTCCGTCAACATTTCGTGGATTCCACTAAGATGTGCCGCATTGGTGATGCTGAGAATCTCCTACGACTCCGCTGTGCCCTACAAGGTAAAGCGAGAGAGACCGTTCGGGGTTACCTTATTTCAGGGGATCCCAACAACGTGAATTATATAATGAATTCACTACAAGAGAGATTCTCCCAGACCGAAAACGTGGTGCAACATTTGATGAACGAGTTCAGGAAGACACCGAAACTGCGGGAGAACTACACACTCAGCGAGATTGCAGATCTTAGGGCGACCATACACGGGACATTGACGTCGATCACGCTCGCTGACTCAAACTACTTACAAGTGAACAAGCGACAAGTGCTTGAGGCGTGTGTGGACCTGCTACCAACATCACTCCGAGGTGTGTAGATCTACCATCGTACGTTCGTGAGCGTGAAAGTAGAACTCAGCGTCGACGAGTTCTTAGATTTCCTACAACGGTTCGCGTCGAGTAGTGCCTCCGCCGCGATATCGGCACCCGTGAAAGACTTAAAGAAAAAAGTGGAAACCAAAAAGGTGTTTCTTACACAAGAAGATACCGAAATAGTTCGTGCAGTACAAACTGAAAAGACAGTGACGTGTAATGTGTGTGGTGGTAACCACAGAGTGCCAAAGTGCCAAGACTATCTCAAAAAGACCGTCGATGAACGTTGGGCCGTGATAAAAGAGTTCAATTTGTGTACGGGCTGTCTCGGGACTGGTCATTCGTCGCGTAAATGTCGCAAATCGGACCAGTGTAACATTCAAGGATGCCGCCGGTGGCATCATAAATCGTTGCATAACGTAGCCACGAGTGAAGTTAAAACCGCTGCAGTTACCAGTACGTGGTTAAAGGAACACCCGGTGTTACTTAAAGTGGTACCTGTTACAGTGAGCGGCCCATTGGGGAGCATGGACGTTTACGCACTTCTTGATGACGGATCAACGATTTCTCTTATACACGAAGACGTCGCGAATAAAATCGGTGCACGCGGTCGCGTAAGTACCCTAAAAATAATGGGCATTAACAAGATGACTACAGAGGAGGTGTCTTCGAGAAGAATTAAGCTACGCATAAAGGGCAAAACCATGCCTAGTGAATACAGTATAGTTGCTAATACAGTTCGCGGATTATCACTTCCTCAGCAACTATACGCAAGTAAGAAGGCGGAGCTCCGCCAACCGGGTGTGGCCGCTCCCTATATACAACCATCAATGTTGATTGGGCAAGATAACGCCCACTTAGTGGTCGCGCGTGAAGTCAAAGAAACTCCGGGCGATTCCGTAATGCAATCAAGAACTGCACTGGGATGGGTGTTACACGGGGGCGCCGGGCCGTGTGTTGAGTACCAAGTGAACTGCACTACATCTGATGAGGCAACCAGTGACGTTGTAAAACGTTATTTTGATATCGATTCCCTGGGCGTGTCGCGAGTGTTACGAGTACCATCAGAAGAGAAAGCAGCAACAGTTCTCATGGAAGAGAGCACTCAGCAGACAAGTGATGGACGATGGGAGACGGGGCTCTTGTGGAAAGATGATGCACCCTTACCAAACAATTATCCTGGGGCCTTGAATCGACTTAAGAGTCTAGAGAGGAAGTTATCCAAAGATGAGCACCTGGCAGTTCAATACAAACAAAAAATAAGTGAGCTCATCGCCAAAGGCTATGCCGTACCTTCTTCAAGCAACGAAGACAGCCCTAGGAAGTGGTACTTACCCCATTTCGCAGTGACCAATCCAAACAAGCCGGGGAAGATACGCGTAGTGTTCGACGCAGCAGCCAGGTTTGGTGGTACATCACTCAACGACCATCTCCTAACTGGGCCCGACATACTTTCAATGTTGCTGGGCAACATTCTTCGATTTCGCGAAGGAAAAATTGGTGTCGCCGCGGATATCAGAGAGATGTTTCTGCGCATAAAAATGAAACCAGAGGACCAGATGTCACAATTATTCCTCTGGCGCGAGTCACCAGATATGGAGCCTCAACAATACAAGCTGAGCTCCATGATGTTCGGGGCTAGATGCTCTCCAGCTAGCGCCCAATATGTTAGAAATAGAGTGGCTGAAGGTGCCTCGGTCAACTACCCAAAGGCGGCAGAAGCTATAATTACAAGGTTCTACATGGACGATTACTTGAACTCACACCACACTGAAGAAGAAGCTAAGGAAATGGTCGAGCAAGTAACAACAGTATTGGCAAGCGGGGGATTCGATCTCGTAAACTGGGCTTCGAATTCCACAACAAGCTTATCAAGCATTCCGCCTGAGGCAAGGGCAACCCGAACCATAGAGCTAGGGGGCGCTGCTAATACTGAAAGGGTTCTAGGTGTACATTGGGACCCAGAAAAGGATGTATTCATCTATAGTCTTCATAAGCTACCAGAAAGAAGCTGGCCGACCAAGAGGCAGATCCTGAGCGACGTAATGAAGATCTTCGACCCGCTTGGTTTCATCGGTTGTGTAACAATTCAAACCAAAATTCTTCTACAAGACGTCTGGCGAAGCGGAACCGGCTGGGACGAGCCAATCCTGGAGCAACACGCAGATCGATGGAACAATTGGCTTGAATCTGCGAGAATGCTGAGCTGTACTATTCAACGGTGTTGCCGAGAAGAACCAAAGAGCAAGGCACGCCTACACATCTTCTGTGATGCATCAGAGTCAGCTTGCTGTGCAGTGGCGTACTTAGCAGAGGAAGGGGGGTCAGTACACTTCTTGGGAAGCAAGTGTAAAGTGGCTCCCCTTAAGCCGATTTCCATTCCACGAATGGAGCTTCAAGCAGCCCTTATGGGATCCCGACTCGCCGAGACCCTGCGAAAAGAGATGAAGACCAAGGTCAGCAGCTGCACTATGTGGTCAGACTCTACAACGGTGCTGACGTGGATCAAATCAGATCCCAGACGCTTCAATGTGTTCGTGGCTAATCGTCTTGGTGAGATAGCCGAACTAACACAACCAGATGAATGGAAGTGGGTGCCCAGCAAGATGAACCCAGCCGACTTGGGTACGAGAGACTTGGAGTTTCCAGACCTGAGCCCAGAAGCATTATGGTTCAGTGGGCCCACATTCTTAAGAAAACCTGAAGAGGATTGGCCCGTATTGAAGACTACGGAGAAGCCGACCCCAGAAGCTGATGCAGAAATGAAAGCAGTATTCTGCGGGACGACTACTGCAGAGTTAACCAGCGGCCTTCCAGATCCAAGCCGAATCAGCTCATGGAGCAAGCTGTTGAGGGTAACAGCTTGGGTACTAAGGTTTGCTGACAGAAGTAAAAGAAGAAGAGGAATGCTGGATCACGAAGAGCTCAAACGAGCTGAAATAGCTTGGGTCAAGCAAATGCAAAAGGATTCATTTCCTGAAGAATACAAGGCCTTAACAAGCGGAAAAACAGTGAAGAAAGAAAGCCGCATATCTCAAACATCACCTTGGCTCGACGACGGGATACTGAAGGCCAGTACCAGGCTAGAAGCGCTCAAAAAGGAAAGTCCCTTTGTATTGTGTGCAGACCATCCAGCAGCCAAACTGTTTATACGTCACTCGCATGAAGCAGTTATGCACGGCGGAACGGAGAGGACAGTGGCGGAGGTGAAACGTCACGCGATAATGTTCAAACTTCGTACAAATGTGAGAAAAATTGTCCATAACTGCATCAAGTGCAAGCAAGAACGAGCTAAACCGTCACCACCACTTATGGCTCAGCTACCACTGGGAAGACTTGCATACAGCGAGAGACCCTTCACTCATTGCGGGGTTGACCTATTCGGCCCCATGGAAGTCACTGTGGGACGAAGGAGAGAAAAAAGATATGGGGCACTATTTACGTGTCTAACAACACGGGCTGTACACTTAGAGTTAGTGGACAGTCTGGACGCTGACGCCACCATAATGGCGTTAAGACGAATGACAGCACGAAGAGGGTCACCATCTGTTATCTACTCAGACAACGGGACAAACTTCACAGCAGCCAACAAAGAAATATCAGACGCAATGGCGGATATTCTCAAAAGCAATAAATGGTATGCAGAAATAAACAAGTGTTCAAGATGGGCCTTCAACCCCCCAGGCGCCCCCCACCATGGAGGAGCGTGGGAGCGCATGGTTAGATCCGTCAAAACTGGGCTGAAATACGCCTTAAAGGAGCGCGCCCCGAGACTCGATACATTATTGACGGTGCTGGCAGAGATCGAGCATACCATTAACAGTCGGCCGCTCACTCATGTAGCCGTAGACCACGAAGACCAGGAGCCACTCACACCCAATCATTTCCTTATCGGATGCGCGAGCGGACGTCCACAACTCGCACACTACGAAGAGAAAGAAAACGAAGTGTGCTTACGACGGCAGTGGAGAATCGCCCAACAGTTAGCAGACGGGTTCTGGCGCCGATGGCTTCAAGAGTACCTGCCTACGATCGCCCAGCGAAAGAAATGGAGAGAGCCTTGTGACCCACTAAAGGTTGGTGATCTCGTAGTGATCGTGGACCCAGGAGCAAGAAGAAACGAGTGGAGGCGAGGAGTAATAGTGGAAGTACGGCCGGGGGCGGATAACCAAGTTCGCTCAGCTTTAGTAAGGACAGCAGAAGGAAGGCTGTTACTTCGTCCAGCGGTGAAACTTCTACAACTTCTGCGAGAAGAAAAGGCGCCGTCCATCACAGAAGAAGAGAGGGAAACCCTCACGGGGGGAGGATGTTCCGGACGGCCGCTTTAGTGTTAAAAATAAGTTTAAATTTCTATAGAAATTTGCCATTGTATAATTATTATTGCAAATGTATAATCTGTAATCATACTGTGTGGCGCCTAGTAAAGAATGACGTATGTAGAAGCCAGGGGAGCCTATTAAACGTGAATAGAAAACGCTCCCTGATTACACATGCGGAGGTCTAGTACCCAGACAGCACCGGATATCCCATGGATGTCCCAGGGATATCCCAAATATCCCGGGACATTCGGGATATCCCTGGGATATCCCTGGGATATCCAAATGTCTCGGGATATCCCGGGATATCCCAGGGATATCCATGGGATATCCCGCTTATCCCGGGATATGCGGGATATCCGAGGGATATCCCATGGATATCCCGCATATCCCGGATATGCGGGACCTCCTAGGGATATCCCATGGATATCCCGCATATCCCGGGATATGCAGGACGTCCCAGGGATATCCCATGGATATCCCGCATATCCCGGGATATGCAGGACGTCCCAGGGATATCCCATGGATATCCTGCATATCCAGAGATATGCAGGACGTCGCAGGGATATCTCATCGGGACATCGCAGGGATATCCCGTCAATGAAGATGTTCAATGAACTGTGCAAGTTGTATGAAGCACACTCGAAAAAAGTTGTCACTTATTGATACAGACAAATTATTCATGTTCATCTAGTTGTATTGTTCCTTTTCAATATGCGGCTTAATTTGGCGGACGTTTTAAAAAAAAATATTTCTATGAACGTTTAATACTTTCTTCTCTTTCTTCAATATAGGTTGGTAGCTATGCTTCGCGCTGGCGTCTTTTCACTAGTCTCAATATCATTTATGTTCCGTATTTCGTTGCTCATTATTACGCAATACTTCTTGGGTAAATTTATCTCGCAGGTGCTCGTCTTATTATTTAAAATAATATTGTATTGTGTTTACGGTGTTTATTTAAAGGGTAAGTTGTATATTTTTATCATGGTAATTAAAACACTAATATGTATATTATCTTGTGGCTCCCTTTTGTGGCAAACACATAGTTGCATCTTTCTTGGATTTGGAGGCAACCTTCCTTCAATCAAAATTTTATTTTAGTTCTAATATGTCGTATGCCATTACCTAATTACATTTAGGTATACATATTTAAACATCTTAATATGAAGAGATAAAGTCTTTCACTGTTTTGTTTGTTTAAAACTTTTGCAGAATTTAAAATGAAATTGATAAGCTGTATAATGAATATGCAGTTGAAGTTGGATGCACTTATGCAGTCGGTGGAAGAACTCAAACGATGTAAAAGTACATCAAATAACAACGATATTGATTATGACACCACTGATGTGGCAACAGTTTTGCCACTAGCTCAAATGATCAGCTTAAGAAACCTCGAGAGAAGGCTGCTAGATGAACAGTATAAAAAGAAACTGGTACATATCTACATATTATTATTTTTAACAACATACTTCAAGAATACTTAATTTTAGAGACTTATAATTATTGATGTTCTTTACTTTTACAGATTTACCACTTAGCGAGAAATGGGGGAAATACTTTAAAAGAAATCACGTGCAATATTTTAAAATATTTAATTCATGACAATGTTGCGGTTTATTACAGTTGGGTAGGAGGAAAAGGCAAAAATGCGCTGTCCTCCTCTCCTTTGGCTGAAGTAATATTTGGTAATAGAATTGACTTATTTTTTGATAAATTAATTATCTGAAAAGTTGTTTATTAGTGGATATGACATTGGATAAATAATAGGAGATCCAATTTCATAAAAAAATATTAAAACAAAATAAAATATGTTTTAGGAGCTGTTCGTCAGAATAAACCCACCAAAGACTCGACAAATGTCGAGATTATTACTGTAATAAAAAACTGGCTACGTCATGCACCTCAACGGGCAAAATCAAAAAAGACGTAAGAAATTATAATTTATTTACATAATAAAGTTTTAAATGAAAGAATACTAACACTACAGTAAAATAATTATAGATACATTATAGATTATAATATTATAATAATTGCTTGGTGTTGTTACAGAACTATTGAAGCTGAAACCGAAGAGATTTTTTTTAATTAAAATCTAATTTTTTGAAGTTAGAAAAAAGAACGCAAAAACAGACTACAACTGCGAGCAACCATTGGTGACTTCGAAACTGAGCTTCCGATACGTATTGGTACGGAAAGTAACGCCTTTAACAACATGACCAAAGTATACAAAACGTATTTTTTTTTATTCTCAATAAATAACCAACTAAGTCCACATTACATACAACGTCCCAAAAACAAAATGGCCGCCTTCCTGAGGTAGTTTAAATTTCTTTTATGATGATATGCGGGGTGGCCCTTTACACCATCCTGCATTGAGAAATAAAATTGTGCTGATAGTAATAGTATGTTTTTCTTTTGTTTGCTATTCTTTTGTTACTGTTAGTAACGTGTTTTAATATCTGATGACTGCAAAATTGGCCTTTTACGCCATGCAAGAGCAAAACACAATGTATTTGACAACACCCTGTATATTGTATTGTTTTCTTTCATGTTTATTTGTTTTTATCTGCACCGACATGCATATGTTCATACTTAGATTTTATTACTGCCTTAAAACTCTCAAGTGTCTGAATAGGCCTATGGGTAAATACATAAAAGAGTTTGAGTTTAGGACAACGCTTTTGTTATATTTTTTTTGTTAATATTCTGAATAATACTTTATTTTGTAGCTTTAATGTTAGAAACAATGCTCAATTTTTACCGTTTTAAACACCTCATTATTGGCGACCGGTTTCGGCTCATCTAGACACCCTCAGATAGCCAGCCGAGCCGAAACCGGTCTCTAATAATAAAATTTACTAAATAAAACAATAAAAAAAATGTATTTTTCCTTACTTACCAATGTGTAGAAACTGTTTTACTAAAACGCAAAATATAGAAGAAATTTGTTTTTGTTTTCATACTTTTATTATTTTCTACACTTTATTGTTATAATGTTTATTATCTTCGTGTTATACATATTATCAAAAGATACAGTGATAATTATTTGTAAAAGCAAAAATAGTCTATTTTATGTTTTCACAAAATCTTTTTTCATTTTTTGCTTCATTGCATTTGAATAATGTTTTCTATTTTTTTTTATAAGTAATTATTGTTAATCTTGCAAGAAATCTTATTTTAAATTTCTTCGCAAACAAACAGTTATTTTAATCAAAAGGATTATAAAGATATAAAAAATTACACATATGTGTATACTGTTTTGTACACCTTTTTAAAAATTATACATTTATATAAAGTATGTGATATAAAAAAATACAAAATGGCCAATAACTCTGTAGAGAGAGAGAGAAACTGCATTCCTAGAGTTTCAAAAGGGCAGTTGAAAAATAACGACATCCATGAAATATACCTGGACAATTTGTAACTTTTGATTTGCTCCTGTTTTTTTTTCTCATTTTGTTCATCTTTTCTCTAATATGAATTTGTTGGTCATTACTACATAATATATGTTGATTTATTGTTAATGTGTGTAAGGCAGTCCAGCCATATAATTAAAAAAATATAACATAGTATGTATACAATAAATACAGATTATCGGATAAACCTTCTTTTATTGAATAACCCTCTGATAATATGATATTTGAGATTTAGGATAGTCCGACATTCCTGGGGTATTCGGGATATGCAGGCTATCCTTGGGATTATCGGGATATATGAGACATGTGGATATGCGGGATATCCCTGGGATGTCCCTGAGATATGCGAGATATCCATAGGACGTCGCAGAGATATCTATGCGATATTTAAGATATTACCGAACATAGGATATGCGGGATATTCGGGATATGCTGAATATTCGGGATATGCTGGATATTCGGGTTATGCGGGATATTTCGGGACATTGATATGCAAGATATTCGGGATATGCTGGATATTAAGGATATATATATGACGTTGTAGGGGAAATTCATGGGATATATCAGATATTTCGAGACATCGGGATATGCGGGATATCCCTGGGATGTCCCTGGGATGTTCTAGATATGCGGGATATCCCCGGGATGTCCCTGGGATATCTTTTGGATATTTAGGACATCCCTTGGACATCCCAGGGATGTCCCGAATATCCCGGGATATAGGCGGACATTAGGATATCCCTGGGATGTCCCTGGGATATCCCAGGGATATTAGGGATATCCCTGGGATATCCCTGGGACATCCATGGGATATCCGGTGCTGTCTGGGTACTAACGCGCTAGCGTAAAATATTTTAAATAAATATGTGTCGATTTTGCTCAATAAAGCATTCTGTTTTGTTCTGATCGTTTATCGTGACTTTCATTTGAAACTACCTCTGCTTACCTGAACTGGAATACTGGAACCTTGCTTGACTATTGGACTCTCTTTGGAACTTGGATTTGGATATTGGTACTTTGGAAGTACCTACCTTATTGGAACGTTTCGTGTTTCTGCGACTCAGGCACACTAGTGCCACTGGTCCCGAACGTTTCACGCTTGCCGTCGTACTGCTTAGCTGCTACAGCTACCCTTTGTTAGAACGTTTTGCGCCTCTGCCGCTGTTCAGAACGTTTCACGTCTACACCCTTCAGCTAGCAGTGTGAGCAACGACAGCCTACCGGAGGTCCTACCCAGTGCCGTCGTCTACGACCTGCAGTGGTACCATCTACAGAGGAGCTGCAGTGGACCTGCCAAGCGGTGCAACCAGAGGAAGCAGAGCTGCAGAATCGAGCGTGGTTCGCGCTGTTGAGGACCGTAGTGAGGACCCACACATCTTTCTTTGTAGCCTAACACCTGTGCGCTACATGGTGCATGAATATTAACCTAAGGTCGTTCTTAAAAGACGGAGGTAACCTGAAAACTTCAGATGAAAAGGAGGAATACCTACCGACAGCTAAGAGGTCGACTGCCCTAAAGTTCGCTGAGCGACGTTGCAGGAAGGCAACGGGGCAAACAAAAAAAAATAATAAAATAAAGATAACGATAGAAATTATCATGCTTCTTCCGGGTAACTGTTTTTTTTAAAAGTAGGTTGTTCCCAGCCTTAGCCCTGAAGCAAGAAGTGGGGCTAAAACCGAGCCTACTTGGACACCTTAGTCTCTTTCAGGTCCGCTGGAAGACTAGGTAGCCCGAACCTACTCCGTGTGGATATCCGACTGAAGGTCGGGTCCTGGAGCCCACATGGCATAATCCGTACAAGTATCAGGGTTGCTTATGGTAATAAGACAACTAGATGTGTGATTTGGGTTTGCGAACAAAACACCACTCCTACTCGTAGTGTGTAGAACAGGGCCTAGCCATAAGACTACACTACTACAGTTCCTCTGGAAAAGAAATAATAACTAATTCAGAAGAACAAGACACGTTTGGGTAAAAGGAACAGAAGATACGATTCACAATTTGACAATATCTTTGATATGGAAACGACCTATGGAGCCGCTTTCTACATCACGAAGCTCATAAACAGTATGGGAAATTTTGGATACGACTACAGATTTGATAAAACGGGGGGACAGCTTTTTGGAAAAATACAAGGCAGCATTGGACAATACAAAAGATCGGCGCCAGACCACTTGTCCGACCGATAACACTATATCTTTGCGTCTCATGTTATAACGAACCGCATTCCTGTTAAAAGCCTCTACTAGGGACAGTGAGATGGATTCATACAATCCCTCTAGGTGAGAAATGTCATTCATTCTTTGTGATATCGCGTCGTTGTTTCCGGAACAATTAGTCTGACCATTTGGTAATAATCTATAGAAGGAAGCATGTGGAATATGTTCGAAGCCGAACATTAAGAGATGAGGAGTCTGACCGGTAGCTATATTTTTAACGGAATTTAGGCAAGCAGATTTTTGGCAGATGTGTACACCAATTTCTTTGATTTTTTTCTACCAACATAGCCAACAAAGTTATAATTGACTGGTTGTAGCGTTCAGAGGTATTATGTTGGGGATGATAAAAAGCATTATATCTAAGTTCTTCTATGCCGTAAAAGTGTAAAAAGGATTTAAATTCTTTAGAAACAAACTGCTTCCCGTTGTCCATAATCAAAACGCGGGGAACACCGTGAGGCAAAAATATACGCTCTTCCAACAATTGAATAATATTTTTTGAATTGGCTGCTCTCGAGCCGAAGGCCCAGACATATTTACTGAAATTATCTACTACAGTGAAGATATAGAAATTTCTCCTGAAACTCATGGGGAGAGGACCAATGAAATCGCAAGATAAGCTCTCCATTGGTTTAGTTAAATGTTTAGGGAAAGAAGAAATACCGTGGGGAGGCTGCGTATTGTGTTTATAAGCCTTACATTTATCACAATTACCAATTACTTGTTTAACACTTGACAATAATCCAATACCATAATAATTTCGCGAGATAAGTTCAAACGTTTTCTCTATGCCAGGATGACAGTGATTTTCGTGATAGTTCTGAATGAGATTTGATAGGTGGCAAGAAGGAACTACCAGTTTCCAGTGATAAGGAGAAACGTTAGTGACCGGATCCTTTTTAAAGCGTGAATATCTATAGAGATGACCGTCACTTAGCATGAAATTCGGGAATTTTTGAGGATTTTGTGAACAATTTGAGAAGATTTTCTTATACCAAGAATCCTTTATGTCGGTGAATGGTTCAAGAACTGATACGCCTGAAACAGGTATCCGACTCAAGCCGTCTGCAAGTTTGTTCTCGCATCCTCTCTTAAAAACAAATTCGAAATTATACTGTGAAAGACGACAAGCCCAACGGGCAAGCCGACCGTTTGGGGAGGAAATAGAACTCAAAAACTTAAGGCAACCGTGATCACTGACAACCGTGAAGCGAGTGCCTTCCAGATAGCTACGGAAGTGATGAATTGAGGAGACTACCGCCAATAATTCTCTTTCAGTAGTGGCGTAATTTTTTTCCTGAGGGGATAATTTTCTGGAATAATATGCGATTACGTGTTCTGTGCCATCCTTATCCTTTTGTGATAAAAAACTGCCGACGCTGACGCTGCTTGCGTCGCAAGTTAGAACATATGGTAATTCGTAGTTAGGTGGACGTAACAAAGGAGCGGATATCATAGCCGATTTTAATGCCTGAAAAGAATTCTCTGCCTCATCTGACCATTGAAATCTCTTTCCGTCAAACTTATTGCTAGTCAATTTGGTTATAGGGGAAGCTATTTTGGAAAAATCTTTGATAAAACGCCTGTAATAAGAGCACATGCCAACGAAGGCTCTGACCTCTTTCGTAGACTTAGGACGAGGATAATTTTTCATAACTTCTATCTTTCCGGGGTCGGTTTGTATTCCAAATTTGTTAATTACATGTCCCAAATAGGTTAAAGAAGATTTGCAAAATTCTGATTTACTTAATTTGATGGTGAGACCAGCCTCGCGCAGTCGATTCAAAACCAAACGCAAGGTTTCAACATGGGAATTAAAGTCGGGACTGCAGATTAAAATGTCATCTAAGTAACAGAAGACATGTTCACCCAGATCCGAGAACAGTTTATCCATCAAACGCTGCATTTCCGCGGGGATGTTGCGAAGGCCGAACGGAATTGCCCCCTACCCTCAACAAAAAATGCCGTCTTGCAACGACTATCAGGATGGAGGGGCATCTGCCAAAAGCCGTGGCTTAAATCTAAAGCTGTGAGAAATTTAGTGTCCCTTAAATTATCCAGAATGCGATTTATATTGGGCAACCTATAACTATCTGAACGTGTTACTTCATTTAACTTACGAGGGTCCAGAACAAACCTACCACTTCCATCCTTTTTTGGAACAATAAAGCAAGAATTCAGCGAGGGGCTACGTGCTGGCTCTATTACATCTAATGCTAACATGGCATCAACCTCTGCGCATAGCTGACTGCGTCTTACATGCGAGCAAGGATATGTACGCTGTTTTATAGGAGGACTTTGTTCTGTATTAATTACGTGAGAAACCAGATTGGTACGACCCAATCCTACTTTTTCAAAGGAAATTGTATCAAATTCTGACTTGACTGTATCTAGAAGAGATCTCTGATCTGGAGTTAGATCATCTACTGAATTTAAACACGGTGGAGGAACACTAACCTGATTAACAGAACCAGTTGTAAGAGCATTAACTGAAAAATGATCTTGACGAGGAAAGAGTCGTGGAATAGCTCTGGACTTTTCCAAAAATGGCACACCCAAAATAAACTGATCTGCAATGGAAGGAGCTATAACAAAGTTGGTATACAGAATTTTGTTGTCGAAACACAAGGGTAACCTTATTTTTCCCATAGCGGGTATAGTTGAATCATCCACACCACGAATATTTTGTGGACAATATTCAGGAAGAAAACCTGCCTCTGCAAAAGACAGATAAAGTTGACCACCAATGACATTTACTGCCGCACCAGAGTCTAGCAGACCTCTGAACGGTACCTGACAAATCTTGAAGTGCAAATAGGGTCTACGGTCTTCGGCATTTGAAATTTGAACGGAATTTATATTGAGAGTTGAAAAGAAGAGTTTGACACTATTGATCCACGCATTTCTCTCCGCCTCGGCGGTCGAAGGAGAAGGCGAAGGTGAGAAGGCGGGATCCCTTATACGTTTTTTGGATTTCTTATATTAGGAGGAGGGCGTGAAACATCTGGCTGTACTACATTCCTAGGACTGAAGTCTGGATTCCTTATAGGGTTTTGAGTTTTGTAAGTTCTAACAGATTTCTTTTTTGCATAACATTCACGAGCCATATGACCTGGGCGTCCACACGCATAACAAACAATCCTTGGCTTTGGAGAAACAGAAGAAGTATTGACCTGTTTAAGTGGACGAGCGGCTGGTTTGAGGAATTTCGCACTGGGTTTTGGAAGTGTAACCGTTAAGGTTTCTAGTTCCAAACATAGTTCTTCTAGCTCGGCAACAGTCGAAGGTCTCCTAGCTACCAGGGCATTTGCGTAACGTTCATCCAGACCTCTCTTGAGTGCTTTAAGGATGTCTGATTGGCGAAGGGGAGACTCAAGGGATTGATTTAATAACAGAATTCTCGAAATATAATCACCTGCACTTTCCAGGGGTTCCTGAACAGCAGAAAGGAGTTGTAACCTCTTATAATTAGATGAAGCCGGGGTCTCTAAACGTTTTATGAAAGAGCTCTTAACGAAAGACCAAGAATGAGAATCTGAGTAGGTGGTGCGATGGAATACTAGGGCACGATCCTTCAAAAATTCTGGAAGGGCGGCACCCAAGTACTCAATGGGGTATCTACGAGATCTGGCTATTTCCTCAAGTCGTGTGAAGAACTCACGGACTTCATCATTACCATCATATTGTGGCACGGGCCAAGCCGAAAAATTAACTGACGGGGGTACGTGGGTACTAGAACAGACGGATTTACCCTTTTCAGGTGGTGGTGGAGACCGGTTTTTATTGGTTCTATTCGGAGTTACGACATCCGGAAGTAACTCGAGTGAAGAAGAAGGTCGCGAGGATTCGAGTGCATTGGCCTCATTTATAATATTAGGAAACTCCTCTGAATCAATAACAGGAGGAGACTCATCCATGGTTCCTGTGCCTGAACTAATAATGTTGTTATATTGCCTACACTGGTCTCGCATGGCTTCTATGGTGGTTTGGGGAATGATTTTTCGAGACGTAAGCGCTTTTGCCAGGGTTCTACGTGTGGCATAGTCTACACGTGGTATAAGGCAATCCGTGATTCCAGACATATTGTCTAGTCACGAAAAAATTCTCAAACGAAGAAGAAGAAGCGTACTCTAGCAATCGCAAAGGAAAAGAAGAGAAGAAAAAATTCCTAAAGAAATTCAAAAAAAAGTTCAGTATTGACGGGTATCGAAATGTCTCTTTGTTTCTGTATGCGCTTTATTATTGTTAAACCTTAGTGGTAAACAAAATTTTTAAAAGAAGAAGAACGCAACAGTCACCAAATGGTTTAACCATTACTCAATCTCATCAGTAGGAATCTAAGAAGTTATTGGAACAAAAGCCAACAATTCTAATCCACAACCGAAAGAGAAAAAAGAAAAAAAATTTAATTTTATTCAGTGACTAGAAGATTCGCAAAGTGACGGATCCCCTTCAGATTGTTTGTAGCAATAAAACAAGTCATCACTAACGATTGGTGAGAACAACATTAAAAGATCATTGATTCACTATACAACTTGAACTAAGTTTCTCTTGGTGCCGCAACAATTGACAGGACGTGAGAGAAGAGGAAGATGAATGGTATAGATTACCACGATATCATTAAACGAGATGATGTAACAAAATTTCCAAAATTTCAAAACATTTGTATTATATTTGACCCTTTTCAATATGTGTGTGCTCCGAGAAGAAGAAGAAGAGAAGATTCAAAATAGTAGACAAGCACACAACAATGCAAGCAATCAATATTGATTATAAAAAGGACATTTTTTTTTGGTCTAGGAAATTCACCATATGACCAGAATTTTTCACTCGTCTAGAACATTTTTATCAATGGGGTAATTTGTCTATTCTCCGATAGATGTCTCCAGAGATTTATGACGATTTTAAACGGAGTGAATATCGTTCAAGTGAGAAAACTGTTTTACCGACAGGTATATTTTAGCACAGCGCTCTACCACACATTGTTTAATGCAAAAATCGAAAGATGGCGATGGGGTTATCAAATTCTATTTTCTATCTTGAATATTTTGAAACGCAAAATGACCGTTTCAAACTACGCTGTACAAATTTGGCTAACATCTAAACAATTACAAGAAAAAAAAATGCCCTACTCCAATAACCAATGAATGAAATACAGTGAGCAAGAAGCTTATGAACACATAAGAACTCTGGGCAGTTTAACTTATACAACTGTCCAGCTTTCTCCAGTAATTTCTAAATTATAGCTGGCATTTAACAAGGGTCACAAATGATTGTTTAAAACTGTAAATCACAAATCACTTATACTTGGCAAATCGATTAGCAAGAGATTGATTTAAATATTCTTTTAAAGCGAACGAACCTGTTAATCCTTCAAGGGCAGGGTTTTCTGGAAACTTCTGTCAAGATCAGCAAATTCGGGCCCCACGTTGGGCGCCAATGAAACGGAGAAGTCTCTCTTAGTCAGATGGGGTCCTCTCACGAACGATTGAAGAATGGCTCTTTCCTCCTAAGAAACGATTACCTTTCTCCTCCTTTGTGGCTGCGAAGATTTCTCAGGGATGTTTTAGGGCGCCTTTGAACTATTTTACTCACTGGTTCGGAGAAGGACTGGCACTCGCTCGAAGGAAATGATGCGCCGGCTATTCAGTCAAGAGGCACTACTCAATAATATCTCAGAGTCAGTTGGATTCAGACGAAATCGCTGATCCAGACATATTTCCAATATTACACTTGAAAAGCACAGGTATAGATGATTATTTAAGAAGACGTAATCACTTTTTACGGTTTTTATTGTTATAAAATCAATTAATAAAATCAAATAGTTACACGTGTTCACACAGGTTATCACATTTCTTATGTCACCAACAATTCTTATCATTCTATCTCTAATTTTTTTATGAATGTAACACCACTTTTAGTCTTTTCTTTTTTTTACTAGGATCCGTGGTACACAATTACCGTTTTTAATACATTGTGCTTTTTTAAATTTTAATAGAATATGGCGGACGGGAAGCGTCCCTCGGGAGCAAAAAAGCTACGTGTCGCGCGAAGTGCGCAAGAGTCAAGAGTGATTTTTGGCGGTTTTGCGCATACGTCAAACCGGTGCACAGAGAAATTATGAACCAAATTGAAACGTTACAGCGTCGTCTGCGCAGGAACTCATAACATCGCGAGTTGTGATAAATTCAAATCACTCAACAATAAAGAGAAATGGGAAATTATTAAAAAATTCAAATTTTGTTCCAATTGCTTACATCAGGGTCATTTCTACAAAAATTGTAAAAGTGGGACGTGTAAAAAATGTCATAAAAAACATAACACACTTTTGCATAACGAAAATAATGCCACATCTTTATCAATTTTGAAAAACGAACAAAATATCGCTGTGTTATCCACCGCTACAATATATCTACAAAACAAACACGGGCATAAAATTGAGGTGCGCGCGCTACTAGACAGCGGATCACAGTTAAATATAATTTCTAAAAAACTATGTAATGAATTGAATCTTGAATTATTATCTCATAAAACATCGATTAGCGTGGCTGGAGCTTCTACATTTAATTCATTTAGCGCTACAAAGGCATTAATACAATCGAGATACACTTCATATAAGAAAAATATAGACTTTATTGTGCTTGATAAAGTTACAAATAGTTTACAAAGTACTTCGCGGCTACCGGCGTTGCATAATTTCAGTCAAAATTATCAATTAGCTGACAGTGGCATACATAGAGGCGGAGATATCGACATTATTCTCGGTGTTGGTACATTTTGGGATATTTTGCTTGCAAAAAAAGTACAGATTGATAAACGTTTTTCTTTACGAGAAACTGAATTTGGATGGATTATTTGTGATTCATTCAGCTGTAATTTAAATAAATATTCAAATAGTTTGAATGTCAATGCCCAGACAGCACCGGATATCCCATGGATGTCCCAGGGATATCCCAGGGATATCCCTAATATCCCTGGGATATCCCAGGGACATCCCAGGGATATCCTAATGTCCGCCTATATCCCGGGATATTCGGGACATCCCTGGGATGTCCAAGGGATGTCCTAAATATCCAAAAGATATCCCAGGGACATCCCGGGGATATCCCGCATATCTAGAACATCCCAGGGACATCCCAGGGATATCCCGCATATCCCGATGTCTCGAAATATCTGATATATCCCATGAATTTCCCCTACAACGTCATATATATATCCTTAATATCCAGCATATCCCGAATATCTTGCATATCAATGTCCCGAAATATCCCGCATAACCCGAATATCCAGCATATCCCGAATATTCAGCATATCCCGAATATCCCGCATATCCTATGTTCGGTAATATCTTAAATATCGCATAGATATCTCTGCGACGTCCTATGGATATCTCGCATATCTCAGGGACATCCCAGGGATATCCCGCATATCCACATGTCTCATATATCCCGATAATCCCAAGGATAGCCTGCATATCCCGAATACCCCAGGAATGTCGGACTATCCTAAATCTCAAATATCATATTATCAGAGGGTTATTCAATAAAAGAAGGTTTATCCGATAATCTGTATTTATTGTATACATACTATGTTATATTTTTTTAATTATATGGCTGGACTGCCTTACACACATTAACAATAAATCAACATATATTATGTAGTAATGACCAACAAATTCATATTAGAGAAAAGATGAACAAAATGAGAAAAAAAAACAGGAGCAAATCAAAAGTTACAAATTGTCCAGGTATATTTCATGGATGTCGTTATTTTTCAACTGCCCTTTTGAAACTCTAGGAATGCAGTTTCTCTCTCTCTCTACAGAGTTATTGGCCATTTTGTATTTTTTTATATCACATACTTTATATAAATGTATAATTTTTAAAAAGGTGTACAAAACAGTATACACATATGTGTAATTTTTTATATCTTTATAATCCTTTTGATTAAAATAACTGTTTGTTTGCGAAGAAATTTAAAATAAGATTTCTTGCAAGATTAACAATAATTACTTATAAAAAAAATAGAAAACATTATTCAAATGCAATGAAGCAAAAAATGAAAAAAGATTTTGTGAAAACATAAAATAGACTATTTTTGCTTTTACAAATAATTATCACTGTATCTTTTGATAATATGTATAACACGAAGATAATAAACATTATAACAATAAAGTGTAGAAAATAATAAAAGTATGAAAACAAAAACAAATTTCTTCTATATTTTGCGTTTTAGTAAAACAGTTTCTACACATTGGTAAGTAAGGAAAAATACATTTTTTTTATTGTTTTATTTAGTAAATTTTATTATTAGAGACCGGTTTCGGCTCGGCTGGCTATCTGAGGGTGTCTAGATGAGCCGAAACCGGTCGCCAATAATGAGGTGTTTAAAACGGTAAAAATTGAGCATTGTTTCTAACATTAAAGCTACAAAATAAAGTATTATTCAGAATATTAACAAAAAAAATATAACAAAAGCGTTGTCCTAAACTCAAACTCTTTTATTTATTTACCCATAGGCCTATTCAGACACTTGAGAGTTTTAAGGCAGTAATAAAATCTAAGTATGAACATATGCATGTCGGTGCAGATAAAAACAAATAAACATGAAAGAAAACAATACAATATACAGGGTGTTGTCAAATACATTGTGTTTTGCTCTTGCATGGCGTAAAAGGCCAATTTTGCAGTCATCAGATATTAAAACACGTTACTAACAGTAACAAAAGAATAGCAAACAAAAGAAAAACATACTATTACTATCAGCACAATTTTATTTCTCAATGCAGGATGGTGTAAAGGGCCACCCCGCATATCATCATAAAAGAAATTTAAACTACCTCAGGAAGGCGGCCATTTTGTTTTTGGGACGTTGTATGTAATGTGGACTTAGTTGGTTATTTATTGAGAATAAAAAAAAATACGTTTTGTATACTTTGGTCATGTTGTTAAAGGCGTTACTTTCCGTACCAATACGTATCGGAAGCTCAGTTTCGAAGTCACCAATGGTTGCTCGCAGTTGTAGTCTGTTTTTGCGTTCTTTTTTCTAACTTCAAAAAATTAGATTTTAATTAAAAAAAATCTCTTCGGTTTCAGCTTCAATAGTTCTGTAACAACACCAAGCAATTATTATAATATTATAATCTATAATGTATCTATAATTATTTTACTGTAGTGTTAGTATTCTTTCATTTAAAACTTTATTATGTAAATAAATTATAATTTCTTACGTCTTTTTTGATTTTGCCCGTTGAGGTGCATGACGTAGCCAGTTTTTTATTACAGTAATAATCTCGACATTTGTCGAGTCTTTGGTGGGTTTATTCTGACGAACAGCTCCTAAAACATATATTATTTTGTTTTAATATTTTTTTATGAAATTGGATCTCCTATTATTTATCCAATGTCATATCCACTAATAAACAACTTTTCAGATAATTAATTTATCAAAAAATAAGTCAATTCTATTACCAAATATTACTTCAGCCAAAGGAGAGGAGGACAGCGCATTTTTGCCTTTTCCTCCTACCCAACTGTAATAAACCGCAACATTGTCATGAATTAAATATTTTAAAATATTGCACGTGATTTCTTTTAAAGTATTTCCCCCATTTCTCGCTAAGTGGTAAATCTGTAAAAGTAAAGAACATCAATAATTATAAGTCTCTAAAATTAAGTATTCTTGAAGTATGTTGTTAAAAATAATAATATGTAGATATGTACCAGTTTCTTTTTATACTGTTCATCTAGCAGCCTTCTCTCGAGGTTTCTTAAGCTGATCATTTGAGCTAGTGGCAAAACTGTTGCCACATCAGTGGTGTCATAATCAATATCGTTGTTATTTGATGTACTTTTACATCGTTTGAGTTCTTCCACCGACTGCATAAGTGCATCCAACTTCAACTGCATATTCATTATACAGCTTATCAATTTCATTTTAAATTCTGCAAAAGTTTTAAACAAACAAAACAGTGAAAGACTTTATCTCTTCATATTAAGATGTTTAAATATGTATACCTAAATGTAATTAGGTAATGGCATACGACATATTAGAACTAAAATAAAATTTTGATTGAAGGAAGGTTGCCTCCAAATCCAAGAAAGATGCAACTATGTGTTTGCCACAAAAGGGAGCCACAAGATAATATACATATTAGTGTTTTAATTACCATGATAAAAATATACAACTTACCCTTTAAATAAACACCGTAAACACAATACAATATTATTTTAAATAATAAGACGAGCACCTGCGAGATAAATTTACCCAAGAAGTATTGCGTAATAATGAGCAACGAAATACGGAACAATAATGATATTGAGACTAGTGAAAAGACGCCAGCGCGAAGCATAGCTACCAACCTATATTGAAGAAAGAGAAGAAAGTATTAAACGTTCATAGAAATATTTTTTTTTAAAACGTCCGCCAAATTAAGCCGCATATTGAAAAGGAACAATACAACTAGATGAACATGAATAATTTGTCTGTATCAATAAGTGACAACTTTTTTCGAGTGTGCTTCATACAACTTGCACAGTTCATTGAACATCTTCATTGACGGGATATCCCTGCGATGTCCCGATGAGATATCCCTGCGACGTCCTGCATATCTCTGGATATGCAGGATATCCATGGGATATCCCTGGGACGTCCTGCATATCCCGGGATATGCGGGATATCCATGGGATATCCCTAGGAGGTCCCGCATATCCCGGGATATGCGGGATATCCATGGGATATCCCTCGGATATCCCGCATATCCCGGGATAAGCGGGATATCCCATGGATATCCCGGGATATCCCGAGACATTTGGATATCCCAGGGATATCCCAGGGATATCCCGAATGTCCCGGGATATTTGGGATATCCCTGGGACATCCATGGGATATCCGGTGCTGTCTGGGTGTAGATGAATTTAATGATATCAATCTGCAGTTACAAAAGTTTTGGTCATTAGATAATATGGCGATCAAACGTGCCTACACAAAGGAAGAACGTCAATGCGAAAATCACTTTCTCAAAAATTACACAAGGAATGCAGACGGACGATTTGTCGTGAGGCTACCTTTTAAGGAAGATCCTAGCAAATTAGGGGACTCCCAAGGTACCGCAAAAATTAGATACAATGTTTTAACCACCAAATTTAAAAACAATCCAATTTTATACAACGAATACTCGAAATTTATGCAAGATAATGAGGATCTTGGTCATATGTCAGTACAAGAGCATAAAAATGGATATTTCATTCATCATTTAGCTGTTTTTAAGGATAGCCCTACGACAAAAATAAGGGTTGTTTTCGACGCGTCAAGCCAAACCTCCTCAGGGGTGTCCTTGAACGACCTACTGATGGTCGGACCTGTCATACAACAGGATATTCTTTCCATAGTCTTGAGATTTAGAACATACGCATTTGCATTTTCGGCAGATATAACTAAAATGTATCGCCAGGTATTTGTCCACCCCGATGATTGGAAATATCAACAAATTCTGTGGAATAAAAATATTGACTCTGACGCTATGATATTCGCCTTGAAAACTGTAACTTATGGCACATCTCCAGCTTCTTTCTTAGCCATAAGATCTTTACAGCAACTGGCAAAGGACGAATGCAAAGAATACCCTCAGGCTTCCAGGAGTATTTTGGAAGATTTTTATGTCGATGACCTTTTGACGGGGTCAAATACATTATACGATGCTGTGAATTTGCGCAATGATATTGAAATTTTATTAAAGAAGGGAGGATTTTCATTGTCAAAATGGGCAGCAAACTCAAACGCATTATTGCCTTCAACAGCTGAATCACCTGAAGTATTAAAAACGCTTGGTATTCACTGGGATCCTAACAAGGACATGTTTCACTTCAATTTCAAAAATCTTTCATTTGAAATTGAAAATACATCGAAAAGACAAATATTATCTAAAATTGCAACACTGTATGATCCTTTGGGTCTCATCGGACCAGTTATAATGAAATGTAAAATTATCATGCAGAAGTTGTGGAAAAGTGGATGTAACTGGGACGAAGCTATTCCTTTAGATATAAAAAACGAATGGAATCAATTAAAAACAACATTCCAATCCAAATCCAAACTCCCTTTAGACCCCACTTAGGGGCATAGGGAGGCAACAAGAGCTCTCCATTGCGCTCGATCTTGCGCAACGGTGATGACCTCCTCCCACACCATGTCCATGTCCCTCAGCTCTGCTTCGAAGGAGCGGAACACAGTGTGAGAGGGTCTTCCTCGTCTTCGGGACCCTGATGGGAGGAAGAACAGCGCTCTCCTCGGCCAACTGTCATTCGGCATCCTTAACACATGTCCCAGCCAAGTCCATCTCCTCCCCACAATGGTGGAGGTGATGGGCTCACGCTGGGTGCGCCGGCGTATAGCGTCGTTCGTGATGCGGTGGTACCATCTTACGCCCAGAATTCTCCTTAGGCACTTCATCTCAAAGGCTGAGACTTTTTGTGCCTGGGCCTTGGTCAGGTGCCAGGACTCACACCCATAAAGGAGAATGGGCAACACACACGCATCAAACAGTTTACATTTCGTCTCGACGCTAAACGCCGACGCTTTCCATATCTTGGTCATGTTGTTGAAGGCGCCACTTGCCATACCGATACGAATCGGGAGCTCAGCCCCGAGGTCACCAGCGGTGGTAATGGTTGCTCCCAGGTACTTAAATTTATCCACCCGGGAGACCTGGTGACCATCGATGGTTATCGGTTGCTGTTTATCGGGGCAGGCATTATTCGCCATGAGCTCCGTCTTACTGGCATTGACTCGAAGGCCGAGGCGTGCTGTTTCGTTGCAGAGTCTTGAAACACTGCGCTGTAATTCCTCCACTGTCGTACTGAACAACGCTAGGTCGTCCGCGTACTCCAGATCGCACAGTTCGCCCATTAGACCATCTCTCTGTGTTATCGGTATACCTCTTGCTCCTTGCATGGACTTTCTCAACAGGAAATCCATGACTATTATAAATATAAAGGGAGCTAGTACGCAGCCCTGTCTGACTCCCGTGGTGATCCTAAAAGCTTCAGTAGGACCACCTGGCGTTTTCACGCTACACTCAGAGTCTTCATACAGGGACTGCACCATTTTAACTATTTTCGGAGGTATACCATACAGAGCAAGTATTTTCCATATTGATGGTCTATGTGGGCTGTCGAAGGCCTTTTCAAAATCTATAAAGCAACAAGCGACTGGAGAGTTAAACTCCTTGCACTGCTGAAAGATGCACCTGGCACAGAAAATTGGGTCCGTGCAGGACCTTCCAGGTACAAAGCCGCATTGTTGCTCTCTCAGGACAGCCATGACAGGCCCCCGAATGCGGTGTAGTAATATCTGAGATAATACCTTACCGGGAACACTCAGTAGAGTAATTCCACGGTAGTTTCCGCATTCAAGGGGGTCCCCCTTTTTAAATATTGCGACGATGGATCCATTCCGCCAATCTTTTGGGCACCTCTCCTCTTCCCACGCCATTTTAAATATATCTAATAGTGGTTGGCCAAGGGTGTCTATGCCTTGTTTGAGGAGCTCTGCGTGAATTCCATCGTCTCCTGGCGCTTTGTTGTTCTTAAGTCTCATCACGGCCAGCACCATCTCACTGTATGTCGGCGGTTCCTCACATATCCCAGTTGCCTGAGGTATATTCAGACCAGCCAACTCCTCCTCAAAGTTGTAAGGTGAGGAGGGCTCGGGACGGTTTAATATTGACTCAAAGTACTCCCTCCATCTCCCTTTAATCAGTTCGGGGGCAGTGACAGTGGCTCCACGAGAATCTCGTATTGCCGTCACGGGTCTTTTTTGACCCCTGCCCCCGACCTCCCGGGTGATTTCGAAAAGTGTCCTTGAGTCATTTCCGAGTGCAGCAGATTGCGCTCGCCGTATCTGAGAGTCCAGGTGTCTTCTTTTATCTGTTCGTACAGAGTGCTTCACCTTGCGGCTCAGCTCCCTGTACTCAGACACCAAAGCAGCCAGTTTTTGAGGGTCTTTTTCGCTGTCTCTGAGGGTCTTAGCCTTCTGGCGATCTTCGATGAGGCTCCAGGACCCATCGGACATCCATATTGGCCTCTTTTTGCTCTTATAGCCGACAGAAGAACGTGCGGATTCCATAACGGCGTCACGGAAGCTATTCCAAGCTGTCTCAATTGGAACAGCTCCGTGTGAATCCTGCAAGGGGGCAAACCTGGTGCGTAACTCAGCCTCGTACGAATGACGACACTGAGCACTCTCTAACCTGCGTATGTCCAGCGGGCGAGAGGCAGACGGTCCCTGCTGGAAATGGGTAAATCTGAATTTCAACGAACCCACAAGGAGTTCGTGATCAGTATCCATGTCTGCCCCTCGGTAGGTGCGGACATCTCGCAGGTCAGTTCGGTTGCTGGCCCTTACCAGAAGATGGTCAATCTGGTTTTTTGTTCTCCTGTCAGGCGAGGTCCAAGTATATTTATGGATATCCTTGTGGGGGAACAGAGTTCCCCCTATTAAGAGTCCGTGGAGTGTGGCGAAACCAATCAGACGGCTTCCATTATCATTTATCACTCCCATGCCATGCCTACCCATGACGCCTGGTCCATACTGGGGGTCACTGCCAACCTTGGCATTAAAATCCCCCAGTACAATTAAGCGGTGGCGCCTTGGGACATGGGACACAACTGCATCCAGACTGTCATAAAAACAGTCCTTGGCAGCCGCATCCCCATCCTCAGTGGGAGCATAGCATAGGAGGACCGTCAGTGTTTCGCCTGTCATCTTGAAGGACGCACTCATCAGGCGGTCAGAAACAGGTCCCCAACCAAGAAGGCGAGAGAAGGCATATTTACTTATGTTGGAATTTCAATATTAAGGAACACAGCGTGGGTTTATTCAAGTACACTATTTATTTGACACTAAAAATTGATACATAAAATTGTAACATTAATTACTAGGTCCCCACCACACATGACAGGTGGGGTTGCCAAGTTATAATTATATGGCTAATAAAGTAAAATATTTTCTATGTCTTTAACATAACTCCGCCCCACGAAATGAAAAGAACTGACTGTTGACCATATTATTTGAAGCAGGAATGAACAAGAACAGAGGAGCATCGTGACCTTTCCTTCGGAGTGGACTGTAGGTAAGTAATGGTGTTTATAGGAGGTCATGAGTGCCTATGCATCATTCATTTCGCCTACGTCAGCATGTCATAAAATTAATCCTTCAAATTGTGAAGGTGAGGTAAGACAAGAAACTGAGAAACAAAATGTTCAAATACAGTCTTAAATGAATAAAAAAATTAATAATGACCATTTTCCTTGTTTATCATGACTAAACTTTTACCCATTATTATGCCAAGGAAATTTATTTCTTATTAAATATAATCAGTAATAAAATTATTGTACTTTTATGCATTCTGACTACAAATGCAAATTCTTGAATGAAAATAATATGAAAATATAAATAACTAATATTTTTAAATAAACCTAGACAATATTCATAAAGTTATACTACTTTATTTTAAATACATAGTATACAAATGTTTTATACCAAAGGTAAATTCAAATTTCCTTCAAAATAAATTTAAGTATTATGCATCTGTGCATTAACCAAAAAATACATTTGATATTTATAAAGTAACACTACTTACTTTATATTTAAACATTATTGTGTAAACTTTACACCAAATAAAAATGAAAATTCCTTTAAATTAAACTTATTAACTAAAATAATATGCAACCTTGCATTATTGTTATTCTATATACCTATAGAAGATAATATTTATAAAGCAACACTACTTTATATTAAAACATTAATGTGTACCTAATCATTTTACACAAAAAGAAAAGAATATTTCTGCGCTAAATGTACATTGAGTACTGCGCCATCCTAACACAAAGAAAATTAAAAGATTGTTTCCCTTATCTGAAACTATTGTAATATTATATGTTAGGATAATTGAAATACAATTAAAAATTCTTTAATTTAACAAATAATTAATCGATTCGCTATCAATTCAGAACCAATATAGGTATTTGTATAACATTTTTTTTTTTAATATCATTCAGATGAACTTATGAGTCAATTCACCAAGAACTGAGACTATAATATGAATATTTTGGCTATATTTGTATTACTACAACCAATGTATAATTGCAATCATGTACAATTTACATAAAAATGACATTTTATTTTTCATTATATGTTATTCTTTTTTATAAAAACTAAAAAAATATATCTCAACACATGCAGCGGCTATATTGGTAAACATAAAAAATACATTTTTTAATTAATTAATAGGCAACAAACATACTTTGCTGACGGTGGTTCTGTGGCTTGCACCATTACTTTTCCTAACCTCTATGGCTCTAACTTTGCCATCTTTTCCAGGAAACACTTTTGTGATCCTAGCCATAGGCCATTTTAAAGGAGGAGCGTCTATCTCCCTCAAGATAACCAGAGAACCTACCTCAACGTTAGGATAGGAGTCTCTCCATTTGGGACGACTCTGCAAAACGTTGAGATATTGCTTCCTCCACTGGTTCCAAAACTGTTGTTTCATAGACTCGCATTTGGTCCAAAACTTGAGTTTATCTATTGGAACAGTGGAGACATCTCTTTCGGGGATGCCTGTCATTGTTGCACCCGTTAAGAAATGTCCTGGGGTGAGGTAGGAAAAGTCGTCAACGTCTGCTGTTATTGCTGTCATGGGTCTAGAGTTCAAAACCTGCTCTATTTGTGTGAGTACAGTATATAATTGTTCATATGTCATTAAGCTACTGCCTAGAACTCGCTTTAAATGAAACTTCACGCTCTTTACGCTTGACTCCCATAGCCCCCCATAATTGGGTGAGTAACTAGGTATAAAGTTGAACTTGATACCCTGCTGCTCTGTAAAGTTATGAACTGCAGACCCATGCATATCAGAAACAAATAATTTATATAATTCATTTAATTGATTGCTTGCCCCTCGGAAAGTGGAGGCATTATCAGAATATATCTCACTTGGTTTATTGCGCCTTGCGATAAACCTTTTCAAACAAGCTAGAAAGGTTTCTGTGGTTAAATCAGATACTAATTCTATATGAATAGCTTTTGTTGCAAAGCATACAAATATCGCTATGTAGCCCTTTGTTACTATACTTTTTCGGATTCTAGACTGTTTTATTGCTATTGGGCCTCCATAGTCAATGCCGACCTTGTCAAAGGGACGGCTAACATTAACCCTATCATAAGGCAATGTTCCCATTAATTGTTTACAAGTTTGATTCTTTATTTTGAAACATGTAATACATCCATATAGTACTTTTTTTATTAATCGTAAAGAATTAACTATCCAATATCTTTGACACAAATTAGTGTGGACCAACCTTGGGCCTGCATGCAGCAAGGTTCGGTGTTCACCAATAATGATTAATTTGACAATTTCTGATTCTTTGGGCAAGATTGCCTGGTGTTTATAAACATATGGGAGGGTTGCATTTTGAAGTCTGCCTCCCACTCGTAATATATCATTTTTGTCTAAAAATGGATTTAAACTTTTCAAATTTGTTTTTACAGGACGGTTATTTTTTAAACAATTAATTTCAACCTTAAAGTATTTGTGTTGTTCATGTTTGATAATAATATACAATGCATTGTTTAATTCACTACATGTAATATAGTTTAACTTAATTGGTACAGACCTTTTTTTAATATTATTACAGAATCTTAAAACATAACTCAATACTCGCTGCATGCGTGAGAGGTCAGAATATTTATATACAAAATCAAAAAAATGATTGGAAGATTCGGGAGGTGCTGAGCAAATAAGGCTCCCATACTCTTGGGGTTGGTTTGGCATGTCAATTTTTTGACATTGCTCAAACTCCAAATTTTTCAAAAACCCTGGACCATGCCACCATAATTGGTGATTTTGTAACTCGCTTGGATTCATGCCTCTGCTCAAACAATCTGCGGGATTTTCCTTAGTATCGACATACGACCATGACTGTATGCTTGTATGCTGTTTGATAAAGTTTGCCCGGTTGAAAATATAGGCATCCAACCTGACCGTTGGATTTCTTATCCATGATAAAACTACCAAAGAGTCAGAGAACAAAAAGGTGTTGTCAATTTTAATGCTAGATTCTAATGTATTTTTTACTTTGATATATAGCTTTGCTAATAGCAAAGCTGCATTGAGCTCTAACCTTGGAATGGATAATCTGTTTTTAATAGGATTGACTCGAGATTTGGAAGATAGCAACACCATGGTTACTGTACCATCAATGTTGATGGTTCTTAAGTATAGACAGCACCCATACGCCTTGTTGGAAGCGTCTGCAAACCCTACTAAATTGTATGATGTCACCTTAGTGACACAAGGATTTCTTTTTACATCGATTGGTTCCATTTGGATGATATTGTTATGAAATTCTTTCCATTGGGATTGCAAGTCAGATGGGAGTTGAGAATCCCAACCAATTTTTGCAATCCAAATGGCTTGCATTATGAGCTTTGCTTGAACAAATATGGGTCCAATTAATCCTAAAGGATCATAAAATTTTCCAATAAAACTAAGTATTTCTCTCTTTGTTTCTACAGATTGATTGTACAAAGGCATTTTAAATCTGAATGTGTCGCACCTTATGTTAAAGTTTAGGCCCAAAGTTTTTAAATTGAATTCCCCTTTTTGCCAACTAACTTCATCAAAGTGCCAATCTCCACGAGGAATGCTACACATTAATTCAGGATTGTTGGTTGACCATTTATGCAAATTAAAGTTGCCCTGACTCAATAATTCAACTAACTGACTAATTGTTTCTTTAATCGTTTCCTCTGAATCTGCGCTGATTAAAACATCATCCACGTAAGTGAAATTATTAATCGCATGCGCAGCTAATGGATATATATTTTTATAAATGTCAGCTAATTCTTTAAGACATCGTGTGGCTAGAAAAGAAGAGCTTTTCAAACCATATGTTACAGTTTGCAACTGAATACATTTTATCTCTTCCTCAGGATTATCTCTCCAAAGGATGTTTTGTAAGGATCTTTGATCCTTTTCTATGTTAATGTTTCTATACATGTGACGTATATCACAGGTAACTACATGTTTATGTAATCTAAATAATAATAAAATATCTGAGAGTTCATTTTGTACTACTGGCCCATTGTACATTAAATCATTTAAAGAAACTCCCTTTGACGTCTTCATGGAAGCGTCGAAAACTACCCTTAACTTTGTAGTTATTGCGTCTTTGCGAATAACTGCATGATGCGGCAAAAAATATACCGGGTCCGCATTTAAATTATAATCACAAATATTCACATATTTGGCATGTTTCAATGCAACATATTCATCAATAAATTTTTTATATTCAATAAATAACTCTTTATTTTTTGTAAATTTTCTTTCTAAATTTATAAATCTATTTTTAGCTAGAACTAACGAGTCTCCTAGGAGCTCGTGTATTTCATTTAAATTTGTTTTGAGTGGGATTTTCACTGAAAATCTTCCATTTTTCAAGCAAACCGATTGCTTGAACATTTGCTCGCAATGAGCTTGCTCATTATCAATTTCTGGTAGGATCTGTGGCACAGCCTCAGTATCCCAAAACTGTTTTAATATTTTCCCGATACCTGTGTCGCACTCCCCGCAGAATAATGAGATGGCTTGATGAGTCGGCTCGCTCTTCGTTTGTATGGCCCCTCCAACGACCCAACCGAGTGTTGTAGGTATCAGACCGTATTGCTCAGCAGCTCCCAAATCCTCCATCATGTCGGCTTTTGGAGACAGCAGCTGAAAAAACACATCAGAGCCAAGCAATAGGTGTATTTCCTGGGGCTTATAAAAGTCATCATCTGCTAACTTTATGTTAGGGGGAATGTTTGCAGTACTTAATTCATATTGGGGCATTTTATTACAAATTTTTTCTATTATGAAACATTTTATTTTTGTGCTAAAAGAATTTACTAAAGAAAATATTTTTAAAAACATAGTTTTACTCAAATTTTTCTCATTTTGAGCTATACCTACCACTTTTATGTGGGTATTTTCTGTTTTGTGTCCTAATATTTTTGCCAAATGTGAGGACATAAATGACACTTGACTCGCCGAGTCCAAAAGTGCCCTTACTATTATGCTCGTTCCATCTTTTTTATGCAAACGAACCTTTGCTGTTGGTAATATTGTTTGGGTAACATTGTTATGAATCCCAGATATGAGGGACACCGCCTCATTTACATTAACACTCTCTTTATGTAGAAGTGTGTTATGCATTTTATTGCATTTTTTGCATTTGTAATTAAATTTACATTTGCCTTGGTGGCTATTTAAACATATTTTACATAACTTTTTATCGTTAACTAAATTTATTCTTTGTTCTACATTTAAAAGTAGAAACTTATTACATTTATAAATTTTATGATTACTCTTACCGCAGGAAATACACCCCTTGCTCCGCAACTGCGACACAAACGCTCCCCTGGACGTGCTCATGGCATCCTGAGGCGCATTCCTTGTCTTTGCTGTCTCCTCCAGCGCTGTTGCTCGAGATTCCAAAAATGAAAATAATGCATCTAGCGACCCTTTTTCTTTGTTATCGGTTTCTAAGTAATACATTCTACTAGTCGTAGAATCCAACTTTTTACAAAGCATAATTACTAAAATCATATCCCATTTTTCAACTGGTTGATTTAAATTCTTTAGGGCGGCAATGTTTTGCTTGGCCCTGCTTATAAAATTCCGTATTGGGTCGGATGCAAATTTTCTCACCTGTGGAATGTCAAGCAAATCTTGTATCAGTTCTGAAATTATAAGAAACTTATTATCATACCTGTTTTTTAACAATTTTACAGCCTCTACATAGCTGTCACCCGTCACTGGCAAGTTCTTAATTACATCATGTGCTTCACCTGTTGTGAAGTTTCTCAGATAAAACAATTTTTGTATATTCGCCAGCGACGAGTCACAGTCTATGAGAGCTGTGAACAGTTCCATAAAAGTGCTATACTCGGAGTACTTCCCTGAGAATTCCGGAATTTTGACATCTGGCAATTTTACTCTCGCAGTCATGATTGTCTGCTCCGTCACTGGCTCCTGCTTTACTTCCTTTACGGCTGCTACCAAAGAAATATTAATCCTCTCCATTGTTTCATAAAAATGTTCCTGCACTGGAGTTGGGTCCTCGTCATCCATGATATCTGCGGATATTTCTTCGTATTGTAAGAAGTATGACTCCAGCTTCTCCTTCCTTAATAGTTTCGCCTCCCTGGATGCAGTTTTTAAATATTCTTCGGTCATGACATTATTCAGTTTGGTAATATTTGATTTTAACTGGCCTCTTTTGTAAATATTTCTCTTTGTTTGATCTTCCATCTTGTTAATAGGTATGATAAAATTATATGATAAAATTGTATGATAAAATTTGAATAAAGACTTTTAATTTTGTCAGTTTCCACGTTAACTAAAAAATTTTAATCCGCTGATATTTTAGTCATCCGCTGATAGTTTTTCGTTGCGATTTGTTTAAAATATAATGTAGAGCTTTTATTTTGCACCCGCGTGTATATTTTGAGGTTATGTTAGATTATAGGTTATATTTTTTTTTGATGATGATGATGATTGTCCAATGGCTTGAGAGAATAAAATTAAAAAATTGAGTTTCACTTTATTTTTACAATAATCTCCACGATTATGTATATTTTAAATTAATTAAATGAGTTTCACTTTATTTATACAATAATCTCCACGATTATGTATTTTTTAAATTAATTATCTAATTCTCCACGAATTGATAGTTTTGATTATATTATTAATAATATAACAATATTAAATATTTATTCTTTTGGATGACTCCACGCTCAACCAAAATGAATTTTTATTTTAATTCTCCACGAATTATTATTATGATGAGTGCACAAAAAAATTAAATTTGACTTGATTTTACCAGCTTTTTCAGTTCTTCAATACTTTTTCCGTGTGAGTAAGGACCATGTTGGAATTTCAATATTAAAGAACACAGCGTGGGTTTATTCAAGTACACTATTTATTTGACACTAAAAATTGATACATAAAATTGTAACATTAATTACTAGGTCCCCACCACACATGACAGGTGGGGTTGCCAAGTTATAATTATATGGCTAATAAAGTAAAATATTTTCTATGTCTTTAACAACTTAAAAGTAGAGCGACGCCACGCATCCGTGCAGTTCGGTGACCAGAGTGCAGCATGACATAGTTGCCAGCGTCACTCTGCCCCGTCCCTGGGATGCGTGCCTCGCTCAGCCCCAGGATATCCAGTCCATAATCTCCCGCCAACTTGGCAGCAACAAGCTCCCCGCCCGCCCTCAGAGTGCGGACATTCAGGGTCCCGATTTTCAAGCTCTTGTTCCGAGCCGTGGTCAACACAGGGGGGACACTAGCTGCCTGGACCCCCCCCTGGTGGGGCCCAGGCGTCCGAGGCTTAATTTTGTTGCCTTTTCTGACCGCTGGAGTTTAAGGGTGTGAGGTGGTCAACCCCACGTCCCCGATCTGATTTTTCGATTACCTGCCTCTTACAGGATGCTCGAAAAACCAGCAAAAAGAACAGCGGTGCTATTCTAAGCCGACAGCCCCACGGCCAGCATCATATTAATGAAATGAACATTCCCAGATACGTTTTGGATACAGATACTACATTCTATCAGCTTCATATTTTTTGTGACGCATCTGAACTTGGATATGGGAGCTGCGCATACATAAAAAGTTACACAAATTCAAAATCAAGAGTTGAACTGATATGCTCAAAGTCTAGAGTGGCACCATTAAAAACAATTTCGCTACCACGTTTGGAATTATGCGGAGATTTGATGGCAGCCAAGCTATATCAAAAAATTATAGAATCTTTGAACATAACTTTCAAGGATGTGTATTGTTGGACAGACTCAACTATTGTGTTGGCGTGGATAGCCTCTCCACCTTCCCAATGGACCACATTTGTGGCGAACAGAGTCACCGAAATACAAGAAAAAACAGAAAATGTTATTTGGGGTCATATAACTTCTGAACACAATCCCGCTGACTTGCTGTCCAGGGGATTGGAACCCAGGGATATTATTCGGAACAAATTATGGCTACATGCCTCACCATGGTTAACTAGGGAACCGAACATGTGGCCTAGCACAACAATTAAAAGGCATTCAGAAATACCTGAACGCAAAAAGCAAAAAATCATTTCCCTACATGTGAGTGAAGTAATTTCAATAATAGACAGGTATTCGAGTCTCACAAAGTTACTTAGAATTGTCGCCTATTGTAACAGGTTTATTAATAATTGCAAGATGAAATGTAAACTTACAAACTCTCTTACACCAAAAGAAATAGATTCAGCTTTGTTAATGCTTATAAAAATAACACAAATGCAAGTTTTTACCGATGAATATAATGATTTAATGAACAAGAAACATGTACACCGCAAAAGTTCAATTTTATCTTTGAGTCCATTTATGGATAACACTGGAATTATACGGGTGGGTGGTAGACTCCAAGCCTCATGCTTGAATTATGAGCAACGTCATCCAATACTACTCCCCAAAAATCATACGCTTACAAGACTTATCATTACATATACTCACCAGCAACAATTGCATGCTGGTCCACTACTGACATTGGCAGTTCTCAGAAAGAGATATTGGATAATCTCAGCGAAAAGTGAAATAAGGCAGATTATCAGAAAATGCATACCTTGTTTCAAGAACAGACCTTCAGATATTCAACCCTTCATGGGAAACTTACCAGCTCCTCGTGCAACACCTTCTAAACCATTTACGTATACGGCAGTAGATTACGCAGGGCCCGTACTAGTACGGGAACGAAAAGGCAGAGGAAAAACGCCGATAAAAACGTATGTTGCAGTGTTCGTATGCCTAGCTACAAAAGCTGTTCACATAGAAGTAGCGAACGACTTAACAGCCGAAGCGTTTATTGGATGTCTCAGAAGATTCATTGCAAGAAGAGGAAGATGTTTGCATATTTATTCGGATAATGCAACATGTTTTGTAGCAGCAGATAAAGAGTTGAAGCAACTTCATAAATTATTTCATGCTCAAGTTCGTGAAAAACAAGTTGAAAATCTCCTCGCTTCACAGAGCGTAACATGGCATTATGCTCCCCCAAGATCACCACATTTTAATGGATTAGCTGAAGCTGGGATAAAGTCATTCAAGCATCACTTCAGAAGAATGGTTGGAAATTCATCATTGACCCTGGAAGAATTATACACACTCTGCGCTCAGATTGAGTCATGTTTAAATTCCAGGCCCTTAATTCCCTTATCTTCAAATCCCGATGAATATTCCTACCTTACTCCTTGACATTTTCTCATCGGAGAAGTATCTACAGGTTTATGTGAACCAAATCTTGATGAGATAAAAGTATCACATTTATCTCGTTGGCAATATATACAAAAAATAAGCCAACAATTTTGGAAGCAATGGTCGAGAGAATACTTGCAGTAGCTACACCAGCGTACCAAATTGCAGTTCAATTGTACCGAAAACATTCAACCTGGTACAGTGGTCATCATCAGAGACGAGAACCTACCCATGTTGCAGTGGAAGCTAGTACGTGTCGCAGAGGTCCATCCTGGAGAAGATGGCATCGTTCGTGTGGTCACACTCAAGACTCAGAACGGCATCATCAAACGTGGTGTAGTGAAGCTAAGTGTCTTACCAAATCAGTGAAATTCTCATTTAAAAATTAACTAAATAAAAAAATATGTGATTTAATGTACATTTTGTTCATAAAAAAATGTTGTGAAATTTCATGAACTTGAAAATTAATGCTTAATATTCCTACAAAAGAAAAAAAAACAAAATTATATAAGTTTTGTGTACTGCATTTTTCAAATTTTACAAAAAGATAAGCTAAATACTAATTTAAATAAATATTATTTTGATGATAAATGGTCATAATATTGTATTAATATTTGATATTATAGTTCATAATATTTTTTTGTTAAATATTCAAATAGTTACATTCATATTTTTTTTAATATTACAGTATTTTCAATACATAGGTATTATTTCATGTTAAATGTTCAAATGTTATATTGATATTGTATAGTTGAACAGATATTATTTTTTACTGAATCCTTGTACACTCCGTCTAATTTTTACTAATTGTGGTTGGTACAGCTACCTGTTACTCATCAACATTTTTTGCTACGATATTGAAGGAAGTTTGGTTCCTTCAAAGGGGGCGGTATGTTCAGGGTGATGTATACAATATACAAACTCACGCCTAGCTACCTACCTAGTTTTGTTATTATACACAGGCACTACGTGTGCCTAGCAACCCCTGTGATGACGAGTGTACAGCGTTTCAGAAATTTGTGAAATATTTGCGATATGTGATGTAATGCAGGCCCGCATAGTTACTGTATTATTTTGGAGCCTATAAATACGGCTGCTTGTAGGTATTGATCTCTTCTTTTACATTAAACTCTGGTAGAGGACACAGCTCCTTACCAAGCCACCAGCAGAAGTGTTTCAGTGCTCAACCTCAGTCTACATACCTATCTACATACAGTCCACTTCAAGGGGTTCTTCTAAGAGGGACATCACACCCTATCATCATAACCAGCAAGCCATTGCAACACACTTCATCATTCTTTAAGCTCAAAAATTCCCTCTCATCATTTGACCCCGTTAGAAAGTCATCAACATAACAGTGATTCTTAATCGAATTACATGCAGCGGGATAATCATTATAAAAAAATTCACTTAGCTCCTGTAGACAGCGCGTAGCTAAGAACATTGAGGGCTTCAATCCGTAGGTTACAGTCAGTAGCTTATAGTGGCCAATTTCCTCTGTAGGATCTGCTCTCCACACTATACGTTGATACTCCTGGGGGCCGAGCCAAATGCACTAAAATAGCGATAACTTTGAAAGATCAAACGGATAACTTTGCAACGGAAAACGCGCAAAGTTTTCGAATTTCCAAAGCCAACGTCGTTTTAATACCAAAACTTTGACACGGAGCGGCCTGACGTCAGAAGCACATTCCGACGCCAGAAAACGATCCTTTTCTATGGTTTATTTACGTAAAATGGCAACACTCATGCGCGGCGCATGTCAAAACGACGATCTACCTACGTATTTTGACGTATAATATTGTTATGTCAAACAACAATATTATTGTTGCAGAAGCCGACCACAATTATTATACTTAATTTCTGATTTTATGGAGAGGTAAGTACATGATCTTTCTTATGGTATTACCTGTCTTATTTTTTGTGTAATATTTTTATCGATATTTCAGTTGGAACGGGCGACGAAAGAAAACATAACCTTAAGATATATTTTTAGATTGTTTATGCACTTAAGCCGTATTGACCATTATAATATATATATATTATATCGTACCGTAAAAAGTTTCTGATAAGTTTTGAGCATTGTGGAATCTTCCATGCACAGTTTTTGTTGAGTTTTTATGTAAGAACATTCATAATAATTTATCTAAACCTCGCCAACTTAACAATGATCTATAACAGTTAGTTCAAGTACTGAAATGTTTTTATTACTTCAGAAATCACCCCATTCACTCTTCAGTCGAATATTCATTGATTGGTTTATTTGAAACAAGGCGAAAGGCCAATAAAACTTAGGTATAATTAAAAGAAAATAACATTTTTTTCAATTCATAATTTCTCATTAAAAAGTCGAATCAACGAGGATTACAAAGTTGTATATCATATATTATTCTTACTCAAAGCTAATTTATTTCCAGATGTGCTCTGATTGGAAGTTCCCGGGAAGGCGTTCACCATTAAAACATACAGGGGAGGCCTGGCGGGGCACCACGTCTTCTCAAATCCTAACACTCTAGAGAAGGTGTAAGCCATCTCATAATGGGCAGAATTGATGGCACTCATCCGGTAGATGAGACCTCATTGATCCAAGTATGTATACCTGTATCTGTCTATACTTTAACAATTATTATACCTGGTAGTAGCCATTAGACCAAAATTTCATGTCTATTGCATTTTTCACTATAAATATTACATTGGTATCTCTTGAAAATATATGTCCTAATACTATGTTAATTATACAATAACTTATGTGTTTTCATAAAAAAATTAATCGCTTGATTCAATGTTTAAATTTCAAGCATCCTGGTAATCATCTCTTTTGCATATTTCAAAATGTCAAATTCAAAACGAATGATTAGTGAAACCGTAAACTAATGTTTTATGTCCAAGGATGCATGAGTAATTGGGTGACAGTTGACTGAACATTGTTATCGTCCATATATTGTACTCATCATAACTGTTGTCCGTTCATGCATTATAAATAAATGTCATTAATTCCATTCTTACAGACCAGGCTGCACTAGTGGGTACCCACCACCTTACATCGCAGAAGACTCCCCGAGCATCTCAAAGGGTCCCGTCTACTCCCGGAGCAGGAGCAACTACGAAGGAGCCCCCGTACTCCATCTCGCTTACTTCCAGGTCCTTATCTATCTCCAACCACATTTGTGTGATATTAGAACTAGAAAATGTCTATTTAAATTTCCTAATACAGTATTTTTTGGTTGCAAATGTTACTCTTGTGCGGATTTTCTCCATTGTGAATTTGTAAATGTCTCTTTTTTTTCCCATCAGTGAAGATTTTATTGCTAATGACTTTTCTTCATTATAAATTAGTAAATGCATTTTTATTGCAAGTATTACATTTGTATGGCTCTTCTCAGCTAATGTGGGTTTAGTATTTTATTCTTTTATAAATCACTCAATAACACTTACCCACCACGCATATCCCGAAGGGGGTAGGCAGAGAGCCCATGTCATTCGGGGTCGACCTCGTCTGCGTGCACCCATTCTTTCAGATTTATATATCCTTTTTGTCATTCTCTCCTCGTTCATTCTCTGTACATGCCCAAACCACCTTAATTTATTAACTTTCATTCTAGTCACTATGCTAACATCCACTCCATAATCCTTTCTAATATTCTCATTCCTCACCTTATCAATCAGTCTCTTTCCGCATATCCTACGCAGTAATCTCATTTCCACAGCATTCATTCCAACTTCCAGATTTTTTGTCCATGTCCATGTTTCACTCCCATACATCATGGATGGTATCAGGATTGCATTGTGCATCAGCTGTTTGGATTTAAGTGATACATTCTTATTTCCCATTAGAGTTCTTAGTGCACCGCCAACCCTTCTACCAGCCAGTTTCCTTCTTTCAATCTCCTTTACACACCTTCCATCTCTGCTAAATAGACTACTTAAATAAACATACTCATCCACTTGTTCCACACAACATTCAATAATTATTTTAATTCGCAAAGGCCTTGCCGTTATACAACCATTCTCATTCCCATAAATACTTAAACGTGAAAGTATTTATTACACTGAAGTTTGCTCGTATGACCAAAAACCTTTTGAAATAAAAATAATAAGTGAATTGCACAGTGTTTTGTAAAAAAATAAACCAACAATAAGATGGATTTAAAGTTATCACTTAAATTTAGGTAAATTAATTGTTGATCTGCTGTGATGTGTAAGCAATTGCCTCTTTTTTAATCCTGATTAATTAATTGACCATTCTATTTCAAATAATTTGTTGATTAAATTATGATGTTACTTCATTAAAAATTATAATGTACAACAATAGATCCCGTTTCGACCAATAAATTGTCAACAGGTTTTCAGGCACCAATATACAATACATTGGTATAATATAATTACAAAACATAATAGTAATTAATATCTTTTACTCCTAAGAATGATTATTAAATAAACATACTTGAATAAATTTAATGTGCATATTTTCATATTATCTGTTTGTAATTTTATAGGAATTAAATGAAACATTTTTTCCAATTATGGTTTTAATTACATAATGAAAAATATACCTTCACTAAGAAATCTAGTGTTGAAAAGAATACAAGAACCTATGAATATTAAGAATGTTATATAGATAATAAACAAAATAAAAATAAACAATAGATGAGTACAACAGACTATGGTAGCCTAGTGGTATAAGCATGGACTTCAGATCACGAGGTCCCGGGTTCGATTCCCGGTCATATCACAGTTTTCAATGTGTTTTTTCACTTCAATTTCTACCCAAGGTTGGCCTGTATCAAATTGGATGGGATCGGTTGAGTGAAAATGATGATCTCGGGCAGTAAGTTCCGATACTGACACCTTTGTATAGAAAAGTGTTAATTAATTTATTACTAAATTTTATTTTGGGATTCTTTTTTTATTTAATATAAATGGATCTGAACACAAATACACTTTTGACATCTTTCACATAAAGCAAAGCTTGTGTTCTGAAAGTGGAAATGGTCGGGATTCGAAGCCACGACCACACTATGCTTATAAATGTCGTCGACTTATACCACTGGTCTACCAACAACTTCTTTATATCCTTTCTTATAATATTGGCTTTCCACACATGACAAGAGGAACTGCAGTTTTGTGGCATTCTTGCCATAATAAGTTTTAGTTTCACTAGCCACATCAAAGATGCTAGGAGCTTCCTAATTCTGAGATGCATCTAAACAGGATTCTCAAGAAGCAGCTGTCATTGGTTTGATAATTATTTCTTCAACAGGTTACTTGCGTTAAGCCTTTTAATTTCTAAAAAAGGTAAACATAAATGAGATCATGGTAATATTGTCAATGGTAAAAATAAACTTTATTAAATAGTAAAAATCATACCATTTTCCTCTGTGGTAGAAGGATAGGATATTTGAATGTGATGTGACATCAAACTATTTTAACCGTCTGCATCAGTGGTACGCATTACTAATAGTCCATTTTAGTTTGCAACGCTTTTATTCTGTTTACAGTGCATGTTTTTATGATCCTCATGTCACTATCGCAGATCTAGAATTTGAAGAGCATTATATTATTATTAATGAGATAAACATTTTCAATTGTTATTGTTTTTACATTTGTATGTAAAATAATAAATACCATTTGAACATTGATGGAGTGTGTGTCCCTTCCTAGTAAAATACAAATGTTAATTTCTAGCGCGTCACACAGTATTAATATGGGTGCAGTCGATGCATCTCGCAGTCGAGACCTGAAAGAATTCAGAATCTTGATGTATTGGAGGTAAAGACGGTTGTTTCTCTATGCTCACCACATTATATTACCATGCTCAATTGTGGTTGACAACGAAACACTCTAGTTTTTGATTTTTGTTCTGTCGAGTCGTAGAGAACGGAACACACTTCACCAGCATTTTACGACAGCTCAAATGCTCCCATCACTTCTTCAAAAACCTACTCACCCTCCTCTGGGGATGTTATGAGAAAGCTCCACAATTTTTAGAGTAAGAACAATCCAAATCCAAACTCCCTTAAGACCCCACTTGGGGCATAGGGAGGCAACAAGAGCTCTTCATTGCGCTCGATCTTGCGCAACGTTAATGACCTCCCACACCATGTCCAGATTCCTCAGCTCTGCTTCGAAGGAGCGGAACACAGTATGAGAGGGTCTTCCTCGTCCTCGGGACCCTGATGGGAGGAAGAACAGCGCTCTCCTCGGCCAACTGTCATTCGGCATCCTTAACACATGTCCCATCCAAGTCCATCTCCTCCACATAATAGTAGAGGTGATGGGATCACGCTGGGTGCGCCGGCGTATAGCGTCGTTCGTGATGCGGTGGTACCATCTTATACCCAAAATTCTCCTGAGGCACTACGTTTCGAATGCAGATACCTTTTGTGCCTGGGCTTTGGTCAGGTGCCAACCTGCTATAATTATACATTTGATTCAATTACTTACAGAGTAAGAACAACTTGAAATTAATTATTAACAGATTACTTTGAGAAGGTGATTAGTAGTCATTAAAAAAGTTGATTCATTAAAAAAACCACGGCAATTTTTTACATATTTTTTACAATGTGCATAAAGATGAATATGAATAAATATGAAAAACAAATTTAAAAACTATTAATGTGTGGATTTAAGTTTAAACGTGAAATAGTGCATTTTTTTGTGGCATGAGTAGGATACAAATTTAATACAAAAATCATTGATAAAAAAGCATATTTTTATCTACAAATATTAATAAAATAACCCAAACATGATATAATTATACATTTAATTCAATTACTTACATTCTTTGTAATAAAAAAAGTTTTTGTTGACACTTATCGACATTAACTTTGTATGCAACAGCGGCAATTTCTACAACGCGCATCTAACCTATAAATTGTCGGTGCCCGTGACGTTTGATCTTTGAACGGTAGGTGAAAACTTTGTCAAAAGTGTTACTTGGCTGCGAACGTTGAGGGCGTCGTCACGCGTTTCATAGAAAAAAATACCTATCCGGCCACCGGTACGGACTAACGCGCAGCGACTTTCGAATTTAAATGCTTTGGCTGCGAACTTTGCGCAACGTCACTTTCAAACTTTGGTAACCATGGGAACAAAGATCTACCGATCCGTTGGGACGCCATTTTAATGCACTTAACTTAGGCCCCAGGGGGCCGAGCCAAATGCACTAAAATAGCGATAACTTTGAAAGATCAAACGGATAACTTTGCAACGGAAAACGCGCAAAGTTTTCGAATTTCCGAAGCCAACGTCGTTTTAATACCAAAACTTTGACACGGAGCGGCCTGACGTCAGAAGCACATTCCGACGCCAGAAAACGATCCTTTTCTATGGTTTATTTACGTAAAATGGCAACACTCATGCGCGGCGCATGTCAAAACGACGATCTACCTACGTATTTTGACGTATAATATTGTTATGTCAAACAACAATATTATTGTTGCAGAAGCCGACCACAATTATTATACTTAATTTCTGATTTTATGGAGAGGTAAGTACATGATCTTTCTTATGGTATTACCTGTCTTATTTTTTGTGCAATTGTGTAATATTTTTATCGATATTTCAATTGGAACGGGCGACGAAAGAAAACATAACCTTAAGATATATTTTTAGATTGTTTATGCACTTAAGCCGTATTGACCATTATAATATATATATTATAATATCGTACCGTAAAAAGTTTCTGATAAGTTTTGAGCATTGTGGAATCTTCCATGCACAGTTTTTGTTGAGTTTTTATGTAAGAACATTCATAATAATTTATCTAAACCTCGCCAACTTAACAATGATCTATAACAGTTAGTTCAAGTACTGAAATGTTTTTTTTACTTCAGAAATCACCCCATTCACTCTTCAGTCGAATATTCATTGATTGGTTTATTTGAAACAAGGCGAAAGGCCAATAAAACTTAGGTATAATTAAAAGAAAATAACATTTTTTTCAATTCATAATTTCTCATTAAAAAGTTGAATCAACGAGGATTACAAAGTTGTATATCATATATTATTCTTACTCAAAGCTAATTTATTTCCAGATGTGCTCTGATTGGAAGTTCCCGGGAAGGCGTTCACCATTAAAACATACAGGGGAGGCCTGGCGGGGCACCACGTCTTCTCAAATCCTAACACTCTAGAGAAGGTGTAAGCCATCTCATAATGGGCAGAATTGATGGCACTCATCCGGTAGATGAGACCTCATTGATCCAAGTATGTATACCTGTATCTGTCTATACTTTAACAATTATTATACCTGGTAGTAGCCATTAGACCAAAATTTCATGTCTATTGCATTTTTCACTATAAATATTACATTGGTATCTCTTGAAAATATATGTCCTAATACTATGTTAATTATACAATAACTTATGTGTTTTCATAAAAAAATTAATCGCTTGATTCAATGTTTAAATTTCAAGCATCCTGGTAATCATCTCTTTTGCATATTTCAAAATGTCAAATTCAAAACGAATGATTAGTGAAACCGTAAACTAATGTTTTATGTCCAAGGATGCATGAGTAATTGGGTGACAGTTGACTGAACATTGTTATCGTCCATATATTGTACTCATCATAACTGTTGTCCGTTCATGCATTATAAATAAATGTCATTAATTCCATTCTTACAGACCAGGCTGCACTAGTGGGTACCCACCACCTTACATCGCAGAAGACTCCCCGAGCATCTCAAAGGGTCCCGTCTACTCCCGGAGCAGGAGCAACTACGAAGGAGCCCCCGTACTCCATCTCGCTTACTTCCGGGTCCTTATCTATCTCCAACCACATTTGTGTGATATTAGAACTAGAAAATGTCTATTTAAATTTCCTAATACAGTATTTTTTGGTTGCAAATGTTACTCTTGTGCGGCTTTTCTCCATTGTGAATTTGTAAATGTCTCTTTTTTCCCATCAGTGAAGATTTTATTGCTAATGACTTTTCTTCATTATAAATTAGTAAATGCATTTTTATTGCAAGTATTACATTTGTATGGCTCTTCTCAGCTAATGTGGGTTTAGTATTTTATTCTTTTATAAATCACTCAATAACACTTACCCACCACGCATATCCCGAAGGGGGTAGGCAGAGAGCCCATGTCATTCGGAGTCGACCTCGTCTGCGTGCACCCATTCTTTCAGATTTATATATCCTTTTTGTCATTCTCTCCTCGTTCATTCTCTGTACATGCCCAAACCACCTTAATTTATTAACTTTCATTCTAGTCACTATGCTAACATCCACTCCATAATCCTTTCTAATATTCTCATTCCTCACCTTATCAATCAGTCTCTTTCCGCATATCCTACGCAGTAATCTCATTTCCACAGCATTCATTCCAACTTCCAGATTTTTTGTCCATGTCCATGTTTCACTCCCATACATATGGATGGTATCAGGATTGCATTGTGCATCAGCTGTTTGGATTTAAGTGATACATTCTTATTTCCCATTAGAGTTCTTAGTGCACCGCCAACCCTTCTACCAGCCAGTTTCCTTCTTTCAATCTCCTTTACACACCTTCCATCTCTGCTAAATAGACTACTTAAATAAACATACTCATCCACTTGTTCCACACAACATTCAATAATTATTTTAATTCTCAAAGGCCTTGCCGTTATACAACCATTCTCATTCCCATAAATACTTAAACGTGAAAGTATTTATTACACTGAAGTATGCTCGTATGACCAAAAACCTTTTGAAATAAAAATAATAAGTGAATTGCAGTGTTTTGTAAAAAAATAAACCAACAATAAGATGGATTTAAAGTTATCACTTAAATTTAGGTAAATTAATTGTTGATCTGCTGTGATGTGTAAGCAATTGCCTCTTTTTTAATCCTGATTAATTAATTGACCATTCTATTTCAAATAATTTGTTGATTAAATTATGATGTTACTTCATTAAAAATTATAATGTACAACAATAGATCCCGTTTCGACCAATAAATTGTCAACAGGTTTTCAGGCACCAATATACAATACATTGGTATAATATAATTACAAAACATAATAGTAATTAATATCTTTTACTCCTAAGAATGATTATTAAATAAACATACTTGAATAAATTTAATGTGCATATTTTCATATTATCTGTTTGTAATTTTATAGGAATTAAATGAAACATTTTTTCCAATTATGGTTTTAATTACATAATGAAAAATATACCTTCACTAAGAAATCTAGTGTTGAAAAGAATACAAGAACCTATGAATATTAAGAATGTTATATAGATAATAAACAAAATAAAAATAAACAATAGATGAGTACAACAGACTATGGTAGCCTAGTGGTATAAGCATGGACTTCAGATCACGAGGTCCCGGGTTCGATTCCCGGTCATATCACAGTTTTCAATGTGTTTTTTCACTTCAATTTCTACCCAAGGTTGGCCTGTATCAAATTGGATGGGATCGGTTGAGTGAAAATGATGATCTCGGGCAGTAAGTTCCGATACTGACACCTTTGTATAGAAAAGTGTTAATTAATTTATTACTAAATTTTATTTTGGGATTCTTTTTTTATTTAATATAAATGGATCTGAACACAAATACACTTTTGACATCTTTCACATAAAGCAAAGCTTGTGTTCTGAAAGTGGAAATGGTCGGGATTCGAAGCCACGACCACACTATGCTTATAAATGTCGTCGACTGATACCACTGGTCTACCAACAACTTCTTTATATCCTTTCTTATAATATTGGCTTTCCACACATGACAAGAGGAACTGCAGTTTTGTGGCATTCTTGCCATAATAAGTTTTAGTTTCACTAGCCACATCAAAGATGCTAGGAGCTTCCTAATTCTGAGATGCATCTAAACAGGATTCTCAAGAAGCAGCTGTCATTGGTTTGATAATTATTTCTTCAACAGGTTACTTGCGTTAAGTAACGTCTGCGTCTGCATCAGTGGTACGCATTACTAATAGTCCATTTTAGTTTGCAACGCTTTTATTCTGTTTACAGTGCATGTTTTTATGATCCTCATGTCACTATCGCAGATCTAGAATTTGAAGAGCATTATATTATTATTAATGAGATAAACATTTTCAATTGTTATTGTTTTTACATTTGTATGTAAAATAATAAATACCATTTGAACATTGATGGAGTGTGTGTCCCTTCCTAGTAAAATACAAATGTTAATTTCTAGCGCGTCACACAGTATTAATATGGGTGCAGTCGATGCATCTCGCAGTCGAGACCTGAAAGAATTCAGAATCTTGATGTATTGGAGGTAAAGACGGTTGTTTCTCTATGCTCACCACATTATATTACCATGCTCAATTGTGGTTGACAACGAAACACTCTAGTTTTTGATTTTTGTTCTGTCGAGTCGTAGAGAACGGAACACACTTCACCAGCATTTTACGACAGCTCAAATGCTCCCATCACTTCTTCAAAAACCTACTCACCCTCCTCTGGGGATGTTATGAGAAAGCTCCACAATTTTTAGAGTAAGAACAATCCAAATCCAAACTCCCTTAAGACCCCACTTGGGGCATAGGGAGGCAACAAGAGCTCTTCATTGCGCTCGATCTTGCGCAACGTTAATGACCTCCCACACCATGTCCAGATTCCTCAGCTCTGCTTCGAAGGAGCGGAACACAGTATGAGAGGGTCTTCCTCGTCCTCGGGACCCTGATGGGAGGAAGAACAGCGCTCTCCTCGGCCAACTGTCATTCGGCATCCTTAACACATGTCCCATCCAAGTCCATCTCCTCCACATAATAGTAGAGGTGATGGGATCACGCTGGGTGCGCCGGCGTATAGCGTCGTTCGTGATGCGGTGGTACCATCTTATACCCAAAATTCTCCTGAGGCACTACGTTTCGAATGCAGATACCTTTTGTGCCTGGGCTTTGGTCAGGTGCCAACCTGCTATAATTATACATTTGATTCAATTACTTACAGAGTAAGAACAACTTGAAATTAATTATTAACAGATTACTTTGAGAAGGTGATTAGTAGTCATTAAAAAAGTTGATTCATTAAAAAAACCACGGCAATTTTTTACATATTTTTTACAATGTGCATAAAGATGAATATGAATAAATATGAAAAACAAATTTAAAAACTATTAATGTGTGGATTTAAGTTTAAACGTGAAATAGTGCATTTTTTTGTGGCATGAGTAGGATACAAATTTAATACAAAAATCATTGATAAAAAAGCATATTTTTATCTACAAATATTAATAAAATAACCCAAACATGATATAATTATACATTTAATTC